>CM076109.1:10380111-11750223 GCA_038048805.1 Hipparchia sbordonii | reverse complement strand
TAGACCTTCGGGTCTTGATCATCTTTTTCCAAGGAACTACTCTTCCATCTTTCATAGTCTCTGAGATATACATCGACGAAATTTGTATGACCGCCACCTTGAATCCGCCATTTTGGTATTTTTTTTCAGCTTATTGCCAATTGGATGAGGTTTCGAGTGATTTTTGTTTGGGCAACCTCTACCTATCTTCAATACCCTGACCGTGCTCCTCACCCGTCTCCAAATTCCTCAATCATCAGCTCCCTCGATATTTTTCATTCGGATGAATTTTTATCCTCTATACGAAACCATCAGAAATTTCGGAAAGAAACGTATCCAAAGTCTTGCATACATTTTATATGAAAAAAATAAATTCCGCCATCTTGATTTTTTTTCTATTCATCAAGTAGACCTTCGGGTCCTGTTCATCTTTTTCCAAGAAACCACTCTTCCACCTTTTATAGTTTCCGAGATAGACACCGACGAAATTTGTATGGCCGCCATCTTGAATCCGCCATTTTGGAGTTTTTTTTCGGCTCTCTGCCAATTGGATGAGGTTTCGAGTGACATTTGGTTGAACACCCCCCACCTATCTTCGATACCCTGGCCGTGCTCCTCACCCGTCTCCGAAATCCTCAACCATCAGGTCTCTCCATATTTTTTCTCCAAATGAATTTTTGTTCTCTATACGAAATCATCAGAAATTTTGAAAAAGAATCGTATTAAAGTCTTGCATATATTTTGTATGAAAAAATAAAAAATCCGCCATATTGAATTTTTTTTTGTATTCATCAAGTAGACCTTCGGGTCCTGATCATCTTTATCCAAGAAACCACTCTTCCATCTTTTATAGTCTCCGAGATAGACACTGATGAAATTTGTATGGCCGCCATCTTGAATCCGCCATTTTGGAGTTTTTTTTTGGCTCTTTGCCAATTGGATGAGGTTTCGAGTGACATTTGGTTGAACATCCCCCACCTATCTTCTATACCCTGGCCGGTGCTCCTCACCCGTCTCCGAAATCCTCAATCATCAGCTCTCTCCATATTTTTGTTCTGAATGAATTTTTGCCCTCTATACGAAACCATGAGTGAAAAAAAATTTTTCCATACAAAATTTTACAGGAGAGGTGATCAATGAGTCAGTGAGTCAGTGAATCAGCACGAGTAGCTATATATATAGTAATTAATTTTTGACAACCAAATTAATCTCAATCAATCAAAACATTTTATCAAGTAAGTTGATGGATTGTTTTTTTTAATTGACAAATTAGGCGCCAAAAAAAGCTTGATATCATGCATACAAATAGTTTGGCGGACGTTACTCCGTGCCCCAGATATTTGAAAACGAGTTATTTTTTTTAAAACACCCACGCATTTACATGAGTAAGTAAATGTGAAGTCTCTACCACCTTCGGTTTTCCTCCAACTACGAGTAAGCGAACTAAAGCTTGTGCTCGAAGTTGTTACGACAATAGTATCAACAGGTCATAAGTTGAAAACTATAAAGAATGACTTTCATATTGAAATAACGTGCGTTTTGTGTTTTTAATCTAAATTCGCTATGTATTCGAAAATGATTACAAACAACTTTCTCGCTAGAAAGTTTTGCCAAACATAGCTGCTCTAAAATCTTGATTTATTTGAGTAATCAGAAATAATTTATGGCAGGATTTGCTAATCAAACTGAATCGTCACCATCTATCAGGTGAAACCACAGACAATTTAAAGAAATGATAAAATAATTTTGAGTTTTTTTTTTATTTTACTTTAACTGTATTTACAATTTCGGTATACGTTGATAATTATATTTTTACTCCTGTCGCGGCCAATATTAACAGAATATACTCCTCCTGGAGTATTTAACAGTATCTACAATAATCTAAGATTATGGATACTTCCTAATAATCCTAATTCCATGCGGCCAGTTGGTATTAGTGCTATATCTTTCTCAATAAAGAAGTACAGTCTTACAGTACCTAATAAAATCTATACTTCTCATCACTATCAACGGAATTTTTTGACTTGTGTGCCTATCAAAAATTCACTTAAATAATTGCGTAACTATCACAAACGTCTACGTCAAATGCCGTTATAGTTGATTATAAGACATAATCGGCGTCGTTACCGCCTCAACTGGTGATTGTGCAATGTAAAGTAACTCTTTCATCTTTGTAACGTTACGAGTATTGAATAATGTTAAATACTTTATAGGTACTTAGGTGCATCGATTGTTATAAAAACATCAAATATAATCGATGACGGCGTATCGGCACTTCTAGTTAGAATAACTATAAAGTTTTATACTTTTGTTTTATATATTTTGTACGTAAAAATATCATATGGAGATAGCTGAACTTTTAATGGATGATGTAATTAAGTAAATGTGCCTAGTCTTTACATTGGGGAATTTTTCCGTTTTGATGGATCAGTAAGTAAACCGCCGTTCGAATAAATTATTCCAAGCTTTTAGTGATATCCCATTTTAATCGTATAGTATAGAAGAATATTAACATTATGTCGCTAAAGAGTAAGTTTCAAGTTACGACTCTATACATATAAACTAGACTCACGCTTCCTTCCTATTGTTAGCTTTTTAGGTAGCCGGCGCACGGCCGCGGAGGCATTCCGGGACGAGCGAGCCTCGACGTAAGACGTGTTTGCCTTCATGCCGAGTTTCTGATTATTCGTGTTTGTGTAACCAGTAATAAAGTTGGATATTATTCATGCTATCACGATGTTTTATTCGGAAGATCTCAGCGACAGCTTGGAGGGACCAAGGACTGGACCGTCTATCCTGGGTAGCTATCACTTGTTCGACGGAGGCGATCTACAGAGAGGCCATTTGTCCTGAGGTTCTAATACTTCAGAAGCGGGAAGAACTTCAATGAAAACTGGTAATGGTAAAAAAAAAATGGTATGTACAAATTGTGTATTATATTCATGGACCCGTTTAACATAATTATTATTTTTTGTTCTTGTGTTTGCATTGCATAGATACCTACCATACGCAATATATGCATTCATATTATTATTATATCTGGTAAAACGCCCAGCTGCTCGATAGTGACTATTGTTGAGGATGCGTCCCAATTTCCGCCGAAATGAATCGCTGCGTCACGTCGTAGAGCGGAGTGACGACGTCGCATTAAGGTACCTACCACTAAGGTACCTAATTAAAGTGCGCCAGCCGCCGAGGCTCGGGCCGACATTCCCCGTGACGTGGGCGCATAGAGCGATGTAATAATGCTAGAAGACGGACGCCGGAGTCGGGTTGTAGGTACTTATGCCGACTGTTTAAGGCTTAAGCGATATCTTTATTTTTATTAAGATGCGAATACTGTATGGCTGCTCTTGATAACACGTTATACTACTTTAGTATTAAATCTTTTAACAACGAATTACCACACATATGGGTGCCTTAATGATATGTGTACGACACTATATTAATTATTTTATATACCTGAGGTTGCAGTAATTACAATGACGGGATAAGTAAGTGGTAAGTGTGCGTGTGGGGCAAAATTGTTGTTAAGGACTAATATTCAATTTTCGGTTAAAGAGGATGTTATTCAAGTGCATAAACTATGTGACGGCCCATGTGGCCCACTGGTGAGGTTACTAAATGTGAGTTCGATTCTCGCTACAAATCTAATATATTAGACGATCAATTATATTGAATGTGGATTGAATTTTTATCTACATCGTTAATAACAATGTTCGCTTCTACAAAAGAGAATGCCAAGAAGTTTGATTGTTGTACTGACCAACTAATTACTACAGAATTTCATCATGTATGACAAAATATCACTTTGATGATTTCAAAACGTCTAATGGTCAATAAAAAGACTTATCTTCCGATTTTAACTACCTGACTATGCCCATCATTTAACCGTCCACGGTCTGGTAAAACCAATACTATACTCCATTACGAAGCTCATCGAAAAACGATAACACGGTTATTAATGTGAATTTCAATAAAAAAAAAAAAAAAACAGTGATACTAGTGTAATAAATGATCTAACAATCAGAGTATATTCGTCAGGTTGTTAGAGAAGAACTTCACTTTCTTTTAAGCAAACATTATATATAAATGTCAGTTTGGTCGAAACTTGAAGGATACCCTTGATCAACTTACTCAAGTTACAAATTCCATATTCTTTATGGACTAGCAACACGAAGATTTAAAGAAAGGACTTCAATTTAAGATCAAGAGCATTAATATGTTAGAAACCAAATATAAAATTTTATAGTACATTTGTCTCACGAAGTTGCGGGCGATTTAGTTGTGGTTGCGTTGTGTACATGCATATTGCTTGAGTGTCTGAGCTTGTTGGGAGCCTGGGTGGAAGCGGTCAGGCGCGAGCGGGGTCGCTCGCACTTATACAGATGCGACGCGCACGCGACCGTGAGCCGCGCGCCGTCGGTTACAAGAATTATACAAATAAATTTCAATTCAATCAGAACAAAAATCGCGAGTAAATAACATTGAAGTACAGTGTGTTCCAGAGCATTGGAATGAAAGTTTATTATCGATGGTTAACCAGATAGCAAACACAATTAAATATAATCTTAAAGAATCTAATGTGTAATCTGTGTGAGAATAAGTATGACATTGTAAGAATTAAATTGACTGATTGTTGCCGTCATTATTAGAATCGATCGACATTATATATTAGATGAATTTGTAAATATGTGCATGCCGATTATTAGGCAAAACATTGTTCTCATTCATAACCAATTGTTAACACCTGTATGTCACACGTTTTATGCAAATAAATTGAATTGAATTGATGTTCACTTGTGTACGGCGAGTTCGGTTATTCAAGGGTTTGAGTTTTCGGCAGCAGCGAGTAATTCTAATAGAAACGCTGAGTATAATGGAAATAAATAGAATACTAGCTATATCGGATTAGGTGGAGACCTTAAACAAATCTATATTGAAGAACGTTCTGCATGCAGCTCGTCTGAAGGCTAAGAAACTAAAATATAAATAGATTTGTGTGGGTTAAATGAGGATTTGTATACATACGCAAAAATGAATCCTCTGACCATATAAGGAATTTTTAATAGCTATAAAGAATAAGGACTCTTTAAATAATCTTAATAATACATTTAAGTATTTTACTGCATAATAATTTTATTAATTTTAAAGTTTAAAAAAAAAAAAAAAAAAAATTAAGACGAATAAGTGTTATAATCAGAATGTTAGAGGACTTCGTTCATGCACTAACGAGATCTATCGTAACCTATCTCAACAGTGAATTTGACATTATAATATTAACTGAGTCATAGTTTAATGATAGTATTTTACACAGAGAAATTTTTGATAGTCGTTACCATGTTGGCAGACGTGATAACGGGGTTAGCTGTGATAGTTTTGGATATGTGGTGGAATGCTTAGTGGGTGGAGTATATGCATATCTGTGTGCGAATCGACAAATACTTAGACTCAATTTTCAATATCACTTTACTTGACAATTTCTTGGGAACATTAACAAAATATTCAATAATAATAATTGTGCTACACTAATTAATAATTTAATTTAAGTAGAATATTTCGTCTCCTTGTGATAACGCGTTTGACGCCTTAATTATATTACTGGTGCATTGATAAGCTCTATTATTGATTAATGATTTAAACAATATAATTTAGTATATAATCACAGAACCAAAATTCCGGATTAAATTTCAACAAATAAGGGAATTATAGTAAGTGAATGTTTTAATTATTTAAGAAAGATTGATAAATATCATCCTCCATTGGAAATTATAATGTCTCAATTAGAACTTTAAAAAAAAAAAAGAAAAAAAAAAGTCGACTGTGAAAGGGTCATTTATCTCTCTCTAAACTGTAATTCCTGGATAGATGAAGTTAGTGGTTGTGAGAATGTTGATGCCATGGCGTCTAAATTTTATAATATCTCGTGCGCTATGGTTCGACCCAGATGTCTTTGAATAAGCCCAAAAGCAGGTCTTATCCTGTGTAGTTTCCCTCAGTGAATTGAGCTTCTAGAATTGAAACATGGGCATCGCGCAAAAGTGACAAGATATAAGGATCCGTTGGATTGCGAGGGTTAATAGTGCTATGTTATAGTGAACACATTTATACAATGAGAAACAGAAAAAGGAAGCAACCCAAAGTATTTTAAAGGGCAGCTGTTACCATATACCCCAATATTTTTGATGAAGTGTGCCTGGCCGATATGACTGTCTCTTACGTTGATTTTTTAATTAGTCTTTAAAATATGGGCATTTTAACGACACTTTAATAGTCTAGTCTTTAAAGTTATGTTTACACAGTAATACTTAACGTGTAGACATAGTCTAAGCCTGGCAAGGGGAAACAAGTGAAAAATTATCACCCAATATTTATTTTGTCTACCATGGCGAAGGTTTTTGAATCGCTAGTGTATCAGCGCATGTAGGGCTATCTGAATGTATATATTAGTAGAAAGCAATATGGATTTATGAGTGACTGCTCGACTAGCAATCTAGCAATCTGCTACCTCGTACTACAAATGTAACAGAATGTATTGATAACGGGAAACAAATCGATGCCGTGTGTACCGACTTTTCAAAGGCTTTTGGCAAGGTCAATCATAGTGTCTTTCTAAGTGAACTGCAAGCGCACGGAGTGTCACATAACTTATTAATGCGGTCTAAATCACATCTTGCGAATAGGAGGTCTGGAGTAGTCATGAACGGCTACCAATCTATGGCTCAATTGGGAGTGCCCCAACGATCCAATTTGGGTCTTCTCTTCTTATTATGTCTATACTGGCGAAATCTTTTATAATGGTAATATAAGCGTTTTCGCGGATGATTTAAAACTGACACGTATTATTAAGGACAATAAAGATGTTCAATTATTACAGTATGATTTATGCAGATTGAATGAATGGTGTAAAATAAATAAAATGTACCCTGGCGTTCACTCGCACATTGGATGGGATATTAGATAGGATGACGTGTGTGCATGGATGACAATCGACTGGCCGAAGTTGATGCAATTCGTGATCTAGGTCATAAGTTGGACAATAAACTGGGTCTTATCCCCCACAGAGCTAAAGCTTTGGGCCTTGCAAATAAATCACTTGGATTTGTTCTTAGGTGTTCAAAGTGTTTTAATATAATTAAGCTTTTCGATTGCTGTGTGCGTGCCAGACTGGAATATTGTGCTTTGATCTAGTCTCCGTTCACTGAAGTCCACATTAAAAGAATTGAGATAGTGCAGTAACGATTTTTGCGCCAGCTGTCAACCATTTCAGAAAAATCTGAATGATTGTAAAAAAAAAAAAAAGACCTACCCTTTCCAAGAAACATATCTTTGGGGATAGAAGACTGATATTGTCATTAACGTTTTGTTTAAGAATAAAGTTGATTGTTCTGAGTTGCTTTATATATTTGCGCTTGAAATACCACGAGTGAATGGTCCTCGACAGCCTTTCAAATTGTTAAATGTTGGACGGTGCAGAACTGAGCTAGGCAAACATTCTACTATACCAAAGGCTGCTATTTCTTACATTGTATTGTTAAATAAAGGAAAGAAATAGATTTACTTTGTAACGCTATGCTCAGTTTAGGCGTAATATTATTGACAGCATTATATACACTAACTGACTTGACTTTCCAATGTTTTGATATTTCCATTACATTCTGTAATGAATGAAAGTAAAATGTCGTAAATGAATATAATATATTTAGGTAAGGTTAATAACAAATTCATTCAAGTAGTTTTATTGTCAACACATTAAGTTAAATATTATATCAACTTAATAATCGTTCGATATGTGTGCATTTTGTGTAAGCCTACAATTAATTGAGCGTTTAATCATAACTTGTGATGAATATCTACAAATGTTTTAGAGTATTCAACGGTTGGCTTTCCAAAATAGACAATACAAAACGTATAAATGGTTATTGAATCTCTACACTGCTTCAATATCTTATATCAAGAATGAATGCCGAGCGGGTACCGTCCCCGCGGACGGAGCACGTGGGATGCAGGGCCTGGATACAACCTGCGACAAACCGCTCAAACCGAACGCAAGTAGTTGGCGCTAATCTCGGTTCATGCACTTGGTTCAGTTTGGGGTTATGGTTTGTATTTCACCAACAAGCACTGCTCAGTTAGAACTGAACAAGGTTTAGATTCTAAACACCCAATTTTGAACGTTTGGCTTCCTCAAACGAGTTTAGCGAGCTGTCAAGGTCAACAGTGTCGATCTGTGATTGTGGTGGATGAGATATTATTATTGTATGCCTGTTGGCTCATGATTCACTATTATTTATATACCTATCTATTGTTTTGTTTTATTTCTATTGTATGTATGTTTTTTTTACATAGAGTTTTTAACTTTCAATAAAGATTAATTATAAAGACGCATAATGGGCACTGTTTAGTGTTATTAATATGTTGCAGACACAGGATGCATCGAGTTTTGTTTTGTTGCTGGCACGGTTTTGTTTGTGATCGTGACAGCGCCTCATGTAAGCTAGTAGTTTTGCTAAACGCCATTTATGTGGAGCTGATTAAATCGGCTCAAGTTGTACATTTAAATTATTTTAAGCTAAATCTAGATAAGCTAAAGTTGTTCTTTTAAATTATGTTTCTAGTGCGAATGGTGGATTCGACCCTGAGTTAACGGATGATCGAGCCGTGCCGTTCCCCTAGTGTGGAAGGCGCTCGGTCGTCACCTATTGCCAGCTGGGAGAATTGATCCAGATGTGAAGTGCATACGTCGTACCCCCAGTGTGGTACTTATGTGAAATATGGCATATGTGGTACCCCTAGTGTGGTACTCATGTGTAATGGACATCTGTAGTACCCCCAGTGTGGTACTTATGTGAAATATGGCATACGTCGTACCCCCAGTGTGGTACGCTTGTGAATTGGACATCTGTAGTACCCCCAGTGTGGTACTTATGTGAAATACGTCGTACCCCCAGTGTGGTACTCTTGTGAAATGGACATCTATAGTATCCCCAGTGTGGTACTTATATGAACTATGGCATACGTTGTACCCTCAGTGTAGTATTCATGTGAAATGGACATCTGTAGTAAACCCAGTATGGTACTTATGTAAGAAAAAATGACATGCGGCGTACCCCTTGCGAGGTACTTATGCGAAATGTAATATAGTACTTACTCATATTATTATTGTGTTCTATTGTTCATTGTTTATTGTTTTATATCCATATATTTCACCTAGTTACATTTTTATCTTTTAACGTGTTTTATAATTATTGTGTAATCTGTTTAGCCTTATTGTAAAACTAACTATATATTAATTGTATACTATTGGGATGTAACACTTGATTACTTTCTAATAAATAAATAAATAATTTTATCGTGCCCCAGTGTGGTACATATCATATGAAAAGGCAAAAAGCTAGATATGACACATGTATAACCATAGTGTAGTAATCTAAAACGCAGGGATGATGTGATTGCTCCGAGAGTAGTATAAACTAGAATTATTGACTATAAATTTTATGTGATAAAAATATAACAAATATAACTTGGTCTACAATTAGTTGGAAATGAATCAATACATAAATCAATTTGACTACTTATTATTTAGATGTATGTAACAATATAATTATATAATGGATAGTGTTACTGTCAGACAAAATTATTTCTCTTTGTCTGTGCCAGTGTCTTTGTGCCAGTTTAACTCAATACTTTTGTTAACACTACTATAAATAATTTTGTAATTTGAAAGTATTGTATTAGTCTACCTTGAGAGATTGTTACTGAAAAGTCATTTGTAACATTAAAAAAAAAAAAAAAACTTAGAATGCATTTGCAAAATATTTGTGAATTAGTTTTATTTGTAATTATTTTGTTTTATAGTCTTAAGTTCTCTGTAAGCGAGCAAATTATTCTTTGAGAATAAATTCTTTAAACCTAAAACCTAAAGTAGGTATGTGTCATTCAGGAATTGATTATTTATTTTTGTATTAATATATATTTTTTGTAATCCTATTAAAATAAGCGTAAAACATACCCTATATTAGACACCTATGAATTAATCTAAGATTGAAATTGTGATTATCTCATTATTATCATTTTTTTTTTTGCTGTATCCTTTTAACCGGTATGAGGGCATACCTACCTAACGAATGGCCGAGCTGAAATTGGGGATGGGGACATCCCCGAGGCAGAATGGCCGTCTGTTAGCTTTTTAGGTAGCCGGCGCACGGCCGCGGAGGCATTCCGGGACGAGCGAGCCTCGACGTAAGACGTGTTTGCCTTCATGCCGAGTTTCTGATTATTCGTGTTTGTGTAACCAGTAATAAAGTTGGATATTATTCATGCTATCACGATGTTTTATTCGGAAGATCTCAGCGACAGCTTGGAGGGACCAAGGACTGGACCGTCTATCCTGGGTAGCTATCACTTGTTCGACGGAGGCGATCTACAGAGAGGCCATTTGTCCTGAGGTTCTAATACTATTGACATTGCAAATGTTATTTTGGTAGAGCTCGTCTGTAAAGTTGTTAAGTGCAGTATCAAGTCTGACTTATAACAGACAGACAGATCGTGGTTATATTGAAAGAAATATAAGTAGTTACTCCATTCTTTAACTAGCATAATCGGAATAATTTAAAGACAGGCAGAGAAAAAGTTATGTTAAATAAAACTATAAGATATTCTTGAACAAAAAAAGAAGAATTCGTAGATGTTATTCGTAACGGAGGACAATTAAAATAGTAAGATGGTATAAAAAATATGAAAAGAACGCGTTATTC
The DNA here is from genome assembly GCA_038048805.1 of Hipparchia sbordonii. Taxonomy (NCBI): domain Eukaryota; kingdom Metazoa; phylum Arthropoda; class Insecta; order Lepidoptera; family Nymphalidae; genus Hipparchia; species Hipparchia sbordonii. Next base: position 11,739,487 of record CM076109.1, on the reverse strand, counting down.
AATCACGCATGAAAGACGTCAACGCTGATAAGGACAGTCCAGTTTTTTACGAGATGAGTTCCGTTAAGATCTTTTATACCTACTCGTATCAAGTTTGTAGAGCAGACTAAGAGGATGTACAAAGAGGCCTTAAAACCATAGCAATAAAGTACAAAACGGACTGAAAACTTGTAAGTAGGTTAGACGCCTTATCCATTCGTTGCAGTTATGGCAAGAATTTCCCCAGTTTTTCAAGGTCGTCAAGACATACCAGTAAATGGTAATCGTTCGCCCATCCATAAGTTCACTGTTCATCCGCTTTTCTTGTAACTGGATCTTGCTGTTGATATCTTTATGTATAGAACAAAATCGCACCTTGTATAGATAACACGCAGCGAATGAAAAAACACGTATGATACTCTGAATGTCAATTTGACATACTGTATCGTACTGTATTTGAGATACTGTAATTTGACGAAAATGAAATGCAAAAATATCTTTGAATAATACGCTTGTTAAATGTTTCTCTAGCTAAATAGAATATTGTTCGTCAATGTAGTTGGGTTTTTAAAAATCCCGCAAGAACTCCTTTGTTCTATGACTTCAATGTGACTTCCTTCCACATTGCACATTACCATACTTACCTATTATTATTAACATTATTTAGAAAATCAAACCTTTACTTCTAAGTCCAAAAGAGATACCAAAACATATACCGATTTGTTGCATCCATAAAATCATCCATCCATGTATAAAATTATAAGTCCAGGTCTCTTGTAAACTCATTGTAATCATTTTGTCGTTAGTAACGTAAAAAGTTGCTAAAACTCGTTAGTTAAGCAATCGAAAGGCCTTTGACCCCACGTTAACGTAAATACGTTGTCAGCGCGATGTAAAAATCGATGCAACTCATAAAAAATAAACGCACTCACGCAGTCAGAGACGTACTTGAGCGCACGATAATAGACCGGCTTGACAGAGACGCGGAAACTGTTCCAAACTAGCGATATATTTTACGACACATCGAGCTTTTGAAAGTTATAGTAGGCTGGCTTTGGCATCGTACGGCGTAGATAGGTAATATGCGTGACAGAGACGACGCTTTACGAAGCCGAGTTTGAACAATTATCTCTATCTGGGACTCTTACTTACACTTACTTACTTGCGTTTATTTACTGCCAAGTGTGTACTTTACATACTTCTTGTTATGCTATTAGTTAGTAAGTCCCACGGGAAACCTTTCATTTTTCTATACCTTTTGTTCCGTAGATAATGACCTATGACCGATTTTAAATAATATTGAACCATGCAATATTGAGCCAAATTAAACATGAACAATAATCCCCTTTCAAAATAACCGTAAAGCGTTTGTTAGGAGATACGACGACAGAGTAAAACATAGATGAAGTTTCAACCAGAAACAGAACCATCGATCTTTTGGTGTTCAGTCCGCGCCTGAACTGTTACGCTTTTGAGACTTACGTTATATATTATAATTTACGCACACAAAGTTTCTTTGGCAGACCGCAGACGTAGCAGCGCGAAGATTCGTGTGACTAATTGCAGACCACTGTATTAAAAACAGATGTTCCCAGCGCCTTCCGGCCCATCGCCTACGGGTGGCTGCGTAATTTAAACTGTACAAAAGCTATTTGGACTTCCCGCAATATGAAAAATTAAATTAAAATTTTTTTGCTGTCGTCGATGTCGCTGTTTTAATCGTATCAATAATGATATCGAATATTAAGTAATATTATCGAATTGAAATCTCTAAATACTTGCTCTACTTTATTTTTCAGGCTTTTGAACTGTATAATATGTATCTATTTTGTCTTCGCGATTTGTTCCATTCATCTTAACTGTTTACTTTTACTTTCTCCTAGAGAGAGACTAGAAAGGCTCTTGAAAAAATGGCCATTATTGATTTAGCATAAAATCATCTTCGAACCTCTCGAGGTCAATCAGTTCTTTGTAAAGTCACTAATACAAATATTTATATCACAGTGCGAATTCCTAGGAGAACGCTTTCGATTTTCTATCAAGCATATTTCTAGGAATCAAGTAAATGTCTGTAATGTAAAATAGATACTACCTACTCGTATTTCTTTGCCTTCTTTAGTTCAAGTAAACTCAAATGGTCATTTAGTAATCTTGGTAGTTGCTTTAATTTAGATACAATTTAGGTATAGGACTTTGCAAATATACGAGTAGGTACAACTAGGTGCAAAAAGAAAAAAGACAGTGCGATTATAAAACACATTTGTACTGGAGAGACTATATTCTTTATGGAAGTTTTCCATACAAAAAAAAACCATTTTTAACCGACTTCCAAAAAGGAGGAGGTTCTCAATTCGTCAGAATCTTTATTTTTTATGTATGGTCCCCGATTACTTGAAGACGCGACCGATTTGGAAAATTCTTTTTTGTTTGGGGTATACTTCCCAGGTGGTCCCATAGGATCCTGGAGAATTCAGGGAACAGTTCAAATATAGGCACAAACACAAATCATATACTTTGTACTGGCGGTTCAAGTCGATTTTGTAAAAAGAAATTTTACTTTTATATTATACTGTTGCTATTGAATTGTTTGGTGTACTGTTACTTCGGATTATGCAAGATCAATTTTCCGAAAAGCCGCCAACGCATTGGCAGTGCTTCTGGTGCTCCAAATGTTCATGGGCGGCAGTAAATAATAATTAATCAATTAACATCAGAGACCCGCCTGCTCGACGTTTATATTGAAAAAAAAAATTTAAACTGGAGCTGAGAAAACATAGTCACATACCTACCTAGTGATGTGTCATATAGTATGGTTTTATGAATGAACTTCTGAGGTTCATTGACCATTTTCCAGTTACTTACCAAATGTTAAATAATTATGTTAATGAGTTCGTCTATTTTATTCTTATTTTATTGCACATACTAGCGGACCCGACAGACGTTGTCCTGTCTTAACTATGAATATTGAAACTCCCCTTTTTACCCCCTTGGGGAGAGAATTTTCAAAAAATGTAAAATACGTAATTCTTTATTTTTGATCAAGAGCCAAAATATCAAGTTTCATAAACATAACTTGAAAAATAACTTGAAGAACGAAGGACTATCATACAAACATTCAACCCCTATTTAACCCCTTAGGGGGTAGAATTTTTTAAAAGTGTGAAACACTTACTTTTTTGTTTTCAATTTAAAGCCTAAATACCGAATTTTATGGGTATAGCTTGAAAAATGACGGAGTTTCATACAAACTTTAACCCCCCTTTTTACCCCCTTGGGGGGAGAATTTAAAAAAAATGTAAAATACGTAATTCTTTATTTTTAATCAAGAGCCAAAATATCAAGTTTCATAAACGTAACTTGAAAAATAACTTGAAGAACGAAGGACTATTATACAAACATTCAACCCCTATTTAACCCCTTAGGGGGTAGAATTTTTAAAAACTGTGAAACACGTACTTTTTTGTTTTCAATTTAAAGCCTAAATACCGAATTTCATGAGTATAACTCGAAAAATGACGGAGTTTCATACTAACTTTAACCCCCCTTTTTACCCCCTTGGGGGGCGAATTTCGAAAAATCCTTTCTTAGTGCTCGCCTACGTCATAAAAGGAACCTACTGTCAAAATTTCAAGTTTCTAACTTCAGTGGTTTAGGCTGTGCGTTGATCGTCACCCAACTAACAAAATGGTCATAAGATTTTAAGCTTTTATGATTATTTCGTCACATAGGTGTCGTATATTGGCAAGTTTTAAAATGTGACGTTGTACAGGCATCATGTATATTGCATTTAAGTTTCAATGCAATTAGGTAATAAAAGTCGTTGTACAAACGTCTGTATGAAATAGCTATAAAGCAATTTAATCGTACAAAATACACAGTCATACAAACGTTTTAGGCGGGACATTTTGGCTGGTATTACAACCTTAATAACGCTGCTATAAGACTATGCATGTGAACATGACATTTTAAATATATTCGCAGTAATGTAAACCAGCCAAGCCCAATAAATGCGACAGAGAGTGATGGTTCCGTACCTATTTTTTAACTTCCAAAAACTTCCACAAAGGAGGAGGTTATCAATTCGGCCGGTATCTTTTTTTTCTGTTGAAAATCGATGTCAACACGAATGAACCGATTTGGCTGAAATTTGGAATGGAGATAGCTCATACCCAGGATTAGCACATAGGCTACATTTTATCCCTGATAATTAAAGAAACCTTAATCATGTCAATCAAGTCATTATGGCCATACCTCCCATGGTTAACGACACAACACAACGGCCCCTAGTCCCCGGATAAAGTTGGGAACCGACAATTATGTCATTTTTCCACGTTGACAAAATATGTTTTTTGCCGCATTCCCAAAAAACTTATGGTCTCTAAAATGTTCTGTTAATGTAAAAAACTATTTTTTGGAATGACAAATAACGGTTTACTAAAATGTTTTAGGGAACTCTGATAGGTTCGTAATGAAAGAACGCCATGTTCTGTAAGAGTTTATAACTCTTAACACAGCAGTATTCATCGTATACAAGGAGTTTTAACTCTTAACACAGCAGTATTCATGTTATATAAGTATTTCGTAAGTCATAATGGCATTATGACATATAATAATTTATTTTTTATTTAAAAAATAATAATTAAATACACAATAAATGAAGGGGGCATTTAAAATTTATTAATAAACCTAAAAAGTTGGTCCCTAAAGTAATATTCGCATTAAGTTTTCCAAACTTAAACATAAACACATCCCATTTCAAACTTGTAAATAATTTGATTACACTTATAGTATAAAAGTATAAAAATATAGTCTGCACACATGCAGAATTTATTAATAGTTAAATTCTATTACTTATAATTGAAAGCGCTTCAATACTGCATCAAATAGATTCATTGGTCCGGTAAACGTCTGCGCTATGAATGCTATGGTAGCTATACGACTAAATACTCATACCAATGATAATATTACAACACTACTATGTTCTCGCTTATGACTTTTGAATGACAGCTATACGACTTTATAGAAATAGTAACTGCGCCAAAATCGCGTTGTATAAGCGTTTGTAAGCCTTATTTTCATGCCATTCAGTTTTTCGAAAACGTTTACACAATTCTTATATGACTTATATTAAGACCATTTTGTTAGTTGGGCAGTCAGTCAGTCAGTCAGTCAGGACAAGCCTTTTTATATAATTATAGATTATACAGTTTAAAATTTTGGATTTTACCATGGTGTCGTCATGAGATACAATTTACATTTACTTATTTATATTTATTAAAATGAGGTATGCCGTTATTTTTAATAATTCTGAATTTTTATTAAATTACTTGTTATTAATATGTAATAAGTAATTAAATTGATTAAATTTTAAATTATTTTTAATAATATGTAATGAAAGTAAGCGAATGAGAGATCACTTAATTAAGCAGTAAAGGAATATACCTACTTCTATAAAATATAAGCACAATTCTTTAGGTACAAAGCTTTAGGTACTTCGTACGTAACGTAGACTTCCTGCGGAATTTAAAAACCTAACTCCTTGGGAGAAGTTGCAAGCAAAGGCTAGTTAGACTATACGAATTAATAAATAAGAAAATTGTTAATATCTCCACTATTTAAATAAATAATCAATAGATCTTTAATAAAAGATATCAAAGACGAATCAGACAACGTGGTTTTTGTGTTAGAAACGACAAATAGGGAAAATCAATAGATAAACACTTGACGGCACATGCCTCAGCCATAGATGTTGCAATAAATATTGAATTGTGACCCACATCGACATCGAATAGCAAACACTAGGACGTACATAACGGTGGTAACAGCGGGATAAGGCTTGGACACACTTGGACAAAGAACGATAAAAATGATACGACAAGATGTCACACAAAATCCGAGCATTTTTTATGTCACACGAGTATAAGGGCCGGGAGCCCTATCCACAGCATTGAGCTGAGCTAGGACCCTTTCATTGGCATTATACACATACACTAGTTAAGTTAGCTTAGTATTGTGTGTAAGTTCAAGTGTATTTCTTTTTATGTTTATAATGTAGGTATATGTTTCTATTCTATTCTATTCTACATGTCATACAAAGATGTCCTTATGTTGCTTACTTTAAGGTCGTCATTGTATGACATGTCAAAACAATATTGAAATAATACTACTTTAAGCTGATGAACCTCCTCCTTTTAAAAATGAAAAATATTACTCATCCACATGTGAATATAACATGAAAAAGCAAATTCCTCAGACTAAATTAGCCATGAAACGGCAAAAAGCTGTTAAGCGATAACTGTAAAGTGTGACGACAAAATAAGATCGATCTTTATGCGGCGAAGACCACCGCTCGCGTGTACTGGGAACAACACATCAATCAATCTCTAAAGGAAACTGCGATCGAGATGTTTGCACAAAAGGCCATCCCACAGGTGAGAGAGACGTGCCGACATAGCGCGCGAAAACGTGACAAGTTTCCATTATATTAATTCGTGGTAGATCTAATAAATCCAAGAAATGATATACTTGCGATATAATAGTTAAGTGTAAACTGCAAAATGAGAACATATCAGAGTAGATAGATACTCAGTCTATTACAGCCTATTGTATCAATTGCTATTATTTGTCATCCTTACAAATATTATAAATGCGAAAGTGAGTTTGTTTGTTGGTTTGTTGGTTTGTTGGTTTGTCGTTCAATCCCACTGCAACAGAGCTACGGATCGACGTGATTTTTTTGCAAGAGTATACTTGAGGACAGGTCCTCTTGCAAAAATGTGAGAGTGACTTAGGCTAGCTAGACTTACTTTTTTCCCCGGAAAAACAGAGTTCCCGCGGAATTCTAAAAACTAAATCCACGCGAACGAAGTCGCGGGCATCAGCTAGTAATAAAATAAATAGCCATAGCATTCAAGCGACGCAAAACCGATGTCTACCTTTAAAAGATCGAAAAGTTTTCGAAATGTAAAGACTGTCATGTCAGTCGTATGTACGACTTACGAGTATTGTTGGTTTGGTGGTTTCTAGTAATTGGAAGGCAGGCTACGTGCTGTAGGTACCTACCATAGAGACTTTTCTAATTTGGTGGATAATAAGTTTTATGTTCCTTGTGTATCATTGATTTTCACAGAGTAACGCGTGCTTCTATCCGACAACTCTATTTAATTTGCCGCATTAAAGTTATAGGTGTATTTGTGTGCAAATAAAAATAAAAAGATTTCTAAGGAAAACTAACAAATCGTGTGATATATAAACTCAAATAATTTTATGTCAATTTCATAAATAAATAACCAGACGCGGATTTAGACAACCGGTTGTCGCAATTCAAACGATAAAAAGCTCAGACAGATGAAATAAATTATAAAACTGGCGGGATGCTATTAAGCTATAATTTTTTTTTTATTGCATTTCACTCTAAGGTCTGTTTTTTATCACACAAAGGAAACTAATTAAGACGTTTCCTGGGTAGCCAGTTTTTCGGGAAAAAAGGTTAATAAAATTGTGTTTCGACAAAATATGAATTTAGTAAGTAAAGGAGATTTTTTATTTTTTTATTTAAGTTCTACAAACCAGTCGGTTTTTTAGGGTTCTGTACCCGAGGGGTAACCAACGGGACCCTATTACGAAGCCTCTACTGTCAGTCCGTTCGTCTGTCTGTCAGCGGACTGTATCTCATGAGTCATGATCCGTAATTATGTAGAGAGTGGAAATTTTCGGAGAATGTATATTTGTGTTTCCGCTACAACAACAAATAGTGAAAATAAAAATAAATTAAAAATTAAAGGGGCCTCGCCTACTACAAACTGGCTAACCTGTCCATAACGTACTATTCCCTGGCGCTGAAGCTGTGGGTAAGCTGTAGGTATAACCACAAATCATAGAGATATATTATCTACTCGTATGTACCTATTAAAACCCGCTCATAACTCACGTCCAATAGTAATGTAAGTAATGTATTCCCAGCTTAAACGGTTCAATACAATAACAATTCACCTTAGAAAGCTATGATCATAAACAATGTTTATGAATACACAGAGTTAAACTAGGTACCTACATATGATTGTTAATAGCTCAAAAATAGTTTAATTGTATAAGTTATTATATAAGTATACCTACTACCTACTTGGATTAAACAAAAGTAAGGTTAATTTAAATAGATTGCATTGACATAATATAATAAATGATAGATTGTTTATAACTAACAGGTAGGTAAGTATCTCATTTTTTATGATGACGTAAGATATAATATAAAGTCACTCGATGGCATACTTTGCCCTCATACCTTTAAACTGATACTGTGATCTATCTATTCCTTTTAATCCATTAGGACTTCCTCTGCGAGATGTGGTGATTAATATTATACGCTAACCATAAGCATACGTAAGAGGATTATTATACCTATCTATGAAAAATAAGTTGCATTATTATCTTACTAATCCTAGTAGATAATATTATGCGAAAGTATAATGCGAAAGTTTGGATGGATGAATGGATGGCTGGATGTTTGGATGTTGGATGATGTTGAACCGATTTGGCAAAAATTTGGCACAGAGATAGATTATAGTCTTGAATAACACATCCCGGAAAATAAGAGAGTTCCCGCGCGAAGTAAAAACCATGAATCTACACGAACGAAATCGCGGGTATCAACTAGTTTTACATAATTAAACGCAAGTCTTTGGCGCCATTTAAAATTTAAAACATGAAAACGTATACTTCTACTTCATCTGTCCACCTAATAGCGGGCTTGAAAACACTGAGGTTACCACTCAAGCATCTTGGGACCATAACGTCCATCAGTTCTTGGGACTTTATGACCCGCTCAACGCCATTTCAGCTTCGCGACTCAATGAGCGGGACTATAGACTATTAATAAACAATACCTAGATACATTTCCCGTTGAAAATTCCTGTGCTTAACACAGATCCCGCTATCTGCACTATAAAGTTCTAATTTTGCTTATCTTAGAAACGCAAACTGCATCTTAATTGCTCCATCTACATTGATGAGGTAAATAAGATTAATTGGACGACTAATTAGGTACTACACGCTACTGTCTCAGCCACTGTCCATCACGGTATCCAGATTGTAATAATCTATTCCACACATACTCAATGTGTACTGTGCAATCTGCTGCTCAACTACTCAAGCGCCGCAAATACTCAGCCATTTCTAAGGACGTTTTGCAGCGCTTGCTTTTGAGACTCTGGGCCCATGGTCATCGGACACGAAGAATTTTATGAATGTCGTGTCCGAAAGACTGATCCACGCCTCAGGTGACCAAAGAGTTATTATATTATTTAGCCCAACGGCTAAGCCTCGCTATCCAACGAGGGAATAGCGCCAGTGTTTTGGGCACCATGCCCATAAACGACCACTTGAACGGCGTGTATTTTTTGTAATTATAATTAGTAATAGTTTTAATTAATTTAAGTTATTTATTTAAGTTATAGAAGCTTTGTGTTAACAGTTTGTAATTTTTTATTAATAAATTTCTATGTGTGCAAAGGTGTTTGTCAATCTGTCTTTGTGTTATCCTAACTCAACCACTGCACTCGTAGGTTGCATTTTAATGAGAGGTGGGCGATTATGAATGATTGGTATAATCGAATTACTAATGCAAATGATGATAATCGATTATGAAATTAGTAACTAATTTGTTTTCATAATCGAATTTGTATTACTAATCCTGTTGTAAATACTAAATAGTCGAGAGACGCGAGAGTCGCTCTTTTGGCTATTGCACACTGTCTGCCATGCATCGAATCGCGACCGCGATAAATAAATTAGTAATTACTAATTACTGATTTGTCATAATCGAGATATTTCGAGACATCTTCGTAATCGAATGATTTCATTAGTAGGTATATCTCATAATCAGCCACCTCTACTAGAGACAGACATAAGATACTTTTAAAAAGGATACTAAATTGTTAATTAAATGTCCAAATATGCCAGAGTCATTTTTGGACTTTTTGCAAATCCGTCACTGTTCTACGATCATGACAATTTAATTATGTAGTCACCCTTATTTAATTAACTTAATAGGGGTAAAGAATTGGAAGTTTTGTAGAACTTGGTCGCTAATTGTACAGGGAAAGGAACCGTATCCGTCCATCCGCATGGTTCCTCGTATCGGCCTAAACGTATGCGACGATGCCTGGAATTCCTGCATACTGTCAGCTGCATTTAAATACAAGTTCGAGTAGTCCACCGCTCACACTTCCACGCTACTTCAACGTTAAACCTATATATCGATGGTTAAACCACATAAAAAATTAGTTTGTATGTTCGTTCGTTTGTTACGTCATTACGGCTGAAATAGGAGAGACTACTAAAATACATCTTACTTAAAGAAAGGATACTCAAAAGAAGAACGCCTAGTAATTTAATTAGTATGTAATGTATAGTAGTATGAAACGTCGGTGATTTTACCTGGAATGGATATTTGAAAGGCAAGTGAAGACACAAATCAATACTCTGAAGCGAATATAAAGCCTCCATAGTCCAAGGGTTAAAGGTGCATACCGAAAACTGAGGGGCCGCAGGTTCGAGTCCCACCCATTGCGCACCCAGTCACCCACTCAAGCATCTTCTCGTAGCTCAAGCTTCTCGTTTATTTGGAGGGGAGAGGAGAATATAGAATTTTGTGATAAATGCAAACTATTCATGAATCCCAAATCATTTATTTTTAACAACAATATTCGGTGAGCTTTAGGTTAAAATTACTGTTCTGTCGCTAATATTTACGATCTATCTTCAAAAACTGTATTCGCACACACTTTTTTATTCTCCAAACCAATATTGAGTTAACGGTATAAACTATTCATTGGCAAATAAATGTAATCCAATCCAATCTATAAATAAACTTAGCGTTTTCACACATTTCAATTATTTATTAACTGACTAGCCCGCGACATTTTGAATTTAATTTTTACAAATCACGCGGAAAATCATTGATTTTCCAGGATAAAAAGCCTATGTCACTTTCCAGGTCCTCAATTATACTTATGCAAAAATCATGTCAATCCGTTGCTCAATTGCTGCGTGATTGAAGAACAAACCAACAAACTAATTGGTCATCTAATTGCCTCTGTTGGTAGAAGGGCAGTCTCCTAGTTGTTATTGCTATTACCAAACAAAAAATTTGATTCATCCATGCTGTTACCTGTCTAAAGTGTCTAAACCTACATATTTATTGATCCTCAAGGATTATAATTCTTACTAATATTATAAATGCGAAAGTGTGTTTGGTTGTTGGTTTGTCCTTCAATCACGCCGCAACAAAGCATCGGATCAACGTGATTTTTTGCATGGCGATATTTGAGGACCTAGAGAGTGACATAGGCTACTTTTTATCCCAGAAAAACAGAGTTCCCGCGGGATTTTTAAAAACGAAATCCACGCGAGCGAAGCCGCAGGCATCAACTAGTCAATAATATGTCTTTCAAGTTAACGCCTCCCGGACATCACGCGATTGGCGACTCAATCCTGGGTTCGAGGAATCCCGGCCCACACGCAGACTGTCTCTAATGAGTTAAAGGCGCCGGCAGTTATTTAATTGCACTGATGGTATCAATCAAGGATTAAAAAGCGGCGCCCTTGCGTACAGGTCTACATACATCTTCATACGTCACAACTAATAGGTAGGTACTATAAATACGAAAGTGTGTTTGTTTGTTGGTTTGTCCTTCAATCGCCAGTACGGAGCAATTTGTTTTTTTAAATCCGCGGGGAACCTTCATTTCTTCGTGGATTTTTCATCCCGATATAAAAAGTATAGGTACTATATCACTGTCTATTACCTTAAACGTTGCCACGTGGTTAAAGGACTAACCAACTAACAAAAAGACTTTCGAATTCGTAGATATAATATCAGTACCTATGGTATGGGATGTTTAAAGGAAAAATAACGATCAAACCAACTGAACCAACCCAACTTTTCTCAAAAAGCGAATGAGCATCTTAAACTACCTCATAGGTGCCTTACTGATTAATAAATAATCTGAAGCAAAACAATATGACGTGGAAACAGTGGAAAAACATAATAAGCGATCTTGAATGAGCATTTAATCGTCCAGAAACGTCGGAAATAAAAGGAAATTATCTGCAAGCGTAGTTATCTATTATTCAGGAGCGGGCTCCTATTGCCTGCAATCCGCCGTGGTAGTTGGCTTGAGTCCAACACTCATAAAATATTACCACCTACAACAGTTCGCATTACACTAAGTAATACTGCCGTTTGGTACTTGTTAATCGTATGAATATTTGTAAAAATCGGCCAAGTGCGAGTCGGACGAAGAGCCGCACAGGAAGGGTTGCGTACCATCTTACAAGATTTAACACTGTACTTTTTAATTTAATTTCTATTATTATTCGATGACAAGCGGCTCACCGCTAGATGGCGTTGATAAAAATGCGCCATCTAGCGGCTCACCGTAGAGGAGTCCCGCGTCAGGTTATTTTCGTTACGGAATTTCTGGATTCGGTCTCCACGCTGGCCCGCGATAGAAGCTATGCAATAGCTTAAAAGTTACTTGTTGTTATACTGCAATAGAAATTCACACCGAAAATTTCAACTGTCTACTTATTATACCGCGTCCGCATGCTTGTGGCAAACGGCAAACGCCAAACCTCTACAAACGTTTGCCTTGAATTTGGGAATCATCCGCACGCTTGCGAGGGCGTTTGTATGTTCTGAACAGGCAAGCATGACGGACGTCGAACTTGTGTCGGCTTTATTATTTGGCTTAAGTTATTTTTACAAATGTTTTAAGCTCAGTATCGATCAATAATCCTACTAAAATGGAATATGGATGGATGGATGGATGGATGTTTGTTACTCTTTCAGCCACAACTAATGAACCGATTTGAATGAAATGTGGAATAGCGATAGCTCATACCTACATTTTAGCCCGGAAAATTAAGGACTTTCCGCAGGAATTAAAAAACCTCAATCTGCGAGGACGAAGTCGCGGACGTCATCTAGTAAAGCGTCCTCTAATTAAAATTTTCAAAACATATTTCATGTGCACAATTTGTCCAGTTACAGTTTTAGTATAATATTATAGATTAGTAGCTGTAGTAGCTAGTAGTATGTTCGAAAACACTTGGTACCTACCTAGTTTATTTATTTGAATAAAAAAATATTCTACTCTATTCTAGTATGTACCTACTTAATAGATATTTTGTTTTTTTTTCTTTATCAACCGATAGACGTCCACTGCTGGACTGTTTATTGCATGGACTTCCTCAGGCTTCGGTCTTGCGCCACCTGTACCCAGTGGCTCCCTGAGGGTCGCCTGATGGTGTCGGTCCACCTATTACCATACCATTATATACCATTTTCCGGTGCGGAGTCGCCACTTGTTATTATTAATATATAAAACTAATTAATTAATTAAATTATATAAACAAATCGTCTTCAGAAGTCTTCAGTCGACCAGTCATTCATTTTACGTTTTTACCCACTCACAAAATGAAGATTTCTAACGGTGCGATACGTAAATCGTAAAGCTGCATCCGCACGCTTGGCAAACCTCGGCAAACCTTCACAAACGCAAACGTGCGGATAGAGCGTTTGCCATGGTTTGCCTAGGCTTGCAAGCGTTTGTGGCCGATCCATCGAGTGTCGGTCTTTTGAGCCCAAACCAAAGGGAATTTGCCACAAGCGCTTGCCTCTCCGTCCACACGTTTGCGCGCATTCAGTCTCGTTTGTGCACTGGCGGTGATCAGACGTGTTATTGTACTACGATTTACGTATTGCACCTTTAGAAATCTTCATTTTGTGAGTGGGTAAAAACGTAAAATGAATGACTGGTCGACTGAAGACTTTTGAAGACGATTTGTTTATATAATTTAATTAATTAATTAGTTTTATATATTAATAATAATAAGTGGCGAATCCGCACCGGAAAATGGTATATAATGGTATGGTAATAGGTGGACCGACACCATCAGGCGACCCTCAGGGAGCCACTGGGTACAGGTGGCGCAAGACCGAAGCCTGAGGAAGTCCATGCAATAAACAGTCCAGCAGTGGACGTCTATCGGTTGATAAAGAAAAAAAAACAAAATATCTATTGAGTAGGTACATACACTGTACATGTACTAGAATAGAGTAGAATATTTTTTTATTCAAATAAATAAACTAGGTAGGTACCAAGTGTTTTCGAACATACTACTAGCTACTACTACTAATCTATAATATTATACTAAAACTGTAACTGGACAAATTGTGCACATGAAATATATTTTGAACATTTTAATTAGAGGACGCTTTACTATCAACTAGATGACGCCCGCGACTTCGTCCTCGCGGATTAAGGTTTTTTAATTCCCGTGGAAAGTCCTTAATTTTCCGGGCTAAAATGTAGGTATGAGCTATCGCTATTCCACATTTCATTCAAATCGGTTCATTAGTCGTGGCTGAAAGAGTAACAAACATCCATCCATCCATCCATTCATCCATCCATATTCCATTTTAGTAGCATTATTGATCGATACTGAGCTTAAAACATTTGTTAAAATAACTTAAGCCAATTAATAATCAAGCCGACACAAGTTCGACGTCCGTCATGCTTGCCTGTTCAGAACATACAAACGCCCTCGCAAGCGTGCGGATGATTCCCAAATTCAAGGCAAACGTTTGTAGAGGTTTGGCGTTTGCCGTTTGCCACAAGCATGCGGACGCGGTATAATACAATAACACGTCTAATCGCCGCCAGTGCACAAACGAGACTGAGTGCGCGCAAACGTGTAGACGGAGACGCAAGCGCTTGTGGCAAATTCCCTTTGGTTTGCGATCAAAAGACCGACACTCGATGGATCGGCCACAAACGCTCGCAAGCGTAGGCAAACCATGGCAAACGCTCTATCCGCACGTTTGCGTTTGTGAAGGTTTGCCGAGGTTTGCCAAGCGTGCGGATGCAGCTTTATAGTTCATGAGATACCAACAGGCTACAGCCCGATGACAGACGGACGGATCCAGGGCTACTACCTATACTAGTCCGGATTAGTGGTTCGAAAACCACGTCTTATGTGTTTTAAGCAATTATATTTCACTCGTTATTATAACAACTGATATTTAATTGCTAATTAAAATAACAGTGCAGATCACTGGACTGATCGGATTCAAAGGCATGCAGGCAGCTATTATGACGTAAGCGCATCCGCTAAGAACTTTAAGATAGGATTATTGAAAATTCAACCCCTGAGGTTTGAAAAATAGAATTTAAAGGGAGCAAAACCGCTGGAAATAATTCTGGAATTTCGGGATATTTTCCGAAATTAAACTTCACTGAAACATGTACCTAATGGAATCCGACTATAAGTTACCTTCCTTCCTTCTTTATATCTTACATACTTACTTATAATATAAGTGTGGAATATGACTAATATCGAAAGTATCGTATCGCCTTTCAATGGAAACACGCTGCGCTGGAGACAGGTCTGCGAAACTGGCCTACCCGATAATTGGATTGAGAGCTAAGGATTAGCGTTCAACGAAAAAATGTTAAAGACGGTGATATAAACCTGACGGCCGATTCTGTAAAAGCTGCACCAAGCATTGCTACAGTCTCAATTTGCTGAGTTTATCGCATACTTTCTACAACAATGAATTTTTTTTATTAGTTGACAAGATATTTCTTGACTGCGGTCTCACCTGATGATAAGTGACGATGCAGTCTAAGATGGTAGCGGGCTAACTTGGAAGGGGTATGGCAGTGTAGATTACCACCAAGTGAGATCGCAGTCAATAAAAATTCATATGGAATATAGAAAATGCACGTCAATCGTGATCATGAAGTATAATTTTAGATCATCACGATTAACGTGCATTTTCATTTGTTTTGAGGACAAGTAGGAGCTTAACTTCGTTTTCACTTAATAGTAAGTGACGATGCTATTTAAGATGAAATTGCGTTTCTCATCTCATCTGGTTATTATTAAAGTCATGCCCCAAATCGCTTTGCGATTCAATATTCACCCAGAAAGATCCAGCAGAGAGTCGAACCTGAGACACCTGACAATTAACTATGAAGACTATACCTACAACGTGTATTGAAACTCCAAAATAATACTGAAGGAGGTGAATGTGCTCATGAAACTGAACAACTTTCCCCAAGGAACATAGGTTGTAAAATGAAAAAAAAAAAATTTTACCTCCCATACTAAATCAATCATCTGATCGTCAATTTTGTATGGGAGGTCCAAATTTTTTTTTCACATTTCGACCTATGTTTCTTAAGGAAAGTTGTTCAGTTTCATGAGCACATTCACCTCCTTCAGTATTATTTCGGAGTTTCAATACATGTTGTATATATAACACTGACTGTAGCGCTGCAAGTAAGAGATTGTTTAACTTTAAATCAGTCTTGCATTAAACCGTTGACCTTTCCGTTTTCAGACCTCGCCTTCGCCGTTGGTTGCGCTCTGTTGTCTCTGGTTGCACTATTGACGCATTTTAATATCCTTAGTTCCTTACTAATATCCTTACTTATCTTTACTAATATTATGAATGCTAAAGTGTGTTTGATTGTTTGGTTGTTTGTTTGTCCTTTAATCACCCCGCAACAAAGCAACGAATCGACGTGATTCTTTGCATGGGTACAGTTAAGAACCGGGAGAGGAGAGACCTAGTAAGTTAGTCCGCTATCATTTTGGACTGCATCGTCACTTACCATCAGGCAAGATCGCAGTCAATGACTATCTTGCCATTAAATAAAAAAAAAGATAATAAGGATTTCTCGTTTTACTACGGAACCTTAAAAAACGTGATCATTGAATCTAATGAGCAATTTTAAGAAAATATGTAATCACAAACGAAACTCTAACAACTAATCCATTAACAAAATATGTAGCAGCTATAAATTTCAAATGAACCCCTTATCTAAGTCTGTAATCGAATCCGCACCCAACAAATTGCCGGTCAGCGAGAGCCATGCGAAGTTCATTATAACATTACACTTCAATATTACAATATTACACTCCAATTTTATTACACGCGCCTGCAATTTAATATTACATTAGACTTCAAGCCACTCGCCTAGGAGTAGACAGTGCTCTTAATATAAAAAGTTTCTGATATTTTATACAGACAGTATATTTTGTAGATTAAAAGGTAATTAGCTATGTGCGTATTAAGTTCTACGTAAGAAATGATAGTCGCTCCCAGTAATTTAGTAGTATAAATTAACTTATAACGCCCTTATCTCAAAAATAATTGGTAATTAAATAAGTTCACTCGTATGATGTTTTGAGGGTGTAGTAAAGTCATGAAATAAGTGCCTATGTAAAATAGACCGACATTAAATAAAAATATATTATATTTTTTTATATAAGTACTGTCCGAAAAGCCTTAGGTGCAAGTGCAACCCACTTCATAATGGTAACACTTCCAAATCCAATTTCCACCCGCCAGATGAATCATTTAGAAAATTGTACAAGTCTAAGTTGGCTTCAGGCCTGTTTTCTAGATATTGAGTCAAGGCTTATTAAAATAGCCATGCCACCACGATATTAAGAAGTCTTTGACTATATAATTACTTCCACGACGGATAAGATATTAAACCATACACCGACCTATCGATTATTATTTGACCCAGTGATCCGATAATTTTGCTGCGGGACATCCACGACTTTTGTCCTTTATATTGGATGAGCCGGCCGCATTGCTTTTTGAACATAATTATAATACACCAAAAGGGTACGAGACATTGATGATAATCTTATACGGATGGTCACTGAGCTCTACTAAATTGTGCATAACAGAATAGCCTTTATAGTATTTAAATAAAGATCAAAATGGCTTCACAATCTTTTTTTTTAAATTTTGTTATAGCCTGGACATCCAAATTTTAGGAAGATGTTTAAATCTCACTTTAAATAAGGTCCATCTGCACTGTGGATATTAGGAACTTTTATAACATGATTTAATAAATAATATAAAATATTTTTATCAGAGCAGGATCTGAACTAAACTAATTGCATGTAATTTCTAGATAACCATAATATAAACGTGAAAATTCTTTTTACAAAACCGACTTCAAACGCATTAGCGTTCAACAACAAAGTATAAACAATTGTGTCTGTATTTGAAGTGTTTCCTCGATTTCTCCGGGATCCCATCATCAGATCCTAACCTGATCACAATGGAACTACCTGGTAAGTGTAAACTTTCAAACAAAAAAGAATTTTCCAAATCGGTCCAGGCGTCTTCGAGTAATCGGGAAACATACCTACATAAAAAATAAATAAAAAGATTCCGACGAATTGAGAACCTCCTCCTTTTTTGGAAGTCGGTTAAAATTGAAATAGTAATTATTAGCACAACAATAACTTATTTAGTTAAAAAAAATGTCGTTTTACACACTAAAAATAAAACTAAATAAGTCTAACACTTTGCATCAAACAGAAAGTTTAAACTTAATATAGGTATGCTAAGAGTGCCTGTCAAAGAGTTAGAGAGAGTCTAACTGTTTGAACTTTGAAATATGCTAATGAAGATTTTCTAAGAGGGGCTTTTCTGCCGTCAACATTAATAAACAACAGTGCTTAGAACTTTGTATGAAATATTCAAGATGAAGTTTCCTAGACATTTAGAACTTCGTACCTCGATCAGTTTTCATTAGATTGTAGCGATACCTGCAATGTTTATATTCACTAAATAAATTGATCGCACACTAGCTACGAGCCGCAAAATTCGCGCGAGCCGAAAAAGTCCCGCGAGCCGCAAGACCTTTTGTCCGATCTTCCTAGCACAGTAATGAGTGACCATAATTATGTGGTGTTATAAATTGGAGGTCTCGGCTTGATTCGGCAGTATTTAAAGTATTCCTAAATTTTCTTTGATCTGGTATGGTGGATAGAAGCTATGGCTAGTTACTGGTAAAACCATTCCGTTTAGTGATTTATCATTCCGATAAGATGCCACGTAGACACTAATAACATTATAGGTTTAGTAAAAACTGCCATATCTCTTCCAGTTTAGCCTATTTTTTACCTTAGACTGCATCGACATTATCACCAGGTGTGATTGCAGTTAAAGGCTAACTTCTAGGAGAATAAATGTAAAGGAGAGAACCGCAGGAACTACACGTGTCACAAAGATGCAAATAGCGTCATCACAACGATTCGACATAAATGGTTGAGGATTTGCTGTTGCTGATGACACATGCTTTTTCTACTGCGTTCGATCCGATTAAATCGTTCGTCGACCGAATTTACAGTATGGAAGCCCGATACTTCGTTTGCGTGGATTGAGGGTTTTTTGGATTCCCACGGGAACTCTCTTATTTTCCGGGATAAAAGTAGTGCTATTACAGTCTTTAATCTATCTCTGTGCCAAATTTCAGCCAAATCACTTCAATCGTTGCAGCGTGATTGAATAACAAACATCCATAAATCAAAACTTTCGCATTTATAATATTATAAACCTAATAAACCTATTAACTATATATTAATGTCGCATTATCCTACTAATTATTAATTATCAATAGGAAAATAAGATGACTGAAACCGTTCCACGCGTGCGGCTCTAATCTACTATCGCATTGATGTGCGATCGGCTATTAAAGTCGATGAAATGCAACCATACCCATCTGATCGAATTACACGCAGAGCAATTAGTTGTACTCACTTGTATGGCTTCATTTATTGCTTACATTCGTAGCTACTGAAAAATTCATGTTATTTACTATACTTGTTGTAGGTACAATCACATAATTTTTTTATGGTTTGGAATTTCTGTTTGCTCGTGGTTGTATGACATTTTCCCGCAGTAAGAAGGCATTGTCTTCCTCTACATGACAGAGAGCTATCTGTTTGTCACGTTTCATCAAAATCAGTTCTGCGGCTTAGCTGTGAAAGGGTCACAAACTGACAAACGGTCAATATTTTGGGTATTAGGTACTGAGAACTAAGACGAACTATATGGCCTTTAGATGATCTTTCAAAAGTTTCTTAGGTCTTGTAGTAAGCATGTTCGATTGCAGATTACGAAGTATTGGGTTCTATTCCCGAGTCGGAACAAAAAATGTTTTGGTATCTTCTATAAAAATATTCTCAGTAGCCACCTACTAGTCCGAAGTTAGAAAGTAGGTGTTGTGTCACACCCGTGCCTCGGAGAGCACGTATAGCCATTGGTCCTGACTCCTGTGACTGATGTCTCCCCGCCCCCGGTTGTGTCGGAATTCCGACCCACCGGACTATGGCAGTGCACTTACGTTTACGCACAATCTTGTGCACAATAATATCTTCAACGTAGATGGCTAATCTCTGTGGAGATTGGTCGGTACGGCAGGATTCGTTCCGGAGGATGTTATTAATATAATTATTAGTTGTTGATAGTGTACCTAGTTGATTTAGTTTTTAAAAATCCCGCGGGATCTCTTTGATTTTCCGCGATGAAAAGTTGCCTGTGTCACTCTCCCGATAGTCAACTATGCCCACACAAAATATCAGGTCGATCAGTTGCTTTGTTCAATCAGAAGGACAAACCAACAAACAAACACACTTTCGCAGTTATAATATTAGTAAGGAAGTAAGGATAGCCGGTACAATAAAACTCTGTGAGCTAAGACCACAGTGCGATCGGTCCCTTATAAACAATTTTCACACGGAATTACCGCTTAAACTATTATCCGCTATATTACCGTATTACACTAGTTAATAAATCAAGCTGACGTGCAATTACCATTCGTACAACGGCCACCGCATGCGGCTCGTTCCCTTCACACCTTCGCCTATCAATATAATTCTCAGTCTACCACAAAAATTACAACTTTAATATTTTATTCAAATTACCACGTTCATATATCAGATCTAACTGTTCTTTAGTCGAATTGTTGGAGAGTCTTTATTTTTATTAGTTTCCGCTGGGTTAAAGGCCGGGTTCAATAACCTTTCTAATCCAAAATCTATAAAGGTCTACCACAGCTTATATGTGAAGCTGGAAATTAGTATATAGGTAGGTACTCTACTCAAGTGCTATTTAATTTTAAGACCACCTTAAATATGATGACATTTGTTTTATGGACAAAATGCCAAAAAATCGCTAGCACTATATATATTTTTTTAAGATTTTTAGTAGAATGCGTTTTACAGGAAAATACCTATAGAGACACTGATTATATAATTTTTATTTTACTTTAATAAATCATAAAGTTAGCTTTTCTTCTATTCTATTCCCGGGATACAGGTTAACTGTAATTTAAATCGGGACTCCTGATACATTTGTAAATTGACTTTATTGTATAAATAAATTTTCATTTCATTTTTCATTTCATTTCATTGTAAGTAATAAGGAACGCTAACTTTACGTTACAAATATCTTGTAACTGTCATTTAGTATGGAAACACAAGGGAAACACGTCCAAAAATGCAGAGTTGGTGGTTAAACTGATTGAAAGTTACCTAGATTACTTTGACTTTATATATCACTAATTTTGGCGCGGATGGGTAGCTGACACGTGGTCGTAGTGTAAGATCGACACACTCAGGGTGAAAATCCCGAGAGATGTGGGTTGGTGATCTCCACGAGATCCACAATATAGATATAATATAAATTTTAAAAATATTTATTAACACTAATAACAAACTCTACCAGAAAACTTTAAAAAGATTAAAGGTCATAGCATAGACAAAGTACATATTACTTACTACCGTAAGACCTACAGGAGGTAAGTCTAAAAATTAATGTTATTTCTAATCACAATAATTATTATATTTAATAGCCTTTCCTCTTATTTTCCCACGTTTATATGGGAGTTGACCGCCGGGAGTCCATTGTTTTGGCGCGATTGACTGCTGACCGCAGCTCAGTTATTTCGAAAACAATGCATTCCTTTATATTATGGGTTAAAGACACGTACAAAATGCAATAAAAATTCCACATACAATTTAGGACTTTACAAGAATAGTTATAATTAGCGTAAAAAACGTTTTTTTGCTAAAACTCGAATTAAAAATAGCTAAACGATGTAGGGCTGCAACGTTCGCTATATTTTTAACCCCCGACGCAAAAAGAGGGGTGTTATAAGTTTAACGTGTCTGTGTATCTGTTCATCTGTCTGTGGTATCGTAGCTCCCAAACGGATGAACCGATTGTCGTTTAGTTTTTTTTGTGTCATAGATATTTTTTTTATATTATTTTACTATTATCTATGGCCTGAAATAAACATATTTTATTTTATTTTATTTTATTTTTTATTTATTTATCATAAATGCGAAAGTTTTGTCTGTTAGTTTGTCTTTCAACCAAACAGCAACAGAGCAACGTATTGACTTGATTTTTTGCATGCGTATAAATATGTAGAGCTTGACACATGATACTTTTTATCTCAGGTAAAAAATAATTGTTCTCGCGGGAGTTTAATTTTTAATAATTAATTTTTGCATTGTTTTTCTTTAAGAAGTTTTCATACCTATGTTCAAGAGTTTCCTGAAAACGCTATGAATAATATTTTTATCAATTTATTTTGAACCTCCTGTTCCATTTTCCTAATGAAAACGACATCGTTGTATGAAAATCAGTATATGATTGTAATTTATGGAATTTGCAATTGTATAATACGGGCGACAATACAGCGGCACTCTTATATTCTATTTTTTTTTAATTTGTGAGTTTATAATAAGTGTTTTATGATAAGTAACTTTAGTTATTGTTTATTTAATCTAGGACATTATGTTACGGAATCACGTCTGTGAACGCTTAGGTTCCCTCTGAAAATCAGCGCTGAAGTTTGCTGTGAGTGAGGTGCCTTATTTTTCCACGTCTACTTTTATATTGCAATTGAGATTTACTTACTTTGTAAGAAAAGAAATAAAAACATTATACTTGGTATTCTAAACTTACGCAACTTTTTCTCGAAAAGTTTTAAATCCAAAAAAAGTTTTAATTGGCAACCCTGCACAACTGACCTTATGAAGTTCTGCATCGTTGGTTGTCCGACGACCTGCCAGCAAAAACCTTATAGTGCGGGAAAAAGTCACTCGTTTAATAAATTCAAATTAAAACGCATGCACACTACTCGATCGCGATGCAATACTCGCGTGCGTCCGACGCGAAAGCTGCGGCCTTTCTGAAACTACACGGCGAGTGCCGCTGCTCTTGAACTTGTGACTTGACTCCTGAGTCACTTGAGTCTTTGACAGGTTGCATTGGCCTGCACTGTGCACACCCTTGCATTTTTTGGAACGGAAAGACGGAAACTTTTCGCAAAACAAAAAAAGTCGCAGTATGAGTAACTGACGTAGCCATCAGTCGCTTCTTTTTCACAATACCTACTGAGTGGTGAATAAAAAAAATAAGTAAGTAATATTATAGTGCAGTATTAGATTAGTTTGTAGGAAAAGGGCTTGGTGTCTTGAAACACAGATTTTACCTACTTTAAGCACCAGTCTTCAAATTAACTGTCAAAGAATGATAAATATGAACTGTAAAATGTAATGTGTAATGTGAAGGAGTATAAATACAATTCAAATTGAAAATTGTATTTTATTCATCCGAATGTACATATGAATGAATACATAATATGACACCAAAGATTTAAATAGCAATGGCACAAAAATTTAAGATCAATATATCCACGTACATAGTAGGTACATAATTAATTAGAACTCCAATAAAAAAATAATGGTTCGCGATACAATAAGCCTATTAAAAGCAATGATTAAAAGCGCATTTTCGCATCCAACATAGGTACGCTAGTACCTTTCTGAAAATAATCAACTCTTCGAATAGGGCAGAAAACCATTGTTTAATTTTACGGAAATAGATTTGGGGACTATTAAAGTTGTCGTTTTTATACCTGTTTTTTCCCGGGGTTAAAAGGCGGAGTTGAAATGGATTTTCATTAATCCTGCTGTGAAAGTCACTAATGAATGTGTAATTTGGCCATTAGGTACTGTCGGAAAAAACACTTTTTTAGGGGACGACGTAGGAAGTCTTATAAGATTTTTTGTACGGCGAAAGCTTACAACTATTCGTAGCATGTCACGTACGAATCGTGTGAAACCACTGCAGCATAGTTACTTAGCTTTGTCAGCTTTTATTTGTGCAGCAATTAAATGAATTGCGCTCATTAGCGCTTCGGACGTCGCGTCGTCGCTCGACCCGTGTAGACGGGCGGTGGTCAAAAGTAATTAGGTACCTATAAGCTACGTGAAGTAATTAATTCTTTTCTTTTCATTTGTTCCTTGGTTCGTAGCTTTTGTGATTTTCTTTTCATCTAATTTCGTTTAGTAGTTGGTTTGGAAAGTTTTAAAAGGAACTTTTCTGTTTCTTAAAATATTTAATAGTAGGTATAGTTGGTTACTAGTACCTACATAATAATGGAATTTTTTTGTATTATGGAATTTATATTCTTTGTAACCGACTTAAAAATGGAGGAGTGTCCGATTCAATCTACATTTTTTGTTACAGGAAATTTTGCCTTTCTAGGAATTTTATTTTATAACGTTTATTTAGAGAATATTTTCAAAAATATGAATAAAATACTTTTGAAGTGTTTTTTCGGAATTTTTGATACGGAACCCTTCGTATGCGAGTCCGACTCGTATTTGACCGGTTATTCATTTATTATTATGGATTCAGACTCGAGACAAGAGATATTTTGCCCGTAGAAAACTTGAGAAAACCCAACTTTACTATAAGTACTCATGTACTTAGTCACTACCTACTTACCTAAATAACACAAGTTTGCCTCGTTTCGTTTATCGCCAAGCTTTTATGACGTATAAAGTACAAACACGTTGCCGGGCCGTAATCTGCGATCGCGCCGTTAGTGGGTCAAAGGTATGGGATATATTCCGTAGGCGGAGGTAACATCTTCATTTTAACCTGCCTTTAAGAACCGTGTTCTTTCCTTTCTTCGTTTGAATAATTTATTGTGAAATTATGTTTGCATGAATCGTTGTTTAGGGTATCGTTAGGGTAACGGTACCCTATTACTAAGCCTCCGGTGTCTGTCCGTTCATCCGTCTGTCTGTCAGCGGGCTGTATCTCATGATCCGTAATAGGTTGACAGTTGAAATTTTCACAGAATGTGTATTTCTGTTGCCGCTATAACAATAAAAATAAAAATTAATGAAAATTAAAGGGGGTTCCCCTAACAGAAACGTGTTTTTTCGGCGTTTTTTTGGTACGGATACGGAGTGCGAATCGCATTTGACCGGTTATTTTTAGTTCAGAACCAGAACGGACATGCGGGTCTATTTTGTATTTTGGACATTTTCAGTGACCAGTTAAAAAAAGATAAAAGCTGTCAACTAACTTGTCAAACCTGCATGCATTTCTTCATACATATTCCATGTTAATTTGACAGTTTTAGTTAGCAACTGAATAAAAGCCGCCAATAGGTAATCCTATTACACACATACACATACATACATTCATTACTCATACATATAACTCTAAAGAAAGAATATAATATGACGTACCAATTCTCACGTACTAAAACATCAATTGAATATCATCATCGTTGAAAGTCAGACTTAAGTCGATAATTAAGTATAACAAAATAAGTTAAACATTAAGTTATTAAAGTGGGTACCTATAATGTTCAATAAATCCAAAAATAAAAGCTTTTAAAGTCGTAAAATATGTTATTAAAGCAATTCATACACCCAGGTGTGGCGTTGAACATCTTATGAATACTCATTACAGTGTTTAATGTAAACGCCTTAATTGCACTATTATTTGTGCATTAGCATACTTTAAAACCGAATTTGAAACGCTTATTTTAGAGGAGAAAGTGGGTACAATTTAGATTCAACATAGGTATAGATTAGTTTCGTTTTTATGAATAGCATGCCCCGATAGTTGTCAATTACTGGATCAGCAATGTGCTGTTCCAAAATAAAATTAAGCCAACCTGACTAGTCTATAGGTTTTGGTCTTCTGTGACGGTGACTCTATTGGATCTTATCAATTTTGATGAGAAATCGAAAATGTTTAATATTTCCACCTCCACTAACATCTTCGAAACCATATAGTGGTGGTCCTTTTGACTTCTTGATTTCTGGTGACGCCAGTTTTTTTGGTGCTTTATGTTTTAACTCAATGGGAAATAACGTATAAGTATTTACATAGATTACCAATATCATTGGGTGCCAGCATCAATTTGAAGTAGGGCGGTACCTACGTAAATACTTTTCGCTCCTGTGCCATCTTCAATCCAGAGTAACAATGCCTGGTCCACTCCTTTATGACATCCATCCACTTTCTCCTCCGTCTTCCAGGTGCTCTTTTTCCGGGAATCTTGCCCTCCAGGATCAATCTAGGACATTCGTACAGGGATCCTCTTTGCAGATGCCAGAAGAACGCTACCTTTCTCTACCGGTCGCCAACCACTTTCGGTTGCACTACGTAGATACCAGTTAAAAAGTTGCCTGGTTTGAGGTTGCAACTGTAGCTAGTTAGCACCCTATCAGGCCTACGAGCATATCAGTGTCAACTGTCAAGTGATTTAGTAGATTTCCAGTTTGAATTACGATGTAGGCACTTAATTGCAATAGAGTTTTTCAAGCTTTTTAGAATCATCGTGTAGGTACGGTTTACGAGTATGCCGCTGTGTAATTTTTTTTAACTAGTTTGCTGTCTGACGTGTGAAATATAATGATGGGATAAAAGTATCGAGTAATTGGGAAAGTACCTTAAGTAAGCAGACTATAGTCTATGCTATTCTCTTTCTGATGTATAGCGTTATCTCTCTCGATGGAGTGGTACAGCTTTCGGGAGCTTTCCTAGGTATCGAACCAAAATTAGCGATACTGCTCGGGTATCGATCCTTTTTTCAAATCCCTAAGCATACAAACTTGATTATACAATGGCCTCCCTAATGCATCGAATTGTAACGCTGTGTATATTATGTACGTATGTAATAGGTGTATCAAAGGGGAGGTCTAGAAAGTGACTGGTTTTTCTTTTTCCGTACAACGGATGTCATTAGGTATCAATGCAAACTTTCATCTTTTTCTGCGACTTGTTTCTACATTACTACCTACATGTCCCCATTAGTTCCACGTCCGTTCAATTCCTGGGCATTCTTATTAAATACTGCGAATTTTTCGCATATAATACGCAAATACTTCGCAATAAAAATGCGTAATTTCAGCTACGATATACCTACCTTATATATTATGTAA
The DNA here is from genome assembly GCA_038048805.1 of Hipparchia sbordonii. Taxonomy (NCBI): domain Eukaryota; kingdom Metazoa; phylum Arthropoda; class Insecta; order Lepidoptera; family Nymphalidae; genus Hipparchia; species Hipparchia sbordonii. The sequence continues at coordinate 11,712,361 of CM076109.1, read as the reverse complement.
GTGCAAGTATGGTGTGACTTTTCTTAATTTTGATTCTCGACTAAAAATAATATACATTTTTGACAAAAGGCGTTTTTATTTTGGATTATGCAGTTCTGTTATGTATTGAAGTTTTGTGCCTGATAAATTTTTCTCTATCTAAAACTATCTAAAAAGTTTTTGGACATTTCAAACCATTAAATCTACTTAAAAATATTATACTAAGTACAAAATCATTGTCATACATAATTAATACGAGATATTAAAACGCCGTAAGATCAGTAAAGTTGTCTAGTATTAATAACTATGAAGTCGTGAAATGATATGGAGTTTTAAATATCTTTCTTTGAATTTTTCATTCCGAGTAAAATACTGTAAAAGCTCGTATGCACTGCAATTAAATAACGATTGAGCGTGATTGGCGTCCATTATTCAGAAAACTTGCATTCAGAGAATAAAAGTCACTACTCGTAATATCGCTGAGCTCTATAATTAGTCTATGATTAACACTGGAGAGGTTGCTGTACTACCTGTCCCTGATTCTGTAACTCAGTGTCTATCAAAAATGAAAGCCAAAAAATGAAATTTTTTTATCCATTGAAGGTTTACTATGAATTAGTAAATGATATTTCTCTTCAAGCATTCAATGGATAAAAAATGCTTATCGTCGATGATAGGCACTGAGTTATAAAATCAGGAGGCTGGTTTTGGAGCTACTTGATTGACGGCATTTTTGCGTTGTAAGCACTAAGCAGATAGGAGTGTCTCTGGAACTAATAGTAATTAATAATGCAAATGGCACACCGCCCTTTAATCTATGATTTTATTGTTGTTGCATGATTTCATAGATTAATTACAGAGGTCGGTGCGCCATTTGCAATATTATTAGTTCCAGAGACACTCGTATGTTTTTTATAAAGATTCACTTCAAGAAATTATAGAGACCAGTGTGTAGTGTAAAAATCATCGATGGTAGAAATACTAGCTAGAAATTCTTAATAATATTATAAATGCGAAAGTGTGTTTGTTTGTTGATTTGTCCTTCAATAACGCTGCAAAAGAAATACGGATCAACGTGATTTTTTGTATGGATGTAGTTGAGGACCTTGAGAGTGACATAGGCTACTATTTAACCCGGAAAATAAAAGAGTTCTCGCGAGTATTAAAAAATTAAATCCACGTGGACAAAGTCGCGGGCATCAGTTAGTACAATATATAAAACTCGGTATAATTCGGATGGAATTCATCTATCTCTGTAGATATAATTTTCATAGAGCCTCCAATAGCTTTACGCCTTTTTTTGGGAAAAGGGAATATGCGAGACAAAAGCCTAGTGCAACAATAGTGCAACGGTCACACGGGAAACTGAAAACTGAAAGGTTGACGGTTCAGTTCCCATCCATTGCACTATTAGGATGCTCACTCTTAACACACCTCGCTTATTTGGAGGGTACAGGGAAAATCTTCAATAAAAATCAAGTTCAGATCTTTGGGAAACGCGATGTTTGAAAATCCAGTTGCAAATAATTGTAAATATAAAAAATATTACTTATTTACGATCAAACAAAATTTATAATACCCACAATTCAAACAAAACGCAATTTAATCGCGTATTTGCACAATCCAATTTATTTCCATTTAAATTATTGGATAACGGGACATTCCATGTTATTTACGATATTCTTTTATTTAAATCTTGCCTGGGTCCTGCGCAGTGGCAGCGTAACTAACGCTACAATTCAGCGGCCAACACGATTTATTTAAATTTTTTATGCCATGTTTAAAACTAAGTTTTTCCTTTCACTTCACTCGGGCTTTAATGTTAGTTCTACGAATAAAGTGTAAACCTTACTAATACATAATCTTAATACTCGTATACAAAACAAAGTCGGGTTTGTTCGAAGTTCGAACACTTATAACTCTAGAACGACTGGACCGATTTTCATGGTTCTTGATTTGTTGTATTTGTCTCCGTCCCGAATAGCAGAATAACTATTAAAAACATTGGAAATTTGACGAAAAAATGTATGGAAAAATGGCTATTTCTCATATACATTTTGTATTGAACGGGTTTTTTGATGGCAAAGAAAGTGACCTTTTACCCCGGAAAAACAGTAACCTAAGTAAGTGACGCGGATGAAGTCGCGGCCAAAAGCTAGTTTATTATGGTGCGAAAGTGTCTGTAGGCTTGTTCTGCAATCACGCAGCAACGCAGACGGATCGACGTGATTTTTTGCATGGGTATAATTATGAGAGTGACATACCTGGGCTACTAGGCTACTGTGCTTAGGTTTTAATTTTTGATAGTTAAGTTTTTTTTAGTTTACTTTTCGTCTTATATTTATTTACTTATTTTTTTAAATTTATAATTAGATAAACTGACATTAAACTTTTATATTTATTATGACAACTAAGCTAGAGATAGAGTGATCGTGATTCATCATCGTGCAATGGAGGAAAAAAGTTTAATTTGAATCCGCGGATTAAGTTCATTCGTATTGTACCTACCTAGCTACGTCAATGTCATTGATCTCCAAAAAACTAGGTTAGCAGAGTAGAGAGCAGACACCCTTTTAATTTTAAAAGAAATTCATTCGTGACTCGTTCGATTAAGACTGGATTAGACTGATTTTGGCGAACGGGTCAACGGAACCGATAACAATACTAACGAATAACAAAACAAGGCAAAGGTTTATTTAAATTAAAAAAAAAATCTTATCATATAACTTCTATTCTTTTATCTATAATTACGTACTATATAGTTTTTGTCCGCGACTTCATCCGCGTGAATTCACTTTTAAAATTTCCGTGGAAACTCTATAATTTACTCTATGTCAACGTGATTTTTGCCAATGCAAAAAATGACGTCGTTTCGTTGCTGCATGTCTGAAGGACAAACCAACAAACAAACACACTTCTGCATTTAATATGAAAGAAGTAGGTAAGGATTTTATTGGTATCAAGTCGAAGAGTTCCCGGGAGGTTTTAAAAACTAAATCCACACGGACGAAGTCGCGGGAATCAGCTAGTAATCAATATACTTACTTACTACAAAATAATAGAATAAAATTGGTAACCCTCTTCGAGCAAATAATAATTTGTAAGTAAGTATACTTCTTTTCTTTAGTTAGTTTACGAAAAATCCTGTGGAAAAATCTATGGTGATGGTTATAGGTATTTAATGACACCTTGCATTGAGAGTGGCAATCGAACCGTGAGAGATAATAATGAACGGAGGGGTCTCGTCATAAGCCCTTACCACCCTTAAGCACAGTCAACATCTCCGCCAATTTAATTTAATCGTTAAACAATTTTCATCCCTCGTGAGCTATTTCGATGAGACCATAGTCGCGTAGCAGTATTTTTAGATACATGGTGTGTATTTTCATACGTGGTTCAAACACCAGCTAGGCTTTTTAAGATTGATACTCATAGATATCAATGGTTAATGGATGAAGACGTAAGTAGATAATATCTACTTACGTCTTCATTTTTGGCACTTAGACCCTTTTTTATTTCTGGTATTCATATGTGTTTATCAATTTTTGTTCCTATATGAAATGCAATTTCCTGTTCATTGCGTCCATAATAATAGATAGGTGCTAACGTGATGGATACACTAGTTTTAAGTGCTAGGTGTAAGTAGGTAGGTACTGTTCGAGGTCAAAATAATTTTGAAAATGCTTCCAGCGAATGCTTGAATGGGTGAGTAGTTTTCAAGCTAACGTTAGTTTTGTACATGAATGAAAGTTGAGTTAAATCTGTTATTTAGGTACCTATCCAGTATGGAAGGGGCAGCAGGGCTTGGTAAAGTTACCAAAATATTTACAAAAATAAATAGGTACCTACCGATAAAATTAATGTTTACCTATTTTTGAACTTGTTGTAGTTTGTAATAGTTATAATGTTAAAATGTTCGTGCTTAGGATACTGGTTTCATCTTGAAGGGTTTAGGCTTTACCTACTTTGTGCATTAATTTCGAATTTAGATTAGGTGCTATTTTTTGGTACAATACTCGGTCATAATATGTGCGGTGTTTACCTACCCATTTACGTACTTAACTCACTTATTATGGATACCACAAGAATTTACTTAACTTTTTATACAAATTCTCCAAACGAAATAGTACGGTAGCTTCTACCGCAATGTTCCAAATAGGTAGGTAGGTACCCTAGATTAAGGCGTGTAATTAGTTCCCTGTAGTTATCGCCTAATTTGTATAAGCCTTTACCGCTAACAGGGTCGGGGAGCCAAGCCAAATAAGCTCCGGGCCAAATAGTCTGGCACCTAGCCAACGTAATGATGACATCTGGCTCAGCTCTTTGGCACCCACTTGGCATAAATTCTTGAGGTTCCATTAGAGGAGAATTGTGCAGTTAATTCTGCAACTGTAGATAGATCCGATAGATTAACCCTATAGATCGAACTCTCGTTAAGGTAGCTCAAGACGTTACCTATCTCACTCCAGAAAAATAAGATATCTTAGGCTTTAGGAGTCGACCCCTAAACTATTATTGGTCAGAATTCCAATACTTACACTTTTAACCTATAATACACAGCTCCTATACATATACGAGTATTAAACCATTGAACAAACTCATTTAAGCCTCAATAGCCCAACGGTTAAGGTGCGGACTGAAAACTGAAAGGTCGCAGGTTTGAGCCCCAACCGTTGTACTATTGTCGTACTCACTTATTTGGAGCCTTTTTGGAGCGGAAAGGAGAATATAAGTCAAGTTTAGCTTGGCTAATATTCTTTAAAAAAAAACTTGATGTTTCATCTCTTTGAATTTCGAACGTTTTAACACGGTTCAACGTAGTGCCTAATGAAAGAAATTTAATTTCGGGGTATGAAGTTGATTGCTCTTTACGGTCGTGATAACAGCAATTATAGCTATACCTACCCAAATTAAGAGAGATTTCGCCAGAGAAAGTATAAATCATGGGAAATTGTGTTTATTCAAAAATTCAAGCAATTGTACCACTTTGTATTTCTCATCTAGATAATCATCCATACTAGCTAATATTTTAAGTGAAAGTAACTGTCAGTGTGTCATCTTTTCAGGGCTCAACCACTGATCCCCTTTTTCCTTCCAACTAAGCGAAAAGCTTGTGTTAGGAATAGGTATGAATCCTCCAACCTACTCGAACGAAACGCTTTAATGCATTGTTTCTGATAAGAACCACTAAGGTGTGGAACACTCTTCTAGCATCTGTTTCCTGCCACCTTTAACTTGAGTACGTTCAAGGCAAGAGTGAATAGGCATCTTCTAGGCAAGCGCGTTCCAACCTAGACCTCATCAGTGCTATCTGATACCGATAGTTGTCAAGCGCAAGCCCAGAAAGAAAAGAAAAAAAGGTAGACAATAGTGCAACAGTCGGGTCAGACAGAGGAAGAAAAATAAAAATAAATCGTTTCAAAACATTACGCGTCAGAATGGACAGCGTTTCATTAAGTACCTACTAGATACGTGTTCTTTGTAGGCAACTGAAAAATAAAATTTTTTTCGTTCAATTTATTGTTATCTAGTATTTAGTTATTTCGTGTTTATAAAAAAGTGTTTTCATTTGGATGGGTGAAAACGTCCAAACAAAAAATGGTACAACTTACCGTGCCGCACGTTTTCTTATTTTCTTATCTGCGTGCGTATGTTTGGTTATACTTATATGCGTGCAGACATAAAGTACCTATATAACTGAAATTAGAACATGCATTATACGAATTGCCTTGAATAAGTTTAGATACGTAGCTAGTTTATTTATATCCATTATTTCTAGAATCCACGGGATAAAAAAAGAATTATCAAATTCGGTTTAGATTTGACGAAGGTATGGAACAAAATCAACAAAAACTTTCATCCCCTATCCCGGATAACATTATTGTTTATCAGGATAAAAATTATCCTATATATTTATCCGGAGTATCAGCTACCACTATACCATATTTAATTGAGTAGTTTTCCCGTGATGCGCGCACAGACAGACAGACAGACAAAAAATTAAAAAAAGTTGTTTTGGGCCCAGTATCGATAGTAAAGCATCTTCCGATTAAAATTTTCAAAAAATATATTTAACTAGCTTTTGCTTGCGGCTTCGCTCACGCTAAATTCGATTTTTTAAACCCCTATTTTAGCCCCTTAGGGGTTGAATTGTCAAAAATCCTTCCTTAATGTGCACCTACGTCATAAAAGAAACCAACTGTAAAAATTTCAAGTTTCTAACTTCAGTAATTTAGGCTGTGCGTTGATATCTCAGTCAGTCAGTCAGTCAGTCAGTCAGTCAGGACTTTGAATTTTATATATATAGAAGAAGAAGATGTACAGAATTCGTCCCGTTACTCTTTTATTATAAGTACAGATAGATGAGGAAATGTGTAACATCTGTGAGCTATAAGAAAAACCCAATAATTGTTAATTGATTAAACTTAAAATTAATTAAACATAGAAACCTCAAACATGTGACTTCTATATTACGTTGGAATAATTTTATAATTGCCAATGGATGGGGACTTAACCGTAAATTGATTTAATCATTACAGCATCTATTAACTCAGCCTATAAATATATATGGACGGTAAACTATTTCTGAATCAGTGAATTTTGATCGTGAAAATGGGCGTAATATTGGTAGGTAATATAATATATAATATAATAATACTGTTAAAAAAAATTATTCATTTTATTTTAAAAATGTGAACGCAATTAGTTCAATAAACTTAATCTCATTTTTTTAACCGGTACAGATGTTGACATTATAAAATAATTTAAAAGTATTTTTAAGTAATTTAATTTAGGTAGGTACATTAATAATGTCGCCGTCGTTGCATTTTATACTTATTTCTTATTATTATTTATTTATTTCAGTAGGTAATTGATTTTTTTTTAAATTTTAACAGACAACTCTACGCTTCTTATAACAAGTGGTATATTATAGTAGTACTCTAGAAACGTACTTACAATTTACATGATCGCATACTAGCGAATATGTATCTATACCTACTTACGTATATAATATTTTTTTTTCTATCTATCTATCTATTTCTTTTTGTTTTATAGTTGGCCGTTTTATCATACCTTGCCCTAACTACACATGGACTCCCCATGCCAGCCGAAGATAAATTTTACTTGTCGGGGATTTTTATTCCGGCTGAAGCCTTCAAAAAGCTAGAGAAGAACGACAAACAAGCAAACGATGCCGCTAACCAAGTACAAAGAGAGTCTGATCAAGGGCTGCAAACAAACTCTGCCCTTAGGATAAATCCCTCAAACCCACAACAGTCAAATGAACAACAGCCAGACCAACATCCAGAGCAACAACCACAACACTACAGCCAACAGCAACAGACAGGCCAACAATCGCAACATCCAAGTCAGCATCCGATTGAACACCCCATTATTGTTCACCAAAGTCTACCGCTGCAAATGGTTCCTGCACAACAACCTCAACAAGTGGTTGTAGGGCAGCAAAATCCACAGCACATCGTTCTTGCACAACAAAAACAACCTCAGCAAGGACTACAAAATCAACAACCTCAGTACGTTTTAATTGGGCAACCAAACCAGCAAGGCATACCTTTAGTCCAGTCAAATCAACCCAATCAACAAGCTGTAATCTACAATCCATCATCCAACCAACAAGTGCTTGTTCAAAAGCCATCGAACCAACCACAAGTATTGGTGAGCCAACCCGGCCAACAAGGAGTTTGGGTTACACCTGGCGACCAGCAGGCAGTTGTCGTGGGTCAACCCAATCAAGTGCAAGTATCTCCAATCGGGACAAATGGGCAACAACATGGTCAAGCTATACTAGTACCGAAACCAGGTGAAAATAATGTGTATACATTTATTCCATTAAATAACTAAAGCAGCAACAAAAATCAAAATCTGACTGTTCCTAATGGAAAAATAATGTGGGTAGTTACCTATTCAGTAGATGCAACTTGATTTGAGCAAAATTTATTAAAAAAAATAAAGAATGTAGAAGGAACATGTGTTCCTAACTCTAACAACTATTTATAGGTAGACCTTTGAGGTAGACAGAGGTAGACTGTATCTAGTTTAGTAAAAATAAAGGTTTTTAATCAAATACTTAATGTGACTATTTTATTAATATTCATTCTTTAGTTTAGTAAGTTGAATCGTCGCTACGATCTTCGATCTACGATCTACGATCGCGTTTACGCGTGTCGTGAGATTCATCCATATGGCGCGTCATACACATGCTAGTAGATGGTATGCTAGGTGCTGGTAAGCTGGCACGCCAGTCGCCAAGTAACTGGCAGAATGTCAGTGCGTGATATACTACATGCTATACTCGGAATTATAATTCGATTCCACATTTGACATTAGCTACTGTCATTTTGTAAAATAATGATACCACATATAATAGTGTAGTGATGAACACAAAAATCGATAAACAATCGCGATTTATGTTAATGTTATCATAATATTGGTGTGCCAATTAAAGACTAAATTATTGATTTTTATTTAAATAAATACATAATTATTCATAATAATTATTTATTAATTAGTAACCGCTGCTTTATTTTATAAAAAGTTAATATTTTTGTTTTTTATATTAAAAACAAAACTTATAATAAAAGAGCCTATATATCCCATGTTGTCCAAGAATAGGAAAAAATGAGTAGGCTAGATAATATGTTAATTGAGATATTCACAGATACATTTATAATAAATGTTACAGAAAGTGACAGCGATAGAAAGCGATGACGGCGACGATTTATAAAATAAAATATTACCATAATATATATTCTATTTCTTTTATTTCTCATGTTCTTTCATGATCACATTTTTTTATTTATTTCACACACAATTATTAAAGAAAACTCTCAGATCCTTAATAAAATTAATCGTCAAAACTAAATTATCCGTTCAGAAATATTTAATTTCCTGATATACTTAGTTTCTATTAAAGTAGTAGTTGTTTAGATATACTACTATAAACGAGAGGAATCGATCCGGAAATATTCCATTTCCGTATCGAATAATTTCGCAACGTCACTATTTAGTACTTGTCATAACGTTGCAACACTGAAATTGTCAAATCTGGAATTGAATTAAAATTCCGACTATAGTTAATGGTATGCCAGTTTCTAAACTTCTACGTTCTACGTACGTAACGTTTCTAAAAGTTCACAAAATAAATATTTATGAAGAAATAAATAGTGTTACAATATAACTCGCAATTATATTAGGCAAAATAACAACAAAAACCAGCACAAAAATTAAAAAGATCTTGGCAGATAGTTGAGAGTTGCGATTTACTAGCAACACGTTACGATCTGTTTCACGTACCTACTTGTAAAAGGCAATACGAATCTTCAGTCCCAATCGGCTTGCGATCTACTCGTGTGCTTTGTATTGGTAGAACCTCGATACACATGCGAGTAGCTCAGTTTTGCTTGTAACTGGCATGCTTTTGTGCTAGTAACTAGCATGTGTATCACACACTTAAATATCTTTTTCATAGACAATTCTGTAATTGAAACACAATTGAAAGCTGCTGCTTGGCACTGTCAATTTGGCATTTTGTTAATTGTCATTTGTCAAATTGTACTTGTCAAATAGAAAAATATGGCGGAAGCGGTGCAAATTGTCAAGCAGAGAATGTTTATTATTTTTTAAAACTAAATAGAAGTAAATAGAAATCGAAAATGTCTTCAACGGAGCCCTCGCAGAATAAAACATGGGAGTTGTCCTTGTACGAGCTCCACCGTACCCCCCAAGAGGTGATAACAGACGCCACCGAAATAGCTGTATCTCCACGCAGCTTGCACAGCGAATTGATGTGTCCAATTTGTTTGGATATGCTGAAAAAGACTATGACTACGAAGGAGTGCTTGCATAGATTCTGTTCCGATTGTATAATAACCGCTCTACGGTCTGGGAACAAGGAATGTCCGACGTGTCGCAAGAAACTGGTTTCAAAGAGATCCTTACGACCCGACCCTAACTTCGATCTGCTTATATCTAAGATTTACCCCAGCAGAGATGAATACGAAGCGCACCAGGAGCGTGTGCTGGCGAAAATTAACATGTCGCATTCCCAAGCATCATTAGTGAATTCTATAACTGAAGGTATTAAGCTGCAGTCGCAAAATAGGCCTCAAAGAGCTCGGAAAAACCATGAAGAAAACAGTAATACGCCTAATTCGAATGGTACCTCGGAACCTGCTGCGCAGAATGGCAGTAATGGTAGTACATCGGTTCCCAAAGATGCCACACCATCTGCCAATAATCCTATGCCGCCGGGCCAATCGACGTCCAACCCTGCTTCAGTGAGGAGCACTCCGTCCCCGGTTCCATCGAATCTTAGTTCAATCTCAAAGAACACAAGCACCACAAAAAGAGCTAAATCTATTTTGACCTCGGAACACAGTGAGGAAAGTGAATCTAGTGATGGCAGGTTAGTTATTTATTTATAATATATATGTTAGAGTTCTGACCACTATGGAGTCCAATAAGGACTTTTCAAATTCCATTCCTAAAAAAATTTGAAACTTAACACGTTCACGGACAGTATTACGTCATCGGTTGTTCGTGTTGTGACACTACAAAATGTCATAAATTGCCTAGAGGTGTTTTGAAAAATCACAAAAAATAATAAATGATGTGATATGACAGTACAGGTGGCGTATACGTCGTAATGAGTTCTTGCTCTTGACTAGATTCAGGCGAAGAAGCATCGTCGAATAAGGTTTTAAGCTTTTTTTGACGCTTTTCGATTTTATACAAGAAAAAAATTTGACGTTGACAGGCGTACTGTCGTATTAAATTTTACAAGGTCAACGCCTTGAGGCGTACTGTCCGTGAAAGTGTTAAGTCCTGCAGTTGTGTATCCCCATAATTGCAGTTGTGGACATCAACTTGTATGAAATAATAATCTTGAGGATGACATTCTTCTTATAGATTTTGAAAAATTACAGTTTGAGTGATCATTCAATGTAAAAGTCACTAAGCAAAACAGTAAATCTTTATCATTGCAGTATCTCATGATTTATTTTTGACTAACTCCTTGGATTGCAAGTATTGCTCAAGTCAGTCAATACTTTAAAGCCTCAATAGCCCAACAGTTAAAGTTGCAGACTGAAAACTGAAAGGTTGACGGTTCAACCCCCTCCTGTTGCATGTCCTTTACATTTATTTGGAGGGGAGATGATATTATTGGTCCAGTTAAGCATGGCTAACATAAAAAAAATGTAATCAACATGATTAGTGTGTGAATGAATGTTTTAAATAACATCATGCATTTTAAGGTACCATTTCTATGATCTATTTCAGGACTGAAGGAGAGAACTCAATGGACACTGAAGGTGAAGGAGAGCCACTCAACCCCAATGAGATAGAACTAGTTTTCAAACCACATCCCACCGAAATGACGGGGGATAACCAGCTCATGAGAGCTCTGAGAGACAGCTCTGTGCGGTACTTGAAAACGACTGCTAATGCTTCAGGTATAAAGTTTATAATGTTACTAGGTTTTTCCGCAACTTCACTAAATAAGGAATGAGGAGATCCGTAGGAGAAACAGGGTCACCAACATAGCTCATTGTTGCATTCAACATAGTAAATAAATTAAAAATAATATGTAAAACTAGCGATTTTGGATTGAGTGTTTTTAATTATTTTTCAAGAAACTGATTTTCCGGTATAACAAGTAGCCTATGTGTTATTCCAGACTATAATCTATCAGCCAAATTGGTTCAGTCATTGCAGCGTGATTGAGTAACAAACATCCATCCATCCAACTTTATTACTAAATCGGTTTTTAATTCCAGTGGATCACCTCAGCAAGTACCTAGCAATGCGCCTCACACTAGACCTGGATGCAGAGTTGCCTGAAGCGTACAGATTGCTCAACTTCTGCATATATGTGGCGCCATCTCCTGGACAGTTTGTACCGCTGGCCGGCTCACAGACACTGAGGCAGATCAATGATAAATTCTGGAAGGTAACTTATGTCTGTAACCTTTTAAGTTTTTCATATTTTCTGTCCTTAGTAGATTTACTTTTTCTTTCTTTATGTACGTTTTGTAATACAAAAGCCAGAATAAATCTAATTGCAGCTGTGGTAATGTATAATGTTGCCAAATTACAGCTTTTCAGTACCAACTATAGTTTTTTCAATTCACGAGAGTGTGTGAGCTTTACTTGTAGTCACGTCGTGTACATGCACATTGCGTGTGTGTGCCTGTCAGGAGCCTAGGTGGGAGTGGTCAGGCGTGAGCTAGCTCTCGCTCCCTCATAGATATGACACACACACAACCATGTGCCACGCACCCTTGTGAATTGCAAGAACTATACAAATCGTTTTTGAGTTAAACCACAGACAGTTGAAATGAACAGACTTGGCAAAACTATTAAGACTTCCTCATTATTTTACTGCAGCACCCTAAAAAGCTTGAAATAAATGTTTTATTTTAACAACAACAAAATTCTAAGAGTGTTTTTGAACAGCATTACTTAAATAATTTTTTTTCCTCTTCATTGCAGGTGAACAAACCTCTGGAGATGTACTATTCGTGGAAAAAAACCTAGAAGTGAATTACATTTTAGTTATTCATGTTATAACTAAAATGGTTACATACAGTGGTCAATGTTAATTTTAAGGAAATTAATTGAATGTTTAAAAACGTCAAAATCGAGCCATGGACTCCTTTTCTCAGTATGTGATAACTATTTGGTATGAATGAAATGTTTTATTATTAATTCTCATAAGGATAATAATTTTTAAATATATGATTGGGTGAATATTTATTTGGTGATAAATAAAACATTGGTTGATCCACTGGTGATATGAGCGAAATAGCACGAGTCTCAAATTTCTTACTGTAAATATTATTGGTACAGATATTAATCCATTAAGAGGAATACCAATTTGTATTAAAAAAAAACTACTCATATAACATTCTGACTGAGTTAACGTTTCCTTTTGATTGGTTTTTTTTATAGAGGTATAAATTGTCCCGAATTTCTCACCAAACATTTAATTTAAGTATATATACATTACAATTATATTTTATTGATGTAGTTTTATTCTGATTGAAAATCCTAAAATAATAACGAAAATTTATACTTTAATTTTGGCAAAGCAAATAGAAATACATTGTAAAAAAGAATAACATGAAATGAATGTATGAAGTAATGTGTTTTATGCTGTCGTAAGAAATATATTATTAAGAGTAGGAATTAGGTAATTTTGGAGTTATTACCCACTGTACTTGTACTGTACTTGTTGTGTAAGTATTTTGTACATCAATATTTTTTTCTGGCACACACTTAAAAACTTGAAAAGTAATAATAATTCTAATGTTTCGAAAATTGTATAAGTAAGATGTTTATATTTTAAATTGTTATATAATTTTACCATTTCAGTTTTTTTATTACACATGATGCATTTATATTCGCAGACCATAATAATTATTATTATTTTCACCAAATGGTTGTATTCAATAAATTATTTATAATACATTTATTATATTATAATTATGAGAATGTACAAGAATTGTGCAATTATTATTAAATGACTTAACTAATTACTTCTTTTCTTCAAAACTTTTTAGGTTCCTTGTTTTCATTTTCACTCTGTTGAAAGGACAGATTAAAATAGGTGGTGTATTTGGGGCAAGAAGTTGTGTGTATGTGTGTTTATTTTGATTCAAAAAAAAATTCAATATCATATTTTATTCCATGTAGGCTAACTTGTAGCTCTTATGACACGTCGAGAGTCGAGACTACCACATAGACAATAGTGACACTGTTTCGACAAAGTTTCGTGGAATCCATGCAAGAGATCTCTGCCCAGCAGTAGTCTATCGGTTGATAAAGAATAAGAATTTACCTATTAAGGCAGTTAATACACACGCAATAAATCGCATGCGGGTTTCGCTACCGTGTGCGAAACGCATATTGTTTGCTTAGTCGTAAACTTTGACGCGAAATAATAGCAAACTTTCTGATTCGCTGACTCTTAGGGCCATGACAGACACGATGCTTTTAGCAGCGGTGAAACGCCTTTTTTGCGGTTTTTAATCGCTTTTCGGAAGCCGGAACGCCAAAACGGCGATCGTTGCTGCTAAAAGCATCGTGGCTGCCCAGGCAGTTATAAACTATTAATGCTGCTTATTTGTTAATAGCAGTCTCTAAACTAAAAAATAGCGCTAAGAGCGATTATGTGCAACTGAATTAGGCGAAATTAAAAAACCGCATTAGTGCAAAAATTAGCGGTTGTGGCAGCAAATTGACTATACCTGTTATTATTAAAGCCTTTGACATTTTGAAGTTTTATTTTTATTTCCAAGGTCGTTTCTTCTAGAGCTCGTAGGACGTGTTAGGCTATTAGCTATTTAAGCTATTATTTTGTGCTAGAAATAATATGTAACCAAATATATAGTTCGAAATAGAAGTACGAAATTCGAACCGAACTCCGTTGCGACGTGGGTTAGGAATAAATTGTTATTAAAAAATAAAACTGCATTAAAATAATTTATTTCTCACTATGACCTTATCATCTTATGATAAGAAAAACAAAACATTACAAAATCCTTTGAAATTGAGGCAGATACAGGTTTTTGTTGATAGAAAACTAGTTTCAGTAAGTAGTTAGGTCTACCATAATTATTATGTTAAGGCACATCATAAAATATTAAAATGCGTGCGTTATTTTCGTTTTCGGTCTTTCTATTACTCTCTTCATTTGGTACCTATTAAACCTAACAAAAAAGTGCAATAGTGTACTTCAACCCTAACTTAGTGGCATCGCGTCTTGGCGCGAATTATGAACGCCTGATCAAGCAAAGCACTGTATTCAGTTCATTATTACCTATAATATAATAATTTATTTATGTTTGGACGGTACAAAACGTAATCTAAACGCGCTGTATTCCCTTCTAAGTGCTTTTGATGCTTCTAGTTTTAAAGCTTTTAACACGTCGTCCATTTCCTCTTTATTTTCCGAATCGCGCGCGATCACCATTCTTTCCATCGTAGCAAAGTCCAACTCTTCAATTCTCTCCGCTGCATCGATCAAACGATCGTATTCTCGTAAATACCTCCTAGACGATGAACTTTCGGCGTCCCCTGAAGAACTTAGTAATCTCTCGATGTTTTCATAGAACTCCAAAGCTTTTCGTCCATGTCTCATGTTGCTGGAAAACATGAAGTTCCTAAAAAGCCTCCGCCCTTTTTCATCGTTGAGAACATTTTCTATTTTATCAGTGAAACGATCCAAATCAGATTTTGTTACACCCTCAAGATCATCACAGCCGCACACGGTGAAACAATTATCCATTTTACTATCACTTGCAGAACACCTTAATTTTTTCCATCTTTATTTTCCTATCGATCGATTATGACACTACACAAACATGAACTTCTTGCATTTTTTAAGCGAAGCGCACATTTCTTTTTATTATATTATATCGACTATTCGATTAAAATTATTTCACAATCATAAATCTCACAGCTAAATCTTATGATTCACCACATAAACTTGGTTGAGGAAGTGAGGTTAACAACTCAAAAATAGTTTCACATCACTCGCTCACGACTTGAGTGAACTGTTTTCCAACGCAAATAAACTGCGTTTGTGTGCCGTGCCGCGGTTTCACAAGTTCACGACATTATGATAAGATTGTACGCATGCGCTATTCAACCGACTTCTTTATTTATCCACAGAAACACCGATGTATAAATTACATACTAGTACTTTATTCTACTCGTATTTTATTAAATCACAGGTAAGTAACTAAATCTCAAAAATCAAAATGAACTCATGAAGTGAACGTAAGACGAATCAAAAGACAGAGGCTTACATCATGCCAGGTAAAAAAATCACGTCGTGACCTCGACAAAGCGAGTCGCGGTTCATTCATGGGAATATCGGGGCAAGGCGAAAACAATGGTTATCCGCACCCTTCTTATTGGCAGACTAGTTAGCTTGCTACTTAGGTAGGTACTTAAATGATGTGAGATGACTACGTAATGATAATGCATTGTTAATCACTGCCCTATGATAGGAATTTACCGCTTGGTCTCTTCTGTTAAGTTCAAATAAGTTAAAATAGTTTAACTACTTACATAATGTATGGACCTATTCCTTCGATCACAGAAAAATTCTTCTGTGATCGAAGACCTATTCCAATTCAAATTCAAAATTTATTTATTTCATGTAGACTACCTTGTAGCTCTTATGACATGTCATAAATCTACCATAGTATGTTAATCTCCGTTAGGAGTATTAGTGTTCTGTGATGTTAATGCTAATCCTTTGTGCTAATCTTACCTACTAGGTCTTATCTTACTAACATGCGAAAGTGTGTTTGTTTGTTGGATTGTCCTCCAATCACGCTTCGACAGATCTACGGATCGACGTGATTTTTTGCATAGGTAAGTACCTATAGTTGAATACCTCAAGCGTGACACACCTAGGCTACTTTTTATCCCGGAAAATCAGAGTTCCCGCGGAAATTCAAAAACTAAATCCACGCGGACGAAGTCGCGGGCATCAGCTAAGTAGTAAATCATACATTAGTAGGTAGATGAAAAGTAGCGTATGTCCGTCTCCGGAATGCGGACTATCTCTGTGCCAAATTCCGCCAAGATCGATTCAGCAGTGAGACCTTATTGTCCCTAATATCATAGGTTATATTTTTATACAAACGAATCCTACTTATTTCAAAGATAAAATAAATAGGTATCAGTAACTAGAGTCAGTTATTTCGAAATCACAGACAGACATTAGTTAAGTACATACAATTTTAGTATTTTTATTTTCTGTATGCATAGATTCCAAATTTTAATGATAGTGCCTAGGGCATTCATATTTTATTAAGTATATCTTATTAAATCAGAAACCCGTTTATAAAAATGTTTTTAAAAGCCTAATCTAATGTAATACTAGCGGATGCCTGCGACTTCGTCCGTTTCTTCAGTTCACAATCGACAGCTCTTAAATTCCCACAGTTTAGGTGGGCAGAACCCCTTCAGCATCAGGATTGAGGAGTTGGGTCCTGGACTTCAACGATATACTTGGTCCCTAAAATAACTATTCATCATCAAAAGTTCCTAAATCCCCACAGTTTAGGGGAGCAGTACCCCTGCAGCATCAGGATTGAGGAGTTGAAACGCATTTTTTTTATGGGAGCATCTCGCAAAGTTTTTGTATCGATTAAAAAAGATTTACTTACGCAAATCGGTTAAGAAATCACCGAGATACAGAGGTAGAAAAACACAACTCCTTCTCCTTTTTCGAAAGTCGGTTAAAAAAGTAGCCTATATTACCCCCGATAATAATAGCTATCTACCAGTGAAAGTCCCGTCAAAATCGGTCCAGCCGTTCCCGAGATTAGCGGCAATAAACAAACAGACAGACAGGCAAAAATTTTATAAATTGTTTTCTTGTTATAAGTATCCAAGTACCGTATTACTATTTACTTTCGTATGCAGTTAGTAAAATGCTGTTCTTTTGATATTACAAACAGACATTTCAATTTAATTTATTTGTATAGACTATAGATGAACCATAACCATAATAATTATACTCTTATATGTTTGTGTAATTATACATAGAAATAGACAACAGCTATTGGTAGAATATTTGTCTGCAAGACAAATAAATTATTCTTCATGGCCAATGTGGGTCCAGTCTCTGCATCTTCATAATCTCAATTTGACCCACAAGAAAGAATCGCCTCGGAACATTATGCCGCCTGTATCCAGTCACTTCCAGCATTTGGTCAAATGTTTGATGATTTTTGTACCAATACTAGGTCAAGTGGTTGCTAGTGCGAGTGTATAGAAACCTTAATCCATAGATAACTAAACATCTGTTTAGTTATCTATGGATTAAGGTTTCAAGGATACCAACATTACAACCAAAATTATGACGCTGTCAGTAAGTAAAATCTGTAGAAGTCGGCCATTTTGCAAGTTTTACGGTGACTGTAACACGTGTTCTGTAGGTTAATTACTTGAATTTGTGTAAATTTCTTCAATAAACGGAGGCCGCATAAAATATTAAAAATAAAATTTTGAATTACAGGTTGCCAAAATGGCAGTAACAAAGCCAGCGGCCAAGAAAGGCCAACTTCACCAAAAGACTGGTAAAAAAGGAATCAAAGGTGGTAAAATCCGCGGCAAGGGTCAGCGAAGGAAAATAAGCCTTAAATTCGCGATTGATTGCACACATCCCGCCGAAGACAGCATTCTGGAGGTGGGCAATTTCGAGAAATACTTGAAAGAACGTGTGAAAGTTGAGGGCAAAACAAATAACCTAGGCAATCACGTTGTCATCGCGAGGGATAAGACAAAAATCGTCATTAGTGCAGGTAAGATGTGAAGTGTTTGTAGTTAAAACAAATATCTTAGCCCCCAGGCTGCCCTGTGTTTGCTATCTTATCCTGAGGTTTACCTTGAAGTCATTACAAAATCCAGTGAATACATTTAGATGAGATTTTCTCTATTTAAATCATGTAGTCATGTATCAGTGTTGACTGACAGTCAATTTCTTCAAAATCTAAAATTTGAAACTTGAATATGGAATCTAAATGTATAGTAAAGCCTGTCTACAGAATCAATCCACATGAGATTTTATTTTGTTGTACTAATTGGTAAACACTAAATTTATAGTTAAACTAATTTAAGTAACTATACAAATCATACCCATGTGAATTTAGATTGAATATTCAACTTTGGCTTTCATATTCAAATTTCATAGAGGCTAATGAAATTAACTGTAAGTTTAATAAAAATCAATGATCTGAATGAAACATCTTAAGGCTGCAGGCAAAAGACTACATTCAGCAAAACCTTTTTTTATCTAAGTAATAAAAACATTTGAGGAAATAGAAACAGGGTTGTAAAGTTTCATTAGCAGTCTGAACTGCTGTCTTCACGAAAAGTGCAATAACTCAGGTTTTGGCCCTCGGAGACTTTTATCTTTATTTATATGAGCATTAGGCTAAAAGTCTGTGATGGCCAAAACTCGAGTTATTGCACTTCGTAAAGTTGGCAGTGAGGGTTGGTGCTTACGCCTGTGCCTCAAAGTCCTGTCAAATTGACATACTATCAAAAAGAGAAAATAGATTATACCAGTGTTTGTGTGCATTATAATGTCTCCATAAATACTTGAGATTGAATACTTTGGCAGAAACTTAATCAAGAGACCACTATTAGACCACTCAATCTCAATTAGAGCCAATCTTTTCACTGAAAATTTAGTTAGCCCACAGTTCAAAGCATTTTTACTTTGATTCCATTTGGTGTTGTTACTATGTGCTCTTAGCCTCCAAATTACTGATTGAAATTTCTTTTCATTACAGACATTCCCTTTTCAAAAAGGTATCTGAAATACTTGACAAAGCGATACCTCAAGAAGAACAATCTGCGTGACTGGCTGCGAGTGGTGGCATCTGCGCACGACTCGTACGAGCTTCGCTACTTCAACATCAACGCGGACAGCGACAATGAAGACAATGAGGATTAACCTGTTGCTAAATAAATAGTTTTACACTAAATTCTCTATTTTTATTTCTATATTTTAACCCTACTTTTGCTGTATGTTTGACTTCTGAGTTTAAAAAATAAAGCTTTAAAGGGGATTGGGTAACTTTGTATGGACCAGTGGCATGATTTTTTTTCTTAGCGGCCACTAATTTAATTGTTGCTTACGTATCGGGTATTAACTAGTAATAACAGATCAAAAAAGAATTTTGCCGTAAGTGATATCGGAGCTGAAAAATCTGATGTTGAAGTTGTAGAATTATGAGAGTTTTGTCATCAATTTAAAGTCAACTATCATATATTTTATTGTTAAAACTATTTATAGCGTTCTTTTTCTTCGTCTTTATCAACTTATCGATATCCTCTGCTGGACGTAGGTCTCTTGTATGGACCTCCACAAGCCTCGGTCTTGCGCCGCCTGAATCCAGCGGCTCCCTGCGACTCGTTTGATGTCGTCGGTCCACCTAGTGGGGGGGTCTGCCAACACTGCGCTTCCCGGTGCGGGGTCGCCACTCCAGCACCTTCGGATCCCATCGACCTATGTGCCCCACCCATTTTCACTTCAGTTTCGCAATTTGCACAGCTATGTCGGTAACTTTGGTTCTCCTATGGATCTCCTCATTTCTGATTTGATCTCGCAGGGTTACTCCGAGCATAGCTTTCTCCATCGCCCGCTGAGTGATCTTGAGCCTACTAATGAGGCCCATAGTCAGCGACCATGTTTCGGATCCATAAGTCATCACTGGCAGCACGCACTGTTCGAAGACTTAAGTCTTCAGGCACTGAAGAATTTTGGACGAGAAGACATCTCGAAGTGTCCCGAACGCTGCCCAGCTGAGTTGGATTCGGCGGGTGACCCCTTTCTCGAAATTGGATCTACCTAGCTGGACGGTGTGTCCCAGGTCTACAATTTCGAGTGCAGAGCTCTCAACAATTACTGGGTGGAGCGGAACATGAGCATTAGACATCATTTTCATCTTGCTCATGTTCATTTTCAGGCCCACCTGTTGAGAGACTCTGCTGAGGTCATTGAGCATTGCATTAAGGTCTCCGAGAGTCTCTGCCATAATGACTATGTCATCGGCAAATCGAAGGTGAGTGATGTACTCGTCGTTTATGTTGATGCCAAGTCCATTCCAATCCAGTAGCTTAAAGACGTCCTCCAACGCAGCAGAAAAGAGCTTCGGGGAGATTACATCTCCCTGTTGCACTCCACGCTGCAATGTATTGGCCTTGTAGTCTGGTCCTGTATAAGTACTGACATAGTGGCGTTTTCGTACAAGCACTTCAACTCTTCAATGTACCAATAGTTGATGCGGCATCTCTGCAGCGACCTCAATACAACCCAAGTTCCCACCGAATCGAAGGCTTTCTCATAGTCCACAAATGCTAAACAAAGTGGCCTGTTATAGCCTTCTATCTTCTGTATAACCTGCCACAGCGTATGATTTGGTCTATGGTGCTAAAGCCTCTTCGAAATCCGGCTTGTTCGGGAGGCTGGAAGTCGTCGAACCTACGGGCGAGACGATTCGTATTGACTCTCGAGAACTCTTATAAACATGGCTCAGCAGCAAGATGGGTCTATAATTCTTCAACAAAGTGTTATCACCTTTTTTGAAGAACAAAACCACCACGCTCCTGTGCCATGCTTTCGGCGTTGTACCCTCGTGAATGACGGAATTGAACAAACTCTGAAAGGTCTTTAGAAACGCTTTTCCACCCGCTTTCAGGAGTTCCGCCGTGATTCCGTCATCACCTGGCGCCTTGTTTTTCTTGAGTTGTTTGAGAGCCATACTAATCTCGTATAGCCTGACGTCCGGAATATCTTCGATATAGTGTCGGGTCAGTATGGCTCTGGGGTCTTTGGCCAAATCTTCAACAGGTTTCTGTGTTCTGGTATATAACTGTCCATAGAACTTCTCGAGCTCTACCAAGACCTCAGCTTGAGAAGAAACGAGACGACCGTCGTCAGTTTGCAGCCGCGTTAGCTGGCTCTGTCCGATCGACAGATCTCTCGCGAACACTTTGGAGCCTCGGTTCCGCTCGATGGTATCTTTAATGCACTCGGTATTAAAGTTCCGAATGTCGCAAGTTTTTATCTTAGATATCTGCCTATTATTCTGCCGGTAGCCATTTATAGCGTTATGGATAGAATATTAAAAAATAAACAAAAATATTTAAAATCACTTTTTTATACTTGTAGATACTATATGATAAGAGAAACGACAGACTAACGACCAAACAAACCATTAGTCCCAGTGATTACTTTGTAGGAGTGAGAGTACATCGTAATTGTCACTGAACTAACGTGGAAGCCAACATTTCTATGCCTAAACTAGACAACCAGGCTAACTAGCCTAGCCTAACTACGCCGTCCACCTCCCCTTATAGCCGTCCGTCGCCAACCACGAAAGAAGACCCTAACAAATCTCCTTTCTAACTACATAAGCCATACATAGGCAACGACACTAAATGCAGAATCCAAACCAATACTGTAAATGACTAATCCTAACACTGACAGCGCTACACGCCACCGTACCCCCTGCGACCAAAGTCCAGTAAGGCAAGCTAAGTCGTGTGATTAAAATACATGCTGGGTTCATCCTCGTGGCGTCGTGGACCGGCGTACCAGACGCGATCGAACGCCTTCTCCATGTCGAGAAACACTATGACTAACTGCTCTCGCGTGTTATAGGCGGAAGCGAGGTATGTGATTAAAAACAATAGAAACAGAAACACTCGACACTAGTCACCAACTAACTCGGAGAGACGAGTGAAGTACGGTGCGCGGTGCGCCGGAGTTGATGCGCGGCTCAGGTAAACAAATCCTGTGCTATGATTGGTCGAGGCGATCACGCTCAGTTTTTGGGCTCATTAGAGGCTCCTTTGTTGTTGTTTATGACTAAAAGAAAAATAACAGGGAACCATCAAATATAATAAATAAAATAGACACAAAGTACCCAAGTGGCAACATGATTTTATGTATTTTTCATGTTAAAATATCTCAGCTCCGATACATTTTAGAAAGAAACTTTAATAGAATAAAATGTATGTGTTATTGTATACTTTCTAATAAAATAATTTTCATAAGTGGCCGCAAGAAAAAAAAATCATGCCACTTTTACCCAAACCCCTTTGTAGTTTTAGCTAGGAACAGTCCTTCTTTTTGATTGCTCGGAATATAGGCTACAACAACTGATAGCCTAGTGGCTAGCTCCTGGGGTCTCCGATTATGACTGTTTGGAGTAATGTTGGAATGTGTTAAAGCAATATCACATGTTTTAATGGTGAAAGAAAAACTGCAGGCCTAAAATTCTCTAAGGTGTGTGAAGTCGCTCAGTACTGTAGTAACAACCTCCTTATTCAATGTACTCTGGGGTAGTGACCCCTTGATGGGTTGCTGATGGTGAACATAGCAATTATTTGTGTAGTTCATTTTTTCTGTGGCTATTGAATATGATGTTAAATCATGGAGATAGGTAAGGAAGTACATCCAACTTGCATAAGTTAAACAAAATTAAAGATAGTATTTTGTCCGATGACTTCTTAGAAAAAACTAACAATCGAAGCACAGATCAATACGCTATTGGTTGAGGTAATTGAGATTGTTAAAGTAGCAAATATTTTATATGATCAAACGAACTTGCAAAGTGAAGTTCGATCGATATTATATGAGTACGCTTCATTCGAAGATGACAATTGCACGGCCAGGTAGGTAGCTAGAAAAACAACAGTCATACGTACGTAATTTTTATTCAGTTTGTTTTTAACATTATTTACATAAATAGAAATAAAACAATTTCACTTAATTTATTGGTTTTAAGTCGAAAAAAAGTTGAAACTTAATTTCTAATTTCATCTATAAAATGATCTACGCTAATAGATTCACCATCGCGTCGCAAGTATTGTCTGGTGTTTTTACATTTATTTATCAAAAATGCGCTATTAGATATACCTAATAGATTTGAACTAATAAAATTAACTCGCACTGGCTTTAGCTGAACCGGTAGATTTCCGTACGCTGTTCAAACTAACTGATAATCTAAATAGCTGCTAGCGTCAACGGAAAACTATTTTTGATCGCGTTCGAACAATTTTCAAGAAAAATTTCGTAAAACTAAACCTTTTGACTTTAGAATCAAATCAATTAACTTTTTTTTGTTTTTGAATCGTTCTTATTATTGTCCAATTTTGGAATTACCTATCTACGAATATTCAGCCGACTACTAATAATAAATAATCATTCAAACGCGTTTCGGAAATCCTAAACGTCGATAAACGGCTTAAGTACTGCCAGTTAAAAACACTATATTATACATAGATGGCTCATAAACAATACTGCTTTAACTAAGACTTCATACACGATTTTATATATTATGGTAACAAAAACAAATGATTTTTATTTGTCTATGGTACATTTTAAGAACTCGTTATACATGCCTACATTTTATTTTATCAGTGCTGGACTAGCTTAGTGTTGTTCACTTTCCCAGGGCGATTTCCTTCATTCTGTTGAGCGCGGAGCCGGCCTTGAACCAGGAGATTTGTTGTTCGTTCAGGGAGTGGTTCAGTTTGATGCGTTCAGTTTTGCCATCTTTGTGCTTGATCTCGCAGTCCACTGGCTGGAAATTTAAGACATTTAAATCAGTATGACATTATGGGGCAAATTAAGTATGCAATATTTACTTGATATATTATTTTCTAAGGTATAACGCGCGATATTGTATGGCAGAAATGAACGGGAAAATAAATTGCAGCAATTTTAAATTTCTAAATTGGTTCAGCGGTTAACGTGTGAACGTAATATACAGACTGACAGACAGAGTTACTTTCTGCATATTTTATACTAGTATAGAAGTATAGATGTATGTTATAACTTTATAAGGTATACAAGTTGTCACTTTGAGAAGTTTTACATTTTTTGAATTTCCGGATTGACGCGCGCTTGCTTTATGTCAAAAGTCCAAAGATTGCTGAGTAATAAGCAATTTATGCTTGTTTTTTCTATGGAAGCATAAAATATTTTCGAGATAAAAAGTACCCTATCTGGATCTTTTTTATAGGATAAAAATAGATACTGATATCTCTGACTAAGATTGAAAACACATTTGATTGCTGAAATACCTATCTAAATTTTAATATTTTTTTTTATATAACTTTAAGAAAAAAATTTTTTTTGTTGTTCAATGACAAGATAGTTCTTGACTGCGATCTCACCTGTTGGTACCAAGTGACGATGCAGTCTAAGATGGTAGAGCACTAATTTGCAAGAGATAAGACAGTGTAAATTCAACCCATACCCCTATCTATACCTATCTTTAACCTGAGATTGATGGCCAGATCCATTCACTGATGCCTGATCTAACATTAGTCCAACACGTAGACTGTAGTCTTCGTGTTGGACTGATGTTAGACTGGACTTTGGAGCTAAAGCTGAGGAAGACTTGCTTCTGTGGGACTACACATTTACTTGTAAGCATAACATACCTTTCCAGCGGCGAGGTCTTTAAGGCCGAGCAGGGTGATCTTGTCGGTAGGTTGAATCTTGTCGTAGTCGGCGGGGTTCGCGAACGTGAGCGGCAGCAGACCTTGCTTCTTCAGGTTGGTCTCGTGGATTCTGGGAAATATGAGGAAAAATCTTTACAAATACGCCAATTTAAATAATATAAGCTGGATATATGGTTCTTAATATACGCATACATATTTAAATTATTCAATTACTAAATTGTCATGCGGTTCGGATGATTTAAACACTGCCATTTTACTGCGCCCGCAAGACGTCGACGGCGTTAGTTGACGTTCCGCATCACATGCGATTGTGATTTTCTGACAACTTGTAACGTTGTTTACATGCTTTTTGAAGTCATATTTTGTTGGAGTAATGGTACACCACCACCTAATTCAGTAAATTATGTAATTACGTAAAAGTATTTAAATAAAAAAGGGTAGTTTAGATATGATTTCGTATCTAATTAAACTAAATATTACAACCAATTAATAAAAAAATAAAAAAAAATTAAACCACACACCCTGTAAAAGTCGTAGGTAACCAAAGAGCATAAAATACCTGGCGAAGGACTTGACGATGATGGCCCTGCCGCCCAGATGGCGCGGCTCCAGGGCGGCGTGCTCGCGGCTGGAGCCCTCGCCGTAGTTCTCGTCGCCCACCACGCACCAGCGCACGCCCTTGGCCTTGTAGGCGCGCGCGGTGGCGGGCACGGGGCCCCACTCGCCGGTCAGCTGGTTCTTGACCTTGTTCAGCTCGCCGTTCTCGGCGTTTGTGGCGCTGTATACAAAAATAAAACCATTATACTTACTAATATTATTATCTATATGTATACTTATCAACCAATGGGTACCTATGTAATATTAGTTACTTTTACATTATTTATATTTTCAGTAAGTATACCAGTGCTAAGTAATAATTTTTTAAATGTATTACGTATACTATGTACAAAAGTTTGGAAATAAAAACGCTTTATTATAGTATATGAAAAAGTTTCGACAACCTCCCTGGCGCAGCGCCAAGCGCTGTAGTCTTATAACTGGGAGGTCTCGGTTTCGATTCCCGGTGGGAACAATTTGGGAATTTATAATTTCTAAATTGTCTCTGGTCTGGTCTGGTGGAAGGCTTTGGCCGTGACTAGTGGTAACTGATCACGGCCTTAAAGGTTACATCTGCAAGGCTCAAATCTCAAGTTATGAATTTAGCAGATGAGACTTTGTTCTACGGAACGGTCGAAATGCAATAATTAGTTCGGAATCTATACAGGTATACTCACGTAAGGAACATGTTGTTGGAGATGTTGTCGAGGTGTCCGCGGTACTTGAGCCAGGGCCCGGCGGCGGAGATGTGGTCGGTGGTGCACTTGCCCTTCACCTTGATGAGGATGGTCAGGTCGGTGAGGTCCTTGCCGTCCCACTTGTCGAAGGGCTCCAGCAGCTGCAGCCGGTCCGATGTGGGGGACACGTCCACTTGCACCTCTGCCATGGAGGGGAAACAAATGCGTTCACAGTAAATACAACGTGTAACAAAGGTGAGAAATAACCCTGAAGGAGGTGAATGTGCTCATGAAACTGAACAACTTTCCCCAAGGAACATAGGTCGAAATGTGAAAAAAAATGTGAACTTCCTATACAAAATTGACGATCAGCTGATTGATTTATTATGGCAGGTACAATTTTTTTTTCATATTTCGACCTATGTTCCTTGGGGAAAGTTGTTCAATTTTATGAGCATATTCACCTTCTTCAGGGTTATTTCACACTTTTGTTACACGTTGTATGGTTATCGTCAACCGTCGTCTGTATGGCAGCTATCTCTATAGAAGGATATATTTTACAGGGTAGCGTTTTGGAAGCATAGTTTTTTGTTTTGTAATAGGGATATCTGTATTCTGTTACTTTGGATTTGCCAAATGAAACCTTGAATAAAACAATATTTTTCTATCTAATTAAAATGCTCTCATGTAAAACATCTTTTGCAGATACATAAGTTTTTTGTAGAGGTGACGATACTATCGTCTTTATTTTTAGGACCAGTGAAGTCTCAATCAAAGGATTTTATTAAGAAAAAATATATTTTAGATTTGTAATAAAAACGAAGACAAGCTGATGGGTTGGTGATTACGTATCTAAACTGAAACGAAAAGCCTCAACATCGGGTTGAAGGTCTTTTCTACATATCAACTGTTCCGTAGAACAAAGTCTCATCTGCTAAATTCATAACTTGAGATTTGAGCCTTAGAAGTTTTAGTAAACTATAAACATTTTATATGTAGTTTACAAAAACTTTTAAGGCTCAAATTTCAAGTTGTGAATTTAGCAGATGTGACTTTGTTCTACGGAATAGTCGATATATATCTACTCACTGGAGCCGTCAGCGGGCGGGTGCTCGTAGGTGTCCTGGCCGGGGTCGAAGCCCTTGGCGGGCAGCTCGTCGGCGAAGGGGTCGGACAGCTTGAACTTCTTGCCGTCCTTGCCCGTCAGCTCGTCCGTCACCGGGTTGAAGTCCAGCCGACCTGTTCACAATGTCACATTCGTACATTACTGCAGCGGCCAGCACGAACGTCTA
Source organism: Hipparchia sbordonii (assembly GCA_038048805.1). Taxonomy (NCBI): domain Eukaryota; kingdom Metazoa; phylum Arthropoda; class Insecta; order Lepidoptera; family Nymphalidae; genus Hipparchia; species Hipparchia sbordonii. The sequence continues at coordinate 11,684,787 of CM076109.1, read as the reverse complement.
AACGTTAGTCCATCGTGTGAAGAGGACAAGACAGCTCATGTCACAAAGTAGAAATAACATAGCATTGGTAGTAGGTATAGCAACTGGATACTGTTTGCTAAATAGACATCTCACAATTATGAGAATTAAAGAAGACCCATCCTGTCCTGAGTGTGGTGAGGAGGAGACCAGCTTCCACTTCATAGCTGAGTGCCCCATGTACTCATTGGTAAGATGGGAACTGCAAGGTAAGGATAGAATAAGTGTAGAAGACCTAACAAATCTTTCTATAAAGGATATCGTTAGGTTTGCGAAAGCTACAGGTAGGTTTGAGGGGGGTAGGCTGCCTGGGCACCAGTAACCTATGTCCAAACATGGGGAATTGGGTGGAATAGTCCTGACACAGGACTGATCACCCGCCTGGCGTCGGCAGGCGTCCCCTCTTTAAATACATACATACAAATACATAGTCCATCGTGTGATAGTGTGATGTGATTAGTGTGAAGTGTCTCACCGGCCAGGGACAGCGCGGTGACGAGCTCGGGGCTGGTGACGAAGCAGTGCGTGGCGGGGTTGGCGTCGTTGCGGCCGGTGAAGTTGCGGTTGTATGACGTCACGATGGTGTTCTTCTCGCCCTTCTTCACGTCCTTGCGGTCCCACTGCCCGATGCACGGCCCGCACGCGTTCGCGAGCACCTAATGTGAAACAAATGCAAAAGTATGGTACATGCAATAAAGAGTCAACCCACACAACTTATCAATTGAAAAGTTAACTTTATTCCTTTACATTACGTACAGTATTTAATTTTTATTACGTATGTGCGTCCAATTATTTATCGGTAAACTTCTTGATCAAATGATCTTGACAAGCGAATTTTAGGCCTCATTTGTGGTAAGTGTAGTATCGAGCACGTGATTGGTAGATCAGTCGACCCTTACTTCCCGTGCAGTGTCCAAATGCGCCAACGTGGCGCTAACTTGCCTTAAATACGTCGTTTATAATGACATAAGAAAGGGAAGTATCGAGTTTTAAATTGGTGTCTGATGTGAAAAAATAAAACGGAAAAACAGAGCGAGTTAAGAGTCTTCAGTAAGAAACGTCAGTTTTTTAACTTGATCTATTTTTTAACTTCCATCCATTGCTCTAGTGTCGCACCTACTCATAGGGGTTTTGAAGCAATATGCACTGTGATGCGGGACGGTTTCCGTTAAATTCGTACTGAAGTAGTACTTACAGTGCCGCCGAACTCGCGAAGAGTTTCAGCAATTCCGTCGCGTTCAATGGTGGCGCGGACTTGCTCCGAGCCGGGCGTCACGTTGAAGGGGATCTTCGACTTCACGCCGTGGCTGAGTGCCTGCAGGGAACATAAATATTTTAACCAATGGTCTTATATTCATTCATATTACCTATAGTTGACAAGTTTTTCCTTGCGACTTTTTTTCTAATATACGAATAATTAATAAGTAAGGAAATCTAACTGCGTCAAAAAAATGACACAATAATTGTGCCCTAGTAGGCGGGGATTAAAAACCGTGTGCAGCACGTCAACAGTCGGACATTTTTCTTGCACTTCAAATTTTCGTCCAATGACTCAGCTGTCATAGCAAACATAGCAGGACGCGCGCGAACCAATCCCTACTTTCGTTCGAATTTGAACCAATCACCAAGCATGTCTATCTGTAACCTCGTAAGTGATTCGTATTTTGAATCATACGTAGTTTTGGTTTGAAGTAGGCAATTTTTTGAGTGGATTTTGTTCTGAATTAGACTTCCTTACTTACTATTTATTCGTAGTATATAAACTAGCTTGGCTGCGATCACACTGCAAGTAACTCTTTAGTAAAACAAAATATTACCTCTTTAACAATGCTGGCACAGCGACCCATGTCTTCGTAGGAGGAGTTGGTGCAGGAGCCAATGAGACCGACGCGGATGTCCATGGGCCAGTCGTTCTTCTTGGCTGCTTCGCCGAGCTTGGAGATGGGGTTGGCGAGATCTGGGGTGAAGGGACCGTTGACGTGGGGCTCGAGGGTTGACAGGTCGATTTCGATAAGCTGGAAAAATGCGACATTTAGTATTAAGCGACTTTGACATATAAAATTTTAAGAGTTCCTCCAGGATACCATCATCTGATTCTGACCTGATGACAATGGGATCACTTGGGAAGTATACCCTTTCAAACAAAAAAAGAATTTTCCAAATTTGTCCAGGCGTCTTCGAGTAATTGGGGAACATATCGCACCCCCAGATCAATTGTGAGACAACTCAAAAAAGGTTTCTGTTCCCTAAACAAAAAAAGTCTTTCTGAATCTTTTGTTAGCAAAGTTATGAAAGTTAATTTCATTTTAGGTCATAAATGACGTCGTGAAATGCGACCTAAAATAAAATTGAGTATAAAAAAATAAAAAAGATTCCAACGAATTGAGAACCTCCTTTTTTGGCAGTCGGTTAAAAATAGATTGTACCTGATCATAGGGCGCTTTGGGGTCGGGCGTGAGCAGGTGCTTGTACGTGTTGGCAGCGTTCGCGATGTCCTGGCGACCCGTGGACTTGAGGTAGGCGGCCATGCGGGAGTTGAATGGAAACACCTGTATACATGAACACGGTTTTAAGACACTTCTTCACCTCACTAGCTCAAAAAGGGCGCCTTTGCTTTCTAAAACCAATGAGCAAAAGCAGTTTTTACTCACTTATTGAAAAAAAAAGTGTTGTCTCAAGAAAAGTTCATCACTTTTTCTCACTGAGTGAGCAAAAACGACATTACAAAATTATTATGCGCCCAGAGTTAAATTAATGGCAAACAGATCACTGGAATTTTTTATGGAAATAATACGCTTTGAAAAGCTGTGACTTTTCATTGAGTTAAATTCAGTTTTTCAGTCAGTTTCAATAAAATTTCAACTTATTGTTACAGTATTTCAAGCCATTTTTGAAAAAAAAAAAAAGGGACAACAACGTGATCGTATAAAGGTTCGACCCTAAAACATTGAGTTACATACAGTAAGATAGAAGTTAAAATAATAATTAAAAAAAAAAAAAAACTAAAAGTTGCTACAAAATAAATAGTAGCAGGAATTAAAAGTAAAAAAAAAAATTTATTGGGATATCCACTTACGCTGGTAGTAGCGCCGATTTCAGCACCCATGTTGCAGATGGTAGCCATGCCGGTGCAGGAGATGGAGTCAACTCCGGGGCCGTGGTACTCCACGATGGCTCCGGTGCCGCCCTTCACTGTGAGGATACCGGCCACCTTGAGGATCACATCCTTGGGGCTGGTCCAGCCTTTGAGTTGACCTGAAAACAAAGATGTTACCATAACAATATAAACTTCTTACAAAACCGACTTCAAATGTCACTGCAGTTTTTTTAAGCTATTGCATAGCTTCTATCGCGGGCCTTGAGCGTGGAGACCGAATCCAGAAATTCCTTAACGAAAATAACCTGACACGGGACTCCTCTCACCGCTAGATGGCGTTGATAAAAAATGCTATGCAATAACTTTACCGCGGCAGTCCCCGAGTGCCACACGTCTTTTTTTTAAGTATTTTAGCCAAGCTGAAGTTGACTAATATCCTCCTTTTCCCTCCAAATAAGCGGAAAGGTTATGCTAGAAGTGGGTACGACAATAGTGCAACGGGTGGGATTCGAACCTTTCAGTTTTCAGTCCGCACTTTTAACCATTGGCCTATTGAGGCTTTTGAAAGTATATCAATTGTGCATAAAAAATTTGAAGAGTTCCCTTGATTTCTCTAGGATCCTATCATCATCATCATCTCTAGGATCGTGACCTGATGACAATGGAACAGTAAAAAAAAGATTCCGAGGAACTGATAACCTTCTTTTTTGGAAGTCGGTTAAAAATATTTGCGAATCTAATACCTATTGTATTCACTAGACAATACAGCATTGTAAAGTAGATATCTCCTGAGGATGCTCCGATGTCGGGGCGAAACGTGCGTCGAGAGTAGTGTAAAAGTCTTATGTGGTGGTGCATGTGAGTGGTGGTGGCATTGCTTGTTTGGGAACTTTGCTTTCTTGCTTGGTTGGGAAAGTAAGCGGTGCTAAGCTTGTAACTGCATGTTTGACCATACAGATTTTTCTGTTGGCGGATTTTAGCAAAATACGAGTAATTCTAATTTTTCTTGCTCTATAGTATTCAATTTCAATAATATCATTACCTTAGATTGGTGACAATGAAGATGAATTGTGTGATACGATACGCGCACTATCAAATGACGTGTGACCGCTCTATAATAAGAACGACCTTCAAGTTCATAGAGTACCTACTACGAATATCTTATTCTATGCCCAAAACACAATTTTCACTTTCTTCACAGCTTATCACTTTACTGAACATATCGCACACCCAGACAACAACATTTAAGACAACTTAAAAAAGGTCCCCTAAACGAAAAAAAATCTTTCTGAATCTTTTGTTAGCAAAGTTATGAAACTCAATTTTATTTCACCCCATCATTTATGACCTAAAATAAAATAGAGTTTCATAACTTTGCAAACAATCGGTCTATCCCCTAATCGCCAATTTCTACAAAATTTCTACACGCCATTGTGAGGGAACGCTAAATCGCTTGGCGGCACGTCTTTGGCCTAAGCCTTGACCAGACCAGAGACAATTAAGAAATTATAAATTCCCAAATTGCCCCCGCCGGGAATCGAACCCGAGACCTCCTACTTATAAGACCATACCGCTGGAATCTCTGGACACAAGTGGTACAAGATCGCTTTCTGTGGAGGTCCTTGCCAGTTGCAATAGACTTATGTGCAGTAATCGATTGAATCGAATACATAATATTTCAGTTACATACAAATGTCATCATGCATTGCTATGCATATGTAACACCAAACGAAACTAAATTGAAAATCGTAGCATAACTGATACAATGAAGTATTCGTAATGTACGTGAACGACCTAATATTAAATTTTATTGTTGTATTCAACAATCATAAAGATAAGGTGATAAATACTAAAAATAAGCAAGTAGCGGCGCCAGTTATCAAATTATACTTACTTGCTACAAGCGACTGCAAAATAATATGTATTATGTATTTAAGTTAATATTTTTGACATTGTGAAATACTTCTTTAGCTAAATAAACATTTGATATATGATAATAATTGATAAAGAATTCTATTATCAGTAAAACAATAACAACATTTCAGTAAAACGGAGTATCGAAAAATTCATATTCATCATCTAAATTCTAAAACATCTCTCAAAGTGAGATAGTTTAAGAACAGAGTCAGTGATGGGCTATGTTCTCAACCTGACCAAGAATAGATTATCAAACTTCACACCTTGGAGAACATTATGAAGAACTTTCAAGAATGCATGTTTCCTCACGATATCTTCATTGACCAAACATTCAATTTTAATTGCTTTTCCCAGCGACTAGGATTCGAATTTCGAACCGCCGAAAATTGTGATAAACGTAAATAGAAAAGTTTCGTTAAAATAAAATCAAGTGCTTTCGAAATTCGAATTGTCGAGTGAATCTACCGCGCTGGTTCGTAAAGCCGTACCAACCGAGAAGAATCAGCAAGAAATTCGGCGGTTACTCTTTAAAAAAAAATTACATTATGTTGTTTATCAATCTTGTAAAGCAAGTCTAAAATTGACCGTGACACGTGTAGTATCACGCCCATTGACACGTTTTTTAGGTGTTATGCCTTGTATTATGTATATCAATGATAGTGCCAAGCCAATTCTAGGTACCTACACTCCGAAGTTAAATTTTATAATGTTAATAGGTACTTTTTTATATATTTTCACCTGATCTACTTAGTACTACTAAGGTACTAGGCGGGTACTTTCATCTAAAGCGTTGTCATAACATAATAATATTTTGTTTTTTTACGTCATTTAATTGATACATCAACTTCTTGTAAAGCAACGATTACCTAACCTCGGATACCTTTACTATCACAATAATGTGTAGAGACATGATCTATCTGATTGTATTACAAGTACCTACTACAAGCTGTTATTGTGTTGTGTTAAAATACTCATACATAAATTATTATGTATGAGTATTTTAACAGCTTTTAGCGATTATAATTATATAATCGGGTAATAACGATGATAATCTAATGGTTAGAACTTCAGCCCCTTTTTAGGTTCCGGGTGCAAAAGTTACGGGAACTTTTCAATATTACGTAGGTTCGCTATATCAAAATTATTTTAGGTAATGGTAAAAAAATATTTTAGTCTATGAATATACCCATTCTTATACTTTTTGGATCTATGATCATAAAAACTTTATTTATTTAAATGAACAGTTAACGACTTAAGTTTCGATATTTCTATCTGCACTGAATGCGAATTGCGATGCTATCCGAATCCCCAGCATGTGACATATTTGCAGACCAATGGAGCTCCGTTGTGAGACTTAAAAAATTTAAGTGTGTTAAATTTTTATTTTGAAATTATTTTTAAGCTATGTCTATTTTTAATTATCTTAATTAGTGTAATTGGAAATTTCCGTTCTAATTAATAAATAATAATAATAAATTATAATTTCCTATAATAATGATAAATAAATAATAATTTCTTTGATGGCAGTTGATTTCTATTATCTAAACGAAAGTGATTCTGTCACCTATCAATGTATGTAGATTTTGGCGTACGGCCACGCGAAAAATACCTTTCTATTTTTAACTAAACACAGCTTATCTATGCAATAGGCGCAACAGTGCGATGTTAATGCAATTTAAACTTCTAGCTTCATGTAATAGGGTTCAAATTTTATACCTGTTATAACTATTTTTCGGAGAGGACGGTTTTGTTTAATGTTTGATAAGCTATTTATCAAGCTGTCTTTTAGTGAAAATTTATTACTTTTGATTAGGTTTGAAACAAACTTACGCACGATGTTCGTATTTCTATTAGTAAGGTTTATACAAAAGAGTGCATGGGTTGTTTTGAAATGAAAATATTTAATTTTTTCGCGAATCATTAATATAGAGACGAATACGATATACATAGCAATCAATTGATTTTGCACATTTCATAATACATTTCAATAAAATATAATTATTTTTTCTTATATATAAATGGAAAAGGTCTCTATCAACGCACAACCTAAATCACTGGATGGATCCGCAAAGAAAGGATTTTAGAAAATTCAAACGTAAGGAGGTAAAATAAGGGTTTGAAATATCGAGCTTAACACGAGTGAAGTCGCAGGTAAAATCTAGTTAAATTATAAAAGCATACCCGTGAGCTTAACGCCAATGACCTTAGGACACTTCAGTTCCCATGGGATGTCCGCCATTACGTCCACGGCGTCCGCACCGCCGACACCTGTGAAATAAACAAATGACCATGAAATCTCCAGCTACCCACAGAATTGAAACTTTTATCCTTGAATATGCGTCTTCTAGGCAAGCGCGCTCCAATCTAGACCTCATCAGTAGGTACTCACCTTCATATAATGTCGTTAAGCGCAAGCCTATTAAGATTAAAAAAAGTTAATGTCCTAATAAAAAGGATTAGAAAATGGACATTATAATTTTATCATTTATTTATGTAGGGTCTAAACATATTTAGTAACTGCAACCTTATTTTATTTTTCATGAAACCTTGTACCAAATAGATGTGTTAATTGATCTTAAATGATATTGAAGGTAAAATATGACACTGAAAGTAATTTTTTTTTCATCTTATTTCATTTTTAGGCTGAATAAGGAATTCAACAATCTTGCATTATTTATAATAAGCTATACCAGCTATTCCATAGAATAGGTAAAAATGTTACTGTATCCAGTAGAAAATCTAGTCACGGGCACAATCTAGTGTGTTAGTACATGTTGTGTTGCTTTTCTGGTCTACCCTCATTTTATTTACTGGTCTACCCTCATTTTATTTAAGCTCTAAAGAGATTATTAACAGCAGTCTCACCAATGCAAAGTCCACCAAGACCACCTCCATTGGGAGTGTGGGAATCTGTACCAATCATGAGCAAGCCAGGGAAAGCATAGTTCTCTAAGATGATCTGATGGATGATACCGGAGCCAGGTTTCCAGAAACCAACACCATATTTAGCACCAGCAGTTTCCAAGAACTTGTATACTTCTTTGTTGATGTCCTGATAGAAAATAAAAAGAAGATAACATGTTGCACCAAGTCTTGTTTAGAAATCCTTACTATCCTTACTAATATTATAAATATGAAAGTGTGTTTGTTTGCCTTTCAATCAGACAGCAACGTAGTAACAGATTGATGAGACTTTTTGCTCAATAACAAGATAGTCTTTGACTGCGATCTCAACTGATGGTAAGTGACATTGCAGTCTAAGATGGTAGCGGGCTAACTTGGGGTATGGCAGTGTACATTCAACCCATCAATATCAATGAATCAATATTTTATCGAAAAATTACACTTCACATCATCGACCCATGATTAAGTGGTTACCTTAGCTCTCGCCAAGTCCTTTTCACCACCAGTCTGAGCCTCGATCAAGTGATCGCAGTGGATGGTAGAAGGTACAGCGACCGTCGGCAGGCCTGACGAGATGAACTGTAACATGGCCATCTGAGCTGTGGCATCTTGCATGGCCACTCTGTCAGGGCGGAGACGAAGGTAGCTCGTACCTCTCTCGATTTCCTGTTTAAATTGATATGGTTTTACATCAGATTTTTTTTTAAATATATAGACTAGCGATTGGCTGCGACCACATGATGGTAAGTGAAGATGCAGCCTAAGATGGGACGCGCTTGCCTAGAAAGTGCCTATCCACTCTTGATTTGAAGGTACCCAAATTGTAGTTGTAGAGAAAAACGGAATCCGGAAAGGCATTCCAAGCCAGTCATTTTTAGCAGTGCATATCAGGAATGAGGAAGCAAAGCGCGTCCTTGGGATTTCAACTACGTACAGATCTATTCTGTGCCTTGCGTTTCGATGGTAGAATGGTGACGGTAGAACCAAGTTGAAAAGTTCCTGAGCACACTCTCCAAAATATATTCTGTAGAATACCGACAGACAGGCAACCTTTCGCCGATAAAGATAAAAGGATTAAATGGGTCTTCCGTAGTCTACATCCATAGTAATATTATAATTATTGCAAAAATGTGTCCTGTCTGTCTGTCTGTTACATTTTTGTGCAATTGCTGAACCGATCATGATGAAATATAGCATAAAGAATATGCATCTAGTAGATGAATAAGGGTTTCTTTTTAGTATGGAAAATTAAATCATGGGATTTTAAAAACCAATGTAGTAGGTATTTTAAATCTATGTGGACAAAGTCATCAGTTAGTTATCAGCTAATTTTTATTTATTTTGTTTAAGTAGATTAGTTTTCATTACAGATGAAAAAAAAATCCCCTTATATTTAGGGTTAGTTAACAACCAAAAATGACAATGAAATTTTCATTTTATTTATTTTGGAAAACAAACAGCAAATTGTACCGAATACACTTAAAATTAGGTGACTAATAGCTAATAATAATTTAACAGTACTCACCTGTCCTTTGGGGTCATCCAAGTGAGAATATAAAACTTTCTCAGACAAGGTCATATCACGACCTAACCTTTTCTTCACAACTTCCAAAGTCTTGGTCAACTTGTCGTAGGGCAATGGAGCTTTGTCGAACTTTGACATAGCGACCTAAAACACATCGCGGCGTCATTAGAACTCGAAAAGAGCGGTCATAATTCATAATTTCCAACTTGACATTGATTACATAACAATGTGGGAAAGTCACTGAAAACACTTGAAAATATCACTTTTTTCGCCTTTTTGCAGTACCTGGGCCGCCGCGGCGGTGAGGGGAGATACGCTGAAGCATCGTTGCTGGATTTCCACGAGTGCAATACGCGTCCTGCTACCCTGAAAGTTAAAACTCCTGTAAATGGACGTTGACCCCATAACTTCAGCGTTATTTATCCCGGAATTGATTCCGTAGTAAACGAGATCCGGTTACTCATAATTAACCCTTGTTGACCCCAGAATGTTTATTTTATAATCCCTCTTTGACCTATTCATTCATTTAATATGTTAATAATTTTGTAATTATGATAACAGCATAAACAAATGTTATATTGCGGATTTGTAAAAGGGCTTTTTATAAGTAAATTGTATTAAATTAGTAACACGCGGATAATTTTATAAAAATTAAATTTAGAACTTACTTGGCCATGCAAAACTCTCATACAGTGAGCCATGGTTGCTGGACCTCTGTATAATAATACTAATTTATAAAACTTTCAATAATTAATTAAATATAGGCAACATGGATATCACTAAACTGTCGCCCTTTAGTTGCAACGCAGTTCCTTTTTTATTTTTAAAAATTAAATCGAAAACGCAGTGCGGTCTCACTTCCACCGGTTCAGCGGAATTTTTATTTTTTGGCACTTGGTCCAAGTTGGTGGCGTTTTGACACTTGGCTTGACACTTGCCACTTGGTATGGCAGTTGTCTCGTGAGTCGTGATATTATGTTGTTAGCTTCAGATTTTTTACCTAAATAAGTGGTAAAAATAGTATATTTTGGCCTTGGATTGATAGTGTTAATGTTTTGTAAAAAGTTAAGTGAACTTGAAAATTTTATCTAAAAAGAAAATATGATCCTATTAATAGGATCATATTTTCTTTTTAGATAAATAATAAATAATAATAATAAATCATTATATTAATATAATGATTTTTTTTTTAAATTTCTATAACTATATCGACCGTAGCAATTAACATAGTCGCATGTGAAAAACCACTACTCCAGGGCACGGCCGCTCAAAGCTTCAAATATGTGAAAAGTGAAAAACAGTCAACATATCCAACCCTTGCACTTGCAAAAACCAAAGATGGTTGGTTGATTCCAAAAGTTTCACAATTGGTGGGGGCATTGCTATCCCCATTCTAAGACCCTTAATGCAACAAAACGAAAATCGCCAAAATGTAGATCCGACACTGTTAATTGCTACGGTCGATATTATGTTACAACTGTTACCGTTACTTAATCGTTAATTTTCAAGTCGTTATTTTTTGTTATCAAAAGATTCCAATCGCATCAGTGTCATCATAGTCAAAATATATAGGTTGAGTAACCTCCGACTTCGAATTTCAGCGGTCCACGGGTAAGTGATAACATTCAATGTAGCAACATTGTGTAATTTTAGTCCACAGATTGCAATAGAATAAGGTTTTTTTTATATCTGTCACAGCTGTCAGAAATAAATTATTTTTGAATGTTGTGGTTTGCGTTGTATTAGGTAGGTACCTACTACAGGTAGGTACTATGTAAATACCTACTTCTAAGATTCTATCAGCACGCTCACGCGGCACGCCCCCCTGTCAATGTCATCCGGCCATCGAGTTAGGGATGTTCGTGCACAAAAATATCGATTTTTTTTCGATATGATATATCGCAATGTTTCAGTTTTTATATTATATTTAAATGATAATGATTAATATTATATAACTATATAGATATTATTATTTTATGTAATTTAAGTTTTAAAAATAAAAGAAAGAATATGTCACAAATAAATTGATTTCAATCATACAACAACAACAATGAAATCATAAATTAATTGTAGAGGTCGGTACGCCATGACATGAATATTGATATCAGATGATTTGATAATATCGGGTTTTACGATAATATTATATCGCATATCGATATTTTATAAAGTATCGAATAATCGATTTAAATCGAGCACTCCGCAGTCCGCATAGTGATCTGTGCTCCGCAGCCCTTGCTACTGTTATTATAATACGTAGACAGAGAAGGCAATAGACCAAGGTACTGTGTAACCGCGACTGAAATAGAGATAACATGACGTAACGATGACGTCACATGACAAGTTCGAGTTTAATGTTGCCACAATAACTGCACTCCCCTAGTACCCCAAATTAGATGGAAAATTCTTCCCAGGATTTTTAAATAAAACGACTAAACAGATGCTGAACTGTTTTATTTTTTAAATAACATACCTACACATATAAGGTTGTCTGGGAGAGACATACCTATTAGGGTAAGCTTCTATTTTTTATTACATATATCTTAATATTGTGTGCAATAAAGAATTTATTATTCTTTATTGCACACAATATTAACTTCAACCACCACTTAAAAGTATAAAATAATTTTAGTTTGTACACGTAAGTCGGTTTTTTAAAAATATTTTTTTTATACTAAAGTTTTTTAATGTACTTTCATAGGACCAATTCACTAGATAATTATTTGCTCCTTAAAAAAAATATTGAAATGCCGAATAGAAATTTAGCATATGTGAGTCACTTTGAAAAAAGATGTATGTAACACAAAGGAAAATTTTTTTTCGTTACTAGTAAGAATGTTACACAAAATAATTTTTAATGAACAGTTAAAATTTTCCTTCGATCGAGTAATGCTATTGAATTAAAAGCAACAAAAATTGTATATTTAGTCATCAAAATCATCATTAATGAAATTAACAGTATATTCCTTTTTTCAGGCAGTCGTATAAAACTGCAACTTTTCATAATTTAAGTTAATAATTATTTAAAAAAAACATTAAAAGTCTGCCTCTAGCTATTTAAAAATGGCTTTAAAAATTAAGAACTTTGTAAATAAAATAATACTTAAGATCGCCAACAGTTCTCGACTGGTCGTTGGACATTCGAACGAAACTTCAGGATGATTCAGAACAGAAACCGACACTATCTAACTGAATACACTTTAATCATCGCCGACATATATTATACTAGTAGGGCGCGTGGGTGCGCGGCTCGCTAAAGCGAACCGCGATTTTCTGTTCACCAAGTTTTTCCAAGGAATTACTCTTCCATCTTTCATAATCTCTGAGATATACACCGACGAAATTTGTATGACCGCCACCTTGAATCCGCCATTTTGGTGTTTTTTTTGAGCATTAGCAATTGGATAAGGTTTCGAGTGACGTTTGGTTGAACACCCCCCACCTATCTTCGATACCCTGGCCGGTGCTCCTCACCAGTCTCCGAAATCCTCAACCATCAGCTCTCTCCATATTTTTCCTTCAAATGAATTTTTGTCCTCTATACGAAACCATCAGAAATTTGGAAAAGGAACCTTATTAAAGTCTTGCATATATTTTGTATGAAATAAAAAAAAATCCGCCATCTTGAATTTTTTTTCTTTTCATTAAGTAGACCTTCGGGTCCTGATCACCTTTTTCCAAGAAATCACTCTTCCATCTCTTATAGTCTCCGAGATAGACACCGACGCAATTTGTATGGCCGCCATCTTGAATCCGCCATTTTGGAGTTTTTTTTCGGCTCTTTGCCAATTGGATAAGGTTTCGAGTGACGTTTGGTTGAACACCCTCCACCTATCTTTGATACCCTGGCCGGTGCTCCTCACCAGTCTCCGAAATCCTCAACCATCAGCTCTCTCCATATTTTTCCTTCAAATAAATTTTTGTCCTCTATACGAAACCATCAGAAATTTAGAAAAGGAACCTTATTAAAGTCTTGCATATATTTTGTATGAAATAAAAAAAATCCGCCATCTTGAATTTTTTTCTATTCATCAAGTAGACCTTTGGGTCTTGATCATCTTTTTCTAAGAAACTACTCTTCCATCTTTTATAGTCTTCGAGATAGACACCGACGAAATTTGTATGGCCGCCATCTTAAATCCGCCATTTTGAATTTTTTTTCAGCTCCCTGTCAATTGGATGAGGTTTCGAGTGACTTTTGTTAGAATACCCTCCACTTATCTTCGATATCCTGGCTGTGCTCCTCACCCGTCTCCGAAATCCTCAACCATCAGCTCTCTACATATTTTTCCTCCAAATGAATTTTTGTCTTCTATACGAAACCATCAGAAATTTTGAAAAGGAACCGTATAAAGTCTTGCATATATTTTGTATGGAAAAAATTTAATTCCGCCATCTTGAATTTTTTTTCTATTCATCAAATAGAACTTCGGGTCTTGATCATCCTTTTCTAAGAAACCACTCTTCGATCTCTTATAGTCTCCGAGATAGACACTGACGAAATTTGTATGGCCGCCATCTTGAATCCGCCATTTTAGAGTTTTTTTTCGGCTCTTTGCCAATTGGATGAGGTTTCGAGTGACATTTGGTTGAACGTCCCCCACCTATCTTCGATACCCTGGCCGGTGCTCCTCACCCGTCTCCGAAATCCTCAATCATCAGCTCTCTCCATATTTTTGTTCCGAATGAATTTTTGTCCTCTATACGAAACTGTGAGTGAAAAAAAATTTTTCCATACAAAATTTTACAGGAGAGGTGATCAATGAGTCAGTGAGTCAATCAGTGAATCAGCACGAGTAGCTATATATATAGTAATTCTAGTATCCATCATCTTTCTTTTCTTTTCTCATAATATTCATTTCTTCCATCACGACTTTATTTTGTTTCAACAAAAATTAAAAAAAAAATTGAAAAAGTAGCCAAAGTAACCCGTCGTTACGGTATGTCAGAGGACATTACTAAAAAAACCTATCTCCGTGCCAAATTTCAGCCATATCGGTTTAGTGTGGCGTATTGAGTAACAAACATCCATATGTTTGTTACTCAATCACGCCACACTAAACCGATATGGCTGAAATTTGGATGTATGTATGGATGGCCATACATACATTCAAACTTTCACATTTATAATATAAGTAGGATAGGGAAAATCGGGACATTGTATAGGTACCTAAAGCTGGCAACACACATAGATACTAAATTTTATTATTAACTGTCAGTTTGTTTCGCACAAAAGTGTGTCGACCTTGAAAAAAACTGGTTACACGATGAGGGACAAAAAATTGGGTAGCTGCGTCTCTGTTTATCACATTAATAACTTTATTTCTGCTCTCTTTTTAGTGTGAGTGAGAAAGAAATCGTCACTGACTCTATGTCTTCTCTCTCTACGTTATAATATTATTTTGATTTGAAAAAAATTAGGTACTTATAAAATTATAAATCCTTGGAGACTGGAGAGAGGAATATAAAATATTATGTTTATGAACACCTGTTAGTTGCAGAACCAAGAATAAATAAGAGATTTTGCCGCTATGACTAATGCGACTATACAGGTAAGTTTGACGCCCCTAGAAAGTAGAAATAGAATGAATATTTATTTTACCATTGGATTCTGCTATTGTTTATCGCTATTTGTGAATTCTAGATCGATTTTTCATACTCTTTCACAACTTAAGAGCCTTAAACCAAATAAGACTTGTATGTTAGAACTAGAGATGCATCTTGGCTTGACCCAAAGGTTAAGGCTACAGCTATAAGGCCTAATATGAATAAGCTTTTATTTACCTCATTGGTGGTACAGTTTAACATAGTTTTAGTTTAGTAATAAGTATAGACAATAACTTAATTTACTTTAAGTTTTTGCAAAGCTCAAATGCATTGAACATTAAGGTTTTAAAAAAAGAACAGAAAGAAACAAATTATTTGTTGCTTTCCTGGATAGTTAACTTTTCGAACTATGCGGCGTTAGAACTTAAGTGACAGTTTAGTGATGTAAGAATAGATCATGTTCAGGGTTCCATACCCGATGGGTAACCAATAGGACCCTATTATTAAGCCTTCGCTGTCTGTCCATCTGTCTGTCTGTCAGTGGGCTATATCTCATGATCCGTAACAGGTACAGAAATGAAAATTTTCTTTCAATTCAATTTTCAGAGAATATGTATTTCTGTTGTGGCTATAACAAATTGTAAAAATAAATTTAAAATTAAAGGGGGCTCCCTAGCCACAAATAGCTCCTTATTGGGCTTTTTTTCAGCATTTCTTGGTATCCTAAGTATGTGAGTCCAACTCGCATTTGACTGGTTATTATCTTTGCAGGAGATAGAGGGCATAGATGACTACTGGGGCCCAGCCTTTAGGTCGGTGTACGAGGGGGAGGGGGGACACGAGGCTTTTGTGCAGCAGCTGGATGAGAGGATACAGCAGCATGACAAGGAGATCGAAAAACTCTGCAATTTTTATTATCAGGTATCAGAACTAAGTTAAGAAATGAAATAAAATTGTCATATAATATGCACTTACAGTTCAATTTGTTTAATAATATAAATGGAAAAGTAACTCTGTCTGTCTGTTAAGTTAATGTAGCTTAATTAAAGTTCCCATAGGTTTATTAAAAAATATAACATATAAAATTCTACTATGAGTACCTATGGGATTTGTTAAATGATCTTATTGATAAGTTATAATTACAATAATTCTAAATCAGTGTTGCTGAACCTGCATAATCAAGTGATATACTATGTTGCAATAAGGCAAGAAGTTCCTTAATATTTTACCTAATTTAAAATTTTATATATAACTTTTAATTTGGTTTAAATATGTTATTTTGTTTTATTTACAATGCATTGATGGGGAAATAGCATGTGAGCACATCTCAATATAATTTTAAGTTGTTTGGCTTGTTTTAAACAAAATATGCTTTCATCTCTTGCACTTGCACTTGTATACATATATTTATGGTAGAATACTATAGTTTTTTTATTTGTAAATTGACATGGTCATAGTAGACATTACCATGTCTATGTGGTATGTAGTAGAAATGTTAATTTTTATATAATTGCATATCATCCATAAGCTAACCTCTATAAGTAAGCTTCCATACATGTCAATTATGTTATATTTTTGATTGAGTTTTAAATCAAAACATGCCAATCCGGCGGTGTTCGAAAAACCCCAGGGAATTTATGTTTACACCAAACTGTAATGTCTTCGTAAAGAATTTTTGGTTACAAAATAAATAAAAAATAATAAATCGTGCCAGAATTCTGCTTCAATTTGTCAAAAATTAAAATGTTAGTAGAGTACTAAACCTACCCGGCAGAAGTTAGAAGTAAATTTACGCGAGTTTTTATGTTACATGCTAAAAATAATCACATTTTCGACGACCTCCCTGGCGCAGTGTGTGCTGTGGTCTTATGACTGGGAAGTCTCGGGTTCGATTCCCGGCGGGGCAATTTGGATTATAATTTCTGAATTGTCTTTGGTCTGGTCTGGTGGGAGGCTTTCGTCAAAGACGTGCCAGCCGCTAAGCGATTAAGCGTTCCGGCACGATAGCGTGTAGAAACATTAGTTGTATGAGTTGAATCCCTTCCAAGTTAGTCCGCTACCATCTTAGACTGTATCGTCACTTACCATCAGATGAGATCGCAGTCAAGTCCTATCTTGTCATTGAATAAAAAAAACATTGAATGCAAAAATAAAGTCATGATTAAATCTGCAATTGTTTATAGGGTTTCATAGACTCCATCAGAGAGTTGCTGCAAGTGAGATCTCACGCTGAGGAGCTACATGGTGAAATATCTAATGTTGATGCAAATGTCAAAGAATCCACTGAGAGTAAGTGCATTTACATATTTGCAACACACTTTCAAATTCTAAATTATTTATTTCATGTAGGTCAACTTGTGGCTCTTATGACTAGTCGAGAATCTACCACCAGTTCTAAATGCTGATTCTGCTGAGAAGAGCCGTTATATAAACCACACATTGTTATATATAAACCACAAAAGACATCCACTTTTATTATTCAAGATTTTTGTAGTACAAATAAATACAAATGGAAGAGTAGAACTCTGGTATGATGGAAATCCATAGTTTTTGAAAAAAATTTTTTTAAATGAGTTTTTCTTATCCTGAATTTAAAGAAAAAATTATAATTTAATATAATTATATGATAACTGTCATCAGATCGATTCATATTGGTTCGATAAAACGAGCAAAACCACATATTTCAAAGCAAAGAAAAATAAAATACTACCACAAGTTACAACTTTATTTGATGTTTGTTTATTTTTCTATTCAAATAACACACTGTATTGTAAAAAAAAAAAAAAACGAAGCTGTAGCTATTGATATGTTATATATGTTGTAAAAATATCACAAGTAACAAAATATCACACTTAGCAATGGATTACTGGAGGACAAATCAACTAACAAACACACTTTCGGATTTATAATTAAGGATGTATAATAACTGGTTTTGAAGCCTTTCACGCCACTAGTTGTTTGTGTGTTTTAAGGTTTATGTACAAGGGCTGAGGAGTTGATCAGAGCGCGGCGTGTTGAGCTCAATATAGCGGCGACCATAGAGAAGATGGAACTATGTCTACCCCTGCTCACTACCTACTCCAAACTCAAGACACAGGTGGAGGCCAAACGGTGGGTATCACAAAAATGTATTGAGCTAGAGAACAGCTGTAATAACTGCGTCAAATGCACATACTACCAAATTGTGGAACCAATTCCCTTTTTTAGGGTTCCGAAAAAACTTCGGAACCCTTATAGGATCGCTTCATTGCCCGTCTGTCTGTCAGTGCTAACAGCTTATGATACTAAGCCGAAATTTATACTGAATATAAAGTTCAATGGTCTTTATGGTTCTGAAAATATCAAGCTTATAGCTTAACTCAATGAAAAGTTACAGCTTTAAAACCACGGCTTGCTCATTATCAAAACAAATTAAGGGACATCTTCCAAAAATAGTTTTTTTTAATATGAATAGCGGGCAAACGAGCTGGCGGGTCACCTGAGGTAAAATTGAAGACTCCTCGGGAAAAACAATGAATGTCACTTTTTTCGTGAAACTGAGCCTTTAATGCTATCTGTTACTAAAATATAGAACTAAACTATATTTTTTGATAAAGTCAAAGAACATGTTTAAATAGTAATATGTTATTTCAATATTTACACAAAATGAGCATAAAATGAAAGAAATATAGACTTTGAAACTATAAAAAGTTGTTTTTCTCTTTTTAATCATCTTTTGACATTCATTGTTTTTCCCGAGGAGTCTTCAAATATGACCGCGGCCAATCAACACTTGCAGAGCAATGAGTACCAGAGGCACCATCAATGCGTTGCCATCTTTTTAGGAATTTATTGGTCCGCCCCTTGAATAACCCATATTGTAATCCCTTAGACAGTTTTCCCACTTAATTACAACATGGGCCTTTTCAAGGGGCAGACCAACTTTCTAAAAAGCCGGCAACACATTGGTGGTCGTAGTAAAAAAAGCAGGTCGTAGTAAAAGTTTTGTAGCACTAGATGCCTCTAGTGCTACAAAACTTTTACTACGACCTGCTTTTTTTAAAGATTAAATGTCAAGCTTGTATTTCTATAATTAGGAATAGTAGATTATAGCATTTTCTAGAAGATTCTAAATTGCGCTTTTTTACCTGCAGATACTATCCCGCTCTAAAAACTCTGGAACAATTAGAGCATGTGTTACTGCCGCGGGTCGGGCCTTATAAATGGTGTGCGCAAATTTCTTCCGACATTCCACGTCTACGGCAGGCTATACAGGATGCTTCTATGGCGGATCTAAGAGATTTCTTGGAAAACATACGCAAACTTAGTCCACAGGTTTGATAATTTTGACCAATTATTATCTGTAGGAATATATATGTTTTTTTTTTTATTTTTTTTATTTTATCTGTACAAAATATTTACAAAAGATAAATCCCGCCAAACTGCACACGCAGTTTGTTGGCGAGTTTTCGCTCTTACAATAATTATATTTAACGTGCATTACACTATAAATAACTCAAGAACCATATCGTAATTAATTATCTAATAAAAATCTATAGAGAGTCGATTGTTTTATAATTATTTACCTTTTATGCAGGTTGGCGCTATGGCGTTCAAACAAACCCAAGAGATGCTCGGAAGAAGTTTAGCTAACATTGTTAAGAATAAAAAAGGTAAGCATTATTTGCTATGATGATTGTAATAAACGATACCACCTATATAGTTTGACAATGGTCTATTACTAGAGGTCATGTCAAAATGAAGTCACGTGATCAGAACGGCCATATTTATTTACCTTTTAGTTCAATTCCATTGGAACGGACTACACCACTGAGTGTAACCTCTTTAGATAAGTTACGATAATTATTTGTATCAGTACAATACAAATAATATAGTTACATATAATAGTTAAGTTAGGATAATTATTTATTTATATATTAGTATCAGTACAATATAAATAAATAATTATTATCGTAACTTAACAGACTCTGCCATGCTCGGCGTGTCCAACAAGGAAAACAGCGGTCCCCAGTGTCCGCACGAGCTGGTGGACTTCAGTCCGCTGCACCGCTGCCTGCACATACACAGCGTGCTGGGCGCCAAGAACGACTTCGTGCAGTATTACAGGTGAGAGAACAGGTTGAATTTAGGTATATGACAATTTTTTTGATATACTCAAAATAAAGGTTTTTAATAACACAACCAGACGATGCCCGCGACTTTGTCCGCGTGGATCAAGGTTTTTAAATTCCGATATGAACTCTGTAATTTTCCGGGATAAAATGTAGCCTATGTTTTAATCCTGGGTATGAGCTATCTCCATTCCAAATTTCAGTCAAATCGATTCATTCGGTGTGGTGTGAAGGAGTAACACACACACACACACACACACACACGCACGCACGCACGCACGCACGCACGTACGCACGCACATACACACATACAAACTTTCGCCTTTATAATATTAGTGTGAAGTGTGATGTAATTTTTTGTTTTTTCAATATCTTAACTAGTCTCGAAAATATAGAGCTTTTAAGTTTCGTGTTAGAAAAAGAGAGCGCTATTGCAACATGACGTCACGGTTCAGTAGCTTCATACGCTCTCTCACGCAATGTGTATGTACACGACGTAACCACAAGTAAAGCTCATCCCTCGTGAATTTTAAGAACTATACGTATTAATGATTGAATCTAGTATCTGTAGCTATGTCCCTTAACACCATTGGTTGCCTATGTAGCGATAAGGCCGCCAAATTGATACTATTTATTAAGCTCATTGTGTCTTTTCCTATATTGTGTGTGGTGTACAATAAAAGTATATTCATTCATTCATTCATTCATTCATTCAGTGTAACATTTACCAGGGCCCAACGTAAGCAACAAGCGCGCCTCGTCCTCATACCCTCATCGGGCAACCTCCACGACTCTATCCAAAGCATGAAGAGCTACCTCAACGCTGTGCTGGGCTTCTTCATCCTGGAGGAGCACCTGCTGACGGCGGGCGCTGGCCTGGTGTCCAAGGACTGGCTGCTGGAAACCTGGAGCATGGCCGTCACGAGGGTGGCCTCCACGCTGCGGACCAACACCTCTCTGATCACGGATCCAACGCTCATGCTGAGCATCAAACGACAGATTGTGCTGTTCATAAACGCGCTCAAGTAAGGTCCTTACGTAGACAATTTTGTGTTGTGTGTCAGATACAAACTAACCTCATATCTGCCCTCATCCACAACTCAATTCAAAGTTACCCTCATACCTACTTTCATCCATGACTCGATTCAAAGTTACCCTCATACCTACTCTCATTCACGACTTAATTCAAAGTTACCCTCATACCTACTCTCATCCACAACTCAATTCAAACTTACCCTTATACCTGCCCTCATTCACGACTCAATTCAAAGTTACCCTCATACCTACTCTCATCCACGACTCAATTCAAAGTTACCCTCATACCTGCCCTCATCCACGACTCAATTCAAAGTTAACCTCATACCTGCCCTCATCCACGACTCAATTCAAAGTTAACCTCATACCTGCCCTCATCCACGACTCATTCATCACTCGTAAAAAAATTTTTTTTTTTAAAACAGCAACTGCTGAGTTTCTTACCGGCTCTTCTTAGCACAATCTGAATTTCGAACCGGTGGTAGATTTATGACGTGTCATAAGAGCTACAAGTTGGCCTACATGAAATAAATGGATTTTGAATTTGAATTTGAAGAAGAGATTGGCTGATGTTCTTTTTTATAAAAAAAAATACCTTGTAGATGTTACGGGCTGCCGACGGACCCGCTGCCGCTGCTGCTGCAGGAGATGGCGGAGCACTACACGGAGGTGCTGATGCAGCGCTGGGTCGTCGTGTTCCGGGACATACTGGACAACGCCTCCTTCTCGCCCATCGAGGTGATCTACTGTTCTATGAGATTATTTACTTTTTTTTAATTCGATGACAAGATAGTCTTTGACTGCGATCTCACCTTGTGGTAAGTGACTATGCAGTCTAAGATAGAAGCGGGCTAACTTAGAAGGGGTATGGCAATTTAGATTCAACCCATACCCCTAATCGATTTCTACACGCCAGCGTGCCGAACGCTAAATCGCTTCGCGGCATGTCTTTGACTGTAGGTTGGTAACTAGCCATGGCCAAAGCCTCCCACCAGACATTTCATAGGTTATTAGTATATTAAGCCGATACTACAGTCATGATAGTCCTCGCAATGGTCAAGATAAACATAGTTTTTATTTGCTCGAACATGTGTTTCCGCAGAAAAAGCAGAAGTTCCATAGAAAAGATAAAATCACTTGGTACAAAATAGGGTATTTTACTCTTTTTTGAAAAGTGTCTCAATTTAATCCTAAGGTGATAATTACCACTACTAACTACTAGAAAACTTATTAAAATTTTATTCAGTTGATAAGTACCAAAACAATACATTTAAATTTTTCATTTTTTTTTCGCGCATAAATTGACGAAAACGCTAGATGACGTCATCTCGACAGTAAAAAGTACCTATCACAGTGACAGATGACAATAGCTAATAAGATTGACTGACAAGGTGACTGTGAGGTAGAAAAAAATAATTTTAACGCAACAGCATTTTGTGTACCTGTAAAGTATGGGTTTTATTTACAAAAGTATTAAATTGGTGTTCCAGTTAAAATGTTTACATGACTCTTGCAGGTGGAAAACCAGGAGCAATACGATGGAGTCATGGATCAATTTCCGTACGACGGCGATGAGTTGGAGACGCACCCTTTCCCACGGAAGTGAGTATTAAAATAATAATATAAAGAATATTTTTTTTAAATCGACTTCAAACGCCACTGCAAAGTATAAAATAACTGTTGTTTGTACACGTATGTTGAAGTCGGGCGGGTCTAAATAGAAACGATGAAACCGATGCGAGCAGTGGCGTGCACAGGGTTTGGGCTTAGGGTAGGCATATATTAGGACACACACGTATATGTATAGGTACGTCATTATAGGTAAAATGAAAATTTAAGTCAAGTCACATATCTACGTAGGTCCAAGATGTGAGCTGGGTTCCCTGTTGTTCCGTGTAAAGTAGAGGGTTAGCGCAGGCGTTTTAAAAACCCCCCTCACGCAGACGAAGTCGCGGGCAGAAGCTAGTTAAAATAAAAGCACATACCTGTTCAGAATATCCTATCATTCCATACCGTACGGCTAATTACAAAATAAAATGCAAGGAAAACAAAACAAACTATTTGTGTGTACACAACCACTAAAGCCGGTTAAAAGAATCAATAATTATTAACGTTAAATACTCGTGTTAAGTACTTTCTCACTTTTTTCTATGATAAAATAAGTTCCATTTTCAAGAAAGTCACAAATCCTATAAATTTTTATTTACTTATGCCCGCAAAAACTTTACACAAATTACAAAATAAACAAAAACACTATGCACTCATACGAAAGTAAACAATTATAAGAAAACAAAATGGCCCTGGCCTTGGCCCCTGTTGCGTAGAATTAGAAATGATAATCTAAAAACTGGAGTCAAAAATTACTTTTAAATTTTAAGTTACCTTTCATTTTCTTTGTGAGTTACTATTTAAATAAAAAATTCTCTTTTTTAATGTATTGAAACTTAGGGCTCAGGGCTATTAAATCTTTAATTTTTTTAAATTAGACTCCATTTGGCTTATCTGTTTTTATTCGCCTACGAAAACATTACGTCTTTTCGATGTTAATATTTTCTGAAACCGTCTTTAAATTTACGGAAAGAATCTGAATAATTAAATTAAATTAATAATAAGTTTACAATAATAATAGATTAGCTACTTATTTGGATTACAGAAAATAAAAAGTTCGTTTGTTTTCACCTTCGAACACGCGCGATTATGACCCTTATTAATTACCCTTTGCGATTGACCAATCACAAGCCATAGGCTGTGCCTTTATATCGCGTCATAATTTATGCTATTGGACAAAATCTTCCATGTAATCACAACACATCTAAACCAATCTACACGATTTACTTGTGTTGAGTTGTATAATATACTATCTGTGTGAGCAAGGTTGTGTGAGTTTATAGGCATTCGAAGCTGCTGCTTTTCGGTTGCACGACTAACCTATACAGTTGCTAGTCTGTAGCGATAGATGGCGTAGATAGCCAATTGTTTATGCGGAGCGCTAAATAAGTAAATATTTGAATTGGCCTATTTCAAGTCTTTAATTTTAGTGTCTTTAATTAAGTGCTTTATTTTGTTTTTTTTAAAGGTAGGCAGAGCTTTTATGCCTGTATTATAGGCACGCCACTGGATGCGAGACACTAGCCTAGACACTAGACTATATCCTTTCAAACAAAAAAAGAATTTTCCAAATCGGTCCAGGTGTCTTCGAGTAATCGGGGAATATACATAAGAAAAAGATTCCAACGAATTGAGAACGTCCTCCTTTTTTGGAAGTCGGTTAAAAATGCATTGTTTCAGAAAGAACACCTTAAATCCAGCCAATCACCACAACTGAGACTAGCAATAATTGATACCAGCAGGATTCGAACCCCGGACCCCTCTAAAAGAGCCCTATTTGCTCGCAGATTCCCATTCTCAACAATAGTACCAGCAGTCTACGTCCAAGTGAAAGAGTTTATATACGCGTGGCTGAAATACTCCGCCGGTCTCGGCTTGGGGGGTGGTCGCAGGGCGGCTGCGGCCAGGCACTCGGCCTCGTTGCTGCTCAGCCGGTCATTTACTGGCTGTCTGTCGGCCTTGTTCCGACGACCGTTGCCGCTCATGCAGTTGGTACAGGTAAACAAGCTATAATTAAAAATATTAAAAAATACGACTGCCCAGCCAAAAAACGAACTAAAAAAGTTAAATACTACAGTCATTACCTTTGGAATCTTATTCACATTTTTAAATGATATTTTTTTGTGAATCACTGGATATTGAAATATAATTTTATATATTTTTGGAATCTAATCATCATTTTCTAGATGATGATTATATACTTAATCTTATTTTCGAAGTTTTTTTTTCAACTTTAGTCTTTAATGCGGGAACATGGTCACCCCATCAATTTTTTTTTAATTTTACTAGCCTATGTCACCCGGAATAAGTTAAGGATTCTAACGATAGCTCAGTCATCAAAATCGGTTCAGGCGTATAGAAGTTATGGTGGAATACATACATACATGAACCCTGAAAACAATATACTCCTTTTTTCAGGCAGTCGTATAAAAAAAACCAAAATTCAAAATTATTTATTTCATGTAGGCCAACTTGTGGCTCAAATTCAAATTCATTTATTGAGTGCATAAACTGTGTATTGGTGCTGAGAAGAATCGGAAAGAAACTCAGCAGTTGCTCTTTTCAAACAAAAAATGTTACAATATGTAACTTATCTACCTTGTGGATAGCTGAAGCAAAGCAGATTGGTTCCAAGCAACTTTAACTGTGTAATAACTTTTTGGATGTTCTTGTGGTTAAGGTTAAATGCAGAACCCCATGAATCTCCTAGTAGCGCGGTGTTCCCCTATCAAGGTTACAGTAAATGACAACTCACACAGTGACTTTAGGAATTTAATTAGTTAGGCCAATTACAATTTACAATGTTTACGAGAGAACTATCGCACGCGGCGGGCAAGGGACAACTGGCCGGTATGTGCTACTGCCGTCTAACAAAAGCCATTTTACAAAACGCTGACGACAGCAGGCCTGCTACATCACACCGCCCCAAATTTTTATCTCATAAAAATTAACAAAAAATGACAAAAATCTTAGTCTAAGTACACACAATAAAAAAATTTTGACAATTAATCCAATTCTTTCATTTTTGACAACCCTATTATCTAATGATCCAGATCCGCTTCAGCTTACTTAAATGTACTCGCCCTTATAACGTTATTACTTTGTTCGTTTCACTTTCGACACATGCACTATCACATTACC
The DNA here is from genome assembly GCA_038048805.1 of Hipparchia sbordonii. Classification (NCBI taxonomy): domain Eukaryota; kingdom Metazoa; phylum Arthropoda; class Insecta; order Lepidoptera; family Nymphalidae; genus Hipparchia; species Hipparchia sbordonii. Next base: position 11,658,887 of record CM076109.1, on the reverse strand, counting down.
CTACGTTCGCTGACGTCACCACAACCTGTGCAGGAGGCGGCGGGGTCGCTGCGGTGAGCCCTGTTGCTAAGCCCGCGCCGTCCAATTGTCGTCGCACCCAACTTTTCGAATGTTGGTTACACTTACGCAATATCCAATACAGTATAATAAGCGATAGCAGTGCTACAATGCCAATTGAAATATTCCCGAATAATCTTATGCTGCTTTCTAATTCCTGGTTTCCAGTCGATCCATTCTGTGCTATGATGACTTGTTCTTCGACCGTATTAGTTTTACTCTGCTGTTTACCCATATTCAATGACTGGTGACTGAATGTGGAATGAACAAGATGTTTCTCGAAATAATAAAATCTACTTTTATCTTCTAATGCAAAACTGCGGATCGGGGTCATTTCACAATAAGTACATAACTATGCTTATTTGCTACACTTAGCGTTCTACTTAAATCTTACGGGCATTTTGCTGACCCGGCCACTGCGCGTCGTACGAGTAATCGGCGGAGTCGGCAAAATGTCGTCGTTGCTAACACTACTTGATTTATTAACTACTGTTTCACCCGGCGTTTGTCGTGGATTTTTGACATCCAGGACAAACGCTGGTTTTAACCTGTCGATAGAGATAAGTGACTGTCGGTTGGGTAACTGTACAACGTACCCTTTTTCAAACCGCTTTATGACGTCATACGGACCGTGATAAGGGGGTTGCAGACACTTCCTCATCACATCATTTCTTACAAAAACTTTTTTACAATCCTTTAATGTACAAAAATAGTCCGGGAGTCTCGTTGGGTATTGGGTCTGGGTCTTAAGCTAGTAATTACCTGTTTCAACTGCCTTAGATATTCTTCGCCGTCCGTTATCTTACTGTCTGATGGTTCGAAAAACTCTCCGGGGAGCCTCAGGGTTCGCCCAAAGGTTAGCTCGGCGGCACTTACCCCGGTGTCGCTGCGCGGCGCTGCACGCAGTCCCAGCATAACGGTGTGCATTTCGTCAACCCAGGACCTGTTGTCCGTTAACCTCGCCATTAAGGCGGCCTTAAAAGTACGATGCCAACGCTCTATGGCACCGTTACTTTGTGGATGGTATGGTGTCGTCCTGAACTTATGGACGCCTAAATATTTCATTAGGTGGCTAAAGAGACTACTTTCGAATTGACGACCCTGATCTGAGCTCAGTCTGCCAAAAATTCCATACTTACAGAACCACATTTCATACACGAGTTTAGCTATAGTTTTCGCACAAATGTCCTTAATAGGAAATGCTTCCGGCCATCCGGTTTGTCTATCAATCATCGTGAGGCAATATCTATATCCTTCCTCAGAGGTGCTAAAGGGACCAGTAATATCTATGTGTACATGACACATCCTATCTACCTTTGCGAACTGTCCTAGTGGTGACATGGTGTGTCTCTGAACCTTTGCTTTTTGACACTCTATGCACGACCTAGCCCAAATACCTATATCTTTATTCATTCCAGGCCAAAAATAATTATTAGTTACCATTTTTCTCGTTGTTCTAATGCCTGGGTGGCTAAGGTTGTGAATAGCCTCGTATGCAGTACGCCTAAACTGTTCCGGTAGGTACGGTCTGGCCTTATCGCCCCGTAAGTGACAAACAATCGCTGTAGGTACGTTAGGTAGGTTTATCTTTATAAGTTTCGTATTACCGTTTCCTGCTGCAATCGTTTCTGCGAGCTGTTTATCGTTCGCTTGGGCCTGTGCCACTTCAGCGAAATCAAGTACTGACGGGCACGAAATCGCTTCGACTCGCGATAACGCGTCTGCGGGCGCGTTTTCTTCGCCTTTCATATAACGAATATCCGTCGTGAACTCACTTATAAATAACAATTGACGGGTTCTCCTAGGCGTTTCCTTGCTACTTCCTAGCTTTTTAAAAGCGAACGTCAACGGTTTATGATCCGTATACAAAATGAGATCCCTACCTTCGAACATGTTCCTAAAATATTGCACTGACAAATAAAGCGAAAGTAACTCCCTGTCGTAGGTACTGTACTTTTGTTGAGCGTCAGTCAATTTCTTTGAAAAATAACCTAATGGTACCCATTCGTTATTCACTTGTTGTTGTAACGTTCCCCCGACGCAACTATTTGATGCGTCTGCCATAATGGCAAGCGCCTGACCTGAAATCGGATACGCTAGCAATGCAGCGTTCTGTAAACTCAACTTACATTGTTCGAACGCTTGAACAGCACTTTCTGTCCACACAATATTACTTTTGTCACGTTTCTTTGCCCCGTGAAGATAATTATTTAATTCTGCCTGATACTGAGCTGCATGACGCAAATGACTTCTATAGAAGTTTACCATGCCAAGAAATCTACGAAGTTCTTCTACCGTTTTTGGTCTGGGAAAGTCTACAATGGCTTGGACCTTGCTTGGCAGTGGTCTTAAGCCATTGGCTGAGACCTCATGACCCAGAAACTCAACTTTTTCCTGTGAAAACGCACACTTCGCTAAGTTAATAGTTAAGCCTACTTGCTGCAATCTTTCAAAAACGGCCTCTAAATGTTTTTCGTGCAGACTACTATTTTCGCTTGCTACTATTAAATCGTCTAAATACGAGAAAACGAATTCCGGTTTATATTCCGCGTATTCAGGATTATTTTGTTGGAAATTTGCCTCTAAATCCTGTAACACACAATTATTCATAAAACGCTGGAACGTCTGCGCTGCGTTTCTCAAACCGAAAGACATACATGGAAATTCAAATAAACCAAAACTTGTTATAATCGCTGTTTTTTCTACGTCTTCCTTTGCTATCGGAATAAAGTGATACGCCCTGTTGATGTCAATCCTACTGAACACTTTCTTATCGGCTAAAATAAATGTAAAATCTTTTATGTGAGGAATTGGGTACCTGTCGGGTTTAGTAATGGCATTTAGGGCTCTGTAGTCTCCGCACGGCCTTATATTTCCGTCTTTTTTTGGTACGACATGTAGCGGACTAGCCCATGCACTCTTAGACGGGCGGCAAATACCCATTTCCTGCATAAGGCGGAATTCTTCTCTTACCTTTTTAAATCGGTCTGGTGGCAACGGTCTCGGGCGCGCATGCACTGGCGGACCCGTAGTCTCGATGTGGTGTCTCACGCTGTGCTGAGGTGGCTCTTTGAAAGTCACCGGTTTAGTTAATTCCGGAAACCTACTTAGAAGGGGATAACAAGGATGAGACTCGGCTATAGTAAAAATCGACTCATGTTGCGAATTTACAATTGTAGAAACGACGTGTAAGTTTGTTTCTTGATCTACTAGTCGCTTGTTCCTTAAATCTACTAACAAATTATACTTAGACAAAAAATCCGCTCCTAAAATAGGTTGCTTAACGTCGGCTATCACAAAAGTCCATTTAAAAGCACGGCGCAATCTTAAATTTAACACTAAAGTTTGTGTTCCGTATGTCTGTATTTCACTTCCGTTCGCGGCATAAAGTTTATACTTATCGCTCACTGCACTATTACGCAAGGTTCTATAAGTCTTAGGTAGCACTGAAATATTTGCTCCTGTATCAATTAAAAATCGCATGCCATTTTCCTTGTCTGTAACGCATAAGCGGTGGTTTCCTAATTCGACGCAGGTACCCACCGGTTCTACCTGCATCTTAATTAGTTTTCCTGATTTTTCCTCCAGCTGCACGGCTGCTCACAACGGTTTGCCTTTTCCCGGTACCTGAAATGGTATACGCAGAGCCAGTCTGGGCTATCCGGTGTCCGTCTGGACCTGCTATTGCTTCTCTCGCGGGAACGGGAACGACCGCGGAACCTTCCGCGACCTTGTCTGCCTCGCCAACTGGACCTTGAACGACCCATCTGGTCTATCCTCGCGCTGAGTTTAGCTATCTCTGCCAACATCGCTGTAGTGCTTGACGCTGTGTCTACCTTCACCACTTCTGCGACGGGTTGAGGCCTTAAGCTTTCCATAATTTTGTCGGCTATCGCCGCTAGCCGGTCCAGGCTTTTATCCTCCGTGGCGGCTAACACTCCGCGGGCAGCTGCCGGTAACAATTTCTGCCACAAGACGTTTAACGTGTCATCACTTATTTTTCCTCTTGCGAGATCTTGCATTTTCCTGAGTAGGTGGCTGGGCTTCTGGTCTCCCAGTTCCATTTCGCTTATCAGCTTCTGAATTTGCCTATTCTCGGACTCTTCATAAATCTCCAGTAGCCTGTTTTTGAGTACCTTGTACTTATGCTCTTCCGGTGGGCTGACCAGGATATCCGTCACTTGCTGAATAACTTCTTTACCCAACTTAGCTACCACCAAGTTGTATTTCGCTTCATCTCCCAGTTTTTGTGGTGCCAATATTGCTTCTAGTTGTATGAACCAGACTCTCGGCTGGTCTGTCCAGAATTCAGGGATTTTTGATGCAAGGGATATGGACGCTAACCCTGAATCTTCCAGTTTAAGTACAGTCGCTGGTTGGGCCATATTTCAAAAGTCTATGCGAACTTTACACTCTATTAATTTACTTAAATGCACTGTCCACCGTGAGTTGCTGAGTTGCCCCTTTTGCACACGCCGCTCCAAGGCACGATGACACTAATTTAGTTTACACGTGTAACCTTGATAGCTTTGCTCGGTGATCACTACGCGTCGACGGGTCACCAGTTTGGATGTTCTTGTGGTTAAGGTTAAATGCAGAACCCCATGAATCTCCTAGTAGCGCGGTGTTCCCCTATCAAGGTTACAGTAAATGACAACTCACACAGTGACTTTAGGAATTTAATTAGTTAGGCCAATTACAATTTACAATGTTTACGAGAGAACTATCGCACGCGGCGGGCAAGGGACAACTGGCCGGTATGTGCTACTGCCGTCTAACAAAAGCCATTTTACAAAACGCTGACGACAGCAGGCCTGCTACAAACTTCGACTTATTAAATGTGTCTTTACTGTTTAAATTTATGTAATGGTAAATATACGGGCATCAATTAGTAAAAAATATGACATTAAATCATGGTTTACGTAACTGGTTGCAGATTATAGTGGACACACAATACTTAGAGGATGCGACTTCATACTTGTACGAATTTATTAGCAACATCACCGGATCTGAGCTAGTTACTACCCAGGTATGTAATTTTTTTTTTTCTAAAGAATATTAGCCAAGCTATTAGGAGGGGATTAGCCAAGTTCATTATGCCTAATTTCTTTTGAAAAAAATCTATATGGATATATATCGGCCGAATATTCTATTCCAAGGCCGGGTCTCGGTGTGTAATATACAGGGTGTCCCACGGCGATGCCACATGGAGGGGAAGTACCTTAAATATTGTAGATGGAACATTTTACTGAAAGAAGACTTCATTTTAATTTAAAAAACAATTTAAACTGCATTCATAGATTTTTAAATAATTGCCTGGTTGAACCGGGACTCGAACCCGCTATACGAGAAAAAAAATTAACCTGTATCTTTATCATACCGATCGGAAGGCTTCATCATAAGGATTATTTTTTATTAAATAACATAGCATGAGAAATAAAAGGAAGACCATGAATTTTAGCCTTTGATGTAAAATTTTGTTCAGAAAAATGAAAAGCTGACATTGGCGTATCGACATACAACTGACATGAACTATTACTAATGAGTACCCACTTGAGAAGTACGCATCACTTCCCGATCCTTACTATCCTTACTAATCCTTACTTATATTATTACCTATAAATGCGACAGTGAGTTTGTTTGTTGATTTATTGGTTTGTCCTTCAATCCCGCTGCAATTCGTAGCTCTGTTGCAGCGGGATTGAAGGATCATTTTTCTGAACAAAATTTTGGCAATCCAGGCAATTATTTAAAAATCTATGAATGCAGTTTAAATTGTTTTTTAAATTAAAATGAAGTCTTCTTTCAGTAAAATGTTCCATCTACAATATTTAAGGTACTTCCCCTCCATGTGGCATAGCCGTGGGACGCCCTGTATTCTGTCGGGTACTATCCTCACTAATATTATAAATGCGAAAGTGTTTGTTTGTTCGTTTGTCCTTCAAATCACGCCCCAACAAAGCAACGGATCGATGTGATTTTCGGCATGGGCATGGTTGAGGACTGGGAGTGACATAGGCTACTTTTTATCATGGAAAATTAAAGAGTTCCCGCGGGATTTTAAAAAGTAAATCCAGCGAGCAAAGCCACGGACATACACTAGTAAAGAATATTGCTATAACGTAATGATGTATTGTTCAGACCGCGGGAAGCATGTTCCAAGCGGCGCGAGACGACGCGGAGCAGCAGATCTGTGAAAACCTGGAAAAGAAAGTCGATGAATTCCTGGACCTTGAAAACTATGATTGGTTGTTAGGTAAGAATGCAAGTTTATTACTAATTACTAATACTTCAATGCCTATGGGAGCTTAGGGCAACCATTAGAAATATTTCTTGGCAGCGGAAATTTTCGGCAACTAGAATTTGTATAAAAAACTGAAATGGCGGATTACATATTTTTTCACAACTCCCTCAATATGGGTTTCAAATGAAAGGGCTTAATTAGTAGAATACTATACCTACATTGTGATAAATTTCAAATCCAAGATGGCGAATTACATACTTTTTAAGCTATTGCATAGCTTCTATCGCGGGCCTTGAGCGTGGAGACCGAATCCAGAAATTCCGAAAATTTTCCGAAAATAACGAAAATAACCTGACACGGGACTCCTCTCACCGCTAGATGGCGTTGATAAAAAATACTATGCAATAGCTTTACCGTGGCAGTCCCCGAGTGCCACACGTCTTTTTTTTTTTAATTTCACATGTCGGGGGTGTTTTAAATTTTCAATTTACACTTGTTAATTTCATATGTTGTTGCAGTGGAACCCAGCGGGCAAGCTTCTTCATTCGTCACCGATATGCTCAGTTACCTGTCCGGAGTGTTGACGTCACTGGAACAACTGCCCACGCGCGCTCGGTATGTTCCTTTCCTTTCATTAGAGTAGATCCACACTTGCACGCTCACTCACCGGAGTGAACCACTAAGGCTGAAATCTATAGACCGCAATCTCACTCTACTCAGACTCAAGAAAGTTAAAACGAGACAGATTTATGTCGGAACATATTTGTGTCTCGCTTTAACTCTTTGTCTTTGGCTTTGTCAAACACACGTTAACCGGACACGTAGCGAAAGCTATTTTGGATTTGATTGATGCTATTTTGGCGCTGTAAGCATTAAGCAGCTAGACGAGTGTCTCTGGAACTAATAGGTAATATTGCAAATGGCGCACCGACCTCTATAATATAATTAATCTATGATTTCATAGATTAGGTAGCTATAGAAGTATGATTTCACAGATTACTTATATAGGGCTGTGCGCCATCCTTTCTTACTATAAAATTTGAAAGCGTGTTTGTCCTTCAATCACGCCACAACAAAACAACGGATCGACGATATTTTTTGCATGGGTATAGTTGAGGACCGGGAGAGTGACATAGGCTACTTTTTATCCCGGAAAAGCTAAGAGATCCCGCGGGATTTATAAAAACTAAATGCAATAATATTATTAGTAGAGAGACTCGTACGTCAAAAGTGACGTTTCAAATTGATCCGTAATTTTGACTGTCATTTGTATAGGTAAGTCCAGTGTTAATCATAGATATAATTTTTTTTTAAATAGCGTGGCCGCAGTCAGGGCGGCAACCAATCGCATCGCAACAAGACTGCGTAACCTGCTGCTGGATCCAGCGGTGCGTCAGATATCGTCGGGCGCGCTCTACCAGCTCGACCTGGACGTGATACAGTGCGAGCAGTTCGCGGCCGGCGAGCCTGTGCCGGGCTTGAAGGAAGGGGAACTTCTGGAGCACTTCGCTAGCCTCAGGTGAGATAACGATAAGGACCTGGAGTTCATTTGGACCACTGAACTCTGTAATAATCTATGATGAATTATAGAATGTGTCCAAAAATAGGTAGGTCTCTAGTGTTAACACTAGGGACTGTCCTACCTTATTTTGGATTGACGCCATTTTGGATTAGATTGACGCCATTTTGGATTATTTTGACGCCATTTTGGATTTGATTGACGCCATTTTGGATTTTATTGACGCCATTTTGGCGCTGTAAACACTAATCAGATACGAGTGTCTCTGGAACTAATAGGTATCTATGATTTCGTTGTTGTTGTTCACGTAGTGCAGACGTGTAGGCTAGTTTGTGCCGTATCACAACGCTCGAGGGCTGATTTTGCTCTGAACATTTACGAACCGCTCTTCAGTCGCACCGCGTGCGATTTGAGTAGTACGTACGTTATGAATAGTGTTTAGAATAGAATAGAATTACCGTTTTTCATGCTTTCGAGTTGATGAATATTTTTTTAATCAATAACATTTTTATTTCTTCTATATGTTGAGAGTACTCTGTACTACTGAAGGCAAATCGCTATACCGCTGTACGTATAAAATACTCCAAACTTAGTGACTTTCAAACTTAATTTTATTGCAAAGTCTGTTTTTTTTGCGTACTGTACTACAAATCTTTTTCCAGGCAACTCCTCGACCTCATAACAGGCTGGGACTGGTCTTCCTACCTCCACGATGTGGGCATCGAAGGCGGGAAGTACGCGCTGGTGACGCCTCGCGACGCCGCCACGCTACTCGAGAAGCTAAAGGAGGCCGAGCAAAAGTCTTCCGTCTTCTCCGTTCTGAAGAAGAACGAAAGAGACAGGCGAAAGTTGTTAGACACCGTGTTGAAACAGCTCAAACAGTTGCAAAATCAAGATGGCTGAATGTCATGTTATTATTATAAGTAGAAAGAAGAGAATAATTTATATCTAAGTAGGTATAGGTATTTTATTTAATAATTATAAATAAGTGTAAATTATTAATACTATTTATGAAATAAATGTATTAAAAACTAATTTGTGGTTGTTTTATTTTGGAAAACCCTTCGTTTCCTCGAGATAAAAAGTATTCTAAGAAACTCTAGGTCTTCAACTTCTATCTTGGTTAAGCCAGTACAATGCATTTTCCCAGTATGAAATAGCTGGCCTTTAGCTACCAATATATTCATGCAAAAAATCTACTCGACCTGTGGCTGATTGAAGGACAAACCAACAAAAAAACTCTCATTACTATCACTAGTCTTAGGCTCAATTTACAAAGCGGAATGGAATGCAAGCGACTCTTTGCAACGATATTGTACTACATAGCATAATGAACTTTATGTCAATTGTATAACATACAAACTAAATAGGAGCCAAAAAAAAAAAAAAAATCGCGCGTCTTCCGGGGAATCCTCGGGCATTCTTGAGAATTCCCTTTTTAGCTCGTATCTAATTTGTACGTTATACAGTTAAAATATCATTATGCTATGTACAATTTCGTTACAAAAATTCGCTTCCATTCCGTTCCGCCGCAGTATAAATTGAGCCTTACTGGTGCGGGTATGATGTATGATACATTAAGGTACCTACCAAAACAAATAAAATATTAATGAGGTTGCGAAACCAAAATCTAGATCACACGCGTCAGATCGTATCGCTCGCTTATCGGCTTGGTGCGCTTTGGCTGTCGCACGTCGGTCTTGATGTGGACGTCGGAAGCAAGGTCGCCCAACGTGACCTTATGTGCGGCTTGCACTGCGAATGTTTGTACGGATGATTAATTATCTACCTACTATTTAGCGGATTAGAAAGTTGAACTTGACTCAGAAAATAAAATAATTACAGGCAGCCTATATCACTTGGCTTCACTGACCTGTATTTAATCTGTGATTAACACTGGATTTGCTGTCCCTATTCAAGTGACATTTTAATTATGGATCAATTTGAAGCGCCACATTTTACATACGAGTATCTATGGAACTCGTAATATTGCAAATGGCGCTCCGGCCTCTATAATTAATCTAAGATTTCATTGATGATTTCATAGATTTATGAGTAATTAATAGTAATAATTAATTAGTCTTAATTATAAAGATTGGTGCGCCATTTGCAATGCCATTAGTTCCAGAGAAACTCGTATCGGCCAATTATCGGCTTACAGCGCCAAAATGGTGTCAATCAACTCCAAAATGGCGTCAATCATGTAAGTCCAAAAAAGCAATCGCAGCAGTCAGTCGAGTGTTCATCATAGATTAACTATAATATAGAGGCGTGTGCTTGGCATGCATTGATAGCCCAGGCTCTAGTGGTCAGAACTGCGGTCCCCTTTTTGGGGGATCGCGAATTGGATCTCGAACACGCACCTCTGATTTTCGGAGATATGTGATTTACTTATTACATGCTGCACATATGTACCTACTTGGTAGTACAAAGTTTTTTTGCTGTTGCGTTACTTTCGCGCCCATGTATTGGTGTTTTTAACCGCAAATGAAGTTGGTAATCTTGTCTATGTTCATTTTGATCTTACTTTATAAGGGTAGACTTGTGGAGGACAAGTGGACCGACGACAAACGAATCGCAGGGAGTCGCAGAGAGCGGAAGTCTATGCAAGATACCTATGTCTAGCAGTGGATGTCTAATATATGGTTGATAAAGAATTAAAGAAGAATAAAATAGCAAACGGAAATTGATTTCAAGTGTCTATAAACTCGAAGATTATTGGGCATAATTAATTAAAACATAAAATAGCGAATGCCGCGAAATGTAGTCTATATTTGTGTCAAAGTCACTGAGTCATGCGATCAAGTTTTTTTTAACGCAAGCCTTTAAAGCAATAGCAAGTCAAGTCTAGCCGCAGTCTAGCGAACATACAGTTCGGGAACGGTCACACATTGTAAACCACATTTAGAACTTTAGGAAACGTTCGCTGTCCTGTGAAGCGCAGGTATATGGGCCACAAACCGTCATCTTTCCAGTTACCTACAAATTCTACGGACCTTAGTTTGCCTATGTACTGCTGCCGTGTAAATTATTTTCATGCAACATGTACACTGAAGAGTTAGGACAAAAGAGAGCATGCTGCTTCTATAAATGAGTTAGTCTCCACGCTTATGGCCAAAAACTGAGTGACTTTGTTGGGCAAACCATCCGTGCTGGCATGTATAAGCCATAATGCATAGGCTTCTTATAAATTCGATTTATTGAACTTTCGATTTCATATATAAGCTTTCGATGTCATGAACGATCGATCTCATATACTGTCGTTATGATGAAAGGTCGATATCATAAGCTATCGATGTAACGTGTTCGATCTCATGAGCTTTGACCCATAAACAAGTCATAGGGCTAGTTCTCCCTTGCGATCTGTATGATCTCTTATCTGTGGATTAGCTTTGGAGGGAGTGGTTCTTGACACCTCTTAACATTATTACTTTGAAAGCTTCTAAAGGTCGTTTTGTATGACGCGGCGTCCGTGTCGTCTGTTCGATAGACTAAAACTCAACTGCAGTCTGCAAGGGTGGTCTAAGCTTACAACGTACGTACGTACGTACGTTTATCTCACGCGTTTACTTGTGGTTACGTCGTGTACATGCATATTGCGTAAGTGTGCGTGCTTGTCAGGACTCAGGAACAGGTGGGAACGGTCAAGCGCGGGCAAGCTCTCGCTCGTACATTATACAGATACGACACACACTCAACCATGAGCCACGAGTGGTGAAAGAATGTATAATATGTCAAAAACTATAATTTATAAATTCTCACCTATAATATCGGGAAGCTATTATTATTAACTTCACTTTAGTCTTCTTTTAAATTCGATCAATCGCTACAATTTCGCAATTGTGGATGAAGGAATGATTGATGGAGTTTTTCCACCATCGACCAGCAGGTATTATAGATATATACCTACCTAGTTGAGGCGATATTTTGTTATTTAGAAGTCCATGTATGGAAGCAAACATTCAGCCGAGAATCGCACCCGAGACGTCTTACAGCCTCAAAGAGATCCTGTAAAACCACGTTAAAATCCTCATAATTATGACATCACTTACAAGTTAAAACTACAATATAAAAAGCTTAAAAAATCCTTGACTGTCCCACATAATTATGTGTCCCCCACGTAAATAATTTCACTTTCGATTCCCACAAGATGTCGCAAATAAATAGTTGTTGTCGTGATTTAGTACAAAAACACTTAACTGTTACACTTACCGGCCTCCAAAGAAGTGTAAAATATTTTTCAATTCACTCATAACTGGTTATGGATTAACTTTACATTATGGAGTTTAATTTTAACATGTTCGATTGCGGTGAAGCCTGTTTTATTAATTATACCAAAAACAATGCTGTGGACCGTTTATTTTGCAATATGTAATTCTATATCTTTGCAACATTTACCTACCTATTATTAAAGCAGTTTAAATATGTTAAGAATTTACTTAATCTTAATTGCCTTTTATTTTTACAGTATCCTAACTCCTATTTATACCTTAACCCTTTCCCTGACCCATGAATCACATGTGAGCATGGTTATTATTTAACTATTGTGTCTGTTCTTTGGACAGGGAACCTGTTAAATTAGTATTTATTGTGATTTTGCCAGTTTTTCCGAGGGTGGTTTCCTAACTTAGTAGGGTTTTTAACGCGATTTATTTTTCTTACCTGTATGTAATATGTGGATCCATAATGTTATGTATTTAAAATAGAAATCCTATCCTATTATCCTATTAATATTATAAATGCGAAAGTTTGGATGTTTAATACTCAATCACGTCGCAACGACTGAACCGATTTGGCTGAGGCACAGAGATAGATTATAGTCTGGAATAACACATATGCTACTTTTTAACACGGGAAATAAGAAACTTCCTGCGGGAATAAAAAGCCTTAATCCACGCGAACGAAGTCGCGGGAATCAATTGGTAAAAGAATATTTTAGACCTAAGCGGCCTTATCGGTAAGAAGTGATCTCTTCCCTAAAATATATTAGATTAGTTAAACTTTAATTGTATATATAAATTCTATAGTCTTCGGAAAACCTTCTCACGACGCGAACCTATTGTATTTTTACGTATTGTACAACTATACCATCAATAACTCCGACAACACAATAATTCCCACGTAGTAACGGATGTACCTTGAGTCGCCATAAGGGAATTTATACTTTGATACAGTTTCTGACTCACCAGGAAGTTAACCAGGGCCCAGATTGCATTTGAAGAATTCGGTCAAGATTACTCTTGTCAAATGGTTGAATAGCTACTGTTTGTACTATGATAGCTACGAGTATTTACTGTGTTTATATTTAGCAAAGTACCTAAGTACCTGGAATTTTGACGACCTCCCTGGCGCAGTGGTGAGCGCTGTGATCTTATAACTGGGAGGTCTCGAGTTCGATTCCCGGCAGAGACAATTTGGGAATTACACAAAATAGCAATTGAAATACAGGTGCACTCTCTATTCCCTCACTCTCATCGGACGGAAATCCAACACGACAGAAGAGAGATCAGGCGCAGGACCGACAGCTTTACGTGCTCTCCGAGACACAGGGGGTTACTCACCGCCAACTTCCTAATTCCGGGCTAGTACTGAGAATTTCTCGACAGAAAAACCCAATACACTTTTTGGCCCGACCGGGGAATCGAACCCGGGACCTAATCATCCGCAGTTGAACTTGCTAACCACGAGACCAACGAGGCAGTTTATCATAGTTTTTTACCATATATTCGTCTGGTGGGAGGCTTTGGCCGTGGTTAGTTACCAGTAGGGTTGCCAGACGTCCCGTATTTCCCGGGACATCCCGTATTTTAGGCATAGTTTAAAATGTCCCGGCGGGACTGACTCTGTCCCGTATTTGAACCGTACGTCGTTTTTCATTATGAAATCGATCTACGTATTCACACACGCAACGTTCGTAAAACGTACTCGTCTCGTCACTAACTTGCACTCGCAGCCCGCATCGACCAATGACAGTGTTTGTATCAGAATGACAATGTTAACACTAACTCGATCCTCGGAAAAATATAAAAAATAATTTGTCAATTATAATAAACAATTTGTAATTTTTATTTGTCCCGGGTAAAAAACTGAAATCCCGTATTTTTTTGCTCATTTAACCATTTGTCTCTTATAGGCTGAAAAAAAATCTGGCAACCCTAGTTACCACCCTACCGCCAAGAGATTCAGTGTTCCGGCACGATGGCATGTAGAAACCGATTAGGGTTGAATCTACACTGCCATACCCTTCCAAGTTAGCCCGCTTCCATCTTAGACTGCATCGTCACTTACCGTCAGGTGAAATCGCAGTCAAGGACTATGTCTTGTCATCTTTGCGGAAAGCTCTCAAAGTTGCGGAAAGTGCAGTACAAAGCCACTTCTAAGCCGGCGGATTTTGGCTTGGAGCTGTTTATAATCTCATTAATGTCTGACTGGGTCACATGCCGACGTCTCTTTTGACTAATGGTGGGTTTCTTATCAGATACTACGATACAGGCTGCCTGGCCTCGCTGCGGCGTGACTCGCCCATACCTTCGATACATTCGATATATGCCAATATGTGAACCACGACTTAAATATTTATTGCATATAATTTTAACATAAATAAGACCGACTTCAATAGAGTAAGCGTTTCAATCCGTATGTAAGTAATTCGGTTGGCCACTTATCTAAACTAACATGACAGCACAGAAAATCATGCTTAGGTATTTCTTCACGGGGTATATAGGTACGTTATGAAGTTATGGTAGCACTATAAAGGCACATTAAATGGATTGTACAATGTAATTAGAGTTGGTACAACCATATTGGTTCTAAAGGGTCTTAAATAAGTGTTATAATTATATTATGTTTTCAAACCAACCTATCAGACGTACCTACATGTATAGGTACGCAAAAAACCAGGATTTTTCTATTCGCCTTTTCGTAGCGATTTGCTACGTTACTACGGTTACGCTATTTACATCAGGATGTACCCCTTAAATCTTTCGTAGCATCCTATACAAATTAGAACAGGCGCTACATTTTATCTCACAAAATTAGAGTTCCTGGGGAATCTACGCGAATCTTAATCTACGCGGACGAAGGCGATGTCTGAAATTTATAAAAGCCCCTAGGCTATGAGCTTTACGATTTCGAAAGGTGTTTAAAAGCTGGCAAATGCAAGTTGTACGTGCACGGCTTAATGCAATTTACCTGTTGAAATTATGCGACTGATTATGAGATAGATTAGCAGTAACCACTGACCGGTCATGTAGTAAGTATATATTACGTACATACCTATTTGGGTACTGACTGACTGACTGATCTATCAACGCACAGCTCAAACCACTGGACGGATCTGGCTGAAACTTGGCATACATAATATAGCTATTGTAACGTAGACATCCGCTAAGAAAGAATGTTTGAAAATTCAACCCCAAGGGGATAAAGTAGGGGCTTGAAAAATCGAAGTTAACTTAAGCTATTATTATACAAGTTTATGTAATTCCGTAAATAAATCTTGTATCTACTTTTTTATGGATTATTTATTTTTATAGAACCTTACCTTATATATTTTATTCTGTTATTTTAATATTTATGTTATCAGTTTGTTAGTTATCCGCTAATTTGTTTTCAAGGTAGAAATCGATTTATATACTTACATTACGGGCTCGAATTCACTTTTTAGACATTTCAGGGTTGAGCGCAGAGCGCGATACATTATTAAAATGATAAATTGCAATCAAGCTCAACGTTTAGGAAAATAATATTCATCTTCCAAAGCTCGATTTAAGCAAATTAAGGTATTAATTTTTTTCTAAGCTTTTAATAACCAGGACTTACATATTATATGGAATCTATCGATATAATGACCTATCGTTTTTCTTGCAACTATACAGCTTGTTTTAATTTTATTTATTTAAGGTGGTTTTATCAAGATTTAACTGATATTCTTTGATTGCATCCTTGTCAGTTGTCAGTAACGGATGACCTAATTTAATGAATGTAAATCTATATTTAACATATACTAAGCTGAATTATTATATTTTTATGTCAATAATACATTTATGACATTTTTATCGTTACGTCATACTTCTGTTTTTTAGTAAAATTAAAATAATTCCAAATATCACTTCCGCGTCTGGTAGGCTTATTTATCTAGTCTGGGATTGGCTACCTACCTACGCCTAATTTGATATTAAATAGGTATGCATATAGAGCTATGCGTTGGTGGGGAGTGGGGACCTGTCACTGCTAGATACCTCAGAGGAATAAAATGTTTTTACTTCAAGCTAGGTACACATTAAATTGATAACGATTTTTAATTTTTAAAAATCGTAATCAAATGTAATTTTTTTTAAAGCAGGTACAACAATTATTTTTCACTGACTTCCAAAAAATTGATATTTTAAGTGCCAAGTAATAGACTAGGACATTATAAAGCTTAAATTTTTTTAATTTCTTTTTTCTTGTTTTACAAATACCTTAATTTGTCAAAAAAATATTTTTATTTATTTAATTTAATTAATAAATTAAATTTATTTTTTTTCGATTACTATATACTTATCGCGATTGATTTTACCATGATTAAGTTTAATCACGATTGATTTAATTGCGATTAAATTAATTGATTGATTAAAAAATTTGTCGATTAATGCCAACCCTGCACAGATACACAGATAAAATACACCGACATACAAATACACACATGCACACGTCAAACTTATACCTAACACCCCTCTTTTTCCGTCAGGGGTTAAAAATATTGTTTTCTAAGTAAAAGGATAGATCGGTCAAATGCGAATCGGACATGGGGTTCCGAACCAAAAAACGTCGAAAAAACACGTTCTAGTAAGGGGAGCCCCCTTTGATTTTTAATTTATTTTTATTATTTTATTAATTTATTTATTGCTTTCCAAATTTACAATATTAATTAAGTACAATATTATTTGCTATTATAGCGGCAAACAGAAATACATATTCTCTGAAAATTTCAACTCTCTACCTATTACGGTTTATGAGATACAGCCCGCTGACAGACAGACGGACGAACAACGGAGCCCCGTTGGTTACACTTAGGATACGGAACCCAAAAAAGTTAAGATTCTGCGATATGTAGGAAAACAGGTAGCTAAGTACATTCGTTCGTGTGAAACTTATCATAAGATCAGCAATTCGTCATAGAGCAAGTTGGAAACTGTATGCTAATTATTGTGCGAAGCTTTGTTCGACAAGAATGTAGATAGATCAACTTGCAGACTGATTCATTTCTATGAGAAATAGATGAATCACACTAGTAGGAGCAGATATTATTCCTGAACAGGATATCCGATTAGCGAAAGGACATCCTGTTCAGGAATAATAATTGTGTTGTTGGCTGATGTTATTTGTCACAACAAGGAGGTCTTGATTACAGTTTGAACTGCATAGTGTAACAAAAATACTCAGAAATCTATTATTTTGTTATGCACTCTATTCTCTATCTAACTTTGTACCAGTGACCGTGTAATTTACTCTCTAAAAATTATGCTATACATTTTAATATAGAACAAAGTATAAAGTATATTAAATATGTAGGTATTAACGTATCTCGTTGACATAATATTATAATGACGTAATAGGTTACAGAATTACGAGCTAAGCAATGAATAATAAATAAGTGTATCATACTGCTATGTGATTTAAAGTTATCCTACGCAAGTTGTCTTGCAAATCGTGATGTAAAACTGCCTATCGATTAGTGAATATAATAAATACGCTGGATAAATACGGACGGCTGATATTCAAAAATATTATACCTATATCTTTTTAAGCTATTGCATAGCTTCTATCGCGGGCCTTGAGCGTGGAGACCGAATCCAGAAATTCCGTAACGAAAATAACCTGACACGGGACTCCTCTCACCGCTAGATGGCGTTGATAAAAAATGCTATGCAGTAGCTTTACCGCGGCAGTCCCCGAGTGCCACACATCTTTTTTTATGAATAGATTTGATACAAATTATGAATTTTCACAATCAGAACTATAAATAGGTACCTACTCCATACTTGGAAGTTGATCAAAAACGAAAATAAAGAGTTGACGTCCAAAGTTTAATCAAATAAACGACTAGAATTATTTATCTCCCGTGAATATTGCACTTATTCTCAATGACTTATTATTATAATCTCAATGAGATCTCGAGATAATGTTATCTTAAGATCTCATTGTGATTATCTTAATGGACATGTGTATTAAGCTTTTGCAGCTCTATTGTTAGTGGTAAATGTCAAGCCTATCGATTGGGCGGATTAAAATATAGGAGTACCTAGCACTGAGTAACATAATTATCATTGTCTCGAATATGAACATTGCGTAATCTACACATGTAAACAAATAAATAAAATTGAAGTGTCTGTTTGTTATAGGTATTATCATAATAACAGGTTTTTACTAAATGCATATGCAAGTAAATACGGTATTTATGACAAAAAAAAAAGACGTGTGGCACTCGGGGACCGCCGCGGTAAAGCTATTGCATAGCACTTTTTATCAACGCCATCTAGCGGCTCACCGTAGAGAAGTCCCGTGTCAGGTTATTTTCGTTACGGAATTTCTGGATTCGGTCTCCACGCTGGCCCGCGATAGGAGCTATGCAATAGCTTAAAACATTTTTAAAATTTTTGTCTGTCTGTCTGTCCGTCTGTTTGTTGCGGCTAATCTCGGGGACGGCTGGACTGATTTTGACGGGAATTTCACTGGAAGATAGCTGATGTTATCGGGAGTAACATAGGCTACTTTTTTAAACAACTTTCGAAAAAGGAGGAGGAGTAATGCTCCCATAAAAACATCTGGTTCCAACTCCTCAATCTTGATGCTGCAGGGGTACTGCCCCGCTAAACTGTGGGGATTTAAGAACTGTCGATTATAAATACATAGTCATTGTAGGAACCAAATAAGACTATATCGTTAAATTCCAGGACCTAACACCTCAATCTCGATGCTGCAGGGGTTCTGCCCACCTAAACTGTAGGAATTTAATAACTGTCTATTGTGAATTGAAGAAGCGGACAATTCAGAAATTATGAATTCCCAAATTCTCCCCGCCAGGAATCGAACCCGAGACCTCCCAGTTATAAGACCACAGCGCTCACCATTGCTCCAGGGGGGTCGCCAAAAATTCACACTTTTTATTATGCTAGCTAGGATATACCAACAAACAAACGGACTTTTGTATTTATATTGCCCGGTGAGGATTTTTTATAGTTGAGTGATTACAGAATTGTCATTAAAAGTTGTATGTTTAACTTTTGTTTAACCAATATTATTATCACTTCCAATTATATCTGACGAGTGGTAACATGTAGCGTGTCGCATGTTTTAGGCACAATGCTTAATTGATAGACATGGTCAGGCTTAGGGTTGGCACAAGTGACTTACGTATTATAAAAATTTTAATCATTTATTTATTACTATATTAGATAGATACCCGCGTGCAGTTAGGTTTTTAAAAATCCCGAGGAAATCCTTTGTTTTTCTGAGATAAAATACCTTTTATCTATCGTCTATGTTACTTGCCAAGTCCTCAAGTATAACCCGTGCAAAAAATCACATCGATTCGTTACTTTATTGCTACGTGGTTGAAGGACAAATCAACAAACCAACATCCAACCACACTTTCGCGTTTATATGATAAGGATAAGGATTATTATCTGCCACCCATCAAATAATTAAACTAAGTGTCTAGGTCTTCGTATTTAATAGGTGCCCATGTAAATTAAAAAATAAATAAGTAGGTACCACGATAAAATAGGTATAAAGTACGATTAAGTACTTATAATATCGTCGGTCAAATTCATTAGTGGAACATTTCCAAAATCAGGTGTTTTGAGTTAAGTACATATGCAAAGTGATTGAAAATTGAATAATCTTTCCGAAGCACTAACGTTACAAGTCAAATTTTGGTTCTAATTGACAGGAAACCACATAATCTACTAGAGAAATATTGATTTTAGCTGTCAACTCAAAAATTTGACTCTCAACTACTCGAAAACTGCATATTTTGAATTGAATCATTAATGAATTTGACCGACGATATTTTAAAAGAAACGTTTTAAATAAAAAATTGGCAACCCTAAAATAATCCGCCAAGATTACGATTTCCGAACGAAGTTCGAACTTTTGCATAAGTTAATTTATTATAATGCTTGATTTACATTCTCATATTTAGGTCACCTTACCTTATGCTTTTGAAAGTAGTCCATCCAGATTCCGGTAGAAAAAGAACTAAAGGCCGCTATTTCTTGACCGCTGAAGACGCCGAACACACGCGACCCCTGTCATGTATGCTTTTTGCTGTTCAGGGTTTCGTAAGAATAAGATGAATAAATCATTTATTTTAATTTAATTTAAGCCTTAAAAAAATAACTTAAAACTTACTACTAATTATGTTTACAAAAAATACACGCCGCGCCGTCCAAGTGGTCGATCATTTGAAAATAAAGTTGTCAGGTTGTCACCCATCAATAAAAGCAAAAAAAAAAACAATATTTTTATTATTTATGTACATAATATAAACAGTTACAAGAAAATATTAATAGAAGAAGTGGACACAGGTGAGGATATCTCTAAGAAAGAAATCTTTCCGCTTCCCTTGAAAGTGAGTAAAGTGAATTTATAGAGAGATGGTAGGGGTCTAAAATGGAATGGTCAATTGGTCATCTTACGAAACCCGTAATAAAATTAAAACGTGAGTTTTATTTTTGGTAACAGACATCAAATCAAAAAAATCAGCATTCAGTTTATTAGTTTTAAAATTAATAATCTATATTAGCCAATTTAGAAAATTATGCCTTGAATGTGCTAAAATAGGGGATGAGAGTTTGTATGGGATTTCGGTTGTTGTTAAATTGTTCGGAAAGTCCTTCTAGGGCGTAGGGTGGGCGTAGGCATCAGCCAAGAAAAGGTTTTGATAAAATCCAACCCTAAGGGGACAAAACGGGGGTAGAAATATTCAGATGAGTTTCATGTTAACTTCGGCCCTAAAAATAGCACATTTTGGTGAACTTACAATTTACATTAACATATATGAAGACCTGAAACAATAGGTGTCGTGGGGTTTTCAGAAAACTTAGGTACTCCACGCGGACAAAGTCGAGGGAAACAGCTAGTTGAAATAAAAAAATTACTCAAACTCTTCGTAGTAGATAACGCAAGTTAAGCAATAGGTGGTGTCAAACTTCGGCTCAATATATGCATGTAACATTTGCATAATTATCTTTCTGCATACATTGAGATCGCGTTTATTAGATGTTTCTTCAGTGAAATGTACGATAAAACTATGATTTTCTTATCTATCTACCTAATTTAATGCCAGGCAATATAATTTTATTAGTAATGAACCGTAGTCTCTTCGGCTTAAGAGAACATTAACGATTGGGCGGTCAGAAGAGAGATGCATGATATTTTGACGGCAAAAAAGAAAAAAAAGATACAGGCCGAAAAGATAACCTTCTCCTTTTTTGGAAGTCGGTTAAAAATCAACGTTACCTACGATAATTCGTGCTTTCTGAATCTATTATTTTTTTATTCTAAACAAACTGAGCATAATTATATTAGCTAAGGTATGTCTTCTTATTGTTTGTTTTAAATAAATATTATTTTATTATTTTGTTTACAAATAAAAAGAAATATCGATACCTGACTTAGTTTTAGATCAAGAACTATAAAATAGACATATATCGGCGTAACTCATTTTTATGAAGACTAGTGTGTGACTAGTATAACCTTAATTGTCTATTTGATGAAATAAATAATTAATTCCATTTTATTTTAATCCGATTTCAAAGCCTTCTGTTGACATTTATACAAATTCCTACGAACAAACGTAGAGAAGTGGTATCTATTGATGACATCAGCAGGATATGTGAAATGGCTATACTCATTCATCATTATCATCATCATCATTCTCATCATCATGGTGATGATCATCATGTCAACCGATAGTTGCCCACACTGGCCACTGCCGTCCAAAAGCCAGTGTCGTATAAAGAAATGACGCCATTTGTATTTTTTTCGAGGTTTTTCATAATAGGTACTATATCAAAAACAGCAGCCAATAAGGAGATTAAATGGATCGATAATGAATATTTTTTTAGTTAAGATAGCATTAAAAATTCGTATTTGGCCAATGTTGTTTAACGACGTTAGTCTCGATGTGATGATCTTGGATAGTCATACAACACGACCCTTCCTGCCAGCAGCGGCTGCCAGCGACCCGCTTGTGATCGACCGTACGTCTAGTGGAGGGCGAAGCGGGAAGGGGGAAATCTTATGACGCTGTACGTCGCCATTCCAGTACCTTGGGATTTCAACGTCCATCGATTCTTTGAGCTAGGTGCTCCAACCATTGCAACTCCAGCTTTGCGACCCGATAAACTATGTTGGTAACTCTCTTTTTCTACGGATCTCCTCATTTTGATTTAATCACTCAAAGGTACTCCGAGCAATGCTCTTTCATCGCCGCGCCCGCTGACTAACCCTGAGGCTTCCTATGGGGCCCACAGCAAGCGACCACGTTTCGGGTCCATACGTCATCAAGGGCAACCTGGGCAACGCGTACTGTTACACTGTGCACTACCTATCACTATACAAACATGAGAAAAAAAAAACAGGTTATTAGAGTGTAACTGATTACGGTCACTACTTTTTACGTGAACAGTCATTTAGGTCCGTTGTGGTGAAACACTAATAAGCATACGTAATTAATTGTCATTCTGCAAATACGTCTCCAGCATTTCGTTTCCTCGTTTCTAAAACGTACCAACTAGACGTACCTAGACCTAGACGTGGAATTTCAAAGTATATTCTTCCGACATGTTACTTCCATCCATCACACTTCTTATTATCATATTATAAAGGCGAAAGTTTGTGTGTGTGTGTGTGTGTGTGTGTGTGTGTGTGTGTGTGTGTGTGTGCGTGCGTATGTTTGTGTTTTTACTTCTTCACGCCACAACGCTCTTTTTCGGCGAAAATTTCTTTATTTTTCCCTAAATTCCATTTAAGTAATCCAATTATGAAATGTTTTCCAATTATAAAATTATTTCCAATTATGAAAAAAATTTACGTTGTCACTAGGGTTGCCAGACGTCCCGTATTTCCCGGGACATCCCGTATTTTAGGCATAGTTTAAAATGTCCCGGCGGGACTGATTCTGTCCCTTATTTGAACCATACGTCTTGTTGTGTTGTGAATTGTTTTTCATTATGTAATCGATCTACGAGTACGTATTTACACACGCAACGTTCGTAAAACGTACTCGTTTCGTTACTAACTTGCACTCGCAGGCAGCCCGCATCGACCAATGACAGTGTTAGTGTCAGAATGACAATGTTAAAACTGACTCGATCCTCGGAAAAATATAAAAAATAATAAAAAATGACACTAAATAATTTTGTTTTTTATTTGTCCCGGGTAAAAAACTGAAATCCCGCATTTTTTTGCCCATTTAACCATTTGTCCCTTATAGGCTGAAAAAAATCTGGCAACCCTAGTTGTCACTATCATAAAAATTAGGTGAGTATGCATAAAATGCTAGACCAAAGTTTTTCGCCGGACGACGGCAAGGCGTACCTATGCAAATGATTTTCGACATCGCTTCATGCATGTAGATACAAACCTGAATTATGTAAATATCAAGATCATTTTGACTAGATGCCATATAAGTCTTGTTATCTATGATCTTGTTCAACTTCTGGATAACTGCACCTCTTCTATAATAACAATGTTACATTACCATAATAGGGAATCATATTTGAATAAAAATCGTTATATTATTCGAAGGGTAGGAATTATTGTAAATTTTGATATAACTATAATATCTGTTAAGATTAGGTACTTATACGAATTAAATTTTCACATTGAAAATCTTCTTGAAAGCTCTTTATGAAATTTGGAACTGACAGGTGTAAAAGCAAGGCTATCTTGAGAATATATCACGGAAAATCTTAGAGCTCTCATCGAGGTAAAAAAAACTTAGTTAATTAATCTAACCTATCTAAATACCTAAAGCTAGGTAATGCAGAACTCCTCCCTTTATTTGTATGATTTCAGTCTAGTTGGAGCATGTAATTGGTAATATTTCAAGCCTGCTCTATTACATCAGACGGTGATTTATTGCTTCCTAACTTTACCGGCGGCTTCGCCTACGATATATTTTTTTTTTTATTTGATGACAAGATAGTCCTTGACTGCGATCTCACCTGATGGTAAATGATGATGCAGTCTAAGATGGTAGCGGGCTAACTTGGAAGGGGTATGGCAGTGTAGTTTCAACACATATCCCTAATTAAATATGTATATATAACATATAATTATTCCATTAAAAGGAATTAATCCTGTACAAAATTACAAGGAACAAGGTTGTGAAGTTTCTGAGTGCACTCTCCTAAGTATATCCGGAAGACTGATAGATAGACGCGTTGCGTCAGTGCTGTAGACGCTATAAGTATTTATATTCATTTTATTTATTTTTGTTTTTATGTATATATAAAAAATTAATAGACAGAAATATATATTAGAAGAAGTAGAATAGGTGAAGCTTATCTCTAAAAAAAGAAATTTCTTCCAGCTTCCCTTGAAAGTGGATCACAGGATAAGAAAAATCGCAGCATATTTTCGCCATTGATATAGTTAATATGAGATAGTTTACAAAAAACTACAGTTAACTCTTATCCCAAGAAGCGCACGTGAGGTGAACAACAAGCATGTAACATTATCAATCGGAAGCGTCTGAGCCAACCGGAGCGTGTCATGGCGACATTACTAGCATAGTTACTATTACTATGTCTCACTTGACGTCATCAAAAGTGTAAACCGAATAGGGGTATGGGTTTAATAAAGCCCGCTTCCATCTCAGACTGCATCGTCACTTACCATCAGGTGGGATCAAGTCTTGGGCTAACTTGTCATCCAAAAATAAAAAAGTGGGTACATATATAAATGTATGTTAAGATCTAAAGTATTGTAAAATGAAATCAATAGATATAAACTAAAATATTTTTAACTATTACTTTTTACTTTTTTTTTTAGGAATAGGTTACTTATTATGAGCTAAACTTTTCATTGACTTAATAATACTAAAGTCAATGGAGCTAAAGAAACTCGTGTTTCTTATTTGGAAAAAAAAAATCCCTGATAAGTCTAATAATGACAATGAAATAAATAATTAATTATTAATGCTCATGGACATTATCTTAAACTATTAAATAGTGTCAAACAATTTAAAATGAGTTATTATTTGTACAGATCACTTAAGTGCGACATGTAAGCAACATATTTTGCAAGACGCAAGTTGTCAAAAAGCGAGCGAAATCAGGTTGTACCTTTAGTCATTCCCCAAAAGGCGAACCAATGTTGACCCACATGGTTGTTTCGTAATGCTGCTCTGTATGAAAACTGAGTAAATGACATCTTTTTTAATTGGTCGACATATTTTTCACTCTACTGGAAATTCGCATACATTGGCTGTTTCATACAAGGATAGAGCATCGAGGCAAAGTTGTGAACAGATGAGAACAGGATTTTTTTTTGGTGATAGGCTTTGACTGTGGCTAGTTACCAGGGTTACCATCAAAGACGTGCCAAGCGATTTAGTATCCAAGCCTGATAGTGTGCTGAAACCTATTAGAGGTATGGGTTTCATTAAAACTAACATACCCCATTCCAAGTTAACCCGCTACTATCTTAGACTGCATCGTCACTTACCATCAGGTGAGATTACAAACAAGGGCTATTTAGTCCTGAAATAAAAAATATTACGAGCACAGTGTGACCAAGTAGTAGTATTAGTACTGTCCTGCTCAATATTCTGCTTTTCCACTCAGTTCTATCCTTGTATAAGAAAGGTCATAAAAGTGACGATGCATAAAAATAAGATTTGGAGCTATATGACCTACTTTTGTGAGAATTTCCTACCAATGTGTTATATCAGTGTTTTTTCTGAGTTCTGACCATTAGGTTAGTACAGCTGAATATAATAACGTCCATTCTTTTAATTCTGAATCACACTTTAGATCACTACTCTGATAACGGATAAACAAAATATAATTAGAATAAAAATGTCAGTTACGCGGTTTTCTTGTGAGCCGGCAATAAGCTCACATATCACTTTTAAAGTGTAATACAGTTGGCTTGACCTAGTTTTCGTTGGTAGATTAGACGTTAGATAGCAACAAACAGAAAGACAATGGCAGGGGGTGGCGCGTATGCTAAGCTGATTGTATGCACGCGCACATATTAAGCTATTATGTTAATATATTATGTTATATTATGATTAATAGTTCAGGTGAATGATATATTGGTATAATATGTATGCCTTTATTTTACGTCTTTGTTTGTATGGTTTAATATGACTTAATTAACATTATGACTTTATAGGGATGACGACTCAGACACTTTTAACTCGTCCATTCATAGACTTAATATGTTAGATACCTCCTATCCTATGTAACTGCCTCGTTGGTCTAGTGGTTAGCAAGTTCGACTACGGATGACGAGGTCCCGGGTTCGAATCCCGGGTCGGGCCAAAAATGTATTGGGTTTTCTGTTAAGAAATTTTCAGTACTAGCCCGGAGTTAGGAAGTCGGTGGTGAGTCACCCCCGTGCCTCGGAGAGCACGTAAAGCCGTCGGTCCTGCGCCTGATCTCTTTCCGGTCGTGTCGGATTTTCCGTCCCATCGGGCTATGAGAGTGAGGGAATAGAGAGTGCACCTGTGTTTGCGCACACACTTGTGCACTATAATATCTCCCGCGCAGATGGCTGATCTCTATGGAGATTTGGCCGCCGTGGCCGGATTCGGTCGGGAGGACATTATGTTAGATACCAGCGTAATATCCAATATCCATTTACATTATAAATTAATCCTCGTAAATATGCTGTTGCCCGCGACTTCGTCCGCGTGGATTTAGTTTTTAATAATCCCGTGGGAACGCTTTAATCTTCCGGATTAATAAATGGTCTTCGGTTCGGTTCTTGGTCGGTTTTCGTCGGGTGACCGCCCTCGACCACTGACTTACCGCATCGCATTGTTCGTCCGCGCTATTTTTTTCTTTTTGCTCGGCTTCTAAGAGTCGTGCCGAGATATCGAATAGCCTATAACCTTCCTCAAGAATTGGGCTATCAGATACAAAAAGAATTTTTCAAATCCGACTGATAGTTCCAGAGATTAGCGTGTTCAAACAAACAAACTTTTCCACTTTATTATATTAAGTACAGATTCATTCAATGATCAAAACAGAGTCGCTTAAATGTTACAATTATAAACGTCTTTAATTACATTGTCAAAAATTCAGCTAATAGTCACACAATTACTCTCTTTTCCCGCAGGCGGTGTACAGCTTTGGCTCAAAGTAGCCCCCAGAATGTGGATCGTAGCCCCTTTTCCCTTAAACGTCGAACAATTTAAAAAATAAATAAACATATTATTATGACATCATTTTTGTCCCTTAGTCTTAATCTCTTGTTTCTACTCAGATTCCGAAACACCCTTGATAAAAAGCCATAACTCTTGGGTAGCTGAACATCCTAGTAGTATATTATATTATGTTTAACCTTACAATTGTCCTTCAAATATATAACATTCATATGGAATTTAAAAAAATGTCCACATTTTTTCGTTTATTGAATACATATAATATAATGTAGGCTGAATTTTTAAATATTGTATACCAAACCTTGTAATAAATGAATTCAATTCAAATAACAAAACTGTTATCAATTTCACAACTAGATTACATTGGTACGATTCTAAATGATTTGCCTAATATGGGATATAAAAGATGCTCATTTAAATCTATTTATAACATTTCAACGATGGTTTGTATTTTAAATTCCATAATATATTTGATTCGATTCACACTTTGATTAACGATTTATACAAATAATATAAATTAGATATCATAAATTTATAAACATAATAGGCAAATTAATTATGTATGGAAGTAGAGCAACTTAAAATTATGTGTCAAATATGTTAAAATTGATATATACCTATTTAACTATTATTTTTTATATTTTTAAATATGAGACCAATATCTGTAACATAGACCAATATTTATAGTCAATTGTATAGATACTTAAATAATATTTTTGAATATCATATAACCTATACAAGCTATAAAAGAAAACTGTGGCTTCGGTTTTCTATTCGGGAAGTTGAGGGCTCGATCCTTTGAATATTTGGATTTAGATGTGTTTATGTCACTTGCTTCAACCGTAAAGGAAAAAATCGTGAGGAAGTCTGATTACCTGATAGTTTCCCATAATGGTTTCAAAGGTGAAGTATGCTATACACGCTTGGCTATGGCTAGCATGGTAGACTTAGCCTGAAACCTTTTTGGTTCGAGAAGACTATAAGCGATAAATTAAAAATTTAAGGTAACAGAATTTTGAATTAAAATCAATATTAGATCTAAATTACAATTGATTAATAAAATACTCCAACTACCAATTCCAACATCATTATCAACCTATATCTATTGATTTAGGATAGGATATTAAGTAAATTATTATCTATGACTTATCAGTAAGCTTTTTATCGTGATAGTCGATGCGTTGGTATTTGTTTACTTCTTTAAGGCAAAAGAATATTTTTAAGAAACAAACTCACATGCTAGAATTATAGTATTGTAAGTAGCCTGATTTATGAGTGTGATACGACATAATGGAACCTGGAGGGCGTTTAAAGTGCATTTTGATTACATACTTTGTCTTGACTTGAGATTTGACTAAAACTCTTTACTTTATATATTACGCCGTGAGTTAAAAGCATGTTTCGCTATTACTATTATGTATGTTATTGAGGTAGGTATAGAATAATATAGAAAATAAAATGCAATAAAGTTTTGACAATATAATTTCATATAAATACTGTTTGATGTCTTAAATTAATAATTAAATTAGCAATAATTAAATAACTTATATAATATTCTAAATATTACAGTTGTCTATTGTATAATTTCGTAGTAAATTGTAGCTCTTACATCTGTGCCATCCATTGTAACCGTCTGAAAAAAAAGAAAAAATACATAAGTACTAATATATAAAATATTAATTTACATCGAAATTGTACGAAAAATGTCTTCACGTTCATATAAATTACGATTTTTTGTTACTTTTACTTAAAAATGATTTAGTAACCGGTTAAATTGATTATTTCCCCTTTATTAATTAAAGTTACCGAATGTCGCAGATTTTACAAGGTACTAATATTTACTCTGACCGTATACAATTATGATGTATAATATATATCTATTTTATATATAAGAATAACTCACCATTTTTACACTATTGTCCTTGAACTCTCTTACAAAGTATGCCGTTTTTCCATCGGACATTTTTACCACTTGCTTCAATGTGTTCTCGCCTTCTAAGCTGTAAGTCATTTTTACCTGAAACAAACGAACATTTAATAATTTTAAGAAAATGTTATACTCATTTATAACATTGATGACGTTCGGGTTCTGTATTGTAAATTCGAAAACAAAAATATTGATTCGGTATAATATATGTATTATATTATATCTAGTTATACAATATTCATATCAGTTAATCCCTATGTAATATTATCGATTTAAGATTATTTTAATACATTAGATTAATAGTTTAGTAATGAAATAATTCACGTGAATGAAACATTGTTGTCAAAACAACTAAAATAAAGATGATAATGATAAGCTTAAACTTGCTATTGTTTAGTAAATGGTAGTTACGTAGTTCTTATCTGTGCCATCATTGCGAATATTAAAAATTTTCATTGTTCTTTGAAAACTGATATTTGCTTTCATTCCGATGGCTTAATGTTCGATTGGTCATCGATTGCTTAATAGTAATGGACTAAAAGCCGCCAATTGTTTATTCAAGAAACATTTTTCGTGCTCGTGAACGGGTGCCACCAACGGGAATGGGTCTGCTTTGTGTCTACCCATGTTAACATGTGTTAGGTTGTGGTAGGTGTGCATTTTTGAAACTTCTTTGTGGAAACACTGTGTGCATAGCATAGTTTTGTTAACCATTGTAAAAAATTTTTTTT
This sequence comes from Hipparchia sbordonii, assembly GCA_038048805.1. Classification (NCBI taxonomy): domain Eukaryota; kingdom Metazoa; phylum Arthropoda; class Insecta; order Lepidoptera; family Nymphalidae; genus Hipparchia; species Hipparchia sbordonii. Next base: position 11,629,022 of record CM076109.1, on the reverse strand, counting down.
TGAAAAGAGCAACTGCTGAGTTTCTTGCCGGCTCTTCTCAGCAGAATCTGCATTCCGAACCGGTGGTAGATTTATGACGTGTCATAAGAGCTACAAGTTGGCCTACATGAAAAAAATAAATTTTGATTTTGATTTTCTTTTTTTGATTTTGATTAAAATGTATATGTTTAAGTATAGTACTACTATTATCCAATAATCTGGTATACCTACCGTTTGTACAACAAACGGAGAACGGATAAATTCTTCATAATATTATACATTCAACTTAGGTATTTATGTACCTACTTGACCTAAAAATGATAATATCATATTTGTGACTCTTTCGAGTATAACATAAATAATACATGTTTGTAAAATTATTGACCACATTTTCCTAAAATAAAGTGTATTTAAGCCTTATTTATTTATTTAGCGTAATATTTTTCCCGAGGCCAAATCGAAGGGCAAATCGATATAAGATGATCCAGTATGGTCGATAAAGTATACTTGACACAATATATTTGTTGTATAAAATCGCCATAAGAATAAATATGTTATATTCTTTTTGGCCATTGATATATTATGACACCCTACGCAATGTTACTTTAGAAATGCATCGTACCTTATCGTTCCAAATGTAAGCACGAACTCATCATCAAAAAAACAACAACCTTAAAAAAATAATCGCAAATATTTATCGATTTAAAATAAATTCAAAGTAACTATTTTGTGAGTGAGTAGCGAAAATCACTACTAAGGATAAAGGAAACCAACAAAATTTGTCTATATGAAAGCACTGATCATATTATAACTACTGAAAATATTTTATTTTATAAATAATGAAAATCAAAAAAAGGCTACCATTGAGATTCTAGTCAAAACTATTGTTTTCTGTTGGCAAAGAGGTAGTTTGTTTGCAACTTGAAATTAAAATTTTGTTGTCGACAATATTCTGTTGATCAAGATATAATTAAAATAAATTACATTTTTATTTTGCGCACCCTTTAATCTGGTATAAAACTTTAAACTGCCCGCGAGAGATCTACCTAAGTAGTACGTAACTTCCACGCGATATCTTGGGTTTCGCGTATCAATGTTTTGGCGCATAAACTTACGCATGTTGCTTCACTGTATATATTTTATTATAATACGTTAATAATGCCATTTTAACAGGTGCTAAATATTTATTGATATTGCAGTTTTCCTTCCCCTGCCTTCCATAAAAGATAAAACTGCGAGATGTGACAGACTCTCTGGCGCCCGTGCCTTTGCATCTCAGCCTTTGAATTTGATTTCTAGGGGCTGCCCACACGTAGCAACTTTGAGCTCTCTGCCACCGACAACTCGCAACTGGCTGTATTTTTAATTTTCATATAATTTTGAGAAACTGCGCAGACGTAGGAACTCTATAAGTTAAGAGTTTAGGTGAACGTAACTTTTTTCGGTTGCTGTAATCCGTGGCAAAATTAATTACAAATTGCCCCAACTATCAACTGGCTTTGTACCAGATGTGACAAGTTGCAAGTTGCCAGAATCGGTAACCGCAATGCGATTTACCCCCTCATCGTGTCCAGCATAGTACAGCATAGTTTCAATTAAGGGTCCCGACCCAAAGGGTGTCAAAGGAACCCTATTACTAAGCCTCTGCTGTCCTGATACGGAACCCTTCGTGTGCGAATCCAACTCGCACTTGGCCGGTTTTTATTCGACGTATCGTGCGTGCGCACGATTGTAAAAAAGTTTTTCTTCGAGATCCATAGTCACACTGATTATGGGTTTTGAAAGTATATTTAAAAAACAGCGGCAATGGTGAACCAGGTCTTTTTGTAACTGCAACTGGCACCGTTAACGAAACCTCAAAAAATTGCCAGGTTCGTTAACTGAAGTTGCTTCGTGTGCGCAGCGTCTTGAGAACGTCAGATTAATACATTATTAAATAATACAACATAATAATAAATAAATAGTCAATTTTCCGTTCTATCCTATACTCTGTGGGTAGCTAAAGAAGTTACGCATAATTTCGTTGAGAATATAATATGAATCCTATCTACCTTGCTGCCGTCCCGCTTCTCCATTTCCTGTTCTTCTCCAAGTTTGAACACGTGCGACAAGATGTGCTTCCCATCGATGTCTAGGTCCAGTTTTATTATGTTACTATCGAGAGCGGTATAACACACAACAGGTGCTTTGGCTTTCAGCATACGTACTATTTCTTCATTTGCATCTAGAAAAAAAGACCATCGTTACTTCCATAATTTATCGTTACTTATTAATTACCATACTTTAATGGTCTTACTTTAGTGTATTGAATGAATGAAATGAATGAAATATTCTTTATTGTACAACAAAGAAGAATAATAACAACATATATAACACAAAAAAATACAAAACAGAGTATAATAGGCGGCCTTATTGCTAAGAAGCGATCTGTTCCAGGCAACCCATAGTAAGAGAAGAAATTTTAAACAAAACACACTAAATTGCAAATAATAGAATAATAAGATGTACAATAAAATAAATGCCACTAAAAATTGATAATAGCAATGTTTCATAAAATATATACAACTATAAGCAAATAAATACACATAATAAATAAATATAACTATAACAATAGATACATAATATCATTATTCATTATAAAATATATGTATGATATGCCAATAACGTTTAGATTGAGGAGGCATTAAGTAAGTAGTGCTATAATTAGTTTCAGCTAATAATAAAATATAATCATTATCTAGGCAAGCGCGCTCTAACCTAGCCCTCATCAGTGCTTTCCGTCATTGGTTGTCGTCAAGCGTGAAACTATTTCAAAATAAAAATATACATAAGTGTATGATCCTGTGAACACTTCGCAACAATAATGACTTACCTCGTCGCCTGATAAAAAAATCACTACATAGATAAAAACATTTTTCAGAACAAATATTTACATGTAACTTACAAAGTAACACTCACAAAATAACAAGCGATCACTCACTAGTCTCAGCTAACAACTCGTCAATGTTCTCACATCTGATCCTTCGAAACCTTTTACCGGAGAACCACATATTATACAAATATATTTTTCCAATATTATCAGAAAAATACAACTAAACAGCATTGGCTGCGAAAGTAACAAATCTATCTGTTTTTTTACGTCGTCATTCCCTTTGATAAGATTTTACATATTGCTGTGTCATTGTAGCTGCTATTCTGTATATTAAATAAAACATGTTAGCGTTTCTGTTCGTAGTAAATTGACGTACCAAACTTAAGATTTTTTTTTTAAGTCTTAAAATTATTTTAAAAAAAACATAAAGATTTAGTTTTTGATTTTGTATTGTCATCCTTTTTTTGGCGCATAAGCGTAATACTTGTAAATGCCAAAAAAAATTGCCTATTGTAAAATTTTGTATTTTATGCGGTTTTTATAAAATAATTTTAGGGTCAGAGATTTTTTACCTTTTATTTTTTTGTATTTAAATGCTTTGAATTTTTTTGAAGCTTTCAATTACCAAGTGAATACGGGTAAACATAATTGATTTTCCTTAGGGAAAATAAATACATTTATTGCTTAACTGCCATGTTGAAATATCGTACCTACAAGGAGTACAATAAGAAATATAATGTTACTATAGAATGTTCATAATTTCAAACATACATAATACCTTTCTATAAAACAGTATAGTGTCTGACAGACAGATATCATGCTTTTATGAATAGACTTTTTTCGCTGGGAAATCCTTTCAGGCTGGTACGTGGAAATCGCTGGCTTGCGTCTCCACTTGGACCACGAGACTTTAAAGAAAATAGTCCTTGAGTACCTACCGTAGAAGTGCCGGAAGGACTTTTTGTAATTTCATTCTTAAAGGAGTTTTTTTTCTTTTCTGTGGATGATCTATAATGAGTGCCATAACTTTAAACATAAGCGCTGTGGTCTTATTTATATAAGACACATCCTTTCCCTTCTGGGAGATCTCGGGTTCGATTCCCGGCGGAGGCAATTTGGGGATTTATAATTTCTAAATTGTCTCTGGTCTGGTCTGGTGGGAGGCTTTGGTCATAGCTAGTTACCACCCTACCGCCAAGGATGTGCCGCCAAGCAAATTAACATTCCGGCACGATGGTGTGTAAAAATGGATTAGGGATATGGGTTGAATAATATACACTGTCATGTCCCTTCCAAGTTAGCCCGCCACTGTCATAGACTGCATCGTTACTAACCATCAGGTGAGATCGCAGTCAAGGGCTATCTTATCATCGAATAAAAAATAATAACCGGAAAAGTGCGAGTCATATTCGCGCATTGAGGGTTCCGAACCTTGTGAGGATTATATAAATTAGGTAGGTAGCTAAGGTATAAATTAGATGACAATGGAACTTATTATGAAAGTAAACGTTATGAAAAAAAAAAACGATTTTTGGAAAACTGTCACTTACTGGGTTTTGATAATGGGACTGCCGCGCTTTTCAGAGTTTTGAATAAAAAAAAATTTATTCAAAAGTTTAGAATCGGTTGATCAAGGAGAATCCCTGATCCAAATATGGCAAACAGAATAAATAATTATTATAATTTATATACATCCTTACTAATATTATAAATGCGAAATTGTATTCATTTCGGTTTGTCCTTTCTCACGCAGCAACAGAACAAGGGATCGACTTGATGTTTTTTGCAAAGGTAAACCTTTTAAAAACCTGGAGAGTTATAGGCATCGATGTAAATGGACTATGGACTATACGTACGAGATATAGCATTTCGAACAACCAGCTTGTTCAACTGACACGCACAGTCGACTGTGCATTAGTAGTGTGGCATAGAAATTGTCGACGTACGAACGGGGCGCTATCTACGCGATAAAACTTTTTAAGCACCTAATTTTGAATTGAAAAGCCAACAAAACAGCAAAAAAAAAGTATAGTTGATTTAGTGAATAATAATAATTATTATATAACGTCATTGTAACGCGATGTACAATGTGTTCTGATGTCTATGTATCTATGTCGATGGGTATAGGTTTTTTTATCCCGAGAAACAATGGGTTTCCCCCAGGTTTCCCCGGGATTATTAAAAAAATCTAACTCAGCGCGGACAAAGTCGCGGACAGAAGTCAGTACTCCAATAAACGACGATACTGTAACACAACACCTTTGTTCAGCTGTCAAGCGAATGTCAGGGACAATCAAAGAATTAGATGGCATCGGAATACAACCGGAACAGTTTTTGTGATGTAATCTAGAGTGGTGCTGTTTATCCGCGCCACTGTATCATTGTTTATAATTTAGCTTTTGTCCACGCAACTTCGTCCGCGTAAAATTAATTCATTGAAAATCCCGCGGGGGCCCTTAGTTTTTCTGGGATAAGAAGTAACCTGTGTCACTCTCAAAAAGCAAATATCAAGTTGCATGGATATAACTTGAAAAATTACAGACTTTCCTACAAACATTCATCCCCCATTTAAGCTATTGGGGGTTGAATTTTCAAAAACTTTATTAGTTTCACTCGAAAGCCTAAATAAGTGTCATAGATATTAATTGAAAAATAACTTTAAAAATGAATAACTTTCATACAAATTTTTATGCCCTATTTAAAGCCTTTGGGAGTAGAACACATATTTCTTTACATTTTTGAATATAAAGCTCTTTTAGGTAGCGCCAATGTTGCCTTTTTTCGGCCTTTCGCTTCCAATCCTGGCACTTTTCGGATGTCATCGCTCCATCTAGCCGGGTGGTGCCCAACACTTAAGAACCTTACGAATCCAGCGGCCATCGGTTTTTCGAATAATGTGGCCAGCACACGTGCTATCCTTCAGAACTACGTCGGTTGCTTTAGTAGTTACTTTGGCGAATTACTTCGTTTCAGACTTTATCCCTCGGAGAAATTCCGAGAAAAGCTGTCTCCATCGCTGGCTGAGAGACATGAGCCATCTTATGAAGCCCATAATATGCGATCATGTTTCGGTACTATAAGTCAAGACTTTAATCTTCAAGCACTGATGCATTTTGGATAAGAAGACATCTCGAAGCTTCCCGAATGCTGTCCAGCCAATTTGGCTTTTGGGGATTGAAGTCTTTCTTAAAATTGGACCACTCAAGATCAATTAAGCTGGACTGTATCCCAGGAAAACATACTCGTCTACAATTTCGACTTCTAAATTTTCAACGACTACTGTGTAGAGCCATGTAGAGCGGCTTATAATTTTTGTCTTACTTATGATCCATTTTAGGTCCAACTATTGAGGTCATTGAGCATACCTACTAAGGTCTCCCATAACAATTATGCCGTTGACAAGCCAAAGGTGAGTTGTATATTTTGTAGTCGCCATTGTGCTGATGCCAGGCCCGTTTCAATCCAGAAGCTTATGAAGACATCTTCCAGAGAAGCAGTACCTATTGTTATCTGTTAATAACCCAAGGCCTGTCTTTTAATAGACGCTAACGGAAAGCGAGGCTATATGGAGCTCAAATACCCGGATAAGCATTGATCGGTTCGGTTCAACGCGCAACGCTGCGTTGTATTTTGTGGCATAATATGCGATGTATTAAAATATGAAAATATTATTCACCATCATTCATCATCATCATCAGTATAATTTGAATCAATTAAAATGCGATAAATGAAACAAACAAATTAATGACATGATGTCGTTTTGTGCAGAGCTTTTGGTATGTGCCAATTTTCCGGTTAGTTAAAGTTGGGGAAACTTCTCTATTCAATTAAGTTTGCAACAAAAGTTGGTTTATTGTTACTAAGCTTTTATTTTTATGAGAGTAGGTAAGTACATAGTTTTTAAATAAAAGCTATGTTTTTTTTTTTCAAATGAAGTAGAGCAATATCAGGATTCAGAAAGTAGCAAAAAATAAAATATTCCACGCTAGCTGACGCAACATCTTCCAAGTGGAATTGAAGGTTTTTAAAATTTTCATGATAAAAGGAAGTCTAAATCACTACTAGTAGTACAATCCCGCCTCTGCCTGTGCGTCAAAATCGGTTCAGTTGTTTTGATTACGTATGTTTAGGTTAAGGTTAATTGGTGGCTGTTTATTTCGAAATCGCAGACGCATACTTCAAAACTTATTTATAGTAGTATTAAAAAGTTTCCACATTACACCAAGTTAGTCGAGACATGAAAGCATTGACAGTCGAGTGCCCCAAGCTCCAATTACGAGAAAACGGTGAGCGCTCGGCCTTGCGACCACCACCGTGAGGGCGGGGGCGGCTATGTCAGCGGCCGGCCGCCGCTGCAGCGCCACTCGTACTGCAGTGATCGACCGACCAACGCGCTTTTGAACATCGAACCGGAGATGACTGATTGATTTGTTTTAGTTTTTTTTTTAAATAATGTGGCTTTGGTTAGTTTGCGTGGCTGCAGCCGCGGTGGTTTCGGCGGAAGGAGCAGGCGCCGGCGCCGCCCGCCTCGTCTGTTATGTGGAGAGCGCGCGCCCGTCGGACTTTACCGAGTGCACGCACCTCGTATACGCGGGCGCCGCGAGAGGAGACAAGCTCGATGCTCTGCTAAAGGAGTACGGGAAAAACAATCCACGGCTCAAGATTGTGTTGCGAGTGTCGGAGGCTGATAAGGTTTGTGTTTTTCTCTTCCCGTCATTATCATATTTTCTCGAAAGTTTCCCGACCGATGTGGCTCGAGATACATTTTCACAAAAACTAAAATACTTAAAAGCTCCATGACTTAAATATCCTCCCTGACATTTTTGAGATATACATTTTCACAAAAAGTAAAATACTTAAAATTACATTTTATGGATTAAAAGTTTTTGTTAAAAATTATCAACAGTCCATAGATTTGAGGATTTAGTTTTAATGCTCGGAAAATAATTATATAAGTACATTTTTTTCCTTAGAGGGTATTAAATAAATACCCTATTATATAAAATTACTCATTCACCCCAAATCTAATAATTATTTTTACTAGCGACGTAATGCGTTTGGAGTAAGAGTTTTTTTTGTTTACGAGTTTTTTGCCACTATTTTCCACAATAATTTGAATTAAATAAAAGAACTATGGTTATGCAACTAAAAGTTAAAATAAACTTTTAGATAAGAACTTTATGTTTCACAGTTATGGGCCGTAGCAATCGTTTTTAAATTGCTAACCATTCTACTGACCCAATTTTAATTTGAATCAATGTAGTTTTTTGCATTATATATTTTACTAGCGGACCCGACAGACGTTGTCCTGTCTTAACTATGAATATTGAAACTCCCCTTTTTACCCCCTTGGGGAGAGAATTTTCAAAAAATGTAAAATACGTAATTCTTTATTTTTGATCAAGAGCCAAAATATCAAGTTTCATAAACATAACTTGAAAAATAACTTGAAGAACGAAGGACTATCATACAAACATTCAACCCCTATTTAATCCCTTAGGGGGTAGAATTTTTAAAAACTGTGAAACATTTACTTTTTTGTTTTCAATTTAAAGCCTAAGTACCGAATTTTATGGGTATAGCTTGAAAAGTAACGGAGTTTCATACAAACTTTAACCCCCCTTTTTACCCCCTTGGGGGGAGAATTTTCGAAATATGTAAAATACGTAATTCTTTATTTTTGATCAAGAGCCAAAATATCAAGTTTCATAAACATAACTTGAAAAATAACTTGAAGAACGAAGGACTATCATACAAACATTCAACCCCTATTTAACCCCTTAGGGGGTAGAATTTTTTAAAAGTGTGAAACACTTACTTTTTTGTTTTCAATTTAAAGTCTAAATACCGAATTTTATGGGTATAGCTTGAAAAATGACGGAGTTTCATACAAACTTTAACCCCCCTTTTTACCCCCTTGGGGGGAGAATTTAAAAAAAATGTAAAATACGTAATTCTTTATTTTTAATCAAGAGCCAAAATATCAAGTTTCATAAACGTAACTTGAAAAATAACTTGAAGAACGAAGGACTATTATACAAACATTCAACCCCTATTTAACCCCTTAGGGGGTAGAATTTTTAAAAACTGTGAAACACGTACTTTTTTGTTTTCAATTTAAAGCCTAAATACCGTATTTCATGAGTATAACTCGAAAAATGACGGAGTTTCATACAAACTTTAACCCCCCTTTTTACCCCCTTGGGGGGCGAATTTCGAAAAATCCTTTATTAGTGCTCGCTTACGTCATAAAAGGAACCTACTGTCAAAATTTCAAGTTTCTAACTTCAGTGGTTTAGGCTGTGCGTTGATCGTCAGTCAGTCAGTCAGTCAGTCAGTCAGGACAAGCCTTTTTATATAATTATATAGATTATATTACCCCAGAACAGGTTACTTATTAAGAAATAGTTAACCGATAGGCATCCGGGTGTGTTGCAAATTGGAGTCGGTTTTTTAATTTATATATGTCATTTGTTCTCGTTTATGCCTTATTCTTAATTTGTTGACAAAATGATCACACTTTCTTAATAGAATATAATATACATATATTATATTCTATTAAGAAAGTGTGATCATTGATCATTATAAAAAGAAGATGAACCTGCGATCGCTTGGGTTTTGGTAATTAAAACTATTGAATAATTGAGATTAATCTCTTTAACTTACTAAAATTTTTGTATTCTAAAGTCATTGTAAATTTTTATTATCTCTTCTAATTCTTGCATTATATATCCTCGATTGATCAGCGTGTTGATTCTCTAAAAATGATTGCATCAGTGCAACGATTGCAGTGGCCTCTGATTGGCTGAATTTATGACGTTCTTTCTGCATCAATGCATTTTAACCAATAGCGGGAGGGTACCAGCCAATCACAGGTCATTGCGATCGTTACACTGATGCAATCATTTTAAGAGAATCGACACACTGGCAAGGACTAATAAATAATTATCAAGTAAATAAAAATAATTAATTACCTATCAAATAAATTAGATTAAGAAGCGGATTTCTATGCTTCAAAATGCTGAGCATCATGATGTCATTGTCCATTATTATTACTAATTTAATTTTAATAACGTAAAATATTTAATCATTAGTTAGACATTTGCATTGCAAAAGTTAAGGATACTTAATATTAAGTATATTCATGTGGGATAGGACAAATTCTTAGAGCACAACAATGAGGTAATAACATATTCGTAGATCAACTATATCAAGCATCATCAAAACAACGGTGATAGCATAATGCTTAGCCTATTTTTCGAAGAGTCCGGGGTTCAAATTTCACTTACACATTCGGAGTTATGTGCGTTGCAACAAATGACTGCAGTAGTCTTTAGCTGAGCGGGCACATTTGAAGTGATGTCTGTGCATTAGTACCTACTTGTGATTCAACACTATAGTATAGTTCAATCATTTAAATGCCTCGTTGGTCTAGTGGTTAGCAAGTTCGACTACAGATGACGAGGTCCCGGGTTCGATTCCCGGGTCGGGCCATAAAATGTATTGGGTATTTCTATCAAGAAATTCTCAATACTAGCCCGAAGTTAAGAAGTTGGCGGTGACGGTGAGTCACCCCCATGCCTCAGAGAGCAAGTAAATCTGTCCGTCCTGCGCCTGATCTCTCTCCGGTCGTGTCGAATTTCCGTCCCATCGGATTATGAGAGTAAGGGAATAGAGAGTGCCCCTGTGTTTGCGCACACACTTGTGCACCGTACAATATCATATCTCCCGCGCAGAAGGCTAATCTCTGTGGAGATTCAAAAGACGAACTCAAAAGACGTTTAAATAAGTTTTCACTTTAAAAATTCTCAATCAGTATAGACCAAGTTCATAAAAGTACAAGTGTATCATTATTTTGTAAGCAGCCGAATCACCGTAGCCTCGTTAAGAAAGTTCGGGGCGAACCGGCGCTAATTGTTCTCATTGTAAGTCCGTTGTCCGTCCACACTCTACATACTAAACACTGACGAGTTGAGGTTGCAACATCGATCACGTAACAAACGCCTTAAAATACTGCAAGTGGTATTGTTGAGTGACTTTGTTACCCATCCATTTACATTTTGTCTACGAGTTCATTGTTTTTAAAGTCTTTGGGTGAGATATGAAGAAAAATGCGGCAATCAGCGGCATAATAGCAAAAATTAGCTTCGCATATTTTATTTTAGAAAATCCATCATCATCGTCTAAATCTATTGGTTTAGGTAAGGCATCATCTAAACCTGTTGGTTTAGGTGTATACATCTATTGGTGGATATACGTCTTTTGAAAAGATCGCCACAGTTCATGATTGTATGCCTCATATATCCAGGCCAGCAGCTCGCATGAGATCGTCAGTCCGCCTAGTGGGAAGGCTTCCAACGCTGCTCTTCCATCCATTGGTTCTTGGAGCTAGGTGGTCCGTCCATTGTCATTCCAGTTTTACGAATCGATGAGTTATGTTGGTAACTCTACCTCGGGATTACCTAGGGATACTAAGAGCATAGCTCTCTCTATCGTCAGCTGAGTAACCCTGAATCTCTGATGAGGCCCATAGTTCCGACCATATTCCAACCATTTTTCAGATGTAAAGGTTATCGTAGAACCGTAGAAAGTACCTACTCTAAAGCACTGAGGGATATTGGACTTCCTTAGAATTTTAAAATGATGCCCCACGCGAAGAGATTCCTAAAATTTCAACTTTCAATTTTCATGTTTGGGGAGGAACCATGAAAAAAGTGATCTGTAGCGTAGGTAAATGCAGGGTAGACAAGCTTTTTCGTGGCGCGCATGCTAGTCCTACTCGTTATTTCTTTTCAAATACTTTCGTCGTAGGTACTCGAGCCACATCTCTTCTCCCATTTCACGTTGCGTTGCGTTGCGTTCGTCGTTGAACTGAGAGCTTCCTTATTTTTATGTCGGTTAAAAATGAATACTTTACCTTTATTGCAAAATAATAACTGTAAATACTTAAAAGAGAAGTAGCCAGACATGTTATCGTTCTTACAATGTAGATAGGGTTATCAAAAAGCTTTTTTTCCAAAAAAAAAAATGCATTTTTCCAAATTGTATTTAATAAAATTTTTGTTTACATGAAATGGTTTTTCAATATTTTAGTGTTATCTTGTTAAACAGACTCAGGGATCCAATACATGTTTATAAGTATTTTCGTGATTCTGTCGATTTTTTCCAGGTTTTTGATTAATTACAACATAAAATCGTTTATACATAACCTACCTCAACTTGATTTTAATTGAAAAACCAACAAATAACAATATTTTAATTTACAAAGCGCGATACGCACGCGATCAGCTGTTGGTTAAAAGTTCAAAGCACTATAGATATCGGAGTTCGTTGTTCGCAATACATTGCGTGCCAACAAACTACAATTTTGGTAACCCATCATTTCCGAGATAACTATCATTTTTTACTAATTTGATTAATAAAGACTTAATATGTACAATGACCTACTTCCTACAATTTTCGTTACCATATTCCTTATGGTTTACACTCTGTATAAATAGAGTAAATATGCTAAACTTTTTAAGTTTGACAACCCTAACATAAAGTGACGTCATCACGTCGTTGACTGCATTCTCATGTGTATCGCCGGAATCAGGTATTATATTACGCAAAATAAACATTGTACGCTGATTTATACCTCGTGTAATCCACTTTATCATTTAATGATTACAAGTATGCAAATAATGTATGTTATTTTCTCCCGCAACTTTAACTGTGAAATTTTTTTACTCACGCCGAATCGGCTTTAGAGAATTTGTGCATTTTTTTGTTACCTTTACCTCCCTTCGACGACTTTGAAGAAATACAAATTCTTTTTCGTCATGCCGTGGAAAATTTTAATATTTTTTTTTCATGACAAGCGATAGTCCTTCACTACGATCTCACCTGATGGTAAGTGACGATGCAGTCTAAGATGGTAGCGGGCTAACTTGGAAGGGGTATGACAGTGTACATTCAACCCATACCCCTAATCGGTTTCTGCATGCCATCATGCCGGAAGACGTCAAATTCGCATAAAACGTATAAAGTATTGGGATGTGACCATCTCCCATAGTAATACGTAATAACAGCAGATATCTACAGAAAGTTTTTTTCAAATTTCTTTTATTACATGCTACTAGGGTTGCCAGTCTTCAAACCGAAAAGTCGGACAGGCCAGCCAGTTTAGCCGGACATTTGTGTAAAAAGACCGGACACCCTTATTTTTTAGACCTAGTACAAAATGGCAATTTTTTTTAAAAGCCCGCTTGCGCAAACGCAGCGATACAAGGTGAGGCGAGTGCAGCGGAAACCAACACATGACAAATATGTAAAAAAATAGTTAAATTTAAAAAGCTTAACAAAAGTCAGATAGGCCGGACACCGTCTAATTTGGCCGGACACTCAACCAAAAAGCCTGACTGTGTCCGGCTTTATCCGGACGCCTGGCAACGCTACATGCTACGGTATAATATGTAGAGCTGATCTAGGGTTTCCGATTTCTCGAGGTTTTTTAGTTCTCGGGTGTCGAGACTTCTCGAGCCTGATTTCTCGGGTCTTCTCGGGTTGTCGAGAAAAAATAAAATACGTCTAAATTTTTGTTTAATTAATAAAAAGAGTCTTTAATTTAACTGTGTTTATTTTACATGAAAAAATCAACATAATTTTTAACAAAAAAAACAAGTTCTCAATAAAAAATCAGCTCAAAACAAAATTGCTAACTAAAAACAATCATACTTCTTCTCCTTATCATAACTAATCTCATCTCACTAATCTGTAATAAAAAACAAAATCTCTGTTAACAATCAGCTTAAAACAAACATCTTAACTAAAAACAATCATACTTCTTCTTATTATAACTAATCTCACTAATCTATATCTATACTATTATAATAAAGAGGGAGCGCGAATTTTGTGAGTTTGTATGTATGTCCGGAGCAAACTTTGGAACCACCGCACCTATTTCAAAAATTCTTTTACCAATTCAAAGGTACATTATTCCAGATGGTTATAGGCTATATATTATGCACATAAAGTATTATGGCTAGATATTATGTGCAAATTTGTTAAGGAAGTCGGAATTTTTTTTGAATCTTAAACGTTTTCAAGGCATGCGCTGGGTCATATACTGCTATTGGATGAAAATGATGTATGGGTGAATTGTTCCTCTTAAAAAGTTCTAAAAAAATGTCCGCGATAGCATATGTCTATCTTCTAAGAATAACTTACAGTGACCATTTCTATCTTTCAAATTTTGATTAAAAATAATGAATTATTTTCGAAGGTTCTTTAACCGATGCGATGTCAATCTATATCTAAATAAATATGTTTATTATCGTAAGTATTTAGTTAGAACATATTTGCCCTTTACACTATACAATTTAAATAAATATCATAGGAGTTATCGGAAAATTAAATTAATATGTGTCGGCCGGCGCGGGGGCGGTGCACGGCGGCGGGTTTCGGCGCGGGAGATTCCTCTGGTTCCTGCGGTGATTTTATTTACAATCGTCTCCTATAAGAAGCTCTGTGCGATCAGTCCCGTAAAAACAAATATGTATTTAAATTTTCAAACCGGACGAAGTCGGCGCGGGCTTCTAGTCTTTAATAAAAAACAAAATCTCTGTTAACAATCAGCTTAAAACAAACATCTTAACTAAAAACAATCATAATTTTTCTCATCATAACTAAAGATCACTCACTAATCTCACTATGTATTATTACAAAGAAAGCTAAGCGTAAAAATGTTTATTTAAACTTCTCGATGTCTCGACTTTTCTCGAGCTGAATTTCCCGGGTACGAGACCGACCGATTTCCCGGGAATTCCCGGGACGAGAATTCCCGGGAACAAACCCTGAGCTGATCTGATAGGTATACCATTACAATGTACCTAAGATTTAGTTCAAACAAATAGCTATTGTAGTGTATAATATTTTTATCGTGATATAAATTCTTTATGTTTTGAACATGAAACATATTACGTTAGCTAAACATTTTTGGGTTACATAATCACAATTCATGTCTTGCGGATGGTTCTTTTGAATGGAAAGGCACCCAGCCTTTCCATTAAAAGATTGGAATCGCTTAAACTTACCTTATAGTAAATTCTTTATTTAACATGAGAATGTAACGTAATAACCGTGCTAACTTATGTTGATTTGTAATAAAAAATCGATACGTTTTTATCGAGATTTTTTAATCTTGTACGTACGAATTAGTGAATAATTCACTAAGTAAGTATTGAATTCATTCAATTTTCATTGAATGAAACATTCAAAGTATTCAGTCAGTAGTTACGTATTTTAAAAACTTAGGAATGCTTTGCGGTATTACCGCCAAATTAAATAAAAGCACAAATCTGCTCAAATAAAATTTTTAATAACAAACTTACTGATGTTTAAATCCTATTTTCCTATTATATCCTATTAATATTTAAGTATAAATGCGAAAATTTTGATGTATGTTTGTTACTCAATCACGCCGCAACGACTGAATCGATTTGGCTGAAATTTGGCATAGAGATAGATTATAGACTGGATGGATTATTATGTGTTATCACATAGGCTATAATTTTTATCCCGGGAAACAAGAGAGTTCCCGCGGGAATCAACCTCGATCCACGCGAACGAAGTCGCGGGAATCATCTAGTATATTATATTTTATCTAATACATATTTTTCCAAATTTTGCATTAGAGGGAGAACTTGATCTAAGCAACATCTCTATATTCAGATAAAATAATGATACATAAGTATAGAATTTCATTAAAATCGAAATAAAGTTTTATCGAGGTTGATATAGTAATACTGTTTCGAATGACGGCCCCATCTTTATTGAGTCAATGAAATTATTCATTGACTCATATAAAAGATTAATAAAACTCCACAACCTTTAAAGAATCGTGTGTGAACCATTCATTATGTTAAGAACCTGCAATTTTTTTTTCATTCTCTGCACTGTTAGTAGAATGATTTATTCATCATTCACTCACCGACATTGAATTTCGCATTGTGTCAAGGTCGTCACAACATTGACAAGTGTCAAAGTGACATATCTCTCGAAATTCAAATTTGGAATGCAGACCGGCGGGTCTCGTTCCCTTTTGTTATGTCGATATTAACGACAGCTATTATTTATGATGTCCGTTGAGATAAAATCATGCCCATTGTTTTTATAAGCTCCTCAGTGCTTAGCATTTATGCTAATTTGATTGTTGATAAAAGAAATAAGTGTCAGCGTATACGTATTACAACATACCCTACTTCTGTGTCTGAGGTTGCTGGTATAGTAGTTACATTATTTTTAAGGAATAAGGCGTATCGGCCAGATTTTTTTTTTAAACCAACGTTCTCTATGTTTGAAAATAGGTAATCTTCCTTTTCTTATCTTCTCTTTATAATTCAGAGCTACATTCTTGTTGTTTTCTCCTTGTCCATGTCTATCCGTAAACCTCTTTTTCACTTCTTTCACCGTAAGATCCTTTCTTCATCAGATATGTACTCCACAAAATCTTTCCTTGATCTCCCCTTCAAGGCATTTCCTATACCTATTTTGGTCTCCAGAGCTTTTTCCATAAATAAATTAATATAAAAATTGCAAATAAAATATTTTAATGAAGATAGATTAGCACGATCACTTAATTAATGTTGGCAAACTAGGTAAGTACAAAAGTCTCTAGACCTCTAAACCAAATACATATCCTAAAAGCATCGAAATAAAAACTGCAAATAAAGTATTTTAATGAAGATGAATTGGCACGGTTTTTGGTAAACTAGGTATATCCTATTATAGTTATTTATTATAATATTCTCGTTTTGACGCGATTGCGTGTAAAATTTGATACCGCACCCAAATGCTACTAGATGTTAATTGTTGAGTCATCTCAGTATTTTGAAACTTGCGAGAATATTAAAGAGCTCCTAGTTCGTTCCGCGTTTAATGAATTCAATTAATTAAATTTCAACAAAATTTTAAGTTAACACTACATTTGCGAAAACTTAAAGCAATCAGGGACTGTATTTTGTTACCTACTACAAAAATTCTTGCCAAGTATTGTGTTCATTTATGAAGTTTCACTTTGAACAAATATAAAATTAAATAGAATTAAAAAAAAATTCAATTAATTAACCAACATAGAACTATTTGTAGAAAATTGCATAATGTCCTTACTCTATTAATTAAGGAAGGTACGATTTTTAACGCAAAAAAAATTATCTAATTCACAAGGAGAGTTTCTCAAATGCAAGGGACGGCACTCATACTCATACATGAGTATAACTGATATGAGTTTTTGTCATATTGTATAATAATATAATGTATAATCGCGGGAAAAAATTGTATGGAACGTTTTCGCATAGGATCATCTAATCGCAAACTATTTCTTGCCGCTCGCATTCAAGAAACTATTCTTGTGTACCTGATGCCTAATGCCGAATTTACACTGCGAAATTAGTGGCATGAAATTAGTTTCATTAGATTATTTTCATCAACAATTTCACGTGTAAACTTCCAATTTCATGCATGAAATTAATGCATACATTAGAAGTTTGTTGATGAAATTAATGCCATGAAACTAATGTCATGCCATTAATTTCGCAGTGTAAATTCGGCTTAACTCTATCGTTCAATTACAGCAAAGACGAGCATAGAAAAATGTGGTCTAGGATGAATGAAAGGCCATTCCGAATTGAGTCATGGTTAATTAAAGATTACAACCAGTTGACTTTGAAACTGCTTGTATGTAACACTTTCTTTATTGCGTACCTAATAAATGTGCAATCAGTCGGGAGGAAGTAAAAATCTTTACAACTTTGTCAAGTTCATATCTTGTGGACTGCAAAAAGGATTTTAATAGATTTAAATGTTCTGATATTGGTGAACGTTACTAAAAATATTTGTGAGTTAATTTATTCTTGGTTTAACCCGGATAATAGGTAGTCAATGTTATAACTAAAAATAAAAATATCTTGCCTTATATTATTTTCTAAGCTATTTATGTCATATCTGGTGATAAATAGTTAGTTATTCAGTAATTAATCTAAGTTATTCAGCCATTTTATTGGGTCTCAAGCTGTCGAATGCTTTTCGTATCCGATCTTTGCCGTTTCTAACAGTAAATAAGTAAAACTATTGATCTTGAACTTTTGCACTATGCTTGGCGTTATCGACATTTTTTATTTTTAACAACAGATTTTGACTTAAAAGTTTTAGAGTGTTAGATAAAACCGTTTTTAAAGTATTTCGTGCTGTATGCAAAATATTTGCTAACTTTCAACTAAATTCTAGTCTCTACATACTAAATGCTAATCTAGAATATATTTATTACTTACCTATATATTTTAAATTGCTCTATATTTTACCATATTGCCAAACTCATTAAGTGTGGCCTATATTACATACATGGTTCCGTACACGTGCAAATTTCAAAACCACTTTAAACATATCCACATACGTTGGTACCAACTACAATATCGATAAAACCTGTCCCGGTCCAGTTGTCGATGTCACTGCACTAGTTGCGAAATTGTTACACACTTACTTGTTATGGTCATTTCAGATTTATTAGCCTTTAGATTGAATTAAGTTTATTTAAACGAAGATTTATATGTGTCATTGAATAAGCAAGTTTTTTTAAAACTCTTTCTGATTAACACGTTTAATCCTTTAAGGTACGATCGTAGTAAAGCGCAAACTTTTTTATTTATCTACTAGCCTTTGTCTACGGCTTCGCTCACGTTAAGTTCGATTTTTCAAACCCCTATTTTACCCTCTTTGGGGTATAATTTTCAAAACTTCTTTCTTAGCGGATGCCTACGTCATAATAGCGATCTGTACGCCTTTCAGCCCGATCCGTCCAGCGCGGCGGTTAGAGCTGTGCGTTGATAAATCAGTCAGTCAGTCAATTAGTCAGTCAGTCAGTCAGTCAGTCACCTTTGCCTTTTATATATTATTCAGCTAAAGCTGAGAATACTTACACTTTAATAATTAAATTAATTAACTCCTTTCTTGCTGCTATGCTAGTTAAAAGTCTACCTGAAATAGTGCATTATTAAATAACAACCTAAAATAACTACGTAGGTATGTTTGATCTGTATTTAACGTAACACAATTTAGTCTCTTTAGGCTATTAGGTACCTAATATAATAAGTATTATCTCTTCGGGAAATTATGAGTTGATGGCACTAAGTAGGTACCTATATAACAAACAAAAACTAAACTGATACTCTATAACCTGAAAAGTGTTTAAACCTGTTTCCTGTTTTAAAGTCAATGAGATCTTTACAATTTGAGAGTAATGTATTAACATGACGATTATGAAAAAATTGGTAAAAATTAATAATAATCATTGTAAATCTTTATTTGCCTCGTTGATACTAGGTTAACCTTAAAAAAACTCGTTAAATTAATTCGATTTCGAATATTCATAGGGTCACCACGCTGCTCAGGCAAAATAGGATACGACTGTAATTAAAATTATTCATAAAATCTATACTAACTTAGATGAATAAATCTTAGAACAAACGAAATTGTCATAATTTTCACACCTTTATAATTTTTTTAGTTTTTACCTTATATTATATACCTACACATTTTCAAAAATAATATAATGAAAAGGGTCTCATTTGCTGCGAGGTTTTTAGGAGCCAGTGGCTTCAGAGTGAGGAACCTCCTCATAATGCATGCCATCTCATCTTCTGTATCTTGCCCTTGATCCAAGTGCTAAGCGAAAGTTTCTTAAGATGTTGATCCAAGCTTTTCGCTATAAGACCATTGACCGAAACGACAATAGGAACTTATACAATCGTTTAATCAACATTCTTTATGGAGATAATCTCTGCGCGAGGTCTAAATATTTTACTCCTTTTTTCACCCCTTACTATTAATTATAGTTAAAATATATAAACATATTTTTTTTACCACAAATTTCATATTAAAATGAAAATTACCTTTTAAAATATTATAACTTGTAGTACCTAAGCCACTGTTGTCTTAGTTAAGACGGCAGAAGTCAATAGCCAAGATGTTCTGCAACAAATCGGATGGTCACCCTCAACATTGGTAACGAAATAAAACTACTTCTTATGACAGACTCAAAAGGTCAATTTTAGTGGCATCCGTCATTCTATAAAATGTAACTTTACAAAATTTAGAGTAAATTATCTTAAATTTTACTACCATACTTTTGCTCGCGGCTTTACTCACGTTCGATTTTTCAAACCCCTATTTTACCCCCTTAGGGGTTGAATTTCCAAAAATCATTCCTTAGTGTGCGCCTACGTCATAAAAGGAACCAACTGTAAAAATTTCAAGTTTCTAACTTCAGTAGTTTAGGCTGTGCGTTGATATCTCAGTCAGTCAGTCAGGACTTTGAATTTTATATATATAGATTACCTACAATATTATTTTCGTAGCTACGGTTTCGGCTGCGTAAACATGTAGGTACCACAGAAAGTTCAAAAATTAACCTAACAAAAATCTTGACATAGATTACCTATTAATAAAATAATAATATAAAAAAATATTTTAAAAAAACCGACTTCAAACGCCACTTAAAAGTATAAAATAATTTTAGTTTGTACACGTATGTTGAAGTCGGGCCAGCGTCGCGCATCGGTTTCATCATTTCTATTTAGGCCGGTCCGTCTCACGGGCTAATTCAACAAGTATACCGGCCTAATAGTACATATTTACGATTTAATAATTTTAGTTTGTACACGTATATTGAAGTCGGACGGGCTTAAAATATAGAAACGATGATACCATTGCGCAACGCTGGCCCGACTTCAACATACGTGTACAAACTAAAATTATTTTATACTTTTAAGTGGCGTTTGAAGTCGGTTTTTTTAAAATATTTTTTTATATTATTATTTTAAGCTTTTTAGTGTAGCTTCATGGGACCAATTCACTAGACCATTTGTTTTGCTCCTTAAAAAAAGTATTGAAATATATTATTCCAAATAGAAATTTAGCATATGTATGTATGCTATGAAGTTTGCATGGTTAAAATCCTACACACACTCTGATCACGAGCGATTTGCTCTTATTCAATGAGGAGTTCCATCCTATATCTCCGAAGATATTCATCAGATCTTCACCAAACTTAAATGGAACCAACCTGACGATATGCCCTTTTAAATAAAAAAAAAATTATTGAAATCGGTTCAGATTTGACAGAGTTATAGAGTAACATCGTCAAAAATTCGGTTAGAAAAAAAATTATATTGAAATGCCGAATAGAAAAGCATTATGTATGTATGCTATGAAGAATGCATGGTTAAAATCCTACACATACTCTGATCACGAGCGATTTGCTCTTATTTATTGAGGAGTTCCGTCCTCCATCTCCGAAGATATTCATCAGATCTTCACCAAACTTAAATGGGACCAACCTGACGATATACCCTTTCAAATAAAAAAAAAATTATTAAAATCGGTTCAGATTTGACGGAGTTATGGAGTAACATCGCCAAAAAATAAAAATAAAAATAAAAAAAAAAACATACGCGTCGAATTGAGAACCTCCTCTTTTTTTTGAAGTCGGTTAAAAAGAGATGAGACACACGTCATGTAGAGTGTACACTAATTTGAACAAAATTTATTTACCTACCTATTATGAAAGGATGAATGAACGCTTCGAGCTTTTAACGATGTCCATTTGCATTGAAAAGAAAATATTTTTATTAAATATACCTACAACCAAATTATAAAACAATCACATTAATATTCATATTCACACTGTTTATATTGAACCCATATATCAAAATCATGAATGGTCTAAAGAATTATTTATTTATGTGATGTTAAGATGATACATAAAAATACCTAAGTAATATTCTTTTAAAAAATAAATTAAATGTGAATAAAAAACTAACACAAAGAAATCAGAATGATAATTATAATTTTAGTTTGATTTATTAATACCTAATGTCTTCGAAATTTTTATTACTTTATTAATTAAAAGAAATCTAGATATATGTATAGAAACACCTACCTACCGACCTCCTAGATACAAATGCAGGATGTTCTTTAATGGACATCGAAATCTACATTAATTCTATAGTTAAAATCTAAAATTTTATCATTACCAACGCAGTGTGGCATAATAACCAAAATGCTGGCAGC
The DNA here is from genome assembly GCA_038048805.1 of Hipparchia sbordonii. Lineage (NCBI taxonomy): Eukaryota > Metazoa > Arthropoda > Insecta > Lepidoptera > Nymphalidae > Hipparchia > Hipparchia sbordonii. Next base: position 11,607,067 of record CM076109.1, on the reverse strand, counting down.
ATTGCCCCTTCGGATGGCCAAACTAGTTTTTGGCCAAGTTAGCTAGCTGCCCGCTCCTGGATCTTATCGGCCTTTTATGGCTTTTAACGCTAACGTGGGCACACAACAAACGCAGAAATCAACGACCAAAAATCGCAGAAACCAGCGTTCAAAAATCACAAAAATGCGATGCAGACGCCATAAAAGACGCCAAAAAGCCATGAAAAGGCCGATCGCTGCCGCTAAAAGTAGCCAGTCTGCCCTTTCCCTTATTTTTACCGACGCCTTTTTTACATTTCTCCAACAACACGACACCAAACTTTACATTTCGTACACCAAGATCTAAAGGGAGATAACTCAAATAAGGTTTCTGTTTTCTAGACGAAAAAAAATAATCTTTTTTTAGGTTATATTGCGCAACATTATTAAATAATTTTATGACCAAAAATAAAAATGAGTTTCCTTTACTAAAAAAAATCAGAAAGACTTTTTTTCGTATAGGGAACAGAGACCTTATTTATGTTGTCTCAAAATTGGTCATTTATTTACACACCATTGAAACACATTGCACAAAATACTGCAAATTGCAAAAGCAATGGCGCGATCGGAAATCAGAATTTCCTCAATGATTCTCACGCCATTTATTTATATTTTATATTTTTGAATCGATCCTCAAAAAGACCTTACATGGTTAAAAGAGCAAATGTCAAGCAAGCAGTGCGCCTTGGAAAACCGATCGTTGATCCAATTACATCGGAGCGGCCCCTAAATGCATAATAAGTTTGTCATATATATTAATTTATAGGTTCTCCATATAATAATATGGTTCCGATAATATGCCGCGCCCACTTCAGTTCTCTTTATGTAACATGTTGTATGCTAATTTGCGTCATATAAGGCCAAACTCAAACCAATCGCCGATTATAACCGATAGGACTAATAGTATAATACTCGTAGCAATGAATTGATTTCTTAGCAACACTACATATTATAAAATAAAGTCCCTCACCGCGTCTGTCTGTCTGTCTGTATGTTCGCGATAAACTCAAAAACTACTGAACGGATTTTTATGCGGTTTTCACCAATTGACAGGGTGATTCATGAGGAGGGTTTAATTCTATAATTTGCTAAGGTTTTGTGTAAATTAGTTGAAATATGACGAAAGTTGTTGCAAATGTTTCATCAAAAACGCTGCCTAATCCCTTTCAGAATACCTACATGCAAAAATGTACGGTGGTAGTATGGTAGGAGAAGTCTGTATAGACAGCGTATGCTGCGCCTTGAATTCGTGTGGCAGCTCCGATGCGGAGCTGCCACACGAGTTCTTTGGGACCCCAACGCCCATCGGTAAATTCGGCCTGAGTCCCGAAATTTTATCTGCATCGAGATTAATCCCACACTCAACCATCTGGGATCATAACAACCCCCAGGGATACTCCGAGCATAGCAAGACAGGCAGGGCAATAATAACTTAACCAACCATGTTTGAATCTATTAATTCATCACTGAAAATACGCACTGTACGTAGACTTTGGTTTTCAAGAACGCAAAAACCCCAGCTTTGCAACTTGCAAGTTACTTAATTACTTAATTGCGAGATGTGTCGCAACAAAGTGTCAATTCGAAGATGAATTTTTTCTCAATTAGCATCCTAATTTATAGCTTTGTCGTCATATAAATGTTATAATTATACTGCTCTAAGAGTCATGTTACAAAACTAATATTGAATAATCATAAGTCGTCTTCCCTTGGTATTTGTGTGGAAATGGCTCTACTTAATGAAGAATTCGTCCACAAGTTTTTGCTATATTACATTTAATAAAGATTGGTAGATTATGGCCTAAACCCTTCTCATTCTGAAAGGAGACCCGTATCCATTGCCCAGGAGTTAATAAATTCATAAATTCTAACTTAGTTCTACAATACTTCTTAAATTAAAACTTAATTATTATTAAAAATACTAATAGGTACAAAACTAAATAATTTTTTATATTTAGCTTTTATTTTTGATATTCCCGTTTTAGTTTTAAACTAAATTGAATCTAAAAAGTTATCGATCAATGTAGTACCACATAGTACCCCAAAAGCTGACAGCATTGCCCCTTCTGACGGCCAAACGAATTTTTTGGCCAAGTTTGTTTCTAGCTTATTTATGGACTAATTGAATTTATAGATACATATTAATAAAGTCAAATACCTAAACGTATCTGGTCTTACACTAAGCAAATGCTTTCTAAGAAACTAGACACCTTATTAGGTACATATCAATAAAATTATGTGACAGTAAGCATAGAAATAATATCTGAATGCATAATAAAATTACCAATGTACAGTTGGTAGGTACCGTATATTTATATGGTAATGAGATTAATATGATTGCTTTCATAGAATAGGTAAATTAAATAGAGGTGTGTAGCGTTGACATGAAAACAAATGGTCCGAATGAGTAATAAAATACGTATTTAACATTATAGTGCAGCAGTACGTAGCATTATTATCATGTTAATGAGAACAATATAGATCCGTCTGCAGAGCTTAAATTAAAGATTAGTGTCGCTTTTGACCGCAGAATTTACTCGTATGAATGTAAATTTTAAATTTTAAATATAATATAAAACTGTTATCACACTAATATTATAAAGCCGAAAGTTTGTATGTGTATGTGTGTGTGTGTGTGTATGTTTGTTACTCCTTCACGCTATAACAAATGAACCGATTTGGTTGAAATTTGAAATGGAGATAGCTCATACCCAGGATTAAAACATAGGCTACATTTTATCCCGGAAAATTACAGAGTTCCTATGGGAATTAAAAACTTTGATCCACGCGGACGAAGTCGCGGGCATCGTCTAGTTTATAGTAAAAATTAGATTATAAATATAAATAATACCTATACATAAGTAAAATTAAATTTTAAAAGAGATTAAATTTTAAGAGGTGTTCCCACTACATTACAACATGGGATTATTCAAAGGGCGGACCAACGAATTCCTGAAAAGTCGGCAACGCATTGTTGGTGCTTCAGGTGCTACAAATGTTCATGGGCAATCACTTAAGATCAGGGGCCCAAGTCTGCTATTGCAATTGTAGTTACATTGTCTATCAATGACATCCATATGACATCCCAATTGCTACTTTTAGCAATTTGACTTGGGGGCTGGGGCCCAGGGGTTCAATTGTCTATCAATGACATGACAATTGCTAAAAATAACAATTGTCATGTCATTGATAGACAATGTAACTACAATTGCAATAGCAGACTTGGGCCCCAGGTGACCCGACTGCTCGTTTGTTCGCTATAAATATTTTATAAAAAGAGCAGAGGTCTCTACTTTTGGTAAAATTAGTAGCTTTCTAGGCATATACAATTTGCCTTTAGAATTATACTACATATTATATTTATTACAATTAATTCGAAAAAAAAATAAGTTATTTTAAGATGTTTATTCAAGAATCAAAGCTGTATTAAGCAACAATCACATTCCGGATTCTGAACTAATTGTAAATTCATTACCAACTACAACATTATTTTGACGACTAAAAAGAGGCTGTAAAAGTCTACTTGAATAAAACATTTTTTTGAATTAGAATTATTCATACATAATATGTTAATGAGAATACCATAGATATTAAACGTAAAGAGTATGCATATAAGTTATACGTGTGTAATTTATACGAAACTATAACACGTATACCAAGGGTAAATTTAAATCATGCAATAATTATAATGGTCGCAATTTATAATCGAGTTTAATATCATTTTGTCTATCAATTTGTGTGTAGCGAATATATACTCGTAGGCTGGTCTAGGTTTAATTTAAGAGCGTGTGTTTATGCATGATACATGCATGTAGGCTGTTAATCATACCTAATCTTATGAATGATATACAATTTATTTTTTACACACCTACCGACTTAACGGGAATGGGTCTGCTTTGTCTTCCCATGTTGACATGTGTTGGATTATATTGCATTTTTGAAGCTTCACTGTGGAAGCACTGTATACTTAGCTTAGTTTGTTTACTTATTGTAAAATTATTTTATTTTTTGAAAAGAGCAACTGCTGAGTTTCTTGCCGGTTCTTCTCAGCAGAATCTGCATTCCGAACCGGTGGTAGATTTATGACGTGTCATAAGAGCTACAAGGTAGCCTACATGAAATAAATAAATTTTGAATTTGAATGTGATGACAATGGGACTTTTGTATCCTACTATTTCCTATTAATATTATAAATTGATTGGATGTATGGCTGGATGGATAGCTTTATGGATAGATGTTTGTTACTCAATCACGCCACAACGACTGAACCGATTTGACTGAAATTTGGCACAGAGATAGTTATGGAATAACACACAGGTTACTTTTTATCCTGAAAAATAAGAGAGTTTCCGCGGGAATTAAAAAACTTCAATCCACGCGAACGAAGTCGCGGGAATCAATTAGTAAAATGGTTGTTCAATGGCGAATGTGGCTAATTTTGTTGTACTTCATAATTATAAATTCTTGAAGCCACTGCTTGAGAATTGAATTGAATTAATTATAAATTAAAATAAATTGACCGCTATTAACAATGTTATTAATCTAGTGCTATCCGCTTCTGTAAGCAGCATTATAAAGAGGATAGATCGAGATTAATGCTAAGATCTATAGATCTCAGCCTTAGAGCTGTTAATATACTCGTAGTTTAGTGCAAAAATTGTATACTTACTACACAAAAACATACTACACAACAACAAACAAAAAACAGAAAAACATTAAATTGTCTGCCGTCATAAGCATTTTTTCAATGCACGTTGCAGCTTATATATACACTTTTGCAACGTAGCGTGTTCATAAATAAAATTTAATTGGCACGATTTTAATCCACGCAACAGTTAATCAGCACCATAAAGGCACCTTAGAATGCCTACGCGATTAAATAACACATTACGGACACCTGAAAGTTGAGTTAAGTATATGTATCGCAATATGTTATGCCTACGCGATTAAAACTAGGCTGGTAGCAATTTATTAAAGTGGAGTAGCTATCGAGAACATAGGCGGATGATTGAAAAGGCTGCACCGCTTGCGCCCTGTCGCTTACTAGGCGATTGAAATTACATTTTACAAATCGCTGCTTCGATTCAAAACTACCATAAATCAAAATGACACTTTTTTGCATAAGAGCTAATAAAATAAAAATGAACTATTTTTGTCTACTGCTTTCTTATTTTACATCAAACTAGCTTTTGCCCGCGGCTTCGCTCACAACAGTTTTGATTTTTCCCTATTTTATCCCCTTAGGAATTCCCCCCTCCCCCTTTGAATTTTCAAAAATCCTTTCTTAGCGGATGCCTACGTCCTAATAGCTACCTGTATGCCAAATTTCAGCTGGATCGGTCCAGTGGTTAGAGCTGTGCGTTGATAGATCAGTCAGTCAGTCAGTCATCTTTGCCTTTTAAGGTTGGGTCGCCTAAGTTCGGACTTTTAGGGAGTGGGATGAGGACCGTGTTGCAAAATATTTTTTTTTTCCATTTAATACAACTATTTTCCAAATGGACTGTTAGTGGAACTTATTAACCATAAAAGTTATAATATGATACACCTTTTATTTATTTTGATACATGGATTGGTTGTGTGATAAAAGCTTTCAAAGTGACGGAGTATTTTTTCTGACTACTTTTCAAAAAACTCTTGTGAAGCCTAAGTTCGGACTACTGGTTAATTTCACCTCTGTTGCTGCAGCATTAGAGTGCACAGAAGAACATATCCGGTCTTTAGTCGACAATAACATATCACAAAATCGTCCTGTAATTCCGCGTGGTGTGACAAGGACAAGTTATTATAAATTTTTTTCTGGTTTTTAGTCCGATCTTCCCTCCTCAGCCTAATGAGAGCTAAACTGAGTTTCTCAAACTTTATTCACTCGGCCAAGCCCGCTAAGGAGCTTTCTGAAGATAGGTATCTACTTCAAATCGGCCATGCATAGTTATTTACAAAAGAAAGGCTGAACTTATGATAAATATTATATTTCTAGGTCATTGATTTTAACTCTGATTATGCATGGTCGCGCGAAGCGTGTGTCTCTGATACTTTGTAGGCATCTGGTATTCTGTAAGCAACCATTGATAAATTCTTAACCTTAAGGTCAAGTGGGGTAAGAGAAACATACTTTACTGGTTTGTGAACATTTTGGCCTTCAGCTATCAAAATTATACATTTATTTCGATATTAATTGAAACAAATCTTCGCTTTTGAAATATACTAACATTTTTTTTGATACAGAACTAGATTGTTCGTATAATTACGGCACAATTTAGCAACAAAGCTAGGTCATAAAAATGTTCCTCTTACCCGAGATTTGGGGTAAGAGGAACACTCGATACTTTTAAGTAATAACTCGTGTTTTTAAGTGTTTAAATAGCATGTATTAAATTTTTTGTTTGAGTTAAGTGGATGAAACCTTACCTCGTTTAAAAAAAGGTCTTATTTAGGCTGACAGCATAAAAAAACGAAATTTGGGGTAACAGGAACATATAGGTAAGGTCAGAGGTGCTAAACATTTCCTGGTATTAAATGAACGTATTAAAAACTAGCTTTCCGCCCGCGACTTCGTCCGCGTTTTGGATATATAGAAATAGAAATAGAAATAGAAATATTTTTTATTCAAATAAACTTTTACAAGCACTTTTGAATCGTCAATGAATCTACCACTGGTTCGGAATGCCTTTCCTGCCGAGAAGAGCCAGCAAGAAACTCGGCGGTTGCTCTTTTCAAAAAAATAAAAATTTTACAATTGTTATTGAACACAGGATAGTTATTACTGTCTTATGAATCACTGGAGCGAATTATATCCACGCTTTTTTATCATTTACATAGTCTTCAATTGTATAATATGCTTTTTTCATGAGAGTAGATTTAATTGATTTCTTAAACTAATCGCGCGAATATCGCGCTTGGCACAATTTTTCAAAACATGAACCCCCTTTAGTGATCGGTTAAAATGAAGCCTATGCCCTAAGCCTAAGCTCGAGGCATTTTGCTTTTTCTGTAACAAATAAACAGTTAAACAAATCATGGCTATTTACGGAACGTGTTATACCGGCTGACTTTTTAAGTCCTGGCCAAAATTTGTAGGATAAACCTTTTGTATGGGACCAACTTTCGTACTCGAAAAAAAAAAATCTACTAAGTATTTCATACATTTTGGTCACAGCTGATCGATACTTTCGTATGGAACAGCTGACTTTTTATTTCGAGTACGAAAGTTGGTCCCATAGAAAAAGTTGTTCATATTCATAGGTAGGTTTATCCTAGAAATCTTGGCCAGTACTTAAAAAGTCAGCCGGTATTTTAGTGGATTTTAAAAATGTTTGTTACCCCCTGAAACCGGGAAAGAGGAACATATGTTTCTCTTAACCTAGTATAGCCGTTCCTCTTTCCCAGCTTGCCATTTTGAAAGTTATGTTTTTATTGACATCGAAAAAGCACTAAAAACACACACTACAAACAATACAATACGTAGAAAATAAAGATTAAACGTAATAATTACACTTACCATAGCAATCAACCGCAAAACTGATGTTTTTAATATTTTAATAACACAAACAAGGAACGCCGCTAGGTCTTGGTTTTTTTAGTTTGACAACTGATTTTTTTTTCTCTCTTTTACTCGCTTATCTGCCGTGTTGTAGCGCCAACTATCCAAGAATATATGAACTACGCCTAATACTGTTATATCAACGTAGTGACCATAGAGCTCGCCGTTATAGTTTTCTTTTTACTAGTTACAGTTTCTCTTCCCCCCGCGTCCCTCTTACCCCACCTGACCTTATATCATTATTGTATGAAATCAAAGTAATTATTTATTATTATACCCGCACCGATCATGAACTATTTTTGCTCACCAGACTCTACACTTTTCATTTTAGCATGTCAGCTTAGTGATCTGGATTAAAAACAAAAACAGAAAATAGCTTAACAAAAAATTCATCGTTTTCATAGGAAATAAGAAATAATACTAGATACATCGAGAAGAAGATTCTATGTATTGATAAATACCTTTTTGTTATTCCAAAAAAAAGTAATTAAATATCAATTTATTTTAATGGATTAGCAAGTAATTTATTTCGATCCGAAATTTTGAGAACCGCTGCATTTTTTAAAGTGTTTTAAGATCGGATTATTATAGTCCGATCTTCAGCAAGGGGAGGAAAGACCGGATCTAGGCTTACAGACATCCTAGGCGTTAACAAAGTATACAAATCTAGAAAGAACTTGCTAATTCTACGCAAAATTCAACTTAAAAGCAATAAAATGATAAATGCTCACTGTAATCTCGAAACAAACTTTTGGAGGGAAGACCGGATCGACAAAAATTCACTAAAAACGGCAAATTTTTTTCAAAACTCCAGCGCGCACGTATTTCCTATCGCATCGTCCTTCGTGGTCTGAGGGTAGAGACAGAATAAAATGGCGGACCAGGCTACGTTGCCAACCGTGATAAATATCGCTTAATTTGCGGTAAATTCTATGCATCCGTTCTTATGTCACATCCGATCTTAGGCAACCCAACTTATATATTTGCACATACTCGTACAGCGTTAGAAGCGTATTTTTAAGCAGCACTAAATGTTTTTTTCAATAAAGAAAGAATATAGTTTTTTTTTGTAATAATTTTTTTTATAAAAATAGTAGAAATTTTCTGGAGAATTGGCTGGAAAAGAAGATAGCTCATGTCCAGGATTAACACAGGGGCTATATTTCCAGGATAATTCCTGGAAAATTAAAGAGCTCACGCGGGAATTAGAACCCTTAATCCACGCGGACGAAGTCGCGAGCATCGTCTAGTAATTTATATTAAGGTCATTATGAATTGTCAGAGATTTGCGAGCGATATTGGCATAAAATTGATGTGGGTCACGGGCTGAGCCGCCAATTCATATCATGACATGACAGAGGTCGGAGCCGCGGGCGAAAAATAGTGTTTTGAAAATTGAGATCGTATCTCAATTAGGTTGATGTCAATTAACAATGACAACGGACAAATAATGCGTGCACTGACAGCCAGACATATTGACTTATTCCTAGGGTCGGCAGGGATCGGCAGACTAAATAATTCACACAAAGAATTCTATATAATCAACGATTCACACAAACTCATATTTTTTTTAATTTAACCTACGAATAAATAATTCGTAGTATTGAACCAATAATATTCATTTATTTTAATACACCGTCTCACCGTCTAACTAAAGCGTAGAAGTTAAAGCCTTCGCTTCGATTTGAAAAAAAAAAAGTTTTAAGTACTTTAGTCTGCCGACCCTAGATTTATTTGTGCATAACGCCTCAGTAACCCAACGTGGTACGGCCTGCAACCTGGAAGGTCGCCGGTTCGATGCACATTGCACCAATTTTCGTACCCACAGCTGTCCGGTGTACCCACTTCTAATACAAGTTTTTGAAGGGAAATTAGAATATTACTCAAGTTCAGCTTGGGTAATATAGGTACTTAAAAAAATCAGCTTCTACAGTTTTTACATACGGAGGTACCTACAGCATAGGTATTATAATTAATACCTATGCTGTAGGTACCTCCGTATGTATATCCGTATATCAGTATTTTTTTTAATTCAATGACAAGATAGTCCTTGACTGCGACCTCACCTTATAGTGACTATGCAGTCTAAGATGGTAGCGGGCTAACTTGGAAGGGATATGGCAGTGTGCACGCTACTGCACTGGGTTGACTACCCTGTTGTACTACAACAGGGTAGGCAGATGATATAAAATTTTCAACCCATACCCCTAATGCGTTTTTATATCATACTTGCTCAGTAACTAGGGATTACTATGGTGGAAAGTCTCCTTGTAAAGGCCGCTGCATACATAACGTGCACGGGACGGGACGGGACGGGACGTGGAGTTTTGGAAACATCGTTTCATAGAAAATGTAAGCGACTGTGCATACGTCACGGAGCACGGACGGGACGGGAACGTGCCACGCGCGGAACGGGAAAAATATCGTCGGCGACGATGTTTAGCACGTCCCGTCCCGTACGTGCCCCGTCCCGTGCGTGATTCCGCTGCGTATGCACAGTCGCCCCGTTCGCTCCGGGGAGCTAAGTAGTGATGTTTGTGTATTTACCTACGAAGCAAAATGGACGAATGGAAAAACTAATTGAGTGTGTACGATCATTGAAAGTATTTAGACACCAAATATAAAAATTATCTGTGGCGTAAAATTGCAGTCGAACTATCACTCACTGAAAACGGTCAGATTTATTTTATTAATTTATTGCATTGGTATCTCTACTTATATTTTAATATGTAATAATAATTACAGTTGAACTTTTTATGCTCAAATCAATAGGTATATAGTATCAACCTTTGACGACCTCCCTGGCGCAGTGGTGAGCGCTGTGGTCTTATAACTGAGAGGTCTCGGGTTCGATTCCCGGCGGGGGCAATTTAGGAATTTATAATTTCTAAATTGTCTCTGGTCTGGCCTGGTGGGAGGCTTTGGCCGTGGCTAGTTACCACCCTACCGTCAAAGACGTGCCGCCAAGCGATTTAACGTTTCGACACGATGGCGTGTAAAAACCGATTAGGGGTATGGGTTGTATTTACACTGCTATACCCCTTCCAAGTTAGCTCGCTACAATCTTAGAAAAATCCATCTTTCCTTGTTCACATCACTAGCACGTTAGTTCTGAGTTATTGCCACGTTGCGTATGCATTAAAAATTCCCGTCCGTGTTTACTAACCACGTCCGGGCCACGTCCGGGCCACGTCCCGTCCACGTCCCGTGCACGTTATGTATGCAGCGAGCTTAAGTTGGTGTTTGCAATTCAAGGCAACATTACGTCGCACTATGCTTTAATTGTAATGTTCACATTACAGTTCAAGCTATGCAAAACTCCTTGGTAAACAATCTCTTTTCTTATAAAATGGTAAGAAAACTTTTTACTGAAAAAAAAAAACACTGAACATGGCGGCATTTAATTTCCATACATTTCAAACTATGCAAAACTCCTTGGAACTCAGAGCCGTAAAAAAAAAAATGGAAAACTATTTACGAAAAAAAAATGGAAATGGCGGCATTTCATTTGATCTGAAAGTTTGTGAAGTTTGTTCGTAAAGGGATTTAAGTTATTTACAACAATGTCAAGCACTTCATCAGATGATGAAAAAGGAGGAGAGCCTGATTTTTGTTTGCTTGAAGCAGAACAAATGATGCAAAACCTTTTGCCGGATAAGTCCAAAGTTACCTCGCAAGAATGATATAAAGTAGAATGCTTACCTCGGTTGCAAGTAGCTATTACACCCTCGAACTATATTCACCCTCGCTCGCTGCGCTCGCTCGTGTGACTAAATATCTCGGGTGCACGCGATCCATTAGCGCCCTATGCGAGCTGCGCTCGCACTGGCGCCAAATTGGATCTTGTTCTGTAATAGCTTACTTACGTCCCTTGTGTAACAATCTACTATTATATCATACTTGCTCAGTAACTAGGGATTACTATGGTGGAAAGTCTCCTTGTAAGTTGGTGTTTGCAATTCAAGGCAACATTACGTCGCACTATGCTTTAATTGTAATGTTCACATTACAGTTCAAGCTATGCAAAACTCCTTGGTAAACAATCTCTTTTCTTATAAAATGGTAAGAAAACTTTTTACTGAAAAAAAAAAACACTGAACATGGCGGCATTTAATTTCCATACATTTCAAACTATGCAAAACTCCTTGGAACTCAGAGCCGTAAAAAAAAAAAATGGAAAACTATTTACGAAAAAAAAAATGGAAATGGCGGCATTTCATTTGATCTGAAAGTTTGTGAAGTTTGTTCGTAAAGGGATTTAAGTTATTTACAACAATGTCAAGCACTTCATCAGATGATGAAAAAGGAGGAGAGCCTGATTTTTGTTTGCTTGAAGCAGAACAAATGATGCAAAACCTTTTGCCGGATAAGTCCAAAGTTACCTCGCAAGAATGATATAAAGTAGAATGCTTACCTCGGTTGCAAGTAGCTATTACACCCTCGAACTATATTCACCCTCGCTCGCTGCGCTCGCTCGTGTGACTAAATATCTCGGGTGCACGCGATCCATTAGCGCCCTATGCGAGCTGCGCTCGCACTGGCGCCAAATTGGATCTTGTTCTGTAATAGCTTACTTACGTCCCTTGTGTAACAATCTACTATTATATCATACTTGCTCAGTAACTAGGGATTACTATGGTGGAAAGTCTCCTTGTAAGTTGGTGTTTGCAATTCAAGGCAACATTACGTCGCACTATGCTTTAATTGTAATGTTCACATTACAGTTCAAGCTATGCAAAACTCCTTGGTAAACAATCTCTTTTCTTATAAAATGGTAAGAAAACTTTTTACTGAAAAAAAAAAACACTGAACATGGCGGCATTTAATTTCCATACATTTCAAACTATGCAAAACTCCTTGGAACTCAGAGCCGTAAAAAAAAAATGGAAAACTATTTACGAAAAAAAAAAATGGAAATGGCGGCATTTCATTTGATCTGAAAGTTTGTGAAGTTTGTTCGTAAAGGGATTTAAGTTATTTACAACAATGTCAAGCACTTCATCAGATGATGAAAAAGGAGGAGAGCCTGATTTTTGTTTGCTTGAAGCAGAACAAATGATGCAAAACCTTTTGCCGGATAAGTCCAAAGTTACCTCGCAAGAATGATATAAAGTAGAATGCTTACCTCGGTTGCAAGTAGCTATTACACCCTCGAACTATATTCACCCTCGCTCGCTGCGCTCGCTCGTGTGACTAAATATCTCGGGTGCACGCGATCCATTAGCGCCCTATGCGAGCTGCGCTCGCACTGGCGCCAAATTGGATCTTGTTCTGTAATAGCTTACTTACGTCCCTTGTGTAACAATCTACTATTACACACCATCATGTCGGAAAGCTAAATCGGTTACCCTTGTACGGAACCCTGAAAAGAAATATGTACTTAAGCGTTTAAATTACGAGAATTTCACAACAAAGGCTCACGAGTTGCGGCAAAGGTTCGGCGTTGGCGCAGCTAAGGCGCTCCTTTAAAAAGCATAAGGGACAGTGTGACAGTTACATTGACAGCTGGCTTGTTTACATTTTAATGCTCACCGATTTATGTGTGAGACTTTACCGTGGTGATGTAAGGGTAGTGTTGCCCAAGGACAGTGTTGGTCTTGCAATCTTGGTCTTGTACTTGCATTTTTAACCCCCGACGCAAAAAGAGGGATTTTATAAGTTTTACGTGTGTATCTGTGTGTCTATCTGTTCCCTCGTAGCTCTTTTACAAATGAACCGATTTTGATGCGGTTTTTTGATGAGATGGATCTTACATACAACGTGTATTGAAACTCCGAAATAATACTGAAGGAGGTGAATGTGCTTATAAAACTGAACAACTTTGAACAAGGAACATAGGTCGAAATGTGAAAAAAAAAATTTGGACCTCCCATACAAAATTGACGATCAGCTGATTGATTTACTATGGGAGGTAAAAAATTTTTTTTCATATTTCGACCTAGGTTCCTTGGGGAATGTTGTTCAGTTTTATGAGCACATTCACCTCCTTCAGTAGGTATTATTTCGGAGTTTCAATACACGTTGTATATATAATATATACATATATATGTATAAATATATTTATAACCAAAGAAAGCCACTTTGATGAACTTACCTAGTACCTACTACCTAGTGTATTAGTAGTAGTAGTGGAAAGTAGAAGTGGGATCCGGTTTGATTGTTTGGTGGTCAAGTTTAACTTTTTAACGATAACTATGAGTATGTGGAACTTGGTGGAACTGGTCTCACAGATAAAGTTATCTAACATACTCGTAACAACTAACAATATATCTTGTGTTAGGTAAACGTTTTATTTCCAATTGCACGCCTTTTTTTTATACATTATACATTTTTTTATACATTATACAATTTCTTATACATTATACAAATATTTATTACAAGTACGTAAACAATAAAAAAAAAGTAGTAAGCAGATTTTTAATATTTGAAGACAGATTAAAAAATAATTATTTTATAACATACGTTTTAAGGATCACAATAAATTGTAATTCTCGCAGGATTTTTTAATATTATTTAAGTACTTTATAAATATCCTTGTTGTATTATAGCAAACAAGTCATATAAGTTTAATAAAATAAAACGAAAATTGATTTTTTAATATTATTTGGTTTATAATATCCGTGTTGTAGGTATTATAGCATAAGTTTAATAAAATAAAACTAAAAAATTTGATATACATTCATATCCGTATACCATATTTGGTACACAAGTTTTGTCAGTCATAATTCGCAATGTGTCTGTCTCTGATATGATTTAGGTAGATAAGTCAATACAAGTTTCCAAAAACTGACATTACGGAAATCGACAACACATATTATAAGAGTTACAATTAGGTATAGGATGCAGGTGTGGGCATTTGGGCTAGGTGTGGGAATACTTGCAATAAATCTTTACAGACAGTAGGTAAAAAGCGTCCACGTCAAATTGGCCGTTGTCGACTGTTACAAATGACATCATACCCACAGTTTAGGTGGGCAGAATCCCTGCAGTATCAGGATTGAGGAGTTGGGTCCTGGAATTTAACAGTTCCTAAATAGTCCATAGTTTAGGGGAGCAATATCCCGGCAGCATCAAGATTGAGGAGATGGAACCCGAAGATTTAATGGGAAGCTTTTGTTAGCAAAGTTATGAAACTAAATTTTATTTTAGGTCATAACTTAAAAAAAATTCAAAAAGACTCTTTTTTCGTTTAGGGAACAGAGACTTTTTTTAGAGTTGTCTCACTATTGATCTGGGTGTGCGATATGTACACAGAAGTCAGAACACAAGGTCAGAAAACAATCTTCAGGTAGGTAAATAAATTAGATCACGAAGAGGCGTTTTTGTAACTTTCTGTTCAAACAATGGGCTTCTATCTAATGAACTCTAATGTATAGAATAGAATAGAATAGGAATAGTTTTTTATTCAAATAAACTTTTACAAAGTGCTTTCGAATCCACTGGTAGATTCATTTAACCAACTTATGGTTATTTTTAATGCTCAAATTTTTAATCGCGTAATTAAAAAAAATGGTAATCAATATGACCTTTGACTTTAAAGTTATTTTACTTTCGAATATTCATCAATGAAAGTTCTACTAAATAAAATTCAGTCCTTAGCTATGTTGAGTAAGTAGGTATCTACTTATTACTTAACGCCATTATAGATTTATAGTAGGTAACTAATACCTTTGTATCTTCAAACCAAATTGGTTATATAATATAGACATTATATTTAGATAGTATAACCATTCGCACGTTTTTCCATAACAGTTCATTAGTTCACGGACGAAAGAAATATGGTCACGTAGTAAAACTGACTCTATCGAATCCATTGCCTAAATCTAATATAGTATCTAGGGCATGTTAGCAAAAAGTGTAAACCCAAGTTTTTATTGCCAAATACTTGATTAATAAATAATTTATGAAATACTATTAGGTAATCAAGTTTTTGAAGCCTTATAAAACAGTTTTTTACTAAATTGCGATTAGACATACACATCCTGTGCTCATGTTAATATTGACCGTTAAAATTAAAGTTAAAATAATATATCTTGTCAAAGTATTGCGTAAAATGTTGCCTGTGATCCTTAAAAGTAGGTTGTATAATGAAGTTTTAACCACATATTTAGTTTTGAACATGATTGATTATACAAATAACTAATATGGGTTCATTGAGAAATAATTAACTTGAGATAGACTAGATTAGATATACCTAGATTAGTCGAAAAAGATTTTCTGAACTTTTCAGAGGGCTAACATACGCGCAATGAGAAAGTTTTGTCTTCCCATTTTCTCGTGTTATCTCTATAATATAGAGATAACATCGATAGACACATTATGTCTATCGACGGTCAACGCTAACGGTCATTGGTATATTGCATTGCAAAACGATTTTATTTCACAATTTCCAACTTTTTAAGCGACGAGTTTTTACGTTCTGACATTTTACGAATAAAAAAAAATACAAAACGTCAAATTTAGTCAACGGTTAAAGTTTACTTGGCGATGGTGAAAACGGCCCTAAGGATTTTTAAGTCCGTTTATGTCAGATAATTTAACGAAGTTTTGATTAATTATTTATTTGACTTGATAAATCAGAAAGAATTTAGATTGCCTGCTGTTATACCTACCTACATAATTTAAGATTAAATAATTTTTTAACACGAGGAAATATATTCTTATGCAACATAATATTATTAAGTTATGCTGTTGTCAATGATACAAGTTATTAACCTGCTCCGGTTACTTTGTCTCGCGCTTCCGTATTTTCTTTGCATGAAACATATAGGTAGGACTAGAATTTTCCACGTTATGGGAACGTCAGGATAAAGCGTGTACTTGCGAGCAATTATATTTTTATTTATACATATCGTCGGGGATAGTGCAAAACCGCGTATCTACACTCGTTAAAGTTTTACAGGGGAAGTTTAGAACTTTATAAATTTCTTATTTCTACGGGTATTGGGCTATTTTTGCATTGATGTGTTTCTATGTATTGATAAAAATAGATAGCTTTTAAAGTGATTAATTTAGTCGCTACGACACTTACGCGGTTTTGATTTGACCACAAACGTATGAAAATGGATTTTAAGGTACTAATGCTAGTTACGTGGATTTGCATTGTCCCCGACGATACCATTGCCTAAGAGTACGTTTTTGGCAAGCGTTTAAAGTAGACGGGAAGGAAATTCTGTATAATCTTTCCTTAGTAATTGTCCGCGCAGGAGCGCTCTTGTCATTTTCATATTTTCTTGTTGGCGTTAACTTCACCTTTACTATTCGAAAGTTAAAATGTTTGTGCTTAGGCTACAGATAACGATTATGACGTAGTTGCCCGCTAAGAAAGAGTTTTTGAAAACTATGTCCCTAAGGGGGTAAAATAGAGATTTGAAAATCGAACTTACGGGCAAAAGCTAACTAACTAGTCATCAAATAAAATAATTGAAGTATTTAATTATTTCAAAAATAAATATTTCAATCTAAATTTTCTTAAATGGTATCCAACGAAAACAAATGAAAAATACAACACTGACATACAATATCTATACACATATAGATGTAGGTATTTATGCTACGAGCTATTATATCAAGCGAAGTGATCGTAATTACCAATTTTGTGCTGATTGCTAACAAACGTGAGAGTGAAGGGTCACGGAAGTGATGTGAATTGTGACAAATTGTGTTGGGAAATGTCAAATGTAGCCCTATGCACATCCTATAAGTACATAAAATTTAGACCCATATGTACAAAGATATTTATAAATATCTCTGTATATGGGTCTAATAATTGTATTGGAAAATGAGCTCCCAATTAAGTCTAACTACGAGTACCTAAACTGGTTACTATTGGATAGAGGCAGGTGTTACTTTGCGGAATTCCATGATATTAAAAGAAAAAACAATCTTTCTTTGCTATAATCCGCCAAACCAAAAAAAAAAAAGACGTGTGGCACTCGGGGACTGCCGCGGTAAAGCTATTGCATAGCATTTTTTATCAACGCCATCTAGCGGTGAGAGGAGTCCCGTTATTTTCGTTACGGAATTTCTGGATTCGGTCTCCACACTCATGGCCCGCGATAGAAGCTATGTAATAGCTTAAAAAACAAAATGGTTTGGCGGATTATAACAGCAAAGAAAGATTTCTTTTTCATTTAATACATTAGATACAACGTGTGTAAGACGCATGCACTAACTACTCAGACGTATGCCTCATGTTCGTTGAAAATAGCTTATGTTGGCTGGCACACGACAGCGCACGGGTAGACCCGCGCTACTCCATGTATTAGGTAGGTAGGTACTAGGCTCCGGTTGTGTTCTTAAGAGATCTCGGAGCTTTCCAATATGCGCTCAGGGTGGCTATGGTGGGGGTTTTAGTGGGTAAAAATCCCACATAACCCGGGACCCTACCCCACGTTTTCGGGTATCTTTAAAGAAGATTTTCCCCTCGTTAAAAAAAAAGACGTGTGGCACTCGGGGACTGCCGCGGTAAAGCTATTGCAT
Organism: Hipparchia sbordonii; assembly: GCA_038048805.1. Taxonomy (NCBI): domain Eukaryota; kingdom Metazoa; phylum Arthropoda; class Insecta; order Lepidoptera; family Nymphalidae; genus Hipparchia; species Hipparchia sbordonii. The sequence continues at coordinate 11,589,027 of CM076109.1, read as the reverse complement.
AGCATTTTTTATCAACGCCATCTAGCGGCTCACCGTAGAGGAGTCCCGTGTCAGGTTATTTTCGTTGCGGAATTTTTGGATTCGGTCTACACGCTGGCCCGCGATAGAAGCTATGCAAAAGCTTAAAAAAAAGGTAGGTAGGTACTATTGCTTCGGTAGCTTACATGACGCATACCGCTAAGCAAGTTGAAAGCACACAAGTGTAGTTACACCAATTATGTATGTACCTTTGCAATGTTTTGTATCGTCACAGGTCATTCGCTGTTATTTTATATGTAGAAGGTCAAATCTGTCAAAACGTCATTTATTTGGCGATTGATCTTTAACTTGCTAAGGGCCGATTTCACAAACGGAAAATAAATTGTATCCGAGCGTAAAGATATTTTGGCCGATTTTCTATAGACTTGCATATTTGTAGATTTGTATAGACAAATCCTATCTGAATGCCCATTTCCGTTGGTGAAATCGGCACTTTAATATATTTTAATTACCCTTATCTTGAAATTCATGATTTCCGTGTAGGTATATTTCTTTTAATATCATTAGGTACGTAGATAAATATTACTTAATAACATAAATACTTTACTCATTCGAAAGGAGATCTGTACCCAGCGGGCTGGTGAAGGGCTGAGATAAATATCTTTTTTTATTATTCAATGACAAGATAGTCCTTGACTTGGATATCACCTGATGGTAAGTGACGATGCAGTCTAAGATGTAGCGGGTTAACTTGGAAGGGATATGGCAGTTTAACCTACCATACACCTAATGTGTTTCTACACGCCATCATGCTGGAACGCTAAATCGCTTGGCGGCACGTCGTTGACGGTAGGGTGGTAACTAGCCACGGCCAAAGCCTCCCACTAGACCAGACCAGGGACAATTTAGAAGTTATAAATTTCCAAATTGTTTCCGCTGGGAATCGAACCCGAGACCTCCTAATTTTAAGATCTCAGCGCTCACCACTCGAAATTTTTGTTTTTACTTTTTTTCTCTAAAGCAGGTATAAAAAAACAATATCAGCTGTCCGGTTTAACCTGTCTTTTATTAATAAAACTTTGAAAGTAACAGTTCCAAAACACACCCACAGTTGTAGGCAAAGATATTATGCAATTACCGTTTGGTTTATTAGAGCCGTATCACACACTTTAATTGTTGAATGGCCGAGAAAATAAATGACCCGAAGAGTAGGCATTATGTCATAGGTGTTCTTAGTTTTTAAGTGCCACACGCACTCGGGGACTGCCGCGGTAAAGCTATTGCATAGCATTTTTTATCAACGCCATCTAGCGGCTCACCGTAGAGGAGTCCCGTGTCAGGTTATTTTCGTTGCGGAATTTCTGGACTCGGTCTCCACGCTGGCCCGCGATAGAAGCTATGCAATAGCTTAAAAAAAAAGGTAGGTAGGTACTATTGCTTCGGCAGCTTACATGACGCATACCGCTAAGCAAGTTGAAAGCACACACGTGTAGTTACACCAATTATGTATGTAACTTTGCAATGTTTTGAATCGTCACAGGTCATTCGCTGTTATTTTATATGGAGAAGGTCAAATCTGTCAAAACGTCATTCATTTGGCGATTGATCTTTAACTTGATAAGGGCCGATTTCACAAACGGAAATTAATAAGTTGTATCCGAGCGTAAAGATATTTTGGCAGATTTTCTATACAAATCCTATCTGAATGCCCATTTCCGTTGGTGAAATCGGCACTTTAATATATTTTAATTACCCTTATCTTGAAATTCATGATTTCCGTGTAGGTATATTTCTTTTAATATCATTAGGTACGTAGATAAATATTACTTAATAACATAAATACTTTACTCATTCGAAAGGAGATCTGTACCCAGCGGGCTGGTGAAGGGCTGAGATAAATATCTTTTTTTATTATTCAATGACAAGATAGTCCTTGACTTGGATATCACCTGATGGTAAGTGACGATGCAGTCTAAGATGTAGCGGGTTAACTTGGAAGGGATATGGCAGTTTAACCTACCATACACCTAATGTGTTTCTACACGCCATCATGCTGGAACGCTAAATCGCTTGGCGGCACGTCGTTGACGGTAGGGTGGTAACTAGCCACGGCCAAAGCCTCCCACTAGACCAGACCAGGGACAATTTAGAAGTTATAAATTTCCAAATTGTTTCCGCTGGGAATCGAACCCGAGACCTCCTAATTTTAAGATCTCAGCGCTCACCACTCGAAATTTTTGTTTTTACTTTTTTTCTCTAAAGCAGGTATAAAAAAACAATATCAGCTGTCCGGTTTAACCTGTCTTTTATTAATAAAACTTTGAAAGTAACAGTTCCAAAACACACCCACAGTTGTAGGCAAAGATATTATGCAATTACCGTTTGGTTTATTAGAGCCGTATCACACACTTTAATTGTTGAATGGCCGAGAAAATAAATGACCCGAAGAGTAGGCATTATGTCATAGGTGTTCTTAGTTTTTAAGTGCCACACGCACTCGGGGACTGCCGCGGTAAAGCTATTGCATAGCATTTTTTATCAACGCCATCTAGCGGCTCACCGTAGAGGAGTCCCGTGTCAGGTTATTTCATATTATATATATATTATGGGCATTATGTCATAGGTGTTCTTAGTTTTTAAGCTATTGCAGCCGGCCCGCGATAGAAGCTATTCTATCGCGAGCCGGCGTGGAGACCGAATCCAGAAATTCCGTAACGAAAATAACCTGACACGGGACTCCTCTACAGTGAGCCGCTAGATGGCGTTGATAAAAAATGCTATGCAATAGCTTTACCGCGGTAGTCCCCGAGTGCCACACGTCTTTTTTATTTATTTTCCGAGGAAAACTTTTGCAGAGTTGGTCGTTTTATAAACCACTAGATGATGCCCATTTGATTCCCAGGGGAACTCTTTAATTTTCTGAGATAAAACGAGCCTATGTGCTAATCCTGGGTCTGGTGGGTAATAAGCTGTCTCCATTCCGAATATCAGCCAAATCAGTTCATTCATTGCTGCGTGACGTAACAAACATACACACACGCACACATGCACACACATACAAAATTTCGCCTTTAAAATTATATTAGTGTGATAAGTTCATTTGATAAAAAAACGTATTTTGTTTGTTTATTTTTCAATTTAGAATGAAACAGGCTCGGCAGTTGAGTGTGAAGTGCGTCTAACTCTCAAACTGGTTTGGGAGATAAACCTGTGAGATAAACAGACAACGACTCGACCTTGTTACAGATTATATTATGCAGTTCATAATACAACTACATTCATATATTTATTTTACGATTACGTTTGATAGCCAAAATGAAATTAAGTTTAAATACCCTTTACTCGTTGACTTGGTTATTTATCGTATTATATCATTTTTTTTACCAGATTTTTTAAATAATATTAATTGCAGACCAACCTGATATATAAATCATGCTGAATGTGATCATCAACATATATAAAATTCAAAGTCCTGACTGACTGACTGACTGACTGAGATATCAACGCACAGCCTAAACTACTGAATTTAGAAACTTGAAATTTTTACAGTTGGTTCCTTTTATGACGTAGGCGCACACTAAGGAAGGATTTTTGAAAATTCAACCCCTAAGGGGGTAAAATAGGGGTTTGAAAAATCGAACTTAACGTGAGCAAAGCCGCGAGCAAAAGCTAGTGTAGGTATATTCCTTAACAGACTGGAAAGAGTCAGAGAATATTTTCATCCTTTTTCGTCCATACTAAACTACAGGTTTACGTAACTTGAAAACTTACAGCTACTCTAGATCTCTAGACCCACAGATTTACATACCTACAGTTAACTTTTTTTTTTGTAAGAATACATATATATTAGCCCAGCCGTAGTTGACTAATGCCCTCCTATCCCCTCCAAATAAGCGGAAAGCTTGTGCTAGGAGTGGGTACCACAATAGTGCAACGGTTGAGATTCGAACCGCGACCTTCCAGTTTTCAGTCCGCACCTTTAACCGTTGGGCTACTGAGGCTATCATCTATCTTAACGGTTAAAGATGAAAGTATATTAGATGTCTGAGAGCTTAACTGCTTGATGAAACATCAAAAACCCATTTCTAAATAAGCATTGCGTTACCTAAGAATTAAAGCAAAAGCTATAATTTAATAAGGTTCCAAGGCTGACAAGATATTTTTCAATATGCGCACTTTACTCAACAGAATGTAAATTAATTCAACGACAAGACCACGGATTAGCTGAGCAGAAAACCATTTTTTAGACTTGAAGGTAGATTTGTCTGTCTGTCTGCCCATAAATCTGCATACAATTTTTGAGAATATTGACAGCTGTTAGGAAATACAAAGTCTGTTTCGAAATCTGCTTAGCTTTAGTCTATAGCTCGGGAAGAGCTATCAAATGATCAGAACAGAATAGAATAGTATTCAAATAAGCTTTCACAAAGTGAGTTGAGTTCGTAACATATTTCGCTTTATCTAAATTTCCTATATATTTTGTACATGTAATACATATACTAATTCACTGTAAGTATATATTTTGCAATAAATTGAGCAAGGATTTCAACACGGAAATAATTCCACTAAAATAGATACGAAGTCATTTAAGACAGCCATCAAAACACGAAAATACACATTTAATTGAATAGCGATATTGTTCCTAAATTGTTATTGTAGATATCATAAAATATATCTTTATAAGCAGCATAACTGATAGTTTGAGGCCGGTGTCTTCGTAGTAGATTAGAACTTCGCAAAGATATGAAAAGGTAGTATGTTAGAGAGACTGGCCTTTTCGTAATCACCTGTAAAGTGCAGTAGGCCTCTACGTCAGCGAGCGCCGATACCTTAATATTAAGGGTCTTGACCCAATTCCATTTTTTAAAAATATTATTAGCCAAGCTGAACTTGAGTTATATTCTCCTCTCCCCTCCAAATAAGCGGAAAGCTTGTGCTAGGAGTGGGTACGACAATAGTGCAACGGGTGGGTCTACATACCTACATATTACATCGTAGTAGGGTTCTAGTTATTCTAAAGTGCCGGTAGAGGTTTTCTTGGTATATTATAATGTAACAGGTCCCTACTACTCAACTGAGTAGGTACAGGTATCCAACTCTCAGGCCTAATTCTATAGATCAAACTCTATAAACTTCAGTATTTAGGTTTAACGATTAATATCCAATAATTTTATTTCGGATCTCCAAAGTTGATCACCCATCTAGTTATAGATTTGGTTCAAAGTTGCTTAGTTTTAGTCGCATGTAGGTCATACTCCACATGCCCCTCTAGGCCTTATTAAAGTTGGTTTTGAAGTTTATGAATAATAAGTATATTTCTATTTTTGCAGAACCTTCCTGATCTCCTCAAGTCGAAATATGTCCAAGGCCTCGAAATCCACGATGCCCACAAAAGCTTCGACAAATCCAAAGTCCTGGAGACAGTGGAGGCAGCTAGAGAGGCCATCAGCTCCTCAGGTGGCAGAAGTTTGTTCCTGGCGCTACCAGCTCATCCTGAACTCTTGGCGAAGTATTACGATCTCAGAGCCTTGATGAAGAAAGTAGATCTGATGATGGTGCAAACACACGCCTTGGGCTTGGTCAAGAAGATGACTTATCACCCCAGTCGGTTAAGCGGAGTCTGGGATATGATGAACACTGTGAGTACAACACTAATATTATAAAATAATTTATCTGCTATAGGCCCTTTTCGATAACCATGAAACGTAGAGGATGGCCCAAAAGTTTAAAAAATGCATAAATTCCACGGGAAAAAGTTCCCTTGAATAAAGTTTTTTTTAAATATTTATTTATTATAATTAGAATTAACAATCAGACTAATATTATAAATGTGAAACAGCCACGGCTTACGGACGCATCCGATGGTATGTTTTCAGCGTTTCAGTTGTGGTAACTAGATTTTTTCCTTTAACTTTAATAAGTTGCACTGAGCGATAAAATCCCCAGAAGATGTAAGACTATTTCAAGGAATGGGCACTGAACTTAATAGGGCTGAATGGGATGGTGCTATAGATATGAAAATATCTAGGCTGAGATATCTGACGCCTGCCATTGCAGCACTTACATCGCATATCGAAATTACGGGCCAGGCTACCCAAAAAAGTCGGCCATAGAGTGCTAACATGGGGGGCAAAAAATATACGTAGAGCGTTTTTAGATATAGAGCTCAAAGGTGCGGCACCAATTTCATTACAAGGCGGATAATTCCATGAGCGGGTTTCCTCATTATACGCCATTAGACACTTACCTAAGTGCCAATAAAGCCTCCGTACGAAGTTAGAGTGCGTAAGCTAGTTTTTTTTTATTCGATGACAAGATAGCCCTTGACTGCGATCTCACCTGATGGTAAGTGACGATGCAGTCTAAGATGGTAGCGGGCTAACTTGGAAGGGGTATAGCAGTGTAAACTCAACCCATACCCCTTATCGGTTTCTACACGCCATCGTGCCGGAACGCTAAATCGCTTGGCGGCACGTCTTTGACGGCAGGGTGGTAAATAGCCACGGCCAAAGCCTCCCAGACCAGACCAGAGACAATTTAGAAATTATAAATTCCTAAACTGCTCCCGCCGGGAATCGAACCCGAGACCTCCCAGTTATAAGACTACAGCGCTCGCCACTGCGCCAGGGAGGTCGTCAAAGTAGTAGTTTATTAAAACTGTTACCGTAAGATAGTATCGTAGTCACGATACCATTTACCCCATCACCTGTAGTTTAACTTACACCGTTTTCTAGCTATGTCATACAAAACTAGTGTGAAGGCAAACAGGCACATTGAGAAAAATTCTACAAACATCCATTAACACCTATCTGTACCAGTATAGCGCTTATTCTTGAGAGGATAAAGACGCAGTGACCGCAATTTTAAAATTCACTATATCTAGGCCAGGCGGCATGTGCTTGAGCATCTTTAATTTAAAATTCCGAGCCATAAAGCAGACCAAGTGTAAACCAAAGACTAATCTAGATATAAGATAGATAATCTAAACAACTTTGTCATCTAACCACAGGGAAGGTTGACTGAACTGAATCATCATATAATGGTGTAAACTGCCTTCGCCTAAATGCTTTAAGCTAAACCGTATGCAAATATTACAAAAGCTTCAGACACGGTCACGCTCCTGTCATCATTTGACATCTTATTATAACAAGGATATAAAGTTACTAGATTGTTATCCTCAACTTGATCCACGCGGAATTTATGTATTCTTTTAATATAACGTCTAAATATTTCTGCGGGATTAATTTCGCGCAGTAAAAAATAGCCCACACCAGTCAACAGAGTTCAAGATTATTCAGCTTTGGGATTATCCAAAAATGATTGCATCATTGTAAAGATCCCAATCTTGGGAGAGGGCCAGTGCCATTCAAAGATTGATTGATTAATATTATTGATCTTTAATTTAGTGCACAAACAAACGTATAATACGTTGAGTTTTCTAATAATTACATATTTTCGAATTTTAGGCTTAACTGTAAAGAAAAAGAGTAACAAATAAACAATGCGGATTAATCATTTTTATATGAGTCATTATATGTCGTGTTAGGATCCGCAAAGGCGTCTAATATTACTCGATACAAGTTTATGGGCACATTTAATTACTACAGGATATTAATTAACATTAAATGTGATTGGTATGAAGCTATCAAATTAAATGATTAGAACCGGGTAATTTTATTTTGCATCTCCGTATCTCCGTAATTCTTGGAATTCTATGGATGTTCGACGTCCGAAGTTCGACGACCTCCCTGGCGCAGTGGTGAGCGCTGTGGTCTTATAACTGGGAGGTCTCGGGTTCGATTCCCGGCGGGGGCAGTTTAGGAATTTATAATTTCTAAATTGTCTCTGGTCTGGTCTGGTGGGAGGCTTTGGCCGTGGCTAGTTACCACCCTACCGTCAAAGATGTGTCGCCAAGCGATTTAGCGTTCCGGCACAATGGCGTGTAGAAACCGATTAGGGGTATGGGTTGAATTTACACTGCTATACCCCTTCCAAGTTAGCCCGCTACCATCTTAGACTGCATCGTCACTTACCATCAGGTGAGATCGCAGTCAAGGCCTCTCTTGTCACCGAATAAAAAAAAAATGTTTTACTACTCTATTTGAAATAGATAAGCCGCCGGATTGGCTGAAAATGATTGCTATAGCGTGAAGATCACAAACGTTCTCTTGTATAAATTGAAACTGTAGGTAGTAATGATTGCTGCAGATTTTCCACAATCATCAAGTTATAGCTCATGAATTTGTTTTCGGTTTCTTCGAGTCACTAGGTACCGATTTAAATATTATTTACAAAAGACTTTTGAAATACTAACATGAGTAAATAATTCTTTCCCAGGATTCAGTAGTAGATCTGGTAGTTGGATTAGGAGTTCCAGCGTCTAAAGTGGTAATAAGCTTGCCAGCTACAGCCAGGCAGTTCACGCTGCAAAACGAAACCCTCAGTACTCCGGGAAGCCCCACCGAACACGACGACCCTAAGGAAATCGACCAGGCCGAACTCTGCAGGCAGCTGCGTAAGGGGAGATGGACTCTGGAAAGGGACCAGGACTTGTCAGCGCCTTATGCTTTTAAGTAAGTGTGTTGCGACCAATTTAATTCGATACCAACTGAAAAAAGACCAGGGCATCCCGTAGGTATTTTTGAAGTTGAACTTGTTTCAGCTTAATTTCAAAAACCGGTTAAGTGTTAGTAGGAAACATAAATTGTAAAATAAGGCAACCGCCTAATAAATAGGCCAACCATTTATCGAGTTGAAATAAAAAGCAATAAATTAATTGGTGTTAAATTGGTAATGTATACAATTATACATACTAACTACATCCTTCAACCTTAACATATTGCGGATGTGACTTGACAACCTTTCTGTCAATAAACTGGTATATAGCTTCTGCATCAGATTTACTCATTTGTAAAATCAGGTCAAATACCACTTGAATTTAAGAAGTAGTAATAAATTAGCAATAAATCTAACACGTTACAAGTTACTTTAGATATCCTCAATGCAATTACCATAATCTTGCAATTTTATTGGATGAATGTTTACAAAACATCATTCATTTATGTAGTTTATCTGAAAGATCTTTTAAAATGTGTTGCATTGCATGGAATTAGTTATATGGGAGAAGTCTTCAAAAATTGTTAGGTAATAAGTTAACCGTTAGGTGGAACTTACGTGATCTAATCTGTCTAGATCTGTATCAACCAATATTGTCTCTTTACTGGAGCATAAAGACTTCTTCCTCGTTTCTATTCCCTTTATGTCGAGTACTTAATGAACAGTATTAAATAATGATCGGTATAAAATACTGATTAAATCTATGTTATGGTAACAGTAAGTGGAATACTTATAACCGAGTGCTATTCATTTTTGCTTAACTATACTTTGCCATACTCGACGTAAGAGGAATAGAACGCATAAGTTACGATGTTACAAGAACGAGGCTTTAATGCCGAGATCTATAGAGTTTGCTCTGACTCAGCTCAGACTAAAGATAGAGGTTCAAACGAGACACAAATATGCTCTGACATAAATCTGTCTCGTTTTAACTCTGTCTTGAGTCTGAGCCGAGTAATGCAGTCTATAGATTTCAGCCCAAGACTAGACGTAAAGGGACATAAACATAATATTTCTAAAGATGACAGTGACCGCACCCTATCTTCGACTTACTTATCGTCGAGCATATGTTGCAATAGTGGCTAACTTCTGATCTGTTACAAAAATATTCGAAGGAAGTCTTCAGAAGGCCAAAAATCAAAATCAAAATCAAAATTTATTTATTTCATGTAGGCCAACTTGTAGCTCTTATGACACGTCATAAATCTACCACCGGTTCGGAATGCAGATTCTGCTGAGAAGAGCCAGCAAGAAACTCAGCAGTTGCTCTTTTCTAAATAAATTTTTACAATAGGTAACAAAACTATGCTATGCATACAGTGTTTCCACAAAGAAGTTTCAAAAATTAATTTGAATTAAAGTTATTAATTTGAATGAAAAAAAAAAAACTTATTTATGTATTTACAGGGACAAAACTTGGATCTCATTCGAAGACGCATCATCAGTGGATGTGAAAGGCAAATATGCGCGTGTGCGAGGTCTCGCCGGTCTGGCTCTATACAAAGCCGACCGCGACACCGACACTCCCTGTGGGCCAACCCTGAGGACCGCCATGACAAAAGTGTTGAACCAGCAGAGCAGGGCACCTAGAGCGGCTGTTCTGAGGTAAATAACAGCCAAGACCAATTAATTTTTCACGGGACTGTACCTTTCTTTTCTGAACACAAAATGAAGAAGAATAAGAAATTTCTAATAGGCCAGTTTGGAGAGTGCTTCACAGGAAGTATTAATATTTCTTACGATTTGCGACTGGCTACAGGGATTCTAGTATCTGCATAGCCGCATCCAAAGAAAGAAGGGTTTTTTTATTCGATGACAAGATAGTCCTTGACTGCGATCTCACATGATGGTAAGTGACGATGCAGTCTAAGGTGGTAGCGGGCTAACTTGGAAAGGGTATGGCAGTGTACATTCAACCCATACCCCTAATCGGTTTCTACGTGCCATGGTTAGGTAATCGTTTGGAGGCACGTCTTTGATGGTAGGGTGTTACATCTTAGGATACCAAAATATGATTTCATTGCTTAAGCTAGAGTAATTAAACTCGTAGCTAGTTAATACAGTAAAGTAGCAGAAGTTTGTAAGATACTACTACTACTACTACTATCAGATAGGATGCAGGATAAGGCAGCAATGCCGGCGATGTATGAAGCGCGATGGACCACTCGCTTTCCAGTTCAAAGCCAAATTCTAATAGAACGTACTAAAAGAAAAAGTAATATTTTGCTGTAATCAGCCAAACTAAAAAAAATCTATGCCAATAAGCGCCGTTCACGTCGTACACCGTCGTCTCTCCAAAACAGAAGAAGCACAGGGATAAAACAATCTGGCGGATTTTCTTTCAGTTTTTTTTTTTAAATATGAATAGCGGGCAAACGAGCTGGCGGGTCACCTGATGTAAAGGGATTACCGCCGCCCATGAACACTTGTAGTACCAGAGGCACCACCGATGCGTTGACGGCATTTCAGGAACTTATTGGTGCGCCCCTTGAATAACCCCGTATTATAACGGAATCGCGCAAAGTAACGCCTGACTCTATCCAATATAATAGAAGGTGTTGCAGATCTCTTCTTATCTGATCAAGAATTTCACAAGTGCATAACTAATAACTTGTGGTTTCAGATCTCTGGAAAACGAGATCCTATCAGCCCCGAGCAGAGCTGGTCGAGCGCTGGACGCTCTGCAGGTCTCCCCCTACCGCATTACGCAGGTTGTCGACTCCGACGGTGTAATTCATTCGATTAGAGAGGTTAGTTTACTAGCTTTATTGTTACTTATCGTCCCATTTTATCTAGATTTTTTTTTTTTTAATCTACATTTTTAAGCTATTGCATAGCTTCTATCGCGGGCTTTGAGCGTGGAGACCGAATCCAGAAATTCCGTAACGAAAATAACCTGGCACGGGACTCCTCTCACCGCTAGATGGCGTTGATAAAAAATGCTATGCAATAGCTTTACCGCGTCAGTCCCCGAGTGCCACACGTCTTTTTTTTTAAAGAATATTAACAAGCTGACTAATATTCTCCTATCCCCTCCAAATAAGCGGAAATTATAGCTATTGTATTAACTTTACGTTTAAATGTTATTTCAGGATACGAGAACCGAGTTCTCTTGCTCTCGCCAAGGATACTTCGTCCACCCTCGCTCCTGCGCCAGATTCTACCGGTGCGTGAAGTTTGATCAACTTTCACCGGAATTTACAGTAAGTTTAATTTCATCTTTCAATTAAAAAAAAAACAAAGATTCAGTAAATTCCTTTACGCACATGTAATATTTTCTTGTCTTGTCAATGTTTATTTCTAATAGGCCAGTTTGGAAAGTGCTTTACAGGAAGTATTAATATTTCTTTTAGTTTTGTTTTTGTTTGGGCACTTAGATAAACTATGACATTACAGAATGTAATTAAGGGATTGCGATAGCAATTGCGCCCTAATCGAATAGATATTGCCTTTGGGTTTAAATGAGAGTAATTGATTTAATAATACTTGGATATTTTTTTAAATTACCCACACGTTCAGATAGTGGTTTTCTCTGACGTGTTGTGGTTAAATTTATTAGATGTGAGGTCAGGGGTCGTTATAAGGGGCGGAGGAGACGGCTTAAGGTAGGGTTTCAGTGTTTTAAGAGACGAGAACTCTTAAGGCGTGATTAGTTTAGGATTGATAACTCCCACTTCTGGACTGTGTGCCTTTTACTAGATATCTAACACCGTTAACTTTCCCAGGTGTTCGAGTTCGATTGTCCAGCTGGCCTGGCCTTCGACTCTCGCTACGAGGTGTGCGTGTGGCCCGGCAGCCTGCCTGACTCCCAGGCCTGCCCCGGGTCCTCAGAAATAGCGCCAGTGCCGCGCACTAGGTTCACTTGTCCTGATATTGAAGGTAAGAATATAGAATAGAATATCGCTTATTCATTGACATTATACACAAAAAGTTACACACACGCATACAAGGTAACTTAACATCTACCTAACTTAACTAGTGTCTTCCATGTGCCATGCCAATTAAATGATAAATGTATTTTTTTACATTTTAAAAATAAAACAAAATTATAATGCGCCTAGATTTAAATTAATGGCAAATACGTCACTGAGTTAAACTAGGAAATTCATTTCACAGCATTAAGAGACCTTCAACTTAGTACTTCTCAAGCCGTTTCTGAGAAAAGTTTTTTTTTATTCCGGGAAATCAAAGAGTTCCCGCAGTAATTAAAACTTCAATCCACGCGAATGGCGTCGCGGGCTCAGCTATTACTCCGGGAAATCAAAGAGTTCCCGCGGGATTTTAAAAAACTATATCTACGCGGACAAAGTGGCGGGCATCAGCAAGTCATATAATAAAACTAGCGGATACCCGCGACTTCGTCCGCTTCTTCAATTCACAATCGACAGTTCCTAAATCCCCACAGTTAAGGGGGCAGTACTCCTGCAGCATCAGGATTGAGGAGTTGGAACCAGAAGTTCTAGGAGAGTAACTAACTATCTCGCAAAGTTTTTGGGTCGATTCACAAGGAAGAAAGAAGACACGCAAATCAGTTAGGAAATCACGGAGAAATCGATTCACAGAGGTAGAAAAAAGTAGCCCGATAATACGCGCTGCTATAGCGGATGATTTTGTTTGAGGCACTTTATTTATTTACTAGCGGCCCGCTCCGGCTTCGCACGGGTATAAAATATATAGCCTATATCATTCACTGTTAATGGATGTTAATATACATAATAAACCTTCCTCTTCAATCACTCTATCTGTTTAAAAAAACCGCATCAAAATCCGTTGAGTAGTTTTAAAGATTTAAGCGTACATAGGGACAGAGATAGCGACTTTGTTTTATACTATGTAGTGATATAGATATAAATCCTTGTTTCCAGGTTACTTCGCCGATCCGGAGAACTGCCGCTGGTTCTTCGCGTGCCTCGACCACGGCAAGGCGCCGCTCACCGCCTACGAGTTCCGCTGCCCCTTCGGGCTGGGCTTCGACGCGGCGCGCCTCAAGTGCGAGTGGCCGTGGCTGGTGCCCGCCTGCGGCAACATTGCCCGCTACGAAGCCGAGGCGTTTGGCTTCTCTGGTGCTGCTCTCACTGGTAAATATATGTTTCATCATAAAAAATAGGTCTCGCGCCGTTTGTGTACAGAGGATCCCTAAATTTTTTTTTAATATGAATAGCGGGCAAACGAGCTGGCGGTCACCTGATGTAAAGTGAACCGCCGCCCATGAACACTTGTAGTACCAGAGGCACCACCAATGCGTTGCCGGCTTTTCAGGAACTTATTGGTTCGCCCCTTGAATAACCCCATATTGTAATTAAGTGGGAACACTGTCAAATTCGATTTTTTTTAATTTATTATTACATTTAGATGCACAAATAAGCTTAAAATTAATATTTCGCCAAACTGGACAGCCAGTTTGATGGCGAGCTGGCGCTATTCGGTAGTTAGTCATATTTTAATACTTATCCATGAGTCTTATGCTGAAAGCGTGCTCTGATTCAGCTCAGATTTAAGATAGAGGTTAAAACGAGACATAAAATATGCTCTGAGATAAATCTGTCTCGTTTTGAGTCTTAGCTAAGTGAGAGTACGGTTTATAGATTTCAACCTGAATCCTGTCCTTCAATTACGCAAGGACGACGTAATGGATCGATGTGATTATTGCACGAGTATAGTTGAGGATCTGAAGAGTGACGTAAGCTACTTTTTATTCCGGAAAATCAAAGGGTTTCCAAACTAAAAACTAAATCCACGCGGACGAACTCGCGAGCAACAGCTAGTCAGTAATAAACAATATCACTTTTTTTGCAGGTGCTGCTGGCTTCCAAGGAAAAACTGCTGATTCAGTCAACATCGCTGCTCACCAAAGTTTAGTATCTGGGGCCTCAGTGAATAATCTTGTGGGCATTCAGGGCGGATTTCTTTCCAAAGAAGATATCCTTAACACAAATTACATCGCTTCCCAAGAAGCTGCTAATCAAGGGTTCGCTGGACCAGGCACTTACCAAATTGAGGATGATTTGGCAATTGGAAGTCTCGGAGAATCGAGTGGACACTCTTATAATATAGTAGCCGCAGACGACCTGAACAAGGGTCTCGGTCTTGTCCAAACCACAAATTATAATGGTGGAGAGAAATACACAAGCGGATCCCTGATTTTAGATGACTATAGATTATCTGCAGCTAGCTCTATTTCCAATCAAAGGTTACGCGCTAAGGGAAGGTATGACTCAGGAAAATACAACTCAGGAAAATACAAAGGAAATGACGCTTACGTTGGAGCCTCTCCGAAATACGACGGCCGGTACAACGCTGGAGCGTACTATCGTAAAGACAAATCTGGTCAATACGTTCATAACCCAGCAGGAGATCGCGCTAAGCCTTACGAACATCTCGACGTACCACCTGTACCTTACACACAAACTGACACAAAATATACACAAGGCTACGATTTTGATGCTGGAAAGTACGAAGGAACTGCCGATAGTGGGTCATACAGCCAAACCTCTTCGAGAGGTTACGATTACCCCAAACCTGCAATCGCATTTAACGAGGAGCCAGGAAAGTATCAAAGCCTGTACAAGATTGAAGGACAGCTTGATGCGTATACCAATGGTGGTAGTGGAACTACTAGTGGTACAACAAGCACCTACTATGGCAGCTATAGCAACGGAAATGTTGGGGAATATGTTAGTGATGACCAAGTTTACACAAGCGCGCCTCACGTATTAACTGCCGGGGCCGTGAAAGTCGGTCTTGTTGGTAAAACATCTTTGGTCGATAATTATTCCGACCAAGGAAACTATCAGACCCAATCCTATAGTCAAGATGTAGTCCACCAAACCAATGTAGCGGAACCGTCTGTTTCTATTACTCAATTTGGTACTACACGAAATGATGGCTACAGTTACGTTACCAACCCAACATCTTCTGGAGTTGCTACCACAGCGACTCCCTTGCCCGTTACAACATACAAAACTACCTATGTACCTGTAGTACCGAAAACGAGTATTAAACAAGTCTTTGGATACACTCAACCGGCAGTTACTTACGTTCAACCAACAGTTGTACCAGTTAAACAAGTTACACCCCAAATTCAATTAAATAACTATAACCAAGGTCTGAACTACGAATATGAAAGTAAAGGTTACTCTTCGGCGTTTAACACTGGATCGTCAGGATACGATTATACAAAACCCGCGATTAA
The DNA here is from genome assembly GCA_038048805.1 of Hipparchia sbordonii. Taxonomy (NCBI): domain Eukaryota; kingdom Metazoa; phylum Arthropoda; class Insecta; order Lepidoptera; family Nymphalidae; genus Hipparchia; species Hipparchia sbordonii. Next base: position 11,573,240 of record CM076109.1, on the reverse strand, counting down.
CGTTGAAGACAGGATCTCATATACTACAACAGTTCCATCCGCTACTGTGGTTTCTTACGAGCCTCAAGGATTTGGACACCAACAACAAATTGTACATAAAGTAGAATCGGTCGGTTTCGAGTACTCAACTCCAAGGCCGGTCAGTGAGCCTCCGTTTAGAAAACTAGTAGCGTATACCACGGGGACCCCAGAAACCTACGTCCAACCAACCGCACAATCTTACAGCCAACAAACTCTACAAAAAGTTGAATCTGGTAGCGTTTATACTCCGTCTGTTGATGTTTCTAGTCAAGTAACAAAGACTGCTATCAATTATGAAGTTCCACAAACTGTCATACAGTATTCCACGCCACAACCAGCAATATCTGTCCAACCTGCAGTATCTACGTACGAACCGCAATCATATAGCCAACAGACCTTACATACAGTAGATAATAGCAAAGTTAACTCTTATTCTCAGAGCCAACAAGAACAAGGTTATGAGTACCAGCAACCTACTGTTTATGTCCAAAATACAGGTGCTCAATACTCAACACCAGCCCCCACAGTTTCATATCAGCCTCAGAGCTATAGCTCTCAAACTATACAAAGGTATAATACTCAGCAGTATGTGCCAGTATCGTCTACCGCACGTCCTGTGACACCTACTCCTGTAACAGTCAATGAAAATCCTCTTCTAAAATATACAATAAAAGCAACACCAGCGACATATGTAAGCCCTACGTACGTTCCTAACCGTCAAGCATTCAGCCAGCAGACGATTCAGAGGGAATATACTAAATCCACAGCAGCTGGATCTAGTGGGTACGAATATATATCAGGTGCCAGATACGAACAACCTCAGACTACCATTTACTCCACTGCCCAACCTAGTATTTCTGTTCAACCACAGGTTTATAACCAAGTTGATGCAAGCCAAGTAAATAACTATCAAAGTTCATCAGCTTCGGGATATGAATATTCACAACCGGCTGTCCAATACGAACAAAAGTTCATTTCTTCAACTCTTGCACCAGTTGTTACATCAACTTACAGGCCCCAAACATATAGGCAAAAAGTTGTTTCTACAACATCGCAACCTAACTTACTTTACCAGTTGACTGATGTCACTCTAAATGAGAATCCACTCTTGAATTACAATGAAAGGGTTGAACCAGTCACATATGTACAGCCAACCGCCTCTGTGTTTACACAATCATATCAACCTGCCCAACAGACTAGAACTAGCTACGTTACTAAACCAGTTCAATACGAGTCAACTGCCCAGCAGACATACGTAAGCCAAGGAGGTTATTCTTACAGCCAACCAGAAGTAGTTGGCAACACTGCAAAATCTGCAACTTATTCGGATGCTAGCGCTGTATCCCATCAAGTCATTCATCAGAGTAGTGGAAATGCACAATATGAATCTGGTAAAAATGCCGTATATGTTTCAACAACGCCATCTACTCTTGTTTACGAAGATCATTATGCTGAATATGAAAGTCCAAAGAAAGTAAAAACTTATAAAGCTCCAGAATACGTACTTCCTAAACAAGAGTATCAACAAGAAGTAAGCTTCTCAACTGCCTCAACACCAACCTTCGAACAGAGGGGTTCAATTGTGAATATTCAAGATCAGTACGACTATAGACCCGTGGACTATTCTCAACAATATGAAAGCTCAGCGCAATATACGGATACCAAGTCTAATTTGGGCTCTTCACAGAGTGTAGAATCAGTTCATTTCTCCACAATTCCTGACACGAAGACAACATATCAGTACAATCAAGGTTACCAATCTCCTGAAATACAGGTAGCGTATAAGGCAGAGGAATATTTGCCACCAGTAGTATCAACTGAAAGACCAGTCGTTACAACTACTTATAGACCACGCACCACTTCTCGGGAATATTTACCTCCAACCACCAAAGCAAAGTACAACGGTCCTGAGTATTTGCCACCAGTGGATACTTACACAACACAATCGACTGCTAAACCTGAAGTTAAATCGTTGGAATATTTACCACCACTAGGAGAATCAGGTTCTCGTGTGGTCAGTTACGAGAGCTTTGGGTACAAAAACGATGAATCGGTAAATTCCAGATTTGGTACTTATCAAGATTATTCTGTGCCAACTGAGGCTGCTATTGTAATTTCTTCAACAGCAGGACCTGTTGTAAGAAAACAAAACATTGTTGTTCAAAACGCAAAATCCAATTTATTAGGTTTCGGTACGGTGGGCCCAGATGCAGGTCTAGTATCAACGAGCTATACCACCGCACAACCTGCTGTAGCTTTCACCGATAACTATTATCTGTCTCCTAAAACGGTTACATCAACTTATGCACCCGAGATAGTTGAAGTCACTTCCGCTCCTAGAAGAACGAAGACGCAATATTTTAGACCCGCTGTTAAATCTACAACGGAACCAAACTATTTTGTACAGTCAACAACGGCTGATCGGGTAACGGAGTATTTACCCTCAGGAGACAATTTACAAGGAAACATCGGATCATTCGGATACAAAAGTACTGTAACACCTACAATAAACTATAACCCGTATCAGGAACAAGTTTTAGTGTCGACCACTTCAGCACCTAAAAGAAAACAAAATATCGTTGTGGAAACAGCTAAAGCCCAATTGCTAGGTTTTCGCAGCGGTGGAAGTGATGCTGGTTTGGTTTCCTCAAACTCTTACGCAACACCAGAATCGGTTGAAGTATCTTATTCAACGGTTCCAATTAGACAAGAGATTGTGGAAGTAACATCACCTCAAGCTCCCATCAGGAGAACGAAACCTAAAGTAGCTGTTGTTACGAAAATAAACGATTTTAACCCATTCCTGGTGACAAAGTTAGGAGCTGTTTGCAGCTGTCAATCGCCTGTTTTAAGGCTTAAGGGACGAAGACCATCAGTTCAAGAGCAAGATGACGGAGAATACAATAATGGATATGATTCAGGCCGTGGAGATATTAATGAGGGAACTTGGACTCAAAAATCTACAAGAATTTCGACTGTACCAGCTATAAATACTGTAACTACTGTGACACCAATTTCATCTACTATCAATCCAATAATAGTTCCTGACGATTCATTCTATCAAGATTATCAGGATAATAGTTACAATATTCCAGCAGCTTCTGATCGCAAGGATTACTCTGAGAGTTATGTGTCAAGTACGCCTGCAATTTCAACAACAGAAAGGGTTGTCAGAATAAAACCACGTGTCAAGGCTGTCTCCGTTGCTCCGACTTATGAAACAGTGTTACTAAGCGAAGGAGTTACTCCAAGTGCTGCTATACAACAATCAGAAGACACTGTTTCTGTAGACTCACAAGCTTTTGACCGCTATGGTCCCGGTGGATGGAGAAGCAGGGACGAAACGCTGCAAGGTTCCATCGACTGTAAGAGAGCAGGTTTATTCCGTCATCCGAAACAATGTAACAAATTCTACGCTTGCAGATGGGACTGTAATAAGCAAAGATTTACGCTTCATGTATTTAACTGCCCAATCCAGCTTAGCTTCGACCCTAACTTAGGTGCTTGTAACTGGCCTAGCCAGGGACCCGCATGCCAAGGCGACACACTTCTGACTAATTCTCTTTAAAGAGGTACAGAAATAAACGATGTTGTATCTCGACGTGCCATCAGAATTGTGATAAGATGTGATCACGAAATCCTACGATTTTTAATTTGTATCGAGCGTAATTATTAAGTTGAGTCTCTCTTTTTTAATTCTCTAGGCTTATTTATTTGTTTGATTGTTTTAATGTTAATTCATAGTTATTTATTACTCATGCTCTTTTAAAGCTTGTGCTTACAAAGCATTATTATTTCGGCATTGATTGAACATAAGTTACCATTGTCTAGTTCATTTAGTACATGACCTTTTGTGAAGTTGTGGAGTCATTTTTGTATTTTTATAAAACGCTATAATGTAAATATATCATTTATTCATTTATCATGTCGTATTATTTCAATATAATTCCAAATAGTCAATAACAATCGTAATAGGTTCCAATAATATAATCGTAATAACAATCGATGTTTCGTCAAATAATAAAATTATATGTTATAGAGTTACGTCCATGTTAAGTCATTAAATATTTAAGGTCACTGGCTTTTCCAACAAAACCAATGTGTCTTTGTACTTTTGTAGCATAGGAACAACTTCTTCTTCCAGGAACTCAGTAACTTGTTCAGGCGCTCTCCCAATAAATGTAGATGCGTCTAAAATTTTATCCAGCTGGCTTATAATCGGTGCAAAGTATTTATCATTCTTAACTCGGTCGATTAAATCATTATCTTTCCCTTCCTGTTTTACCACTGCTCCCGCCTCATGAGAGAGCACTCTTACCTTTTCATGGCAAATTTGACGATCACCGCCAGCTTGCACCATCGCCATTATAATGTTTTCTGTTGCCATAAATGGAAGCTCTTGGGCAATGTAACGGGCTATAACCTTAGGGTACACCACAAGCCCTTGACAAATGTTGAGTAAAGTTAACAAAGTCGCATCAGCGGTCAAAAATGCCTCTGCAAGAGTTATACGGCGATTTGCCGAGTCATCTAAAGTACGCTCCATCCATTGCACTGCATGCGTATTAGCAGCATTAGCGTAAAGTGTAATCAAATGTCGTGCAAGAGCGCAACAGCGTTCCGATCTCATAGGGTTTCTTTTATACGGCATAGCGCTTGAACCTATCTGGGAAGCTTCAAATGGCTCCTCCAGTTCTTTGCGCGAGGCCAGAATACGTATATCTGAGCACATTTTATGTACTGTTGCTCCTAAACCAGATATAGCTGCTACGACTTCTAAGTCCACTTTTCGAGAATATGTTTGACCAGTGACAATGTATCGTTTATCGAATCCGGCAAGTTCAGCAACTCGCTTGTCAAGAGCTTTTACTTTTTCACCATCGCCTTTGAACAGTTGCATGAAGGAAGCTTGGGTTCCCGTAGTACCTTTTACGCCACGGAAGCGGAGGTCGTTTCTGGCGCGTGACAAAGCGCGCTCGTCCATAAGAAGGTCACTGAGCCATAGGGATGCTCGCTTCCCTACAGTTGTTAACTGCGCTGGTTGCAAATGCGTGAAGCCCAGAATAGGTAGCGATCTGAAATAAAGAGAGGATTTATGGTTAGAGAACGAAAAATGATTAGGACGTATGAATCTTGGAATTAGAAATAAGACAGACAAACATTTTCTAAGACTTCTGTCGTCAACAACTCACTTATCGCCGGCCAAAGTGGTGCTGTAGCGACTACGTACTGGAAAGCGCAGTGCTGGTAGACTCACCACTTGGTGCACCGCTGTACCGACAATATAAGAAGTTGGGAGCTGCTGTATTCAGGCGGCGCAATACATGTATCTAAATGTATTGTGGAAGTCTATGCAAGAAACCTATGTCTATCGGTCGATAAAGCAGAAGAAAAAGTGTGACGTTTCTTAAAAAAAAATCGTGAAATAGTAAAATTAGATTCCAAAAACTTTTCTTTGGCTCTTGGATAAACGATACACTCGATTATTTTTTTTTGAAAGTTCTATAAAATTGCTCCACGCCAAAAGAGTAAAACATAAACTTACTTATATTCATCCGCAAACTTGGAAAGCCGACTGATGACAGCAGCTAGTCGCGGCAGCAACAGATCCAACCCATCTCTTAGAACGATCAGGTCGGTGTTATCGCCAACGTAGCAGGAAGTGGCTCCAAGGTGTATGATGGGCGCAGCACAGGGGCATCGCTCTGCGAGCGTGTGGACGTGCGCCATTACGTCATGACGGACACGCTTCTCGTGCTCTGCAGAGCAAGTGAAGTCAATATCGTGGACAGCGGACTCTAGCTCAGCTATTTGATCGCTTGTTATGTCGAGACCCAGCTCCTGAAATAAAAGAACATTAAGAAATTAAATAAAGAGCAATCCTACTAATATTATAATGCTAAAGTATTTTTTGTCCGCTCGTTGGTCTGTTGGTAAATCCAGCTCCACACGGACGAAGTCGCGGGCAAAATCTAGTTGTTTAAAAAATAACAGATGATTGAAGTAAGGGTATTTTTAAGAAATATATACTAGAAAATAAATTACGAGAGTTAATACAATAAGTGAAGTAAAAAAGTTGTTGTCAAGTCCTATTCCCTCCAGAATGGGTACGATAATAGTACAACAGGATCTAACCATTGCGCTGTATTCATGACATACAAAAAACACTACGAAGAACATCTGAACCGATATAGAAATTGTTTTCCAGGACCATATTATAATTTGTAAGGTATGGAATACAATGTTTTCAGAGAGTTTACCACTAAGGATCAATAGAGTTCTTGGAGCTATAAACTGATTCATTTTAGGAAACTGTTAAAATTAACGACTCATAGGAACTGCTTTATCGTAGAACGCATCATCCTACTAGCTTTAGGAACAACCATTTCTTTTCATTTGCTTGCCTATTAAGTACTAGCTGATTCCCGCGACTTCGTCCGCGTGGAAAAAGTTTAGAGTGACTTGCTACTATCCGCGAGAAGTTGTCCTCTATCTCCGATCATATTTAGTAGATCTTCACCAAAATTGGACATAATATGTCTAATAGTACACAATTTATAATAGGAAAATAATTATTAAATTAGGTTTAAATTTGACGAAGCTATGGAGCAAAATCAACAAAAACTTTCATCCCCTGTCCCGGATAAACCTTGTTGTTTATCAGGATAAAAGTTTCCTATATATTGACCCGGAGTATCAGTTACCACTATAATAAAATTTCATTCATCAAGTTCAGTAGTTTTCGCGTGATGCGCGCACAGACAGACAGACAGACAAAAAATTCAAAAAAAATGTTTGTGCTCTGTATCGATAATAAAGCATCCTCCGATTAAAATTTTTAAAATATATTCTTACACAGAATTCGTCCCGTTCGTAAGTATAGATATATTTATCAGAAAATCTATTTTAGTAATTTGAACCTCATGATTGCAACGACGACAGGAAATAAGTTGCGTTTTATTGACCTGGCACACGCAACGTGCTATAACGACAAAACTGTGGTTCAATATTAATACGATGACCAAGCCACTGGCATGTGGCACTAAAAGAATACACCGTACGCAACATGTCCTACTAATTCGCTGAAAGAGATAAGATATTATAGGTACCCGCTGATAACTCATCGCTGATAAACGCACTCGTGCAGTGACGAATTAGCTGTTAACTAAAACGGCCACAAAACAAAAGAATTAAACGATCAAAAGTGGATAAAATCAGATCAAATCAGGAATTAACTCATAGTTAATTATTGCCAAAGGATTTGTTAAAGGTTTCCAGTGATAATGGTGTCTGTGCAAACGATAGCCACGATTGTGGTGAAAGTATTCAAAATTGTAAGTACAAATGTAGCTAATAACCGTTTGAAATAAGTGCGTTGGTTTGTTCAAGTTAAAGTCTAACAAGACTAACTTATATTCATTTTCTTATTTGCGTTCAGAAACCATAATCTTCTGTAACTTTTTGGTGAAATCAATGAACGTATTTGTAGATATCAGATAAGCCAGTAGGTAGGTATTATTCATCGAAAATATTTTATAAATTGTAATTTGACTCAATACGGTAAGTATACTTATTACTTACTTACTTTCACGACCTCCCTGGCCAGTGGTGTGGTCTTATAACTGGGAGGTCTCGGGTTCGATTCTCGGCGGAGGCAATATGGGAATTTATAATTTCTAAATTGTCTCTGGGTCTGATGGAAGGCTTTGGCCGTAGCTAGTTACCACCCTACCGTCAAAGACGTGCCGCCAAGCAATTTAGCGTTCCGGCACGATGGCGTGTAGAAACCGATTAGAGGTATGAGTACACTGCCATACCCCTTCCAAGTTAGCACGCTACCATCTTAGACTGCATCGTCACTTATCATCAGATGAGATTGCAGTCAAGTAGAAGTATCTTGTCATCGGATAAAAAAAAAGAATGTTAGATTTTTATCATTAAAACTACCATTTGGTCGCGACAATTTCCACGTGTTTTTCCGGAATGAAAAGCAACCTACATCACTTTTCAGATTCTTAAATATACCAATGCATTTAATTTATATGTGTACCTAACAATAGTACATTATGGTACAAGTGTAAAAGTCGGTGATTACCGCTGAGGCGCTATTGAGACCCGAGCCGTCAGGTGAGGGTCTTAAGGTAGCCGAGGACGGTAATCATCAATATACACGTGTATCATACGACGTTTTTCAACACACTTGTGAAGCAAATAACACTAAAATAGTACATTATGGTACAAAAGAGTGAAAACGAGTTGTGAAAATTTTTTCGCAATGGCGGGAAAAATTAATGTTGTTCTTTTGTTCGCCCTCTTGAGATGCTCTTGAGGGCAGGCAAAGATCGACGACCATACAGCCTATTCAGGTGTTTATTTGATTTAATCAGTTTTCCGGAATGCACGCACCTTTAATGGCTATAGACTAAAAGAAGGTTTCTTTTTTTTTGGCTTTTCTCTTATAGCCACGTACAAAATGGGGAATTTCGAGTTTTCTTTATTACAAAAAAAAAAAAAAACAAAAGTTACTGACAGTTTTATTTATTAAACACGTACATGTTGAAATTATCTATTTAAATACGGAGTTGTATGAAATGAGCAAGCAATAGGTACATTAATTTAACACGATATTTTTATAAATTATTGAACAAGATCTTTTTGTAATAGAAACTTTTTTAAGAACACAGCAACTCACCCAATAAAATTAAAAAAAAAAAAATCTATAACTCACATTGTGAATAATAGTAATCAAAAGTCACAGTTTGTGTTAGAGGTGTCATTGTGTGCCTAGTTGCGGTGAACCGGGAGCCCCTTTATGAGCAAGTGTGTTGAAAATATATTTGCTATGAATAACATTTGTTTTATGAGTCATTAAATCCTATTTAATAATGTAATCTATAACAATAGTAAAAGTGGTTAGTGTGGTTTGCACATCTACGTATACATAAATCAATAAGGGACTTCTTATGAATGACTAAGATTTTATTCATAAATAATTATCTAGGTGTCCATGTACACATGATGAACTTAACTAATTTTCCCCTTTCCCCTTCAAATAGGCGTAAAGCTAGTGTTATACAAATGATATAAACATAAAAATTCTTTTGAAAAAACCGACTTCAAACGCCATTACAAAGTATATATCAAGTATGCCTATAAAATTTCAAGAGTTCCCTCGATTTCTGAAGGATCCCATCATCAGATCCTGACCTGATGACTATGGAACCACCTGGAAAGTGTAGGTACCCTTTCAAACAAAAGAAGAATGTTCCAAATTGATCTAAGAGTCCTTGAGTAATCGGGGAACATATATAAAGATCCCGACGAATTGAGAACTTTCTTTTTTGAAGTGAATGATTTTGTTGTGTTGAGATTTTTTTTAAAATATGTATATAAGGTTTCGGAACCCTAAAAAAGACAAACACACTGTTAAATTGCATCAATCTGTGAAAACAACGGATATTTTGGCCAGGGTCGCCTCTGGCCTCGTTCCCTATCACGGGGCGATAAGAACCGCGCCTCATTGTCGAATTAACGTTGTATCAACGCTTCATTAAAATCTCAAATTAAATCGAATGTGCGTGCGAATTAACTAACGTGTTGATTACGTCTTCATTTAACCTGTTCGTAGTTAATTTACTATTTTCAGGTGGTTTTAGATTAACAGATGTAAAAAAAATAACGTGTGGCCTTTAAAATATTTTTTTTTAATGTTTTAAAGATAGATTTTTTGTTTCCAACCCATCTTACTTTAAAATGTAGTTAATAAGTAATAATTTATTACATTGTATCCTTACTTCCTTACTAATATTATAAATGCGAAAGTGTGTTTGTTTGTTGGTTTGTCCTTCAAACCTGCTGCAACAGAGCTACCGACGTAATGTTTTGCATAGATTTGAGGACCTGGAGAGTGACATAGGCTACTTTTAATCCTGGAAAATGAAAGAGTTCCCGCGGGATTTTTAAAACTAAATCCACGCGAACGAAGTCGCGGGCATCAGCTAGTAGCTACATAATAATAGAGTAGAATTTTGTTTTGAAAAGAGTAACTGCTGAGTTTCTTGGTGGCTCTTTTCTGCAGAATCTGCTTTCTGAACCTGTGGTAAAGTCTTGATTTATCATGAGTGATTAGTGCCTCGCTACAGGATTGCATTATTTTTATGTTAGGACAAAATATGTACGTGTTAAAAAAATCACACAGACAAGCATGACAGGATTTTTACGCTCAAGTACAGGTTAGATGTCCACATTGCAAAACAGAAGAACAAATAATTCGTCTTATCTGATAAAAAGGGTATTACTCATAGGTATTCTACAAAGAGGCCCTTACTTAGGTTTTTTGTGATGGGAACTTCGATTTATCATAAACTTTATTGCGACCTAACTAATCAGTTGATTTAATAAAATTAATTTGAGTCATACATTTAAAATAGTCCCAATTGATTGAATCGATTTGACCTCTGAAACGCTTGTTGTCTGTACTGCCTTCTTAAAAAAATTATTATTGGTAAAAAAATACTTAACTCTAATGCTGAGTTGTATAGAGCGTGCTGTGACTCAGCTCAGACTCGAAACAGAGATAAAACGAGACAGATTTATGTCGGAGCATATTTCTATCTCGTTTTAACTTATCTTGAGTCCGAGCTAAGTCAGGGCACGTTCTATAGATCTCAGTGCGGAAGGGTTTTGATAACCTTAGAAGTAGGTACCACAGAATAAGGCCTTCCTTACTCTGTAGCAGTACTGAGACAGACAATCAGACAACATTTTACAAACGTAAGCTTGGACCATGCTGTCGTATGAACATTATGGTTTTCGGTGGAATATTTTATTTATCCTTACTAATATTGCGAATAATAATAAATGCGAAAGTGTGTTTGTTTGTTGGTTTGTCCTTCAATAACGCTGCAACAGAGTTACGGATCGTCGTGATTTTTTGCATGGGTATAGTTGAGGACCTGGAGAGTAACATAGGTTACTTTTTATCCCGGAAAATCAAAGAGTTCCCGCGGGATTTTAAAAACTAAATCACGTGGACAAAGTCGCGGCCATCAGCTAGTATAAAATATTTTAAATAATTCCTTAAAAACATCACGATTTAATGACACTATATTACGCTCGTCTCATGTCAATTCCAGTCTTACTTATGTCTACAGATTTATTTACACATTTCGTAACAACTTATATGGAACACCATAAATATGGTTTGGATCTTTTCCACGGTGGTCGATGAGTAATGAGCTCGTTGATGAGCAAATACACTTGCTTCCAACATACCATTTCCGTTGTAATGTTTGCGTCTGCGTGTTATCGGATCGTTGGAATTTCTTTTATCTATATCTTTATCTGTTTTCAATTATTGCAATAAAGATTGCAATATGAAAATAGAAAACTCTTCATATAGACCTCCTTTCACCGTACCTTGGAATGACTGTGTTGCAAGTTTTTCTAAGTCTCTATTGAAAAAAAAAACGAGGTTCTCAATTCATCGCGTATTTTTTTTAATGAGTCGTCTGATTTTGATGATTCTTTTTTTATTGGATAGGGTCTACCTCGATGTTGGTCTCATTTAAATTTGAAAAATTAATTCCACCTCTAAGAGTGCAAGATTTTCGTAGTAGTAATCGCAGAAGATTGAAAAATCAAAATTGGTCATTTTGGATAGGAATAATCAATTTACTTGATAGTTGAGGACCTGGAGAGTGACATAGGAAATTTTCTAACCCGGAAAATCAGAGTTCCCACGGGATTTTAAAAACGAAATCCACGCGGGTGAAGTCGACTTCATCAGCTAGTTACTTTGTAGTTATCATTTTTATTTTGTGGTGAACAAAAAACGTGTATTCGTTCAAGGAAGGAAGTTAGAGTTTATAATCACTTGTTTTAAAAACTTAGCCGACAATATTATAATAGATCACGTTCCAGTGGCCACAATGGTCGTGCTTCAAGGCGACCACGGTCTGATTGTGCCCTCCTGAGGGTCTATTGTGACTTGCGCCGACGCGATTTGACGACCGATAGGTCAACGGGGTACAATCGAAATTATCGCGAATTCATTTAAATAATATTATACATATTATGTAGCTACCATAATTTTATTTTAACACTAGCTTTTGCCTGTGGCTTGAATCACGTTAAGTTCGATGAAATGAATAATGTAAAGGCCTAAAATTATATGGACCTTGGGAGTACTACTTGTACAATGCATAAAATTAATAAACACAAATATATTAAACCATTTTTGACTGGTAAAATCGTGGATTTTTAATTTTTTTTTTGATCCGCAATTTTTCTTTAAGTGCTAATTTTGTTGTAAACAGAGCTTTCCTTCTGGATATGGAAAATAGCACAATTTTTAGAACCGTTCATTTAGAGTTTATAGACTTGTGCAATGGTGCATATCCGAATTAGTCCCCTCATTATAACTATCAATTTAACATCTTCCCTATAAAGGGCTTTCAATATTTCACTGCTAAACTGCTACCCAAAAATAACTCGCACTTTGATAGCGCGAGGCAGCAATCAATGTTCATGTAATTAAAGTTTCATGTCGACTTCCGCTCGCGTCGGCGACAATTATTACAACTTGCTCGTATTGAGATTATTGCTGGTGAACGGTCAGCTGCCCGGTACAGAATACAGAGTAGCTTGATACAGACTACTTTGCTTAATATTTAATACAACTGTGAATTGAGAATTTAAAACGCTAGTGTGAAATTAAAAGAAAAATATGTAAACCGCCATTTTGTGCTGGCGGCCATCTTGGATTTGAAATTTATCATACGAATTTATAATTTCTAAATTGTCTCTGGTCTGGTCTGGTGGGAGGCTTTGGCCGTGGCTAGTTACCACCTTACCGTCAAAGACATGCCGCCAAGCGATTTAGCGTTCCGGCACGATGGCGTGTAGAAACCGATAAGGGGTATGGGTTGAATTTACACTGCTATACCCCTCCCAAGTTAGCCCGCTACCATCTTAGACTGCATCGTCACTTACCATCAGGTGAGATCGCAGTCAAGGGCTATCTTGTCATCGAATAAAAAAAAAAAAAAAAAAAAAAGGTCCAGCGGGGCCCTACCACTAAGCCTCGTCTGTCCATCCCTCCGTACCTATGTACGTCTACTCATGAATCGTAATAATTTTCACAAAATGTGTATCTCCCTGGCGCATTGTTGAGTGATTCCTGACAATAGCAATTAGGGATTTTATCATTTCTGAAATTTTTACACGGCAAAGATAAAAGAAAGGGTTACTAATTTTAACAGTACATGTATACGTATGTATTTTCAAACTACGAGTATTTTCTTTTCTCTGGTCTGGTTGTCAATCTACCGTCAGACGTGCCGCCAAGCGTTCCGCGTTCCGGTACAGAGTAAGGACAGTAATTCCGGAACGATCGCGATGGCGTGAAACCGATTAGGGTTATGTGTTTAATTTGCACTTTCCGTTAGCCCACTACCATTTTAGACTACATAAACACGAATAATCAGATGAGATCGCAGACAAGGGCCAACTAATCATCGAATGATAATAATCTGATTGACCTACAAAAGAGCATAATATTATTTTACAAGCTGATGCCTGCGACTTCGTCTCTATGATTTTCCAGGATAAAAAGCAGCCTATGTCACTCTCCAGGCCCTTAGCCATACCCAAGTAAACAATCACGTCAATCCGTAGGTCTGTTGCAGCGTTATTGACAAACCAACAAACACATTTTCGCATTTATATATTAGTAAGGACGAACCTTAGGGCCGAGCATTTAATTGAGGGATTTTAATGTCTTGGCAAATTGTCAATACAAAAACTGTTTGATTAAATGTTATTTAGCGTTTGTGAAATTGGCATTTAAGATTTATGAGGCTAATAAACTGCAAAACTTATTTAACCGCAATTAGATACTAAATGCAATTTAACCTACTAAGTAATTTAACGTGATAATTATCAAAGCACTTAGCTTACCTATCGGTTATTAAGTAAAATTACTAAAATATTAGAAATCAGCGCAGGCGTCAGTGTATTTTATGAATGGGGTTTATTCGTTTATAATTATGATTATTTAATAAAATAGAGGCTCATAACACTTAATTGTATATCCAGTAGAACTTAATTATTACTGAAGTAGATTATTTGGTCAATTTGATTCTTTGTATCTGAATCATAATTGGCAATAAACAATTTATTTATTTTTAATATAAGCAACATCCTAATAGTTTGTACAATGAAATTAAAAGAAAAATATGTAAACCGCCATTTTGTGGTGGCGGCCATCTTGGATTTTAAATTTATCATACATGCCTTTTTATATACCTATTTTTAATTCGTACGAAAAATGTGTAACTCATGAAAATGAAAATACATACCAATAATTTTATTAATGGAATTGGATTTCAATAATTATAACTGAAGCCTGGTGTGTGATTCTCTAAAAATTATTGCATCAGTGATTGGCTGAATTTGTGGCGTTCTTCCACAATGCATCAATACATTTTAACCAATAGCGTGAGGGTACCAGCCAATCAGGGTCGATCGTTACACTGATGCAATCATTTTAAGAGAATTGAGAGAAAATAAAAAACAACACACATATTCATTAATGATACTCGTAATTGAATAGTATTTCATTTACGGGGGGTAAGTGACCTCCCACACTGCTCTGTGACCCATCTCAGTGCAGATGCGGCCGGTGGGATATGATCTAATGATGGTACTGTTGACTCCTGACCTGCGCACGGCATGACTAACTATTTTAATTAGTTTTGTGTCCCTTCTGAAGCGGGTAATTATATTACTGATAGTGATATCGTAACAAATGGATGATAAAATACAATTTAAAAAATGTTAAAAATAAATATGTACGGTCGGGGACTAAAAATGTTTACCACTTTTCAAATTAGATTCTTCGTAACCCTGCGTTCAGTAAGGTCTATAATGCTATATCAAGGCATTTGTTACGTTATAAAAATTTCATGCATCGTTTTATCAAAAAAAGTATTAATGACTTTTCTATACAAATATTAGTAATAAAACTCATTTCCTAAATTCAAGTTTGACACATTAGATCATTGCACTTGTAAAAGTGACAATTAATTATCAAAAATATTAGATTTGTTATTTGAAATTTAAATATACAAAATGGAAGCTTAATCATAATTCTAATGGTGAAGTTCATATTGTGCATTGAATCATAATGATGCTGATAGCATCCACAGTCAAAAACAGTCAAAAGGAGGTGGATGAGCTACGGTGATGCGTGGTGTTTCTGCAGCATTTTACATTGATGTTCTGCAGCAAAATTCCGACAACCTAAGTTCAAGATAATGCGCTGAGCTACTATCAATTAATCACGGTTCAATCTGCACCGTGGCAGTCATCTCGTTCAATAGCCCGCTCGATCTGCTGATTTGAAACTGAAAATTTATGGGGCTTAGTGATTCAAAGCTGGGACTGTCAGAATAAAAGAAATCCTCAAACTCTTAGATCACATTGCACTGGGGTATCGGATGATATGAACTGACTTATCGCCTTGTCGCGTCTATGCGAGAGAGTCTACGTGTTGTCATAGCAGCGAATGGAAGCTAATTAAGCTAATTATTTATTTATATTAATATTGTTTAGTTTCTCAATAATAAAATTAAGAAATAAAGATTCTTTGAAATTCCATTAGATTATTACTTCCGTTTTCATATTTTGGTAACTCGTGTCCTGTGCTCGTGTCTATATGAGATAATATTTATTTATTAAAATTACTAGCTTTTGCCCGTGACTTCGTCCGCGTGAAGTTAGGATTCTAAAATTTCCATGGGAACTTTCTATTTTTCCGGGATAAATGTCGCTATCCAAATCCTCAACTATATCCATGCAAAAAATCATGTGGATCTATTGCTCCGTAGCTGTGTGATGGAAGGACAAACCAACAACGAACAAACAAACACTCACATTATTTTATAACATTAGTAAGGATTTTTTGTTCCAAAAAAGGTTTTCTACATCTAACCTATTTAGCAGTCACCTACTAAAGAGACCGCTAAAGGACTGTCTAAGCACCGCTACATGTTAAAAAGTCTATGATCTATGGCTAATCAAATCACATATCGACCTTCTGACACAGATGTGTGCATGCAATTATGAATCTTAAGGTGGTAAACATTTTTTGTCCGCGACTGTACTTACCTAAGAAAACGAGTATTTTCTTACTCTTCTTTTTTTCACCTAAACCATGTAATATGGATATAAGTTAGAGGGTATTTAATGATGCTACGAGTATCATAGATGGGCTTGCAAAATTATTATTTTAGTACTTCAAGTACCTAGACGATATTTTTAATAATAAATTCAGACTAAAGATTATACAGATAACTAGCTGATGTCTTCGTTCGCGTGGATTGAGGTTTTTTAATTTCCGCGGGAACTCTCTATCCATCCATCTATCTATACATCCAAACTTTCGCATTTATAATATTAGTAGGATATGTCAGGTATGTAAACGAAATAATAATATTAGTCATGGTAGATAAAGTCCACTTTGGACGATTCTTGTAATACAATTAGTCACGATCTGGTAAGATGAATATTTGAAATTATTAAAATACTTACCTAGTTCATAATAATGAACCTTTAATGAACGGTTGAAGACGTCAAATAGCGTAGGTCGTGGTGCCAATGCTCATAATATTTACCTACGAGTATTTATTTCATCATTATCTACATCTATAAAAGTATAGATCCACCCAAGTACCGGTTGTTCCTGTGAGTCACATACTCACAGGAACAACCGGTATGTACTTGGGTTAGGAGACTTTTAGTACAAATTTTTTGGCAGATTTTCAATACAAAAACTGTCAGAACATCGGTTAAACATGCAGTACTTAATGTTCCACTTAGTTATGACAGGGACAAAATAATTAGGCCCTATTTCATCATCGCTGAATATAGTTCAAAAGAGAAGTTCTGACATATTTTGTATTCAAAATCTGTCAAAACGTCCAATTTAAGTTATGTTTTTGTCCATGCGTAAGTTAATTTGACTGAGTGTTATAATCACATTAATCAATCCTAATGCAAACTTTTCCGTTTATTTGGAGGGCAGAGGAGAATATTAGTCAAGTTCAGCTTGGTTTAGTTCAAAATAACGAATTATGAAATTTTAACTTCCAACTACATAATAACACTTGTATGGACCATGGCGTAACAATTGCGGAAGGCTTAGAATACATTAAACATTTCCAGAATGGTTGTTCATAATTGGTTACGAGTTTATACAGTGTCGTATTTCTTTTGTAGTTCACTAAAGGTAATGTTCAATGGGCAATTATACTAACGTATGACATTATATGGGCTAGTTTAACACTTTATCTGTATCTTATCCTTATCATTTAGTCATACAAGCTTACGTATGTGGAATTCTTTTTCTTTAGAACTTAGTGTAAATAATGGATGTAGTTGGTACCTAACTTATTATCTTTTTATACGATATCAATTGTTTGATAGAAAAACTATTGTAATGTAAGTTGGAAAATCAATAAATTCTTATTAAGTAAAGTATGTTTTATATTCTAATGACTATCGTGAGTCACCTCTGTATCGTAAACATATTTTCTTATCTTAGCATTTGGAATATTCTTTAGACAATCACTTATCAAACTTCCTTCCGGTTTTGTGACAAATCTCTTAATGATTCATGAAAAGCAAAAATTTTTTACTATGCTGTACAAATTAATACGTGTCAATGTGTAGATTAAAATTCACCTCATAAAAATTTAAGATAACGGTCTAAACGCGTAACCCAAAAAGGGAAAGAAGATGTGATATGATTTTAGCAGTCTTTGTATGTATGTTTATATTTATGTTGGTTTATAGTATGTATAGAGTCTATACTTACTATAAACTAACATAAATATACTATACTATAGACTATAGAGTCGATTTTAATGTATGAGGTATCAATCGATTCGTTATTAATGTTCCGGTTGACATTGACTATATATTTTTATATGAGCAAAATTCCTACGGTTGATATATCCAATTTTCCGTAGTCGGGTTCCAATTTTTAAACTGTTATCCTTTTTCAGGTACTAAACATAGTAATCCTAGTGCTGTACCGTACTGGGTTCAATGGCGAGTTCCTGGGAGTGGGCGGCACCTGGAACCTCAACGAGGAGAAGAATCCCGACGCCGAGATCGTCGCCTCGGGTGTAATTGTCGGTTACCTCATCTACACCCTTGTGCAAATCGTCACATTCCTCTTCGGCACTACAGAACACAAGAGGTTCGTTATTTAATTAAGTGAAAACGTCTTTAGACGCGTTGAGCGATTTTTGGTCGAGGAAAATCCCTTTATTCGGTACTGGATAGATTTTGGACTCGCCAGATTCGGGATTAGGCAGATTCGCTATACGGCAGAAAATTTTATGGGTCCGCGTCACCGACATACTGATGACAATATATCTATAGTTGACTATACTATGACTTATTTTCACTTCTGTCGGCAGTCCCCTATGATTTTGAATCGAGAGAAATATATATTTTTTGTTTTTATCTAAAATCGTTTCCAAGCGTTTTTTTTTTTATTATTTTGCGTATGTAATTAAAGCTTGCGTCCGCGACTTTTACATGGAGTGGGGAACCATTTTTTCTGGAATAAAAGTAGCTTAGATTATTTCACTCCGGAAAGCAGATAAGGGTATACAGGGGAATAACATCTTTTCTGTTTCAGGGCATTGTCGGAGATTGTGATGAACTTCATCGGAGTGTTCATGTGGATCGCGGTGGGCGCAGTGGCCCTACATTACTGGGGCGGCTACCAGGGCGAGCACCAATTCCAGTTCGTCTTTGCTGAGAGACAGGCGAGTGCTTTACTTAAAACTAGCTGATGTCCTCAACTTAGTGCTGTTAAACACATATCGTCGGGGACAGTGCAAAACCGCGTATGTACATTTGGTAAAAACCGCGGATCTGCACTAGTCACAGTGTTACAGGGGAAGTTTAAAACTTTATAAATTTCTTATTTCTACGGCTATTGGGCTAATTTTTACACAAAGAGTGTTGTGAAGAGAAATTTATGTGTTCTATATATTGATAAACATAGATGTCTTTTAAAGTGATTAATTTAGTCGTTACGACACATACGCGGTTTTTATATGACCACAAACGTATTAAAATGGATTTTAAAGTACTAATGCTAGTTACGCGGATTTGCACTATCCCCGACGATATGCTCCTATATGTGCTGTTAAAATATCATCATTCATCAGCAACCTATTAACGGCTCACTACTGAGTGCAGGTCACCTCTTAGAGAAGGGTTGTAGACTCCATAGTCCCCCATGTTGGTTGGTCTAATGTAAAGTCATAGAGCTCTCACACCTTTAAGAACTTTATGGAGAACTCTTAGGTATGCAGGTAAAGGAAAACATTGTGTCCGCACATGGTCCGCACAATGTTTTCCTTTACCGTAAAAGCATGTAATATTTAACTGAAATTCCTAAATATCAAGAGCGTAATATTACTGAGAGGCTGTTTTTGATTGACAACCTCCTCTTTTTTGGAAGTCGGTTAATAAAAGCGTCAACCAGCATTATCTTAGATATATATTGCTGATCGACTCTTTTCTTAAATCCTCTCCTCTTCTTTTCCCACTTAAATCTGCTAATTTTGATAAATCAATCAGTCGTTCAGTTAATTAGCCGAATTGCTAACCTATTTTAAATCAAATAAACTTTTATTTAATTGTAATTTATAAAAGTTTATTTCTTTTAAAAACTTTTCTGTTCTACATATTTTTTTTTTATTCTCTTGCAGGTTGGTTTGGCAGTTGGAGCCCTGTGTGTTATACAAGGAGCTGTATACCTTCTCGACACGGCGCTCTCCGTTATACATTACACAAAAGAAATGTAAACTTAGTGTACAATCATTGATATAGTTATATAGGTATTCGTACTTTAAGAAAAGTGCATTTATATTTACTGCTGTCCCACTTTACAAAACTTTGACGCATCTTGATTGAAACTTTTGAACTTGTGTTTTTAGCAACGTAATTTTTTTAAAAGGACATCTTCATAGACTATAGCAAAATTTAAATCAAGAGTTTTGTAATATAGGAGTTTAAATATCGCATAAATAAAGGAATATAAATCGATTTAAATTATCTCTACCTAAAAAATGTAAATAATTAAATTGATAAGTAAACAGAAAATAACACAATATTTTTTTAAACATTAATGCTACCGCTCTCCGATGATTTTTATTATTATTATTTTATTTCCCACCTCTTTTTATATTATTTAGGTAACCAGTAATTCTACATTATGTTTGCTAACACATTGTATTTTTTATTGGAGTTAAATTAAAATTAAAAAATAGGACTTATAAAATATATTGTTTTACTTAACAGCTATTAATCATACTTTTAGAACCCGTTTCCGATTTGTATAATATTATTATTAGTCATACGAATAACAAGTTGACTAAGGGCGTTTAGTCAACTTAAGTAAATTATTTTTAAAAAAGTAGGTACCCATTAAATGTACATTCTAATGTACACATATTACCAGCCTATGGATTTTTACGGTATTTATTCAAATTCTAATTCTAATTCAAAATTAATTTATTTCATATAGGCTAACTTGTAGCTCTTATGACACGTCATAAATCTACCACCGGTTCGGAATGCAGACTCTGCTGAGAAGAGCCGGTAAGAAACTCAGCAGTTGCTCTTTTAAAAAAACATTTTTTTTTTTACAAAGCTATGCTATGTATACAGTGCTTCCACAATAAAGCTTCAAAAAAAATGCAAAAATGCCTACGTACACCAATCCAACGCATGTCAAGATGGGCATTCCCGTTGGTGGCACCCGTTTACGAGCATGACGCATGATCCAGCCAGAATAATTTTCTCCAAACAAAATCTCTTTTTTTTGTCAGACTGGCAAGGAACTGTTTTATATAGGTAGTTACAAGCATAGATTATATAGGTATGAAACCTATATCACTTTGTTACACGAACGCATAACTTTTAGATTTTATTTTATTACTAGCTGATGCCCGCGACTTCGTTCGCGTGGATTAAAGCGTCTTATTTTTCGGGATAAAAAGTAGCCTATGGGTTATTTCAGACTATAATCTATCTCTGTGCCAAATTTCAGCCAAATCGGTTCATTCGTTGCGGTGTAATTAAGTAACAAACATCCATACATCCAAACTCGCATTTATAATATTATACTAGCTGATACCCGCGACTTCGTCCGCGTGGATTAAGGTTTTTTATTCCCGCCGGAACACTCTTATTTCCCGGGATAAAAAGTATATCCTATTCCAGACCATGATCTATCTCTGTGCCAAATTTCAGCCAAATCGGTTCAGTCGTTGCGACGTGACTGAGTAACACATATAACGACTTCGTCTGCGTGGATTTAATTTTTAAAATCCCGCAGGAACTCTTTGTTTTTCCAGGACACAAACATTTTTAAATTAAAGATATTAGTAAGGATTAGTTAGGATAAGGAAGTAAAGATTCCTCATTAGTTCCTCTCAACCAATCGCAGGCCCACTACTATTTCTCTCGATGAGAACAGACAGAACAGATTGGCAGACTTCACATACCAATATATAATTTTTTTTAATAAAGAATAATTAGCCAAGCTGAACTTGACTTATATTTTCCTTTCCCCTCCGAATAAGTGAAAAGCTTGTGCTAGGAGTGGTACGACAATAGGGCCACGGGTGGGGCTCGAACCTGCCACTACAATAGCAACATAAAACCGACATTTTCGCGAGCGAAGCGAGCGCGTAATTTTTTATGATTGCATTACAGCACTTAGTTGTCCATTCTTGACACCTACAATAGCAACGTAAAACCGACATTTTCGCGAGCGAAGCGAGCGCGTAATTTTTTATGATTGCATCACGGCACTTAGTTGTCCATTCTTGACACCTACAATGGCAACGTAAAACTGACATTTTCGCGAGCGAAGCGAGCGCGAAATTTTTTATGATTGCATTACGGCACTTAGTTGTCCATTATTGACACCTATAATAGCAACGTAAAAGCGACAGTGTCGCGAGCGAAGCGAGCGGGAAATTTTTTATGATTGCATTACGGCACTTAGAAGTCCATACTTAGCACCTAAAATAGAAACGTAAAAGAGACATTTCGCGAGCGAAGCGAGCGCGAAATTTTTTATGATTGCATTACGGCACTTAGTTGTCCATTCTTGACACCTACAAAAGCAACGTAAAACCAACATTTTCGCGAGTGAAGCGAGCGCAAAATTTTTTTTAATTGCATTACGGCACTTAGTAGTCCATTCTCAGCACCTACAATAGCAACGAAAAAAGCGATATTTTCGCGAGCGTAGCGAGCGTGTTTTTTTTTATGATCGCATTACGGCACTTAGTAGTTTATACTTTGCACTTACAATAGCAACGGAAAAGCGACATTTTCGCGAGCGAAGCGAGCGCGAAATTTTTTATGATTGCATTACGGCACTTAGTTGTCCATTCTTGACACCTACAATAGCAACGTTAAACCAACATTTTCGCGAGCGAAGCGAGCGCGAATTTTTTTGTGATTGCATTACGACACTTAGTAGTTTATACTTGGCACCTACAATAGCAACGGAAAAGCGACATTTTCGCGAGCGAAGCGAGCGCGAAATTTTTTATGATTGCATTACGGCACTTAGTTGTCCATTCTTGACACCTACAATAGCAATGCAAAACCGAAATTTTCGCGAGCGAAGCGAGCGCGAAATTTTTATAATTGCATTATGGCACTCAGTAGTCCATTCTTGGCACCTACAATAGCAACGTAAAAGCGATATTTTCGCGAGCGTAGCGAGCGTGTTTTTTTTTATGATCGCATTACGGCACTTAGTAGTTTATACTTTGCACCTACAATAGCAACGGAAAAGCGACATTTTCGCGAGCGAAGCGAGCGCGAAATTTTTTATGATTGCATTACGGCACTAAGTTGTCCATTATTGACACCTACAATAGCAACGTTAAAGCGACAGTTTCACGAGCGAAGCGAGCGCGAATTTTTTTGTGATTGCATTACGACACTTAGTAGTTTATACTTGGCACCTACAATAGCAACGGAAAAGCGACATTTTCGCGAGCGAAGCGAGCGCGAAATTTTTTATGATTGCATTACGGCACTTAGTTGTCCATTCTTGACACCTACAATAGCAACGTTAAACCAACATTTTCGCGAGCGAAGCGAGCGCGAATTTTTTTGTGATTGCATTACGACACTTAGTAGTTTATACTTGGCACCTACAATAGCAACGGAAAAGGGACATTTTCGCGAGCGAAGCGAGCGCGAAATTTTTTATGATTGCATTACGGCACTTAGTTGTCCATTCTTGACACCTACAATAGCAATGCAAAACCGAAATTTTCGCGAGCGAAGCGAGCGCGAAATTTTTATAATTGCATTATGGCACTTAGTAGTCCATTCTTGGCACCTACAATAGCAACGTAAAAGCGATATTTTCGCGAGCGTAGCGAGCGTGATTTTTTTTATGATCGCATTACGGCACTTAGTAGTTTATACTTTGCACCTACAATAGCAACGGAAAAGCGACATTTTCGCGAGCGAAGCGAGCGCGAAATTTTTTATGATTGCATTACGGCACTAAGTTGTCCATTATTGACACCTACAATAGCAACGTAAAAGCGACAGTTTCGCGAGTGAAGCGAGCGCGAATTTTTTTGTGATTGCATTACGACACTTAGTAGTTTATACTTGGCACCTACAATAGCAACGGAAAAGCGACATTTTCGCGAGCGAAGCGAGCGCGAAATTTTTTATGATTGCATTACGGCACTTAGTTGTCCATTCTTGACACCTACAATAGCAATGCAAAACCGAAATTTTCGCGAGCGAAGCGAGCGCGAAATTTTTATAATTGCATTATGGCACTTAGTAGTCCATTCTTGGCACCTACAATAGCAACGTAAAAGCGATATTTTCGCGAGCGTAGCGAGCGTGATTTTTTTTATGATCGCATTACGGCACTTAGTAGTTTATACTTTGCACCTACAATAGCAACGGAAAAGCGACATTTTCGCGAGCGAAGCGAGCGCGAAATTTTTTATGATTGCATTACGGCACTAAGTTGTCCATTATTGACACCTACAATAGCAACGTAAAAGCGACAGTTTCGCGAGTGAAGCGAGCGCGAATTTTTTTGTGATTGCATTACGACACTTAGTAGTTTATACTTGGCACCTACAATAGCAACGGAAAAGCGACATTTTCGCGAGCGAAGCGAGCGCGAAATTTTTTATGATTGCATTACGGCACTTAGTTGTCCATTCTTGACACCTACAATAGCAATGCAAAACCGAAATTTTCGCGAGCGAAGCGAGCGCGAATTTTTTTTAATTGCATTATGGCACTTAGTAGTCCATTCTTGGCACCTACAATAGCAACGTAAAAGCGATATTTTCGCGAGCGTAGCAAGCGCGAATTTTTTTGTGATTGCATTACGCCACTTAGTAGTTTATACTTGGCACCTACAATAGCAAAGGAAAGGCGACATTTTCGCGAGCGAAGCGAGCGCGAAATTTTTTATGATTGCATTACGGCACTTAGAAGTCCATACTTAGCACCTAAAATAGAAACGTAAAAGTGACATTTCGCGAGCGAAGCGAGCGCAAAATTTTTATAATTGCATTACGGCACTTAGTAGTCCATTCTTGGCACCTACAATAGCAACGGAAAAGCGACATTTTCGCGAGCGAAGCGAGCGCGAAATTATCTATACTTAGCACCTACAATAGAAACGTAAAAGTGACTCTTTCGCGAGCGAAGCGAGCGCGAAATTTTTTATAATTGCATATCTAGTCGTACACTTTTGGCGCTTGAGACCCTGCCACCCTAGGCTCCAGTCAACTCAGTCTTTTGGTAAATCTGCCACTGAGCGTAACCTTTCTTGTCCCAAAGAATTTAGTTTAATTATCAATTTTAATTTTGAAAATGATAGCTCGGCATGTAGCTTGTCCCTGCTCTCTTTGTCCTTTCCCTCCTACGCTTTGCAGAAGCGTAGCGTAAATGTAATCTATACTTGGTACCTACGGTACTTATTAACAAACCACAATTACTAAATCCCCGCACTTTAGGTGGGAAGTATCATGATTGAGGAGCTGGACCTCGAGCTCCATGATGTAGTCTATGCTTGGTGCCAACAATATCAATTCGAAACTGACAATTTCTGCATCCTCACTGTTTAGGTAGGCACTACCCTGTAGCATCAGGATTGAGGAGCCAGGACCTAGAGCTCCATGATGTAGTCTATGCTTTATACCTACAATAACAATTCGTAATCGAAAGTACCTACATACCTGCAGCATCAAGATTGCGCAGCTAAGACCTAGAACTTCATGTTGTAGTTTATTCTTGATACTTACAATATTAATTCGCAAGCGACAGTTCTTAAATCCTCACAGTTTAGATGGACAGTATCCTGCAGCATCAGGATTGAGGAGTAGAACCTGGAGCTGTATGATCTAGTATATTCTTAGGCCAAGCATACCAATTCGTAGTTGACAGTTCCTAAATCCTCATGATTTTGAGGGAAAGTACCTTTGCAGCATCAGGCTTGAGGAGTTGAAGGTAAAAAAATGTCCATTAAAAAAAAAATCAGCTGAATTGGTCCAGAAATCCAGGAGTAATCGGTGGATATATACATAGAAAAAAAAAGATACCGGCTGAATTGATAACCTCCTTTTTCGAAGTCGGTTAAAAATAAGGCTATCCACTATATAGTGTATTATGCCAGCCTAAGATGAGCCGTAGATTCAAAGTTTCCTGTACATAAAGGGGTTCAAGTTATTTTGGACCTTATACTGAGGATTGTGATGTCTATAACTTCTGAACTACTGAACCGACGACTTTGAAATAATTACAGGACAATCTTTACAGTATCTTCTTTCTAATAAAAAAAGAATGAATGAAATCGGAGTACGCGTTAATGAATTACGACTTAATACACATTTTGACTTTCATCCCCTCTCCCAAGGGAACCGTGCTGAATTTCGGGATAAAAAGTATCCTATATGTTACCTCGTGGTATGTACTTAAATCGTGCCAAGTTTCATTTAAATCCGTCCAGTAGTTTCAGCGTGATGCGCGGCCAAGATACAGACAGACAGACAGACAGACAGACAGACAGACAAAAAAATCAAAAAAAAATTTTTTGGGCTCAGTATCGATAATAAAGCATCCCCCGATTAAAATTTTCAAAATATATTTAATGTACAGAATTCGTCCCGTTACAGTTTTATTATATTATAGATTCATTCATAGTAGTATAAAAAAGATGTAATGAAACTATACGTTATCTTCAATTTTTGCTGCGTAAGTGTAATGCTCCAAATTACACAGCGAAATTGAGGATAAGGTAGTTTTTTAACCTGCGTTTAGATCAAGGTCGATTTTATGTATCATGTCACATGTGGCAGCGAAAACAAAATAAGGTAGGTATGTATTTGTGATGTAGGTTAGAACTTAGATGGTAATTCGGAAGTTCACAATCTCTTAACTAAATGAAGTCTAATAGTATCTAATGGTATAACTGAAGTTTAGCCTTCGGTTTCCGAAGAGAAGAATGTGAAAAATAGCGTTGACATAAATGACGTATTTGTCCAAAAGCGTAAAAAGAAACGTAAGTAACAACTTGAACATAAATACATAATGCCCCATGCATCAGTTGTTACTCACGTTTCTTCTTCTTTTTCAATCGATAGACGTCCACACCAGGAGAAAAGTCTCTTGCATAGACTTCCAAAGGCCTTGATCTTGCGCCGCCTGTGTCCAGCGGTTCCTGGATCAGGTCTAGTGTTTTTCGGTCTTCCTAGTAAGGGGAGGGGGTCTGCCAATACTGAACTTTTTTAATCAATAAAAGGTAAAGGTACAATATTAATAACTCGAAGATTATACCAGATTCTGCTCTAAGACAAAACGGCAAATTTGGGGTCAATGCAAGTGTCAAATTAGTAGGGTCAAGAGTCAAATAGTAAGTATATCGTACACGGAGTCACTTCTTAGTCACTTGGGAGCTAGCTTCAGGATAGCTTGATTGTTTTTGTGATTAAAGTGAAACGAAACGTATCTTTCAAGTTTTTGGTTCCATGGTGAGGATTCTAAAAGTATGTAGGCAAGTTTTATTAACTTTTTTTTATTGTGTGAAGAAGAAAGTGTTCGGCTTAAAATCTTTTCTTATCTAGATATTTGTTACTGTTATTTTTATAGTAAATAACAATAGAAAAGACATATTTTATAGAATACTTACTTATAGAAAAGTTCTGAGCAACTGAAAATTACTTGTACACAATTTTCCAGTCCAAATAAAAATGACTTTGTGTACAATATGCTTTGTTTGTGTACAACATGTATGCAGATTTTAACACTAAAAACAAAGTTTAAGCTGATTGTTTATATTATATTTGTTGTTTTTGTTAGGAGATAAAAATGTATCTCCAGTAGATTGCAATGAGCTCGGATCAAAAAGGCAAAAAAGGAAGGGGTTCTCAATTCAGCCTTTTTACATTTAGTAGATAAATACAATAATTATGATGGTAATGAATTGGTACTTTGAACTTTTGTTCAATGAAATGCATCTATCTCATCACTATTATGATTAGCAACATTATTTTACGGAATAACATTGTAAAACGTCAGTTTACTACATTTAATTTAAAGAAATAGAAATAGAAATATTTTTTATTCAAATAAACTTTTACAAGCACTTTTGAATCGTCAATGAATCTACCACTGGTTCGGAATGCCTTTCCAGCCGAGAAGAGCCAGCAAGAAACTCGGCGGTTGCTCTTTTCAAAAAAAAATAAAAATTTTACAATAGCTAGTTAATGAAACTATGCTATGTATACAGTGCTTCCACGATGAATTTTCCTAAGTCCAATACAATACAAATACAAATAAATACAATCCAATACATGTTAAGACAGGCAGGCAAAAGCAGACCCATTCCCGTTGGTGGCACTCGTTCACGAGCATGACGCATGATAGAGTATAGAGCATGATGAATAAAGTTAGAGTACATGAAGAATGCCGCAGCGGTGCAGATAGACAGACATAGTCGCGGGAATGAAGCAGGTGACTTAAAAATAGCGTACTAAAGTACGTTACCAAGGGTAACTACCAAAGTAATTGTTTTTCAATTGTTTTTACAATTTTCCACTCGTCCGTAGGTTGACAAATTCGAGTCAAGGATCCGATTGTCTTCGACTTCAATTGAATGATTAACACGATAAGTTAACTTTATGGTTGATCGAAATAAACTCTAAAACTGGAGAGACTCAGTTACTCTAGTTTTGTGTCGATATCTGCCGAGTTGAAGGACTTCTTGCGGGAGGCCGACGTTTGTGTGGACAAAATTGCGCCGCTAACGGAAAACGTAAGTTTTTAATCTATATACTTATATAAAATTCAAAGTCCTGACTGACTGACTGACTGACTGACTGAGATATCAACGCACAGCCTAAACTTCTGAAGTTAGAAACTTGAAATTTTTACAGTTGGTTGTAGTTGTGGGTGATTGACTGACTGACTGATCTATCAACGCACAGCTTCAACCACTGGATGGATCGAGCTAAAATTTGGCATACAGATAGCTATTATGATGCAGGCTTCTGCTAGGAAAGGATTTTTGAAAATATAACCCCTAAGGGGGTGAAATAGGGCTTTGAAAAATCAAACTTAACGTGAGCGAAGCCACGGGCAAAAGCTAGTTGATGTATAATGATCTTGTATTTTTAAGTATTTTATATAGATTTTTTTTATTCGATAACAAATGATGGTAAGTGACGATACAGTCTAAGATGGTAAGCGGACTAACTTGGAAGGGGTATGGCAGTATACTCATACTCCTAATCGTTATCGTGCCGGAACCAATGACCAGACCAGACCAGAGATAATTTAGAAATTATAAATTCCCAAATTACCCCGCCAAGTCCAAGATCTTCTAATTCATTAATATAAATAAGTGTACTTAGATCTTTTTATTTTAGAAAGTAATCGTTACTAATAACAAAAAATAATAATTAGACACATTTTTGAAAAATCGGTATTTTTGAGTCATAAAACATTATTTCAACAAAAAAGCGAATTGTATGAAATTGTACCGAACTGATAGAGTTGACTGTTAGAATGCAAGGTACAAATAAGAGTGAGTGTGAATTATCTACATTTTAAAAACTTAACTAAATTAGTTATCGTATCTGTAAACAGAGCCAACATTCTAGTTTTTTGACAATATCGTCGGAACTTCAACTAAAGGACTTTTTGTGGGACGTCGACTCTACTACTGACAAAATTGCGCCACTAAAGGAGAACGTAAGCTATTTTTTTAATAAGTATGTTAACATACTAGAGCAAGGCAAAAATATAAGCAGCTATAAAATGTTAGCTATAAAAGGTCTCAGCTATGCAATTCTCAAAAGTGAAATACAATTTACATCAGTTGCGCATCGGATGTTTCTTTATATTTAGCTGCTTCATCTAAAGTAACATCCGATGCGCAACCGATGTAAGTTGTATTTTACTTTTGAGAATCGCATAGCTGATCATCATAGGACACGTGATAAAAAAATTATTATATAATACTATATTTTCAAGTTCAAAAGTATCAAGACTGATCAAATAATATCTAAACTACAAAGTAAAACGTTGTAGCGTAGACGTACTAAAGTGATCGCACACTAGATGGATGCAGTCAAAGATGCAGCCAATGACGTATGTATGTTCAATAGTTTGTAAAGATTTCCGTACGTATACACATAGTATATTATGTAGATTGTAGATATTCGAATAATTTCCGTAAAAACATGTAAGTATGTTAATTTTTGAGCTCGTGTTAAAGGAAAAATTAAAACTACACAATTTACACATTATTTTTTGGAAATCTGGCAAACCATTTTATTTTGTCTTTTGTCTAGAGAGTGTCTACAAACTTTCACTTTGACTTGATGGGTAAATAACATTAACATAAGAATCATAATATCTACTTCGTTGTTTTTTAATAAACTGGACACCAATCAGTGATGTTGCAGCGCTCTTGCCTAGAAAATGGCTATTTACTCCTGATTTGTAGTTAATAGGAAAAAAACGGGCGAAATCAAATTAAAGTGAAGTATATCATTCGTATGAACGCACCCCGTCGGGACTCGACTTTGAGTATATAACCAACGAACTCGGGAGTGTTCTCTTAGGAATGCTTTATTCAGGTCAGTTCAGAATGTGTCACGGATTAGTCGCTTCAGTACATCTCTTCTGAGATGCATTGTACTTATATTATTTTACATTAATTGCCTTGAAATGGAAGTAAGAAACAATTTCAACATCTTTATTAATCATGCGGCAAAGGAGCGACGCGACGAATCGACGTGATTTTTGCATGGGTATAGTTGACGATCTAGATGTAGGCTAGTTTGGCTCCGGTTGTGTTCTTAGGAGATCTCGGAGCCTTCCATTATGCGCTGAGGGTGGCTACAGAGGGGGTTTTAGTGGGTAAAATCCCCACATAACCCGGGACCAAAACTACCCCACGTTTCGGGTATCTTTAAAGAAGATTTCCCCCTCGTTAAAAAAAAAAAAAGACGTAGGCTAGTTTATATTCCTGAAAAAATCTACGCGAATGAAGTCGCGGGTAAAAGACAGTTAAATATAATTTGATCAGTCTCTGAGTACTTAGAATTTAGTGCGTTTTTTTTAAATATAGACTAGAGCTTGACTGCGATTTCACCTGATGGTAAATGAGGATGCAGCCCAAGATGGTGCGCGCTTGCCTAGAAGATGCCTATTCACTCTTGATTTAAAGACTCCCACATTATAGTTAGGTGGAAAAACGGAAGCCGGAAGGGTATTCTATATTTTTGCGGTGCGTATTAGGAACGAGGAAGCAAAGCGCTTAGTGCGAGATCGCGGAATTTCGACCACGTAGCGGTGCAGATTCGTACGATGCTTTGCGGGTCGGTGGTAGAAAGGTGATGGTGGATCTAAACTGTGACCATTATAAAACTCTGATTGTATTTAAGCACTTTGTAAATCAACTAGCTTTTGCCCCCGCGACTTCGTCCGCGTGGAATTAGATTTTGGGGTGGAATTTTCAAAAACTGTGACACACGTACTTTTTTATTTTTAACTGAAAGCTCAAATACCAACTTTGATGGAAACAGCTTGAAAAATGACGGAGTTTCATATAAACTTCCATCCCCTATTTAAACCCCTGGAATTTCCAATAATCCTTTCTTAGTGTGCGCCTACATCATAAAAGGAACCAACTGTAAAAATTTCAAGTTTCTAACTTCAGTAGTTTAGGCTGTGCGTTGATATCTCAGTCAGTCAGTCAGGGCTTTGAATTTTATATATATAGATTGGAAAGGTTTCGATATTTTCAGTCTTTTTGAAGTCCATGTTATCGAGAGGAGAAGGTCATGATTGAATTTCTCTTTTAGAGTGGAATTATGACAACTCCAGTAGGTTAATTATACCTTCGCTAGCCAGTGGCGTGCCTCGCTACTCACTTAACATGCTAATGAGTCCCTTGTCAACCTAATGCGTGCGCGTGCGTCTATGTGGAGCGATGATACCGTTAGACGGAATACTGGCTCGGTCGAACTATTATCAAGTACCTAATAAATTGTGTATTGTGCTTGGTATGATTTTATTAGGTGATACCTACAAGCTTATAACATACCTACTTACTATGTTTTGCGGCTTCGCTCACGTTAAGTTAGATTTTTCAAATCACTATTTTCCGTCTCAGGGCTTGAATTTTCAAAAATCTTTTCTTAGCGGATGCCTACGTCATAAAAGCTATTTCTATGATCTATCAGCTTATCCGTCCAGTGATTTGAGCTGTGCGTTGATAGATCAGTCAATTAGCCTGTCAGTCAGTCATCTTTTCCTTTTAAATATTTAGATTATTAGAGAACAGAAAAGACCTTTAATTCAAATAAACTTTTGAATCTGCGTCTTACAGTGGTTCGGAATGCTGTTTCAACCAGAAGAACCAGCAAGAAACTCGGCGGTTGCTTTTTTATCTTTTCCCTCGCGACGCAAAATGTTCAATACGCAGTTCTTTCTTTAAATTGATAGATGTCTTACCTTTTAAAGCTGCGAAATTAAAACGATTTTCTTACATGAATGCACGCAAACAAAACGCGCGGTGTAGACAAGAATATGTTACTTAGTTGCTCGGAGCGTATTCGTTGTATATTTTAAAGAGTCATAAAACGGAACAAAATGGGGACAAAGTATGAATATAGGTCAGCCAACGACCTTGGAAGCTTGGATACGCACCCCTACAATACGATATTCAACCCCGACCATCGTAGAATGTTGGCGCCAAAACGTGGCGTCACCACGGCGCACCATTGACGGTCTGGCCGCAGACAGGGTGGATCAATAGGAAAAATTAAGGCTGGATACATACAATCTATTCTTCCTTAGCTGTGGGAAATGGCAAACAAGTGTTTTCTCGCAGAAATACGTAAGCGACACGCTAAGCACAGCGCAAGGAACGTTCAAAATCAAAATCAAAATCAAAATTTATTTATTTCATGTAGGCCAACTAGTAGCTCTTATGAAAGGTCACAATTCTACCACCGGTTCAGAATGCAGATTCTGCTGAGAAGAGCCGGCAAGAAACTCAGCAGTTGCTCTTTTCAAAAAAAATTTTTTTTTTTACAATTGTTAAAAAAAAAACTAGGCTATGCACACAATGTTTCCACACAGAAGTTTCAAAAATGCACACCTACCACAACCTAACACATGTTAACATGGGTAGACACAAAGCAGACCCATTCCCGTTGGCGGCACCCGTTCACGAGCATGACACATGATCCAGTTCTTATCGCACAATGATACTACCGTTCTAAAGCTAAAGCGCCTAGGGACCCAAACCACCATCAGCTCTTCGAACTATGTGCCCCGTTCATTTCCAGTTCATTTCCAATTCGATCTCGCAGGGATACTTCGAGCATGTTACGGTATTACATGTTGGTTTAAACAGTAAAGTATTAAATTCTCAGTTTAGCTGTAGATAATATACCTACTTATTACTTATGAGTCCGAAACATGGTCGCTAACTATGGGCCTCATAAGAAGGCTCAGGATCACTCTGCGGGCGATGGAGAGGGCTATGCACGGAGTATCCCTGCGAGATCAAATTAGAAATGAGGAGATCCATAGGAGAACCAAAGTCACCGATATAGAGCTCAGCGAGTTGCGAAACTGAAGTGGAAATGGGCGGGGCACATAGTTCGAAGAGCTGATGGTCGATGGGGACCTAAGGTGCTGGAGTGACGACCCCGCACCGGGAAGCGCAGTGTTGGTAGACCCCCCTCTAGGTGGACCGACGACATCAAACGAGTCGCAGGGAGACGCTGGATTCAAGTAGCGCAACACCGAGACTTGTTGAGGTCCATGCAAGAGACCTATGTCCAGAAGTGGATGTCTATCGGTTGATAAAGAAGCAGAAGAATATACATATATCTATTTTCTACTAAATAGTGTTAGTGGGTATATAAGTATGTGAAAAATTGATGACATTCCTCGTTCAAAGTACAGGTTCACCTTTTTAATTTGCAGCCAACGAACTTAAAAAATAATAAATTAAAACTCAACATGGCAACACTGTCAAAACGTCACGGGTTAACGCAAGCGATTGTTAGGAACAATGGCCCATACCGGCGGCGACGGCAATAACATGTGTGTATGGAGTTGTTTGTATTCACGTTCGCCCTTAGCTATAAAACGTGCGCACTGTTTATATCGTTACATTATGATCAACACGTTTCATTACGATTTAAATTTTACATAAAATGATTAGGATCGGTCGTTTTTTCACACTATATGCAGGTCTGACAAAGGTCAGAATTGGGATTTAGGCTGAAATCTGCAGACCGCAGTCTAACTCAGCTCAGACTCAAGACAGAGTTAAAACAAGACAGATTTATTATTTGTGTCTCGTTTTAACCTCTATAGTCTGAGCTGAGTTAGAACTCAGAGCACGCTCAGCATAAGTTAAGTACGAATCTGAGCCCCGAATGTAACTTTTAAGGTTTATGGTAACATGCGTAAACCTATCATTTAGTATGAGAATTAATTACTTAGCTAAAATCATGTAAACTCAAAATGTTCATACGTAATATTTTTGTATTTTTAAAATGAGATTATTAATATTTTTAGGCTATTGCATAGCTTCTATCGCGGGCCTTGAGCGTGGAGACCGAATCCAGAAATTCCGTAACGAAAATAACCTGACACGGGACTCTTCTCACCGCTAGATGGCGTTGATAAAACATGCTATGCAATAGCTTTACCGCGGCAGTCTCCGAGTGCCACACGTCTTTTTTTTTAAAATGAATTAATAAAATGAAATGAATTAATGTGGGAGTTTCATGCTCTTAACATCGAATTATATAGGAACCTACAAAGAAAACTTTAAAAAAGTGTAATTATGTTATTGGAATCCGTTGATATCAATAAAATCAAAGATGAAAACTTTTAGCGCCGAATGGAGGTCGCAACTGGCGGAGGGCATGTGACGTCACGCATCCATTTTCCGGTCCGCCGAGCGAATTCTTTAGGCCTACAACTTTTTTTTTCTTTTATATTTCCCATATTTTGATCCCCAAAAAAAATGAGCGAACCATTTCAATTCATTTGTCTTCACTCGAACAAATGCTTACGTGTAAATGACGAGTATAGTAATAATTATTATTATTTAATAGCTAGTCATTATTACGACGACTATTATTATTAATTCTCAATGGCCTTATCATTACCATGAATAATTCTATAATTCCTGTTACATCTGAAAACAAGACCGAGACGGGTATTTGCGATGACTGATGATGATTCATGAACCTGGATGACACATGAACCTGGATGACACATTATCCTAGTGCTAGCCTTATTTTATTTATTGAAATAATCATGGTTTTTAGAACATGTACCTGTGCTGATACGCACCGCTAGGATTTTTAATGCCCTTCCGGCTTCCGTTTTTCCCTCTAACTATAATTTGGGTACCTTCAAATCAAGAGTGAATAGACATCTTCTAGGCAAGCGCGTTCCATCTTAGGCCGCATCTTCACTTACCATTAGGTGTGATCGCAGCCAAGCGCTAGTCTATATATTTAAAAAAAAAAAAAAACGTGATAGAATTAATAGAATTTTGTAAGGTTTATAATGTTTGGAGATGCTTGTTATTTTATCAGAAATTTTGTTTATAAAAATAAAATTAAGAAGATTGAGCAAGCAAGGAACTTCATTTTTTAAGCCGGTTTATGAGTTCCATAAGTTTAAAAGATACCGGATAAATATGTAAATAAATTCTAGGTCATATACAGTAGATTTTCAGTAAATTTTCAGTTAGTCAAGCGTTCTTTACGCATAATACCTGGAAATAAACTGAAAACATGACGTCCTTCGCAGAACGATGAGAAATAACGCGCTCTACAATACATAACAACTGAGTAAGGTACCTACTTACGCGGTACCTAATCTTGTGACACGCAGGTACTAACCTAGTTTATATACTTATTCGGATTAGTCGGATTTTTAAGCTATTGCATAGCTTCTATCGCGGGCCAGCGTGGAGACCGAATCCAGAAATTCCGTAACGAAAATAACCTGACACGGTACTCCTCTACAGTGAGCCGCTAGATGGCGCATTTTTTAAAAAATGCTATGCAATAGCTTCACCGCGACAGTCCCCGAGTGCCACACGTCTTTTTTTTAAATATTTTTTTGTCTTCCCACGTGGTCCCATTGTCAACGTCAGGGTCTGACGTTGGGATCCTGGCGAAATCGAGGAAACTCTTAAAATTTTATAGGCACAATTGATATACTTTGTAGTGGCGTTTGAAGCCGGTTTTGTAA
Organism: Hipparchia sbordonii; assembly: GCA_038048805.1. Classification (NCBI taxonomy): domain Eukaryota; kingdom Metazoa; phylum Arthropoda; class Insecta; order Lepidoptera; family Nymphalidae; genus Hipparchia; species Hipparchia sbordonii. Next base: position 11,537,309 of record CM076109.1, on the reverse strand, counting down.
AAAGATTTTTTTTGCGTTTATATTATTTTCAGTCTTGAGACGATGGTTTTCAGGATGAGAGCTATAGTTGAGTCAACTCTATCACAGTGTTTATTGAAACTTAGGATTTTGTAGTCATCTTTGCAGAGTTTTATTGATATACGAGTTACTGTTACGTTGGTAATCTCTTAAAAAAATAAACATACATAAGTATTTATGTCTCCTAAAAATTTTCCGCCAATAACATAACTTCATTTGATACGCGCAGGGAGTCTAATTTTTCTGTCAAACACTTTTCTTTCTCCACATTTCTCTTTACATTTTTAGTACCTGCTAGCAAAATAATTATTCTGTCTTCATTTTCAGTTATTGTCATTACCATAATCGTGATTGACGGTCGCAGTTACTGCGATACCGATCGCTGTGCGTGCGCGTGCGCATAAATATTATCACCACATATCACACATAACACAATCCCTCAGCCAAGTTTGTCTGTCTATTCGCGCTAATAGCCGTACACTGGACGGATCGGGCTAAAGCGTACAGGTAGGTTTTAAGGCCCAAGAGACGAGTCTGCCCGCGAAATTCAAATTTAATTTGGTTTTTCGCAATTTGTAAACTAATACGACGAAGTAGGCTTATGGTATTCAAATTGCGCCAATGGTAGTATCATCTTCACAGGTTTATATACTAACCTTAACGTGAAAGTATCCAGTTTAAGAAATTAGTCAAAATAATGAGTTTGACGTGAGCTACTCACAAATTAGTCATTATTTTGATTAATTTCTTAAACTGGATACTTTTGCGTAAAGATTAGTATATAAACCTGTGAAGATGATACTGCCATTATCGCAATTTGAATACCATAAGCCTACTTTGTCGTATTCGTTTATAAATGGCGATAAACCAAATTAAATTTGAATTTCGCGGGCAGCTCCGTGTCTTGGACCTTAAGACGTAGGCAGGTAGGCTAAGAAAGGATTGTTAAAAATTCAACCTCTAAAGGGGTAAAAGAGGAGTTTGAAAAATAGAACTTAACGTGAGCGAAGCCGCGGGCAAAAGCTAGTTTAGGCATAGGTATACGAGGTATCTAAATATGAAGCTATGCGCGCGCCGCTTCTAGACCGGAAAACGATAGAAAGTGGCGTTTCGAACAGAATAGCAACATTATCAACGATACACTGGCGATGGGTATCGGGAGTGGTTTAGTGGAATAATTACGTTTCCACTATAGTTATTAGAGTACTATTAATGTCTATGGTTGATTGATTGAAACTCAAAATACATACTATATACAAAACTCACAAAGCATGCAAAGCCGGCCTTATCGCTTGTGGTGATCTCTCTCATCACAGACTCAACTCAGACAGATTTATATCAGAGCATATTTGTGTCTCGCTTTAACTCTATCTTAAGTCTGAGCTAAGTCAGAGTACGCTCTATAGATCTCAGCATTGGACAACTTTGAAGAGCGAAGACTGACTGTGTTATTGAAGGACAAACCAACACATCAAATAGCTAACAAACAAACACACTTTCGCATTTATAATATCAGTCCTAGTGACTAGTGATGCGAAAGTGTGCTTGTTGGTTTGTACCTACTTCAATCACACCGTAAAAGAGTGATTTTTTAGTACAGTTGAGGACCAATGAGTGATATAGAGTTCTTTTTATTCTGAAAAAAATAAAAATCCTAAAGGTCTTTTAAAACCTGAACTCCACGAAGGGACACAAACTAATAAAACATTTAAATATATAAATTTTATATCATAAATATATGTATAACAATCAAATAATACATTACGTTACAAGTTTGTTACAAAGAAATGTAACAGATATTATTAAAAACTTTGCACATATGTACATTGCAGTCAAAAATACGCATATTGCCTACATAATGTTATCAAATAATTTCGATACAAGAATAGAATTAATTCACATTTCAAATGAAACCTTTCGCAATGTATGATCGAGTATGTAGCAGTGTCGGTATTCTATGATGGCCCTTTAGTGCAGATAAATGTCGATATAAAACATGCTAGGGCGTATTAAGATGAGCTATTGAGACTTGTATTCGATTGGAATAGAATTAAATGATAGTCTCTGGTTTTATAACTCAAGATTTTATTTTTGGTCTGCTATAGATGTTTCTATTTCTTATGGCTCATGTAGGTAACATGTAGATCAAATGAACGATTGATACCTAGGTACGTTTTCTCGCCGAATCTTGGTAAAAAGTATTATTTGATTCAAGAATGCCAGTTGAATTGAAAATATAATTCGGATTTCAATGCATCTCCGTGATAAAGCTATGTAGGTACAAACGTAAAGCACACTTTTATAAGACTTTGTTAAGCAGGTATATCCCCTATTTTTATTTTTATTTTATTTTTTATTACTCATTAAATTAATCATGCAATTCCCTCGTTCGAATAACAGCGTTGTGGTTACATCTGTATCCGCAGCATTGAGCTGAGCTAGGACCCTTTCATTGGCATGGCACATAGAAGATACTAGTTAAGTTAGACTTTAAATAACTTTGCAGGCGTGTTTGTCTAAGTGTATTTTTTTTGTGTGTATTGTCAATGAATAAACGATATTCTATTCTATTCTATTCTACAAGGGGCAAGTGGTAACTATGAAGAGTGAAAATAAACTACCAACTGAAAAAGAAAAAAAAAGCCTAGTTTCAAATATCATGTAAGTACCTAGTTTTATCCTTACTTTCATTTTTATTAATGAAAGCTACTTACTATTCACAATTTGAGCGGTTCTGCGCTTCAGTAGTTCATTTTTGTTCAGGCCATGGTTTTCTCCATACAACAATCAAGTACAGTGAAATATAAACATAGCATGGTCTAAGCGAGACGTAAGCAATTTAATGTACCTACCTTATGTTATTTATTATTGAAAACACTGGGAATAATCCATATTTTCAATACTTACATACAGTCATACTTCAATAATGTATTCGTCCATGTTATCGTGTAGAAAAGCGTGTAGAATTGCAGATTGTAGAGCAAGAATAAAATGCTATGAAAAAGTTTCCTATCGAACTATAAATATAATCAATATTTGCGATGGAGGCAAAACATTATTGCATTAAAAAAAAATTAAGTACATTTTTCACTTTTTGATTTTTTAATTTTTTACTATCAAATCACATAAAAAAAATTCATCACACATGACGGCGCTTTAAATGTTACCGGCTCCCTGAACATAGGTACCTTACCTAACTACTGCTTTGGACTATATCTAACGAAAGTTAAGGCTCAGAGACATACCTGCATAATAGACAATTTATTTATTACATGTATAATCCGCCATTTATAACGCATCTCTAGCTGTCTCTGTCTCAGTTTTCCTGAAATTTTCAGCGTTTCGCGCAGTTCATCCTATTTGTACACTCATAACATAGTAACAATGCGTTAAGGTATAGTGGTCGTCAGTAAAGCTAGAACGTCAGTCGATTCGCGACCAACGTTTAAAGTACTCGTTCCCTACTCCGTGGTGGGAGCGCGGCAAAAGCAGTTCGAATTTCAAATTTGGAAAAAAATATCGCAGTGTCTTTTTTAAAAAGAGATTGGGACAGTGACTGTGTTTTATTGAGCCATCTTTTCGGCCAGTGGGATAGACGTGTAAACTCTTTGGTAAGGCTAGACATACTCGTATTTCATTTATTTTTCTTTTTACATTTAATTTGTAGTTTATTTAAAAAAGTTACCTATTATAAAAAAATCTTGCTAGATAGTTTAGCACGATTTATTACTTGTTCCACGACTTAATTAGTTTATATTTATAATTTCTTTTTTGTTATTTAAACGAATTATACTTACAAACAAATGGAGCTTTTAAACGTTTGTTCAAAAACTTGACAGCCTAAAAATAGCCTATTGGAGTTAGGTTTAAAAGTTAAATTAATTAAAGCTCACAGGAATTATTTGGTTTTTTTGGAATAAAACTAGCCTGTCACTCTACAGGTTCTCAACTTTCTTATGCAAACACGTCGATTCATTGCTCTATTGCGACGTGATTGAAGGACAAACAAATGCATTTTCGCATTCATAATATTAGTCAAAATTCAAAAAAAATCAACATTGTGCATTGACCTATGAATTGAATAATTTTTTTGAAGTTTATAATTTTATTATGGGGTCTGCATCTAGGTGTACCTATATAACGTATAACCTCCTCCTTTTTGGACGTCGGTTAAAAATAGTATTGAAGCCTGAGATATATCTACCTTCCAATGCATAAAGAGTATTTTGAATGTATTATGTTTCAAATTAAATGTTCGATAACAATGAGCAACTCGACTGCGTAACATACTTTGAAAATATAGAGTTGAATGACATTCTATTACATTACCGTTTAGAATCCAATTAGGGATATGGGTTGACTACATACTCCTGTAATATCCTGAGCTTTATCTATATCTACCCTGATTCACAAGGGAGTTAGCGTCATTTTCTAATTTGTTTTCCCGAAATACAGTGCAAGCAGGAATCAATTTATTATGCGAGCGTAAATTTCGGCACTCGCATTCGAGCATTGCTTAACAAAACTGAACTGATACGAGTTTTTGTCATCTATACTAATATTATAAAGAGGAAAGATTTCTATGTAAGTATGTTTGTAATGAATTGGCTAAAAAAGTACTAGACCGATTTGGCTGAAATTTAAAATGGAGATAGACTATACCTTGGATTAAAACAGGCTACTTTTTATCCCGAAAAAAATTATAGTTCCCGTGGGACTCCAAAAAAACCTCAATCCATGCGTACGATGTCGCGGTTATCAGCTAGTAATGTATAATCGCGGGTGAAGATTGTATGGAAAGTTTTTTATAGGTAGGATAATCGTAAACTATTTCTTGCCGCTTCCACTCGAGAAACTCTTCTGGGGAGGTGCTGCCTTAGACTGCATCGTTTTTAAGCACCAAGTAGGTAACATCGCAGTGAAGGCTTGTAGAAGAATAGAAAAAAAATGCTTCAAATTTTCACCTAATGAAAGCTGCGTTGCGTCCAATATCATTAACAACTTATCTCTCTCTATCACTACTGAGCGCAGATCTCCTCTCAGATCGTATCTCCTTATAGAGTTTAAGGCCGTAGTTTACCAAGCTAGCCCAATGCAAATTGGCAGACTTCACACACTTTTGAGAATATTATGGAGAACCGTCAGGCGTGCGTGTTTAATTACTAAAGGCAGTTCTCTTCTCAGAGAAGGGTTTAAGGCCATAGTCGACCATGCTAGCCCAATGCAAATTGGCAGACTTCACACACCTTTGAGAACATTATGGAGAACTCTCAGGCGTGCGTGTTTACTAAAGGCAGATCTCCTCTCAGAGAAGAGTTATAGCCCATAGTCCACCACGCTGACCCAATGCGAATTGGCGGACTTTACACACCTTTGAGAACATTATGGAGAACTCTCAGGAGTGCGTGTTTACCTACAAAAGGCAGTTCTCCTCTCAGAGAAGAGTTATAGCCCATAGTCCACCACGGTGACCCAATGCGAATTGGCGGACTTTACACACCTTTGAGAACATTATGGAGAACTCTCGGTTGTGCGTGTTTTTCTTCGCCGTTGAAGCTTGTGGCATCTAATTGCTTAAACGCACATAACTCCGAAACGTCAGAGGTGCCGGGGATCGAACCCGTGACCCTGGGAAGAGACCGCTGTCCACCACTAGGCTACCACTGCCTCAATAGCCCAACGGTTAAAGGTGCGGACTGAAAACTGAAAGGTGGCAGGTTCGAGCCCCACCTATTGCACTATTGTCGTACCCACTCATAACACAAGCTTTTCGCTTATTTGAAGGGAATAGGAGGATACAAGTTAAGTTCAGCTTGGCTGATATTAAAAAAAAAAAAGTTTCTGTCGTCCGTCGTGCGTCTAACGCGTACAGTAAAATAACTAAAATGCGATCAGCTCTACAAGGCGCCGTCGCACTACTGCACCGAATTCTACTTAGCTATTCTAGAACATAAACAATTGCGTTTGAAAGTGCATACCAGTAGCAAATATTTACGGGTAGAGTACCAAACTGGTAGCATATTGGAAAGTGGGCGTGCGTGCGTTACGAGCGAGTGATTGGCATTTGTCTGGTCTCAGCTTATGTATGACTATGGAGACGGCATGCGACATGCGTTGATTGATTTTTTTCTTCGTATATCATTAACATATCTTCGAAAGGGGCCCCAAAGCCGAAAGATGTGAAGAAAGCCATCCATTAGATAATTTATACCATGAAAAAGAAAAGCAAAACCTTTATTAGGGGTAACTTCAGCTCAAAACTTAATCTTACAGTTAAAACTGTATATTAACGTTTTGTGCAGCAGTGTAACGTTCGAATAGGAAGACTCAAAAAAGTTCTTTCGTAAATCTTTCGAAATGCGGCTGCAGTACAATAAATTGTATTTACTAGGTGATGCCTGGGAATTTTTCGCGTGTAAGATTTTTTTGATTCCCGCGGGAACTCTTTAATTTTCCGAGATAAAATGTAGCCTATGCTGGGTATGACCTATCTCTATTCCAAATTTCAGCAAATCGGTTCGTACGATGTGGCGTGAAAGAGTAACAAACAAACAAACACAAATACACACACAAATTTTCGCCTTTATAATATTAGTTATAAGTATGATGTCTTGGATGTTCCATATTGTTTTTATATCTTGGGCGTGACATCGCGTGGTTAGGTTTTTAAAAACCGCGGGAACCTTCTCATCTGTTTTTCCCGAAATAAACGTATTTTCTTTAATCAATTATATCCATGCAAAATTCAAGTCGATCGTAGTCAAAAGCGAACTAATTGTCATTAAATAAAAAAAAGTTAATGATAGATTCCACTGTTGTAGTCTATCGAACTAATCACTTAGTATTAGAACGGTTAGAACGTTTGTGGAGGAGGTATAGCGTTAACGTATCAAATTACAAAATACTTGTATACATATCTCTATTTAAATTGCGATTTATCCATACCTACACCTGATTAAATAATTTTGCTTGTGGTTTTTTCCTGGACCTAGCAGAAGGTAGCCGTATAAATAATTTATTGTTTGTTGTTACGTTAAAAGAGCCAATTAAGCTAAGAAATTCCATCCATATAAAGGATTCCGAAAAGCGGCTAGGTATAAATCGCAATAACGCCGAACGCCGCTGCCAAAAGCATCGTGTGTGCCCGGGTCGAAAATCAACGCAAACGAAATTACGGGCATCAACTAGTATAGTTCTTTCATTTCACGAGGGCTCGTGGCTCATGGTTGTGTGTGACGTATCTGTATAAGTGTGAGCGAGAGCTTGCTCGCGCCTGACCGCTCCCACCTAGGCCCCTGATAGGCACGCACACTTACGCAATGTGCATGTACACGACGTAACCACAAGTAAAGCGCCCGTAACTTCGTGGAATAAACGTATAAAAGATGATGCTATTCTCATGTACAGTGATAATGATCCAGTCTATGATGATGATGATGAAACAGCGAGTAATAAAGCCAGTATTTTGTAGGTGTCGGAGTACGGAGGCGGAGCGCGGGTAGTTTGGGCCATGTCAGCGGGCGACAGGGAGTCGGAGGCGCAAGCCAAGAAGGGGGAAGATGGACAGACGACCGAAGGAGGTAGCCGGGCTGCAACAGCCCTCAAGGAGCACTGGTGTGTCTGTTTGAGGATTGTTGAATTCGTAAGTACACTAACTACTTTAGATTTACTGCTACTGATCTGAATATTGATATTATATCTAGGTAAAAGACTCGCTAATTTGAGATTCCTAGTATCATAGTCGTCGCCTTCTCAACTGATCTACTCTACTGTTATCTAATCCACTTGTGGACTGGAGTCCACTACTGGACTTAGGCCTCTTGCAAGGATTGTCTCCGAACACGATTATGTGCTACTTGTATTCAACGTCTGCCAGTGGTTCTTTCAAGATCTTCCGTCCAACTCTGCGTTTGTTGGTTTGGATTTAAGCAACTTGGGACTTCAAGTTTCATAGTCATATAGTCATTCAGTTTTGCGACGCGATGAGCCATGTCGGTTGTCATTCTTGAAGGTTTAAGACTTAAACATTTTTTTTAAAGAATATTAGCAGATCATGATTAATATTCCTCTTTTCCCTCCAATTATTATTAATATTCCTCTTTCCCCTCCAATTAAGCGTGAAGCTTGTGTTAGGACTGGTTACGTCATGAGTGCAATGGATGGAACTTGAATCTACCAAAAGTCAACCTATCAGTTTTCCTTAACTGTTATTGAGGCTTCAATACATAACTAGAGGTACCTACAGGCAACTAACTAACGAAACATGTTATTGTCACTGAAAGATAATTAACTGTAGACGATTTCACGCAACGTTTGCAACACAAAGAAGCGACTAAATAGTTTTCTATAGCAAGTAAAGAGGTACCTGTTTACTTACTACAGAAAATAATGGAAATCCCAATAAAAAAGTACAATTACACGAATTGCGGAAATATTTGCCCAATCGTGAAAGCTTAGAAGATTAAAAGATAGACGAGGTCATACCCGTTAAAAACGAAACCGACAAAAACAATCGAATTTGTCGATAGCCACAGGACGGATGCTGTAACAATAAAAACGTAATTTATTCATTTCGGATATCCACGATTAGTAAAAGGAATCTTGTAATCAGATGAAAAAATTATAAACACTTTGTTATGAACACGTTATTTTAAATTATTTAGAAACGAATTATTTATTAATTGCATACTCTACAAAGTTAAAATTTTAACGCACAATTACACATTACAACTATTTATCATTACTCATGCGAATTAAAAATAAAAGGATCAATTTTCCAGATTTCTCTAAAAATAAGAGTTTGTATTATGAATGTTTAACATTTTTCTTAAACTGTGACAATTTGGTAATTCTCTTAACTATTTTGACAGGTCTAAATTGTGTGCTATTCTTTTTATAACGCTCTCTGCGGAATTTGTTAGGACTAGGCTTAGACCTGTGAATTTTGCTGAGTACAATAGAATTAACCAAAATGGCATCGATATCAATATGAGTAATGTACAAACAACTGAGTTTATTAATGTAACGAAGATTAGTTTTAGGTCTTAAGAAATTATTCCCAAACCAAAACAATTTGTTCACTTAAGAGGACTTAAAACTACCACATTGTTGTAATCTATACAAAATAAAAGAAGAACCGATACTTAGATTATTGAGATTCATCTCCAAAGAAATTAATTAAATAACTAACAACCGAACTAGGATCTTAGTATAAAAAACTGACCCTGACGTTTTACAAGAAAAAAGATAAAGAAGATAGGTCAAACAAATAAAAAGTAGTGTGATAGTCCATCGGCAGTTAATGGAGTAAACAAAAGCATATAAACCTTGAAACTGTGGGAAATAAACAGGTGACGAGAAGAATATCGCATCTATTCTAGCTAGTACCTTTCGTCCTTGAATACCTTATGTAGATGCAAGTTCCATAGACGTGTTATTGTTCTGTGATTCATAGTAATTCTATTGAGGTAGGTACATATCTACATTGTATTTGAGTTATCACGTAATAGTTAACGCTGCATTACGATGTGACCTGTTAAGCTGCATCCGCACGCTTGGCAAACCTCGGCAAACCTTCACAAACGCAAACGTGCGGATAGAGCGTTTGCCATGGTTTGCCTACGCTTGCGAGCGTTTGTGGCCGATCCATCGAGTGTCGGTCTTTTGATCGCAAACCAAAGGGAATTTGCCACAAGCGCTTGCGTCTCCGTCCACACGTTTGCGCGCACTCAGTCTCGTTTGTGCACTGGCGGCGATTAGACGTGTTATTGTATTACGATTTACGTATCGCACCTTTAGAAATCTTCATTTTGTGAGTGGGTAAAAACGTAAAATGAATGACTGGTCGACTGAAGACTTTTGAAGACGATTTGTTTATATAATTTAATTAATTACTTAATTAGTTTTATATATTAATAATAATAAGTGGCGACTCCGCACCGGAAAATGGTATATAATGGTATGGTAATAGGTGGACCGACACCATCAGGCGACCCTCAGGGAGCCACTGGGTACAGGTGGCGCAAGACCGAAGCCTGAGGAAGTCCATGCAATAAACAGTCCAGCAGTGGACGTCTATCGGTTGATAAAGAAAAAAAACAAAATATCTATTGAGTAGGTACATACTAGAATAGAGTAGAATATTTTTTTATTCAAATAAATAAACTAGGTAGGTACCAAGTCTTTTCGAACATACTACTAGCTACTACTACTAATCTATAATATTATACTAAAACTGTAACTGGACAAATTGTGCACATGAAATATGTTTTGAAAATTTTAATTAGAGGACGCTTTACTATCAACTAGATGACGTCCGCGACTTCGTCCTCGCAGATTAAGGTTTTTTAATTCCCGCGGAAAGTCCTTAATTTTCCGGGCTAAAATGTAGGTATGAGCTATCGCTATTCCACATTTCATTCAAATCGGTTCATTAGTTGTGGCTGAAAGAGTAACAAACATCCATCCATCCATCCATCCATCCATCCATATTCCATTTTAGTAGGATTATTGATCGATACTGAGCTTAAAACATTTGTAAAAATAACTTAAGCCAAATAATAAAGCCGACACAAGTTCGACGTCCGTCATGCTTGCCTGTTCAGAACATACAAACGCCCTCACAAGCGTGCGGATGATTCCCAAATTCAAGGCAAACGTTTGTAGAGGTTTGGCGTTTGCCGTTTGCCACAAGCATGCGGACGCGGTATTAAATAATCAATTAGCAGATACTTCTGATTTATTTGTTGTTAATTATATAGAACTTAATTAGAATCATTATGTAATGCATATTCATTAATTTCTAAAAATCAGAAGTTATTAACTTTATTGTTTTGTTAGAATTTCAAAATTGCCTTAATTGGTGAGATTCTATTTTGTACTACATTACTATCTCAAATAACATTCATACAAAGAATAATCGAAACAAATAAGGACACAATAATGACTACGCTACAAATAATTATTTCTCCTATTCGTAAATATATTACTACTACTAAGTATCAAACTTTACTTATCCATGAAGTAACCATAGTTAAACCATATTATATCATATTCATAGAACTTAAAAAACTCATGAACTTAATGAAAATGGAAAACGGCTGAACCTCCGCGGTTTTGGAAACACCAACATTAGAAAAGCTGATTGCGGTATTTAGGAGTTCACAAAAGGAGAAAACTGGCATTTGTCAAGACAGATTTACTTTCACCTAAAGATCTAGTAATTTTGTTTTATGAAATTAGTTATTTGTTTTATTTTCTTCTTCGCGTACGTGGTTCTTTGCAATTGGTGTCAAATCGATAGCAAGATATAAAAGCATCGTTAATTAAAAAAAATATGGTTTTTACCGTTACAGCGGGATTTCGCTCGTCTATCTCATGCTGTCGAAAGCGCTTTCTAAAAGTTTATTGAAAAAAAAAACATACATATATTCCTATTTCTATGTCACAGTTGATTATTTTTCCGACCTAGACCGATCTGGAAAATTCTCTTTTTTGTTTGAAAGGGTATACTTCCCAGGTAGTCTCATTGTCATCAGGTTAGGATCTGAGGATGGGATCTTGGAGAAATCGAGGGAACTCTTCAAATTTTATAAGCACAATAGACTGTCCAGCGCGGAAATGCAGCACTATTTCACACGGGCATGATTTGTATAGTAATTAAATTAGTTTAGCAATAAGTCTTTTTGTAACATTTTAATAAAAAAAAAGTTTTATTAAATACAAAAATTAGGGAGGTATAATTAATTTTGTTCTTTCAGATCCTCGCAGTAGTCGCCATCGGTCTACTCGTGGGCACGCAATACGCTCCACAAGTACTACATTCTAACATTCGCCATATCTCCTTGGTCTACTCAGCTTATTCGAGTAAGTGTAACCTTTTACTTCACCCCTTTAAACAGATTAACTGGCTATTTTATCGCATAATATCACGCTACGAAGCAATGCTATCCATATTAGTTAAGGGTGGTTAGCTGAAAATATATTAAAGATTTCTAAACACAGATACCGTATAGTTCGTGCATTTCACGAGGGCGCGTGAGCTTTACTTGTGGTTACGTCGTGTAGCGTCGTGTACATGCACATTGCGTAAGTGTGAGAGCGGTCAGGCGCAAGCAAGCTCTCGCTCACACTTATACAGATACGACACACACAACCATGAGCCACGTATCCTTGTGAGATGTAAGAACTATACCAGTGAATGAAAAACACATAGATTCTCAAAAAGTATATCAATCAAAAGGCAATCAAAGGCACCAACGCCGAACAAACTCAATAGATGACTTGAGGAAATACGACAAACCAAAGAGAGAAAAATGTTCGAAGGCTGCACTAGGTATCTACCTTACCTAAGTTTTCCACAGGCATTTTGTAATTTAAGTAGACGCAGGTAGGTGTTAGTGCAGTATGTTTTTTGGTCAGAACCTTCAAAGCCATAATAAAATCGATCGACCATAAAATGTGCCAGAATACTGTAACAATGCAAGCGGTCACAAATAATGGAAAGATTAGAACAAAGCGTACAAAAACGAGACCATGATCCGGTTAAATTGTTTTAGGTACTTTTATAGAAAAACCTACAAGCTATGGGGAAAATAATATATAAAACCATTGATTAGACTGTTTTTAAAGAAGTATTAAAAACTCATAAAGTCAAGCAGGTAGACAAATGATAAATAGAGATAATAGAGACTTATAGAGAGCACGGCAAGGAAAATTTCAAATTCTAAAGAGACCATAAAAATTATAAGAATCTACGCGATACAAAAACGCGAACTAATAAAATAGATTGTGCAAATATTTTCGAAATAATCGTTTAGGTAAAACGTTCCTCTTGGATTTTTAATTAATTTTTTATCCTATACCTAGGAAGTAGATAAAGTCGCAATGACTTGTCAAGACAATTAATGATGAGGTTGAAACCATTTCAGCTGTATTTTGGATCGTGATCGTGAATTACTTGATTAACATCCTATTGCCGATGAATATTATCTATTCAATAATTTTAATTTATTTAATTATTTTACGTATTACAGTCGTGTCATTGACATTTTACGCAATATCAATTTAATGTGAGTTTCACTTCTTCATTAACTGGAAAATTGGTTTCAATGAACTTCATTTGACGTGAAAGTGTAAATCAAGTTGTGATTTATTCGTAGAAGCTTGTCAGCTTATAGATCAAGAACTCATCGCTTAGGTAACTCCTAAGTACTAACACATTCGTTCCAGTAATGATTTTTTTTAATTTTATAATAAATCTACAAGAAAATCTTGCCGCCTAGGAAAATTGTTGTTGTTGAAAAAAAAAACGCAGGGAAAATTGTCTTAGAAATCTTGATTCAAACAATAATTTTAACATCTGACTATTACCAAATAGAGATTTCTGTATAGCGTATAATGCTCATACAGAATAGCATTCTTCTTCTTCTTCAATATAAAATGCATTCTTGAATATAAGTATATTTTGACTTTAACAATATCAATAGTCTTTCGAGATTTCATCATCCAACGCGTAGCGGTTAATCTTAAAGATTATAAAGAGTCAGTCCAAAATTGGCTCTACCCATAAATAATTAATCGAACGATGGTTGGATTGTTTTAAATCAAAGCTTCCATTATATATTAGACAGGTACGTTTAGTTGAAGATGCGTACAAAATTAAGACATTTATGTTTTTATCTATTGCCCAGGTTTCATCATCATCACCGGTGTATTGATCATCGCGCGATTACTCGGCGAATCAGCGGCATGGAGGACTTCCCTAGCCTTTTCTGCTGTCGGCGCCATCTTGTTTATAGCCTCTGCCGGAATCATTTTCTATGGTATGGTTCAGATTTTTAATAATAATATATATTTTTTTATTTCATTTGATTTTGATGTGTAGAGTTTTAGTAACGACCATGGAAATTACCATGATTTCTTGAACGAATGATGTATTAGCTTTTTTTGTCTGGCCAAAACATAAATGTTTAAAGTTATTTTTTTTTCCCCTCCCCTCGATAAGTTTTTATTTTGAGTTACAGGTAACTATTGCTTGCGTTATTTAAACGTTTTATTGGTAAAATAAAAAAATAAATTGTCATAAACAATCCGCAATTAGGGATAAACAAATACACGTAGGTACGTCTATAATATAATGTACTGTACGTATGTCACGATTTTTTTTTTCTGCCCTGTTTTTCTCACGCCAATCGCTGTAGGTACCTAAACTTGAACAATTATTTATAATAATCTTAAATGTATCAAGCATAGTAAATAGGCTGAGTCATATATAATTGAATCATAATAATTATACTGAAATAGGTACGACGTAGGGCGAGTTGGTGTCCAACATTGTTACATAATGCAAACAGTAATCGTCTGGTCTTTTTATATTCATAACGGAAATCTTTTCGATTAGACAATGATAAATGATCTGACATACTTACTTACAAAAATTAATATTCGATTAGATTAAGTACCTACATATTATATTGTTCATTTTAGAGACATCGAAAATAATATGTCTGTTTGTTACTTTTTCTTTTCATAGCTCAATTACAAAAGTAATTATAGTTTATATCTTAGGAGAAGGACGTGTGGGATTTTTATCCCTGTATTTATAATAGGAACCGTCAATTCGCATAGGTACAAAATGCGGCTTTGACAGAACACAGAACCTATAATAGTTAGCCACCTGCCACATTCGATAGAGAATAGTGCTCATAAAGTCCTACAGATAATTAAGGCGGGAAAAATATTCATTGTATTTTTTTTTTTTCAGATTGGCACAGATCCTACTACGCTAACGTTCGCCCCAACAAGGGTGCCTACGACCTCGTCTTATCTTCAGGCGTCTTTGCCGTCATCGACGGAGCTGTTTTCCTTATTCATGCCTTCTTTACTTTCAGGAAAGAAGCTGAATATTAAATATTGCTAACAATTCTGTTGCACACAAAGCTAAAAAATTACCCGCGCAATTTTAAAATTGACCGTTCTAAAACCCAATCTTTTCACTACAACGTTCAGAAATACATAACAATATACATGACATTACTTTTGAAATAAATTAATTTGGAAAGTGTCTAATTGGTGACAATTTTATTTAATATATTTTTTATTTATTTTTAGATAATAATGTAACATGTATCATTTTTATTTACTCCCAAAGTATTAGCATAGGTTTATAAGATGTAATGATGAGACTTTGTACATATAATTTTATTTAAGTTGTCCTGGAGTGTAGCTTGGATTAAAAATTAATTATTTTTTAATTTTAATTAAAGTTAGTATGTTTTAAAAGTTGTCCAATGATGCAGCTGTTTCTATGATTAAAAATTACTTTCGGCCGAGACAGTGCAAGTTAGAAATGAAACTTTTTTTAATAATTTTAAGTCTGTATGAAATAAGTTTATTCCATAGAATAAGGAAACTCGAAAAAGAATGGTAAAAGTTTTATTAATAAATACCTAGTACCTAAGTATTCATTTGTAATTTTTTTTTATTTTTTAGGTGTGTAATAAATTACTTAAACATTCCGTTTACACGTTTCAATGTTACCCGTCGCGGTAAGCTGTTTGTAAAAATTGTAAACTAACATTGTTTAATAGGTAGGTATACAAACACCATAGCATGCGTTGCGCAATATTAACATATTTACTGGGGCGAATTATTCTAGAACCTAAATAAACGTTAAATAAGTTTTATATATTAGAAAGAGTTATAAAAAGTGATGAAATTATTTGGACATCCATACGAATCAAATAATTTAAGGTATCTCTCTATGATTTGTAAAAAAAGCCTCTAATTCAACTCATATGATTGTCAATTTTTGTTTCTGTTTTTCTGGGGTACCTAGTAATTTTCTAGAAAAAATGAAAAATTTTAACGAGTAACTTTTTATGAAGAAATATAATTAATCAGCAGCAAAATCACATAAATTACTTAACATGTAGGTACCAGTTCTGTAGAGTAAATATAAGTTTTATTATTATTTTAAAGATAATTTTATGCATAGGAAGGCCAAAGCAGAAATCAGTATCCGTCCAGTGGTAGTTAAGTTTTACTTTACTTTTCTTTAAACTTCCAACCTTTGAATATCATAATATCATTGCTTAATTATTAACAATGTCATTTTTTTAATTTTTCGAATATTTCCTATTATCTAATTTTCTTTTCATTTTTAATATAGTGATAGATTTAACAATGTCATTGTTATTTAAATAAGATTTTTTGTTTTAATATCATTATTATATAGATATTATATTAGTACAGTAGGTATACTTATTACTTTAAGTGTATATTTTTAAATAATATTGTTTTACTTATTAATCGAGAAAGTTTCACAGGTACATTATATAAATAAATCATTCGGTAAAAAAACATTTGGTAAGTGCAAAATTCAGACAATCGTTTTGGAGATCTAGTAAAATCTGTAAAGAATGATGAATAGTTTAATTTTTTAATGCTTAACATTTAACCCGGCGCTAATGTTACCTTATAAAACCTATGCATTCGTTGAGAGGTACTCGCGTGAAATATTATTAACTGTGTAATATAAATACTATAAAAAAAAAAAATGTTGTGGACTCGGTTGTTTTTTTTTGTATATATCATTAAGTTATTGTAATTTGTAATGAGTATGATGAATAATATTGCATTGAATGTATGTTTTTTTATCAATAAATATTATATTTGCACAATGTACATAGTGTTTTTTTATACAAATTAGTTACGAATTTATACCTAATGAGAAACTAGCTACGTAATTCGTATGCTATTTGCTTGTTAGCTATAGCTTTAAAGGTACCCATTTTTATTTGATTGGACTGCAAAAAAGATACCTAGCAGCTTTTAGAATATCCATCCCTATTCCCTAATCTAACATGACGTCTCAAACCTAGCCCGCACCGCGAAAAAAAATCGCGCGATTAAAAAATCTATAGCTTGATACGCATTTCACGTGGTTTTTAAATCGCAAGTGCGGGTATCTAAAAATCGCGCAGATTTTATCACACTGCGGTCTGCGAACAGTGCAGGCTAGCGCTAACTTGTATATGTGCGAGTGAGACGACGTGATGAGTGTCGCCTGGAATTCTTTGGTGTCGCCATTTTATTTTAGTTTAGTTTCTTTATTCCTGACTTTATCCAACCAAATCCTTATTTTAATATTATAAATGTGAAAGTGTGTTTGATTGTTGGTTTGTCCTTCAATCACGCTCCAATAGAGCTTCGGATCGACGTGATTTTTTGCGTGAGTATAGTTGAGGACTTGAGATACGCTTCTCTGAAAATGATTGTTACAGTGTGAGAGGGTCATTTTTGGACTTTTTAAGTTTTTGCAAATCCGTCTTTTCTACGATCATGACGATTTGTGCGACTAATGACAATAGCGCAGCCGCATAACGAAAGGCGCATAACGAAGTGTGGTTCAGCGTAACGTTTTCGTCAATTTAGGCGCGAAAATTTAGATGCATTTTATTGGTACTTATCGATTAGTAGAAGATAAAATTAAACTTCTAATAAGAAATGTAAATTATTCTAGGTATTTTTTCAAGAAAAGCCATACATACAGCTAAACAGTTAAGAAAACATCTCTTTGTTAAGAAAAAAATGATCTTTTACGTGATTAAATACTATCGATGTTAAATAGGTACTTACTACTAATTTTATCATGGTAAGAGTATCCGATTTTTTGTAAACATAACCTAAAAAATATAAAACTGAAACGGATTCATTCGCGGTTTTCCTTTTCAGAATTCTGACAACGTCAGTGCGGCTACAAAAATAAACAAATTTTCACTTACCTTTTCTGCTTTTGCTAAGTAAATCCACATTTTTCTCCACGTAGAGAATTTCTTTTGGTCACTAAAGTTGTATTGCATTTCTCTTGATGCATATCGAGTACTCAAAGGCGACCTATAGTTACAAAATTCAGTATTTTGCAATTCCGACGGTGCATCGATCGAAAACATTATAATTTTGTTTTGAATTCTGTTTTTGCAGCACCGTAATAAGTTGACAACCGAACCGAGTCAGTTGAACTGAACGTCAGTGAAATCGAGTT
Organism: Hipparchia sbordonii; assembly: GCA_038048805.1. NCBI lineage: Eukaryota > Metazoa > Arthropoda > Insecta > Lepidoptera > Nymphalidae > Hipparchia > Hipparchia sbordonii. The sequence continues at coordinate 11,519,245 of CM076109.1, read as the reverse complement.
GAAGGTCGCAATTGGCGGGAGACTCAAATCATGATAAGAAAGGTTATCGCACTGATGTAATTTGAAATAGCTGTTTACTATTACGATTCTACAAAATAAGAACGTTTTTCGTAACCAGCTTCTTAATACTAACGTAACGTACGTACATACGTAACGTACGACGTAAGTAATACTAATAAGTAACTGTAGTTACTAGTTACTTATTATAACAATATTATTGTAGTTTATTAGTTGTAATTTTATAAACAGTGACATCATGATTTAGTGTAACTTTTGGTGTGTGGTTTACTGCTTTTACAATAGCAAGTAAGATAGATTGTAGCAGATTATGGCCACCTCCAAGAAACTTAAAAAATCATTGTACCAGATTTATTAAATAGGTCCTCGTTTTGATTCCCATGAATCAATTTGGGAATTTATAATTGATTTTTAAATTCTTTCTGATTTAGTCGAGAGTCTCAATAGCCTAACGGTTAGAGGTGTGGATTGTAAACTGAAAGGCAGACGGTTTAATCTCCACCCATTGGCACTATTTTCTTACCCAATCCTAAGACAAGCTAAAAATGCTTCTTTGGAGAGAAGACTGTGTTCCCCCTAAATTAGAATATGGAGTTATTCAAAAGGCGAACCAACAAATTCCTGAAACGCCGGCAACACATTGGTGGTGCCTCAGGTGCTACAAATGTTCATGGGCGCCGGTAATCACTTAACATCAGGTTACCCACCTGCTTGTTTGCTCGCTAAAAATATAAAAAAGGGTATAATGATAAAGTCCGACCCAATGAATTGTTCCATTGAAATGAATAATTTCAGGGATTTAATTATACTACCATACTTTTCAATTAAGCCCGCTAAAATCTTATGGCGGGTCTCCACCAAAGAAAAGTTGCTAACTTTTGTGTTGCCAACACGCGTTGGTGACAAAAGTTGACAACTTTTCTTGGTGGAGACAACGTGTTTCCAACATTTGTCGGAAACAAATGTCGGGAACCGTGTTTCCGTTTTTGGCGGTAAACATCAAAGAAAGCGTGTTGCCAACATTCATGCGCTCGGTGGATACGCTTGTTGTAAACATTTAGTTGAAACAGAAACATGTCTGACTCTGGACGTATTAATGTCACTGAGGGAGACAGCTAGTTGTGGACTAAAAATGTTTCTCAAATTGTTGGCGACTTTTTCGTTTCAGTGGAGACACAAGTGAAACAAAAGTTTCTAACTTTTAGTAGAGTTCCTAAATGTGGCAAACACAGAAGTTGCCAACAATTCCGGTGGAGAGCCGCCATTAGACTGCATTGTTATTTACCTTGAGATTACACTCAAGCGGTAACTTGGCATTAGATAATTAATAAATTATGTTAAAATCCTAACATTTAAATTCTATATAAAATAAAAAAAGAATAAGATAAAAATGTTTTATTTACACAATCTAATATTTTCCATACAGTACTGTGAATACTTATAAAAAATACTTATTTTATTGTCAGTGTATTGATGTCTGGAGTACAAAAATAGAATACCTTTACAACAACCTATTTAACAATATAAAAACATCGCCTGTACATACAAATTCTGTGTTCTTATTTACAATAATATTTTCAAAATCTTTGCTGTCAAGTTTTATGAATTGTTAAAATTAATTATTATTTCATTTAATGGTGCAAATAAATTTTGGCTTTATGTCTAAGAACAAAAAGTTCTTTTAAACCTTAATTATACCCAATTTCACCAGTGCAGTGGTACATTAACAATGTTGGTGAAAACTTTGTTGTCAACTGTCACCCAATTGGAATTGTTCCTCAAAATTTAAGGATTGTCGGTGAAAACAGGTAGTATTCTAACTTCATGTATATAAAGGTTTCTTTGAATCTAAAAATCTATTTTAAAGCTTTCAAATTGATAGTGAATATAGCAACAAATTGTATATAACACACCTGCACTATATTATCTGCTATACCTACAAATACAATACAAAGGTGGTCATTTAAGAGGTCAATAAATAAATTAAACTGGGCTGGGTAAGGTGGGTATAGACCTTACCTTAGGGTGTTTTCAGACATGCCACAAACACCACCGCAAAGATAAGTCTATATTTTGTCGTGCTGTTTTCCCGTTCTATCTTGACATAATATTACATTCACTTCACACGTAACCAGTATTTGGCGATATTTTTGAGGTTAAGTGTGGTCCGTTTGAGTATGCACTTAGCAAGCAACCCATTATATCAAAATCAGTCAATTTCTTGATAAAAATGTTTGCCGATCAAACTTCATTTGTATGGGGCGCGCGGGGGAGTGTTCGAGAGAAACTTCTCTTAAACATAAACATAAATAGCACTATTATTCAAATTTTAATCTATTTATGGTGCATTACTTAATTAAACTTAGCTCGCATATCGCTTTAATCACTTCAGCCCAGTCCTATATGTTAGATATAAGTTTCATATACAACTGAATAAGTAACAATATATTACACAACAAATACTTTCATTGTAACAGTATTTACGCCTTCGCTTTAAGCGATTTCATCATTTTCTCTAACTTCATCGCCTTCTGCATGTCGCCTTTAATTTTTAGTTTGCCCATCATGAACGCAGTGGCTGGTTTCAGTTTACCTGCGGAGAAATAATGTCATAAATCGTGACACAAAACAATCAACATAAATAAAAAAAGACGTGTGGCACTCGGGGACTGCCGCGGTGAAGCTATTGCATAGCATTTTTTATCAACGCCATCTAGCGGTGAGAGGAGTCCCGTGTCAGGTTATTTTCGTTACGGAATTTCTGGATTCGGTCTCCACGCTCAAGGCCCGCGATAGAAGCTATGCAATAGCTTAAAAAATTGCATAATAATATTTTTTTTAATAATGTCATTCTCTTGATTTATTTACATCACTTGTTCCCAATGAGGTGTTGATATAGATTTTCCGATAGATGGCGCTTATCATTAGAGCATACGCTGACAATACACGTCTCGCTTTACTCTTAGATTTTCGTATAGCTGCATCTCTTTTACGCTTAAGCTGTCATTTTTATAATCCAGAGAATACTTAAACCATAGTAATAATAAAATAACGTCCTCCCGACTGAATCCGGTCACGACGGCCAATTTTCGCGGAGATAAGCCATCTGCGCGGGAGATGTTACAGTGCATGTGTGCCCAAACACGGATGCACTATCTATTCCCTCACTTTAGTTCGATGGGACGGAAGATTGTAAAGCAGATGCAGTGGAATAAGGTCTTACCAGCGAACATATCAGCAAAGTTGTTGCTGTCCATAGTGAGAACAGCATCTGCCGCGTTCTTAGGCTCGCCCTGACCGCACGCGCCGTCGCCATTCTTCAGGTCGAGGTGCCATACCCCTTCTTCTTTACCTGGACATGACATGAGAACAGTTAATTGTAAAGTTGTTTTGTCTGGTGGGATGCTTTGGCCGTGGCTAGTTCCCACCCTAACGTCAAGGACGTGCCGCCAAGCGATTTAGCGTTCCAGCAAGATGGCGTGTAGAAACCGATAAGGGGTATGGGTTGAATGTACACTGCAATACCACTTCCAAGTTAGCCCGCTACCATCTTAGATTGCATCGTCACTTACCATCAGGTACCAGGAGGTCGCAGTCAAGCGCTAGTCTGTATATTAAAAAAAAAATCAGTAAAGGAAACCATCGTGAGGAAACTTACGAGTTTTCAAAAATGTCCTCAAAGATGTCTGAAATCTGCCAATTTGAGAGGAGGATTCTGTAAGAGTTGTCTCTAGTTGATGGATTGCTGAAGAAAGTATGCTGTAAAGATAAACACGCTTACGTTTTATAGTGTTTTACCTTTAACGTTAAACTGGAAGACAGCTTGAGTCTTCTTCACTAGCTCGGGTGTAATAGTTTTGCTGATGAGGGCAAACAACTGTGGTATCTGCCCGCCCGATTCGCTCTGAAATTATATAAAGAATGGTATTAAGATGTGTCCAATTACTTACAATTGAATTATTATTTTTCTTCCATTCCAAAAATATATTCTTTATCTGTAACATAATAATAAATAAAAAACTAAAAGATCTTCCAATTTCAATGGGACCATAACCTGCTTTGACTTGACTTGACATAACTTGAAGCTAAGATATATAAAATTTCATTTAAAAGTCAGTAATTTAAATAAATAAATAATATTATTATTATTGTTCAACCATAACATTATGTATTTCAATTTAGTTTGGATCTATTTCTGCAAATAATTTCTTGTCTGGGTTCCTAGGATCACAACCAATACAAGCAAACAAATTGTGTGAGAAAATGCTTAAAGTACCTAAATCTTTTGCAAAAGAAATTTATTTTACTCCCGAACATATTATATGAGGCTCACACCCATTTTTGTACGTCTTTGTTCATCTTATCCTATTATATCCCTTCTCTTTCTTTCCTATACATTCATCCCTTTTACTCGCTCGTACGTTCCGTTGCCCACATCAACATATAATAATATAATTAGAACACAGATGTGCCGTGAACAGCTAAATTTTGTGCGGTCATCTAAAGGTGGTTGCAACATTCTCTTATTATAAATTAAATAAAGGAAATAAAGAATATTAAATACAATAAAATATAATAGGTAGGTAATAGCTAGATATAAAATTAGTGGTCATAGCTAAATTTAAATAGATGTAATAATCCAGATATGTTCACACCTTTTTCTCGGCTTCCTTATATTCCTCGGGCACTTCCAAAAAGAAGTCAATTAACAGATTGTTCGCATTACCTGCGGACAAAGACGAATGTAATTTTCAGAAATAATTAATTTTCGAAAAACAATTTTTTGCCGAAAAAGAAAGTTGTTCATAAACACTAACATACCTACTACATTCACCTATATACCTATCTATTACGCTTTTTGCCTGTTTGAATTTGTAAGAGGGATTTTTTTATCAAAAAATCTAAAACGTGGGGCTAATGAATCAGTTTCGTTCCGCTATACGGTAAATTCTGTTCAAATTATAATAATAATTCGCCAAAAAATCAATCTATGACCACTAATTTTTCCCAAAATTAACGTCAACATTTGATTTCAAAAATATATACAAAAATAGAAATAAGTACGAACAATATTAAAATAGTTCTAGAGTGTAATGAATTTAATAATATTAATTACATTTAATTTTGTGCATATTACTAATTAGTGCAACAAGACCATATACCTATTCTTTTCTACCCCTCTATTTGGTTCTACAGGCATTCCAAAGCTAAGTTAAAAGCCCTAAGAAATGACAGATGACTAAAACCAAGCACTGTAAAGTAAAAAAAAAAAAAAATTAGCTACTTTTTATACGAGAAATACAAACCTTTTCCGCATATCGAGCGGTCGACGTGTGGTACCGTCGGACCGATGCGGAGGACACTGTAGCTTTGTGTTGCGCCAAGGAAGCCGGATCGTCCAAGAATCCGTCCAAAAGTAGATTATCCACGTTCTCTACGGTACCAACATAGCGACCTTAGCACAAAGTTCGGTACCAACATAGCGACCTTAGCACAAAGTTCGGTACCAACATAGGGGCCTTAGCACAAAGTTTCTCTACGGTACCAACATAGCGACCTTAGCACAAAGTTCGGTACCAACATAGCGACCTTAGCACAAAGTTCGGTACCAACATAGAGGCCTTAGCACAAAGTTTGTCTACGGTACCGATATAGGGGCCTTAGCACAAAGTTCTCTACGGTACCAACATAGGGGCCTTAGCACAAAGTTCTCTATGGTACCAACATAGGGGCCTTAGCACAAAGTTTTTCTACGGTACCAATATAGGGGCCTTAGCACAAAGTTTTTCTACCGTACAAAGTGCTTTCGAATCGTCAAATGAATCTAACACTGGTTCGGAATGCTGATCCAACCATTTGATGTCATCTGTTTACCTAGTGAGGGTAGATCGCTATTCCAGCATCTTGGGACTCCCGATATCTTTTTCCAGGAAAAATTATTTCCAACCTATGGGTCCTTCGAACTATAGGTATGGCCCCGCCTTTTGCCACACTCATTTTCAATGATGTGCAAGATTGCCACACATTTAACGAATAACAACAATTACGATAATCGCTACGTGATTATCACAGCTAATCTCGTAATCGGTACGTTATCGGTATGTATCGATAATAATCGGTATGTTGTGGGAAATCATTTTTTTTTTTTGATTTTAGAAATGTATGAGGGTAGGCAAAAGCGATACTGGTAAGAGAATTTATGATGTGAAAGTGATGTCTTACTTGGATCACAAGCGTATGGAGTCAAATCCTTAATGCCAGCTGCTTTGAGCACATCTTCATCAATTTCGAATTTCCCTGTGTACTTCTTTGGGTCTCTGTAAAACAAATAGGAAAAATTAACACAATCGATATGTGGAACCAGCTTAATTGGAAGAGGAACTATTAAACCGAGTAGTACATATCAGAAACAGCCTAAGATGGAGCGCGCTTGTCTTCAAGATGCCTATTCACTCTTGATTTAAAGGTATCCAAGTTATAGTTAGTTGGAAAACGGAAGTTAGAAGCGCATTCCAAAAAAGTTGCCATCATCATGCTAGTAGATTTGATTGCATAAATAGACAAGTCTTACTTTGTTTTTTTTTATTATATACAGGATGTCCCCTTTCATTGAAAGAGATCCTGGTTTGCTTGTTTATTTATTTTGAGCTACTTATTTCATTCAATTTTTATTTCAATTTAAAACATATTGGAGTATGAAATAGCTGAATAGTGTAGGCACAGAGTCTTACTTGCAAAGCATAACATAGGCAGCATCGGAGACAATGTCAGGCTTCCGGCTTGTAGACGTGTCTCCAGTAAGCATCTCAATAGCGGCAGTTGCGATTGCTGTAAAGACATTCAGATACGTATATTTTTATTCAACTGTCTACATTTTTTTTTTTTTATTATTAAGCTTTGTTTATCCTACACACAAAACCTTGACAATTAATCTTTAGATTTGTAAGCTTGATCTAGTCTTTGTGTGTGGTCCCCTATGGGTAAAAGCCTCCTCCATCTTTTGCCATTTTTGTCTATCTTGGGCAATACACATCCAATCCTGTCTGTCTGTCTACATAGGACGCTTTTAATTCAAAGCTCCTAAGCTATTTTGAAGATTTAATTATAACTAGAATATTTCTATTTAAAATTAGAATGTTGTTTATGCTAAAAATAAATTATTTCTTAATGATAATCAAATAAAGAGTTTTCCAAAGTAAAATCAAATTATTTATTACATCGAAGATTTGTAGAAAGTTCACTATTTCGCACAAGCTCAAGTTATATAGTAAGCATGCATTTTGACTTATGATAAACGGTTGCTAGCTTGACTTTTTTATTCAATCTCCTTAAATATGAGGGTAACCAATAAAAAATTGCAACAATTCAAAGAAAAAGTACAAACAAAATAAAACCTACCAGTCTTAGGCCACAAAGCATTGACTCCAATATTGTAGGGTTTGAACTCTTCGCTCATACCAAGCACGCACATTGACATGCCGTACTTTGCCATTGTGTAAGCAACGTGGATGGAAAACCTATAAGAATACAATCCGTATTGAAGAATAGAATTGGAAAACAGTTTATTTTTATACAAATAGCAAACAAAAGAGCAAGCGACGACCTCCCTGGCGCAGTGGTCTTATAAGTGGAAGGTCTCGGGTTCGATTCCCGGCGGCGGCAATTTGGGAATTTATAATTTCTTGTCAACAAATAAAAAAAAGCCTGATGTTAAGTAATTACCGCCGCTCATGAACATTTGGAGCACCAGAGGCATAACCAATGCGTTGTCGGCTTTTCAGACCATTCCATAGTAAAAATGCCAAACTTAATTTTAAGGTCATATCAGTTAATACAAAATTATTTCTATTTATTAATTCTTACCAGTAGGGATTCATATTGAGTGGTGGCGACAGATTTAGGATATGTGCATGATCACTGTTTTTCAGTAAAGGCAGACATAGTTTGGACCTGAAAAGAAAATATTACCAAAAATTAATTACTTATATTTTCCACAATGACAAGTTTTAATTCAACCGATTGTTAACGGGTGTTTATTTGTGTGATAGCTATTATTGGAAATATGTTATTAGAATAGAATAATTTTTTATTCAAATAAACTTTTATAAAGTGCTTTCGAATAGGGATTCCAGGACCTACCACCAACATTAAAAGTAATATTGTTTCAATATTATTTCAAGATGTCATACACTTGCATTTCTTTCATACATACATGTTACTTTTCTTTCTTTCTTGATTTGTGGCTATGCAGGCCTCGAGTCCCTGTAGCACGTCGCCGAACCATTGTTTACATTTCCTCGCCGATACTCGTTGCTGCCAAAAGGGCAACACTTTCTATGTTTCTTACTTTATTGCATGACATATCAAAACAATATTGAAATAATACTGTGAATTGTTATGATTGGCTGAATGTATTATGTTCTTTGCAACAATGTATTTAGCCAATAGCAAATGAGTATTGGCAATCAGAGGTAATTGCAATCGGCACACTAGTAGTAGTAGTACTAGTAGTAGTACTAGTAGTAGTAGTAATCATTTTTAGAATTTGCTTTAACGTTGGTGATAGGCCCCCTGCATAGCCGCAGAAGTTTTGAGGACAGATTAAAAAAATGTACTTACGCCAAAAATGTCCCCCTAGTGTTGATATTGTGCATGAGATCATATCTCTTCATATCAGTATGAGCTGTCCCCGTCAGAGATATGGCTGAGGCGTTGTTCACCAGAATGTCAATGCCATTGAACTGCAAAGGGTTTCATCAATATATAAAAAAAAAAGGATAAATGAACTTATCTATTATATATATACTACACAAAAACCAACTTTAAATGTGTGATCCAAAACATCAGCTTGGATCAAACACATAAAAAACATTTCTTTTATTAGACAACAGATAACGACACTACAAAATAATATTACAGACTTGGTGATAACTGATAACCTAGCCAATCTCCAAAGAAAATGGGTAAAACTATAGATAGCAAACCCTGATTAATATTCTTTAAAAAAGTGTTTACCAGTAAATATAAAACAGTAGTATCATCTGTCAAATCACAAAGAGCGTATCTGAATTTTATCAATTTTACAGTAGGATGATTTTCATAGTGTACTATGATGCATTATTGTAACCTTATACTCAAAACTTTAACACAGTTTATAGAATCCTCATTTAGATTAACAACTAGTTCTGTTCCTATATTAAAAAAATAATAATATTCACTTATGCCCCTCAATAGAATAAACTAAGGACAGTTATTGGACTGTAAATTAGATATAGAAATTAATAATAAGTAGAAGTTTAAGTTAGAATAATATTACTTATTAGCCCACAAGCTAGATGGTAGTGTAAAATAAATAATATAAATACAGTTACATAATGGTGCTTTATAGTAGGAAAAAAAAAACTTATGCCCCTTATGGTTTGACCAATGGTATTGTCTAATAGTTGTTCGAAGTCTTACAGAAAATTAGGTTCATTTAAAATTTACATACCTTCTTAACAGCCTCATCAATAGCTTTTTGGATTTGTTTCTCATCTCTTACATCAACTATGCATGGCAGTGCTTTTCCACCAAGGGCTTCAACTATAAACAATGAAATAATTATAAATAGGTACCTACTATTGTTCTTAATAATTAAATAAGAAAAAAAATTAAAAATTGCTACCTCACTTTGAAAAATTTGATGTAACATCTGTCATATTGATTTTGTTCATATAAAATGTAGCCTATATTAAGTAAATTATAACCTGGATGATAATAACAAAACACTTAATTCATCAAAATCGGCTCAGTAGTTTAGTTGCTATGGTAGAACATTAGTAAATAGTCACTAGCTAAGGTGTGGAACAGACTTCCAGCATGTTTCCGGCGATATATGATTTGAGTACCTTGAAGGCTAGGTGAATAGCCACTTTCTAGCCACTTCAACCTAGACCTCATCAGTGCTTTCCATCATTGATTGTCCTTTTATTGTCGTCAAGCGCAAGCTTATCTCAAAAAAAAAGTTATAATCTATTTTTGGCTATCGACCATTTCGTTCATATAACATGACGATTACGGACAATCTAACAAAAAAAATAATCTTTTCATTCAAAATAATATTCAAATTGTATGTAAACAAATCGTTGCGATCAAAGGTCATTGGACTTTCGACGTCAGTTCAAAGTCCACAGTGTTATCTACTTTGATACATGAAGAAGTTTCGTGTAGTAATGTATACTAAGAAATACTTATAAAAGCCTTCTTTTCGTACTTACTCTCTTCCGCTGCCGTATAAATTGTGCCTGGAAGTTTAGGATGTGGCTCAGCGGTTTTCGCGGCCACGACAACATTCGCCCCATCCTTAGCCGCTTTTAAGGCGATAGCCTTACCAATGCCACGTGAAGCACCCGTTATGAAGAGCGTACGACCCGCCAACTTCCTAACAGGATAAGAAAATTACATTAATGTGAAAGTGGAACACGAACTCGAAAATTTTAAATTTCGTCGCGACCTTACCCGGTATTAGCAACTAAACTCATATTTTGATTTATAACGGTTGCCTCTGGTTCCAATATATAATAGTAAATGAACCTGATTAATTTAGTCCTAATATGATTAATTGAACTTCGATTATAAGATTTTTTTTGGAACTCGCACAACCAACACAACAATTGGCATAAAGCACAGATTACTATAGATATCCAAGAGAATATAAATATGGCATAGAGTTATAGACAACAAATCAGCGCGCTCAGTCTGTGGCTGACGCTGGTGGCGCTCAGCAGTGATCGCTGCACATGGAAGTAGGTAGTACCTACTAATTCCATGTCACTGCAATCGCGGTAAAAAATGAAATTAAAGTGATAGGTAGCTACATCGTGACGATTACAATAATGACCTTGTTCGTCTCATGGCGTAGAGAGAGAAGACATAGAGTCAGTGACGATTTCTTTCTCACTCACACTAAAAAGAGAGCAGAGATAAAGTTATTAATGTGATAAACAGAGACGCAGCTACCCAATTTTTTGTCCCTCATCGTGTAACCAGTTTTTTTCAAGGTCGACACACTTTTGTGCCCAACAAACTGACAGTTAATAAGAAAATTTAGTATCTATGTGTGTTGCCAGCTTTAGGTACCTATACAATGTCCCGATTTTCCCTATCCTACTTATATTATAAATGTGAAAGTTTGAATGTATGTAGGGCCATCCATACATACATCCAAATTTCAGCCATATCGGTTTAGTGTGGCGTGATTGAGTAACAAACATATGGATGTTTGTTACTCAATACGCCACACTAAACCGATATGGCTGAAATTTGGCACGGAGATAGGTTTTTTTTAGTAATGTCCTCTGACATACCGTAACGGCGGGTTACTTTGGCTACTTTTTCAATTTTTTTTTTAATTTTTGTTGAAACAAAATAAAGTCGTGATGGAAGAAATGAATATTATGAGAAAAGAAAAGAAAGATGATGGATACTAGAATATAATATATGTCGGCGATGATTAAAGTGTATTCAGTTAGATAGTGTCGGTTACTGTTCTGAATCATCCTGAAGTTTCGTTCGAATGTCCAACAACCAGTCGAGAACTGTTGGCGATCTTAAGAATTATTTTATTTACAAAGTTCTTAATTTTTAAAGCCATTTTTAAATAGCTAGAGGCAGACTTTTAATGTTTTTTTTAAATAATTATTAACTTAAACTATGAAGAGTTGCAGTTTTATACGACTGCCTGAAAAAAGGAATATACTGTTAATTTCATTAATGATGATTTTGATGACTAAATATACAATTTTTGTTGCTTTTAATTCAATAGCATTACTCGATCGAAGGAAAATTTTAACTGTTCATTACAAATTATTTTGTGTAACATTCTTACTAGTAACGAAAAAAAATTTTCCTTTGTGTTACATACATCTTTTTTCAAAGTGACTCACATATGCTAAATTTCTATTCGGCATTTCAATATTTTTTTTAAGGAGCAAATAATTATCTAGTGAATTGGTCCTATGAAAGTACATTAAAAAACTTTAGTATAAAAAAAAATATTTTTAAAAAACCGACTTACGTGTACAAACTAAAATTATTTTATACTTTTAAGTGGTGGTTGAAGTTAATATTGTGTGCAATAAAGAATAATAAATTCTTTATTGCACACAATATTAAGATATATGTAAAAAATAGAAGCTTACCCTAATAGGTATGTCTCTCCCAGACAACCTTATATGTGTAGGTATGTTATTTAAAAAATAAAACAGTTCAGCATCTGTTTTGTCGTTTTATTTAAAAATCCTGGGAAGAATTTTCCATCTAATTTGGGGTACTAGGGGAGTGCAGTTATTGTGGCAACATTAAACTCGAACTTGTCATGTGACGTCATCGTTACGTCATGTTATCTCTATTTCAGTCGCGGTTACACAGTACCTTGGTCTATTGCCTTCTCTGTCTACGTCTCATGGTTGTTTCTATTAATATGACCTTGGAGTACTACTTTTGTATAAAATATGACTAGGACAGCTAAGTGAAAAAAGTACTACACTGGGCAGCTATATTTAAGTATCTGTAGGTAATTGCTTATTATACCTACCTAACAAACTAGGTACTTCTCAATTCCATGGTTTAAGTCGAGGATAGACGCTAGAGGCGGGACCTTTGAATATTGTGAAAGGCTGTGGTCAAAGGCGAGATGTAGGTACCCTCCCAATTTGGACTCTTCAGCGATAGGTATTTTTGTGTACCAAACTAACCTAGGTACCTACAAACTTCTAAGGACGTGAGGTCTTAATTTGGGGCGAACTACCAGTAGGTTACAATTACAAGATACTTTACAAAATAACTTTTGATTGCGATCCTACCTGATAAGTGACAAGATAGTCCTGGACTGCGATCTCACCTGATGGTAAGTGACGATGCAGTCCGAGATGATAGCGGACTAACTTGGAAGGTGGTATGGCAGCACAAGGCCCCACCCACGCGCCAGGCAGTTTTAAATTAATGGCTTGAAGAAGTAGGTATTTTAATACGTCGTGGTAAAGTATACGGGTATTGTATCTAGTTACATAGTTCTATAATGGAAATAAAATAAATATACGGTTCAGATTTCAAATACATTTATTTTTTGTGCATAATTTTATACTCCCACGTCTATAGTTTCTAATGTACAACACCACGGATAAGGGTGATTACTGATTACCTACACAGTATTAAAATAATCTACAAATAAAACATATTTCATCAATTATTACAATTTATAATATTATAGGTACACACCTATATAATCATCATAAGACATTCAGTTAGGCGTTATTGTAATGATAATTGCAATTCGTAACTAAGTATGGCTCGAATCGTCGATTGATTTTTTCACAATATATTAAGTAACTATTATGTTTTTTATTGTAATAGGTAAATAATACTATAACAAATACATTTTGCTTATATTTTATCACTTTACAGCGATATATTTTTTCTTCTCGTAATTTTTTTTTACAGTAACTTAATAAAAAATCTCTCAAGTTATTATTTGTAATTCTTGTTTTATAAAATTTTTCAATTCTGTACATATTTTGATATTTCTATAATACCCTCTTGCTCTGTGGATGCAAATTTTGTATTAAAATTTGATAAAATCATATAGAATACTATATTTTAAGTTCAACTATGATAATTTATAAAAAATATTTTACAAAAATAAAATCAGAATTCAAGGTAAATACCTATATAAATTGACAAATACACATTTAACCGTATATAAAATAAAAAATATATTTATTATTGGTACAATATTTATGGCCTTTTTATACAAAATATAATAAGTAATACTTAACTTATGTTGAAATAAACGTATATGTGGTGTATTCACAATCTTTAAATTAAACTAAATTGACAGGTCTAATGCGCGTTTTCACCAACCTTTATTCCTAAACCATCCCCTAAGTAGGACTTTCTTTACGTAGGTAGCTCCTAAATACAATTCCTTACCCAATGTAATTTTCATCTTTAGGTGTCTCCTAAAGGTTCGTGAAAACAAAATTAACAGAAAGCATCACCTCTTAGTTTAGATATTCTAAGAGTTAGGGAACGTTGGTGAAAACTGGCATAAATCTCGCGTTATCTCTGTCATAACAGATAAAAGAATAGCATTAGATCTGAGCCACATTGTTCATAATCTGAAGACTGAAAATTAGTTTGCGAAAGTAGGTATATTATAGAAAATTCCTGTTTAGCCTTCTTTCGGCATTATGCTTTATACATATCACATAAATTAGGTACCTATTATATCTACAAACATGTATGCTTTGATTATTTTATACTCTCCTTGTACGTAATAGGTAGGTAAGTATATCTTTTATTTCTTTCTTACTTGCCACTTTTAGTGAATGTATTTTATTTTTTTAATATGTCTCGGTGTAAGAGCCAGTTGAACGTATCTCTAAAAAATTTAAAATTCGTTTTTTTTTCTCAACTAAAACTTTTTGAACTACCAAAACTTCGTAACGATTTATTAATGTATCACAAATTCCAAAAAAAATTAATTGTAAAATAACCACCTTCAATAGAACCAGAAAAACGTAATATGAGTACTTATCGCTAAATTAAATTAGTTTTAATTATCTGGCTACCCGTTAGGACTATATGAGCGTATTTGAAAAAATAATATTTTTAATCGTAAAAATTTCGTTCGTTTCACAATATCATACGAACCATATCAACGTATTTAAGTACGATAACAACAAAAGAAAATTAAGGGCCACACTGATGTACGGTCAACCAATTTTTTGAAAAAATATATACTATGTCGACTGTGTCTATGTAAGCCTAAATAAATGAATAATTCTTAACTTTTTCAAAGCTCTAATAGTATGCCAACATATCAATATATTTTTTCGTCAATTGTATATTAAGTATCTCTATTAAATAACTGGTAAAGATTGAAGAGGCAAATTTTTATCCTATTTTTGGCTCTCTAAAACTGAGAAAATGTAGATACGTTCATTTGACTCTTACACCACGATTGTATACGTATTGCATAGTATATAACTGTCGTCTTATTTCAAATCTTTTAATTTAAACCATTTCTTGTAATAATAGAGCATGAGTCATGAAATTATATGATGAGAGCAAAAAATGTATTAGTTATGTTACTTTTTGGCTTAAAATATCATGAATTTTCGTTGTTAACCCTGTATTCCTCAGAGATATAGTAAATTTTTCTTTTCTTTTGAAATAATTCAGGCACATTATTACTTGCGGAAAAGGTTCTCTAATAAAATATAAATAAATAGGTTTCCGGATTTTAATATAAAATTTATATTGTGTTCTAAATCCAAATAATCTTTGATCACAAACTCTTTACCAAACTCTAACTTTACTCTTTGCCAAAACTGAAGCATTGTGATAGTTTGCGTTTTTGACTATTAAAAAAAATCTTTCAAAATGAAAATTTTATATGATATTTTGGGAAAAGCTTAGAGCAGATTTTATAGATGTAAGATAATAAATAATAATAATTAATTATTAGAATCAATTAATTCAAAGAGATAGAGATAGAGGAAAATCTATTTAGATAAACTTTTATATAAGTATAGCTATCTAATAGTTTTAAGTTTCCTAATAACTGTGCTAATAATATGCATGTTATCCCATAATCACGCTGTCTTTACGGGAAGCACCACACATTCGGTAATCTATATTTACTCACAACTTTCACTTATTTGAATAATACTTAATTATTTAAAGCATCAAAAATAATAATTGGCACCGAAAAATAAAATTATTCTTCATGCATCTAGTACTCCCAATAACTATAATTTGAGATAACGGACCTCAGTGGGTATGTAAATAAAAATAAGATTTCATTGTATTTATTATCTATAGATCTATTATTTTATTCTTAAAAATAAATTGTTCTAATTTTAAATATACGCTGGTTGTTTGGCAGAATGCTGAAGGGCCGCCAGGACATCGTGCTTGAGTCTGACGTACAAGCGACCCTTCCTCCAGGGATTTTGTAACTGCAGTGGTCTAAAATCATCTCTTAGGCATCTTTCTCTAGCTCCTATAACTGCTACTAAGCAGAAATCTTGAAGTTTCTCTGGGCCGTAAACTGGTCCAGGTTTTCCTTTTAGGACGGCAGCCATGTTGAGCTGTTTGACAACTAGGTCGATGACCTCGCGGGCTGAGGTGCGGGGGGTGACGTGTAGTTTGAGCGATGTACCTGCAGCGAGACCAGTCTCGTACGCAGCAAATACCTGCAAACAAAGAGACCTTTTACCGACTGTGCTATTTATTATTTATTTTTGTGTTTAAATAAAACTCGGATATCCATTTACTAACTCATTTTAATTATTATTATTTGGGTCTCACACCTGAGACCTGACATCAAGTTCAACACTATAGATAAAATAAAGGGATATAGCTACATAATAAGCTCAATAAGGTGCGGGCTGATAATTAATATTGTCATAAACATAAGTTTTTCCGTTTATTTGCAGGGAAGAGGAGATATTAGTTTTATTGGATTTAATCAGGTACTAAAACGTAGGGAAGTTTAAATAGAAGTTACATAATCGTAGAAACGATGTAATTAGTTAGTTTTTGTTTTTTAATCCTCATAGATGATTTAAAAAAAAAAGTATCAAGTAGAATAATAAACATGTTTAAATGATTTCTTATTTTACGTAACTACCAAACTAATTATTTATATACATTTTACAGTCTACCATTATGATGCAAAACGATGTAAAACAAAGGCTTATTTTTTTAATAATATGTTTTTTAAATAGTAATAACTACTTCAAAAATTACCTACCTGTAAAATACCCGCTTGATCAGTTTGTCGTTGCTCCGAAGGCATTTTGACACCTCTTTCATCACTGTCACTATGTCTTTCATCAGTCTTTGGAACCTTATTATTAAACTCCATCTCCTCCTGCGTTTCCAGTAACGGTTGACGTTTAACACTCTGCCCTTTACTGAACAAATCTTGACCGGTGTCAGTGAAATCTACTTCCGAAGATTTCACATTGGTCATACTTTTCGAGGATGCGACAACGCACTGTACTCTATGATTCTGTTGCGGACGGATTTTCAGAGGAACTGTCGTCGTTATCGGACAGCTTTGGCTTTCTGAATCGCTGGACAGACTTTGAACGGATTCCGATACGTTTCCTTTAACGGTTTTCACGCTTATCATGCTTCCGGGGTAAAATCCTTTGACTGTTAGAAGCGGGCTCGAGGAGGTTGAGACACTGGTGTTAATACTGTGAGGACGGGGCTTTGGTTCGATATTCTTGTTTTGGATCACCAAAGTGTCTTCACTCCGTGACGGTGGAAGGCGGCTGCAGCTGCTGTTAATGCTAATATGAGATCCGGTAGACTTAATGTCGAATTGTGAATTGCTGCTCATATAATTATTGCTCATCACACTCGATTGGGTGTATTGGGAATCGGCGCTGCCTTTTCTGGCATATTTCGGATCGGAAGGTAGATATTGAAATCCGCTTAAGTTTAACGTGGATACTGAGGTCTGGCGCGGGGCTAAACTCAATTGTTGCTCAGATTTGCTGAATTCTGGATGCAAGCTCGTGTGATTTCCATTACCGGCCGGTCCCGGCCAAGATCCTCTACCGGGGGATGTTTTGTTAATTTTCCCATCCCGCGGCGGAATTTGGAGTAGATCTATTTTCAAATTGGAGTCTTTCTCGCAGTTTGCGCCGTCAGTCCCGTCGATGCATTTGGACGGCGTTTTGTCTAGCACATATTTGAGCAGAATCCCCGAACTGGGGCCGGACTTGTCTTTATCTCTGGCGAAGACTATCAGGTCCATCAGCCACCGTTCCGCTTTCCACACCAAGTTCAAATTGTTCTGTAGATCTTCAAGCTTCGTGAGCCTCTCTTTGGCGGTTTGCAATTCCGTACACGAGAACGCTTCTCTTTGGGAATGGGCGGCAAGCGCAACGTCTAATTCTAACACACAACTTAACTTTGAGTATTTGTTTAAAATGTTCGTATGGTATGTTTGGAGATGAATCATTTCGAAAGCTTGGATGGGGAGGCTGAGAAGATCGCCTTTTTGGAGCAAGATTTCTTTTTGTCCCGGCACAGAGCAGGCTTGCTCCGCCGGAGGGCAGACCATGACGAAGCTGACGTCATTGTTCAGTTCTATAACTTCGAGATCGTATATTCGGTGGGTGATCACGCTTTCGTCGGGTATCTCCATGTCTCTGAAGAGCCTTCGAGAGGCTGAGGCGATCTGTTCTAGGAACATCTCTTGAGATTCTGAAGGTTTCTCGTTTGCGCTGAGCGGAACGAGATTGTTAATGGACTGGGCTTCGTCCGTTTTACCGGATTGAGATTTCAAGTACTCCCATTCTTCTCTGAAAAATAGAAGAAAAAATTTAACTTCAACCTAACTCCGGAAAATTGGGTGTAACATCCGTCGTCGATAGAAAATTCTTTAGTGCTACACGAAGTTTACAATAAATAATTATCTATCTATCTGTCTATGACGGATGTTACATTGATTTTTTTCGTATAAAATGTAGCCTATGTCACCTGGGCCATAATAGGTATAACCATAGACTTAGAATTTTTTCGCTACGGTACATTCTAAGCCTATGGGTATAACGTATCGATTGTAACTTGTGTAAATACAAACATACATACATAGACTATGAAAATCATAACCTTTCCTTTTCAATTTGGCGCAGTTTAGTAATAAAGGTAAATAGCGTTATTAGGTATGTATTATATTTATAATAGCGTTGTTAGGTATTATTCATCTGCATGGAATTCCTCATGGCTGAGGGTCGGGAACTCTGTGCATAATTTATATAGCGGCAGGAGTTTCCTTTGGATAATAATGGGGTCGATTCCCAAATCCTTCCGCACTAGGTATATAATATCACAAAACTAAAATGCCATATAACAATAGACTAATTATATTACTGCGCATATAACTCTGTTCTACTTACGCAGAAACATGTGGATTGTCTCTGATGCGCGTGTGCGGAGGAACGTTGGGGGTGCGCGCCGGTGCTACTATCCGCACGACCTCTACCGATGATTGGAGTTTGAGGTAACCTAAATACAGCCCTCGTGGTAATTGGTGTCGGGATACCTACAAAAAGCAGAATTTTTACTCAGTATTTATGAATAGTATTGACCCACTAGGTGTGCCGACGACGTCAGACGATTCGCAGGGACCCGCTGAATTCAGGAGGCGCAAGACCGAGGCATGCGTTGGATTAGTGTACCTGCGTATGCATTTTTGCATTTTTGAAACTTTATTGTGGAAGCACTGTATACATAGCATAGCTTTGTAAAAAAAAATTTTTTTTTTGAAAAGAGCAACTGCTGAGTTTCTTGCCGGCTCTTCTCAGCAGAATCTGCATTCCGAACCGGTGGTAGATTTATGACGTGTCATAAGAGCTACAAGTTAGCCTACATGAAATAAATAAATTTTGAATTTGAATTTGTGGAAGTCTATGCCCAAAAGTGAACGTCTATCGGGATCTATATTGCCTAACACGTACAATTTGGGTATCTTTAAAACAAGAGTGAATTGGCATCTTCTGGGCAAACGGGTTACACCTTAGACCACGTCCTCACACATTCCATCAGGTGTGGTAATGGTCAAGATATGTGCCTATAATAATATATTAAAAAACAAAACAAGATACGACAGGTACACTGCCCTCCTTAGGCTATAACGTCGTTAACATTTGGCCAAATACGATTTTTTAATGCTATCTTACTTAGGAAAAAACCTCTCTATCGATCCATCTAATCGGTATTTTTTTTTACCGCTGTAGTTTTTGATAAAGCAATATGAAAAACGTCGTTTATTAGTTATCAAATGGCGTCATTTCTTTATAAATTCCCGCTTTTCGGATTATAGCTCGAAACCTTCGAAACACTAGCTTTGGGATGGCAGTACAATACACAAGTTTGGGTTTAGTTTTTTGAAACCCCCTAAGTAACAACTTTTAGGCTTTTTTGAAGGCTATAACTATAAACTTCAAGAAAGTTGGTGGTAGTTGGTTGGTGGTTGGACGTTATTAATTCAGTCTCTTCCAGAGACTCATACGGCTATTGGATGCTCCCGCGTCTAGGTCGTTGTATTTGATTGATGGGCGGTGATAGCAATCACACCCTAATCGAATATATATTGCCCTGAGGTTTAGATGAGTGTATTTGATTAAATACCTACTTAGATATGTTTGATAGTTACCCTCACGTTCAGATGGTGGTTTGTCTGACGTGTTGTGATTAAATAGATTAGATGTGAGGACAGGGGCCGTTATAGGGGCGGTTGGAGACGGCTTTAGGTAGGGTTTTAGTGTTTTTTAGGGTTCCGAAAAAAACTTCGGAACCCTTATAGGATCACTTCGTTGTCCGTCTGTCTGTCAGTGTGTCACCACCGTTTTTCTCGAAAACGGCTTATGATCAGAAGTCGAAATTTATACTGAATATAAAGTTCAATGGTCTCGTAGTGTTTTAAGAATATCAAGCTTATAGCTTAACTCAGTAAAAAGTTACAGCTTGAAAACCACGGTTTTCTCATTATTAAAACAAATTAAGGCACATCTTCAAAAATAGTTTTTTTCCATACCGAATTCTTAGTTTCATAGTAAGTCCCGTTATATTTTACAAACACCAGCCTTAAAATCTTACAAATTACGGATATTTTGATACCTCTAAACCTTATAATAGTACCTAAAACAGCCAAAAAAACCAAAAAAAAACCGATATCTTACTGTGAATTACAACTATTGCTACGCTTCTTTAGTGACGCGTCACGTAGACAGATTATAATGGTGCGGCCACACTATGGTAAACGTCAATGTCGATCATCTCAACTATTATCGTGGTTATTTCCGACAATATTAAACGCGACAAACTGAGTGCTCACACTTCGTCAACGTCAACGCAAATTTAATTGGCGATAACGCAATAATTCTGTATTAATTTTTTAATGATGTATTTATTAATCCTGTATTAATTCATTGGCGATAACGCAATGTGAATGCAGCAGCGTCAGCGTCCATCTTGAATCAAGACATTTTATCGTCATTATCGGGCATTGACGTTGACCGTTCAAGTGTTTCCGCTCAATTTTTCGCATTAAATATTGGGGGAAGCTGCCGTGTTAATAGCGGCAACGTTAACCCTCTAATGTGGCTAGCTCATAAAGCTAAAACGACTAAAGTGAGAAGACATTATGTCAAAATATGTATGTAGGAGCAGGACAACGCATTGTGTTTCTATTTGGTACCTATCCATTGACGTGTAGAGCTGTCTCTATCTAGAGAGCCATGAAGTAGAAGCATAGAGAAGGATGTATATATAGACTCAAGACTGTAGAAGTCTGGCAACCTCGCAAGGTAGTGCGTACGGTCCGACTGCGTCGTGTTATTTTGTTTTGTATACAAATCATAATTATTTAATAAAAGTTACAATAAATTTTATGTACGGTTTCAGTCAAGGTGCATAGAAACCTAAAAATACATCAGTTACGACGAGATAAATCCATGTTTCGTACCTACCTATATGTATATCGACTGCAAAGTGCAAACAAAATTGCAAAGGTAAGAAAAGCTTTATTACTAACTGGCTAATACTGTCAATATATTTTAGTGCAACAAATGAAGATATTTTCGTTTAAAGATGTTTAGTAACAAAGTACATAATAACTTACAATTAAGTGCCAGACTCATAATTTAAATAAGTAAGTAATAAGTATCTAGGTTTGAAAACATAACCTACAAAACAAATACTTATATTTCATTTTGTTTATGATAATAAAAGTTATTTTAACTGTTTTAGATGCCAAGAAAATGCTGTGTGCCCGAATGCAAATCAAATTACGACAGTGTTATCAGCATTGAAGGAGCTAAAAGTACATTTTCTTTCCCGAAAGATGCTCATATCTCTCAAGCGTAGCAACCATTTTTCAAGAAGAAATAATCATTGGACGTGATGGACAGAACAGCAATTGATAAATTTTTAGAGTGACATAATAACATCATTCGCAGACTTAGTGTATAAATTCCAAGAAAATTTAAGAGACTAAATGGTTGTATCAAGTGATACCTAATAAGAGGCTATATTTCTATTTGTTAAATCTTGATATTGAAAGTGATAATGGTGACAGCAATGTAATAGTGTGTTAATAGTGTGTTGGTGGATGAAAATCTAAGCATTCAGGTATATGTAAAAGGACATTTAATGCATCATGAAGATTTGAGCTGGATATTACCTAGTGAACTTAAGCTTAGCAGATGGTCACAGCTTGAAAATATACTATCTTGTTATTATAACAATAGTTGTGAACCAACAAAGTCATTTGACAAGACAATAGTCTTGATAGGTCTATTGAGTACTTGAATGAAGCAGTTAATCTTGAAAATGGTAATTTTGCTGCAGAGCTTGTTCTAGACCAAATGAAATTGCTAAAAAATAAGCAACGTAGATGTAGTGTTGAGACATCTCTATGAGACGGCTATGTGTATAGTATGTTAATGTTGGTATCGGATTTTTGTAGTGCTGCCAGGGATCGCAACTTATGGGGGTTTCTCCCCAAATTAAGGGAGTAAACAAGTGAAATGGGATTATTTAGGGGCTTTATATTTTAAGAGGTAGGTAGGAACGAAATTGCCGAATGAAATCAACCAAAAAAACGAGAGTATACAATCAAAGAAAAAAACCTTTCATGGGTAGGTAGCTAGTAAAACAACTAGTTTTATTTACTAGCATAAAGTATGTTAATCAAAGATTTATATAATAAAGGTCTCATTCTATACTATACCGGTGAAACACCAGAGAAAAACTGGTGTTTTACCGGTTATTATTGAATCATAACTCAAGTAATTTTATTTAAATAAAAAGAAGTTTGATGATCAACATTGTTCATTAGTTAATAACATTTTTTCAAATACAATTACTTTATCATTATTTAAATTCAAGATCAGTCAAATTTTATTTTATTTTATAAAAGAAATATTATAATAATTTGTGACAATGTATACTTACTAGTGTTTAGATTCGTTATAAGATGTCATTCTGTATTGGTTAACTTAAGATGTATTAAGTATGTATGAAAACTGTATTGTTTAACTTAGGTGTATTAGTGTTGAGAAGGTATGCGAGGAAGTATGAATATGGTAAAGATGTATAAACGGAGAAGGTATGTCTGTGCAGGATGACAGAATGTGGGAAACGGAATGTAAGTGTATGACAGGGATGGATGTATGCGATAGAGAGAGTGGGAAGATATGGAGATAAAAAAGATTGGCAAGATGGCATATGGAGTTAAGACATGCTAAGGAGTGCTAAAAGTAGTTTAAATAAAAGAAGTTAATATATATTTAGTGTTTTTACTTTGAGCTATTCCCACATTTATTAGAACATACAATACTATTACCTGCTTGTTTAGACATTAAAAGGGTCACAAAGAAAATCCTATCAAACATAGAGAACCTTTTGATTGACTATCTCGAATGCTTTAAAGACAGCTTAGACTTAGTTTTACAGGTTATACATTGTCTTATGGAAGTAACTCAAAGAAACAAATAATGGGATGAAAGATGGATAGTGGGAACTGTGAGAAAACTACACAACCCCATTGAGTTTGGGCTTGTTTGATTCATCTTGACAGTACTCTAGTCCTAGATGATATGCAGTAATACTGCGCACTTAAGTTGTCATCTAGTAGGTACCTAATTAATCCTAATTAATACAATGGTCAAGAGTTTCGGAACCCTCAGTGCGCGAGTATGACTCGCACTTGACCGGTTATTTTTTGTGTTCATACCCTTACCTGATGGTAAGCAATCTGTTCATGTACAGATGCCATAAGCAATTCCCCCATAGTGTTGTCCTCGCTCAGAACTCTCCGCCTCAGCTTGGACACGGGCACCCATCTCGAGTTCAAGGCGGACACTGACTTCGGCGACTTGATCACGTTCACACAGGACAACACTACGGTGCCGTGCGCGTCTCGTAAGGGTTTGTGGTAGAGTTGACCTACAAACAAATCATAAGGAATATTGAACCTTTTCTTTATTCGACAAGATGGTCCTTGACAGCGATCTCACGTGATGGTAAGTGACGATGCAGTCAAAGGTAGCAGAGGGCTATCAAAATTCAAAAAATTCAAAATTTATTTATTTCATATAGGCTAACTTGTAGCTCTTATGATAAGTCACAAATCTACCACCGGTTCGGAATGCAGATTCTGCTGAGAAGAGCCGGCAAGAAACTCAGCAGTTGCTCTTTTAAAAAAAAAACTTTTTTTTTTACAAAGCTATGCTATGTATACAGTCTTATATCTTGGAAGGGCAGTGTACATTTAACCCATAGCCCTAACTGGTTGCTCCACGCAATAGTGCTGGAACGCTAAATCGCTTGACGGCATATCTTTAACTAGCCACGTCCAAAGCCTACTACCAGACAAAATGATCACAATGACAATCCTATTTCCTATTAATATTATAAATGCGAAAGTTTGTATGTTTGTTACTCAATCACGTCGCAACACTGAACCGATTTGGCTGAAAGACACAGAGATAGATTATAGTTTGGAATAGCACAGGCTACTTTTTATTCCGGGAAATAAGAGAGTTCCCGCAGGAATAAAAATCTTGATCCACGCGAACGAAATCGCGGGAATAATCTAGTATTTCATTAATAAAAAAAAGACGTGTGGCACTCGGGGACTGCCGCGGTAAAGCTATTGCATAGCATTTTTTATCAACGCCATCTAGCGGCTCACCGTAGAGGAGTCCCGTGTCAGGTTATTTTCGTTACGGAATTTCTGGATTCGGTCTCCACGCTGGCCCGCGATAGAAGCTGTGCAATAGCTTGAAAATAATACTATAATAGTATCAAATTTCTAAGGTAAAGAGAACTGTGCGTTGTCACCTAAATCCTGTATACATAATGCGGACTGCATCTGCGCCGCAGCGGTTAGGAGTTTCAACCGGAAGTGTATGGACGAAGATGTGTGCTTCTCCATGTCTGATCTGAGAGCTTTGACCTCGTCCCAGGAACATGCTACCTAGAAATATAAGGATAAGATCGTGGATAGGTTTATTTGACGTAATACGAAGAAAAAATAATTATAAGATATATTATCTCCAGTGTAAAAGATGAAAGTGGTAGATTAATTCATTCGAAAACACTTAGTAAAAGTTTATTTGAATGTTGAAAAATTCTTTTTCATTACTCATACACGGAAAGTAGGTCTGAAGTTGCCTGAGAAGCGGGTTGAAAGTAATACTTTTCAGCCCTAGGGAGAATCGTTTTCAACTGACAGCTGTCAAATAATTAAAAAAAACTAGTTGTCACATTTTTATTGGAATTCAAATGAAACACGACATACCCGAGTGCATCCATAGACAAGAAGAAAGATAGACTTTTGTTCTAATTTTAACATAAACTTTAAATAAATATCTCACCAAAGTTGTTGATTTATGTAAAATAAAGTTCACTCAATTTTCTTTAGCTAATTTCTATTTTTATTTTGACTTTCCTTATATTCGTAATGAAAAGCACAGTGTTTACCTCGGGATAAAGACTTATTTAGTCCCTCGAACTATAGGCCCCCTCGCTACGCTCGGGCGCCAAACCCCGTCTCGGGACTAAATAAGTTACTTTCATCCCTAAGGTAACAATGTACTATTTACATATCCGACTTCAAACACAACTACAAAGAATATCAAATTTGAAGAGTTCTCTCGATTTCTCCAGGATCCCATCATCAGATCGTAACCTCATGACAATGGCGCCTCCTGGGAAGTGTATACCCTTTCAAATAAAAAGAATTCTCCAAATCGGTCCAGGCGTTTTCGAGTAATCGCGGAACATACATAAAAAATAAAATTAAAAAAAAGATTCCGACGAATCGACCTTTTTTGGAAGTCGGTTAAAAAACATTCTATTTCTATTTGAAAGGAATAAAGTACGTATATATATATGTAGTGATCTTTTTTTTAGGGTTCCGTACTCGAAGGGTTACCAAATGGACCCTATTAGTAAGCCTCCGCTGTGCGTCCGTTTTATTTTTAATTTTCTTTTATTTTTAGTATATTTTACTGTTATAACAGCAATAGTATACATTCTGTGAAAATTTCAAGTATCTACTTATTATGGTTCTTGAGATACAGCCCGCTGATAGACACACGGACGGACGGACGGACGGACGAAGTGACGACGAAAGCTAAGTAATAGAGTCCCGTTGGTTATCCTTCGGGTACGGAAGAAAAATGCGATTCATGCAAACATAATCTATACATATAATAAAATTGTAGAAAAGTGGTGTCTGTACAATATAATAAAATTGTAGAAAAGTGGTGTCTGTACAATATAATAAAATTGTAGAAAAGTGGTGTCTGTACAATGGAAATATATAAAAAAAAAAGTAGCAGGGGTTGTTATTATATCGATGCCGAACCCGAAATTGTAATTAATTTTTTTTTGTCTGTGTGTTTGTGCACGCTAATATCAGAAACGGCTTATTCGATTTAGATACGGTTTTCACTAATATATTGTAGTAAGCTTCACTTAACATTTAGTGTTTATTTCATGTCAATCGGTTCATAAATAAAAAAGTTATATCAATTTAAAGAATCACGGCGAACATTTTTAACGTACAGAGTACGTACTACACGCCTCGCGCCTGAGCGTCCGTGGCTATATAAAGCGCGCTGAGAGCCGCGCCCCGAAAAGTCACTGTCCCACGCGAACGAAGTCGCGGGCACAGCTAGTTTCATAATATAATTATTCAAATTAAAAAAAGCGGATGAGTAGTTAAAAGCTACCTTCATAAGCCAGTGGAAGTCAGTGTATATGCAGGAGGGATACGTCTCGTCCACCTCGATGACCGGCAGGAACTCCTCGCTGGTGACCAACACCTTGTCCTCGTGGTAGATGATGCACGCCAGATATACTCCCCTGTGTCACGAATATTTGTAGGTCAAGAGTGGTTATTTTGGGTTACGGGTTCGATTCCCGGGTCGGGCCTGTAAACTAGGAACTAATTGGGTATTTTACTCCAACTAAGATATAATCTAAAAATATATAAATTAGATAGTTTAGGTAATTACAAATCGGGAAGTGTTAATTTCAGTACACAAAATTCTAAAATATATTTTATATTTTATTTCAATGTTTTCACTTTTTTTATCTGTGCTACAAATATGCGAAACGGCACCCGCCATAACAATACATCATAATGTCTGTAAATAAAGATCTTATAACTGACGAGGAGCTACATTTAGTTATTGTCATCTGTCACTGTCATAGGTAACTACTTAAACTATACCTACTCAGTGTGTTTACTGTCGAGATGACGTCATCTAGTGTTTTCGTCAATTTACGCGCGAAAATTTAAATGCATTGTTTTGGTATATCGATTGAATTAAATTTTAATAAATTTTCTAGTATTAAATTATCACCATAGGATTAAATTGAGACACTTTTCAAAAAAGAGTGAAATACCCTATTATGTACTCACCGCCTCAAATTCTTCTGGAACTTGCTAGCAGCGGTAAACAGTTGTCTGATGGTGGCGGTCTTCTTCCTCGGCAGGCGCGGCGGCTGCGCCGGCGGCCGCTGCCGCGCGCTTGCTGCCGCGCTCGCGAGCGCCTCCAGCGCCGCCACCGCCCCGCCGGGCTCGCCGCGCGACGTCCTCGACGATACGTCATGCCAACCTTACAATAAAAACGAAATCACTGTATCACACTAATTTTGTAAAGGTGAACGTTTGTGTGTGTGTGTGTGAACGAAATGGTTAAATTGAGTTTCGGCTTTGGACAAAGAATTTAGGTACTTTGAGGATGGACTGGACATTCGCTAGGCATTCTTTAGGATTGTCTAGCTCTAGGTCAATCATGATGCTCCGGTAATATTGGCTTTGGGTTGTAAGATTTGAAGTCTCAATAGCCTCACGGTTAAAGAATGGATTGAAAAGTGAAAGATGGATGGTTGCACTATTGTCTGATGTGACTTTTTGGAGTGAACAAGAGTCTGCAATCTGCACCCGTCTTTCTCACTCCTTAAATACACAAGCTTTCCGTATATTTGAAGAGGAGGAGGACAAGAACATCACTCAAGCTTAGCTTGGCTAATTTTATTTAAAAAAAAAAATTAGAATAAAATCTCGTTTGAACAACTGATGTTTTAGTGTTGTAAAAGTTACAGATCGCTAAAAAACTTATTTTTGTATCAAGAAACCAGTATAAATGCAGCGGATAAAAGAGAAGCTCAGCTCTAACTTCCCTCGAAAGTAAGGTCAAGTGATAAACCATAAAACTTACTACTAGGAACAACACTCCTAGGCACAGACACGGTGAAGGGTCCCCAGCCCTTCAGGTTGCCGGCCGAAGCCCTGAAGAAATATCGCCTGCCGCGCGTCAACCCCGCAACCAGCACGCGGGTAAAATTGGAACCGGAAGCTGTGACCTCTCGGCAACCACACACATTCGAGAAGTCGGCGCGTGATGACCACTCCACTAAAAAAAATATGATAAACTCCTCATCATCAGCAACCTTTATCTTTATTCTATGACTAGCTGTTGCCTGCGACTTCGTCTGCCTCAATTTCTGTTATTATGATCGCGATTAAGAAGTTTTTAACAGAGTATATTTTAAATATGGATAATTTTCCCCGTTTTTGCAACATTTTTCACTGATGCTTCGCTCCTATTGGTCGCAGCGTGATGTTATATAGCCTAAAGCCTTCCTCGATAAATGGACTATACAACACAAAAATAATTTTTCAATTCGAACCAGTAGTTCCTGAGATTAGCGCGTTCAAACAAACAAACTCATCAACTTTATAATATTAGTATAGATGAACACTAGAAAGGCTGCTGTGATTTCTTTTTTGGAACTATTTTATTGCCGCCATTTTCGATTTGATTGACGCCATCTTGGCGTTGTAAGTAGATCTGAGTGTCTCTGGAGCTAATAATATTGCAAATGGCGCATCAACCTCTATAATAATTAATCTATGATTTCATAGATTAAGTATAGACATCGGTGCGTAATTTGCAATAATATTAGTTCCAGAGACACTCGTATGTCAAATGTGGCGCTTCAAATCCTTATTAACATTATAAATGCGAAAGTGTGTTTGTTTGTTGGTTTGTCCTTCAATCACGCTGCAACAGTTACGGATATAGTTGAGGATTTGGAGTGTGACAGTTTCCTGCAATTTGTATACTTTTTCTTAGCTAAGAAAAAAGAAGTGTCATTAGGATTTTTAAATCCTCTTCTACTTTACGATTTGCTCTTGATTCGTCAGTCATCATCACATTCAATTCACAAAATCCAATCAGATTCAAGTAAATATTCCATAAAAAAGCTCAAAATTTATTCGTAATTAATAAAATAAAATCCCATTGTTTTCAATTCAGATTATATTATTGGGATAAAAGTCTCCGTTGAGGGCTTAAAGTTTGTCCGGAATACGGAAGAGAGAATAAACAGCCAAATTCGATTAACGACCTGGGTCACATTGTTCAACCAGAGTAATCAATTAAATGTAATTACGCCACCCTAATCAGACCCTATTGGCCTATTCTTAATTTTGTTTGAGCGAAACGAAAGTCTCCGAGTGATTTGGGTGAACTTGCACTTGTCCAAGTGTCTGTCAGAGCTTTATAACTACTGAATTGATTTCATATATTTACACGATTATTTTAAACTAGCTGATGCCCGCGACTTCGTCCGCGTGAATTTAGTTTTTAAAATCCTGCGGGAACTCTTTGATTATCCGGGATAAAAAGTAGCCTATGTTTTAATCAAAGGTATAATCTATCTCCATTTTGAATTTCAGCCAAATCGGTCCAGTAGTATTGGCGTGAAAGAGCAACAAACATACACACACACACACACATACAAACTTTCGGCTTTATAATATTAGTGTGATAGTGTGATTAGTGTGATGTGATGTGAAGTGTGATGTGATTTACAAAATATAATAGTTAAGTAGGTATGTCAAATTCAAATTTTAATTTAATCTTAAGCTGAAAATAAATTAAAATAGGGTCAAAAAATCTTTTTTTTTTAATAAGCTTATGGGGTTCTATTGAAAATAACTTTTTCACAGAAAAGAAACCTTTATTTATTGTTTAATTTTACTTCGACCTCTTTTGTACCGGGGTTATCTCAAAAATGTCATCAAAAGCTATAATTATTTTATAATAATATAATTTTAGTCATAATCTAGTTAACAACTAATATCAGTGTCAATTTTATTAAACAGAAATTAAATTAATTCAGTTTTTTTGCAAACATTTCTCTATGTCAAAACTATAGACAATATACACTATACTATATACTTACCTATGCTAGATGCCCGAACTTCTAGTTCGGGGCGAACTAGTCGTTGGGTGTCCAAGCAAAAATGGCCCTCTTACCTTTATACTTAGTAACAATAGGCGGGTCTCGTAACGCTGGTTGCGTGGAGCGTGGATCCTTCAATCTCACGGTAACGGAGTGGGCGCCACACACTTCTAAATCAGGTGCTGATACGATGGTCGGTACTCGGGCTTGCTGCCAACCTTGGACTAGGCGTCTGAAATATGAAATCACCATCGTAAAGGAGCAAGACCGAGGCTTGTGGAAGTCCATGCTGGAGACCTTTGTTCGTGTATGGGTTGATAAAGAAGAAAAAGATACATAAAGGTGCCTTTTCACTGAATCGAAGAGGCACAGGGTTATGCTCAGAACCCCAATTTGATTCAGCGCTACTTCACTTCGGTGGACATACACCCTTACATTTCCAGGTAGAAAAGGCAGAATAAGATAGCGCAATGAATTCAGTCACAGTCTCAAATATTTCCAAAAATATAGAAAAAGAGCTGAGCCAAATTATGGCACACATAATCAAGTCTAGTACTTTTAAATTTCCTTCTTTATCTTCTAACTAATTGACCGCGACTTCTACCATTATTCTGTCTCTTAAGGCAGTTCAGGAAAAAAAAAAACAAATATGCTCTGATATAAATCTGTCTCGTTTTAACTCTGTCTTGAGTCTGAGCTGAGTGAGAGTGCGGTCTATAGATGTCAGCCTCAACCCGCCTTCACTAGCTTAAACTTACTTAATTGTTCGGACTCTTCTCTCCCAGTGCTGTGTTTGTTTGTCCTTTTCCGAGCCCGTACCTCCCGCACATCCCATAGTACCGGCCTGGCCACCGGCCGCTGATCTAAAATGCGAATTCATGATTTAGTTTGACGTTTGATAAAGAGTTGCTGGTTTGATTAGTTGGCATCAACCCCTATTATTGTGATTTGTGTAGGAACACACCTGCAAACTTCTTCTCGACAGGCCTTCTCCGGTAAATATCCAGTAACTTCGTGTAAACGCGACTCCGCTTCGCGAGACAGTCTTCGTAAATGTGAGCCGAGAGCTTCCGGGGTCTTAACTGTAAGAGAAAAATCAAATAATTATGGCTAGTCTGCAATGTAAGTTATTATGGTTAGTCTGCAATGTAAGTAATTATAGCTAGTCTGCAAAGTACCTAAGTAATTATGGTTAGTCTGCAATGTAAGTAATTATGGCTAGTCTGCAATGTACCTAAGTAATTATGGTTAGTCTGCAATGTAAGTAATTATGGTTAGTCTGCAATATAAGTAATTATGGTTAGTCTGCAATGTACCTAAGCAATTATGCTTAGTCTGTAATGTAAGTTATTATGGTTAGTCTGCAATGTACCTAAGTAATTATGCTTAGTCTGTAATGTAAGTTATTATGGTTAGTCTGCAATATAAGTAATTATGGTTAGTCTGCAATGTAAGTAAGATGCAGTACCATGGTAACGGGCTAAATAAAAAGGGGGTACGGCAGTTTTAAATAAACCTATAAATAAACCAGCGGAGGCTTATTAACATGATCCCGTTGTTACCCTAAAAGATGTGATCATTGACGTAGCTGTTCCGCAGATCACCAGGAGGTTGAAAAGACTTCACGACTTACAAACTTCTGATAAAAACAATAACAAAAATATAGTCAACTACTCTGTTAGATGATAAAGGCCTTTTATTAATTAAATCTTGGCCATTATTACGGCATGATCTTATCTAAGATGAAATGCGGTGAGATACTTCAATGTCTATATTGGTGCGTTTGATCTCGATAGTATCAATAGATGATATCGTTTAAGATCGAAAATAAGATTTGGGGAAAGTCTATGTTAAAAGCGATAAAAATGATCGTTTTGCGAACGTGCGAAGTTTTGCGAATTTTGCGAATGACGACTTCCCTGGCGCAGTGGTGAGCGCTGTGGTCTTATAACTGGGAGGTCTCGGGTTCGATTCCCGGCGGGGGCAAATTAGGAATTTATAATTTCTAAATTGTATCTGGTCTAGTCTGGTGGGAGGCTTTGGCCGTGGCTAGTTACCACCCTACCGTCAAAGACGTGCCGCCAAGCGATTTAGCGTTCCGGCACGATGGCGTGTAGAAACCGATTAGGGGTATGGGTTGAATTTACACTGCTATAACCCTTCCAAGTTAGCCCGCTACCATCTTAGACTGCATCGTCACTTACCATCAGGTGAGATCGCAGTCAAGGGCTATCTTGTCATCGAATTAAAAAAAAAGTGTGATAACAGGGCTTTTTCTAATCGAGCTCTTATCAGAATGAATCATTCCGATTTTCAAAGAATAAAACAAATCGATCTATCTCAAAATATTTTAATAACGTTTATTCTTCTCATCTAATTAATGAATCTTCTAAATGTTTACTAATATTATAAATGTGAAAGTGTGTTTGTTTGTCAGTTTGTTCTTTAACCACGCAGCAACAGAATAACGGCTCTATTTAATTTTTTGCACGGCAATAATTATGAGGGCTTGGAGAGTGACATGCGATTCCTTTTACCCCTACCTGTAAGAGGGTAAAAATCGGACATAACGTGATCGAAGCCGCCGACAGTTCAAGGATATCAAGTGAGAAGCTATCAAAAATCATTTAACAGGTTAATTTTTAAGCTATTGCTTAGCTTCTATCGCGGGCCAGCGTGGAGACCGAATCCAGAAATTCCGTAACGAAAATAACCTGACACGGGACTCCTCTACGGTGAGCCGCTAGATGGCGCATTTTTTATCAACGCCATCTAGCGGCTGACCGCTAGATGGCGTTGATAAAAAATGCTATGCAATAGCTTTACCGCGGCAGTCCCCGAGTGCCACACGTCTTTTTTTTATTCAACAGCCTATTAGTTTGCTCGCCATTATTTTTCGCTAACACGAACTTCACACCACCATATTCAGTTAACATCATATCTATTCATCTACACCGGAATAGATGAAGATATCTATCAGATCACCTAACTGAAATAAAGCGCCACACTCACGCTTCCGATAATGAACGCGATATAGTTTTTCTATCAGAAGACTGATCGACCCAGTTTCATTGTGGGCAATCGTGATTTGTTATGATTGGAATCATGGAATCACTGGGGAGAAATTGTTTCTATAAATTCCTAGTGAAGCTCATTGCCATTACACTGCGTACATAGTTGCCTATCGTAAAAAAATTTTTTGAAAAGAGCAACCGCCGAGTTTATTGCTTGCTCTTCTCGGCAGGAACGGCATTCCGAACCAGTGGTAGATTCATCGACTATTCAAAAGCACTTGTAAAAGTTTATTTGAATAAAGAATATTTCTATTCTATTCTATTCTTCGATATGTCGATAGACCGATTTGGCGTCATCAGAAAATGGATACCGATTATTGAATTAAGTCGATCGAAAATTAGGTAAACTGTTAAGCTGAAATCTACAGACCGCACTTTTCCTCTGCTCAGACTCAAGACAGATATAAAACGAGACAGATTTATGCCGGAGCATATCTGTGTCTCGTTTTAACTCTTTTCTTGAGTCTGAGCTAAGTCAGAGCACGCTCTACAGATCTCAGCATTAGTGTCTGACCGAACCTTTGACTTCGGATTCGGCTACCTTTTGCCATGCTTTTCGCCAATTTTGAACGGAATTTCTTAGGGTTCGAAAAAATCGAACTTAAATGAGAGAAGCCGCGGGCTATAGCTATAGCTAGAACTTATGAAAGAAAATCTGACAACCCGAATTTAAACTGAAATTTTCTTTGAAAAAATAAAACCGCACCCTGTTAAGCTAATACGATGCAGATTGCATGCAGATGAATAATATAATTATTGTTCACGTAGTGATTAGCTGTTTCTTTTTTCAAATTCAAATTCAAAACCATTTATTTCATGTAGGCCAACTTGTGGCACTAACGACAGGTCGAGACTCTATCACCGGTTCGGAAAGCTGATTCTGCTGAGAAGAATGAAAGAATATTCTGTTCTATTCTTCGGCATTCAATCACTATCAACAGACCAGATACAATTATTGTCCTGGAATTAATTCGCGTTGGAGCTGTTATTCTGTCGAACATCGTTAGCACTGACAACTATAATTCTGATTCCAATTTCCAAGTATTCAATTACTAGACTGAGATCTGAGTACCCGTCTACAATACGACCTGTACCTATTAAGGCTTCCTACTCAATCATTTAAAAGGTACCTTTTTGCTTTGACGACGGTACTTTTACAGTTACCTAGTTCATTTTGTGTGCTCTAGATTCAATTTGCTCTAAAGTTCCGATTTTTACTAGAAGTTTTGTTACATGTTGGACTAGTAGTTTGGGAGTTAGTCACGAGTCTGGATATTCAGATAACCTTCTATAAGATTGGTTGGTATGTAACTGTGTCTTTGTGAATTTACAGGATTTGTTTGAGGATCGCAGTTTCAATTTGGTTAAAATAAATAAGAAGTTTAAAAAATCGACGGAAAGCAAAACTAAATGCAAATACAAAGTTTTAATCCACAATATATAAACTTACCTATACGAGTACTAAACCATTGGAAAGCTTTAAACTTACATTAATAATGTAAGAGTTACAATGCTATAAGTACCTATTGTTATTAAATGTTCTAATTTTATAAAAGTAGACAGAAGGATACCGCGCAAAAAGGAAATAAAACCTACTCTTGCCTTTTGCGAATCAATGAGAGAATTGTAGGTTATTACTTTCAGATGCCAGAGACTTCGTAGTATGACATTGTAGTAAAAAAAATCATCAATTTGAATTATGGATTAGATCCAATTTTGTTTTATCTTGCATCTCGTCTATTCCCGTTGTACCTACATCTAGATTCCAGTCCTATTTGGTCCGTCTACAACTTGTATAAACTGCACTGGTAGCATGGGCAGGAGATAAAAGTTTTATCCCCCGATTTTATCCACTGACAGGGGATAAAATTATCTTTTTCCTATGCTAAAGCATGGCAACAGAGGAGAAGGCGATGTATATTTCTATAAGTATATCCACTGAGTGTTATTTCCATCGCTGTGTGTTTTCCCGGGGATAAAATTTCTCCCGCCCATGCTACCAAGGCTGGTAACTTGTAACACTAGTAACTTTTTGTAGTCTTAAATTTTATGTTGGGAACCTTGGATTCAAAGTTGCTATGGGGCACCCATATAACAAGTCTTGCTGGCAAGCTTAGCTCTGCTGCTTACGCAACAACTGACTAACTACAAAATTGTTTATTTTGCTTGTCGTCCTCGGTTTTTACTGTCTCATTACTTACCTTCCTAATATAATACTGAGTCGGGATTGTAATTCATAAGGCATGCAATGTGTTTTAAAAAGTACCAAATAAATAACTTACACTGTGTCCCTTCCTTGGCCCCAAATTCCATGAGCATTCTTGCGAGTTGCCGGTTGGAAGCCAACACCGCGACGTCCAGCGGTGACAAGCCGTCCGGATTGAGGCTGGAATATAAATACGTTTTTTGTCAAAAAAAAAAAAAAAACATTGTCACAAAAAAGAGATAAAAGATGTGATCTGAGGAAAACAAAATAAACAGATTTTAAAGTATTAGATAACTAAATAAGTTTCCATAAAACAAAAATACTTGACAACTTGCAAAAGTGTAACAACGTTGTGAATATAACATTCACAACGTTCGAAACTAGATATTTACGTTACTTGTAGTATGTAATACGAATGTATTCGGTTACTCTAAGGACATAACCGATCTTTGTAGTGTTTTTTGTATAAATGAGAATCATTATTTAAGGTATATTTTAGAAATAAATGATATTGCATGCTACTCTGTGCCAGGATTCATGGACTACATATTTGAAAATATGGAAGGCCTTTATTAAGTTCTTTCAACTCACGAGACGCGTGGCTCATGGTAGTGTGCGTATTGTATCTGTATAAGTGTGAGCGAGCGCTCCCAACTAGGCTCCTGACAGGCACGCACACTTACGCAATGTAGGTACATGTTCACGACGTAACCACAAGTAAAGCTCACGTGTCCTCGTGAATTGCATACATATAAATGAAACTACTGAGGAGAATTTTCAAGCAAGTTTAAGGCACACTTTATATGGTCTACTTATACATATAAATAAAGATTCCTACCTGTTGACGTCGACATCGGTCGAGTCCAAGATGTTTCTTGCCTTATCAACGTAGCCATGTTCAACAGCCGCGAAGAGTGCTAAAACAAAATAAAAAAACTTTGATCACTTTTAGCTCATTCGATACTAGAAATAGCAGTCATAAAGTGTTTGGTTTTGATCAAATTACTGATTCACATATTCATATTTTTTCCTTACACTCCATTTTACAATAATATTTCTGTCACGATGCTCAAATAAAAAAAAAAATTTAACTCAAAATTAATAACTGAAATTAATAAAATGCTCTAGAAAAATTAATGAAAGAAAAAAAAAAGAAAAGGAAAATACCCTGCAAATGAATGTTAACTTGTGCGATTTTATCTTGCTGCGCGCGCGCATCTTTCTGCTGCCTGCGGGTCGCCTTGTCGAGGTGCGGCGGGAGGGGCGCGCACGCACTGAGCGACGGCAGCTCCCCGCCGCACCCGTCCAGCAGCGCGCCGTACTGGAGCTCTAGAGAAGCGGGGGGAGGGAAATAAATAAACAAACGAAAAGAAAAAGTAGCGTGATAATTAAAAAAAATATATAAGTTTTCATAAATTGATAACAGATGGCACGACTAGTAGAGTAAATCGTGTGGTCGTTGTACTCTTTTTTATATTTTTTTAAAACATAAAAACCTAAGATTTTAACGATAAGTTTAGGACTAGGAAGATAGATTTTTAAAGTCGAATTTGCTTTTGTAAAGACAGCCAATCAAATAGAGTTGCCGAAATCCACCCCTTTAGTTAAAAAGGCAAAAAAAAAATAGCGAGAATTTAATAACAAGGTTAAACTTTTAAAGGTGGTTCACTAATGAAAAATAGAAATACGTCGAATGGAAGAATAATCCCCCCCCCTATCCCCATGCGATAGAATATTATGATAACTATTTTACTATATTATGTTAATTATATTTTAGCAGATTAACACGCCTTGTTATCATATAAGATTGCAATATGCAACCCAACGCAAACCATACATTAAAAAGAAGTTTCAAAATTTTTTGAAATACCTCCTCATCCTACCCTCCTACAACTTAATCGTCCTAGAACTTGTAGATCCTAGATTCTTAAGTCACTTGAAAGTTGGTCATTTCACAATCCAACTAAAACATTTATTCAGTAGTGGCATTATCAGAAAAGCAAAGGCACTTCAATAAATTGGGCCCCCAACAAGTTTTAACGGCTGTCCGCTCAGATTAAGCAGATAGCGGCATCAAATAAATTACACGGCATTGCTCCCGAGGGGCATTTCAGTGATGGACCTATGACTGGACGAATGAGGCCTATCGAAAATTTCGACCTATTTTGAAAAGACTCTGACTGATGCTGAGATCTATAGAGCGTCCTTTGACTCAGCTCAGACTCAAGATAGAGGTTAAAACGAGACACAAATATGCTCAGACGTAAATCTGTCTCGTTTTGACTCTATATTGAGTCAAATCTGCCTACACCACACAGAATAGCAGAATAGGATCCAAATGTAATATTAAATGCAAAATTAGCTCTACATGTTCACGGCTAAACTAAATAAATTTCAGCAAAATTTTGAAAGGACTCAGCTAGCGTCCTGAAGAAGGACAGAAGACCTTTTTATCCCAGAATGCATGCATTTTCTATGGGATTTCTAAAAAGTAAATCAATCCAGACGATAATGCGGACTTCAGCTAAATCTAAATTAGGTAAAGAAATGGATAGTCTGAATGGATATGTTCTAAATATTGGGAAAGATTGTCGCGATTTAATTTTATAGTACGTTTATCTCACGAAGTTACGGGCGCTTTACTTGTGGTTACGTCGTGTACATGCACATTGCGTAAGTGTGCGTGCCTGTCAGGAGCCTAGGTAGGCAGGCGGGAGCAAGCTCTCGCTCACACTATACAGATACGACACACATACAACCATGAGCCACGTGCCGTCGTGAATTGCAAGAAGTAAAACATAGAGAAATTGTCTATCGAACAGCAAGGCACATATGGGTCATTTCTTTTTTGAGCATGAGCATTTCTGTTTTGCTATTCGTTTAATTTGAGTACTGATGACGGTTATTTTCCGCTGCGTGCATTACTTTATCACGCAAAACACCTGTGTACAATGTACATACATATTTAACCTAACGTTTAATTTATGCATGAGATTTTGGACGGGCCATGGTATACCTATTTTACGTTATACTACACGCTCACACGAAGTACGAATATTTCATTAGGATAACTGAATCGTGTAATCAATTTGATAAGATCACTCTAAAAGGCGAACTTTAGATGCATTATTAGAATTTAAGTAACTGAAACGCAATTTTTTTATCTAAGTAGGTACTTAACATAAAAGTTATTATTTTTCTTTTTTTAAATATAGAACTTTTAAAATATAGCTCTTCCTTGAATAAATGTTATTTATTTTATGGAAATATAATAAACCTAGTACATACTATAAAAAATGAAAGGTAATACAGATATATAATACTTAAACCTACAGATCTTTGATATGGTTTCTTTAGACCAAATTCTTCTAGGTGTTCCCGTTTTTTTTTTAATTTATTTAATTTTTGTCTGAAGTATGTCCGTCAAAAGAACAGTCTATCCAAGTGGGCGGTGCAGTTTAACCAGCATATATAGAGTACACGTCATTGTACATAATACCTAGTTGTACTAGTGTTCCTTGACCTCGATAAGACAGAACTTAACATTACCCACGTTTAGTTCTGAAGTTAACATGGGATTACATTTAACTGAACCAACCGACTGTGACGTTATGAGGCAGAATGATTGTATGATAATGATAATGGTGTCTTTTTTATCATAATTATCATAACTTTATTTGACTTCGTCTCCCACGTAGCGATGCGGATAATTGCTGTAGCATATCTGGCAGTCTCTTGGGCGCCTCGAGCGTGGCAACAAGTTGCAAGACGTCGATAGCTCTTCCGATATTACTGAAATATATCTTTCATTCCACCACCAACACCACAAAGTGGCGACGAGAACGGGATCGTGAGTAGAATAAAATATTATTCTTTTGCTTGCAACAAAAAAAAAATAATAATAATAAGAAAGTAAATACCGATCAGTTTTTCAAAGAAAAACTGCTTGTTTACATTTACTTGTTATTCGAACAGTTGTATTTCCATTTCCCATTCAATAATTAACTAGTTGTTTCAATGATGGAATCAATTAAAGTAATTATAAATTATAATTTCATACGTTTTAGCATAACATCTTGCGCAAGTAATTTAAATGCCTACCCACCTTATAGTACTGATTGGCATAACAATTGTTGTGTGCCTACCGACACAAATATTTTGTGTGCATAGTTTATCGCGCATTTTATAAGTTTTAGGCGTAAACAATAATAGGGTAAAGTACTGTTCGGATGTAACCAAGTTAAAATAACTCAATAAATATTAGTAATAAAACGGGAGGTATCAAAAAAAAAAAAAAAAATCTAATGAAGTCAGTTTGTTGAATATGAGTACCTACCTACATAGTAAGGGAATAAACTTAATAATAATTACTTAAAACAAAAAATTTAATCCCCTGATATTTAAAAAAAAAAAAAAATACGTATTTAATGCATATAGCGGAAATCTCAATGAGCTTAATTAATTAAGTCTAAGAAAGTTTTGAAAGAAATTAAAAAACCATGCGGAATTATTGATGCATTAACAAACAAAAGCAAAAAAATACAAAAGTGGATACAATCGTAGAGATTTAAATTTATTTTAACAACTTTGTAAGTTCTAGGTTTTATTTTTATTGATTTCATTCATTTTACCCGATAATTTGTATTAACGAATCTCACCAAAGTGAGTAAAAAGTGAGGAAGTACAAATACTGTCCACTTCAAATACCCACTGTTAATTTGATTAATGTATGAATCTATAACACAAGTAAATATCTAATTCAAAAGTTTATATCTTCTCATGGGCAAATTCCCGCTAGATGGCGCTGTTAGGGCGTTTGAAAGTTTTCCAATATTTTCGCAAAGTTGCTATGCATAGATTTTAAAACTTATATAATGAATACCAGCTGTGACATCGGTCAAAATGATTTGTTGGATCTATACTCTGAAATCTATCACTACAAATGAGATGCAATAAAAAACAATGATTGCTTAAATTTTTCCGCAATCAACCAGTTGTTACCATTTTATATGTTATTAATTGTAAATTTTAGTGTATATTCCTACAAAATGTTATATGTTATTAATTGTAAGTTTTAGTGTCTATTCCGACAAAATGTATTTGATTTTGCATTTTGTTATTCAGCTACCTTCTAATAACATATTAATATTAAGTATTAAATATAATAGAAATACAAATAGAACATTTGCAAATATATTAATAAGTAAGCACATCAACCTATGAATGAGTTAATGCTCACGCTATAATGATCACGCTAATGAAAATAGTAAATGAGAGGGTCATGCTTGATACGAAAAGGCTATG
Source organism: Hipparchia sbordonii (assembly GCA_038048805.1). Lineage (NCBI taxonomy): Eukaryota > Metazoa > Arthropoda > Insecta > Lepidoptera > Nymphalidae > Hipparchia > Hipparchia sbordonii. The sequence goes on along the minus strand of CM076109.1, from coordinate 11,478,304 downwards.
CAGTTACAATAGTACAATACTAGTACTTAAATGTGGAGCCACGCACAAAATAATCATATCTCAGGGCTAAATACTGTTGCTTAAAATGTAAGCAAAGAGCCACGCATAAAATAATCGTATCTCAACGCTATGCAGTTAAGATACTGTTGCTTAAAATGTAAGCAAAGAAGCGACGTACGAAATAATCGTATCTCAGGGCTATGCAGTTAAGAACTTAAAATACTGTTGCTTAAAATATAAGCAAAAAGCCACGCAAACAAAATAATCAAAATATCCATAAGTAGATATTGTTGTGGGAAAAGCACGGGAAAAGCCACACCACAGATTGTTATTTAGACTTTTATAATTATTGCAATTGGCACTTGGTGACTTAGCTGTCGTTTCGCAATGGAAAAGTTTATATATTGTTTTGAAACATCATAATTGGAAAAGGCAAGCCATATTATATTTTCTTCATAGGTATTATTGTAGTATCACTAAAAGAAATGGAAAATTGTTGTATTTTACCCGAATTCGAAGAAACAAATGTAATAGTATTTAAAAACGTAGTTATAATTAACATAATTAGAATCATTGGGTATATATTTTTCAATTTAAAGAACAAAAGAGATATGTTAATAATTATTAATAACAATGTATTGTATTCGTTTCTTTCATGTTTAATATGGAAAAGGGAAATTTTGAATAACTCCTTTTAATCATAAATTGAGAATAACTTATTTTCAATAAATTGAAATAGCCTTTACAATGTATGTGGACGGAGAAATAATTTATATGACACGATTAACTTCAAAATAAATAAAAAATTATATATTATCAAACTACCCATATTACATATGAAAACATGCGAATACAATTAGATAAAATAAAATTTAAAAATATGTTAATACCTTACTTCGTAATTTAAAATGACAATCGATATGTTAGATTGCTGTTACATGTAGAGAATCTTAATTATGATAAATAAGTAGGTAAATCCTGATATTAATAAAATTGTAAACTACTTAGGTATATGTACGTTGTGTTTACCACGACAGAGAGATGGGCGATGTTTTAATAATCCAATCTGTCAAATTAAAATGGCAGTCAAAAAAAAAAAAAAAAGGAAAGAAACAACAAGTACCGAATAATGTACGTATATTATGTAAATCCAAACATTAACCAACTTTCTTAATGGCATGGAAAGTTTATTTTGTGAATTTTGACCTACCCACTGTTGGGTGGATTTAACAAATTGGCATTTATTTTAAAATAGGGATATTTCATAGAAATGGCAGTATAAACCATGGTTGTGGGTTAACTATTTACTATAAGGGCCTGTCGAGCAAAGAATTAGCGCATCTTAGCTATTCCTATGAATACTTTTATTTTCTTCAGAGTAGTAGAGTACTTTTCTTCGGAGAGGAAAAAAGGTACCCACGTTAATGAATTATATTTGTATGATCGAACGAACTTGCCAAATGAAGTTCGATCTTGTGATTGTACAATCATATTTGGCGGAGAGATTTGGTTTCATATATTTCACCATGACAAGAGACAATTAGGCAATAATTAGCGAAAACCGTTCGCTCCGTATTATAAACGAGCTGTCGTCAAGTTATATTTTTCACAATAAGTTTTCCAGATTAGATAAAATACATTACTACTTTATAAAAAAGATAGATTTTTGGAATTTTGTGTGCCTACTCAAAAGTGCACGTTCCAAGCTATTTTAATTGAGTTGCTGGTAGGAGATCAAACTCACTTTACCAATGATTATAGATCACAATGCATAATATCACATAGATTTTATTCAACCACTTATATGTATAATAAATTAAAAAAGATCTGTAGTGCCAACTCCTAAAGCATATTTTCTTGTAATGGTCTAGATAAGTGGAAATAGTCCACATGAGAGTTGCTTATGGGTCTGTAGGGTCTTACCAGTTATGAATAAAAATGAATTGGTTAAGTAGCTACAATAAAACAATAACGTAAGGAATTAACTTAATAGTTTTAATTTAGAATTTAGTGTTGTATTATATTAAGTATTTATGTTATTTAAATAACAAAAATAAAATAATGTAATAATTGTATTAGTAACATACCTAATTTGTAATTATTTAAATACATTTATGTTGTTTATATGTATATTACTTACGCTTAAAAAAAAAAATTGATGGCAGGTTGGAGCACCGAACAGTGTACATAGCCTTACCTGCCCATTATTGCAAATAAATGTATTTGAATTTGGGTCAAATTCAGAACCTCCTCCGTTTTGAAGTTGGTTAAGAATAAAAAACTTTGCGATATAGGTTCTGAATAAAATAAATAATTATAAGGAATAATTTTAGATTAGAAATATTTTTATGGATAATTGACACCAAGCAGTCATTAATTGGGTCCAATAACTTAGAAAAAATCACCTAATTGTTCTAAGTACAGAATAACCTTTCAAAATTATGGAAGTAATACAAATTAAATCTCCGTCAGGTAATTTTGAGACAGCCCATAAATATACAGCTGAGTTGAGAGCGGGTGCCTAATATCTGCATGATATTAAAAGATTAAGTTATTTCAACTATCGTTTAGCTGAGCGGAAAATAACTGCCTCGTTGGTCTTTATTAGTATGTTCAAACTGCGGATGACGAGGTCTCGGGTTCGATTCCCGAGTCGGGCCAATAAATGTATCGAGTTTTCGGAACACCCACCGTAGCCCACACGTGGTCCGTCCATCTCATTGGTGATCTGCCACGTTCCCTCGTCAATATAGTATTGCATCTTAAAGTTGAATTCTAATGCTACTAAGTAGCACCTTAGGTCTTATCTGACCGCATCAAATGAGGTCATAGGTAGTCACATCTTTTAAAGGTAGAAATGGTGATTGTTTTGGGGTCAACTACCTAGCCAAAACTGTTCTACTTTTACTGTAATGCTAACTTTTATGAAGAATATTCCAGAAACGGACACTTACAGATATTTTCTGGGTTCACCTATCCGGCAATCATACCCGTGAAAATGGTAATCGCTAACAACAATATTATGATTTGTATACCTACTTCATAAAACTTGAAATCAGTCAGCTCAGTGGAAAAGAAGGAAGGAGGATGGAGGAAGTTAAACATTTTGTAAAAAGATGTTCATACAATTTTCCAATAGAAATGTTCCATCTTACGTAGCTGATCTTACATAATCGAACGATAACGAGAATAAGAAGTGTCCGTCTCTGATTGGCTTATTGATTAGTTACAGTTTAATCGTTACTGGAATTGAAGATGTAATAACATCTGCTCTGATATGTTTAGTTCACTAAAATTGTTTCCTGTGATAAAATTACATATTAAGATGTTACACTTAAGTTGTTTATACAATATTGTTTATGTAATTTTGATTACTGAATCAAGATAATTGACATACAGTTGTTGACAAAGTTGCATAGAAGCAATCAGCTTTGTATTCAGCTGTCTACAAGAATTTGTTACATTAAAGCTACATAATATTTGTAACATTTTGTTGTTAAAAAGAGCAACTACTGAGTTTCTTGCCGGCTCTTCTCAGTAGAATCTGCATTCCGAACCGGTGGTAGCATCATGATTTGTCACAATAGCCACAAGTTGGCCTCTGTAAAATGAATAATGTTATATTGAATTAATTATTGAGCAGAAGTATATTTTCTATGAATTACATTGTTACATTCATTTAAAATTGAAATAAAGAAGGAATGTAGCATATCTGGCAGTCTCTTGGGCGCCTCGAGCGTGGCAACAAGTTGCAAGACGTCGATAGCTCTTCCGATATTACTGAAATATATCTTTCATTCCACCACCAACACCACAATTGCTTCCCCACAAAACACTTCCGGGTTGGGTCACTTTAGTCTTAAATATCTATTCTTATCCTTACTAATCCTAATATATAAATGCAAAAGTGTGTTTGTTTGTTGGTTTGTCCTTTAATCACGCCGCAACAAAGCAACGGATCAACGTGATTTTTTGCATGGGTATAGTTGAGGACCGGGAGCGTCACATAGGCTTTTTATCGAATGTAGCCTATGTGTTAATCCTGGGTAGCGTTGCCAGGCGTCCGGATAAAGCCGGACACAGTCAGGCTTTTTGGTTGAGTGTCCGGCCAAATTAAACGGTGTCCGGCCTATTCGACTTTTGCTAAGCTTTTTAAGTTTAACCATTTTTTTTACATATTTGTCACGTGTTGGTTTCCGTTCCGCTCGCCTCATCTTGTATCGCTACACTTGCGCAAACGAGCTTTTAAAAAATTTGCCATTTGGTGCTAGGTCTAAAAAATAAAGGTGTCCGGCCTTTGTACCCAAATGTCCGGCTAAACTGTCCGGCCTGTCCGACTTTTCGATTTAAAGACCTGGCAACCCTAATCCTGGGTATGACCTATCTCTATTCCCAGCCAAAGCATCTTCGCATTTATAATATTATAGTAGGATATTATATTAATATTTATTTTCGCAATTACAAAATAATAAAACATGAACATAATACTAAACATTTAGTTGTCATGATTGGCATACAATAGTCTAAATTATCTGTCGGCGAGTGTTCAAGCGGCGTAGAATCCTATGATTGATGGCTGTTCGTGCACAATTCATACAAACGAGTGCCAAATTGTTTACTGAACCCTTATAGCGATACTAACCATTCATAACACTTATTTAATTTTCGATAGCTCCAATCATTTGCTATTAAGAGTTACTTAAACCATAATAAGAAAACCTGCTAAGTGCGTGTCGGGCTACGGGCAGTGTAGGGTTCCGCAGTAACCCGCCAGTCGTCAACTAGTCACCATATGGGCAACTACAAATTTACTTTTACTTTTTTAATTACAATTTTTTTTTATATAAATCGATAGTGTATAAGCACAATATATTGATGTGTCAGGATATATTCGGGCAACAGTATGTTTTATATCACACTAATAAAGTAAAATAATAAAAACGTGAAAGTTTTCATGTGTGTATGTTTGTTTTTTGCCGCTATATAATAACAAATAATAAAAATAAATTTAAATTTTGTCTGGTGGGAGGCTTTGGCTGTAGCTATACTTACCACCCTATCGTCAAAGACGTGCCGCCTGGCGATTTAGCGTTTCGGCACGATGGCGTGTAGAAACTGATTAGGGGTATCGGTTGAATTTACACTGCCATACCCCTTCCAAGTTAGTTCGCTTCCATCTTAGACTGCATTGTCACTTATCAGATGAGATCGCAGTCAAAGACTATCTTATGATTAAAAAAAGGCTCCCTACTAGAAACGTGTTTTTTTGGTGCGGAACCCTTCGTATTCGAATGCAACTCGCATTTGACCGGTTATTTTTGACTCTAGTTACAAGATCTAGGACAGCGACAGCGAAGGTCGTCCAATCGTAGGCCATATTAAAATGTATGACTATCAATTTTCAAACTGAACGTCCGAAGGTTGTTGCCGATTCGTCCGTGCAATAGCCTTATTTGGCAACACACGATACATTATTATTAGGAGTCAAGGTTCACCCTTTACAATTGACAAGTGATAGATTTATCCGCTATTATAAATGCTCAGGTGCCGCGTAATCTAATCTATTTGAATTCGATGTAATTTATTGGTCTTTAAGGTACATAAACAACGGACCCACTCAAAGACGGCTAATTTAACAGGACTGTCTAATCGAAATGCTTATGGCATGGGCAACAAAGTGTACTTAGATATAGAGATCTGCATTCCGAACCAGTGGTAGAGTCTTGACATGTCATAAGAGCTACAAGTTGGCCTACATGAAATAAATACTTGTACCTAGCCAAAAAATTAAAGGTTGGACTGAAAACTGAAAGGCCGTCGGTTCTATTCCCACCCGTTGCACTACTGACGTGCCCACTCCTAATACAAGTTTCACACTTATTTGGAGGGAAGAGGGGAATATTAGTACCTATTAATATGGCAATATTCTTTAATAACCGGTCAAATGCAAGTCGAACTCGCATACGAAATGTTCCGAAAGAAAAAACGCCGAAAAACATGTTTCTAGCAGGGGGCCCTTTGATTTTTAACCGACTTCCAAAAAGGAGGAGGTTATCAATTCGGCCGGTATCTTTTTTTTGATTTATTTTTATTATATATTGTTGATAGACGGACGGAGCGGAGGCTGAGGAAAGGGTCTCGTTGGTTAACTTTCGGGTACGGAACCCTAAAAACTATTTGTAATCAACACGAGCGCTAGTTTAAGTGTAACAATTTGTTTTAATCCAAGTTTAACACATGCCAGTTGCCAACGAAACAATTTAAAGGTAATAATTTGAAACAGGGGTATACAGTAAGTTACGTGTGTACCCCACACAGTAGGTAAGTTACGTAAAAACACCCACAGTTACACCTAATAAGGCAGCAAATACCTATTCCTTTGTGCTGCCATACCTACGCATGCTTTGTTGGTTAATTGGGTAATATTTGTTTTTCCTACGTGACGTAAACCGCATTTTGGGCCAATTACGTACAACAGCCGCTTGTATTGTCGCAAGTCGCAGTTAATTATGATTTTCTACTAATTACCTAATCAGAGAATTAAAGAACAATGGTGTGAACTGTCTTTATCCCAATTAATATTAATAATATTTTTTAATGCTTTTCTTTTAAGAATACTAGCCAAGCTGAATTTGACTTATATTCTCCTCTTTCTCCTCTCCCCTCCAAATAGGCGAAAAGCTTTTGCTAGGAGTGGGCATGACAATAGTGCAACGCGTGGGGCTCGAACCTTTGAGATTTCAGTCCACACCTTTAACCGTGGGGCTATTGAGGTTTTTTGCTAAAAGTTTGTATTTTTTTAATTAAAAAATAAATAAAAATACGAACTCAATTTATAACTGTGCTGATAAAAAGTTTAATAAAAAGACTTGGAAGCTTTTTTGAATAGTCAAACTTGTGAAACATTTTTAAAACATCGTTAAAAGTTCCTAACGAATGTAGGTACCAACGTATCTACGTTTACGGGACGTTGATCCAACTAAAACGAACATTGCGTGCCGCTGGCAAGTAAAAAGTGATCGATAATAGTAGGTCAATGTATCGAATCAAATATGCAACAGATAGGTACATACTACCTACATACCGCACAATATTAATTAAAAATTAAACTTTCAATGAATCATTTCAACCAGCAATTTCTATGTGATAAAATAAATTTTATTTATTTATCAAATTTAGTTGATGTTCGCGGCTTCGTTTGCGTGGGTTAATGTTTTTTAGTTTCAGCCAAATCGGTTCAGTCGTTGTGACGCGATTGAGTAACAAAGATCTATCCATCCATCCATACAACCAAACTTTCGCATTTATAATATTAATAGGATAATTGTTTATTAGTTAAACAAAATCTTTATCAAAACGTAGAATATCACAAAAGGAAAAATAAAGAAATAAAAATAAACGAAAATAAATAAATATCATATACCTTACCATAAAAGTGTCTAATTGTGTATTTGATTTTGTGTACTTATACTATTTAGATCAAACGTTTGCACTTATTATAAAGCCTTTTTTTTCATTGGCAAAATAGTCCTTGACTGCGATCTCACCTGATGGTAAATGATGATGCAGTCTAAGATGGTAGCGGGCTAACTTGGAACGGGTATGACAGTGTAGATTCAACCCATACCTACCCCTAATCGGTTTCTACACGCCATCTTGCCGGAACGCTAAATAGCTTGGCGCGGCACGTCTTTGACGGTACGGTGGTAACTAGCTAAGGCTAAAGCCTCCCACTAGACAAGCTTGTAGACGAATACAGCAAAATATTAGTTGCTAATCATTTTATCGTTCGATTATTTAATAAAGGAATCAGACATAAAGCACAAAACGAGACACATTCTTCCGAGAAGTCAAGTTAACTCAGCCAAAGAAAAATAGATTATTAGATTTCCCACACTGAAGTAAAAGTAATCCAATTCGCAAGAACATAATAGCAGTCAACCCTTTCCTCGCTATACGAAAATATTGCTCTACTAGAAGCAACAAAACAAGTTATTGTTCAAGCAATTCGTGGTATCTATAACGTGACCATTAAGTTATACCACCAGAGCGGGACGCCAGCGGAATTTTAGAGAAAAACTTGATATAAGGTATTGATAGGTATTTTTAGTATTAAGGTTAGGTATTTTAGTCACCAAAAAAAAAAGACGTGTGGCACTCGGGGACTGCCGCGGTAAAGCTATTGCATAGCATTTTTTATCAACGCCATCTAGCGGCTCACCGCTAGATGGCGTTGATAAAAAATGCGCGATCTAGCGGCTCACCGTAGAGGAGTCCCGTGTCAGGTTATTTTCGTTACGGAATTTCTGGATTCGGTCTCCACGCTGGCCCGCGATAGAAGCTATGCAATAGCTTAAAAAATTGTGATTTCATCCGCTTGGATTTAGTTTATAAAAATCCCGCGGGAACTCTTTGATTTACTGGGACTACTATTTTCATGCAAATAATATAAACGCAAAAATTCTTTTTACAAAACCGACTTCAAACGCCACTACAAAGTATTTCACTTGTGCCTATAAAATTTGAAGAGTTCCCTCGATTTCTCCAGGATTCCATTATCAGATCCTGACCTGATTACAATGAGACCACCGGGGAAGTATACCCTTACAAATACAAAAAAGAATTTTCCAAATCGGTTCAGGCGTCTTCGAGTAATCGGGGAACTTACATAAAAATAAAAAAATAAATATTCCATAATATAATATAAGAACCTCCACTTCTTTGGAATTCGGTTAAAAATCACGTCGATTCTTTGCTTCATTGCAGCGTAATTGAAGGACGAAACAAACCAACAAACAAACACACTCTCGCATATATAATACCAGCTTTTGCCCACAGTCTCGCTCACGTTAAGTTCGATTTATCAAACCCCTGTTTTACCCCCTTAGGGGTACACTTTTCAATAAACCTATCTGAGTTTATGCCTACGTCATAATAGCTATCTACATGCCACAGCTCGATCCGTCCAGTGGTTTGAGCTATGCGTTAATCAGGTCAGTTAGTCAGCCACTCAGTCACCGTTTCTTTTTATACGTTTAAAAGATTAGTAAGGATAATGATAAATATGATCGCTCAATTTAGATCAACTCTCTCATGTAGCCTCTACGCGTTCGACCTATGTCCTGCGGAAGCTTAAGATCCAGGCTTTATCCCTGAGAGACACGAGTACACTATAGGGTAACATCTCGATGTTGTGCGTCGCCTTTTCAGAACTATTATGCATATTACATCCCAAGGAACTTGTTTGTAAACCGGGAAAGGAGGTGGGTTTGATAAGGCAACAAAATCCGCCCCTCATACACTCGAAAAAAAAGTTCCAGATTTCGACAAATTGTAAATGTATTTATATACTTGAAGATATACCAAAATAAATTAATACTCATATAAAAGCTTATAAAAAGGAGCATCATTATCAGTTACGTTTACCATGGTTCATGGAGCGCCTCATTCTAAAATATTAAATCAAAGCTTAAAAAACGACTAAAATGTATGAAAATGTAAGAAAAGTAAAAGAAACACTCTCTTTTTGGGTAATATTTTCTGTAACTTACTATTTTTTTTTATCACCTAAACTTTATATTAAAATAAAGTTTATATCTTCAAGTATATAAATACATTTACAATTTGTCGGAATCTGGAACTTTTTTTTTCGAGTGTATGAGGGGCGGATTTTGGGCCTTATCAACCCACCTCCTTTATTATTCTTTCGGGACAGCGGGACATACCTCAAAAGCGGGACGTATGGTCACGGCATCTACCGTGCAACGACACATCGACATCGCGTGGGCAATTACTCCATTACATGCCCAAGTAAAAACGGTATGAAAGTAACAGTGATGTATAGTTCTCGATCGGTTAGCGGAAATAGCGCACGAGTATAGCCCGCCGAGGCCGTTGCGCGGAACGCTACATGAGATCTACTAAATCGGACATGCACTCTACTAATCGGAAGTTCATTGACAGGTTATACGGTTAGTACCTAGATACATAAACGGCATCAGTTAGGCTCTTAGAGGGAAGAAAGATCATCATCTTCATCATCATCATCATCATCGGCTAACCGTCAACAGCTTATTATTAAGGCGAGTTTCTCAAAAAAAGGCCCATAGTCTACCACGCCGCGCTGGCCAAGTGAAAATTGGCAGACTTGTACTTTTGAGAAATCTCAGGTGTCTGCAGCTCTCATTGAAGCACATGATATTTAATTGCTTAAACGCACATAATTCCGACAATTCAGAGCCCCCCCCCCCCCTCCTAGCTCCCCCTCCCCATTCCACCGAATAGGAGATCTCAACCCTATTAACTAGGTATCATAGCTGAATAACATAGTTTCAAGCAAATAAAAGAAAATGTAAAAAAATATATACACAATATAATAGTCTTACTTACTGAATTTTTTATTTGTAATGACACTGTTGCAATTTGACCATTCCACAACTACCTTCATCTCAGTTGCAGCACTATTCAGTTATTCACTAATTCGAATTAAGAACTGCATATGCATTCATATCATCATATTGATACTGTAAGGAAATTGCAATAGCACTGTTAGCACTGTCAATTGTAAAATCGAATCACATTTACCACAGTGTACTGTCATTTACACTCGTTTAAACCACATTGTCATTATATTTTATATTTAAAATGGCACTGTCCGCATGTGAAGAAGTCACTCCATTTCAGTATCATTGTTGTGACTGAGTGTTCGCACGGTTAGGGAGGCTGTTGCATCTGCTGCTAAGCATCTATGTCATCATCGCATAACTAGTGTGCGAAAATTGACTTTGTATACGTATGTAATAATTGCCTGTTGACATTATTCCAGTACAATAATTTCAAGTGACCTAAAGTTAATTACAGATTACAGCCGCAGAGTTAATAATGTGCGCAGCCGCACCGAAAATTTTGCTATGGGAATTTAATAAGTAATTTACTACGAATTAATTTGTAATTAGATTCCAACAGTGCAATTTTTACTATCTTACTAATTTTTGTTGGTTTGTCCTTCAATCACGCAGTAATGGAGCAACGGATCGACGTAACTTTTTGCATGGGTAGGTATATATATTAGTTGAGGCTCAAAAAAAAATGTAACTCCGCGTAGTTGAAGTTATGGGTAAAAGTTAGGTAGTTTTAAGTTCTCTTATAAGTGAACAGTTATTGTCTTTTTCACTTTCGGAACTGATATGTACTTATTGTGTTGCGCCCGTGAGGCTTTTCCCTAGTGTATAAGCCAAAATATAGACCAATAAAATATATGGAATAATGTACATTCCAACCCAGCACTGAAAAATGTACTGGTTCCAGTGGTTAGAATAATATGCGCTGGCCTTAATTGGGGAAGCCTTAAGTGCAAGTTCAATTAAACTTTAAAGAATCTACTATCTCATTTCTTTTTTATAATAGTTAAATCTTTATATATACTTTTTTAAGAGTGTAAAGAAGTATTTATATTGTTGTGTATATTATGTATTTTTACCAACCTTGTTAAAGTGCCAACATATTTATAAAATAACTTTGGTTACTTGTTTTAAAAAAAAATTGCACGTAATTAACAGCAAACATAAAAAACTTTGGTTATTAGAGGTGCTTTTTTAACCCACAACACAAAACCGTGTTCTTTATTCATTACCCAGAGTGGTTGATCTGGAGGGTTGTGGTCTTTATCCCCCGCGGTGACCAGTGTTGGAGGATGTAGAGAGATCGCTGTGTCATGTTAGTTAGTATTTGAAGAAGTTTTGTTAGATTGACGCTCAGGGCTCTTATTGTGGCTATTTTGTTCTTTGATTTGGCATAAAGTACTGTGAATTGTGATATTTCCACATTATTTTTCTTTTGGGGTTTTCTAAAGCTTGTGTTTTTTTGCTCTATTTTTATTTTGGATTTCAAGGGATTGTGATAATTTCTCTTATTTCGTTCATTTTGTTGGTTATGTTTAGATAGGATTATCAGTTTATTATATTTAATGATCTCTATTTCCTTTTCCAAGCTCTACCTTTAGTTGACTTTGTAATTTTTCCTTTCTTCTATGACTTCAGGGGGAAAATCTTGTTTAATATAATAGGATGTTTTACATAACTATGTATTTGATAATCCATGTTTAAAAATGTAATTATGTATAATGTAACTGATTAAGGATAAACGAAAGGCTTTTTTATTTTTATTTATTTATTCATTACCCAATTCATATCAGGTATTCATCACACTAGATACTGGTGTTTTCCCGAAGTATACACAGAACTACCGGTGGTAGATTCTCGACTTGTCATAAGAGCCACAAGTTGGCCTACATGAAATAAAGAATTTTGAATTTGAATTTGAATACAAAGGTCTGAATTAGTAAGTACACTTAGAAAATCCATGTACTAAATTAGGTAGTATATAAAAGAAGTACAACAATAATCTGTACAACACGAGAGCAAAGCTTTAATCTAGGGTAGTGCCTGAAATCAGCGCTGCAGTATCGGATTACTGCAAGCAACAGTATACTGCAGTAGTGAATTGCAAAATTAGACTTCGCTGCGCATCTATTTTTTTTTTTTCAAATTACATCATCTTTAAAACAAGCTTATCTTTAAAGTAAATACCTTTAAAAGTCGCTTAAAAGAGTTTTAGTTATCAAATGTGCCATGATTGTACTAATGTATTGTGTAATAGGTAGATATAGTTATATTTTGTACATGTAAGTCTGTAATTTTTTTTATATTTTATATATGTGTATGTTATTATTATTGTTTAGGTATGATATATGTGTATATTTAGTATGTACCTTTTACGTAATTTATGTAAAATTGTTGCGCTTTCCCATATCCCTCAGTAAGATTCTTTTAAAGTTATTAAGGCTGTCTGGAGGAGATCGCTTAAAGTCATAAGACCGCCTTTGCGTCTTTGCACTTCATAGATATCTACATGTATGTGCATTGATCATAAGTTTCAATTGTAAACATCATATCTTGTGTGTACCAATGAAGAATTTTCTATCTATCCCTATAGATGTGTAGTAGCTGATTACCGCGAAACTAAAACTAAATCCACGCGGACGCGACTTGTCCGCTTGGATTTACTAGTTTTAGTTTAGTTCAGTTTTCCAGGATAAACAGTAGCTCCAAACTCTACAGATCCTCAACTATACTCATGCAAATAATCAAGCCTGTCTGTAGCTTTTGTTCGTCGCGATTGAAGGGCAAACGAACAAACTAACATGTGCTGTCGTTTATTGACTGTGGAGTTCGTTTATAGACTTTTAAATGAGTTTTTTGTTACAAATAACTAGTGATTTGCCACTAACTTAACCTTGCCTTAAGTTTTTCGTTCGTCCTATGAGTTTTTAATTTTATACTACACTAGCTTTTGCCCCCGCGACTCCGTCCGCGTGGCATTAGGTATTGGGGTGAAATTTTCAAAAACTATGACACACGTACAGTAAAAGCTCTTTATTCGCGGGGGATACGTTCCGTAAATATGCCGCGAATACAGAAACCGTGAATATGGAATGGTAATTTGTATGGGATTATAGGGGATACGTTCCTAGGTGACAAAATAAAAAACAAATATATATAAAAAAAACAATTACATTTAAGTTTTTGACCATATTTTATTAATTATTATTTTCAGGTTTAGGCAATGGTTTAAAGAATTTTGTAATTTTTTCTTGCTTGAAGCTTTTTAAAAGCTCCTTCAATTCAGACTGCTATTCAGCAGTGGCATTAGCAATTTGCCTCTTAAAAATAAGACTTTGTACTATAGACGGATCAGTTTTCATAAAAAAAATCACAAAGCTCATTTGCTATTCTTAAACCTTCACTGAGATTTTTTAAATATAGTCCATTTGACGACGCGTTTACAAAGGATATTGGGCTTGATGCCTATTGGAATCCTTTTTTTGTATGTACCGATGTACCGATTAGATCCGCGAATAGAGAAATCTAGCCGCGAATATAGAAATCGGGTCACAATTTTTTAATCCGCGAATAGTGAAAACGCGAATGAAGGAAGCGCGAATAAGGAGCTTTTACTGTATTTCTTTATTTTTAACTGAAAGCTCTAATACCAACTTTGATGGAAACAGCTAGAAAAATGACGGACTTTCATATAAACTTCCATCCCCTATTTAAACCCCTTAGGGGTGGAATTTCCAATAATCCTTTCTTAGTGTGCGCCTACGTCATAAAAGGAACCAACTGTAAAAATTTCAAGTTTCTAACTTCAGTAGTTTAGGCTGTGCGTTGATATCTCAGTCAGTTAGTCAGTCAGTCAGTCAGTCAGTCAGTCAGTCAGGACTTTGAATTTTTATATATATAGATATAGGATACTTAGGAAGGAACCTTTGACCTTTATTATGTTTAGTTTTCATTATTGTTGAGCGGTTACTTCAGAGTTAATTAAAAAAAATTCATAGCCACTCGAAGCACTCGTGCTCAGTGTAAATAAAGAATCTTTGAAGATAAGATTGCGAAAATATTGTATAAATAAATAATAAAATCAAAACGAATAATTTTACAGTCGAGACAAATCGTCTATACGTTTTACAAAGATAAGTGAGGTAGCGTCGTCAAAGTGGAGAAAACACTTTTCGTAAACACAAAGTAAACACATGTTGTTTGAAGAGAATAATATAATTAAACAATAATGTAAAACAAAGATTTTGAACGTAACTTTTGTATTATTAAATTAATTACAGACAGAAATTTTCCAATTCATTATTAAATTACTAATTTGTTTCTATGTGTTCAAATGAGTGGTAAAAATCACGTTTAGAGAAAAATGACATAGGCTAGCTGTTTTTATCCCGCAAAAAACAAAGGGTTCTACAGGAATTTTAAAAACGTAACTCCACACAGACGAAGTTACGAGCAAAAACTAGTTAAAAATAAAGCAATATTAGTAATATTATAAAATAGTTAAAGAAGATTATTCATTTGCGTGCCTACGTCATAATAGCTGTCATAACATCTGTATGCCCAGCCCGATCCGTCCATTGGTTTGAGCTGTGCGTAGCAGATAGATTAGTCAGTCAGTCAGTTAGTCAGTCTGTCCTTGTGATATTTTTTCCAGGGTTAAAGTTTCTCTGTGCATCATCTGCATTCCGAACCGGCGGTAGAGTCTTAACATGTCATAAGAGCTACAAGTTGGCCTACATCCAATAAATCATTTTGAATTTGAATTCGATATTAATATTTATCTTTTATTCCGGAAAAACAAACACATATAGATGCGAAATCTTTTCTTTATCAAACCGTCCATTTTTACTCCGTGTACCTATTTAATTTTCTAAATAACTTACGAGTATGTTTTCCGCTTATATAATCCTACCTTCGCGAACAGATAAAAAAGGTTATTCAAGATAAAAGCATATAAAAGTGAAGGTGGGGACCTCTTTCACCGCGAACCGTGGGAGCAATCTCTACACAAAAACCAAAGTTACCTCCCATTGTATGACTGCAAATTGTCAACGATAAGAAGGTATTCATCGGGCAAATCCGCGTAACTAGCATTAATACGTTAAAATCCATTTTCATACGTTTGTGGCCAAATCAAAACCGCGTAAGTGTCGTAGCGACTAA
Organism: Hipparchia sbordonii; assembly: GCA_038048805.1. NCBI lineage: Eukaryota > Metazoa > Arthropoda > Insecta > Lepidoptera > Nymphalidae > Hipparchia > Hipparchia sbordonii. The sequence continues at coordinate 11,462,741 of CM076109.1, read as the reverse complement.
ATTAATCACTTTAAAAGATATTTATTTTTATCAATACATAGAACGCAGTGTAAAAATTAGCCCAATAGCCTTAGAAATAAGAAAATAAAGTTTTGACCTTCCCCTGTAAAACTGTGACTAGTGTAGATGCGCGGTTTTTACCAATGGTACATACGAGGTTTTGCACTATCCCCAACGTATTGTATAATCAGATTTTATTTTGCAAGCTTGCTAAAAACACATGCCTTTTGTTTTCGTTTGCAACTTCAATAAGCAAAACCTGATTCGAGTCGATCAATCAGTTGTACGAGTAAATGCTTTTTAATTACATTTTATGCAACTTATTTGTAAGTCGATTCGGCAAAGGAATGTTGTTATTATGCGGGGAAACATAATAATCGAACGTCACAGTTCACGCAACTTTATTGCCCCAGTTGAGCGATATCTCAAAATGATTAAGGAAACAGCACATAATAAACAACTTGTACATAATAATCATGACTTATGAAGCGTGGATTAATTATTATTTCATCGTTCAAGTTGTTCATTACCAAACATTTTTAGGGTTCCTTAGTAATATTATTAGAAATAAGGAACCATTATAGAAATGTTAAGTCCGTCCGTGGCTTATCTCCGAGACTACACAGTTTAAAAAAAAATCTTGAAGCGAACTCTACAATTACGAGTACCTACCTACTGTGCTAACAATCGACTTAGCGTTCCGGTACGATAAGAGGTAGAAAAAAGGATATCAGACAAAGATGAAGTTAATATCCTGCTATCCCAGTCCTATCCCCTCTAAATAAGCGGAAAGCTTGTGCCAGGAGGTGGTACGACAATAGTGCAACGGGTGGGATTCGAACCTGCAACCATTCAATTTTCAGTCCGCACCTTTAACCGTCGGGCTATTGAGGATTCAGAAATAAGAAAGCCAATGGATTTCAATAAAGTGCCATTCATCATACAAGTCGATGAGATTCTTTATAAGATTGCATGTACAAGAGCTTAGTAGGTAGTTATAAAAAATAAAAATACAGACTTCCAAAGTTTTAGTTACCCGTTTGTTTTTTCCAACAGCCATTGTTGTTATTGGCTGTATGAATGGTACTTTCTCTACTCGATAAGGCCGCCTTTTGTTTGTGTACATTGCTGTTATTCTTTTGATTTTTCCTTTTTGTGGTAAGTATACAAATAAAGAGTACATATTTGTACCTTTTCATATCTATGTACCTTTGGTTTTTTTTGAACGCACTAACTACGCAGACGCACTGACTCTGGAACTACCAGTCGAATTTGAAAAATTCTTTTTGCATTTGATAGCCCAGTTCTTGAGGAAGTTTATCTAAAAAAAAAAATTAGCTGTTGCTGTAGCTAGTTATTCATAATTAAAAATAAATAACCCACCAAACCAAAAATTTCACTCGCGCCAGAAAAAACTAATACATATATTTTAGATATAGATGAAAACAAAGAATAAATAGTTGTTGTTTTATTAATTTTTTGTTTCGATGCACCAAATTGTGAAGTTGGTCGTAATGCATTAATCACAAAACAGTTCCTTATTAATAAGGCTGTTAACGTGTTGAATAACAATTGAAAAAATTAATCGTAAAGAAAATTTACAGTCACGTCATTTTAAAATCTTGATAAAGTCATGTTAATGCGAAATTTATTATTGTTTCACGTGATTTTCACACATTTTATAGGAATAATTAATTATAATATAATAGGTTATAAACCTATCATTTAAAACGATTCTAAGTGCTTTATTATTTCCGTGAATGTACAATTTGGGAATATTAATTGTGGTATGCAGTTGTCATATCAATGAACTCAACAATTTGGAATTTTCATGGACAATCACATCACACTAATATTATAAAGCCGAAAGTTTGTATGTGTGTGTGTGTGTGTGTGTGTGTGTGTGTGTGTGTGTGTGTGTGTGTGTGTGTGTGTGTGTGTGTGTGTGTGTGTGTGTGTGTGTGTTTGTTACTCTTTCACGCCAAAACTACTGGACCGATTTGGCTGAAATTCAAAATGGAGATAGATTGTACCTTGGATTAAAACATAGGCTACTTTTTATCCCGGAAAATCTAAGAGTTCCCGCGGGATTTTAAAAACTAAATTCACGCGGACGAAGTCGCGGGCATCAGCTAGTAGATTAATATTCTCTTGCACACAATCCCTCCTGACACCGAAACTAAATTGATGGGTCTAAATAGTGTGCTATCCTTTTCAGTTGGGAGCTTTGTGAAAGAGATAGCACGAGACTTAGACCTGTTAATTTAGTTTAGTTTAGAGATTATGTACAACAATAGAACTAACCACAGTATTGTCGCATTGTTTACTATGTTATACCTAATGCCAAGCTTTGTATTATATTTCACATTTTGAATGAAATATTATTTATTATTGTGAATGTAATTTATCTACTGAATTTACTTAGTATCAGCCATAATACTCTAATACATAACTCTACAATGTAGATTATAGAGTGCTATAAAAATTAACTAGCTGTTGCCCGCGACTTCATCCGCGTGGATCCGTGGGAACTATTTGATCTTCCGGATTAATAATAAAAAGCCTTCGGTTCGGTTCTTGTTCGGTTCTCGTCGGGTGACCGCCCTCGACCACCGACTCACCACATCGCATTGTTCGCCCGCGCTATTTTTTCTTTTTGCTCGGCTTCTAAGCGTCGTATCGAGATGTTGAATAGCCTATAACCTTCCTAAAGAATTGGGCTATCAAACACAAAAAATAATATTGCAAATCCGACTGGTAGTTCCAGAGATTAGCGCGTTCAAACAAACAAACTCTTGCACTTTATTATATTAGTATAGATTTAAGTTTATATGTAGAGTCTACATTCATATTAGGTCAGTACCGGCTAATCGGCTACCTATATTGTTATACACTCAATTATAATTTATAAATCGTGTCAAATTAATTAAAATTCTAACTCGTTATCGGGTGGACTTGTTTAGTGTTTACGCATAATAATGGCTCGATATAATATGCCTAATTAAACAATTGCACACTAATTATATGAATGTCTACATAAATTGATGTGTCCGTCTGTGATTTATGACTCCTTAACCTAAAAATATGTTCTTATTGTTTGTCTGTTCAGAACGGTTGAAGTCGAACCGATTTTGATGGATTTTCACAGGCTAGAAGAGGATTACACAGGGACGTAGACCTATTTTTATTTCTTAAATACATTTAGGGTTTGTGCATAAAAAGCATAAAAAAACCGAAAGAGGAAAATTCCGAACAGGTCCAACTGGTCCAATTTTGACAAATTTGGCACATGAATAAATTGCATTCCGGAGGCAAATATACAAGCGCCCTCCATCTTAGGTTGCATCTTTACTTAACTTCAGCTTAGATTGCAGTTCAACGCTAGTCTATATATTTAATAATAAAAGACGAATAGCTTCTTTATATGCCGGAAAATTCAAGAGTTCACACAGGATTTTATAAAAAGCTAAAACTCAGAAGAAGTTGCGGGCACGAGCTAGTTTGAAATATAAAAACAGTACGTACTCAAGTAGGTCGACGGCGATATGGGTAGCTTCCTATCCTTGGGCGGGGTACTGTACACAAACGCTTGGTTCACGCACCCGCGGGGCTGGCTGCCGCACGCGTCGCTCTCCGACCCCCTCCGCGCCCGGCGATGTGTAGCGAGCCCCGTTATCACGTTCGCACTCTCAGATTTACCCATACCCTTCAGCTTCTTCTTAGTCTTATCCTTCGTCTCCTTCACGGGCGAGTTTATGTGCAATATCGCCGCCGCTTTGGGCGGTATCTTCTCCGGAACCAGCAGCTCCTTGGCGGACACACTCTTTGTCTTCTTGTTGAACAAGTCACTGAACTTGGTCTTCTCCACTCTCCTGTGCCGCTGCGGTTTCAGAGTCAGGTCGATGTCGCCGCTCTTCTTCCTCGGCTTCGCGGCTTCCTGCTTCCGTTTCGCCATGTTGGGCGTCTTCGGCTTGTACGTGCCGTCGATGCCCTTGTACGCGACGCTGTAATCTTTCTCTCCGTTAAAGATCTGCGTCAGCACCACGTCGTCCTTGATCCCGTCAATGCCCTCGGGGGCGTCGTCTTCTTTGGCGCGCCAGCGGTTGCCTATCAGTCGTAGGGAAGCGCGGACGGATCGGGAACGTCGTAGGCCTCCTTGCTCCCTCTTGAACTTGTCGAGGAGGGTCTCCATAGCCCTACGAGGGGTAGAGGGGCGCGCGGGGCCCTGGGCATCGCACGTCACGATCGACTTCGCGCACGCTATTCACTGGAACGATAGTTACGTGAGTCGTTTTCTTTCCGACGTTCACTCGTCGTGGCGTCGGCCCGATGAATGCTGGCAACACAACAGCAGTTCTGGTAGGGCTCGACACGACCCCGGACCTCTAGAGCCCGGTCTTTACCTTCCGCGGCGGCGGCCGTCTGATAAACTGATCTCATTTGCACAATCTCATAATTTGATAAGATAGGTTTGCACGATACGACTATTTGAAATGTCAGCGACAGAGATTTGTTTGCTCTGACGTATATTTAATAAGATAAGTGGGTATTATTGTATGTCGAATTTAAATAATGCACTGGCCTCGTGGTAAGGCTGTGAATTTTCTGACGTGTAGTGGTGTCGCGACGTGATTTATGACGCGGCCGAAACACGCTGTACACCCAGCTGCGGCCGCAATTTCGAAACTCGATTTTGAATTTACTATTGAGTTAGGATACCGGTCCTTTGTGCTAACTACGTGCGCTATAAAGCGAACATAGAGAAGTTATTAGAGTGTTATCTACTTCATGAGGTGTCAATTATTGTGCACAGATTAAATTTTCCTTTCATATGGCAATAAGCTTAGAGTACACCTTTCAGTAAATGATACTAGAGAAATAGGCGCAAAAATAGGTGTGGATAAACATTCAGAACTAAAGTTTTTGGAATGAGAAGGTTTGTGAATTGAAGTGGTTCTATTAAAGAGTATAAGAGAGGTTTAAGTTCCATCAATTTTTTTGATCGGCGAGGTAGACATCGGTACAGGAAATGTATGTCGGCATAGAATGGTAATCTAAAGTGAATCTAGGATACTCTACTCTAACAAACAAAAAAAATATTCATACAAAAATGGTAATATTTACTTTTTGTTTTCCAAATAATACAGATACCTTCGACAGTTCCTATCATCATAAAGACATTATATCAAACGACCATTAGACATAGACACGTATTCGCAACGGTACATAAATGGAAAAATGTATTCTATTCAGCTGTTACTACATAAGCTGTATAGGGACCGGTTGGCACTGATACTGACATACATAGGGCTTGGATAAATCAGAGTTGTTACGATTAAAGGAGAAAATAAAGTACGTATAAGTATGCCTTATTACCTTACTGCTTACTGGCATGGTATATGCCATGCCAAGCGCCAGTAAGGTGCAAGTGGACTGCAAAATTGCAGGTTTAGAATGCTATTATTGCTGTTAGGTATATAACTGCATCTCAAGTCTCAACTGCCGACTAAGTGCACATTCAGATTTTTTTTGAAATATACGTAAGTATATAGACTGGCTGCGATCTCACCTGATGGTAAGTGAAGATGCAGCCTAAGATGGTGCGCGCTTGCCTAGAAGATGCCTATTCACTCTCGATTTAAAACACCCCCACATTATAGTTAATTGGAAAAACGGAAGCCGGAAGGGCATTCAAAATTTTTATGTTCTATGTCTGTTGTTTACAGGAACAGGTTGATAATTCTTCACATTGAAGAATAAAAAACTAAATAGATCAGTGTCTCAAAAATAAGTTAACAATATCATATTAACCGCAATTTTTTGAAAAAAGATGAAATTTTCAAATAAGAAAAGATACAATTGCTTCGTGCAGTTATTAAAGTTTCCATTTCAGCACTAAAAATGTAAAAAAAAATAATGGCGGAATCAACGAAGCAATCCCTTCCCCAGTTAGAAACGTAAAAGTTTTATCGGAGTATTCCAGAAATGTAAAGTTAGCAGGTGCGTACCCTTTAATTTAGGGATGATTTACAACCAGTTCTTCAACTTACTCGCGTGGTCAGATAACTCCGCGATTGCGTTTAAGTGAACGATATTGAAATAACTTACATATCCCTTTCTAACTGTTACTTCGAGGAGATAGTTTAACTTTTGCACTAAAACTGTTCGAACTATCGAAACTTAAACAGGGTCAAGCCTGGCGCACTCCGCAGGAAACTGCGGAGTTACAAGTATATGGCGTACCTTTTCGAAGGGCCTAAAAGAGAGTGCGAAGGGATAAGAGTTATGCGATAAGACGGTAGGTAAGTAGCGCTGTGTCAACCTGAATTGCACTTTATTGTGTAGTAATAAGAATCGCTATTAAATCATTTTGCGGAATGAATTTTCTGTAACTTTAGGCCCTATTAGGTATTCTGTGACAGGGTACAAGACTGTGAACAGAATTAATTAATTATTATTATTATTTGCTATGGGAAAATATTGTTATTTTCCTTCCTGGTTATTATTATTTGTTATTTTCCCTCTTTTTAAGATAAATGTAGTTCTAGGCTCAATATAGTATTATTTACTAACGTAATTAAATGCGACGTACTTGCATTGTACATTCGATTTCAAACATAGCAATCCTTATTATCCTTGCTAATATTATAAATGCAATGTGTGTTTGTTTGTTGGTTTGTCCTTCCATCACGTCACAACAGAGATACGGATGAACATGATTTTTTGCATGGGTATTTTATATGGTATTTTGTATGGGTATTTTGCAGTTGAGGACCTGGAGAGTGACATAAGTTACTTTTTATCCTGCAAAATTAAAGAGTTCCCGCGGGATTTTTAAATACTAAGATACAATAAAAATTACTAAATAATATTAATAAGCCATCAGTAATTTCCATTCCAACCATTTCTCACTTCACTCGAACAAAGGCAACGAAAGCCATTAATTAAGTACTAAAGAAATTTTTTTCATAAAAATTTTTCGTAATAGATTTAATTACGAAATTACTCAAACTGAAAGGGTCGGAAAACTTAAATGTACCTAAAATGAAATGCTCGCAGCTTCACAGGCTCTGGCAGCTGTTAACATTTTCAATAGCGAAAATCTTGAAGTTGTTCAGAAGCGATCTCTTTTGGTACAAGGTAGTAAAGTTGAAATCTATAGATAGGACTCTCACTTTGCTCAGATTCAAAACAGAGTTAAAACGAGACAGATTTATGTCAGAGCTTATGTGTCTCGTTTTAACTTTATCTTACTATTCTACGTCGATGCTTAAATCCGAGCACACTCTATCAGGATAAATAACCTATACAAAGTGTAATGGAAAAGATAACGAATTTTTTTTTAATAGGTTACACCCCGCTGATAGACAGATGGAAGGGCAGTGGAGGGTCAGTAATAAAAAGGTCCCGCTGACACCCTTTAGGTACGGAACGCTAACAAATTAAGTGCTTGACTAAAATTTAATTGGTCACTGGAGAAAGCTTTTAACATCGTTCTCTAGGGGCACCACTTATGTATGTCTCTACAGGGAATAGGGACAGGATAGTTCTTCAAAGGACTCCTTATCGGTTTGTATTCGTAGCGGCGTAGTACCGCAACGCTTATCTTTATTTGATACGGCTTTACGGTATCGGTAGGGTGGAAACTAGCCGTGGAAGCTTTTCATGGGTTGAGAGTTTAGGATCACCCAATTCAGATGTAGGTACTTACGAGTGGTTAAATAGGTAGGTATATCATATGTCTGTGTCATGCGTGTGTCTTAAATAAATGCTTTTTCTTTCCTTCTTTCATAATATATGTGGTATTTCTTAACCTACCTTACTCTTGCTTGCTCTCTTTTGTGAAAGTTTGGATGTATGGATGTTTGTTACTTAATCACGCCGCATTTTTTACACGTCGATTATTTATTATAGACTGGAATAGCACTTAGGCTTTTTATCCCGGAAAATAAGAAAGTTCCAGCGGGAATCCAAAAAAACCTCAATCCACGCGAACGAAGTCGTGGGCATCAACTATTAAAATATAAAACAAGAAAAAAATTACAATGTTTCGTACGTACGTACTTATTTATAATTTAAACGGTCGGTGGGTAATTAATAAATGCATTTGTATCAAATGAGATCATAGTCAAAACAGTGAAGGTAGTCAAAGACCGGGCTCAGAAATTTCGGATCACGAATCGCTGCTGTGACAGGGTCGGACAAGTCACGATTAATCAATTACACAGGTTTAAATAATTGAATTGAATTCTAATTATAATTGGAGTAATAAAATTATTATTCCAATGTAATGTAACCTATTTCGTCATGTGACGAACAACGAACAGTGGAAGGACTTGCAAAAGGTCCAGAAATCCCTTTGGTATATTTGGATAATTATTTAATTAACAATTGTTATTTAGGTACCTACTACATATTTTAAAATAGAACCATTTTATTGGGTAGGTAGGTATATGTGAAACTTCATTGCTAGAGATTTTTTATTTAAAAAGTTATGTTAACAAAACTTCAGAAATGATTTCAAATGGCTTTACCTACAGTAAAGTTGATAAAATGCAGATCCGTGGTTGTTCTACGATCAGACGATTTATCTATGTATTTTACTTCTGAATAGGTAATTTTGATGTTTTATAGGATAACGTAACATGTAACCACCGAACAAGGACAAAAGCTTTAAATCTGTAATCTAACTATGGAAAATTCGATGTCACAGCTGTTATATTGATTATTTTGTACAAAATATAGCTTATGCAATCCTGATCGTTATAACGAATCGATTGATATCTCATTCATCAAAATCGGCTCAGTAATTTAGGCGGTACACGTAAAACAATTACGAGTAAAAAGCTTCCGACGTTAGTTTTTTCTACCCGAGCTTTATTTAAGTGCTGATCTGTTTTACGTATCTTTCATAGTTAACCATTAGTTAACTGTCTAATTTGTTAAATATTATTTATTTAATTTAAGTAATTTAATTTGATCAACTAGCACGCAAAGCTCCCGACGGGATGTGACAAATGTTCTTTACCTGAGTTTTTTTAAAAGAATGGTTGAAGATATGTGTGTGACTATTTACAAATGATCCACCGTAGCGATTAAACTACTGATTAATTAAGCTACTGTCAATCAATTAGTTATGATGATCCGTGTGTCACATGTTGCAATTAACTAAATATTTTATAGTAGGTAAGTTAGTCTAAACAATAGCTTTTAACGGGAATTGTGATGAAAGTTCTTTATCTAAGCTTTTTTACGAGTTAATTTATCATTATAACCAAATTATAACACGTTTTAAGTATTGTATGAAATATATGTAAAATTAATCTGTCTACGTAAATGACACAGTTCATGTAGTAATTACATACTTCATTAAATTATTCAGAAGCCTCTCCTATTTTTATTACCTACTAGCGGACCCGACAGACGTTGTCCTGTCTTAAGTTTTTTTACATCCTCTTTGACGAAATTGGCAGCACGCATTCTGTCAATGTTATGTCAAACGCCATAAGGTTACATCAAAAAAGTTTGAATTGTAAAAGCGGTTACATTAGAAATAATTTAATATGGTGGTTAATATTTCTTAAATTTTCTAATTTTCCGCGCAATTTTCTTAATTTTTTCTTTCATAAGAACCTTCTCCTAACAATAACAAACACAATAAAAAAAGAATTAGCGAAATCGGTCCAGCCGTTCACGCGTGATGCGCTTACCAACACATTAAGCGATTCATTTTTATATATTAGAAGATTCGCTCAAATTATTATTAAAAAATATATTTTTTGGTAATGGACCGAAAATATTAGGTACTTTTATAAATATTAATGTGTAACTTTGCATGTCCGACCCTTAATTACACAAAGCAGCTATTTTCGTGTTTTGAATAATGAATTAACCAACGAGCTTTTACCGATTTGTTAATGTTCCTAGATCTAACAATCCAACTGTCAACATAACCACACTTTCACTGATGCTTTACTTTAGTCCGAACACAATCACGAAATATAACACAAACAATCCACAGTAATCGATATAAATTGAAAACACAGTTTGAATTAAACGATTCCATTTATAAAAACTATGCTAATATTTAAAACTAGAACAGCAAACATTCAAAACATTTTAAAGTTCTCAACTCGAATAAACAACTGTTATGGAGTGAAGTTGGGTGCGATTTGTTAAAGCTGCCAACTGTCAGACAATTACGAGCTGTCATTTGCTGCGCATAGGCAACATAAAAGAACGGCGGTTATTTCAATATGGCGGATGGTCACAGTCAATGGCCTTTGCGGTCGCATAATAATGAATGGGACATACGAACCTGTTTGATTGATGTAATGACTTGTGCTTGCGCAATTTATTTATTAAAGACAGGACGTTAATACACCCGTCTGAGAATTTTCAAGGGTGATCAGATTTAATGATCAGACTGGTATTAAGGATTTTCTACTAATTACTTTAGTACTTAATAATGAGGAAACAGAATTTATTTGGAATTCTTAGTTTGAAAATACAGAAATGTTTCACGTTGAGACATTCGAAATATTAACTGTATCTAACTTAAATGTAGAGCTGTCTATCTTTACGATTCCTATGATTTTTATCAAAGAATTATTCCTATATTAGGAATCAGCAACATCACAGTACCTATCGTTAATTGTAAACATGCAAATAATTGTCTTATGTTACTTGACATACTTAACTGTAATTCACCTTGAAACCGTAAAAAACAGTTTTACTGTTAAGTCATTGAATTTCTTAGCATCATTTTCTCAATGGTGACAAAAAAGGCGTTTTCGATTTGGGAGGAATTACCTACTTGAAAGTTCATATCTAAAATTTGAATATACAAAGTTTCGGGACAATGCAAATGCAATGTGGCAGCTTATCTTTGAGTTTCCACAGTAGCGGGTTCTATTTTAAACTGATTCTGATAGTACATAATATAATCTAGACTGAAAATTATAAGACTTTAAAACCTGCTTTCATGATTATGCTGCTTCAATTCAGGTTTGTTCTGTTATGGTTAATATGTTCTTGAGAATGCAAAAAAAAATTACACTTGTAAAAAAACAAAGAATTTTTGGAAACCTAATTACAGACGAAGTCGCAAGCAAAAGCTATTATTATATTTATATTATGTAAGCTTAATAATATTATAAGTCAAAAAATAGGCATCTACATAGATTTCAGGTGCGTCATAAAAAATGTATTGTTAGTTTCCGACTGATAAACTCAACGTAACTTTCTCGACAATGCTCCTCGGGCAATCTCAAGAAATTTACGCTACAATACAAAATTCTGTCTTGTATTTGTTCGATTATATTATTAAGTTTACAAAAGAAAGCATAAAATACATTAAATTATTATGTTCTTAAATACAACTTAATAATAAAGTGTTACTTTCTTTGCAATAAAGTGAAATTGCTCATTTGGTGCAATCTCAAAAATCCCAAATTTTCAAAAGTCGTGTCTGAAGTTTTCAAATGGCGTCAAATATTTTTACAGTCTAGAAAAGTCTGTGAGTTTAGTTTGATTTAATATTCTAGATCGTGAAATGGCGATTTTTTTCTACATTAATGGTAGATACTTACTTTTCGAGATACTTAAAAAGTTGCAGCTAATCAGCTAAATGGAATACGAGTATTACTTAATCCGCAAAAAGTTTATTGAAAACGTTACCATAAAATCAAGCTTACCTAACAGTTCTATAAATTAATAATTAATTAATGCGGTCAAAAGAAGAGTTATTGCGTGAGCCAGCTGTAGACATAATTAAGGAACTCGATGAATAAGTAAATTACATTTTACCTTTGGCTTTGTGAAAACCAGCCTAAACTCATATAAAGTTGGAAAATTATTTTAATGCTTTCGTTTCCTATTGATCTATCTGCATTTAGATTAAAAGTTTGACATAAGAGTTTGTTTAGAGCAGAGAACATTTATTATAAGAGTTCAAAATATGTTTCAGGAAAGCTGTTTTATTATAATCGAATCCGTTTACTTTACGCCAAGCAATAAAGCTTACCAGGAAGCCGCAAACAAAATTAAGAAAAGAAAGGAGTCTTTATTTACCGCAAATTGAGGTGTTAGCAAGTAATTTTATACCTGCTTCAAAAGAGAAATAGAAGAAGTTTAGCTTAAAACACAGTTAGAATTTTTAGTAGGTCAACAAAGCCTGGAGTATTGTTTTTTGCTTGACTAAGCACACAGACTCAATTGTAACTTTTGAATTTGACGTTTTCATAGTTTTCGAAGCAATTCATTTCAATATGGGCCCTTGAAACGTAGATAAATAATAGCTGTAATGTGTCACTATCAGTAACAGTTAAACGTTGGTTAAATAATGAAAGCGTTGACCTGATTGAAAATAAAAAATACATAATATCATCGGAGCGTACGGCTGTAACAAAAACATTATTATTAACATTTTAATAAAAATATTTTCCATAGTCCATACTAAACAAGTGCGTAAATCTTTCATCAAGGGTAACTTGCCGCTTGAGTTAGTGACAAAATATTATGTTAATAAAATAAAACGTTTGTGTAATTTACACGATTTCTATCTTTTTTCATTTTCATACTTTCTTTGATTTACGATATTATTAATAATTTTCTTCCTACAACTATTGTAATCAAACAAAAGATACACAGACAATCACAAAGCAAATAAAAAAAAGCCATAGCAATTCCTACGTTTTACCCGATAACAGTTAACATGGAGAACTGTTCCATTGTTCACCTTCCGTGGTGCAAGAACTTGTTACATTGTGTTGAAACGACAGTGAAAGCCAGGGAAAAGTGAGTGGAAATCGCGGTTACACGACATTGAAAACTGTTAATTGTAATGCGTACACAACTTAAACACCTATTAACACTTATCTTAGACAAGTTTTTATTACCCTTTATTAGTCTAATAGCTTTTGCCAGCTTCAAGGATTGATTTTGCAAACCCCTATTTTACCCCCTTCAAAAATCCTTTCTTAGCGGATGCCTACGTCATAATAGCTATCTGTAGCCAAACAGCCTGATCCGTCCAAAGGTTTGAGCTGTGCGTTGTTGGATCAGTCAGACATAGAAGACTAGCTTTTCCTTTTGTCCGTGACATCGCCCGCGTGGAGGTCAAGGATTTAAAAAAGTTTCTTTTGGCGGATTACAGCTAAACATTAGATACTTTTTCTCTTATTATCATGGAATTCCGCAAAATAACGCCTGCTTCTATCCAAGGCCTAAATCCAGTCAAGGATGAATAAACCATGATGATAATGGTGACAAAATGGCGCGTATCTTAATTCCTTAGCAATCTACTGACGCCATAGATTCCGTATAGCTTCCCGCATGCTCGCACGAATGAACGCACGCAAAACCCACTTTAGTCGTACGCAAAATAAGTAATTATATCTACTTGAAATGGCTGAATGTATGTTACAGGGAAATTGTTCCATGTTCCACTCGTGGCAATTTAATAAACTCGCGCTAAATTACGATTACAATTTGCCCTTTTGTGCGACAGGCAACCTTCCGCGCAGCGTAATTTTGCCCGAAATATTATTTATAAGGACCGTATGGCGGCATGAGGGTTGGGAAAACAGAGCGCGCTATATAAGCGACATGCGACGCGATGTACTGGGCTCGCAGAAGTTGCAATATAAGGAAGTACAGAAGCCGGAAGTAAATGTAACATATCGAACTCTATAAGAGACTTTGAACTGCCTTGGCTTCGAAGAGCTTTGAGAGCTTTGCCTTTGTTACTCATACTCTAGCATCGTTTTGTCACTGTGTGCGAAAGTGTGACGCTATAACAAGATACACTTGCTGTGTAATCTTTACTGTCGGGTAATGAAGGACTGTGTTATGGCCAACCGAACGTGGTAGTCATGCTGCTGCCGTCGCATTTTGTAGTCACAGTTTCGTACAGCCAAAAACATCAAGACATACTGATATCATCTGCACGCGACATATAGGATAAGTATCAATAGATTCTCATAGTGCTGAGTATGGTTCTAGCGTCATCCGCACGCGTCGTTGGTCTGGCATCTTTTTTCCATCGTCTGTGCGGGAATTCCACCTTCTGTGACGTCTTATCTTACAGTAACAACGATAACGCTGTTTGTGTGTCTTAGCCTTTATTATGAAATACGTATTGTTTTTCGTTTTAATATAAAAATGCCTTGATTTCGCTCTCATTATTTTCTTCCTATACTATCCTTACTAGGATTAAGTATCAGTATCCTTATCTTTAGTAATATTATAAATGCGAAAGTGTGTTTGTTAGCTGGATTGTTGGTTTGTTTGTTCTTCAATCACGCAGCAGCAGAAATCATGACTCGACGTGATTTTTACATGGATATGGTTGAGGATCTAGAGAGTCATACAGGCTATAGGCTATCTATACCGGAAAAATAATTGGTATCCACGGGATTTTTCGTACGCAAAACCTAGTAAGTACTCTTATAAATAATCATAGAATAACTTATTCGGTTATGACCTTTGAATTTTTATATCCTATTTGGGTTAACGTGACGAATATGTAAATTAGTTATCTTACTTGTACTTTTATTAACGAAACATTAGATATAATATAGGTAAGGTCAGGGGGAGTAAGAGAAACGGTGGGGTAAGAGAAACACAAAGCCATATCTAACAAACTATGCAGTTTATCGATATTTGCTCTCTGCAGTCAATAAAAGAGTATTGACGAAATGGTATCAATTTTTTAACATACATGTTGCTGCGATAATTCTACAAGGTAATATTTAGGAAAGAAATTTGACATTTTTCAAAACTCAAAACACGAGTTAGTCGCGGTTATATTTATTGCTTGTTTTAAAGTGATTTTATAGAGTTTTCAAAAGTTTTTTGCGGTAAGTACATTGAATAAGGTATAGATTTAATGTTCCAATTGTATTTTTTGTCTAAAACGTTCAGATTATTAATTTAAGACATGGTAAAGATTCTAGTCACTAAAAGTTTTGAGTGGGAAAGTGAAACAGAGATGAGCGGGGTAAGAGAAACTTATGTTTCACTTATCCCATGTCAGAGATTACCAACCTTTTTTAAATTATATCTTATTTAAAAAAAAACTAATATTTGATTATAGGCCGTCTTGTGTCTGACACACCGGTCATTCCGTTTGTTCGAGCGTCATTCAAAAACCACTGGACTGATTTTGATGAAACTTATCACACATATAGAACCATCATACCTACATCGTACATAATATTATATTCGTGTTATAGAATAAATTTATATTTTTACTGACAGTAAGACTTAGTATATTTAATTTTATTCCCATAATTATTTTGATAAAATTTGAGGGAGCTGCTAGTTATAAAAAAGTTAATCTATTAAATATATATAAGGAAAAGGTGACTGACACTGGCTGACTGATTTATCAATGCACAGCTCAAACTACTGTACGGATCGGGTTGAAATTTTGCCTACAGATAGCTATTATGACGTAGGCATCCACTAAGAAAGCAAGAATAGAAGAAGACGTAAAAATATTGTAAACATGGTGTTAGCTAATTAATAAAAATTTATTACGTACCAATTTTTGTTTTGGTTTACTACCCCTGACTGCTTGACTATGTTTCTCTTACCCCACTTTCAGTTTTTTCCTTTTATTTAAGAAACTAGACCATATAGCCATGCCCTGAGACTCGTATTCGATTGAAGTAATTAAAGATGCCATTTTAGTCCTTGAAATAGTTCTGTAGACCTTATATTAGCAGCGTACTGATCATTGTTTCACTTACCCCATTTTGAGGGTAAGTGAAACGAAACCATGGTCTACTTTTACTTAGTAATTTTATCGTTATTTGCACTAATAGAGGACTTAAAGATCATGTCATAGAAAGCCCATTTAAGGAAGAGTACTTTGCATTGATCGTTATTTAAATTGACATTTTTTTTATTGACTTAGAGGTCATTTTGTAGAAAAAACAGAAAAGTATGTTTCACTTACTCCCCCTGACCTTACATATTTTAGTTTTGCTTTAGTTCTGAGAATTTTGTGTCTATCTGGCCATTATTGCAATAACTACAGATATTTGTTAATTATTCTTTTTTGGTTAATGTATTTTTTGATCTATTTAATTAATTCTTGCTTAGATCTAACATAAGTTACCTTAATAGCTTAATCTTAAGCCTTTTCTTAAGCTTTCTCGTAAATAAAAGTGTCAAGTCAAGCTAAGTAATGAAAAGCTCTCGAGAATGCTGGCTGCATTTTCACGTTAAGTAAAAAATGGAGTAAGACATGAATATAGGTAGAATTTCCGTAAAAGCATATAGTAAAAGTGAATATATTTGGCTTTGGAAAGGCTTGCTTTCCATACTGGTACTATATTAAGAAATCTGTACTATAAAATAGGCCAGTCAAAAAATTGGGCACAGTTCCAATTTTTCAAACAAAAGTTACGACATACTTAGCATCTCTTCTTATATTTTTGTGTTGCGGCTGAGGAGATAAAAAGTATTGTCATCTTTATAATGGACCTAGAGAATGGGGATAAGTCGAGCCATCTTAATGTGGAACTAGATAACTAGTGTGATAAACGAACTTAGCTGATTTTGATAACCTTCCTGGCGCAGTGATCAGCGCTGTAGTTCTCATAACTGGGAAGTCTCGGCTTCGATTCTCGGCGGGGGCAATTTGGGAATTTACAATTTCTATATTATTGTCTCTGGTCTGGTCTGGTAGGAGGCATTGGCCGTAGCTAGTTACCACCCTACCGTCAAAGACGTGCCGCCAAACGATTTAGCGTTCCGATACGATGACTTGTAGAAATAGATCAGGGGTATGGGTAGAATGTAAACTGTGTAAACTGCCATACCCTTCCAAGTTAGCCCGCTACCATCTTACTTCATCCTCACTTACCATCAGGTGAGATCGCAGACAAGGCCTATCGTGTCATGATTTTATTAGTCAGTTTGCGCTGGTAACTTTTGGGTACAAAAAATCCTCAATCCACGCGTTCGATGTCGCGGGCATCGGCTAGTCAACAATACATTTGATTCCATTCAATAATAAACACTGGTGATTTTGCATATAAAATCATTGTTCGCAGACAAAATTATGTTGAGCAGTTCTGGCACATGGAAGCTACACAAAGGGTGAAATTATAACCGTCATTTAACTGGCGTTTGGTGTATTGTTTCAGCGATCAACGCTCAGGCTGACTGAACAAATGACTGAACATAGTTATTTACAATTTTGCAGCACAATATTTTGTTTTTATGCTGTCGCTACATTATCGCGCGAAAGTTCGTGTCGCGTTGTCGCGGTAAAATTATCGTGTTCGTTACATTATTATAGTATTGTTTATAATTCGCTCATTTGCGACAAGGGAGACACAATTCAAAATTCAGCAATTTTAGTGTCGAAAATTTATACTTTTTGCTATAAAAACAATATTACGCTAAGCACAAAAAAATAAGAGCGTGAGAGATTGTGACTTAATGCTCTGTCGCTTTGTTGGCCGCTGTGTTGTTTCGAGACCGCAGCATCCACAAAACATTTCTCTCTAACGATAGAATTCTCTCATCGTCGATTTTGAATTATGTCACTCTTGTCGCAAATGAGCGAATTCTGTAGCACAATATTTTGTTATGCTATCGCTACATTATCGTGCGAAAGTTCGGGTTGTATTGTCGCGGTAAAATTATCGTGTTCTGTTTATACGCCATGTTCTTGTCTATGCTTAGCGCGCACCAGTTTACCCACAGTGCCGCGATAAGATTCGTGTTCGCTCGAATACAACGCGATTCTACGAACTACTCGATCACACACTTGTCGCGATAATGCGAATATTCGCCGAATCCCGATAATGTAGCAGTATTAATCTTTTTTTTCTATTCGTTGCCAAGATAGTCCCCAGCTGCGATCTCACTTGATGGTAAGTGACGATGCAGTCTAAGATGCTAGCCCACTACGATCTTAGACTACATCGTCACTTATGCAGTCAAGGTCTTGACATCGAATTAAAAAAAAGAAAAAAAAAAGTTTGGATGGATGGATGTTTGTTACTTAATCACGCCGCAACGACTGAACCGATTTGGCTGCACAGAGATAGATTGTAGTCGAGAATAACACATAGGCAATTTTTTCCCGGGAAATAACAGAGTTACCTCGGGGATTAAAAAACCTCAATCCAAGTCGCGAGAATCAGCTATTCATAACTCATACATATTTACAGCGGAGCAGATGTCAGGTGGCAATATTTTTGACAGACACCACTGTGAATAGGTACGTTCTGCCCACGTACTATACTACCACGACTACTACCAACGCACCACATGGCACATGCCTACATTATAAAAAGAAAATTTTTAACAGAATGGTTAATAAACCAAGTTGAACTTGACTTATATTCTCCTCTGCCCTCTAAATAAGCGAAAAACATCTGTAAGAAATGAATACGATAATAGTGCAAAGGTACGACCCCCACGATCGAACCTGCGACCTTTCAGTTTTAACCTTTAACCGTTGGGCTACTGAGGCTTCAAAACACAACATACAACATCAAAATCCAATCCAGGGGGCAGATTCTGTAATTCAGTGGCTATCACAAAATGAAAGCCACTGACATCTATTTTTTATCCATTGAAGGTTTGAAGAGAAATGTTAATTCATATTTCATAGTAAACCTTCAATGGATAAAAAATATATGTCAGTGGCTTTCATTTTTTGATAGGCACTGAGTTTCAGAATCAGGGGGCAGATCATAATAACCATGACATTGAAGGATGTAAGTGGTGTCATTGATTCGACTTTCGCGAAAAGTCTCAAGGAAACACCACTTAGTACAATACGAAGAGCTCTACTTATACGCCCACACTAATATGAGTGAACGAACAGGACAATTTGAACTGATTGTATGTACCAAACGTTACATCACC
Source organism: Hipparchia sbordonii (assembly GCA_038048805.1). Taxonomy (NCBI): domain Eukaryota; kingdom Metazoa; phylum Arthropoda; class Insecta; order Lepidoptera; family Nymphalidae; genus Hipparchia; species Hipparchia sbordonii. The sequence goes on along the minus strand of CM076109.1, from coordinate 11,443,844 downwards.
ATATCACACTAACTTTACCCAGTTCTGAAACCCAATTAAAGACTGAATGCGTGAATCGAATGCGAAATCGAATTAGCGTTAATTAATACTATTATGCTGCCACAGTATCTGATAGTTAATGTCAGTGCATATTGCTCTAAATCGGGATAAGCCATCGAGAGGAGCAAACAAGTATATAAATTAAGATTTCAAAAAACAAGTTTTTAGTATAGTAAGTTTATCTCACGAAGTTACAGGCGCTTTACTTGTGGTTATATCGTGTACATGCACATTGCGTGTGTGCGTGCCTGTAAGGACTCTACATGGGAGCGGTATGCTCACACTTGTACAGATACGACACACACACACACAACCATGAGCCACGAGCCCTCGTGAAATGAAAGACCTACAGCTGGTTATCATCAAACCTTGTATATCATCGAACACCTGTCAGAGTACTTGTCAAGACGAATCAAACGAGCCCAAACTCGATGAAGTCCCGTTGTTTTATCACACAGTTTCTATAGCCACCATCCAGCTCCGTCGTCAGACTCTAGATATCATCTAGGAGTACTTGTCAAGACGAATCAAACGAGTTCAAACTCGACGGGGTTACGTCTTTTTATTACAGACTTTTTGTAGCCATTTTCTGGCTCCATCAAATCAACGTGAGCTTTACTTGTAGTTACGTCATGTATATACACATTGTGTAAGTGTGCGTGCCTGTTAGGAGCCTAGGTGAGAGCGGTCAGGCGCGAGCAAGCTTTCGCTCATACTTATACAGATATACGATACACACACAACCATGAGCCACGCGCCCTTCGTGAATTGCAAGAACTATACCTACTGTTAACATGCATATTAATAACGCAAATCCTTGGTTAATGGGACTAGGTATCCGCTATTACAAACCTAAAAACTTATATGAATATCTTATACTAAAGTTACATAGTACTAATTGCAGAAGCGATTGAAGCGAAAAAACAGTTTCTTTGTTGTTCGGTCCCACGAACGTCTAAATATGCCGCGTCGATGTATATTGTGGAAGTCGTTCACTTTTGCTGGGTAGGCATGTTAGTTTACCTGTGTGTCGATTCTCTAAAAATGGTTGCATCAGTGTAGCGATCGCAATGACCTCTGATTGGCTGGTACCTTCCCGCTATTGGTTAAAATGCATTGATGCAGCAAGAACGCCATAAATTCAGCCAATTAGAGGCCATTGCGATTGTAACACTGATGCAATCATTTTTAAAGAATCGACACGCTGCATATGTAATAACACACAGGGATACTGTTATGAAAAGTGTTCGCTAACTATGGGCCTTATAAGAAAGTTCAGAGGAGTTCAGAGTAGTTCGGTTTCTGGAAAGAACTATGCTCAGAGATTCTATTCACTGGATCAAAAAAAAAAAGATCTGACGAAACTTGAAGGCCCAAACAGAATCTAATGGTCGGGGCAGATATGACCTGATGTTTAAGGATTATGATCTCTACTTGTTACTAGGAATCCCGACTAGGTAGATAGACGACATGAAACAGGTTGCTGGATACAGGCGGTGCAAGACCGTGGCGTGTGTTTACAGGAGTCCTCGAGCCTTTCAGTTTACCAAGAAAATTGAAATATACATCAAAACTTAATAAAACTCCTATTGATTGAACTGTAGCCCCAATAAATTTGTACAAAAAAGACAAGCGGCCAAACAGATAAAACCCTAATAAAAACGCTATAAACTGTGTTTGTGTGGGCGATCATGCGGAAATGGTCTATCGGGATTATTTTTCCACAAATGCAATCATTGCTCGATAGTAGATATTATAAGAGAAAAAGATTGGATAGTTTGAATATTTTGCTCTTCAACCCGTTCCCATGCTGTTCATGTCTCGTTAGAAATGTATTTTTTTATACTTTAGTGGTTATTCTACATGTTTAATATTATTATAAGTAACCGCTTTGGGTTATCAGTATTACTGGCACACTACAGAACACACTATAACATTTTCAATTTTACACTGACATTGTGATATTTACAAGATATTTATAAAAAACTAGGTGATGCCCGCGACCTCGTCCACGGGAGCTCTTTAATTTTCCGGGATAAGTAAAAAGTAGCCTATGTGTTAATCCAGGATATAATCTTCATTCTAAATTTCAGTCAAATCCGTCCAGTAGTTTTCACGTGAAAAAGTAACAAACACACACACACATACAAACTTTCGCCTTTATAATATTAAGTATGAACAACATCTGTGGTGGTCGTCTCCACTAGCCGTGAAGCCAGCGGGGGTGCAGGCCTCGAGGGCCTCGTTACCAGGAAAGAGCCTATTCTACATCAAGCAACCAAAATGCATACTGACAACCACCTATTCGGTGCCGATATCGATGTAACCTATACCTAAAGCAGAGAAGAGGAAAAAAAAGATATCGATGTAACGAATCTCATATGTCTATAAATTATATACTTCTTTCATTTTATGAGGGCGCGTGGCTCATGGTTGTGTGTGTGTCATAGAGCTTGCTCGTTCCTGACCGCTCCCACCTAGGCTCCTGACACGTACGCACACTTATGGGATGTACACGACGTAACCACAAATAAAGCGCCCGTAACTTCGTGAGATAAAAATACTAAAATATAAAAGATTAAAATCTTCGAGGTAACAACATTGGAAGATCTTCTTATTCCTTCCTCAAAATTTCCTAAAAATTTAGCAAATGGAATGAAAAATGCTGAGCCGTGCGGTTACATAGACATACGGGTGCATAGGTAAGTAAAAACTCCTTATTATAAGCAATAAATATGTAGTGGACTAACACCATATGTCATATCATTGGACCGTAACAAAGAGGGGAATGCAGGTGGTCGAAAACAGTTTGGGAACTATAATTGCCGGTTTTTCCCATACTTCGAAACTGTAAACGCCGAAACTTTCCTGCTCATAAGTAATAATGTTTCAACTCTCTAGTTGGTCTAGCCAATGGTTAGCTTATTCAGTTTCTGACAAGGAACTTATTGGCGTGTAACAGTGTGACTAGTTGGGAATTAATTTCCCAACGAGTCACAGTGTGACAGGTTACAGTGTGACTCGTTGGGAACAAACGGATTTTTATGTTAAAGAGTACATCTTCTAAATATGTAAAAGGAAAAGTTGACTGGCTGACTGATTGACTGACTGACTGATTTATCAACGCACAGCTCGAACCACTAGATGGATTGGGCTGAAAAGTATACAGATATCTATTAAGACGTAGGCATCCGCTAAGAAAGGATTTTTGAAAATTCAACTCCTAAGGGGGTAAAATAAGGTTTAAAAAATCGAACATAAAGTGAGCGAAGCCGCGTCCAAAAGCTAGTTATAAATAAATTCCAACTCAATTCCAATGGTTGCGAGCACCGTCATTAAATAGTCTTCGACGCAGTACCCAACAACCTACTTAAACTTTTAAAGCTTGGCTGAGGAGAAAGCTTTTGGCTTTGGAATGCGTTGCATGAATCCATTAAGAGGGCATCTTCCAAATTCTCCTCAAAACGGCAAAGTATATAATGGCAAAGTTGCGCCTCTCTATGCATCAGACAGCACGTAAAGAGTACATATTTATTCATTTAAAGCCGTTGGTCTTACGCCTGATATCTCCACGGACTTATCGGATTGCCCTTCGATGGAATTGAAAGTGAGGGAATTAGGGTATACCTACCTGTGTTTGCACAAACACTTGGGCACCATAATATCTGCTTACTTCCGTTGAGATTAGGTTCCGCTGCTGACATTCGATCTGGAGAACATTACGTCTAATTATTTGTATGTTAGGAGTTGAGAGATAATTAGTTGTGGCATATGAATTTACCATTTGTACGTTGAGACGATGTATTCACATCTGCTACATCCTGCATAATCATAACCCCAAATGATTCCTTTGTACCCAGTGAGATAAATTAAGGGAGTTAGGTAAATAAATGTAATAAGCAAACAGTAATACTCGTTTGTTTGTATAGCTCCATTCGACCCAATATTGCGTTAATTAGCGAAATTGTGGATGTGGGAGTATTTTAACCAGAAAGGTTTTAAGGGCTTCCGTACGTACATTTAGGTCCACTTCACTAATCCGCTTAATATATTATAAAGTTTACTAGTTTTTGCCCGCCACTTCATTCGAGTTAAGTTTATTAAAAATCCTGTGGAAGCCCCTTGATTTTCCGGGATGAAAAGTTATCCACTTCAGTCTCCAGAAATCTCAAAAAATCACGTCCATATATAACGACAGACAATGCACTCTATCAGGTAGGACTACATTGTCAACTTCTACACAGCGTCTTCGGCGACGAAGATGTAGTCAAACGTGGATCCTTAACTAACACTGGGAAACAAATCCAAAAGCCCTAATTCATCCTAATCTGAGCACCAAGCTTCACAGCAGGTGCCCTTAGGAAGCCTTTGCCGTGTTTCTTCGAGCTCTAGGGCTCAAACCAGATTCTAGCCAGCATCAGCAGTATAAATCATCCGAAAAAAAACTTCGAGCAGTCGGAACAGTGACTAGAACCCGGTAAAAATTCCGATCGATCGGAAAAAATCCCAGTCTTTTCGAAGAGCTCTAGAGCCATCGCGTTGGTCCCGGTGATAATAATCACTAAGAACTGATAAAACCGTACTCATTACTCGATTAATAAATAATAATCGTGTTGTATCTGGGAATAGGGATCTAGTATCAATGGTAACAGACTCCAAAGTGACAACTTTGGAGTTTGTTACCTTTGATACTAGACCCCTAAATTTCATCGCCTTACTATTCTAAGAAAACTGCAACTATTATGGCATTAATGGAAACGGGTCACGACCTTCCAGCGGGCGTCACGAAAGCGAGAGAAATCCTAAGCAAAAAAATAATAATACATGCTGGATGAAATGGACGTCACGTATTTAATATTAATATAATGAATAATAATAACAACAAGGCTCACGTGCACCAGTGTTGCAAATCGTCCGTTAGCCGACCCAAAATCCGCTGTGCTTCGAGAAAGCGGCCAATTTCGCTACACATACGGTCCGTGACAAACGTACCTCGATTTTAGCCCAACGTTGGACGTGATTGAAGTATTTGGAATGTGGATAAACAGAGTATCGACTCTGTCCCAGGCGACTTTTCAAGCTGACACATGGATAACGGGATGTCATTGATAACGGGATATGAATTTAATTTTTTTTAAATACCTATTAACTACCCGCGGCTTTGCCACACTTTAATTTTAATATACTTTTCGTTTCTATCTTGACAACACTTTAAAAACTTTCAATTTTATGTATATCCTATACCTCTGTACTGAAAACTCTCGAACATACCTACTTCTATTTAGCTATTGACCTTTTCATAGTAAACTATAGATCTTTTCAAAATGAGTTGGATTTGAAATGCAATAAATTCGAATTTAGAGGTAGAGTTATAAATATCCTAGCTCGTTCGAAATTCAAATACTTAAAAGTAAATATACGGTACAAAATAAACATAAAATAATGTGGACTAAGAATAGGTCTTTAATGGTTTTTAAAATCACATGTAAAGCTTGAAATATTTAAAGGCTTTGAATTTTCAAAGCCTTATGTCCATAGTATTTTATTACTAAAAAAATTTTTCATTCGTACGTAGAGCAATCAAAATATTTATTTACGTACCTACGAATGAAAAAAATTTTTTTGGAATAAAATACTCACTCAAATTATTCTAGACAATAATTTAAAAAATTGCAATGGTGCAAAATTCTTTTGATTAAAAATTCTCTTTTGATAAAATAAATTCTCTTTTGATAAAAAATTTAACATCTCATCGAAGCGTGATTTGCGCAGACGTAGTCGCGAGGATCAGCTAGTAATAATTTTATTAAATTACAATCCACCCATTAACAATAATTTGAATTTTCAATGGTTAAATCAGTTTGCTTTCATTTAATGTTTGATGTTTGTAAATTGTAATTGTGTCGAACAAATATTTTATTATAGTTAGTTGTTATTTCATTAATATTGACAAGGGGATTTATAAATGTTTCATAATGACGCATTGCTTTATTCATCCCCCTTAATAATTTTTTTAATAAGTGAATCGTGGAATATTAAAGTTAGAATTATAAATTATTAATTTATATTATCTTTAGATAATGTTAATGTTTTATATAATGTTATTGAATTACAGCGTTGAAGTTTTTAATAAATAATTTACGAAAGAAACACGCTCTTTTAATTCATACCAGCTCATTCAAATACTAAATTGAGTTTTGCATCGGATTTATCAAGTAAAACTATTAAGGTATTGTTTTTGTAACTTCTAAAGAAATTGCGTTAACAAAAAAGCGTTCAAAACGAAAATAATTACAATTATTTTCGTCGAATTAGCAAATCTTTTGACTTGTATGTATTGTTGAGACCGTAATCGGCATCGACTGTATATTCCTTAAAATTATCTTAATCCTCTTAGAGCACGGAAAAATATGTATTGTAAAAGTAGATTAAATCTATTCCTTAAATTGGGCTGCAATACATAGCAAGAGATAGGTCTGTATAAAAACACAAAGACGTTCTTGGAAATATCTATCTCAGATAGTTTGCTTCGCTTCTGAGAATTCAAACACTTTTAGTGGTTGCTCTTTTTGTCGACTTTAGGTAAAGGACAAGCTTCTTTTTATTATTGATTCTTTCTTATTTCATAAAGCATTTAACAACTTAGGTTTTTGGCGACGCTTCTCAATAATTACATCAAATCTGAACCGATATTCAATATATCTTTTTATTATTTAAAAATAATATATAGGTAGGTACAATGTACATATAGGTTACGTCGTTTTATTACTGAGTTCCCATTATCTCCTCCTGCGTTTATCATCAGACCCTAGTGCAATATGAATTACCTAGGTATGACTTAAAAACATATTGCTCTAATCATAGAGTAAAACATTTCAAATGCATGAGTAGAAGACCTGAAATTCAAATGTCCTTAGATCTAGAGATATGACGTTTACATCACATTAATCACACTAATATAATAAAGGCCAAACTTTGTGAGTGAATGTGTGTATATTTGTGTTACTCCTTCACGCTACAGCGAATGAACGTATTTGGCATGGATATAGTTTACCTATTAACTATCTTCAGGATTAACACATAGGCTACATTTTATCCTGGAAAAGTAAAGAGTTCCCGCGGAAATCAAAAAACCTTAATTCACGCGGACAAAGTCGCGGGCATTATCTAGTCGTGAATATTATGGAACAAAATTTAGGCTACCACCAGGTATAAATATCATTCGATGAGCGTCCTAGAATTATGAATTATTTAAAATGCGCGACGTGGCATTGAGGCAGACGCGTTGTGATTTGTGAAACGCTGGCAAAATAATCAAACTTTACGTAGGTACTCGCATCGACTGACATAGGTTCACATTCGATATGCAAAGGTTATTACGCGTATTTATTTTATGATATTGAATGAATGAATGAAATATTATTTACTGTACACCAAGGATAAAAATAAAAATAATATATTTATATATATAACACAAAAAGTAAACAAAGAGTACATAAAATATGCGGCCTTATCGCTAAGAAGCGATATCTTCCAAACAACCCATGTTGATTTGATCCTTTAGAGGCAGTAATATAGAGCAATACTGAGGTCATTCCCAGTATTAAAAGAAAAAATAAAATTAGTATTAGGTAAGTAAAGTTGACAATTGTACATTGTGGAGTCAACATCTCCTGATGATGCTCTATGTGTCGAAGTGTTTGTGTGGTTCTGCGTATTGGTGTTGTGTTGTTCCTGTATTTCTTTTATACCTACGAAACGACGGTGTACAGCGTGTGTGTGTGTCTGTGGCATCGTAGCAGCCGAACGGGTGAACCGATTTTGATTTTGTTTTTTTTTTGTTTGAAAGGTGAATTGGTCTGGAGTGTTCCTAGCTATGTTTGATGAAAATCGGTCCAAGATGGCCGCCGCCACAAAATGGCGGATTACATATTTTTATTTTAACGAATACTGACTAGCGATTAGGATGTTGTAACATGTCGGGGGTGTTTCAAATTTTTAATTTACACATGTCCCGTACAGATTTTTAATTTACACATGTCCCGTACAGATTTTTAATTTAGACATATCCCGTACAGATTTTTCCTGGTTTGCAAAGAAATAGAGTTCCGCACCGCAAGGTAATGCCTGCTTCTATCTTATATTTGCTATTGTCAGTGTTTATCGAAGGGCTTGATTAAAACAAAAGTTAACCTAAGCTTAAAATCAGACTCTTGATTCTGAATAGATGTCGTTTAATTAAACTTGGCTTATATTTCTCTTAACTACAAGTAGTTAAGCTTAAAAGCTTATACTAAGTGTTGGTCTGGCTAGTCTAAGAGATTCCATTAGTGTTTCATTCAGCCTGAGCCTCTGAGGTTATTGACATCAAGATACAAGCTTAATTTTCTTTAATCTTTAATAAATTAGAGTAAGGCAGGGTTGTCAAGAATCAAAATAAGGTTATCATCACAAAGTACGTGAAAGCCCTGAGTGGCTCAATTCAAGTTATGGCTACTAAAAGATGTAGCAAACTAACTTCTTCTATATTTATAAAAAGACTTGTCCTGACTGTACTCAACGCACTTCCTAAACTGAAGTTTTTTTTTTTCAGTCAGGCGGGTCACCTGATGTTAAGTGATTACCACCGACCATGAACATTTGTAGCACTGAGGTACCACTAATGCTTTGCCGTCTTTTCAGGAATATGTTGGTCCGTGGTTTTGGTGATTGAAAGTTAAAAGTTTTAAATGTTCATAGCAATTTTATTATTGAACGAGCGAAGCGAAGTTCTCTGAGTCAACTAGGGCGCTTGCCTACTAGACAGAGAAGTGTGTTCGTCTAAATGTCTGTCAGAGCCCTATAACTTCTGAATTACTGAACGTAATTACTTCAAATTTAAATATAATATGTAAACTGATGGCCTTCAGCCGAACATTGTATAAAAAAATATAACAAGCTTTATTTCAGGGGGGCTCTCATAGAAGCGTATTTGAAGTAAAATCTTGTTTGTTGCTCTACATAGACTTGCGATATATCTTTTTAAAGACGACTTTGAACAGAGTACAAAAATATATTTTTTTTAATTTTTCCCTAAAAATTGACCAAATGGGGGGGTTTCAAAGTGGAGATTTTAATTTGAGCCATATGTCAAGAATTACTGAATATTAGAACGTGAAACTTGGTTGAAAATTCAGTTATATCCTGTACTTGAACAACAAATACTAAAATTAGATAAATGTTATAAAGAAACGAAATTATTTAATTTTAATGCGCCATCTATTAGCATTATTGTGAAGCTAATAGCTTCACTATAATGCTTCACTATAGATGGCGCTGTGTCAGTAAAACAGTTTTATGTCAACTATTATTTTTTTTATTGCGTCTAATGTTAAAAGTTAATTATTACAATATATAATTAAAACTTTTGGGAATTATGGGATATCGCGAGGTCTCAGTTCGGGGCGAACCACTAGTGATATTATATTTTTTTATGACCCAGGGTCTAGGGATAGGGAGTAGGCACTGACTCACTAAGAAAGGATTTTTTGAAATTCCACCCATAGGGGATTAAAAAGGGGTTGAATTCTTCTATGAAAGTCTGTCATTTTTCAATTTATATTATCCATGAAACTCAGCATTTGAGTTTTCTAATAAAAACGAAGAAATACGCGTTTCACATTTTTTGAAAATTCAACCAAAACCTAATTTCACGTGGATGAAGACGTGCGTATACAAACTTTACAAAAAAAATTATAACTTAACTGACATGTCCACATCATTATATACCTACGTAGTTTACGCAAGTAGGTAGGTACGTAGCTTCTTAATGATTGATGATAACGAATAACGATAAGTGATTGGTTTAGTCTTTACCGTGATTGGGCATAAAAACACTCCGCTCTTATCACTTCAGTGATTACGCTAAGAGCAGTTAGCCTCATCAACAGTGTCTCGTTACTCGTTACGCACTGCCGATGAATGCATATGGATATGACTGCATTTACAATTCAAATGATCGCTTCTTACGTAACGTTATGCTTATGAGGTTTCACGGCAATGACCGTAGATGATAGAGTGGTACTGATTTCTTGTATATCTTTTTTCTAACAATTTTTGCCAAATACGAGTAAGAAGGCATCCTCAAGCGATACGATATGAGCATCGATATATAAGGATAGGCCCTTAGAAGAAAAAAAACGCGCTCAAAAAGACAATAGAATTTGCAAAAGTCTATTGTCTTTGTTATTAGTCGGCCGCACGCGCTTCAACGTATCGCTCGTATTTTTGATCGTTAAAAAAGCCGTCGTTTGCAGTCAAATCATGCAAAAAACGTTCGGAAATCCATCAAAAAAGAGATGAAATAACATTTCACTTGTAAGTATATCGTTTTCTTATTTAATTTACAGCATAAGCTGGGTATTTTTTAATTTTGCTATGATAAAAAATGTGCTACTAAAATGTCGTACAATTGCATTACAAAAAGAATGGAGTCGTGTTATTTTTTTCGAAGTAAAACTTTTTATCCGCATATGAATTATGATTATGTATGTATTTTACTATGTATACATGTTTGTATGTATTTAACTATATAACTATGTTTGTATGTATACGTCGTACGTATTACGTACCTATAGATTAGGTAAGTTGCGGATATTCCGCATTGAGTTGGACATCCGAATCTGCATCCGCAATAATCAATGCGGATGGTCATGCGGATATGGATGTTGCTAGTTGCGAAAACTGTGTACTGTACCTATGTTTGTTTGTATGTATTTAACTATGTATGTATGTTTGTATTATTTGAAAGTTTATTTGAATAAAATATTTCTATTCTATTCTATTCTATTCTATGTATGTTTGTATGTATACGTCGTACGTATTACGTACATACAGATTAGGGATGCTGTGGATATACGCATCCGCATCCGCAACTTTAAAAAAAACTAACCCTATTAAAAAACCAGACTGTATGATATGTTTTATACCTATGCATACCTATACTAAATATGAAAAAAATATGTACTTAATCGAAAAGAATTACAATCATAAACAAAAAATAATGCCATATAATATCTTTGCGGCGACTTTTACCAAGTCTTTATTCTGTGGCCCTATACTAATAAATAAATACATTATATTTTTAATTTAAGTGATTCAATTAACTATGGCAAAAATATGTTTGTACGTGTATCCGTTGCGTACATGCATAATAAGTGAATATTCTTTGATTTATATTCATTATTACACGCTCAACCGCAATTATATTATTTTATATAAATGCATAAGTCTGGTTTACACGTCCCATCCAAATAAAATTTTGATGAGATTTTATACGAAAATAGTACTAACGCCACTCCATTCCATCTTTGTTCTGGAGGTGGGCGTGGTTTGTCCTCGAACGTGATTGGTTGACACTCGCGTCAAAGGAACCGCGGGCGACGCGCGATGACGTAATATTCGAGCGCATTTTTGTAGACGGAATTATATAGGAAAGGCATATGGTTGGATATGAGTAGTGAGTAGGTACGTCTTATAAAGTTCTATATAAGTATCTACTTATTTACAAAAATAGTCCTATACTAACTGTCCAGATCAAGTTGGCCGTGTCGTCTACCGTTACAAAATGACGTCATACCGTACCGTTGACAAAAAAAAAATATTTGTATTTTTTACTGTAACCACAACTATGACGGAAGTTTACTTCTCTGGCAATGTTTTTTAATGGCAATGACCTCTTGAAAGTAGTACTGTAAGGGCGTAATTTTTAATTTCTTCTTTTTTTCAGAAATCGGTTCAGTCGTTGCGGCGTGATTGAGTAACAAACATTCATCCATCCATCCATTCGTACATCCAAACTTTCGCATTTATAATATTAATAAGATTAATAATTATTAATTAATTAATTAAGCCTCAATACCCCAACGGTTACAGGTGCGGACTGAAAACTTAAAGGTTGCAGGTTCGATTCGATCCCCACCGGTTGCACTATTGTCGTACCTACCCACTCCTAACACAAGTTTTCACTTATTTGGAGTGGAGAGGAGAGCATTAGTCAAGTACAACTTGGCTGATATTCTTTTTAAAAAAATAAAAATTAATAGGAAATAGAATTGAGTAACACAGTTGGTAAGAACAAAATCGCAGCGGTCTACGGTCAGCGAGATCGTAAAAACACAATCAATTGAAACTACACGAATGTCAATTAACTAAATTGCCTCAATAGCCCCAAATAGCTAACTGGTTGAATCAATATAACGTAGCTACCTACCTATAAAATACTTTGATTCGTCGACTACCATTCAAAGAAAATTGGATCCCAATTAGGTAGTATTAATCTGAATATATAAAAAGGAAAAGGTGACTGAATGACTGACTGACTCACTGACTGACTGATCTATCAACGCACAGCTCAATATTAAATTTAAAAATCAAAAACCCGACAGCATAAAAATTGAATTTTAAGTAAAAACTGAAAGAGAAATAACAAGGGACGTAGGTAGTCAGAACCCATTAAAAATCTAGATCGGTTGAAATCTTTTCAACAATGATTTCCACCTGTTTAAGTAGGACTTGTTATTTCTCTTTCAGTTTTTACTTAAAATTCAATTTTTACGCTGTCGGGTTTATTATTATTATTATAGTTTAAAACGATTTAATCGTACATAATTTTTGATTTCACGGAAATACAGTGATTTCTAACGTAAGTTTTGTCACAAATATTCTACGTAAGAAATATCGCGCTCTCTACAATAAATAGCTGATAGGCTTATTTACCGACTCACGCATCTTTATCTAAAGCCTATTAATATCATGGAATATTCCAAATTTTTTGTATGAAGATTTTCCGAGAATTTTCTTTCCTAGCAATAGTAGTAGATAATTTTTATAGCGATTTTTCTTATAATGAGAGCAATGTAGAGCCGACTTTTTATTCCTAATATTATATTATGTTATTTTAATTAATAATATGTTATTATAAATGTTGCAAATAATAAACCACATTACAAATAAAACAATATTGTCTGATGTTAGCACAACAAAGTTACGTACGTTTCAGCTTTATCTTGATTTTGTTCTTGGGGCTCCAAGTCAACAAACCAGAAATGTCAACGCCACGAACGTTCATTTACTGACACAAACACATATTTATTTAACGCACACATCCACTGCACACGTAAAACGTATATTATAAGCCATAATTTTGTCGAGTAATATTGCTTTAAAATACTTTTAACACAGTTTTACCGAAAACGAGTATTATGGACTCGCGCATACATTACAAAGACATGCGTGCAGGCAACTGTCACTCGATCCTAAAAACAGCCGATAGCTGTCGCCCGAGTTATTTAGAAAGGAACAGAGCTACTTTTCACAGTTAGTGCGAAAGAGAGGAGGGATGTAGAGCCTTAAAAGCTCTCATACGCATACCTATGTGCAAAGACTTGTGGTTGACCCAAACGAATGATATGTAGGTACTCTGCATATAGGTATGTGGGTTAGAACTGATTGCTTATAATGTACAAGTGCTCTGTTCTTTTGTATCGTTCATTGTTTGTCCATTTTTGTACTCTACCACAATATATCAGGGCATGACTCACATTTGAATTGAAATTAACTTACCGCGGCGACGTACCTTCCTACCTACTAATTCTTTTTTTTTTATTCGACGATGACAAGATAGTCCTTGACTGCGATCTCATGTGATGGTAAGTGACAATGCTGTCTATGGTAGCGGGCTATCTTGGATAGGGAAGGGGTATGGCATTGTATATTTAAGCCATAGCCCTAATCGGTTTCTACACGCCTTACACACATCTTTGACAGTAGGGTGGTAACTAACCACGGCCAAAGCCTACCACCAGACCAGACCATTCAGAAATTATAAATTCCCAAATTGTCAAAAAAAATTGTAGGGTAGAACTTTAAAAAAAAAACGACTCTACTTTATGAATTAAAAATTTGGTAGAGCTACTATACATTTTTTACTGTAAACTTTTTATTCATTCATGTTCCGGAAATATTATCTAGGCAGTTAAAGTTATTATTATATATTACGATTTTTATTTTTTAATGGTGGCTGGTTTTAAATATTATAAAAATGTAAATGCTTTAAAAATAAGAGGAAGTTATGTAACTTAACTATTATTGAATCGATTTATGTTAAGTTGGTCCTAGCTATTTATTTTATAGTAAAACTAGTTGATGCCCGCGACTTCGTTCGCGTGGATAGATGGTTTTAATAACTGCGGGACCCCTCATATTTTCCGGGAAAAAGTATCTATGTGTTATTCCAGACTTTAAACTTTTTTACTAAAAACTAATTGTACACTAGTTTTGTAAAGAATGCGAACTATAATCCTTACTAATATTATAAATGCCAAAGTGTGTTTATTTGTTGGTTTGTCCTCCAATTACGTTGCAACAGAGCAATGAATCGACGTGATTTTTTGCATGGGTATAGTTGACGACCTGGAGAGTGACATAGGCTACTTTTTATCTCGGAAAATGAAAGAGTTCCCGCGGGATTTTAAAATCTAAATAAACGCGGACGAAGTCGCGGGCATCAGCTAGTTAATAATAAGTAATGTCTTCATTTATTTATCAATAAACGCAGGTACAAATAACAATATTAGTGAAGTCCTGTCTCTTGTGGAAAAACTGTGTTACAGGAAGCAGTTGTAATACTATCAACAAGAATATGACAGCAAGAATATAACATATTTAACATGAATTGCATGAAACGTAATTCAGAAATTGCATTCCCCAAAGGCTTACATTGAACGAAACAAATGGATCTGGTAAATTGTACAATGTACATACATACGAGTACGTTACCAGTCAGTTTGAGCAAACCTTTGAGTGTCTTCGTTTCTGGCGAGAATTGTTTCGACGCGACGCAAGTGAAGAAAACTTGCTTGTAACAACAACACCTAGACTGAAATCTTGCATGTAACAACAACACCTAGACTGAAATCTCAATTGAAGACTGAATATAGCCCAACCTCCTGAAAGGCACGCACACTTACACAATGTGCATTTACACGACGTAACCACAAGTAAATGTCGTGCGCCGCGGCGCACCGCCCGCCCTCGTGGATTGCAATAGTTATTTGTGTTATATGGGGCCAAAGAAAATTTTTGTTCCCCGAGGGCGCTATTTTGAATTCAGAGCGAAGTGAAGGATTCTATAGTAGAGTCCCGAGCGCAGCGAGGGATTCTAAAGTAGAATCCTGAACGTAGCGAGGAATTCAATATACGCCGCCCGAGAACAAAAAATTTGGCCCCGAGTGACACACACTATTTTTCATTATTACCTATGAGAAAAAGCTAGGAGTATCAACCTTCTATGATCACGTGACTTATCGAAGACAACAGCTGCTCAAACATTTTTGAATTTCGAGTTTTTTGAATTTCTGCAACGATCGCAGTAGTAATAAACACATAGTAAAGCACGAACGCGGACCAATCAGAAGAGAGAAATGAAAACTCCCATGGGACTAAAAATTAAATTTTGCTCCCGCTATCCTCTGAAGCCAATATTCGTTTTTCGAATAGGTATGATGAAAAAACTATAACACGCGCCCGCTTATGCTTTACGTCAGTATGCGGATGTGAGTCCATATTGCTACAGTGATAACTAGATTTGCTCCTTTAGCGAGTACAAAATGAAGTTATGGTGGAGTGTTTGCGTTTTGACCGGGAAAAGTGAGCCAGTATGACGATGAAGCGAGAATGATAAAAATTTTGTTTAAAATTGAAAGTTATTCATTTCATCCAGGCCAACCTGTGGCACTTAGGACAGATCTTAAACAATTTGACGACCTTCCTGGCGCCGTGGTGAGCGCTGTGGTCTTATAACTGGGAGGTCTCGGGTTCGATTCCCGGTGGGGTTAATTTGAGAATTTATAATTTCTGAATTGTCTCTGATCTGGTCTGATGGGAGGCTTTAGCCATGGCTAGTTACCACCCTACCGTCAAAGACGTGCCGTCAAGCGATTTAGCATTCCGGCACGATGAGGTGTAGAAACGTGACGTGTAGAGACGTGTAGGTGGTGGGTGGTTTGACGGTAAGGTGGTAATTAGCCACTGCTAAAGCCTCCTACAGTCCCACCTGACCAGACCAGAGACAATTCAGAAATTATAAATTCTCAAATTGACTCCACCGGGAATCAAACCCGAGACCTCCCAGTTATAAGACCACAGCGTTCGCCACTACGTCAGGAAGGTCATCAATTTAATTTAAGAACATCATAAAAAAAATTCTGCTTTCAAAGATTTTTATTTTTATGTTAATTTGTCTTTAAGTAATTGTACCTATATGTAATTTACTGAGAGACTACAGTCGGTTTATCATCAACATAATTTCAAGTACTACAAAATGTATGAATGGAAATAAATACAAGCAAAATTCTAGGCAAAAGTTTCACTTTTTACAAAAAAGTAGAAAAGTTGCTCGTCCCAAGGGCTTTGCATCGGGATTAAAGTCTAACTTAATAGAAAGAGCTGTAAAACTCCCCTTACTCTAGGTCTGCTTTTCATTACGATGCAAACTACGTTCGCTTAGATTTATCCAATAAGAATATTGTAGATGCAATGTACTAGCAATGTGTTAATTAATGTAGATCTCAGGCTTTTTCTGTGCATTCCTTTCCGTAACTCCATTATGAATAAGATATGTAGTATGTGGCGTGCCTACCTGTCTTTGAGTTTTGATGACCACCCTGGCGCAGTGGTGATCGCTTTGGTCTTATAACTCGGAGGTCTCGGGTTCCCGTCGGGGGCAATTTGGGAATTTATGATTTCTGAATAGTCCCTGGTCTGGTCTGGTGGGAGGCTTCGGCCGTGGCTAGTCACCACGCTACCGTCAAAGACGTGCCGCCAAGCGAACAGATTAGGGGTATGAGTAGAATTTACACTGCCATACCCCTTCCAAGTTAGTCCGCTACTATCTTAGACTGCATCGTCACTTATCATCAGGTGAGATCGCAGCAGTTGATAATAATCGATACTGGATAGCACTGATGACGTCTAGATTGAAGCGCGCTCGCTAGAAGATGCCTATTCACTCTTCCCTTGAAGATATTCAAATTAATAGGAAGCAGGAGACACAGATGCTGGTAGGGTGTTCTACACGTTAGCAGTTCTTATCAGAAACCTTACGGCGTTCCGTCCGAGTAGGTTGGATTTCTACCACATAAGGATACCAATGCTCACGACTTCTCGCAGTTCTGTGGTAAAACGGTGAAGGAGGTTGTAAAGTTCCTGAGCGCACTCTCCAAAGTATATTCTATAGAACATCGATAGACAAGCGAGATTGCGTCGGTGCTGTAGACTGAGCATTTTCACCTGCTTTAGTGATTAATTACCTATGTCCCACAAAATACGGCGGGCGCGGCGAACATTGTTTTTTAAACTTAAAGCCAATTAAGTAACAATTGAACAATTCGACCAATTATGTAGCACATTATTATTCGTGGACAAAACATGAAAATGAAATTGAAACATGAATGTTGGCACTCGCGGCTACATAGCTGATTGCATTATTATATTAATTTCCAGTTTCATGAATAAGTGCTTATAATGAAAGGTAATGAGCAAACTCGCAATTATGGGGTAAAACGATATTATAATTTTAACAAGCTGTTATTTATAAGTTCATATTACATTAAAAGTTATATTACATAGCTAATGTAACTGTACAAGTCAAGTTCAAGTAAATCCCATTTCTTTAGTTAAAAAATCATCCAAGCCTTCTGCCATCGGACAGCTTGATATAATATTTTTATATGTTGAAATAATACCTATATGTAGCGCCTGTTATCTGACGGCACGACGGCACTGTTATCTTGAATACTCAAAAATGTTGAAGTAAACTCTATGCGGATAAACGATCGCACAAAATTGTTAAGCTTAAAAATATATTACCTCACTTTGCAATTGTGCATTGTGTGAGTCGACTGTCGATATCTACTGCCAATGTTCCGGTCTCGGAGCAAAAAGTACGTCGAGTGTGTTTTTAAGGAGTTTGTGTGTGGCGCTACGTGTTGGTGTTGTGTTATTGCTGTGTTTCTTCGTTTTTGGAAAAACAAAGTTGTACGGCGCGGTCAGCGTGACTCTTTCTTTCAGTATTATCATGAGATTTTGCAAAGAAACGCCTTCTATCCAATATTTGATAAACTTCACGGAGCTTTAAAATAGTTACACGTCAAGCGATAGACGTCCACAGCTGGACATAAACCGCGTATCTTTAAAGTAAACTAACTTGTAGTACTTGTTTCTATTCAGCAGCTTTCAGCGCCTCGCTTGAGATCGTCCGTCCGCCATTAGGTCTTGGTGAACTTCCATTATTGGCCTTAGGAGGGTTTCCAACGCTTAGTTTCCCAGTTCGGGTTCGCCATTCAAGTTCCTTGGGACTCTAACATCAACATCTATTTTTAAACCCCAATGAAAAAGAGGGTAGTCGTAAATTTGTTATCTGTGTATCTGTCTGTGGGTGTATCTGTGGGTCTTTGTGTTTAATTTCCAAGGTACGGTAATCTTGAGCTGAAGCATCAAATTGTCTGTGGATACCCAACTCCTCAGCAATTTACAGCGGTATAACGTGTTTTGGGCTCATTAGAACGGTCCCAATGAGTAGGTGTTAGATAAATGATGATCTAGGATCGAGAAGGATCTGATGATGGAGCAGAAAATTGGGTAACAGGATGTCAAGTACATCGTACATAATCCTGCTATAGATTTACGATATAATATGAGTTATGACCGTAACATTTCAGGTTTAGTTGAGGCAAAGTGTATCTCAATGCTCTAGTATACGTAAATCTTTGCACAAAGACCAAGTACTCCACAGTCGGAGTATTTCAAACGTAATTACAAAGGGTAACTTAAAAGCTGGAGACAAGAAGCGTAAAGGCCAAATTAGATTACCCCTAGTGCAAAGTGGGACAACACATTACGTAGGATCGAGCACTCTCGGGGAGTTGAACTTATTTGGAAGCGTTTCTTATTACTGTTATTTAACTACCCGATGACCGCGACTTCGTACGCGTGGATTTAATTTTAAAAATACCGCGGGAATTTTTTGATTTTTAGGGACAAAAATTTGCGTTTGTCCTGAGCAATAAAAATCAGGAAAAATCCATGTCAATCTGTAGCTCTGTTGCGGCGTGATTGAAGGACAACTCAACAAACCAATAAAGCAATAACTACAAAAAAAAACATACTTTCACATTATAATAATATTTAATATTAGTAGGTACGGAAATAAGGTTACTAGTAAGGATTGTCCCGCAAAATTAAAGAGTTCCCGGATCCATCCATCCACGCGGATGAAGTCGCGGGCATCATGTAGTTCAAGTATACAAGTAGCATAAAATCGTGTTCTGTGACGATCTTTGTACGATAACTTTGTGCCCCGAAGTGGACGTCCATAGGTTGGGATGGCCATGATCATGACTATGCTACCTAGAATTTAGATAGGATTAATATTAATCTCAATCTAGAACTCAGAACGAATTTATGTAGGCACTTTTACCATTACGGCAAAATAAACCCAAATGGCTATTGGGTTACCATCATTTAAAGATTTAAAGTTTGTTTTCCTCTATAATTAACATGTCCATTTAATTTTCCATTTGACACATTTTCAATACAAAAACCGTCAGAACGCCCAATTTATTCCTCGGCAAAACCACTCAAAGTTGGTAAATCGGCACTAAAATCGCTTCTGCGAATCATTGCTATCGTATTGTGGGTAGGCTCTCGTTTTATTAACAGTTGACTATTTAATAGTACATTGTTACCTTAGGGATGAAAGTAACTTATTTAGTCCCGAGACGGGGTTTGGCGCCCGAGCGTAGCGAGGGGGCCTATAGTTCGAGGGACTAAATAAGTCTTTATCCCGAGGTAAACACTGTGCTTTTCATTACGAATATAAGGAAAGTCAAAATAAAAATAGAAATTAGCTAAAGAAAATTGAGTGAACTTTATTTTACATAAATCAACAACTTTGGCCTAGCCGGCGGGCTATGCATTTAGCTTTTTAATAGTCAAGTATTGTCTATGATTGTCTATGAATGTCTATGAATCAGTTGTCTTTACTTTATGAATAAAGTCTATCTTTCTTCTTGTCTATGGATGCACTCGGGTATGTCGTGTTTCATTTGAATTCCAATAAAAATGTGACAACTAGTTTTTTTTAATTATTTGACAGCTGTCAGTTGAAAACGATTCTCCCTAGGGCTGAAAAGTATTACTTTCAACCCGCTTCTCAGGCAACTTCAGACCTACTTTCCGTGTATGAGTAATGAAATAGTACATTGTTACCTTAGGGATGAAAGTAACTTATTTAGTCCCGAGACGGGGTTTGGCGCCCGAGCGTAGCGAGGGGGCCTATAGTTCGAGGGACTAAATAAGTCTTTATCCCGAGGTAAACACTGTGCTTTTCATTACGAATATAAGGAAAGTCAAAATAAAAATAGAAATTAGCTAAAGAAAAATTGAGTGAACTTTATTTTACATAAATCAACAACTTTGGTGAGATATTTATTTAAAGTTTATGTTAAAATTAGAACAATTTCTTCTTGTCTATGGATGCACTCGGGTATGTCGTGTTTCATTTGAATTCCAATAAAAATGTGACAACTAGTTTTTTTTAATTATTTGACAGCTGTCAGTTGAAAACGATTCTCCCTAGGGCTGAAAAGTATTACTTTCAACCCGCTTCTCAGGCAACTTCAGACCTACTTTCCGTGTATGAGTAATGAAAAAAAGCATTCCGGCGTGTTTGGACATTTTTTCACGCTAATCTCAAAAACTAATCTGAAATAATTGATTATTATTTGGAATTCGGAATTAATCTGGTTTAGATACATAACCTTCTGTAAGACGGGATGCTTTAGGTATGGTTGGTGAAAACTGGCATAAGATATATTTTTTTTATAGTTTTATTGATGTTTTTTTATAGTTCTTGCAATTCACGAGGGCGCGTGAGCTTTACTTGTGATTACGTCCTGTATATGTACCTACATTGCGTAAGTGTGCGTGCTTGTCAGGAGCCTAGCTGGGAGCGGTCAGGCGCGAGCAAGCTCTCGCTTACACTTATACAGATACGACACACAACCATGAGTCACGCGCCCTCGTGAATTGCAAGAACTATAACTTTTCTTCATTGTCATCGTGTTTGTTGGGTACTAGACGACTTATATTATCCTGTCCACCCACCAACATTGTTGGATTCCAAAGTAGTTGGATAATTTATAGCAATGTTTCAGCTGACTCAAGATACAGTTTCAATATAGATTGCAGGTTTCCTTTTGCAGATTCCCTTACGATGTTTTCTACACCCAAACTCATGCAAGACAAACAAGAGGGTGAAATCACATATGTCTGCATCGATACGCATTGACTTATACATATTTTTTTTATTTAATGACAAGATAGTCCTTGATTGCGATCTGATCTGATGGTAAATGACGATGTAGTCTAAGATGGTAGCGGACTAACTTGGATGGTAAGTGACGATGTAGTCTAAGATGGTAGGGGTATGGCAGTGTAAATTCAACCTGTACCTACCCTGTTCTACCCCTGTTCTGTTACTAATCTGTTTCTCGTCATCGTGCCGGAACGCTAAATCCTTGCTAAATCGTTTGGGGCACAACTTTGACGGTAGGGTCATTTTGTGAATTGGTCCTATGTCGACTAAGCCAAAATAATGTACCTAGCTCATTAATTGTATGGAGTCGCCATTTTTGTATGCCTATAATAACAACGTCATAGTTTTAAGTTCTCTTAGAGTCAACAAATTGTTCTTTTGAAAATAATTTTATACTTGAAACCTGAAACTGAAGAAGCGCCCTATTGTTTGGGACCCCTTCTGAAAAGCAAATATTTAAATGTGGAATACAAATGTTTGTACCTACGTCATGGCCGCAAATTGTTTGTACAGGCTATTAAGCGAGTTAGGTGTGTGTATTGTTTTGGTTGTATTGTCTGAATGGAAGCATGGCTACACGGCTTACCCTTTTACCGAACGACTTTTCACCGGTGCTTTATGGATTGTGTAGGTTTATTTTTAAGCTATTGCATAGCTTCTATCGCGGGCCATCGTGGAGACCGAATCCAGAAATTCCGTAACGAAAATAACCTGACACGGGCCTCCTCTACGGTGAGCCGCTAGATGGCGCATTTTTTATCAACGCCATCTAGCGTTGATAAAAAAAGCTTTACCGCGGCAGTCCCCGAGTGCCACACGTCTTTTTTATCGATGTTAGTCTGAAACCTATGGCCAAATGTACATTTTTTAGAGTTTACGTACGGGACCCTATCACTAATGCTGAGATCTATAGATAGCCCCTAAATACAATCCCTTACCTACTGTCTTTTCCACCTTCAGGTGTTTCCTAAAGGTTCGTATAAACGAAATTGACGGAAACCGTCACCAAACTTATGCTGAGATCTATGGAGCGTGCTCTGACTCAGCTCAGACTCAAGATAGAGGTTAAAACGAGACACAAATATGCTCTGACATAAATCTGTCTCGTTTTAATTCTGTCCTGAGTCTAAGCTCGATCACGCACCAAGCGCTTTGTGCTTCCTCGTTCCTAATACGCACCGCAAAAATTTGGAATGCCCTTCCGGCTTCCATTTTTCCAACTAACTATAACGTGGGTGTCTTTAAATTAAGAGTGAATAGGCATCTTCTAGGCAAGCGCGCACCATCTTAGGCTGCATCTTCACTTACCATCAGGTGAAATCGCAATCAAGCGCTAGTCTATATATTAATAAAAATTCTTTTCAAAAAACCGACTTCAAACGCCACTACAAAGTATAAAAATAATTTTATTTTGTACACGTTTGTTGAAGTCGGGCGGCTTAAATAGAAACGATGAAACCGATACTATTATTCCTCCTTTTTGGAAGTCGGTTAAAAAAAAGAGATTATTCATGCACGTCACTTCCAAATTCCATCAACTCTTTATTACTATTGACCTAATTCCGTGTTTATTACAAAACGGTTTTTTAATAATCAAGACGAAGTCGATATAGTCATAGATAGCATGTTCAAAGGCATTGAACACAAAATAAATTGCACGAAATCAACGGAGGCAATACCAGTGTTGAGCGATATGAATAGGACATCGAAATGGGCGATATATCGGTTAACTGGCGATATATTGACGATATATCGTAGCTGTTCGCACGGTTTATTGAGCAATTGGTATCCTTCGTAGAGATCGTCTTTTAAATTGAAGTTTCTTAAGTCCATTTCCGTAAGGATTTGTCCAGAGTAAGTAGTAACTAAATCACATTTAAAGTGGTTTGATATACAGGGTGTCCGGTAAAACGTCACGATCCCGTTGAGTTGTAGAGCAGGTCAAGTACTATCAAATGACCTTACTTAAAGAAAAATGCCCCGTTTTTGAGCTATTAATAGTTTTATGTTTTTCAGAAAAACGCGGATTCACAACTTTAAAAGTGCATAAAAAACAACTTTTGGTTTTTCTCGACTTTTCTTTACATTTCTGAATATTCAACATTTTAATAACAAGCTACATAGTAATTGATGATGGAGATGAAAAACGTTGATACATAAAATGTTTTCTAAAGATATTTATGTTATTGTTGCATTCGCAGTAATATTTAAAAAAGAAATAAATTAAAACTACTTACTACTAATTATATTTACTAAAAATACACGCCGTCAAAGTGGTCGTTAATAGGCATGGTGCCCAAAACACTGGCGCTATTCCCTCGTTGGATAGCGAGGCTTATAGCCGTTGCGTTAGGCTAAATAAGCGCCAGCTCTTTGGCCAATTTGTTATTGTTAAAAATGGCTCAATCAATTTTAATTGATAGTAATATTGTCATTTTAAGTAAGTTGAAGTTGTTAAATAAGGAATCCAACAGTCTTTACCTACCTGCCTGCCCTCTTTGGCTCTTCGCTCGTCGACCCACTGCAGGTGAAACCAGGCTGAGGGCCCGGTCAGCCCGCGGCAGTTGTAGCTGTAGATTTGTAGGACTTGGTACTGAGTGTCGAGCGCAGATCGCTGCTTCTACCATGGAGTCTATGCTTGCTGAGCGGGGAAGTTGGCCTGATGATTCTCGTCTGAAAAAGAAAAAAAAAAATAAGTAAATTAAGTTAAGAAAAATGTTGATCTGGCTAAGATAAGACTAGCTTAGCTTAAATAAGACTAGCTTAGCTTAGATAAGAAAAGACTAGCTTATATAAGACTAGCTTTTATTATGCACGCCTGCGACGTTATCTAGCTCGGGTGGAATTAAGTGTTAAAAAATGTAACGAGAACCCTTCGTTTTTCCGCGATAAATCCTATTAAAGCGAAAGTTTGGATGTAAGGATCGATGGATGGATGTTCGTTACTCAACCACGCCGCAACGACAGAACTGATTTGGCTGAAAATTGGCACAGAAATAGATTGTAGAGTCTGAAATAATACACACAATTTTAATTAAACTTATACTCCTTCATAATCGTATCGTGTTACGGCATGATTGAAGAACCAACGAACAAATCAAAATACAACTAAACGTTCATATCATTATTAGTAGCTATAACAGTATGCTCAGTGAAATGAACAAAGCCTCGGCAAAGCTTTGAGCCAAAAGATTTTTAAAAAGCAGTTTAATATACTACCAGAAACATCAGTCATCATTGCATAAATCTCATTCAATACCTAGAGTTCGAAAAAAAATAACAAAAGGAATTTTTAAGAACTTGTACAAAAGATCGCAGAAAAGAATACAATTCGTCAGTAGGTAGTTAGAATTTTAAGGTCGAATTTAATACGAAGGTCAATCTTGCTCTTGTCCAACAGAAAATCTACAGACGCTCATCTGTTTAGCACTTTTAGCAATTTAATCAACAGTTTTAATAATAAAATTCACTATAAAACAAGGCTTCAAAGGGGTAAAGGCAATTTTGGAAATTAAACTTCAATCACCGCTGGTCGACAACAAAGTTTTTAGCCAAGAGAATATAATCACTTCGTTTTAGTTTTCAGTTTAAATTTTGCTATAAAACAAATAGATAGTCCATTTATCGAGAAAGGCTTTAGGCTATATAACATCACGCTGCGACCAATAGGAGCGAAGCATCAGTGAAAAATGTTGCAAAAAAAAAAATTATCCATATTTAAAATATATTCTTTTAAAAACTTCTTAATCGCGATCATAATAATAGAAATTGACGGGGATGAAGTCGCGCGCAACAGCTAGTAAGTTATAAACTTGTTTAAACCATAAGTAGATTTGAACATACATAAATTCCGACGAATTGAGAACCTCCTCCTTTTGGAACTTGGTTAAAAAGCTCATGGAAATCATAAGCTCGATGCTTTTGCATCGCGAACTAAAAATAGAAAAGTTGTATAAAGTTTTTCACAAACAAGCACATAATTCTTTCCCATTAAAATCTTAAGAAGCGATGATAAAGAGCCTTTCAGTTTCGCTGACTCGGCGTCTTTCGACTTGAACCTTAACTGGGTCACGTATTTAACGCTCGGATAGGGATCAATGAGGTTCTATATATATTTCTTCAGCGTCTCAACTGAACTATGCATCCCTACTTGGCATGACCAAGAAGTACGATCTCAAGTGCACGTGGAAAATGAACTTGACCATGACGTCAACACAAGGCCGTGACATTTTAATATGGTGGTGTTTAATAATTAATTCTTATAGAGGCGTGCCTCTATAATAATATAATTAATCTATGATTAACACCGGAGAGGCTGACTTCATATTTTTTAGAACCTACATGATTGACGCCATCTTGGCGCTGTAAGCAGAAACGAGTGTCTCTGGAACTAATGATATTGCAAATAGAGCAACGACCTCTTTAGTTAATCTACGAATTCATCAATGAATTCATTGGTTAATTATAGAGGTTGGTGTGCCATTTGCAATATTAGTTCCAGAGACATTCGTATGTCAAATGTGGCGCTATTTGATCCTTATGCTTTCATTTGTATAGGGACAGCCAATCCAGTTTTAATTATAGATAATTGTTAAGATCGTTTTCCAAGGACTGTCCATGTCTCTCCATTTATTTTCATTTCTTGACATTAAGGAGATCGGGACAAAGTAGCCTTTTCCTTCCACCTTGCCCGTGACCAACAGTTTTACTAAGTTAGGACTTTGTGTACTATTCTATTGGGATTATTATGGTAGTTTCCAATTGTGAAAGAAAAATACTTTTACTAAATATGACACGTTTTATTTTACATGATATGGAATGCACTTTTTAGCTCGTACAGCAAGCTTATTAAAAGGAAAGCATAGTGTAGGAAGACCACAGACAACGCGTTCACGTCACTTGTTACTCGTATCAAAGACATTAATCTATGTAAGGTACATACCGTGGTACATAGGTACCTACGTTTATTATAATAAATATTTGTTGTCTTCCAACACCCCCTCTCAACGAATATTTATTTAACTGTTAACAAAATAACACAAGTTTAAGTATATCTAAATTATTACTATTCCTAAAAACATTACATACTATTACCTATGTAATCTTAATATACTTAACACTTTATTTCTCTTAATATTATAATCAAAAAAAACTTAACTTTAATTAGCAGAACACAGTGTTTCCTATTGCTTATTTTATAAGTATCTACTGTAACAATTTAGTTCTAAGTTTTTCAAACTTCGGTTTATTTAATGGTTTGGTTAAAATATCTGCTATATTTTCAGAAGTATTTATGTAATTCAACAATATTAAACCTTTATTTACTTGCTCGACTATATATTTATACCTTATATCAACATGTTTCAATCTTTTAATATTTTCTGAGTTATAGGCTAATTTAATTACAGATTGATTATCCTCATAAATTGTTATGTTATTACACTGAATATTAAACTCATCCAATAGACTTTTCAACCAATTTGCTTCAACAATACATAAACTCAAAGCAATATACTCAGATTCAGTTGAAGAAAGACTTATACATGTTTGTTTCTTGCTATACCACAAGATTGTACATCCAAACAATTTAAATATATATCCTGATGTAGATTTCCTATCATGCATGTCACCAGCCCAGTCTGCATCAACATAACCTTCTATTAATGTATTATTACAGTTGTAAACTAAGGAAAGTTGTAATGTACCTTTAATATATCTTAAAATTCTTTTCAGACACTTGTATAACAGTTGACTGGCGCAATGTTGAAACCTACTCAAGAAACTGACTGCAACACATACATCTGGCCTTGTACCACAAGCTGCATATAATAAAGAACCTATCAGTTGTCTACATTTTGTTTCTATTTCACTACTTTCAGACCTTTCTCTTTGTAATATTTGAAAATTAAAATTTTGATCTATCGGGGTGGAAACAGGATTACAGTTTAACATTTGGTATCTTTTTAATACTGAAATCAAATATTTTTCTTGGTTAAGAGTAGTTATACCATTTTCTTGTTTAATGTTTATGCCTAAGTATGTTGATGCTAAACCTAGATCTTTCATTTTAAAATTTTGGCTTAATTGAACTTTAAAACTTTGTATTTCCTGTTGATCTGATCCAAAATATAAAATATCATCTACATACAGCAAAACATACATATATTTATCCTTCTCTTTTCTAGAATACAAACATGAATCATTTTTAGACCTTGTAAATCCCTGTTTTGTAATAAAGTTGTCAAACTTCTCGTTCCAATACTTTGGAGCTTTCTTTAACCCGTATAGAGATTTATTAAGTTTGCATATCTCTCCTGTATGTAATTTAATGTACACTATTTCCTTTATATCCCCATGTAGAAAAGCACCTACTACATCCATTTGATAAACTGATTGTTTTAACTTGTTTGCCATAGCCATAAAAATCCTAAATGTTCCTAACTTAGCAACGGGTGAATACACATCTGAAATACCATCTTTTTGTTCAAAACCCCGTGCTACTAACCTAGCTTTGTACAATTTCCCTTGATCAGTATCTTTAATTTTGAAAACCCATTT
Source organism: Hipparchia sbordonii (assembly GCA_038048805.1). Lineage (NCBI taxonomy): Eukaryota > Metazoa > Arthropoda > Insecta > Lepidoptera > Nymphalidae > Hipparchia > Hipparchia sbordonii. The sequence continues at coordinate 11,415,832 of CM076109.1, read as the reverse complement.
GGTTGATATAATATTTGTTCCCTTTGGTATCTTTGGTATTGACCACTGTAAAAGTATTATTGACATTTAATGTATCCATTTCCCTTTTAATTGCCTCTTTCCATTGATCTTTATCATCCCTTGTCATGGCCTCTTCATATGTTAATGGTTCATTATATAATGTCACAAAACCTGTTTCATAATCATCAAGCCACAGTGGCGTTACCTTCTTTCTTGATGGTCTATTAACTTCTTGTTCCTCCTGGATATTTTCTCCTATTTCTTGACTGCTTTGTGAGCACCCTGGTTGGTCCAAGTACTCTTGATCACTTAGAGAACGTTCTTCTTCCCTCTGTATTATTTCATCTTGTTCTTCTAGTATAAGATCCTGCATGCTTGTTGTATCCTCTTCATAAAAGCTATGATATTCATCATCTAGCCTTCTTTCATATTCTTCTTCTAGATATTCTACCGGCCATTCGGTTTCTTCTAATGTTTGTTCTTTTGACATGTTATGCTCTGTTTGTTTTATAAATACAACCTCTCTTTTAATTAAAACTTCATTTTTATCTGGAAAGTAAATCCTATAGCCTTTTGTGTTTTCACCATAACCTACAAAATATCCTATTTCAGATTTAGAATCCCATTTAAGACGCTTTTGTTGTGGAACATGAACAGAAACTTTTGAACCAAATACTTTTAATTGTTTAATGTCAAATATACCTTTATTAAACCATAATTCATATGGTGTTACTTCTTTGACCCTACTTTTACTGGTTCTATTTAAAACATACACAGCAGTATTGACAGCTTCAGCCCATAGATCTTTATTCAAACTTGAGCTTAACAACACAGTTCTAGCTGCCTCAGTTACTGTCCTAATTTCTCTTTCCGCACACCCATTTTGTTCTGGCGTATAAGCACAGCTTGTTTGGTGTATTATACCCATTTTATCCATGATGAATTGCATCTGTTGATTAATAAATTCTTTACCATTGTCTGATCTAATTATTTTTACTTTGTGACCTAAGTTATTGGTAATATACTGTAAAAATTTTTGAATATACTTTACTGTTTCAGATTTACTAGACAAGAAATAAACTGTTCTAAAACGAGAGTAATCATCTTTTATCAACAAATAGTAATATGCACCACCTAATGAACTAACTTCCATAGGTCCGCACAAATCCATATGTAAAACTTCACCAGGTTGTTGACCTCTGACCTCACTTAAAGGAAATGGTTGCTTATGTAACTTACCTTTTAAGCAATCTTCACACGTAGACTCACTACTACTAGATGACACCTCAATGTTACTTCTCTTTAAAATATTTTTAACCTGTTCAATGTCTTGGTGACCCATTTTACTATGCCACTCTAACAAATTGTCACTGACTTTACCTACACATGCAATATCACTCTCTTTGTATCTAAACTCCATTATATATAACTTATCTTTCCTATGAGCTATTGCACATATTTGCTGTTTATTATTATTTTTCCTGAAAATACAGTTTTCTTTGTTCATTTCTAACACATATCCCCTGTCTGTAGCTGAACTAACAGAGAATAAATTTAACTTCATATCTGGCACATGTAAAGCACCATTTAACGTTGTTTCAATCCATTCAGTACCATTATATGCCTCTAAATGTATTTTACCTACACCTATTGCACTGATGACTGTACCGTCTCCTATTATTATTTGTTTTGGCACTGGAAAACTTTCATAATCCCTAAAAAGCTTAATATTATAGCACATGTGTTCTGAAGCACCGCTATCCATAATCCATGCATCCCTACTTTGACATGTCTGTGCATTCAGGGCTGGGGACATACTTAAATGAAATGCATTGCTACCTTTTTCCTTATCATTCGATACTACTTTAGGCTTTTTAGACTTATTTTTAAACCAACATTCGCTATAATTATGATTTGAACGTTTACAAAAATTACAAAACTTATTTGTCTTTGAAGTAAATTGACCTTTACCGCACTCAGATTTATAATGATTTAGTTCACCACACTTAAAACACTTACGCCCCTTTTTCACAGCTTTAAATGCCTCTGAGGTAGAGCTCGCTCCATCTCTCATTCGCAGTTCTTCGACTAACAACCTAGAAGATAACTCCTCATATGTCTGTTGATCTGCCGGAACGGATTCCCATGCAGAGACAAAATGTCTATATGACGCTGGAAGTGATGAGGTTATTTTGGTGATCGCCATGCTCGTAGACATTTTAACACCTAGAGATTCTAAGGTGGCTAAAGTCTCCTCAAATCGTCCCAAAAAATTCGCTACTGAATCCTTTTCATTGAATTTTAGGTTATAGAACTTTTCCTGAGCAATGTGTATTGATAAATTTCCTTTTTGTTCAAAGACAGTATGCAACCTGTCCCATATTTGCTTTGCTGTAGTACAGCTTAGCACTTGAGATATTGTTTTTTCAGCTAACCTGCCAACAATGATGTTCTGCGCCTTTGCATCGTTGTCTGCCCACGCTGCAAACTCTTCTTTGACCTCTTCCGGCCTCGGACTGGAACCGTCCACGATGCTCAAGACACCTGCCGCCCTTAAAAGTACCTTGACTCGAAACTTCCACGCCGCCCATTGCGCTGGGTCACGAAGTTTGATGTCGTTGATGGCGTTGATGTTAATTGCATCCATATTGCTGTTGCACACGCTTGACCACGTGGCACGTGTCTTCTTTGATGCTTTACCACACCGTATTTTCAACAATTGGAAAAAACTACTGCAATAGTATGAGCGTTGACTGGGCCCACGAACCTATTGGGATTATTATGGTAGTTTCCAATTGTGAAAGAAAAATACTTTTACTAAATATGACACGTTTTATTTTACATGATATGGAATGCACTTTTTAGCTCGTACAGCAAGCTTATTAAAAGGAAAGCATAGTGTAGGAAGACCACAGACAACGCGTTCACGTCACTTGTTACTCGTATCAAAGACATTAATCTATGTAAGGTACATACCGTGGTACATAGGTACCTACGTTTATTATAATAAATATTTGTTGTCTTCCAACATATTCGAAGTAGTGCAAGTTACGCCGCACATATTCGGTCGACAGCCTGTTCTGGAATGTTCCCCTTGTTGCTAGAATCAAGTTTGTGTCAAGAATAGGTTATTAGGTTAATAATAAATAATGCAATAAGGGGATAGTTTGACGTTCCAGACCATCCCGTGAACATTCAACTTTGAAGTGGGTTATACTGTGAATAACTTTAGTGAGTGTTAAGGACTATCCAGGGAGATCTAGCTCGTATATTCCGGGTAAGGCTGATACTTTAATTACCTCTCTTATTCAACTGAGAGATCTGCTTCAGATTGAATAAGCTCTATTGCGATCTTCGTGAGCTATTCAGAGTTTCTAAACTTTCCAAACACCTAACTAACTGCGGGTGACAACTATTGACGCCGGCGAAGGATTATTGGATTAACCAGATATGCAATATACTATCTGGAATTATAATAATTTTACATCTCTTGTTTGAGAGGAGCCATAGCATTCAATAAAGTGCTCATGACGTCTCCATGATTGCGGAATCGTGGTCACACAAGATTTTCACACCATTTGTGGAGTCTGTCCACAGAGGTTTTACGGCTGACGATTTCTTCGAGAGGACCGACGTTATTTAAATTTAGAATGTAATTTTAAGAACTATAGTTCTGGATATGCGCTGCAGTTCATTCGTCTCTTAGCCACCACCCGGGTTGGTGAGTTCTAAATTCTAGTTTGTTTTATTACTTGGACCAGAGCAGTCATCTGTACCGCATGTGTTGAACGTCTTGGAACATTAAAGTTAAAGTTTCATTATCAAACTGAATCTAAGAATATAGAAACTTTTTCCTTTTTGTCACACCGGCAACATACACACACATCTACAAATTTTACTTACTATTAATAGTGTAGTGCAATTTTGTTCGTATAAATCACCTGCTAGTGCTCTCTTGCTATCTTACGACAAATTAGCTTTGCTCCAATAATTTCAGCTACCTTTTTTCACGACAAGATTGCCCTCGACTGCGAAGTGACATTGCAGTCTAAGATGGTAGCGGACTAACTTAGAAGGCAGTTTTAATTAAGCCTATAGAGAACCCTAATTGCATCCTACACGCTATCATACTGATACGCAAACCACCTCAGGTCTGTTCTGACGGGAACAGACCTGAGGTATTTCAGAAATTATAAACTAAATTGAACCTGAGACGTTCACAACTGCACCCGGGATTGCGACGTCGTCAAAAGAGGAGGTCATTTTCGTATTTTCCCACTTCGCATTGAAACACTTTTCGTGTTTTAACGACCTCCCTGCTGCAGTGGCTGGCGTTATATGACTGGGAGGTCTCGGGTTCGATTCCCGGCGGGGGCAATTTGGAAATTTATAATTCATGAATTTCTCCGGTCTGATCTGGTGGAAGGCTCTGGCCGTGACAAGTTACCACCATACCGTCAAAAATGTGCCACCAAGTGATTGAGCGTTCCGGCACGACGGCGTGTAAAAATTGATTAGGGGTACCTTCTTAGACAGCATTGTCACTTACCATCAGGTGAGATCGCAGTCAAGGACTATCTTTTCATCGAATAAAAAAACGTATATGTTCAGAGGCGGCTTTAGCCCTTGTAGCGCCCGTGTGCAATCAATCAATATCTTAGCGACCTCTTGTAGACGCACGACCAAAATGGAATACTTACAATACAAGAATAACGTTTGACTTACAGTTATATTTTCACCAGTGAAAGGAAATTTATGTGCAAAAAATGGTGCAATTTTGAATGATGTCGGGAAGCAAGTGCCAACAACCCTGCGCCCGTGTGCGTTGCACACCCTGCACCATAGGTAAAGTCGGCAATGTATATGTTGACAAAGAATGGAAAGATTTTAAATCACTCAGTCCAAGCTCTCACAAGCAAAGCACATGTATCACACAGCGCCGGCTCTCTCACTGCAAAAGTGCAGCCGTCTTTGTGGAAATCCAAAAGCGCTTTTTATGCTTCAACCACAAACGTGCCGGAAACTCCAATTTTAGTTACAAAGATTTAGATTTTTAGATGGAGACCAAAAAAACAGTTCTGTAATTCTACTACCTTGCAAAATCATAAAAGTGTATTTGTGTGATGGTTTGTCTTTTATTTTCGTCGCAAAAGGTAATCCTTACTTCCTTACTAATATTGTAAATGGGAAAGCGTGTTTGTTTGTTGGTTTGTCCTTCAATCCCGCCGCAAAAAAGCAAGGGATCGATGTGATTTTTTGCATGGGTATAGTTGAGGGCCGGGAGAGTCACATATGCTTTTAATCCCGGAAAATCAAAGAGTTCCCGCGGGATTTCAAAAACTAAATCCACGCGAGCTAAGCCGCGGAAATCAACTAGTAAAGTCATAAATGCAAAAGTGTATTTATCTGTTGGTTCGTCTTTTAATTACGCTGCAAAAGGTACAATTTAGGACCTTAAGAGTGACATACTCGTAGGCTAAGCTAGTCTGACCTTTACAGGTCAGCTTACCTAAATTAATTAATTAATTAATTAACAAGGTGTAAGCCGGGTCAAACGCTAAGATAAAGAAGAAGGGCGGCTGACCAACATCTTAAGCTTTGTTGTTTGTTACCTTCAGATTTATTTATTTTATTCTTATTTTTTATCTATACAAATAAATAAAATTGAGGTGTCTGTTTGTAATATCAAAAGAGCAGCTTTTTACTAACTGCATACGAAAGTAAATACGGTACTCATAACAAGAAAACAATTTTTAAAATTTTTATCTGTCTGTCTGTCTGTCAATTTGTTGCCGCTGATATTATCGAGCATAGTATAGGCTACTTTTTTAACCGACTTTCTAAAAAGAAGGAATTGTGTTTTTCTACCTCTGTATATCGATATCTCCGTGATTTCTTAACCGATTTGCGTGAATCTTTTTTTAGTTGAAACAAAAACTTTGCAACTCTTCAATTCTGATGCTGCAGGGGTACTGCCCTCCTAAACTGTGGGGATTAAGAAACTATCGATTATGAACAGTTATTGTAGGTACCAAGTAAAGACTACATCGTTGAATTCCAGGACCCAACTCCTCAATCCTGATGCTGCAGGGTGTCTGCCAACCTAAACTGCGGGGAATTTAGGAACGCGGACGAAGTCGCGGGCGTCCGCTAGTGTACATATAAAGAGTTACAAGACAAACAATATATTAGAAGATGTGGACATAGGTGAAGCTTATCTCTAAAAAAATAAATTTCTTCCAGCTATTTGTAGCACAGATAGAAAAAAGTGAAAACTTTGAAATTAAATAAAAAAATTATTTTAGAATTTTGTGTACTGAAACTAACACTTCCCGATTTGTAATTACCTAAACTATCTAATTTATGTATTTGTAGATTATTTCTTAGTAGGAGTAAAATACCCTATTCCTTTAGGTATCAAACTCAGGGTTGCTGGGGACAAATCCTATTTCACGCAAGATGTCGCTCGGCTCAGTGAGTCGGATGCGTGAAACGAATTAACAAATTGAATAATAAACATGAAAATTCAGCGTCCCACTCGGTAACAGACGTTTGCGTTTTTGTAAAATATTGATATAGGGTCTAGGGAGGCTATTGTAACTACCGGGAAAATGCAACCAATATCTAATATCAATAATCTTCATAACATAAGTTTTCTTTAATTAGGTCCACCTATTATTTCTTACAAGGAGTATTTCTTTCTCTATCGTTTCATAGATTAGACTATTGAAAGAAAATTTATGTTATGAAGTCCAGCGAAATTTCGGAATTCTTCATGATACTTTAATTCTAATAGTAACGATCCCTTTAAACTCTTGTTTAGAGAGACAAATCAACAACATAGTATCTAGCATGTAATATAAAAATTCTGAATAAAAGTTTGAGGTTGTTAGCAACTCCTTAGGTACCGCCTATTGTAACGTAGATAATATTATGTAACTATGCATATTATATCCCTTTCTTCCCTCCGCTTCGGTTTCACATAAAGGCTAAAATACAAAACCTTGGCACATGCAGTAACTCAATTCCTATATTCCAGTGGCAGTGCAATATTACAGCTGAATTAATCAACGTGACTCGATGTAGTGGCACTTTTAAATCACTGGTACAGAATGTCACGCTCCCAAAATACTTTTTATTTCGGTTTCGTGTTACCGCATTGGCAGTTGATTGGACGTTTTCAGCATTCCTACTATTTTTATTTTTTTTTATTTTTTTATGTAAGTACAGATAAACATTTACAAGAAAATGTACTTAGAAGAAGTGGACAAAGATGAAGCTTATCTCTAAAAAAGAAACTTCCAGCTTTCCTTGAAAGTGAGTAAGGTGAAATTGTAGAGTGGTATAGCTACTTATGTATCCAATCTTGATGCACTATGTACTACTTGATTTACACTGCCATACCCTCCAAAGCTAGACCGTTACCATCTTAGATTGCATCGTCACTTACCATCAGGTGATATAGCAGTCAATAGTTTCTCGAATCAAATAAATAGTGCAGCAGGCTCTGTTTTTTTATAAACACACCTCTTTACAAGCTACCTCTCGTAATTGTATGCCATTTACATCATAATTAAACTAAAACTTGTTCAAACTTACTACGTGAAATACAACGGAGGTAAAATAGTTTGTTTTGCTCTAAATCTAAAGCGAGAGTAATAATCACGACGAAAAGCAAAAGCAATGCGACTGAAGTTTAAACTAAAATGAACCAAAGAGTTTGAATCAAAAACAAGTCACACGCAAAATTACTGAGAAATTCAGCTCGTCATATTTTGTTGGTTATTGGGCTGGGGTTTATTTAATCAGTAGGCTTTCCATCATTTGATAAAAGAGATCTTAAAACTTGAATTCTGAATTTATTTTACGATCAGTAAATTGTCGAAAATACACCCTGTTCAAAATGAACGTGGAAAAATTACCAGTTTAATTTAAATACAAATACAATCGTGTATTTATATTGTGCACTTGGTGTGGCGGGGAAAATAACTTTGTATTGCCAAGTTGTTTATGCTGTTGTGATGTTTTCACAATAATGTCCTCCCGACTGAATCCGGCTTTTTTACGTGCTCTTCGAGGCACGGGAGTCTCTCTCACCGCCAACTTTCTAACTCCGGGCTAGTACTGAGAAATTCCTGACAGAAAAATCCAATACATATTATAGCCCGACCCGGGAATTGAACCTCGTCATCTGCAGTCGAACTCGCTAACCACTCAACCAACGAGGCAATGGCATACCTAATATACTAGGATTTTAAAACTCATAAGTCTTTGTCTACAGCACGACAGTTCCGTATTTGAGAAATTTAGGTCATCTCTCGAGAAAACGTGTGTCTAGCTGTTCTTTTGTACATACGAGTATATGAGTTTCTGAGTCGTTATGTAAGATGAAGGTCGTGAAAGTGGATATTGAGGCTTGAAAGAATGGTGGACTTTTTTCTTGTATTGTTGATAAGTTGCCACTTGATACGATATCGGCATGGTTAGTGATCGATACACGTTCACGGTATACTTATTGGGTTTTATTACTAATAAGAAGACCAACGTCATTATATCAGCAACACGTGTACAACGTTAAACTTATTTACGTATATTTATGAATTCTCAATGTAACTCCAACCAAACCAAAACCAAAACGTCGATAAGTATTTCAGATCCCATCCATTGCACTATTGTCGTACTCACTCCTGTCGGCTGTTACAAATTTTACGTAAAATTATTACGTTAAATGTCGACTTCTGAGATAAGGGGATAAAAGACGCTTCCACCACAAAGATGTCCTGTCATTAGATACACTTCAGCTCTACGGACGAAACTTTGGAGCAAGACTAATTTCAAAGTTTGTAGTGTGCCTGCTATAGCGATGGGCGATCGTTGCAAAAAATAAAACAATCTAATGAATCGAACAATCGAACTATTGAACTATCGATTGTCGATTGTTATTAATAATAATAATAAAACATTTATTTAGCAGCAAAGCACAACACAACACATTTTAGAAGATAAAAAATAATAATTATAAAACAAAAACAAAGTAGGCGCCCTAAAGATTATTCGAAAAACTATGGAATAACAATCAACAATCGAATAAATATCGAAAAAATCGAAGAACGAAAAACTATCGAAAAACAATCGAAAATCGATAAACTATCGAACAATCGGAAATCGAAAAAATCGAAAATCGAATGAATATCGTAATGGTGTACCAAGGTGCACGGACATAGAGTTTGAAACTCAATAATTGCGCATGTAGTTATCACTGGACGGATCGGGCTGGACATACAGATAGCTATTATGGCGTAAGGATTTGAGGTGTTTTTTCGAAATTTCAACCCTGAAAGGAGTAAAAAAAATCTAACTTAACGTGAGCAAAGCCGCGAGCAAAAGCTAGTAGTAAAATAAATACCGTAGTGGAGTTAGGTACAAATTACAATATAGCGGCTCGGGCGATGATTTCATGAGACCTGAAGTGTGATATTATTCAATTTGCTGTTTCGTATGAGGCACTCTATTCACTGAACCGTGCGACGCGTTATATCAAATAGGCCGGCTTATGGCAGGTAGTTGGTAAATTGGTCGTGACATTACCACAACCCTAGGGTGCCTTTCATCCAAGGAGAAGCGGTGATGTTTAGCGAAGCATGCGTAGAGAGTTTAATTGTTACACTGACAACAGTTTAGTTTAGGACTACCCGCAGACTTGCAATTTCAAGTTGGGCAACTAAATCGCAGAGTATACTAATAGGCATAGTGACTTATGGTAGCCCGCACATTTTATATTCACTATGTCTATAGTATACTCTGCGATTTAGTTGTCCAACATGAAATTGTAAGTCTGCAGATACTCTAACAAGGATGTTTGCCAAATAATCCAATTACCAACACCAACTCTATATCAAACGTTCAGTTTGACGCTTTTTATTTTAATACTTACTTACAAATAATATAAACACATTAAATTTAACTTAGGACATATTTAGTAATATAAATATAATCCTCAATAGCCCAACGGTTAAAGGTGCAGACTGAAAACTGAAAGGTCGCAGGTTCAAACCCCACCCGTTGCACTATTGTCGTACCCACACCTAGCACAAGCTTCCCGCTTATTTGGAGGGGATAGGAGGATATTAGTCAACTTCAGCTTGGCTAATATTCATTAAAAAAAATATCTGAATATATAAAAAGAAAACGTGACTGAATGACTGGCTGATCTATCAACACACTGCTGATATCGGGCTGAAAGGCATACATCATAGGAAACTTACATACCACAAAAAATAAAACTTGACAATAACACAGGTATTACAAACATAATAACAGAGCTACGTCATAATCTACTTGGTAAGGTGGTTTAAATAATTATGTAATTAGTTAAGTGGAGTCACAGTGGAGTGCTCATACGAGAGTTCTACGAGTTGTTTGTTTTTGCTTTTACCTTCCACATTTCGTTTTAATTTATAACGAACTGGAAAAGTGAAACCGGATACCTTGTTTTGAAACCGAAAAGTTTTTGATTCGGAAGCTTCCAATTTCCGCGCTTTGATTGAAAGAGGTGGCGGCGAAATTCACCTACATTCCTTTTAACTCTTGCATGTTTTTCGTATAGCTTGAGAGATAAAGGGAAATTTTGTAAAGGTGCTGGAAAAAGGTAAGTGGAGCACTTAAATTACAGCCAAAATAACGTGAACAAAATTACCAACATTACAAAAACACATTGTGTCTACATTCTGGATATGGCATGCCAGTAAAAACAACTTTGTGCTACCAAGTTATTTTCTCTGTTGGGCTACGTTATAAACTTTGTGTTTTTGTTTACGTTTGTGTTGGCTTTAGCACGATTCAAGTAGTATTATCCAGTCTTTTGGTGACCTTGTATTGAGTAACGCAGTTTTGGAAGACTTGCTGCAAGTCTTGATTGGCAGCTGCTGGATATAAACGGTATAAGATCGTGTTCTGCGGCGTTTCTTGCACACGACTATATCCTGCATAAGGTGCATAATGAAACGTAGACCCCGAACTTATGGATTTAATAAAAACTGTCATACCGATTCCAGGTTAATCGGTCTGTATATGTCGTCACTTAACTCCATGTGTGATTGCTAAAATTGTAGTACGTTCGTTATGTGCCTGGAAACATATGATTTACCAGCTTAATACGTGGGTAGTTTACTTTAGACGAATTATATGACACTGTCAATATTTTCTGAAATCGACTACAGATCGGATGCTAGCTTTGATCAATCACCTGCATCAAATTCCCCGCTATCTCTTGAGCTATTTTGCGTGTTATAGTCTTGTGTACCCATTGTACATTCTGTTCTATTTCTATATTGAAATATTTCGATGTTCTAACATCTAACATACATAAAATATAATAAAAGATCGTAAAACTCTACGAAACGGCGAATGTGCAGGCGACGAAGACTTTAAAACTACACGGTTCTAGTCGATATTTGATATCAGGAGCTTACGATAAGTTTTCTAGAATCCTCAAAAATCTAACTTTTAACTAAATATTAATTTCCAGAGGTATTTGAGTATCAACTATATTTTTTATTTTAATAGGGTCTGTGCTATTACAGAAAACTAGCTGATGCCCGAGACTTCTTTCGCGTGGATTGAGGTTTTTAATTCCCGCGGGAACTCTCTTACGCTTTGGGTTAAAAAGTAGCCTATGTGTTACTGCAGACTAAAATCTATCTCTGTCGAATTTCAGCCAAATTAGTTCAGTTTTTGCAGAATGATTACAAATATCGATCAATCAAAACAATGCAATAAACAGAAAAATATTAGTTATTACCCGCATAATTAAAAACCAACGAGTAATAAATAGGTAAAAATTTCACTTCTGACATTTTTCCTCTGTCCTCATCACCCAAAACGGATATTTGCATTGATTTGCCGCTGAGGCACAGGCATAAATAAAATCAGATTTTTCAGTAAGATTGTACAGATTTAGAAAATAAATCGTATAAAATAAATTTGGACGGAAATTGCTTCGGCGTTCGATGTACCGCGCAATATTGTGGTTGTCTGGCTAAATGAAGCCTCAATAACCCAACGGTTAAAGATGCGGAATTAAAAGTGAATGGTTGCAGATTCGATCCCCACCCGTTGCACTATTGTCGTACCCACTCCTAACACAAGTTTTCACTTGTTTGGAGGGGAGAGGAGAACATCAGTCAAGGTCAGCTTGGCTGATATTCTTTTAACAAAGAAAAATATTCTACCGGCTTTCCCCCCCCCGCTTCCAAACTAGTTTTGGAATTAGCGTGCAGTTTAGTCGAGCAAACTTTTATACCGTTGCGCTTCGGCAGTGTGTCTCCATTTGCATTTTAATTTAACTTCGACTTTCTTCAACGCTGAATGGAAAATCCATTAAAAATTACAAACAACATCCACGAAGATTGGTAGATTCCCAACTTGTCATAAGATCCAACATTTCGCCTACATGAAATAAATACTTTTGAATTTCAATTCGAATTTGACATTAATACACCTTCTGTCAGATGTAATTTAGTTCAGACATGGTTCAGACATTAGATAGATACATAAATAATTACCTAGTTCGGATGCCTGGTAGATATCGTTTCTAAATAGTCAATTTATACGATTTATTATCAATTTGGCGTACCAGTAAAATATATTCATTCATTCATACATTAAAGTTACCTTTGATCCCAGAAAGTTCTTTTTTTTAATATATAGACTAGCGCTTGACTGCGATCTTGCCTAGAAGATTCACTCTTGATTTAAAGATATCCAAGTTATAGTTAGTCGGAAAAACGGAAGCCGGAAGTGCATTCCAAATTTTTACGGTGCGTATCAGAAACGAGGAAACAAAGCGCCTAGTGCGAGATCGCAGAATTTCGACCACGTAGCGGTGCAGATTCGTGCGGTGCCTTGCGGTTCGGTGGTAGAAAGGTGACGGTGGAACTAAATTGAATAGTTCTTGAGCACACTCTCCGAAATATTTCTTGTAGAATACCGACAGACAGGCCACCTTGCGCCGATGCTCCAGACTTTGGAATCTGAAGTTAAACCAGCGAAAAGTCAAAGATTTCCCACGGAGTCAAAATCGCGTAAAACCCTAAAGTTTCGGTCCATCTTGAAGTTACGATGTTTTGGGCGGCTGCTCCTTCTGTTCAATTTGAAATTGCCACCATTTATACTTGTCTGTTTCGTTGTCCTTTAGATAAATAGCGCAAGTGCGTGCTCCATTTCCCTTATAACCCACGACCTTATTATGTCAAGACGGATCCTTTAGGCTGCCTTTCCACCAGAGACGCGCTACTTTGCCAAGCTAAGGATGAATGTCAAAGCTACCAATAGAATGGCTTGATTTTTGTAGCTTATTTAGCTTTGATGGAAAGGAGTTCTACGAAATTAACTTTTTACATACCTATTAGTTGAAGTGAGGGATGCGAGCTAAGGACGTGAGCTAAGGATGTGAGCTAGGGATGCGCGAGTGGAACAGCTTTGGCAAGTACACAGCTGAGTATCAAATTAAACAATAATTAAGAGATTATAGTAATCTACATGGGTAATCTAATAACTGTACGTGCTCTCCGAGACAAGGAGTGACATGACGCCTATTTCCTAACTCCGAGCTAGTACTGAGACTGTCTTGACAAAAAAATCCGATACATTTTTGGGCCCGACCCGGGAATCGAACCGTAGACACCTCGTCATCTGCAGTCGAACTTGCTAAAGACAAAACCAACGTACTACGTAGCCAGCATGTTCCTTGCACAGCACAGCGCATCTTCATAACACAACGTACCGCTACACCGCTTAGCTTTGGTGAAAGAAGACAGTACTGTAGCTTAGTTCGGTTAGCGCTTAGCTCGGTTAGCGCTTAGCTACATCGCACATCTCTGGTGGAAAGGAAGCCTTAGCCTCCAATAAAGAACTTCATTACAGACACCGGCTCTATTCAAACTGTAACGTGAGAATTCCGAAAAATATCTTATTTCCGAACTTCTTATGACCTAGAAACCTCATACATATTCGTTTTGTGGAGATGAAAAATATTGTATTGCTATCACTTCTTATAACATCATAAATGCTAAAGTAGGTATGTTTGTTGGTTTGTCCTTCAATCACGTTCCTGTAACGACTTTATTCGCGTGTAGTAAGGCTTTTAAAAACCCCGAAGGGACACCTGTTACAAAGGTTAAGGGTCACTGTCAGTCTGTGTCACACTCCAAGTTCTCGACTATTAGCCATTTAAAATGATTTTTCAATGGAATGACGTGATCGTCAATCCGTTGTTTCGTTGCTGCTTAATTGGAGGAGAAACAAACAAATCAATACACTTTCGCATTTATACTCGTAAGATTAGTAAAGTATAGTAAATAAAACTCTTCAGTCCACTTCATTTCACTTCACGTTCACTTTTGACCTATACCACTCTATAATTTCACCTTACTCACTTTCAAGGGAAGCTGGAAGAAATTTCTTTTTTTTTCTAGTATCTCATAGCTTCACCTATGTGTATTTCTTCTAATATATTATGTTTTTGTATTGTAATTTTTATATGTACATAAAAAAATTAAAATAAAATAAATAAGGGGCGGACTAACGAATTCCTAAAAGGCCGGCAACGCGTTGGTGCCTCAGGTGCTATAAATGTTCATGGGCGGCGGTAATCGTTCGGCATCAGGTGACCCGCCTGTTCATTTGTTCACTAAAAATATTAAAAAAAAACGTCCAAGCGGCCACGCGTAGTTAATGGTATAGTAATATTTACCGCTCCCAGCTCAAACGCCTAGGGGTTTCGGCACCGCTCCTCTCCTCAGGGGTTCCCCGCACGCCCTGCGTCAGCAGCCGCGCCAGCCGGGAGCCTGTCGAGCTGCCGGTGCTCGATACTGACCCGCGAGGGGTCGGTACCCTGAAAAAAAAAAAACGTTTAAGTTACCCGTTAATCCTTATCCTTACTAATTATATTATAATTAATGCGAAAGTTTGTTTATTTGTCGATTTGTTGGTTTGTCCTTCAATCGCGTATCAACAAAGCAACGGATCGACTTGATTTTTTGCATGGATATAGTTGAGGACCGGGAGTGTGACGTAGGCTAATTTATATCTCGGAAAATCAAAGAGTTCCCGCGGGATTTTTAAATACTGAATCCACGCATGCGAAGTCGCTGGCATCAGCTTGTATTATAAAAAATATCACTCAAATACTCTATTCAAAAGCTGCATAAAATCTACGACGATGGATACCCGTAGGTCTATTAAAATAAAGTTTAATTATTGTTATATAAACACAATGCTATTTCTCTTTTTTTAATATTATAACTAGTCTCGGAAGTAGGTGTATAGCTTTAAATTATTAGACAAAGAGAGCGCTACCGGCGTGTGACGTCACAATTCAGTAGCTACATAGGAAATTTCGTTTTAGAAAGAGACAGATCAGTCGCAATAAAACGGCTTCTTATTTGTTTTTTGACCGATTTATTTTCCGTTTCAATTGTTGTAATATAATAGAGAAAATAAGGAAGATATCTTTATAATAGTAGGGCTGTAATATATTAATGTGAGATCATTAAACTTTATCAAAAAACGGTAATATAGGTAGACCGAACGGTGATAGGTCGTTATTATATTACCATATCAAATTTTAGCTGTCACGGACAGGCGAGATCGCTTAAATTTCATTTAATAATAAAATTCTAATTTGCTTTTCATGACGTGTTATTTTGGGGAAAATAAGATTGCTTTACAGGTACAGGCTTTCGCCATCGGCATCGCTTTTAAATACCAAAATTGAGGTGGAAAATCACTTGATTTATTTAAGGTGTTCATTTTCGTCGACTGTTTCTAGAAACCGTAAAAATAATTTTTCTTTCTAAAGTGCTTTACACACTGCAGACGTCGACCGAACCGACGACTTGTTGCTGGCGACAGACGTTTTTTTTTATTCGATGACAAGATAGCCCTTGACTGCGACCTCACCTGATGGTAAGTGACGATGCAGTTTAAGATGGTAGCGGGCTAACTTGGAAGGGGTACATTTAGGCGTCTTCACATTGTAGTAAAACGAGCGCGCGTCATGATTAGGTACGCATAGCTGTTAGCTAAGTATGTCCTCGCGCAAAAAATTAATCAGCCGCCGGCGAACTGATCAATCAAGTACGTAGAAGGAGTCATTGATTAAGGATATGCCACTAAGAAAAAAAAAGCGCCGATTGGCCTAGTCCAGAGATCTGTGTTGTCTAAATTGTGTCACATTTTAACCTGGATTTAACTAATTAAACAAAAGAACAACAAGTAAAACTTCGAGATTGCCACAAAAAAAGGTCGAATCTCATTACTACTCACTTCCGCGGGGCGCCGTGGATCGCAGTGTCCTTAAATTGTCAGTCATCAGTATAAATGCTGTGGAATTGTCGTAAAATTATTGCTACAGTATGACGATCGCAATTACCTCTGATTGGCTTGTACTCTCGCTATTGGAAAGCACTGCAATTGGAACGCAAATATGGTTGAGCGAAGCAATGGCTGGATCATGCGTCATGCTCGTGAACGGGTGCCACCAACGAGAATGGGTCTACTTTCTGTCTGCCCGTCTTAACATGTATTGGATTGTATTTAGGTATGCATTTTTGAAACTTCATTGTGGAAACACTGTATACATAGCATAGTTTTGGTACCTATTGTAAAAATTTTTTTTTTTGAAAAGAGCAACCGCCGAGTTTATTGCTAGCTCTTCTCGGCAGAAAGGGCATTCCGAACCAGTGGTAGATTCATCGACGATTCACAAGCACTTGTAACAGTGTATTTGAATAAAAAATATTTCTATTTCTATTTCTATTGATGCATCAACGAACGCCGTTAATTCAGCTAATCAGAGATGATAATCGATCACACAGGTGCAATAATTCATAGACTATTCGACAGCAAGTCAGTGCGAGCCGACGCGACGGTTCCGTTGTCATTGTGTGAAGAGCGTTTTATGTAAAGCCTAGCTTAGCCTGGGTTCATTTTAGGTTACAAATGTTTATTTAGGACATTATTCTTTTTTGTCTATTGCATTTTTCGGCAAAAAAAAAGACATTTCTATTCTTGTCCTTGTAATAATATATGTGTCAATGCGACATTGAGTGTTCCGTTAAAAGCCACCCTTGACCTCCTAGAACAAAAATAGACTACGAGAATGCTCTCAAATAGGTAGCTCTAGATCTCTTTGCCGTCTGTATTTTTACTAGAAAGGCAATTAGTAGCTACTTAAGCCTACTTGTTACAGTGTTCATTTATTTCTACGGGTCGTTATAGGACTTATAGGCATGTTGATTGGTTTCTTCTTTATGCTTTGCCTAAACTTTTTCCTATAAAAGAGAATAAACTTTTTTAAGATTCCATGATCGACCTTAGCGCCTCCTAGTGGTTAGTATAAGTCCAAAAACCTTCTTTGAGGTGATATTTATGGAATGCAAAATACTGCATCAAAATCAGTCTAGTATTTGCTCAGGAAAATGTTTATACCAAAGTTAAGAGCGCTATTGCAGTGTCCCCTTTTGGCTTACAGTCGTCAACATACCTAAGAATATATTCAGATGTAACTACAAAGCAAAAATATACATTTATAACAATATAAATATTAGGGTGCAACAACCTCATTTAATTCTACCAATAGTTTTTCAGGAAAATTATAGTATAAAAAGCATAAAAAAATTCGTTATATTCATAATATACTATACTGTACCCACCAGGGAGGATTAAACCACTAGTAGGGACCTACGCATCCTTTATCCCGAGATAATATCCTATGCCCTTTTGCGTGTTAATGCGCAAAAAGGTTCCTCTCACAAACAAGTGGAGAGATAAAGTGGAGAGTCCGCAAATAAACTGACACTCAAACAAATAACAAAATCACAGTTTTACAACTCTTCCACAGACTGTAGAGTCTAGTGTATTTATCACAGTTGTGGAGTTTGGAAACTTTCGTACACTTTGATAGATGATGCTTCATGAAGTTGCTCATAATATTTCTTAACGACAATCACTCTTTTCCTCTTTATCTCAGACTCAGGAACTTGGTGAACAAATGTCGACTTAATTAATTTTTAACCGACTCCTAAAAAAGGAAGTGGTTCTCAATTCGGCCCGTATTTTTTTTTGTCTATGTATGCCCACCGATTTTTCCGGAATTTCTTCGGAGATTTTTTTAATCAACAGCTCTCTGTCGAGCTTGCGAAATGGTCTCATGATTTTTTTTACCTTCAACCCCTTAAACTTGATGCTGCAGGGGTCTGGTCACCTAATGTGTGAGGATTTAGGTCGCAATAGCCCAATGGTTAAAGGTGCGGACTGAAAACTGAAAGGTCGTAGGTTCGAATCCCACCCGTTCCACTATTGTCGTACCCTATCCTAGCCAGTGGCGTAACTATACCGTTTGAGGCCCGTGGCAAATTCATCGGATGGGGCCCTCCCTCCCCCAATATAAAGAAGGCTCAACCAATGAGATAGGCCCTTCAGGCTGGGGCCCGTGGCATTTTGCCGTCTTGCCACCCTATAGTTACACCACTGATCCTAGCACAAGCTTTTCGCTTATTTGGAGAGGATAGGAGGGGATAGTCAATTTCAGCTTGACTAATGTTCTTTTTAAAAAAAAAAAATTAGAAACTATCGATTGCGAATTAATACTTTCTTTTTATGCTTTGTAGTGGCGTTTGAAGTCGGTTTTTTGAAAAGAATTTTTATATACCAAGCAAGAGCAATAAAGAGATAGTTAGTATATTGAAAACTTGACTGCGGTTATAAAAATACAAATACGCCATATGTACAAGCTTTCCTGGAAAAAGAAAATTTTAGTTCATAAAAGAAAACGGTTTTCTTCTAGGTATATTTACTTTTATCACATTATTTTATTACGACATGTTCATCCAACCATATCCATAATATTAGTTTAACAAAGCATGTATCTTGAATTCGTAATAAGAAAAGCCGTTTATTCTGTTTTGGTTACAAGTTGGATACATTTTATATATCGGTAAATAAGATGTCGAAAATAAAAAGGCCTGCGTTAAACGCGTTTGTACAGGTCGCATATTTATAACTAGCTTTTGCCCGCGGCTTTGCTCACGTTAAGTTCAATTTTTTCAACCCCTATTTTATCCCCTTAGGGGTTGAATTTTCAAAAATCCTTTCTTAGCGGATGCATACATCATAATAGCTATCTATATGCCAAATTTCAGCCCAATCCGTCCAGTGGTTTGAGCTGTGCGTTGATAGATCAGTCAGTCAGTCAGTCAGTCAGTCACCTTTGCCTTTTATATATTTAGAAGAATTACAAGTATATTACTCCGAAGTACGGGTGGATGGATATCCCTACTAATATTATAAATGCGAAAGTGTGTTTGTTGGTTTGTTGGTTTGTTGGTTTGTTGGTTTGTCCTTCAATCACGCAGCAACAGAGCAACGGCTTGCTGTGATTTTTTGCATAGGGGTAATTTACGGGCCGGAGAGTGACATAGGCTACTTTTTATCCCGAAAAATCAAAGAGTTCCCGCGGGAATTAAAAAACTAAATCCACGCGGACGAAGTCGCGGGCATCAGCTAGTAAACAATATTTTACATATACCTAACTAAGGGCATTTTCAAGATTAAATTTTATACCCACTAACAAAGAAATAGAGTTTCCCTTGGGCACTATTGGTTTAATTTTGTAGTTTTCTTACTGAGTTTATCTACGTAATGTTTCTTATAAACTAACGTGTAACGTTGTAGGTTAATTTTATTATTAAGAAACATTTCGTAGATAAACTAAACACTAACACTAACCTAGATTCATCAAGAACGATGCTGTAGTTCCAGCTTACGTTTAGGTCTAGTTTCTATTAAGTTAATGTGACCATGTTTCAATAATTTGTAAATAACTTGTAGGACAATCTCGAAATTGCGTACATATTATAATCAGCATTTATACCCTTAATTCGTTAAAATAAACAGTTATCCATGATAAAATAAGTTATACTTGGGTTTTAAATTTTCTGGGTTTCATTAATAAGAGATTTTTTGTCATGTAAAGTATTACTTATGCTCTTACTTATCTTTTAATGATATTATACTTATACGCTACACACAACTTAAATAGTGGAAATCGTATACAGAAACATAATTTTAGCAACTAAGGGCAAACGATTTATTAACAAAATGTTCACATTAGATAATAATTAATAATCAACGGTGCGCTTTCACATTAGGTTGCTAGCAGCGCGATTGTTGCGCTGCTCAGAAGCGGATAACTTCCACACTAAAAAAAGTATACCATCGCGCGGCTGTAGTTGTAATCAAAGACTACAGTTGATTGTAATGAGAAGGTATCTTCTGCTGCCGCGCTGCTAGCGACCTAATGTGCAAGCGCACTTATGATCAAAGAGATCCTTAATTCGTAAGAGAATTTTCTATATTCGGCTAAAATAAATTTAAAATTTTAAGAAAGTATAAGGAAAGTTTAGCAATATGCTTTCAATATTTATTCCGGAAGTTATTTAACTTTGTTGGTCATTTAAATTATGAGATAGTTATCTAATCATCGGAAAAAATCCTGCTTTCTTTGTTAAGTTGGTCATCCTGGTTGGTTGTTTCACTTGCCTCGTTTAAGCTCCAATTAGAATGTCGCCGATCCTTGATGAGTTACCGCTGTACATAGTAACTCTAGTTACTGATACCCGCACCTCAGCAACAGGGTTAGGTCACAGCTGAATTAGACACAATCATTCTACTTACATAGTCCGAGAGTATAGTTAGAAATTCTCTGTTTTATCGTGTGATTTTAGCAATTACAAACATACTTATTAAGTCAAGTCCTTTAATCAAAATTAGATAACACTTGTTGATGCCCGCGACTTCGTTCGCGTAGATTAAGGTTTTTAATTCCCGCGGGAACTCTCTTGTTTTCTGGGATAAAAAGTAGCCTATATGTTATTTCAGACTATTTGGAAGGGAGAGGGAAATATCAGTCCAGTTCAGCTTGACTTGGCTGATTTAAAAAAAAAGTAGTAAATAAGATAATCCGGCCATATTATGTCGGGGGTGTCTTCAATTTTCAATTTACACTTGTTGCCACTTTTTTTTTTTTTTTTAATATTTTTAGCGAGCAAACGAGCAGGCGGGTCACCTGATGTTAAGTGATTACCGCCGCCCATGAACACTTGTAGCACCAGAGGCACCACCAATGCGTTGCCGGCCTTTCAGGAATTTGTTGGTCCGCCCCTTGAATAACCCCATGTTGTAATTCAGTGGAAACACCGTCGCAGGAAGTTGGTTCCACAGTTTCAAAGTACGTGGAAAAAAGGATCTGGAACATCGGATGGTCGAAGTGCTCCAGGCACCCAGGTGGTGAGGGTGAAATTGTTTTCGGTGGCGAGCGGTGCGGTTGTAGAAGAGAGACGGTGGAATAAGGTCAAATAGTTCTTCAGAACACTCCCCATTATATAGCCGATAGAATACGCAGAGAGAGCTAACATCTCTGCGGTGCTCCAGGCTTTCCAGCGGGTTGGTTAATTTGGGATTGCCCACAAGCCGAACTGCCCGCTTTTGAATCCGGTCAAATGGAAGGAGTTGGTATTGGGGTGCTCCAGCCCAAAGGTGAGAGCAGTACTCCATATGCGGGCGGACTTGCGCTTTATAGAGTAGGAGCCTATGCTCGGGCGCAAAGTACCGCTTTGCTCTGTTGAGCACCCCAAGCTTTTTCGAAGCTAATTTAGCTTTTCCTTCCAAGTGATCCCGGAACTGGACGTCGTTCGAAATGCAGACACCAAGAATCCCAATGCTGTTGGAAGGGGCTAGGGGGGTGTTCTGGAAGAGAAGAGGTGTGGTGAAGGGGGTCTTTTTGGCGGTGAACGCACAAACTTGTGTTTTTGAGGGATTGAAATGGACAAGATTTTGTGAACCCCATACTGACACTTTATCAAGGGAAGCTTCAATGTCAGACACAAGTTTGGCTCTATTCTCCTCTAGCATTGCGCGGGAAAATTGTGCATTTCCTTTGTAAAGGGCATCACCAGTTCTGTCATCTGCATAACAATGGATGCTGCTGTTATGCAACATGTCATTGATATGCAGAATGAACAGTGTAGGCGATAACACTGAGCCCTGTGGAACGCCTGCATTGATGGGCTTAGGGTCAGAGCAAAAGCCGTCAACAGCGACTTTGATGCTGCGTCCCTCAAGAAAGCTAGCGACCCAATTACAAAGCAGCACGGGGAGTCCGTAGGATGGTAGTTTCGATAGAAGGGCCCTATGCCAAACCCGATCAAAGGCTTTGGCGATATCAAGGCTAACCGCAAGGGCTTCTCCCTTACTGTCGATAGCATCCGCCCAACGATGCGTGAGGTATACAAGAAGATCACCAGCAGATCGGCCGTGACGAAAGCCATATTGACGATCGCTGATGAGCTGGTGCTCCTCAAGGTAACTCAGCAGTTGGGTGTTAATTATTTGCTCCATGACTTTAGACAGTAAAGAGGTAATCGCGATAGGCCTGTAATTCGAGGGATCCGAATGATTGCCTTTTTTCGGGATTGGATGAACCAGGGCAGTCTTCCATGAAGACGGAACAATACTAGAGGAGTAAGATTGCTGAAACAGACGCGTTAAGACGGGTGTTAACTCCGGAGCACACGTCTTCAGCACAACCGCAGGAATACCGTCGGGCCCACTCGCTTTGTTGACGTCGAGAGAGAGAAGAGTTTTACGCACAGCGCTCTGAGTGAAGCGTATATCCCTAAGAGAAGATGGACACCGTTGGATGGTAGGCGGTGTTCTCCCGCCGTCATCAAGCGTTGAGTTGGCAGCAAAGAGGGTGCTCAGAATTTCAGCCTTCTCTTTGGCAGTGTGAGCCAAGGTATTGTCCGGTTTGCGTAAAGGCGGAAATAGTGAACGGCAGAAATTGCCTTGTAAGGTACGCTTGAGAGTAGCGGCCCTGTTACAGATCCCGTTGAACCATTTCTGAGCGCGCTCCCCGGAGGGTTTAAGAGAGCTGGGAATATAACAGTCCATACCCTGGAGTATGGCGTCAGCAACAGCCTCAGCACAGAGGCTGGGGTCATTAGTAGAAAAACAAAGCTGTGACCAGGGGTACGAGGCGTAGAATTCACGCAGCCCATCCCAATCAGCTGATTTGTAGTGCCATACTCTACGGCTACCGGTATCACGCGTGCGAACAGTAGATGGAAGTTGCACGGAAGTCTGAACCAAGCAGTGATCAGATGTTCCGAGTGGATCATCGACACTAACAGAGTAGCCGGTAGGGTGAGTGGTGAGGAAAAGATCTAATATAGAGGGAGTGTGATCAGCGATATCGGGGATCCTAGTGGGTTTAGTTACCAGTTGGGTGAAGTCGTATGCCAGGACAAAATTATGAGCACACCTCCCAGCGTGGTCAGAAATACGTGATCCGAGCCATTCCATGTGGTGGGCATTAAAGTCCCCCAGGATCACCACCTCCGCGGAAGGAATATGCTCCAGCACATAGTCTACCGACCTTTGTACGTGGTCGAAGGAGAGGAGATACCGTCGAGATTAAGCCGTGCGGTATCAGGCACGGCGACCCTTAAAGGGGACTGGGATTGTCAGAGCCTCGTTTGCAGACCGGCAGGGTGCACCACGAGCAGGTGAGGTTGACATGGCCACAGAGGTGTTGTTCGGGCCACTTGCACCCCAAAACTTGGTGCGGGTTGTTACGTTCCCTCAAATATGGTTGAGCGAAGCATTGGCTGGATCATGCGTCATGCTTGTGAACGGGTGCCACCAACGGGAATGGGTCTACTCTACGGCTGCCCGTCTTAAGAAGGATAGTAACATGCAAATGCAGGCCTTATGCATTTCTGAAACTTCATTGTGGAAGCACTGTGTACATAACATAGTTTTGTTACCTATTGTAAACAATTTTTTTTTTGAAAAGAGCAACCGCCGAGTTTATTGCTGGCTCTTCTCGAATCAGTGGTAGATTCATCGACGATTCAAAAGCACTTGTAAAAGTTTATTTGAATAAAAAATATTTCTATTTCTATTTCCATACCTGAGTACCAGAGAATCAGTCCTATCTTCGCTGGCAATGCTGGAGCGAGGCGAGTTCCCCAGCCGACTGCTGGCCGACTTGCGCCTAAGTTCATGAGGGTCTGGCTCGTCTTTGTTGATGAAGGATATGCGAGGCGCGTGCGCACGGAGACCGCACACTTTGTGCGTTGATACGCCACGGCATAGCAGCTGGCTTTGACTTAAATCTGTAACAAGGAATAACATTTGTCTGAACGACCATGGAATGACCAAGCTCTTACTGGGATGCACGTTAAAGTCTAAGATAGAATAGAAACACCACTACATTGGTAATACACTATAGTCATTAAGAATTTATTGTACCATCTTTCATGTAATGTGTATAATGCAATAAAAAAAACTCTTCCGAGCCCATATTCTTTGTATATTGACTTTCATTCAATCTTACTTAAAATATTACTAGTTGATGCCAGAGACTTCGTTCGCGTGGATTAAGGTCTTTAATTGCCGCGGGATTTCGCTTATTTTCTGGGATAAAAAGTAGTTATTCATGTCTATAACCTATCTCTGTACTTTTCAGCCAAATCGGTTCAGTCATTGCAGCGTGATTGAGTAAAAAACATGAATCCATTTATCCAGTCGCATTTTTAGTAGGATTAGCAAGATAAATACCAAAGTTTATGAGTATGGATGGATGGATGTTTGTTACCTACTCCTTCACGCCACAACGAATGAACCGAATTGGCTGATATTTGAAATGGAGATAGCTCACGCCCAGCATTAATACAATAGACTACCTTTTATCCCTGAAAATCAAAGAGTTCCCGCGGGAATCAAAAAGGTAATCCAAGTCGTGGGCATCATCTAGTACGTACTTATTATATTTCGCTATAGTTGTGAATCATTCTATAGGCCTAAACCGGCATTGATACTCAAAGAATTATGGATTCGAACCGACCGCGACGACGCAAAGGTTTTTCTTTGACGCGTGTCGAGCGTTGCCAGTCGTCCCGTATTTCCCGGGACATCCCGAATTTTAGGCATAGTTTAAAATGTCCCGGCGGGACTGACTCTGTCCCGTATTTTTTTCATTATGAAATCGATCCAAGTATTCACACACGCAACGTTCGTAAAAAAGCGAGTTGATCACCGTTTTTAATTACGATTATAATTGTATTGATTTTACAGATATGTTGAAACGAATAGAATTATGTTAAAACTGACTTGATCCTCGAAAAATTATCAAAAAAAAAAATGACATTAAATAATTTTTTTTTTATTTGTCCCGGGCAAAAAACCGAAATCCCGTATTTTTTGCCTATTTAACCGTTTGTCCTTTATAGGCTGAAAAAAAATCTGGCAACCCTACGCGTGTCCCTTATTTCTTTACAGTCGACTTGATGCCACTCGACGTGTGTGTGAGGGACGCGAATAAACGTTTCTTTAACGAACCGCTTCGGTGTGGAAAGCCCTTCCGGCATCACGTACAGACCCACAACTTAAGTAGGTACCTTTGAGGCAAAAATAGGCTTCTTCTAGGCAATCGATCCTCCAATCTTATGCTTATTAACCCTTTCTTTTTTTTTTTAAAGAATATTAACCAAGCTGAAGTTTACTAATATCCCCCTATCCCCTCCAAATAAGCAGAAAGTTTTTCCTAGGAGTTCGTCCTACAATAGTGCAACGGGTGGGGTTTGAACTTGCGAGCTTTTAGTTTTCAGTCCGCACCGTTAACCGTTGAGCTATTGAGGCTTCTATCAGGTATTTTTGTCGTCAAGCAAATAATAATTAACCTAATAGGTAGAACCGATTAAAATGTGGTTCATTTTATTTTCAATTAGCTGATGCAAGCGACGTCGTTCACGTGGATATAGTTTTAAAAATCTCGCAAGAATTTTTTGATTTCCCGAGATAAACGGAGCCTATGTCACTCTCGTCCTTTACTATACATACTCGCCAATCCGTAACTCAGTTGCAGCGTTATTGAGGGACACACCAACTGACAAACAAAAACACTTTCGTCCGATGTATTTGGCCATGACAACCTTCTGATCTTACGGGAATAAGAATATCTTAAGTACATTTTCTGAATCCAAGCTACCTAGCTATGTCGGGCCGATTTCACCAACGTAAAATAAGTCTTATCGTAAAGTGATTATATAATACTAGCTGTTGCCCGCGACTTCGTCCGCGTGGATTTAGTTTTGAAAATTCCGCGGGAACTCTTTGATTTTCCGGGATAAAAAGTAGCCTATGTAGTGAAATCCCGGAAATTTTATATATATTTTTTATAGAGGAGCTGGAGAGTGCTCCAGCTCCTCAACTATACCCATGCAATAAAACACGTCGATCCGTAGCTCTATTGCAGCGTTATTGAAGGAAAAACCAACAAACCAACAAACAAACACACTTTCGTATTTATAATATTAGTAAGGATAAGGATTTTGGCAGATTTCTCATACAATTTATTCTTACTTGAAATAGGCACTCAGAGTAAATTAAACCTGAAAACATGTTTGAAGTGTTTACATGTAAAAGCCTGTTTACTTGTCGATCGAACCATTTCGGCGAACAAAGAAGTATTGTTCTTAAGTGGACAAATATTTTGCCAAAAGCCAATACGGTGTACGGCAATCGGAGATGCGGTAGGGATGCGGTAAGGGTGCGGTAGTATTTTATAGAAATTCTTCGTAAACCTGCATTCCTGATCCCGGTAGGTACACCTTATTGGTTTTTGGTAAATATTTGTCTAGTTTAGAACAATACTTCTTTGTTTGCCGAAAATATTATATTTCATCTTACTCAATTTCAAGGGAAGCTGGCAGAAGCTGCCTGGCTGGCTTTTTTTTTTTTAGAGATAAGCTTCACCTATGTCCACTTCTTCTAATATTTTTATTTCTTGTAATCTATATATATAAAATTCAAAGTCCTGACTGACTGACTGACTGACTGAGATATCAACGCACAGCCTAAACTACTGAAGTTAGAAACTTGAAATTTTTACAGTTGGTTCCTTTTATGACGTAGGCGCACACTAAGAAAGGATTATTGGAAATTCCACCCCTAAGGGGTTTAAATAGGGGATGGAAGTTTATATGAAACTCCGTCATTTTTCAAGCTGTTTCCATCAAAGTTGGTATTTAAGCTTTCAGTTAAAAATAAAAAAGTACGTGTGTCACAGTTTTTGAAAATTCCACCCCAAAATCTAATTCCACGCGGACGAAGTCGCGGGGGCAAAAGCTAGTTCTTTAAATGTACATAAAATAAAAATAAATAAATAAGATTCGATTGAAAATTTACAACCCTTGTCCAATGTACAATTTGCAACCTTTATAACCCCATTTTAACGCTTCTCTGAGAGAAGGAGACTTGCACTCAATAGTGAGCCGTTAAAATCACATCTGTATTTTCTCGTCCATTCACCAATAAACTGTGTAATTTTCTCCCATCTTAATCACTATGTTACTTGATGTCGAATGGAACACGTGTGACCGATCATCGTTATCGATTCCAAGCACAAGAAAAAACCTTCGCGACGTTTTTCCCAAGAAGCCTTTAATCATTTATCACGTGGCCAGCAAGAAAACTTGTCGGGAAATGTGGGGAAAAATTGAATTGGGGAAATACCCATGTTATGATAAGATAGAGTTTTGCCGCATTTACGTTAGGACTAGCTATTGCCCGCAACTTTGTTGCATGAAATAAGGGTCATGTATCTGTGAACCTTTACCCGTGGTCCAAGTGGGATCGACCCCCATAATAAAGCAGTGAGCGCACGGTTTACTCGCATTTGTACCTTCTATACGTTCACTCCAAGTTGGCCGTCATCGACCGTACAAATTGACGTCATACCATACCGTTGACTTTGTACTCTACACATAGTTCAACGAACTGATACCATACACAGGGGGTGTGGCAGTTTACATTAAAACCGTACCCTATATCGTGCCGAAACGCTAAATCGCTTGGCGGCACATCTTTGACGGTAAGTTGGCAACTAGCCACAACCGAATTCTCCCACCAGACGAAATCAATTTCACCTGTTACAATTACAGAATTTAACTTGGACTTTGGAAACAATTACGCTAAACGATTATACTTTACGCCATCGCCCTAGTTAAATACTCTAAGGCTTAAGATAATAAAGTTTAGGCCCCGCTTTATCTTTGGGGAGATGATTCTTTGATTGAAGGGAGGCTCATTTTATCGAAGATCCTGTTATATTTTTGAGATTTAATTTGTTTGATGAAGTTGTGGTAGGTGGGTAATTTTCAGTAATTGAGTGCTGAAATGTTTATTTAGTCTAAGAAATGGCTTAAGGCCTCTACGAACTAACGGCAGCATTTTTAACGGCTTCCTAGACGTTTTTTATGCAATAACTTTAAGTATCTAGCTTTGTCTGCAATTATATCTGATGATAAGTGACAATGCAGTCTAAGATGGAAGGGGAAAGCTAACTTGGAAGGCCGATTCAATGCCGCCAAGCAATCTAATAAAAAAGCCATCCCAAGTAGGTAAAGCGGTGCTGGATAGACTAATACTCAATTTTTTTTTTAATTTATTTACATCAACAACTTCCATACAAAGAAAGCCATACAAATTCTATTACAATAGATATCAGTATGGTTGTCACTATCAGGCGTAGAATAGTACATTATGGTACAAGTGTGAAACATTGGTGATTGCCGCTGAGGCGCTATTGAGACCCGAGCCGTTAGGTGAGGGTCTTAAGGTAGCCGAGGACGGTAATCATCAATACACACGTGTATCATACGACGTTTTTCAACACACTTGTGAAGAAAATAATACTAAAATAGCACATTATGGTACAAAACAGTGAAAACGAGTTGTGAAAATTTTTACGCAATGGCGGGAAAAATTAATCAGTTTTCCGGAATGCGCGCGCACCTTTAATGGCCATAGACTAAAAGAATGAGGTTTCTTTTTTTTTTGGCTTTTCTCGGATAGCCACGTACAAAATGGGGAATTTCAACTTAAAACAATGATAAAAAAGAAAGACAAAGCAGTTAACAGTTAGTTAAAGTATGTCCACAAAATGTCATTGTAACACTTTATGCGGGGAATTAATTCACGGAAGTTCTATAAACTTGGGAAATGCAATTGTTATGAAACACGATAAAGTACAAGATTCCGGACTTGAGATTGCGTAATTCTATCAAGTCCAATTTCAAATCAGATCCAAGTAAGTTCGCAATTCAAATATACCTACTCGTAAAGTTATTGGGACATGAGATCTGAAACCCACTCATAAGCTGCTTGATAAAACCTTTTCCTCAAAGCCTTTTATTGGAGCTCAAAAAGTTTTGAAACTGTTCCGAGCTCCTATTTTAATATAATATTTTTATTATGATTTGAATAAGCCAAGCAACTACTTGATAAAACCTTTTCGTCAAAGCCTTTTATTGGGACCCAAAAAGTTTTTGTAGTTACCTCAGGGCCGTTATAATCTATAGGTTTCTGCCTATGTACATCGATATCTCCGTGATTTCTAAACCGATTTGCGTGAATCTTTTTTTAATCGATACAAAAACTGCGAGATGCTTCCATAAAAACTTTGAGTTCAAAACTCCTCAATCGCCTTCTTCTTTTTTGTTGAAAAATCCGACATAAATACCAGTTCATCGGACTCCAGCCGAATTTTTTTGCGAAATTTGGGAATTTATAGTAGGGGAATAAAAAAAATAGTTAAATCAGTCAGTTAACAATTGAGTTGTAGGTATATAAAAATAGAGGACGGAATGAATGCTATCACCAAATTTTTTGTTCAGAAAGGCATCCGCGCAATTCGAAAACCGTTTGGAAAAAGCGGCACAATTTAATGAATTCTCTAATAAAGAAAATTCCAATCAACCACAACGAGAACTCTGCAGTTTTTATAAAGAATTTGATGAAAAGGCCGTATTTCCATTGTATTAAAACGGCACGGTAGCTATATACAGAGTGTATATTAAGAAGTCCTTGAAAATTCTCAAGCGTATATAATTATTGCATCTCTGGACATAGAAGCCTCACAGTTTTTGAATAATTCACAACCATAGTTTTCACAAAAATCTGCGCTGCAGGCGTTTCTTCTGTGTCATGTCACCGCATAACCAATCACCTAGCGTTTCGCCAATGTCACAAGTAAGCGCAATATTATTTTTCAATTTAATAAGATAACGAAAAAAAAGGATTGGTTTTCTATTATATTCAATGTTTTAACAGCTGATTCTATATTATCAAACGAAAATACTTAACACTTTTCAGTATTTTCTATGAGTTGCTTTAAACATAATATGTGTTTATTTTAATTTACATCAAATTCTTAATTAAATGATACCATGTACGCATGCCATGCCATAAATTCAGCCAAACACACAGTTGAGACTGTGGCAATGGTTAATGCAGCTTTTCCCCCATCGATGATCATCTGTTTCATGTCACGAGGAGGTTACTGATCGAGAGTGACGTGCCGCTATGTTTGAAACAGTGGAAACTCCCTCAATATGGGGACTACGAGTTACGGCTCTGTCCGGTTCATTGGCTTCAACTGGAAGACAAATGAGGATCTCACCCCCATCCATAAATAAAAGTAATTGTGCACGCGCGGTTGGGCGTATAGGCGTATAACAGTTTTTTATCGTTTACCTTAAATATGCAAACGATAAATAAGTAAATAATAGGTATTTTGTTTCCTGAAACATTCCAACAACAACTGTAAACGAATTTTTAACTTCTATTCCGTAAGTTGAAGGCTCAAGGTAGCCCAGCGTGAAGTAGAGGGTTATGCTAGAAGTATATATGCAAGAGATCTGTGTCCAGCAGTGAACATCTATTGAGTGATAAAGAAAAAAAGAAGATTCCAAGAGTTCTAGGTAATATTACTGTAAATGCGAAAGTTGGTTTGTTGATTTGTTCTTCAACGTGCAACAACAGAATATCGGATCTCTAATAATGCTCTGTGTTTTAATCCCCGAGACAAAGGAGTCCCGCGGCATTTTTCCACACCTAAAACGCTGAACCGAATCGATTAAATTTTGGTCAGACCAAGGTCAGACATAGTCCCACAAGATTTTCAAAAACCTAAACTCACACGGATGAGTAAAGTCAGGTAAAACATGTGGGAATTCTTTGATTTCTTAGGTATGTCGGTCTCTACGGCACAAACTATCTCTTTGCCAAATGTCGAAATGTTTCAGCGATTTCAGCAGGAGCTTGCGCTTGTATTAGTTTTGCATGAATTAGCATGAATATTCATCTACATCACTCTACATAAAGTAACATGAAAGATCGTAAAAACGCCTGTTTCAAATTCGAGATCAAAATCGAACCGAGCAATCAAGATTCTATAGCATATTTATTTATATATAACTAGTAGTTCGCCCCTCGCAATATCCCATAGTTCCCAAAAGTTTTAATTATATATTGTAATAATTAACTTTTAACATTAGACGCAATAAAAAAAATAATAGTTGACATTAAACTGTTTTACTGACACAGTGCCATCTATTAGCATTATTGTGAAGCTATTAGCATTTAAAATTAAATAATTTCGTTTCTTTATAACATTTATCTAATTTTAGTATTTGTTGTTCAAGTACAGGATATAACTGAATTTTCAATCAAGTTTCACGTTCTAATATTCAGTAATTCAGAAGTTATAGGGCTCTGACAGACATTTGGATACACACTTCTCTGTCCAGTACAGACAAGCGCCCTAGTTGACTCAGAGAACTCGCTTCGCTCGTTCAATTATGTCCTCCCGACCGAATCCGGCCACGGCGGCCAACCTCCGCAGAGATTAGCCAACACAGGTGCACTCTCTATTCCCTCACTCTCATAGTCCGATGGGACCTCTCTCCGGTCGTGTCGAATTTCTATCCCATCAGGCGCAGGATCGACAGCTTTACGTGCTCTCCAAGGCACGGCGGTGACTCACCGCCAACTTTCTAACTCCGGGCTTATAGTACTGAGAACTTTTTGACAGAAAAGTCCAATATATTTTATAGCCCGACCCGGGAATCGAACCCGGGACCTCGTCATCTGCAGTCGAACTTGCTAACCACTAGACCAAAGAGGCAGTTATTTATTAACTCATACCTAAGTAAGTTTGTGGGACTGCTCGCCCTGAACTATAACTGACAACTCATCATTCATGTCCCTCGTAAGATGGAATGCTTAGAGTTTTCGAACTTTTCAACCGCCCGCACCGAAAAAGTTATTACCGAGAACTTTCACTTTTTATAGATCCCTAAAATTAGCAGCAGTAGGTACCCATAAAATACATCTTCTAATTTTTTAAAAGATATTAACATTTTATGTTGTAACGCATATAAAAAATGTCTATTTTAGCTCTTTAAATCTCAATAGCCTAACGGTTAAAGAACGGAAAACTAAAAGGTCGAAGATTCAATCCGCACCCGTTGCACTATTGTCGTATGTACCTCACTCCTAATGAAAGTTTTACGTTTATTTTTATTACCTGACACGGGACTCCTCTACGGTGAGCCGCTAAATGGCGCATTTTATATCAACGCCATGGCGTTGATAAAAAATGCTATGCAATAGCTTTACCGCGGCAGTCCCCGAGTGCCACACGTCTTTTTTTTTTTTTTAAGTTTTAAGGCCTACGAAACGTCCACAAAAATTAAACGGATAAAATACCTGGTAATACACAGACAGATGAAGAGATGGACTGAGCGAAACTATGAACCCTTTTACTATGGTATCCTAAAAATTTCTAAAGGAACCTGTAATATAATTTTGAAAAGCTTTATAATCTTTTCAATCAACTAGAGGGCATCAACTTTGGTTCAACGGAACAGACAAATATGTATAGACTGATAAAGACCGAACCACTAATTTGCTATGCGCAGTTGGGTAAAAGAATCAGAAAAAGTCGAGATTGACCTTGAAATAACGGATGCTTTACTACTATTAAAACAGAAAAATTCACCATCGACTTTCCTCGTAAGACGGAATACTGCGAGCCTACGATGACATATTTTTCACAAACGCCCACGCTTTGTTTGAAAAGGCTCCATGTTGACTTTGGATAGGAAAAAATCGCTAAAATAAAGAAACATATCTACCAGTTACCAGGGCTCATATATATTTTTTTATACACTTTGCCTGCAGATTAGTTTCTACCAGTATAGCAAAAATTCTTCATCGAGCACTTTTTTGGTAGAATTATTGTATTTAACTGCTATAACGCTGCCAGACGCCAGTTAGCTTGTACATTATGTCCGCGACTTGGTTTGCTGGGTTATATTGTTGACTATAATCTAAATATATACGAGTATAAAAAGCAAAAGTGACTGACTGATTGACTGACTGATTGACTGATCTATCAACACACAGCTGTAACCACTGGACGGTTCGGGCTAAAATTTGGCATACAGATAGCTACCGCAACCGCTACGAAAGAAGATTTTTGAAAATTAAACCCCTAAGGGGGAAATAGGGGTTTGAAAAATCGAACTTAACGTGAGCGAAGCCGCGGACAAAACGCCTTTGTTTTTCACCATAAATATTTACTAAACGAAGTATAATCCTCTATGGATCTACTGATTTGGTCAGAAGTGACAGGATCCATAGCAGAACCCGTGTCAGAAATGAGGTGATCCTTAGTAGACCCAGTATTACCGACACAGTTCATCTGCATTGGGAAACTAATTTGACATTGGGTAGTGGACAGGCTACATACCTAGTTCGAAGAATCGATAGACGTTGGGGTACCAATGTGCTGGAATTTCGATATCGAACGAGTCGTAGAGAGCTTCTGGATACTCGTATATACCAATAGGAGACCTACATCTAGGGCTGCCAACAGTACTATAATATAATGAGTACTAGCTTGTACCCGTGGAGTTAGGTTTTTAAAAATCCTGCGCGAACCCTCTGTTTACCAAAATAAAACGAAGCCCGTTAAAAAATCATTTCGATAAGTTGCTGCTTGATTGACAAACCAACAAACAAACATACTTACGTTTATAAAATAAATAAGGGTTGTAGTGTATTATGTAGCGTTTATTCGGTATGCAAAAATAATATACCTATTTCAGTAAGATTGATCCAATCTTTACTTTGCAAAACTGACACAAAAAATTCATTACTTTTTAAAAATGATCGCACCAAAACATTTTTTTATTTCTTTCAATAAAATATGAGTAGGTATTATATTTTTTTATTTGTGCACCATATTTTATATTTATTGTTTATTTTGAAAATTAATTTAATTTAAAATCAGCCGAAGACATGTTGGCAACCCTATCGGCATCTAACGTTTCATGAAAATTCACGCCCTCAACCAATTCTTACATTTTTACGTGTAACTCGTAGGTATTTCAGCTTCTATCCGAAATTTGGAAAGTCCACTTTCAAACTCATCATTTTTGTGTCGTGAAATTTCCGACAGGGGTCGTTATTTGTCATTGATTGTGGAATATTAATTGACACTTCAATTTGAAAAGCACTCTTCTTTTCACGCACTCTGGGCCGTGAAGTGATTAATGTACCTGTTATTTTTCACAGATTTATGATAAAAATAATTAATTGTCACAAGCTTACAGTAAGTTTTCGTCGAAATTTTACTGTTTATTTTTTTATAAAATATCCATTATTCGAATGGAAAAAAGCGGCTTCCAGCAATGTGGTGATTGGAGTCGTTTTTAATTTTTAAGTTTTTTATAATCATATTTTGATTTTAATTTCTTTTTGTAAGTTAGTTTTTAACCCGGCGTGAATGAAGCGAGAAATTGTTACACCAGCTATGAGGCGGGTATTAGATACCCAAAATTTTACTGTTGATACTTAGTTCTATGGTTCATAGTTATTTTTTTTTAATTAATTACAGTCAGTCTAAGATAGTAGCGGGCTAACTTGGAAGGTGTATGGCAGAGTTTCAACCCAAACTCCTAATCTGTTTCTACACACCATCGTGCCGAAACACTAAATCACTTGGCGGCACGTCTTTGACGGTAGGGTAGTCATTGCTGTGACTGACGAATTACCTAACGTCCTCAAAGAGTGGTGGATTTACTCATTTGCTGCCAGTAGGCTATTCAAATTTTGACGCCCCTACTGACCTCCACAATTATTTTGTGTTGGATCCTTGATTATTTTTACAACCCAAAGATTTCACAAGAACTTTACCAATGGGTAGGTATATATATTTCTGAGCTAATAAAAGCTCAACCATGTATCTTATATGTGGCTAAATCAAATGTATTACAAATTATGTTGAATTGACTTTGTGGACCTAATAACGTTTAGGTTTATAAATATAGAATTCTTATAATTTCTCTAAGATTAAAAAAAAAAACGAGCCCCTTTGCCGCCCCTCAAATCTGCCGCCCTAGGGTCAGCCTACTCAGCCTGCTGCCAATGTCCGCCAATGTCCACCAATGTCCGCCAGTGTCCTCAAAGATGTATGAAGTCTGCCAAACCGCACTTGGCCATTGTGTGTGGGCTATGACCTATGCCCTTCATCCTGAGTGGGCTGGCGTTGGATTGAGGTGATGATTTCCTCACGATGTTTTCCTTCACCATTGGAGCATGTGGTATTTAATTGCTTAAACGCACATGGCTCCGAAAAATTAAGTGCGTGTCCGGGATCGAACCTGCGACCCCCCCGAATAGGAGACCGAAGTCCTAACTACTAGGCTATCACTACTTTGACAAACTATATAGAGTTTCATAATTAATAGGATAAATCTACCATAAATTATTTGTACAAAATAGATTTTGGAGATATTGTCAACATGTTTGTTTACCAATGGAACCCTTCCAGCAGCAGAATTAATTGAACAAAGCTGAGATAACTTTTCCTATGAGAAATTTGGTCCGTGTATATGTATATTAATTTTGTCCTGTCACGCTCACGAAAATCTATTTCATCCAATTTACCATGATCACACTTTTGTAATTACTTTTGGCTCACTTTAATAACTGAATTTACATTCATTTAGCCATTTTGTAAATATCACTGAGAATATTCGTATAAATCTAATTTTTAGCTGCCAAATATAATATTCCTTCTACGAGTAGCAATGTTTCGTATTAGGAGTTGGAGAGATCTCATTTGAATATATTACAATTTATATTATACACTCAAGGGCAAAATATATAATACCTACAAGCTTTTGATCTCAACGATCTGAGCTTTTTAATGCGACTACGATTGATATAACTTTAGTAGTCTATGTATACATATAGGTATATGTATGCTCAAAGATATGTATGTGACTACTTAAGTATATTCCACTGTACCGTCTACTGAACCGATTTTGATGAATAAGGATTTTGATGAACCGATTCGTTATTGCGGCGTGGATGACATGGCTATATTTTATACGAAAAAATCCATAAAACGGATGTCACATTACATTTTCCGTAGTCGGATAACATTATAAACATATTTCTAGTTTTTATTTAGGCTTTTCAAAATGCCGCGGAAAATCTTTTTTCTGAATTGAAAGAAAGAAAACTTTTTTATTTGATCGCAACATTAAATTAAATAGAAAACTAAATCTAACTAAGATAAGTAGCAAGTACAACTGAATAGGAATAGAACTTTTATATAACTTAAACAACGCGATCAACCTAAAATAATAATAATAATATTTTTTTTTATAATTAAAAGATTTTGTTTAGAATTTTTTGTTAAGAAATCTTTGTATTTAGAATGCCTACTTCTAATTTTATAAGAAAAATAACTCTTAACTTAGGAAAAATATTTTTGGGATAAAATCTCTCACTGTAATATAAAAACAATAAAAGTCCACGAAATATCAGCCAAGTTTGTAAAATTAAGGAAAAACAAAAACCTTACACCTAATTATTATCATTATTCAATTTACGAGTAATAAAATTTTAAACTGAACTCAGAGTATATATCGTTTTAATTCAAACAATAGCTTTTCAATCTCTATTTTAATCTCTACGTCTACTACTCTATGTCTTTTCTTTTCTTTATTACCCGATCCTCTCTTGTTTTCTTCGTTCCTAATTTTAAAAAAATTCTATTTTCAAAACCAAGCTCGTACCATAGACATATCTGACCATTACAGAACCTCTTTTAGTACCTAATGTCTGCCCAATCCCAAACCATACTTTACGTAAAGGCTATGTTGCTTACACGAGCAATTTACTTGAATAATAAAACTGAAACCAATGAATTCCAATTTCATGGTTTCCAATCATTTCCAATGGTGTTCAACGTAATTGATTTAAAGGTGATCCCTTACTGGGGGGACCGACGATATCGAACGAGTCGCGGATTCCGCTGGATACATAGGTATATAGTCTATCAGTGAATTAATCACACAAATAAAAGCCATGTAGTATCTCAAGATAACTTATAATGAAAATTTCAAAAAAAGACGTGTGGCACTCGGGGACTGCCGCGGTAAAGCTATTGCATAGCATTTTTTGTCAACGCCATCTAGCGGCTCACCGTAGAGGAATCCCGTGTCAGGTTATTTTCGTTACGGAATTCCTAGATTCGGTCTCCACGCTGGGCCGCGATAGAAGCTATGCGATAGCTTAAAACTATTAAGCCACAGTTCAAATCGTGCTCTAGACGGATCGGGCTGTTTGGCATACTGATATTTATTATGACGTATTTTTGAAATTTTTGAAAATTCAAAATTCAAACCCCAAGGGAATAAAATAGAGGTCTGAAAAATCGAACTTAACGTGAACGAGGCCGCGTTCGAAAGCTAGTAATAATATAAAAAGTTGTACATTCTATTTTCGGTCCGTCCGTACCACTTCAGCCACGTAGCGGACGTCCTGGAAAAATAACTTCTTTTATTACCCCTGCGTTGTAAAACGGGCAGTATCCGCAGCGGAACATTCATTTCATTCCACCAAGAGAGGACAGGGTTAATTTAACCCCTGACCCTTCACCACGGGTCGCCATTAAGTGAAAACGTTTATCATTTTTCATATCTCACTCGGGTCGGAGTATAAGCATTTCTTATCTGAAGAGTAGGTGCAAAACGCTACATTCTCTACCTAGGATGAGAAAGTGTTTTGTTTATCCTTGTTAGGTGCGTGTTAATAAGTAAGTTAGCGTTAAGTAAATAGTATTTAATTATAAGCGCGTTAGAGATAAGTAAATATTATAATACATATTATTAAGAGCGTCGCCTTGCCAATAAATTGGTCCAACAGTTTGGGGAGACAGTTCTAATTTAAAAGGTAGAAAAGGTAGACGTTCAATTTTTCAAACACCTGTTTTACCCTTTTAGGGGTTGAAAAAGAAGGGTAAAGGGGTAAAAATTCTTTCTTAGCAGATGTCTACGTTATAATAACTCTGTATGCCAAATTTCAGCCTGATCCGTCCAGTGGCTTGAGCTGTAAATTCTGGTACTAAATAAATAAATAAAATTATAAAGCCTGAAAGCTATAAGGTATTTAAGGATGTTCTTGAGCTTAATATGTAGACGGAATCCTACCGCAGACAGAGCAATAAAACTACAGAATTCGCAATAAACCCAAAACTTTGATGTTGGTAATTCAACCCTATAGGCAAAATATGTGAGGCCCGCCCGAATAGCTTTTCCCAGGGATGAATCTATACTTACATACATACAAATAAATAAATATCGGTACTTTCACAGAGCATTACACAAGGTTGGATTAAGACTGCATCTTATCCTGGAAATATTAATAATTCGTGAATAAGAAAACTGGCGCTACTTAAAAGAGGCCTATGTCCAACAGTGGATGCATGTGGGCTGATGATGATGATGATGATGATGATGAATAAGAAAAACCGACCAAGTGGTAGTTGGAGTTTGGACCCGCTTTCGTACCGCTTTCGACCCGCTACCGTACGATCGTATAAGATTTAACACCAGCTATTACTCTAATAAGATCGAGAAAACACAAAGGTTTATTTTATGGAGATCTCCATACAATAAACTTTTGTTTCTCTTTAATTTTCAACCGACTTCCAAAAAAGCAGGACGTTCTCAATTCGTCGGAATATTTTTTTTTATTATTTTTTTTATTTTTTATGTGTGTTCCTCGTTTACTCGAAGTTGCCTGGACCGATTTGGAAAATTCTTTTTTTGTTTGAAAGAGTATACTTCCCAGGTGGTCCCATTGTCATCAGGTCAGGATCTGATGATGGGATCCTGTAGAAAAATCGAGGGAACTCTTCAAATTTTATAAGCACAATACTTTGTGGTGGCGTTTTAACTCAGTTTTATAAAAGGAATTTTTACGTTTATATATTACTAGCTTTTCCCCGTGGCTTCGCTCACGTTAAGTTCGATTTTTCAAACCCCTATTTTATCTCTTTAGGGGTTGAATTTTCAAAAACCCTTTCTTAGCGGACACCTACGTTATAATAGCTATCTACATGCAAAATTTCAGCCTGATCCGTCCAGTGGTTTGAGCTGTGCGTTGATAGATCAGTCAGTCAGTCATCTTTGCCTTTTATATATTTAGATTATTAACTTTATCTTTCTTATTATTTGTTGTTATAGCGGCAATAGAAATAAATAGTACGGTTAATATTACTGTAATATTACGGTTTATAAAATTTAGGTTCCCGTTGGCACCCTTTTGGTATAGAACCCTAAAAATATATGAATTGGTTAGGTTACATGGTATACGGATTATAACATTTATAATGGTTATTATGGGGTTTATAAAAGGTTTTAAATTTTAATGTTCGACATTTTCCTCACCAATTTATAATTTGCTTGCTCGAGCATGCAATTGTATGGGGGCTTAGGTTAAAAAATATTAAATGGAATTTTCACCGAGAAATAGGTTTGCACGCCGTTATACCCTCGGGTCCTGTCATCCCCATGCAAACATATTAATAAGGGTCAAACGTTAAAAGGAACCGTTTGCTTTTAGAAATTAAATTCTTCGAGACGGAATATCTTATAATTATCTCAAAATTATTACAAAAGAAGCGGTTTAGTACAAGGGCTTTCCGCTGTTCACTGACCGATTACGGTACGGACTCAAAACTGAAAGTTTCAAGCCCCAAATTTTATACTATTGTCGTACCCACTTTTAACACAAGCTTTCCGCTTATTTGGAGGGGAGAGGAGAATATAAGTCAAGTTCAGCATGGCTAATTTTTATATTTTTTTAAGTAG
The DNA here is from genome assembly GCA_038048805.1 of Hipparchia sbordonii. Classification (NCBI taxonomy): domain Eukaryota; kingdom Metazoa; phylum Arthropoda; class Insecta; order Lepidoptera; family Nymphalidae; genus Hipparchia; species Hipparchia sbordonii. Next base: position 11,375,693 of record CM076109.1, on the reverse strand, counting down.
GATTTTCACTTGCACTTGCGAGTTAGGTTTTTAAAAATCTCGAGGCTATCTTTTACCAAGGGGTTCCGCCCTGGGTAAAAGATAGCCGAAATAACTCTCCAAGTCCTTAACTACATATATCCATGCAAAAAAATCACGTCGATTCGTTCCTCAGTTCAGTGTGATTGAAAGACAAAACAAAAACAAATACACTCATTTATAATATTAGTAGACTTAAGGTAATGTATGTGGCCAAAAACTATCGCTTAGATTTTACTAGCTGATATCCACGATTACGTACGTGTGGATTAAGGTTTTTTTTTGGAATCCCGCGGGAACTCTCTTATTTTCCCGGATAAAAAGTAGCCTATGAGCTATTCCAGTCTATAATCTAACTCTTTGCCAAACAGCCAAATCGGTTTATTAGTCGTTGCAGCGTGATTGAGTAACAAACATCTATACATCCAAACATCCACACTTTCACATTTATAATATTAGTGGGATAATAGGATTAATAGGATAGGAAAAAAGTAGGATTAGTAGCCGACTATGTGGCCAAAAACCAACGCTTAGATTTTATTTGGTCACATCGACGCGGCGTAGGCAAAGTTTATTCGCGATAATATCATCGGGCCAAGTGTGGCCGGCCCATTAAACAAAAACGTGACTATTTGTAACAGAGCCGTCAAGGTAAACGCCACAGAGCACATTAAAACAAAACAGGGTCCGCGAGGCAAGTTTAATGTCTCGAAAATAATATAGTCGTCTCATACTAACCGTGGCAAAAAACACTTTGGATCACCGCCAGCCACTTATACTTGCAAATAGCGTTATATTTGTACTCAACAGTCACAGTGAGACGTAATTTCAGTTTCAGCTGTGGATATTATTGAGCCATTTTCCATATTGTAGTGACTGTTTTCGTAACTGAAAACTTTTTATTTTTACCCACGTCATAAAGGTTCGCGTTAGAGATTATATTATGTTTGTTTGTGCGGTTTTTTCATTAGAAACTATTAGGCCGATTTGAATGTGGTTTTAAAGTTCTGTACCCAAATGTATTGGATTTTTCTATCAAGAAATTCTCAGTACTAGCCCGGAGTTAGGAAGTTGATGGTGAGTCACCCCCGTGCCTCGGAGAGCACGTAAAGCTTTCGGTTCTGCACCTGATCTCTCTCCGGTCGTATCGGATTTCCGTCCCATCGGACTATGAGAGTAGGGGAATAGAGAGTGCACCTGTGTTTACACACTTGTGCACTATAATATCTCCCGCGAAGATAGTAAATCTCTATGGAAATTGGCCGCCGTGGCCGGATTCGGTCGGAAGAACATTATTATTATTATAGACTACTAGACGATGCCCGCGACTTCGTCCGCGTGGATCAAGGATTTTCAATTCCCATGGGAACTGCAATTTTCTGGGATAAAATGTAGCCTATGTTTTAATCCTGGGTATGAGCTATCTTCATTCCAAATTTCAGCCAAATCGGTTCATGCGTTGTGGCGTGAAGGAGTAACAAACACACACACACACACAAACACATACTTACAAACTTTCGGCTTTATAATATTAGTGTGACTAAACTACTACGTAGTAGAGTATGTAACTTATTGAAGTTAGCATAGACACAATGAATATTTTACGTCTTAATAAAAGGATAATCATAATTATGTCACGTCATGTTCCCTTGTAAGTATGTGAAGATAAGAAAATGGCACCTCTGCCTCATGAATACGTAAGTATTCATAATATTCTCACCAAAATGTACTGTATTTTCCCCGAGACTGAACGACGGGACGCTTATGTGTTCAGAAATGTTGACATCTATAACAGAAATCACGAATTTCCTAGCTCGCAGGCAGGTATTTATTACGTCGTTCTGCCATTCTTTTCTAGTATTATTTACTTATTCTTTGCTACCTCGTAAGTACCAAGTAAAAGACAGCCTCTGTCACTGCCAAGTCCTCAACAATACCCATGCAAAAAATCACATCTATATGCTGTTCCTTTGCTGTGTGATTGAAGGACAAACCAACAGACACACTTTTGCATTTAGGAGCAGAGAGAAGGGTAGCAAGAAGCTTAAATGCGTTTACATTGTCTATGGTCTTAATAAAGTTGTTCTTCTTGTCTACGACAGCGGCACGGCAGCAGCGTCTCTATGATAGCCATAAACCATGGAGGAATCAAATTTTTACTCCCAGCCATAAACTGAGAAAAGAAGAAGAAAAAAAGACGTGTGGCACACGGGGACTGCCGCGGTAAAGCTATTCTTAAGCTATTGCATAGCATTTTTTATCAACGCCATCTAGCGGTGAGAGGAGTCCCGTGTCAGGTTATTTTCGTTACGGAATTTCTGGATTTGGTCTCCACGCTCAAGGCCCGCGATAGAAGCTATGCAATAGCTTAAAAGACTTACAAGCAATGAATGTGTTAACGGTATATAACGTTCTGAAGACTCAAATGAAAAATGAATTAAAGTGTCAAGGCAATAACATAATGTCAGATTTACATCAACATCGGGGAAGTCGCGGACTATTTACATAATACGAGCTTGAATTTTAATGATATGCCACTGGTAAGGGATTATACGGGCCGTGAAATATGCGGCCGGGTTGACGTAGAGAAAATTGAAAGAAATATAGTATAGTTTATCTCACGAAGTTACGGGCGTTTTACATGTGGTTACGTCGTGTACATGCACATTGCGAAAGTGTGCGTATAAATTATATTAACTTTATTAGTCTCCGTCTAAATATTAACAGGTGTATGCCATACTTCAAAAGAAAATAAATTAAAACTTTCCCTTAAAAGTTATACTTAACTAGCGGCATTTAGACAAAAAAAAAAATTCAAAGTTTGTAATTTAGCGTCCGTGTTCCACTCTTTCGGTGCCCCTGAATCCTTTATAAAAATTTTTTGTTAAGAAAGATTGTTATCCCATTAAAATAAATTAAGTAGGTAAATCACCTTTTTCTTTATTCGATGACAAAGCGCTTGACTGCAATCTCACCGGATGGTAAGTGACGATACGATCTGAGACGTTAGCAGGCCAACATGGAAGGGGTAAAAGGTGGGGTTTGAACCTGCGACCTTTAAGTTTTCAGTCCGCACCTTTAACCGTTGGGCTATTGAGGCTTGAATCATTGACAATGCATTACTCGGGCGTGAGATAGCAATGGCAATAATGTCGGAAGAACACTTTTGACACGCGACGCGACGCTTGCAGCACCCATTAATGAGGTTATTTCTTCAGAAAATATTTTCTTTATGCAGAGAAAACTCTTCAATGAAACACGTGCAAGCCCCCTGTATTGTAGGTACTGTAGGAAACAACGCAATTTATAAAAGAAAAATAACAAAAGGTACCTATTCCATCTCGAACCTCTCTAATGAAACTCAAAAAGAGTTACTCGACACCGTAAAAGCTTTTCATTTTAAACGGTACTTGATAGATGATATTAGATTCATCGAAAGATATCTAAATGTAAAAAAGGAAAAGGTGACTGACTGATCTATCAATGCACTCAAACCACTGGACGGATCGGGTTGAAAGGCATACAGACAGCTATTATAACGGACGTAGGCATCCACTTAGAAAGTATTTACGAAGTTTCATGGACATAACTTAAAAGTTGACGGACGGACATGCAAACTTTCACCCCTGTTTAAAAAAATATATTTTTTATTTTAAATAAGAATATTAGCTAAGCTGAACTTGACTAATATTCTCCTCTCCCCTCCAAATAAGCGAAAAGCTTGTGCAAGGAGTGGGTACGACAATAGTGCAACGGGTGGGTTTCCTGTGACCTTTCAGGTTTCAGTTTTCACCTTTAACTGTCGGGCTATTGAGGCTTCAAATACAAACTTTCACCCCCTATTTAACCTATTGTAAAAATATCAAGTTGCTAATTCGTGTTGTAAATAGGTACCTGCATATTTTATTTAAAGCTTTTTCAAAGTAAACAATGACATAACACTGGTATAACGGTTAGGGCGAAGAAGACTTACGAATAATTTATCCTCGCCACAATGTTGGCTTCTTGTACGAAAAAGATAACGTCAAAGAGTTCGGAATTAGATACAGCTACGCGATGGGATAGCCGAAAGGTTGAAATTAAGTGACTTTCGCCTCTTTTTTTCAATCTTAAGCGTTTTCACACGGATTTTATACATATACTCACATTATACATAGATAGAATATATCTACATATTTTTATGATAGAATAGATTGTGTGTGTGATTGCGGCAGAGATGTGCTAACAGCCTACCTACTGTTTAGGTCAAGCCAACTTTTATAGCATTGATAGCATTATCATCAGGAAGTGGGTACTTTTTTAAAAGCAGTAAAAGTTTCGTGACAATCGATCCAGTAGGTTTTTTGCATATTTTTCGTAATGCGCGCAGAAAGTAAAAAGTAGAGAATCTTTTAAGCTATTGCATAGCTTCTATCGCGGGCCAGCGTGGAGACCGAATCCAGAAATTCTGTAACGAAAATAACCTGACTCCTCTACGGTGAGCCGCTAGATGGCACATTTTTTATCAACTCCATCTAGCGGCTCACTCACAGCGGATAAAAAATGCTATGCAATAGCTTTACCGCGGCAGTCCTCGAGTGCCACACGTCTTTTTTTTTACCTCCGACGCAAAAGCGCCGGGGTATAACACCCCACAAGTTTGACGTGTCTGTGTGTGTGTGTGTGTCTGTGGCATCGTAGCAGCCGAACGGATGAACCGATTTTGATTTTGTTTTTTTTTTGTTTGAAATATGAGGGTGTTTGTTTGGAAGGTAGTCGGCAGTGTTCTTAGCTATGTTTGATGAAAATCGGTCCAAGATGGCCGCCGCCACAAAATGGCGGATTACATATTTTTATTTTTACTGACTACCGATTAGAATGTTGTAACATGCTTTTCATTTTGGGTATGATCTCTTTTCAAAAAAGTGTAGAATTAAAAATTTAAGACACCGGGGGTGTCTTAAATTTTTAATTTACACTTTTGTTTTGTTGATTAGAAAAGAGATCATACCCAAAATGAAAAGTATAAATTCGATATAAAGAAAGTATAGATGACCATACAAACTCAGAAGGTATTCACTCAGAACTAACATGTTTCAATCTGAAAACACCCCTATATCGCATGTAAAAGGGAACTTTCCTTCTGAATACCATCAAGTAAAACAGCTTTAAACACGCGAGGGCATAGTTTTGAAGTCGTTTCAAACTGCATTATAAATCTTGATGATTCCAGTCGATTTACTGAACACTGTCTGTGATAATAAAGGTTAAAAGTTAAGTAGTTAAAGTATCTAACTCCTATATCTGGATATTATACTGATGCGAAAACTTTCTTTAGATATATAAAGAATGATAAAGATTACGTTAATCCTCAATTTCTCATTAATATTATAAACTAAATGGTGCCCGTGACTTCGTCCGCGTGGATAAAGGTTTTTTCAATTCCCGCGGGAGCTCTCTTATTTTCCGGGCTAAAATGTGTTATTCCAGACTATAATCTGTCTCTGTGCCAAATTTCAGCCAAATCGGTTCAGTTGTCGCGGCGTGATTGAGTAACAAATATACATCCGAACTTTCGCATTTATAATATTACTAGCGGCCCGCTCCGGCTTCGCACGGGTATAAAATATATAGCCTATGTCATTCACTGTTAATGAATGTTATTATACTACATATAAACCTTCCTCTTCAATCACTCTATCTATTAAAAAAACCGCATCAAAATCCGTTGCGTAGTATCAAAGATTTAAGCGTACTCGTACATAGGGACAGAGAAAGCGACTTTGTTTTATACTATGTAGTGATAATTATTAAATAGGATTAATAAATATTAATAGGATATGCATTACAAGTCGGTGGTAGGTTTTTGATACTATAATAGATTGTCATAATTAATTATTTATCATATTGCACGATGATCCCACAATTTTATTATACTAATAAACACTAACGCATTAATGCTTTACTCATACTAACGCTAACTTTTACGTAGGTACATACGAGTAGAAAAATGTAAATTCGAATTAAATTAAAAAAAAAAATAGTTACAGGAAACCAACGGGAAACTATTTCCTCCTCGGGCTTTCCTCATGAAAGCTTTTACGACGCAAACAAGGTAAGCACTTCTATGAAAAAGTTGTAAACCAGCCTTCAGCATACAAGTGATCATAAACCACGTTAAAACCCTGCGTAGACGTATTACGCCGACCGATACCCGTCGAATAAGGACGAAGACACGCAATTAACTAGCTATAGCTACACTAGTGATAAAAACTAGTAATAAAACCCTCCTAAGGGTCGATTTCATCAACATAAAATAAGTTTTATCCGAGCGTAAATTTGATATTTTGACAGTTGAATTTACTAATCTAATTTACGTTGGTGATACGGCCCTAAGAAAAATCATTCGCTTATCTGTTTCAACTAGGTTTCAACGGTGAAAATAACCGGTCAAATGCGAATCGAACTCAATATACAAAGGGTTATAGGTACCAAAAAATGCCGAAAACAGACGTTTCTAGTAGGGGAACCTTTAATTTTTAATTTTTTTTTATTATTTGTTGTTATAGCGCGAGCGGCAACAGAAATACATATTTTCAGAACATTTCAACTATCTACTTATTACTGGTTGCCTGGCAGAGATTGCTTTGTAGCAATAAGGCCGCCTTTGCATGCGTAGTTTTAAGTTGTATTAATTTTTGTTTCTTTCTTGTGTGCAATAAAGTTTTATCTATCTATCTATCTATCTATTACGGATCATGAGATATAGCCCGTTGACAGATAGACGGGGACGGACGGATGGACAGCGGAGCGGAATAATAGGGTCCCGTTGGTTACCCTTCCGGTACGGAACCCTTAAAAGCAATAACTCCTCATAAGAAGCCTCAAGGTCACTCGGACGGAGCTACGCTCGATGTATTCCTATGCGCAGATGTATCAAAATGGTTAGATAACGAACCAAAAACAATAATTGACCTTTTATTTTTGAAAAAACTCTGAATACTAATCATGCTGCACTATAGCGCTAACGGTGCAATTTTAAAAATACCACCATTTAAATAATTTAAGATAAAAAGTTATTTTATATTGAACCTAAAGAATTCTAAACAAAGTTGAAGAGTAAGTTCTAAGAGTCTTTTAAGAGTTCTATCTCAATGCTTCACGAATCCTTTTGTTGCGCCTCTTTGCCTCTTCAGATCAGATAAGCTCTTAAGATATAGAAAATCTCTACATTCGATTGAACTTTTCTTAAAAAAAAAAAAAAACAACAAACAAATTCTTAAATCAATTTTGAGTTTAAGACTGCCCTATATTCTCTCTCATCTCAACTCATCGCCGAACCATACCAAGTCGTAAAATAGCACCACTTGCACCGAACTGTACGGCTTAGAAGCGCAGTCGTAGGGATAAACCATTTTTAGTAAGCCTTTAAAGGCCGACTACGCAGTATCGTACGTAACACAAGTTTACTTAGTACGAGTGTCTAAGCACTCCTTTGTACTAAAAATATTATAAAGTGAATTTTTTGTAGTAATAATTAAGGAGTAAATCTGTAAAATTTATTGAAATGAATAAAATAAATCTATCGTCGCGTTGGTAGACGAGCTCGCAGAAAATTATTTATTAAAAAATGACATGTGTTCGCTTTCACCAATCATACTCAGGTATGATTGATGAGCGTCACCTAACATACCTTAGGTAGTCAGTAGAAGTAAGGGAACGTTGGTGATATATTCATCACAATAACCATAAAAACTTAATTATTTATCATCACCGTTATACCAGTACTGTACTGTACTGTATTATCAGTACTAGAAAATAATTATATGACACTCACACATTCATTGGTTGTCTTGAGCCTACGTTTGGAGCGGAACTTTGTCAGAAACTTCCGTTCTAAGCATTATAACTCGATGGCCACTTGATATTATGATAATAAAATTAGGTATCTGTTACCAATTGCTTCAAATCGGTGTCGGCGGTACCTATTTCCCGGTCAATAAAAACACATTTTCCTTTTAAATTAAACCAGTCAATGGCCCGGTTATCGTCTACATACAGTTTATAGTTGCCTCGAATAAGCGACTAAAGTTTCAACGTTGCATTAGTACCTAGGTACTCATCTATACTAATATATAAAGCTGAAGAGTTTGTTTGTTTGAACGCGCTAATCTCAGGAACTACTGATTCGAATTTAAAAATTCTTTTTGTGTTGGATAGTCATGGATGGATATCGAGGAAGGCTTTAGGCTTTATAAAATTACTCTGCGACCAATATGAGCGAAGCATCAGTGAAAAATGTTGCAAAAACGGGGAAAATTATCCATATTTAAAATATAATTCTTTTAAAAACTTCTTAATCGCGATCATAATAACAAAAATTGACGCGGACGAAGTCGCGCGCAACAGCTAGTTAAAGATAAAGTTGAAAACTAAAACCCATCTACTTCTCATAAATTATGAATATTTTAATGTTTATTTTCTTCAGCTGATCTGCTTATTATTCTAAACCCATTTGAAGGTTAAATGTTTTCATAAGGGCTCTATCTCATTAGAATGCCAAGGCATCGACGCCAGCAGCGACGCCGGCAGCGCCGCCAGTCAAAACGTGTCAAATTGTATTACAATGTACCTTAGGTTTTCGACTAGTATTCATATCAGGTTCTAGTGATGAAACCTGGACTGATAGCTTTATGTGCTCTCCGAGGTATGATATAGGTTCAAGTCGGTCACCCATCCAGTCATCGACTTGGATCAAAGTTGCTTACCTAGCGCAATCAATTAGGTATGTATGCTGTTGCAATAAGGTCATACGTCGTTCCGGTCAAAGTAGATAATGGCGCTTTATCGTGGTATTCATTAAAACCAATCGCTCAATTTCAATAGAAACCAAATTCCAATTTGCTTAATCTATAATGGGGATGAAGATGGAGTCACAATATTTGCATAATATAATAGGTGAGTTTCACAGGGTTAATTGTGTATTTGCAAGATAATTGCGCCGTTGTTGACTGTTTGATTACGGCTGATTACCTCAGGTGAGGTAGCGTAGGTAATTAAGAACTGTCAAAACCGTATTTCGCCATACAAATTGCGGGTTTGACAGTTCTCAGTTAGCAACTATCGATAGTCATTGAGATAGAGATCCGCTGCAGCGGTGACCGTGACCGTGGTTCACCACATTTTTTTTTAAATGCCATGGCCCTTGACTGCGATCTCACCTGGTATGCACATGGTAAGTGACGATGCACTCTAAGATGGTAGCGGGCTAACTTGGAAGGGGTATAGCAGTGTAAATTCAACCCATACCCCTAATCGTTTTCTACACACCATCGTGCCGGAATGCTAAATCGCTTGGCGGTACGTCTTTGACGGTAGGGTGGTAACTAGCCACGGCCAAAGCTTCCTACCAGACAAATCACATAGGAATTTGGATGCACAGCTTTCTGATGTAGGCAACTGTGGCGTCTTCGATGTGCGTGTAAATGCACACGACTCACTTGACAAGGTGTAAGTCCTCAATATATCCGATTGGCGTAAAGTGGCATAGGACGGGCACAGTAGCAGCTTTCAGTTTCCAAGTCAATAGTATAATAAAGATGATGATGAGATATGTGATGGTGAGGTGGCTCATGACCGAGACCTGTGGAAGTCCATGCAAGAGACCTTTGTCCAGAAAAAGACGTCTATTGGTTTTCAAAGAAGAAGAAGTACAATAAAGTGTATTTCATTTTATTTCATCCTCTGTGTGTCACCGGTCACAGGGCCAGCGATATAAGTTCACTTACCAGTCGTGTGCTGAGGATCAATCTGCGCCTGGAGTATGGAGAACCCGGGTGCGATGATGGCGGGTAGGGTCCTCGAGCGCAGCAGAGGAGGCGGCCCGCCGCGGCGACCAACCAGCGTCTCCGCCGCCGCCGCCGCCGCTGCCGCCGCCGCACTGTGGGATAGACGAATATAATGACTTACATAATAGGCATGATGACAGTAACATCATAGTGTAGTATTCTACTAGTCAAGTCCTTTCATTTGATACTCAAGGAGTTTAGAAAAAATAATATGTAACCCGCCATTACGTGGCGGCGGCCATCTTCCAGAACACTTCCGACTTTCACCTTTCAAATAAAAAAACAAAATCAAAATCGGCTCATGCGTTCGGGAGCTACGATGCCACCACACACACACATACACATTTAAAAATATCTTGCAAGTCTACGTTAGATAGGTATAGGATGAAAAAAAAAACGTATTAGTTCTAAAGTTCAACCGCAACAACGTTGAAAAGAGTACTTTAAAGTGCGAAATGAAATGTCTAAGCGATTCTTAGAAAATATATCCTTGAGAACTCAACAGCATCCGTCTACAAATAGAAAGACTGAAGTTTTATAAGATTAAGGACCTCGGCAAGATTCGAAGCGGGTGAAACTGTGGACTATTGATCTATATAATCTATTATAAACTATTATTATAGATCAATAGCCCAGTATTATACTGATACTGGTATCAACTCGGGTTCGGTACCCGAAGGTTAACCAGCGGGACCCTATTACTACAGCCTCTGAACATATTATACTTTGGAGTGGCGGGCAATTCCTGAGAAATATGCAATTTCAAGAATTTTGGGAAAAAATAAAAAAAAATGGTTTTTTATATTTTTTTCTTAATAATATGACAGAATGTAACATTACATGAATTTTGTACTAGAGGCCCGCTAGTATGAAGAAGTCGCCATATTAAATCTGCAAAAAAATATAATTTTTCTAATAAATTAATCAGTTAATTTAGATTAAATAATATTCTAAAAAAAGTAAAAATATTAAGACATTTTCATGTAAGATTTGTCATTACTGTGGTTAAAAAAATCCACGGTAAAACATGGTAATGACAAACATGGTAATGATAATTTCTATGTTTTTACGGATTAGCTATGAAACTAAATACATTTCTCGAACATTATTTCATTCAAGGACAGTGTATTCTTTTGGTACCTTATTATAAATCAAATACGTTATAATTATATCAATACTTACTGAGCACAGAGGTCCAAGGAGGTGACGCCAATTTGTGACAAATACAAAAATCAGGGGCAAAAACAATTTTTTAAATATTTTTTAGCGATACCAGGTGACGTGCGTTCTTACTGTCGTATCGTTAAAGGCTGCTGGGGCGCGCGGGGTACAAACCATTATAAACAAAACTCCCTATTAAGTTTTACACATCAGGACATGTCATGACAAGGTGATGACGATTTTTTCTTGGGACAAAGTTTAAGGTTCTGGTAAACATTCTATATTTTCATAAAATATATTACAATGCCATTTTTAGGGAGCCCAAGTATTGTTGTTTAGTGGTAACAGGATGAACTGGGCATAAAAGTAACGAATTATTTGGAATCCTATTTTGAAAGTTCCTTTTCGGGTTTTGGGACACACAGGGTAATGACGTTTTGACACTTTTAAATTTAAATTTAAATAGAAATACTTTAATATTACAGTAGGTTATTGTGGCACGCTGAAGGAAATGTCCATATTAATACAATAAATCATAAAAAAACTCTAAAAAGCTTAAGATTTCTTTCATATTTGTCCGGCCACCAAAATTGCATATTTCTCAGGAATTGCCCTGGCGTTTGAATTCGGTTTTTAAACAGAATTTTTTATTTTTATTATTTTAAGCTTCTTAATATAGCTTCATAGGACCAATTGACTAGATCATTTGTTTTGCTCTTATATGAATAAAATAATATGATGCCGAATAGAAATTTAACATTTGTATGTATTGATATGAACGATGCCTCGTTAAAACTATGATTTTTGAAAGCAAATGCACAAGTCACTATAAAAATATTCAAATCGCTTCAAAATCCCGACGAATTCAGAACCTCCACCTTTTTTGAAGTCGGTTAAAAAAATTTAACAAGCACATGATACTAACAGTAGGTAGTTGTAATTAAACGAAATTCTAGTGTCCTTATTCTTCTAGATTATCCTCTATCCAATATAAAATGATGAATCGTAGTACTTGAATAAACTGGGAGGACTGTGAACATTTCAAGAATTTCAGCAATTTACACGGACGTGAAATAAAATCTAGACGCCATGTCGTATTCCAAATCCAAGCGAAAACTTTCAGTGAAATTCACACCACCACAAAATTACGTATTCCTAGTAGATGTGATAGCAAAATTTTACGGAAACAAATCTGGAATTTTAGTATCTTATTTCCATCAAAGGAAAAGTTATCTATTTCCTCATAATATATTAACGATATTTGAAAAGAAATATAAATAATAATTCTGAAACGATTATTTGTTATTGATTGTTACTATTGGGATTGGTTCTCTCATCATTGCCATTGAGTGGTTTGTCTTATAAGATTTTGATAAATAAGGTAGGTTCGTCGACATAATAATGGGTAGGTTACATAGTTTTATTTGTTTTGTCTCAGCGATCTATATGCAATTAAATATAATAAATAGATTCCGAAGATATAACATTTATATACAAATATCATCTACCTACCATTCGTCTATGATGGTATTTATAACCGACTTCAAAAGAAAGAGAAGGCAATACGCCTTCTCTTTCTTTCTCTTTTTTTTGTCGGTGTTACTCTACAAATCCGTCAAATCTGAACCGATTTCAAAAAAATTTTTAATTTGAAAGGACGTAGGTATCGTCAGGTTGGTCCCATTTAAATTTGGTGAAGATCTGATGAATATTTTCGGAGCTGGAGGACGGAACTCCTCAATGAATAAGAGCAAATCGCTTACGATCACAGTGCGTGTAGGATTTTAACCGTGCATATTGCATACTTCATAGCATACATACATATGCTCTATTCGGCAATTTTATGTGTAGTAATCGCGGTTCATGTTTTATGTTTGTGTATCCCTCTTGCTATTTCATGTATGAAAATTCATATTATGAATAAAAATTGCGAAATCTTCTCTTTAAAAATAAGGTAAAAAGGTAAAAACAACGAGCATTTTCATGTGAGCAACAGATTCCGAGCTCTTTTGATTATACCTAAAATAAGAATTTCCCAACAGAGAAAATTTCTCGTAATTTCTAACATAAGCTTGGATATTCAGGCTAGCTTGAATATTGATAACCGAGCAGCATGAATAACCGACTTTTTTCTGACAAAATAAGGCTAGTTCGCAAAGTAATATTCTGACAAGGGTTTGACCTCTAGGTAATTATTACACCAGATAGCTAAAAAAACGAACAACCTCGATCCTCAAAGTTAAGCTAAAATGCTAAAGAAAAGAGTCAAAAACATTCTTTTAGTCCGATGTCTATAATAAAGTCTGCAAGTTTTTATTTCGTCTGGGATTAAGGACATTCAATTAAAAAACCCAATTAAAAGTTTAATTGGGTTCGTACTAAAGGCAACAAAAACACTTTAAAATTTAAATTTATTTTATTATTATTAAGGTACTTTTTCTGTGACTGGAGTTACATTTTGTACATTGACATTTGGTGCAGGAATACCTTGCGTTACATTATTTTGTATTGAGTCTACTATTGCTGGTGGTCCATCGATGCTTGTACTGGCAGGAGTTGAATTAGTTGTATTACTAGACACCATGTTTCTACGGAATACAATAGCGTTGTCGTCGTTTGGATTGGTATCAACTTTGGGTGGTTGCAATGGTACTTCTACTAGCATTTTAGGGTCAGCTGCGCTTCGTTTTTCACATGGACCACGAAGAAATGATGAGCCTATAAAAACCAGTGCAAGTAAAAATAAAATTTGAAAAACTCCATATATCCAATATGTATTATATTAAATCTCCTTCTCCAGAATATAAATTATCTAGATCTGTGTCTCTGATGATCGGTTAAGTAGTAAGAGCGTAAAGCAAAGAAACAGATTCTTTCTAATTTAAAATTATGTAGTATACCCAAAATTAACCCACAAATATCAAAATATGATCGTTTGTAATGAGAAAAATTGACGTCTGCTGAATGGTTACAAAAGTACAAATGCAGTGAGTCTTTCAGACATGGCTTTATCAGTTATAATTATATTCACTAATAGCGATAATTATATTCACTGACTCTGTAAGCAGAAACAGTAATATAACTTAAAAAAACAGTGTTTTTTCTTTTTTGTATAATTCTTAATTCTTACCCAAAAATAAATTCTGAAGCCCAGGTATATTAATAGTACCATTGCCGACACCTAATTTAAGATTCGTTTTTCCAACATTTGAAATTCCTGTTGCGTTCAAATTCAACGTACTGTTTCCTGAAAAATATTATTTTTATTTAACTTCTCTAATATAATAGGTTACTTGATTCTTTACAACTGATTCTCCTACAACTTCTTGGTTCGGTTCATCTTTCGTATCTTTCCATATTATATAAACTGTCTTATTTGAGCTGAATACAATTTGAAATCTATGATATACAAAGTGACTCTGAGTGGTTCGACGTCGTAAAGTTACCTCCCGAGTGCTGGTAAAGGAGTGATCACACCAAATTAAGGCGGTGGCTAATATAGCCTGAAATGTATAGCAAAACTAAGGTTATAAGTTGAACTGAATAGCAACTACAGATCAAGACTAATATCGAATAGAGAAGACTTGCCAACTCGGTTGGCTAAAGGTGTATCACTCGTGATTGCTCATCACTTTTATACAGTACAATGGCGTGCAAGTGAAGAGGCCATAACCCTGCAGAGAATTGCAACATGCTGTAGCTGAATGTATGCATGCATGCTCTTGGAATGCACGGGCGTGGAGTACCAACGTAGGAAACTTCTGAGATCCCAAGCATCACTTCAAGAAGTTCTCGGCAACCTGGGCAACCCCCAATAGATACAATAGATTAAGTGTCCCTGACGAACTGCACTTAGATATAGTAAGTACTGATAAAAATATAGTAAAAAGGAAAAGGCCAAAAAAAAAAAAGACTTTCAAAGTACCATAGAAAAAAGGAAGGAATACATTAAAAAAAAATCTAGGCAGCCTACTAGATTTCTGGAGTGAGCTTGGATGGCTGGAATGAAGATATCAACAGGAGTAGTTTATTATTACACAAGAAAGAAAGAGAGGTTTATGACGTGCGGAAACCAGTCCAGCAAGAAGAAAGATAAATACCAAATATATTTTTGTCACACGAATAATTTACCGGAATCTCCAAATTTTAGTTGCACATCTGTTTCCCCAACTGCTATTATCCCGCTGGCCTGCAACTTTAAATCTACATCGTCCGGCAATAATTCACATTTAATGGGCTCCCCAACTGCACTGGTTTCCGTCCGATCAGGCCTTTTCTTCTTTTTATCACGTACCTCTTTTAACTTAGCTTCTAGCTGCAACAATTTTTTAGAATAAAGAATAATATCATTGTTGTATTGTTTGTCCGATAAGAATCATATAAATGGACCACATTATTGCTTATTTATTATAATCGCGGTCTCTTTCATTCTCTCTTGTATTATCATTTTGATCTGCAAGGTGCTTTACTTTCTATTTTATCTGGCTATTATGTACATTCGAAATATGTACTTATACAACACTCTCTCGCACTTACGTAACTTTTATAATATGAGCGAATAAAACAGTTTAGCCACCTTCTAGTTTGGTTCGTTTCAACATCCCAAATTGGGATCAAAAGTATAATGTTTTTGACGACTTTAGGCTATGGCGGAAAATCTCAAGTGTGTGAAAACTGAAAACACAGATGCACTCTGTAGAGAGTACCAAGTCTCTTACTACCACGGTACGAAGGGCAATCGACACAACCAGAAAGAGTTAGGTGCAGAACTGACATCTTTAGGTGGTCCCCAAAGCACCGCTGTAACAACGCGATGTAGCGGCTTCTTTCATTTCCACTTCATTGCCACTTATCAAGTCTAAGCTGCTAGGATGATATACTTAGAATTTCTTGACAGAAAAATAAAATAACTTTTTGTCCAAAAGTTGGAAGACACCTACCATATCCAGCAAAATATCCTTTTGTTCCATAAACGCTTCATCGACTAGATCGTTCCTTCGTTTCGGATCTAAAATTGCTTTCGCAGCAGCTGTCGGGGTATTACTAGTGCTAGTTGGTACGCCATTTCCAAAAATTACACCGTTCAGTAGAATCTAGACGAAAGAACAATAATGATTTTAACAAATTATATAATTTTTGTTTGATTTTTCAAACCCTTATTTTAATTTTGAACTGAAGAATAACTGACGAGTCCAGACGACTGAAGGTATGAAGCTAAAATATGAAAATTTTGTTGTGAAATCTACCACCAATAATGGGTTTTGAGAAATCAGTCAGTCACTCACCTTTTTCTTTTATATACCTACTTAGACTAACTTTTGCCAGCGTGATATTTATTTATGTAAATTCCTTGGGAACCTTAATATTCAGAGTTTCAGAGATGACAAATAATCCCCAAGTGTATCCATACAAAAAATTATGTCGATTCGTTGCTCCATTGCTGCGTGATTGACGGAAAAACCAACAAACAAACACATATTTACATTTTTAATGCTATAATGCCCTGAAGTTGAGTTTTAGACCCACAAAAACACACTTCGGACCCCCAAAAAAGAGACGGAAGTCTGAAGTCTTAACCACGAGGTCATTTAACCATTTTCCCTAATGCCTTTTATTAAAGGGAAAGCATTTTCCGCTACTAGGTGTTACCGTGTTACCAGCCATTGCAGCTAATGAAGTTAGTAATTAGTATCTTGGCAGCTTACCAATCCCCCTACATAAAAGAGTTACCTACAACTGTTTCTAGATATTGTACATTAAAATTGTACATCTAAATATATGAAACGAAAAGGTGACTGCTTGACTGACTGACGATTGACTGACTGACTGATCTATCAACGCACAGCTCTATTTACCTACTAGCCTGATCGGGGTAAAATTTGGTACACAAATAACTATTATGTCGTAAGAATTCGCTAAGAAAGGATTTTTGAAAATTCAACCCCTAAGGGGTAAAATAGAAGAAGAACTGAACTTATCGTGAGCGAAGCCGCTGGCAAAAGCTAGTTATAATATATGAATAATAATTAGCTGATTCTATGCGGATGAATTAACTAGTTTTCATTTATTTTTCAATACCCGAAGGATTTCCCAAAACCCATTATTGGTGTGGATTTTTAATTTTTTTTTTTTTTTTAATTCTATGACAAGATAGCCCTTGACTGCGATCTCACCTGATGGTAAGTGACGATGCAGTCTAAGATGGTAGCGGGCTAACTTGGAAGGGGTATAGCAGTGTAAATTCAACCCATACCCCTAATCGGTTTCTACACGCCATCGTGCCGGAACGCTAAATCCTTTCTAAATCGCTTGGCGGCACGTTTTTGACGGTAGGGTGGTAACTAGCCACGTAGTATTTCCCAAACAGTTTTAGAAAACCACCTCCTTTTCATATTTTATACCTTCAGTCGTCTGGACTGCCGCCAAGTGATTCAGCGTTCCAGCACGATGGCGTGTAAAAACCGATTAAGGGTATGGGTTGAATCTACACTGCCATACTCCTTCCAAGTTAGCCCGCTACCATCTTAGACTACATCGTCACTTTCGTCACTAGCAGTCAAGGACTATCTTGACATCGAATACAAAAAAAACAAGCCACAATAGCAAAACATGTACCATGCGTTTGTCAAGTAACAAAAGTGGAATTTTAAAGAGATCGGGAGCGGAAAGGATTACAATAAAATCTACTCCCCTCGCGTCATTCGTATTCTCAACATTGTTAAGGCGTTTGGCGAATTCGGTTCGATTTGCATTTTAAACGAATTTACCATTGACATCGGCAAGGGCTGCTAACTTTGTGGATTTGGCTAAATTTAACGGAACGAGTAACAGATAAACGGGGGTGCGAAGTTGGCAGAAATATAAGGCGAAGTTATCAACAAATTGGGGAAAAAACGGTAGAGATAGGAAATCTAAAGGTACAAAAGATTCACTTCACAAAAAATGATTTAGCTACTCTTGTTATCTATAAATACGTATATAAAAGACAAAGGTGACGGACTGACTGACTGATCTATCAACGCACAGCTCGAAACGCTGGACGGATCGAGCTGAAATTTGGCATATAGATAGCTATTATGACGTAGGCATCCGCTAAAAAAGAATTTTGGAAAATTAGACCCCTAAGGGGGTAAAATAGGTGTTTGAAAAATCAAACAAAACGTGAGCGAAGCTACGGAAAAAAGCTAGTCATCAATAAAATGCAATGCAGGTTGACACAGCGCTACTTACCTACCTACCGTCTTATTCACCTAGACTTTTCGCTCTTTCTATCACCTAACTCTTAACCCTTCGCACTCTCTGAATTAAGGCCCTTCGAAGTGGTATGTCATGTACTTGTAGGCCAGGCCCAGTTAAAAGTAGTTTACTGAGAGTGTTTACCACACCAATCGATCAATTATTGTCGATCGATGGTAGAATGAAAGAATTGACGTCGATCGATAGGTGCTACCAGACCGATCGATATAATTAATCCACCACTAGCCAAGTGCGTATTGAAAGACTTCACACACCATTGAAACCATTAGGGAGAACTCACAGACATGCCGCTTTCCTCAGTACCCCGAAAAATTTGAGATGCCTAAGTTGTAATCACCAAAAAGGAGGTCCTAACGCTAAATAAATCAGCCTACGATCTACAAATGTTGGATTGTCAAGAACATACCAAAATAGCGAATCTCGAATACGTGAGTGGCATTCGTGCGTTTGACTGTTCACAACCGAGAGGCAATAAGGCGGCACGCATCAGCGGTTTTACGAGCTACAGAAATCGACGTTTATAAATAAATACAATTTAAATGAACTTTATGGCCGCAACACGAGCAACACTAAAATCCGTCTGAATAGGAACACACTGAATAGGCGCAGGTTTCTTGACCTGCCTGGTATTCATTTACAGGTGATTGCGGGTGAGCACAGTCCCTGGGGCCCAAGTCTGCTATTGCCATTGTAGTTCAATTGTCTATCAATGACATCCCAATTGCTACTTTTAGCAATTTTGGTAGTCTTCTAATTCAATGGCGTCACAATTGTTTTCCGATGGTTTGCCACTGACACATCTAGCTTTGAATCTAGCTTAAATAAGGGTTTTTAATATGTAGTTTTTTTTGAAACTCATTTCGGCAAACGCTTTTTAAGCTAATGGCAATACCGAGGTATCATTGAATTACAATCCAATTATAAGAAATCGAACGACCATTGTGAATTTAGTAGACTACGAAATTTTGGACCAATGATAATTGAATTGTAATTGTATTGCGGTTCAATGACAATGACATGTAAAATAGCAGTCTTGGGGCCCTGGTATAGTTCTTTCAGTTCACGAGGGTACGCGGCTCATGGTTGTGTGTGTGTCGTATCTATATAAGTGGGAGCGAGAGCTTGCTCGCGCCTGGCTGCTCCCGCCTAGGCTACTGACAGGCACACACACTTACGCAATGTGCATGTACACGACGTAACCACAAGTATAAAGCTCACACGCCCTCGTGAATTGAAAGAACTATAAATTATTACATTGATGCAATTATCTTGTAGGGTTCTTCAATATTTTATGTAAGAGTACTCTAGACCATTGAGCTTTAACTAAACGATTTCTCCTGGTTGAGTTTTCAACTTATTGAGCATCATTAATTTCCTTCAGTTGAAAGAAAGAAGAAAAAGAACTCCTTAAATAAGTTATGCAAATTATTCATAGTCATTGCGAAACACAATAAGAAAGTATTGCAACATTAAGTACCTATTAATTTTTCTAAAGAAGGACCGTTTTTGTCTGGTTCGGGGCTTTAGCCGCGGCTAGTTACCACCCTACCGTCAAAGACGTGCCGCAGCCAAGCGATTTAGCGTTCCGGCACGATGGCGTGTAGAACCCGATTAGGGGGTAGAGGTCGAATCTACCCTGCCATACCCGTTCCAAGTCCAGGGTCAAAGCCTCCCACGCCACCAGACCAGAGGCAATTCAGAAATTATAAATTCCCAAACTATCCCGAACTCGAGACCTCCCAATTATAAGACCACAGCGCTTATCACTACGCCAGGGAGGTCGTCAAAAATATAATAATACAAACCCGATATTAAAACAGCTATTTTAACAACAAGCTCAGTAATAATCAGAAGATTCGTAATCCTTCTGACATTTTACATATTGACTCATTCTACGAGTAGTCACACTAATCACACTAATATCACATCACATCACATCACATCACACTAATATTATAAAGGCGAAAGTTTGTATGTGTATGTGTGTATGTGTGTGTGTGTATGTTTGTTACTCTTTCACGCCACAACGAATGAACCGATTTGGCTGAAATTTGGAATGGAGATAGCTCATACCCAGGATTAAAACATAGGCTACATTTTATCCCGGAAAATTACAGAGTTCCCATGGGAATTGAAAAACCTTGATCCACGCGGACGAAGTCGCGGGCATCGTCTAGTATTCTATACGAGTAGGTAGAAAGATTCTGCAAATAATTTCAGAGAATATTTCCCGCTATGCAATATTTCATTCTACATTGTAGGAATGCATTACATCTCAATTTATGCATACCGGTGTAAATATGAAGCTTTGGGATTGATGTCTGCCACTCCGAAATTATTCGTTGTTGATTGCAACACGAGCCGTAATTCCGTTACGAGCTATCGGAGATAAGTGCATCATCGCTTCCATTAAACGCAGACACATGCGGCAGACGAGGTTGAATGATCTCGAGCGAAGGGCAATAATCTGTCAGAAATCATACAGATTACGTGTTATATGTATTAATATATATACCTATGGCTGCTCGTGGTGATTCACTGACTGACTGACTGACTGATTCATTTATGTTCTTCTTCTTCTTCTTTATTAACTGACTAGCTTTTGCCCCCGCGCCTTCGTCCGCGTGGAATTAGATTTTGGGGTGGAATTTTCAAAAACTGTGACACCCGTACTTTTTTATTTTTAACTGAAAGCTCAAATACCAACTTTGATGGAAACAGCTTGAAAAATGACGGAGTTTCATATAAACTTCCATTCCCTATTTAAACCCCTTAGGGGTGGAATTTCCAATAATCCTTCCTTAGTGTGCGCCTACGTCATAAAAGGAACCAACTGTAAAAATTTCAAGTTTCTAACTTCAGTAGTTTAGGCTGTGCGTTGATATCTCAGTCAGTCAGTCAGTCAGTCAGGACTTTGAATTTTATATATATAGATATATATACCTATGGCTGCTCGTGCTGATTCACTGACTGACTGACTGACTGATTGATGTTCTTCTTCATCTTCTTTATCAACTGATAGACGTTCACTGCTGGACATAAGTCTCTTGCATGGACTTCCACAGGTTAATTAGATTAATTAAATATTTAATTAAGACTTGAGTTTATTTTTAAATTATGTTACATTTTTGAACAGACTATATTATCAATTACTACTATAATTTTTCATGATTATTGGAACAGAATGAATTTATCTATTCAGTAACGTTTTAATTCCCATGTCAAATTAAACGTATCCAATAGGGGATGATTAATTATTGCAATGCATTATAATCCAATCTAATAGCATGATATAATTGATGTTAGAATCGACATGGGGCAACAATGCATCGGGGTAGATTTATGTTTACCAATTAGGTAGACCAAAGCGGTGACAGTTTAGTGATTAACCTAGTCAAGAGAGTAGTTAGTTGGCCAGCAGTGGACGTCTATCGGTTAATAAAGAAGAAGAAGAAATTAATAAATAATAAATATTAAAATTAAAACTAAATAAAATTTAAAACCTCATCAAGTCATCGCAGTGGAGGTTTTGTTCTAAATATTGGTGAAAACCATAATGAAGCATATTCCTTTTAAAATGGAACTAGTGATTAAAAAAAAAACATCAATAGTTCCATCATGGAACTGTTAATGGTACTAGTGGTAACGAAAGAGAATGGCAGAATGACTACCATGAAGAACTTATAAATGAATGTACCAACAAACACGGATATCCTTAAATTAATGGCGTTCAATAGTGCAATGCTTAAAACTCTTAAAAGGCGTGGACAAAACCGTAAGATTGATTGGTACAAAAGGTAGTATAGCAGTGAGCCAAAGATACTAATGAATAACATTATGGCCACCTAATTCCTATGATTTAGTATATGTATAAAAAGAGGTAGAGACGATGCCCGCGACTTCGTCCGCGTGGATCAAGGTTTTTCAATTCCCATGGGAACTCTGTAATTTTCCGGGATAAAATGTAGCCTATGTTTTAATCCTGGGTATGAGCTATCTCCATTCCAAATTTCAGCCAAATCGGTTCATTCGTTGTGGCGTGAAAGAGTAACAAACATACACACATACACACATACACATACAAACTTTCGCCTTTATAATATTAGTGTGACAAGCGTACGGTAAATGAAGCGCGTAATGGCAGATAACATTTTAAAATGAAGTACTCTATTATACTCTTCGTCGTTCGGAACAATTTTTTCGCTTGTTTTGTGTGAGAATATAACTCATCCCTAGTAGAATATAGCCTAATTCCCGTAATTCTAATTTTTTTTAGATAAGTACATATAATATGACAACATGTATCTGATTTACAAAATCCATTTTGTAAAAGCATTTATTCCGAGTTACGACAGAATAAATTGTAGATTTGGCGGAAATTTGCTATTACGCAAGCCTGTTCATAAAACACAAATCCAATAAACGCCCAAATCGATATTGCGAAATGGTCCGATTTGATTTGAACTGAATTTCAATCGAATCTTTATTCTTATTGGTTGTATTCAGCTATCCATCGAACTTTTCTTCAACATTTAAGGTGCGGTATTCAAATTTTTTGCTGAGCAAATTTTTATTTAAAATAATCCCTTATCTAGTAAGCTTTACGGAGTACTCCATTAAAATGCTTAAGATTGGACTAACTGTAAAAATAATAGAATTACTTTGTTAATCTGAAATTAAATAGCTTTTACTTTAATTACTTATAGATTAAGTTTAAAGAAAAGATAATACTTATCTTTATAGTCTTACAGTTCACAAAGTGAGTTCTTTGTACGGATAATGTTAGCTTTTTGTTTCTCAAGGTCATGTGGATTTTTATTTCCATCTCTCTGTTGGCCTGTCTGAATTCAGTCACCTCTCGAGACGTTGGTAAAACTCTGAGTTTGAAGACATTACCTTATGTCACCAATTCGTTGGTTAACCTTGGGAAAATGGACATTTCTTTTCATTTTAACGCTCATCCTCCAGAAGGTAATTTTTTGATTTTTATCATCAGCAACCCATTAACTGCTCACTACTGATTAAGTGTGGTTTCCTAACGATATTTTCTTTCATCTTTGAAGCAAATGATATTCAAATTCTATTACTATACCTAGATCTAGGTCTAGATCTACATCCATTTTTATTACTAGATCTAGATCGAATAACTACTAATATCAACTAGTTGATGCCCACGGCTTCGCTCACGTGGATTTTTTTTTTTAATCCCGCAGGATCTTATTGATTTTCCGAAATAAAAACTAGCCTATGTCTCTCTCCCGGTCCTCAACCATACCCATGCAAAAAATCAGCCGCGAGATTGAAGGACAAACTAACAACACTTTCGTATTTATAATATTAGTAAGAATAAGATTGTTTTTGTCATTTGAGTGTAAAAATGATTGTACATATTTATTTTTCTTTCAGATTTGACTTCAAGATCCGAAATTCGGAGTCATGGGCATAGTTCTTTCTTTTCACCCAAATTAGAACCTGCTATAGAAGAACCCTGCCCATGCTCTAGCCTGACATATCTCAAGGACTCCTCCCAAAACCACCCATCTGAGCTGCTGAACAGAATCCTTTCTGGCAACGATTTATTCTCTTTCAAAGAGCCGTCCTCTTCACCTCTGTGTTGTGACTCCCATGAACATGTTAAAGAAGACATTTTATTAGAGTTTGGTCCTAAACAAAGTCAAATGATCATCAAGCCGCAATCATCTAATTCAAATCAGTTCCCGTTTCTACCATTCCTGCTTGACAGCTTCAAACAGAGACCATCTTTGCCAACTGTATCGGCTAAACCGAAAGCCGTAGAAATCTTTTTCTTCCCAAAGAAACGGGGGATTCTTCCAATGGACTTCGATCGTCTCACAGCTAACAAGAAGAAAGAGGAAAAAGTTAATATAAAAATTGTTGGTGATAAAGAGATAAAAAATGATTTTAAGACTTTGAAGTTCGTCCCGCCACTTGCTTCTTCGGTCAAAAAAGATTTGGCTGTACAGGAAAAAAATAAATCTGTTACTACAAAGGTAGATAAAATGCCAGTTACTGACAAACAAATGAATATAAATGTCGTATGATATACATTGAAATAATAAACAAATATCCGTTTTATTCATTTCAATTTGCCTTTTGATTTAATAATTCTCGACTTCGCCTGCGTGGATAAGATTTTCTAATTCCCTCGGGAACTTATTTATTTTCGGGATAAAATGTAGTCTATGCATTAACCCCGGGTATGAGCTATCCCCATTTCTTTGAGCCAAATCCATCCAGTAGTTTTTGCGTGAAACAAACATACACACACATAGATACAAACTTTTCCCTTTATTATATTAGTGTGAAGTGTAATGAACTCGATTAATATTCTCCTCTACCCTCCAAATAAACTAAAAGCTTGTATTAGGAACGAGTACGACAATAGTGCTACGGGTGGGGATCTAACCTTTCAGTTTTCAATCCGCACCTTTAAAACCGTTGGACTATTGAGGCTTTTTAAATTTTATGGTACGAGTTTACTCAAAACTTCCTTTGTGGAACGATTTTATCGAATCGATGACGAAGCAATTAACATTACTACTGCGGTTTTGTATAAAACGAATATCAGTAGCAATTAGCATGTAGTATATTCATTATACATTGCATGTTTTATTATGTATAGTTATTATATTTCAATGACATCTACTCATAAAGCAAGCAATGGAACGAATTATAGGAATGCGCTATAGAAATTTTATTCTCAGATCAGTCATTTAGCCAACAATGAGACTATACGTAGAGTTTGTACGTGAGCTGAAACTTCATCGTCTATCCTCCCCATAAAGTTGAATTATACCTTAGCATTATTCTCAGGAACAAAGCTACTGAAGATTAAGGGCTGAGTAATGTTCTGAAGTTTTTAGTGTAAACTTGACCCGGTCGGGCACGAGCTTGGCTCAGTGAAACATGATATTCTAGTATATGTGATGATTCTAATATATATCGACCTATACGCAGAATAGAGTTACTTCTGCAAAAACCCTACTTTACAGGAGAGCGATTTGAAGTTTGTCTTGCCTGTAACTTTTTTCGTTATTTTTCTAGAGAATTGATTCTCATAGTATACTTTTGGAACATTATTATGCATTGATTACTATCAATAAACTCAATGCAAAACCCATAATTTGGAATTTAGGAGTTTCTATATGCATATGTGACGATTTTTTGCGGATGTCTCCATGTTCTATATGTATATGTTACCTTATACTTGGGAAAAGTGTTCGTACCATGTCTATATATAACTTTTTTTTATGGAAATACTAATCTTCAAACGGTCTTATTTGCTGTAAAGGATGAAATATAAATACAAAATAAACAGTGTTTCTTATTTCATAATAACACATTAATAGTAAAATTAAAATTCAACATAATTTGACTAATTTTTTTAATTACTAAGCATGTACCTACTATAAAATTGTCTTACAAAAAAATGTAAAAGTTAATAATAAAATAACTGAAAGTACTTTGTATTTTATATAGGTAATACTAGCTTTTGCCCGCAACTTTGCTCACATTAAGTTCGATTTTTCAATCCCCTATTTTACCCCCTTAGGGGTTGAATTTTCAAAAATTCTTTCTTAGCGGATGCCTACGTCATAATAGCTAACTGTATGTCTTTCAGCCCGATCCATCCAGTGTTTTGGGCAATGTGTTGATGATGAGTCAGTCAGTCAATTACTTTATCCTAAAATTAATCACCTTATCCTTTTATATATTTAGGAAATTAAATTTAGGAACTATTATGTAAATATGTAAGTAGTATGTATTAATAATCCTACTATAGAAACCTCAAAATGAAACTAATAAATAACTAACATAAAACGTAAACATAAATAACGTATTAAGAACTATTATTTAGCATTAATAATAATCCTATTATAGAAAACCCGAATAAAACCAACGAAATAAAATTGCTACAAGGGCAAAATATAAGTTCTTTCAGGAGTTTTAAAAATAGTACAACCGAATATTGGCAAACAAAAAGATTTAAAAACATTTTCTCTATTTTCCACAATTTTTCTGTGCGATTTATTATTGGCAATCAATAAGAAATCAATCATATCTAAGTTATTTATGTCTATATTATTAATATTTTAATTGAATAGATATTTTAAATCACGAAGAAAATAATATTGTGGTGGCAGAGATCCACTGGGTACCGCGCAAAATGAAAATTTTAAATCAATCAAAATAATGAATTTGTAAAGAAGATGCGGCACATCATCATCTTTAGAGTCGTTAGGCGCACTGTAAGAGTTAGTTGTAGATGGTGATTGCGTCCAGTGATCATCATAGTGGTTAGAATAAAAGGCATCACGACAATTTATGCGTATTTAACGGAGAAGGCATAGGAGTTGGTACACATTTTGGTGATGATATTCAAGACAAATTCCCAAAGCTAACAGCAGGGGAATTTTCAAAGTTGGATCGAGTTAAAAGTGTTAGGTCTAGTTGTTGCAATTGCAGGCGACGGTAGACATTATTTATTATCTACTATATAAAAATAAGTCGGGTTTTCCTTCCTGACGCTATAACTCCAGAACGCACGAAACGATTTCCACGGTTTTGCATTCGTTGGAAAGGTCTCGGGCTGTGTGAGGTTTATAGCAAAGAAAATTCAGGAAAAATTTCAACAATTTAAGAACGCGGACGAAGTCGCGGGCGTCCGCTAGTCTTTTATAGAATTTTCAGCAACATGGTGCAGCCTTATGGCTAGTTTTGTCAGTAGCAAAAACTGGTATTTATCATTATATGCCGGCTGCAGTATAGATAATCGACTGTCTCTTACAGTTCCATCTGATATATCCAATTTCCCATACATCAGGGACCTCTTGCCTAATTTATTCAGCTCCCTGTGGTAGTGCTGCACTGGTAGCATGGGCAGGAGATAAAAGTTTTAACCCCGATTTTATCCACTGACAGGGGATAGAATTATGTTTTCCCTATGCATGGCGACAGAGGAGAAGGCGATGTATATTTCTATAAGTAAATTCACTGAGTGTTATTTCCACCGCTGTGCCCATGCTCGACGGGTGGATAAAGCTAAGCGAGGGGATAAACGTTTTATCCTTTTCCCGGGGATAAAATTTCTCCCGCCCATGCTACCAGGGCTGTTATTGTAAAAGCTGCACTACTGACACTGCCATTTTCTGAAAACAAAAATTAACATCATTAAAACGTTAAAGCAATTAACTACAGAAAACAGATCTAAATAGTTTTATGTAGTTTTTTTATAAATACTTAACATAAAAAAAATTATTAATTTTAGGCTTTTATGGTAGTTTTCAGTTGAATAAGGATATATATCTCAATGTGAAACCAAGAATAAAAGAACATTTACACATATACCTCATAATTTCAAAATAATTTCCCTCGAACAAAGTAACTTGTGCACATTGTCCCGATATATTTTACTTGATTTCCGAATAATAAAGCAGTATGGTACAATAATTAATATTATTGATTACTCATTAAAATGTATGAATTAATGTTTAATGAGTGTAATGAATTGATATTTCTTTTTTTGATTGTTTTTTGTAGTAAAATCTAACATTCCGAGGTATAATGTTCTATATGAATGTGGAACCGTTTAACTTAATTATTTAGCTTTAAAAATATGTATATGTAAAAATTATTATATACGACTATCTAAGAGCAATCTATGTATTATAATTACAAAGCTGAAGAAAGAAAATTCCATTCACTTACCTGGAACATCCATTTTTCCATTTTTTTTTATCTCCACGGCATTTGTCGTATTACTATATTCAATTTTTTTTGGCTTTAACGAAGGGAAGATCATATGTTTTGAGCATGTATTTTTAATTTTGAGCACATATAGTAAAAAATAATAACAAAATTAACACGAAAATAGCAGATAAAAGTGCGAGCGTGTGCACACTATCATTTCGGAGAACATGAATACAACTGCAGATGTGACCCTCCGTTCGCGCTGATCAGGACAGTGAATACTGACACTTGTGCTGTCGGGCCCTTCTTCTTTGGAGAAATAAACTACATATACCTTTATTCGACTGGTATCTTTGGATCTATATAACTTTTTAAAATTTTGATTTCATTAGTAAATTTTAGAGATCTTTTTAGGCTTAAAAATGCAATAAAAAATTTTTGTGCCATAATCATATATAACTCTATTCTACGTATAGGTCGATATTGTCTTGTAATTCCTTATATGTACATAAAAAAATAATAAAATAAAAAATGCTGCCAGCATCTTGGGTACTATGCCGCGCTGCGGTGATATCGATGAGGTTTTAGATTTATATTAATTTAAATTTTAGAAATAGTTTTGTTATAATAGTATATCATATCTTATAATTAATAAATAAAAAATAAACATGAATTAGTTCATATAAAAATATTTGGACCTTCATTTGTATTAGTGATTATAATTATGTACATATGAGATGTCTGAATATGGTAGAGTAAGCATAATTTACACGTAGCATACATATTTTGTTTACTCACAAAAACATTGCTATAAAAGGCTCGGCTATCGACCAACTTGTCTCCAGAGTATACTTAATTACTTCCGCCACATTGCCAGAATGGAGTGACACAGTCTAGTACAGATTATGATTACTGGCAAAGTGAAGGAAAGAGACTTCGAGGACGTAGCCCGATGCGTTGGTCTGACCAAATCCGCACCACTCTCGATTGTAAGGTCCACGAAGCCTCACAAAAAACCGAAGCACATAGCGCGACATGATTTACAAAAGAGTCTTTGATGGAAGGGGTCACGACCCTCAATAATGGGAAACACGACACAGACAGAGAGAACAAGATACAAGAAACTACAATTTACTCACTGTTTGTCTTTCCTCTGCTGTCTCTTCTTCTTAAACGCTCTCTTAACTCTGAGTAGGAGGAATGCGGCCCGGTCTATAGTTAGCACGGAGGGCCGCTTGGCGGCGCTAGGCTCGTCCATCCCCTCCTCTTCGTCCCCCGCCTCATCGCACAACTTCAGGCCTAGCCATCGCTGCTTAGATGTAGTCCTCGTTGTGCCGTTGGCGGGAACGCACGTAAATATCGGCTGTACCCGCGTCAAAACTGCATTATCCTTTTTAACGTGACTATTTAAATTTTATATAGGTTTTATGGGTATAATTTATCAAACTGAGAGAGTACTTTGTTTCGTTATATTATCGCTACTTTTTGAATTTGTAAGAAACACAATCAAAACTACACTTTTTAACACTTTGCACTATAAAATGTGATTTAACTATCGCGATACGCTCACTAGGGACATCTGAAACAAAAGAAGAAAGTTTTTAATAAACATAAATTATTTTAACTGAAAAACATAATGCACCGAAAGTGCAATCTCCTCTGTTTAAACTTTTAAATTCAACAACATTATTTATCATACTGATGCTTTTAATTAATTATTATTAAGTATTATTTATTTCATGGGGTGTTGTTTATCTTAAAATTTAATAAAACCGTTAAATGTGTACCTACAATTAAGTGCGAATTAGTCAGAAATTCCAATGCAATGAAATTTCACATACATTTATTCAGAAAACCAGTTTCGTGTTACTCCAACATAAGCTTAAAGAAGCGTAAAGAAACCTTCCTAATTTAGTCATTTTCCTCCGTTTTAGCACTTCACTTGTAAAAAGAAAATAAGTTACAAAAAAAACTTTGGGGAAAAAAGGTCCCCTCGAAATTTTCTTAGGTAAAAAATTCCTGTGGCAGCACTTCGTAGTTGTATGCAAAACCTCTGAGGTAATAAGAACCTCTCTGTGAAAATATTTGTAGAAGAAGTCCTTCTGATATTACTTTTTAACTTACTTTGGCAAAGCCAACAGGAAGGGTTATGATTTTAGCAGTCTACGTATGTATGTACATATTTATGTACGTTTTCTTTATTTGATGGCAAGGTAGCCCATGACTGCGATCTCACCTGATGATAAGTGACGATGCAATCTAAGATGGTAGCGGGCTAAATTGGAAGTGGTATAGCAGTGTAATTTCAACCCATACCCTTAATCTGTTTCTACAGGCCATCGTGCCGGAACGCTAAATCGCTTGGCGGCACGTCCTATGTATGTGACTATTGACGAATGTTCCAACGTAGCGAATAAACGACTGAGCCGATTTTGATAGATGAACTAAATGATCAACACTTTTGCTATGATAAAATTCCTACTACATTAAAATAATTTATAAATAGTAAGTTTTAATCCCAGGAATACAAAGGGTTTTCGCGGAATCTTAATTAATCGATGAAGTCGAGGGCCCTTGTAAATTAAAATAAGCAAAAATTATAAGTATCATGAATAATGGGTTTTCACCATCATCTCTCGGACTATAACGCGATATGTCCAGCGGCAGTCAATTTCGCGTAATAGCCAGTCCCATCCAAATATTGAAGTCATAAAATTTAGTACCTAACTAGTGTTTTATTACGGGTTTTATGATCAACGGTGCCGTGTTTTAACGAAAGGTATTTTCGATAAACTTTTTTAAAATCCTTTTTAGGGTTCCGAAAAAAAAACGGAACTCTTATAGGATCACTTTTTGTCCGGCTGTCTGTGTGTAAAGGCCTTTTTTTTCGAAATTGTTTGAGGTACCTACTAAGTTGAAAATACTGAATACTTAATATCAATGGTAATGCTGTAATTTCAAATTTCAACTCAATAAACAGTTACAGCATTTCGAGGCGTATTTTCATTCTCATACAAATTTCCAGTGATATAGTCTCTAGTAATATATTCGCCACTAAGCTGGTCATCTAGTAATAAATAATAATCCTAACAAGGTACAGAACCCGAAACCCAAAAGTTGACTTGGTCGGTTTTTTTAATGAATCTTTAGCTGAAATATCCGTAGACATAAATGTATATTTGTGTGTCTTCCTTAGCTATACTACTAAAAAGCTCGCGCAGATCTAGTTGTTATAAATGACTAGATGACTTCCGCATGGAATTAGGTCTTTTTCCAGGATAAAATGTAATCCAAATGATAATCCTGGTTGTAAGCTATCTCCATTCCAATTTTCAGCCAAATTCCAACCCCTCCCCCCTAATAGGTTCTTACTAATCTCTGCTCACGTCAAAATAGTTAGCTTAGTTTACACTTGAGCAGCGTCCATTTAAGAGAAACTAAGCTGCTACATTAGTTTGAAATTAAATACTACGTGACAGGATAGCTTCTGAAAGGATTAGAAAGTTTAATTATGGTTGAAACGAGCTCCGACAGCTATCAGATTGCATTCATTATTATTTTCCATTAAGCGCCGAATTTTACAGAAAAATTGAGTATTTGACTGTTGTCAAAATGTGGATTATTTATTACAATCGAAAATGTAACACTGTAAGAATAAAATTTGTAAAAACAGAAAATAAATCGATCAAAGCTAGATAAGTAAGTTATAAGATAAGTAAGTTATAAGCTGTTTTACTGCAACTGTGTCCGTCTCTTTCTAAAATGAAATTTTGCATGGAGTGTATAAAAAGATAGTCCTTGACTGCGATCTCACCTGATGGTAAGTTACGATGCAGTCTAAGATAGTAGTGGGCAGCGGTATGGCAGTGTACATTCAACCCATACCCCTAATCTGTTTCTACACGCCATCGTGCTGGAACGCTTAATCGCTTGGCGGCATGTATTTGACGGTAGGGTGGTAACCAGCCACGGCCAAAGCCTCCCACTAGACCAGACCAGAGCTAATTCAGAAATTATAATTTCTCAAATTGCCCCCGCCGGGAATCGAACCCGAGACCTCCCAGTTATAAGACTAATGAGCTCAGCACTGTGACAGGGAGGTCGTCATTCGTATTTCTATTTTATTTTAATTTCGATTTAGGGTAAGGTTTAAATTATTATGATGCA
Organism: Hipparchia sbordonii; assembly: GCA_038048805.1. NCBI lineage: Eukaryota > Metazoa > Arthropoda > Insecta > Lepidoptera > Nymphalidae > Hipparchia > Hipparchia sbordonii. The sequence continues at coordinate 11,343,552 of CM076109.1, read as the reverse complement.
CAGTTTAAAAAACTTCATTTTCCCTTTTAATTGCTAGGCTATAATTAAAGCCTTAAAGCCGTAGTCATACCTACACACAGAATTAAATGAACTACTAATCCCAAAAGTTTCCTACTAATCCCGATATACACACCTTTACCCTTCATCCACCCAACATTATCGGCTTGGATTACCTGAGTTCATCCTTTAAATTAAACACGCTCCTGCATATATCATAGATTTAATGAAGATAGGCATAAATAATCTATATCACTACGAAATATAAATTAATTTCAGTCCTCTATTCTTCTTCTTCTTCATCAACCGATAGATGTCCACTGCTGGACATAGGTCTCCTGCATGGACCTCCATAGGCCTCAGTCTTGCGCCGCCTGAATCCAGTGGCTCCCTGCGGCTCATTTGATGTCGTCGGTTCACCTAGTAATCTGTCAGTTACATTCAATATAAGGCTGAAAGTATCGAAGCTACATCGATGGTAAAAACAAGCGAAAGCGCACATTAATCTATACCTACTAATATAATAAAGCGGAAGAGTTTGTTTGAACGCGCCAATCTCTGGAACTACCCGTCGGATTTAAAATATTCTTTTTGCATTTGTTAACATAATTCTTGAGGAAGGTTATAGTCTATTTTACATCACGGTACGACCCTTAGAAGCCGAGCAAAAAGAGAGAAAGTAAGAAAAACGCTAAGCGAATACGAATTACTAAAAGGGAAATGAGAGGCGGTGGCCTAGAGCGGACAACCGACGAGAGCCGAACCGAAGGCTACTTATTATCCTGGACAATCAAAGATTTTTAAATACACGCAGGATTGTTAAAAACTAGATCTACGTGGACGCAGTTCCATGCATTACAAAATTCTCCGCTGTTCTCTATGATATTGTACATGTGTAAAAAGATCAGCTGCCCCATTTCAAAACCTAGTAAGTGTGATTGGCAAAATTTTAAAGGAGACCAAAAAACATATTTGTAGTAGCCCTTCTAAACTCTGAACTTTTCAGTATCTGTTGGTGAATTAATGTTTCGTAAATAAACTACTTTGAAAGCTTTTATTGGATATATTTATAATTTCGCTAAGCCATCTACAAAACATGTTTTTTTGGCCCCTGTAAAATTTTGTCAATCACACTTACTAGGTTTTGAAATGGGGCAGCCGAGATGAGTGCACAGTGGTGTTGCCTGCGCGCGTGCGTTGCTTTATTCAATACTCGAAACCTAATTCTGTTGAAAGAACTAATCTCACCTGTCAATCAACGCTCATCAGGTTTGATTTAAACCTGTGCCGGCTGCATGGCATTTTCACGTAAAATAAATCGATTGTTGTCAAATGCAAGTCTATCTCGCAATTTAATACCATTAGTGAAAATAATTATTATGTCATGGTTTTTATAGTTCTTACAATTTACGGCGCGTGGCTCATGGTTGTGTGTGTGTCGTATCTGTATAAGTGTGAGCGAAAGCTTGCTCGCGCCTGACCGTTCCCACCTAACCTCCTGACAGGCACGCACATTACGCAATGTGCATGTACACCACGTAACCACAAGTAAAGCTCACGCGCCCTCGTGAGTTGCAAAAACTATGCAATAAGACTGCGACATTGTTTTGAATAATTAAATAAGCAAATAAATCATATGTACCTAACAAACAGTCGTCTCTGCTTTATTTAAATTAAAGGACCGTGACCTAGATACCTATTCATACTATTTTAAGGTTCGTAGTACCAGGCAGTAGATATAAACAAGTAAAGTTTGATCTACTATTTAATTACTTATAAGAGCTCGCACAACTTTACTAAGTTTCGTCAGAAGCACATCAGGGTCTTTCCCCAGTATCCTTGGATTATTGGCCCCGCTTAGTTGGATTAACGAAACGCCTACGTGTTATCTCTCAAGGATAAACTACTATACTTAGTAGGCATAACTGCGTACTTATACGCTTAATTACAAACAACACAGTTGGATAGACAAGTTTAATCTATCCGTTAGATGTTTCTAGGGCAAGGATAAACCGATTTCCTCGTTCCTGATACGCACCGCTTTTGGAATGCCCTTCCAGCTTCCGTTTTTCCAACTAACTACAACTTGGGTACCATACCTTGAAATCAAGTCAATGATGACTATAATTGACTAAATCATTGGATTTAGTCAATTATAGTCATCTAAGCCTTCAGCAATATTTATTCGAATAGAGTGCGATTGCTATCGCAATCCCTCTATCAAATATAACGACCTAGACGCGCGAGAAGCTTGTATATCATATAAATTTTGTAATGACGTTACAAGTTGGTAGTAAAAGTTTTAAAAGAAAAGTTATTTTATTCTTTTTAGCGCATTTAAATGAAAGCTTTTTCTTAAAAAAGTTTTTTTTTAATATTTTTAGCGAGCAAACGAGCAGGCGGCTCACCTGGTGTTAAGTGATTAGCGCCGCCCATAAACATTTGTAGCACCTGAGGCACCACCAATGCGTTGCCGGCTTTTTAGGAATTTGTTGGTCCGCCCCTTGAATAACCCCATGTTGTAGTTACTACCCCATGTTGTTGTGTTTTTTTACTTTTAATTTATTGAATGATAACGCAGCCATTGTTGTATAGAGTATGAAGGCGTACCCTTTTGTAGCGATACTAGACACGCACAAAGGGATAATCGCACTCAATTAGCACTCACACGTTACGGAGTAGACACGGCGCTCTCGGTAGATTTAAAAAAAAAAAGTGAAAAACTCGACAGAAGTGGAGCTTTGTTCGTGAACCACTCTCGACCGTGCTCTGTTTGTCTCAACCCGCCTATTGTGTGTAATATGTTTAACCGCGGCCACTTTTTTTATTCGATTACAGAGAGCCCTTGATAACAAGATAGCGATCTAACATACTGGTAAGTAATGGTGGAGTCTAAGATCAAGTATAGGTACATTAAAACTAATTGCTTTTTACCTGCCATCATACCGAAACCTTAGATCTTTGATGGTGGTATCTAGCCACGGCCGAGGATTCACTCAATCAGCCTAGCGAAAAAAATCGAAACTACGACCTCTCTGTGACATAAGCACAGAGCCCACCACTGCTCCAGAGAGGTCGTCAAAACCTTCGAGGCACTTTCGACGTCCAAGTAATTCATTCGCAAAAGGCGCGCGTTTACTTGATAACTTCGTGAACATGCTCCTAATATATTTTGACCCACTGGTCTGATACTTTGGAAAAGAGGACCGAGAAGCTTTTTGGCCACAAAAAACTGATGACCATATGTCTAGACATTGTAATTGATACTTAAAAAAACTATCTTACGGTATGATAACCTCGAGAAATCACACTCTGTCGATCGAGTTATTCCAAGTACAACTATAATATTCATTGTACATTATCCTATTATTTCCCCTCAAACTGAATGATACTTCAATTAAGAGGCATAAGTCTTCAAGATGAGGGTAAACCCACTTCAGCCTTAATGTTGATGTATTATTGTTCTTTCCTTTTTGATAGCTATCTTAAGCGATAGTATGAAAAACAAGTGGTATTCTTAGAAGTATCGCATACGATTAATAAATAAAAATAAATAGGTAGCTTATATCGATTTACTTGAGAGCTTGTCTGCGTTAAGTTCTTAAATGCTTTTTCGTTTCTGTATAAAATGAAACAAAAAACCATACATACGGTTTGTATGGTAGGTTTTCCTTCATCTGTAACTTCTAATGTAATTAACTTAAGAGTATATTATGTTAACAATTAAAATACTAGCTGATGCCCGCGACTTCGACCGCGTGGATTTAGTTCTTAAAACCCCGCGGGAACTCTTTGATTTTTCGGGGATAGCCTATATCAGGTCCTCAACTATACCCATGCAAAAAATCTCATCGATCCGTAGCTCTGTTGCAGCGTTATTGAAGGACAAACAGACACACTTTTGCATTTATAATATGAGTAAGGATTTGTGCTTGTTTTATTTATTTGAACTTCCAATGAAGTAAAAAAATAAATATAATAAATAGTATCTTAAAAAATAACTAGTTTTAATTACATATTTACTTTATTTACTACTGAAACAAGAATGGACGAATAAATTCCTGCTGGTAACAAACTGTAAAAGCTTTGTACATTTCCCCTTTCCAGCTGCTTTTCGTAAAAGAGTCTTAAAAGTTTACCGCGAGTCCAATTTAAAGCTTTATCAGTTCTATTCACAACAATGTGAAACATAATTAGGGCATCATTTTTTCAGAAGTTACTTCTATAGTGTATAAGTAGTTTTTGTATGGTGGGAGGCTTTGGGCGAGGCTAGTTACCACTCTACCGTCAAAGACGTGCCGCCAAGCGTTCCGGCATAATGGCGTGTAGAAACAGATTAGGGGTATGGGTACCACTGCCATAGCCCTTCCAAGTTAGTCCGCTACCACTTAGACTGCATCGTCACTTACCGTCAGATGAGATCGCAGTCAAGGACTAGGTATCTTGTCTTTGAATACAAAAAGACGTGTGGCACTCGAGGACTGCCGCGGTAAAGCTATTGCATAGCATTTTATATCAACGCCATCTAGCGGCTCACCGTAGAGGAGTCCCGTGTCAGGTTATTTTCGTTACGCAATTTCTGGATTCGGTCTCCACGCTGACCCGCGATAGAAGCTATGCAATAGCTTAAAAATAAAAAAATATTGTAAGTACTTCTACATTGTGGGTATAATTATTCTCAAAAGCCTATTGTGCAATGTTCTATTAAAATTCATGACCAGCAGTTGAATCATAAACTACAAATTCAATTTATATTAAAATGAATTCACCGCAAATGATTTAGAGCTTCCTCTTTTGTTTAAATTATGTTTTTATTTACTTTGTATTTCTTTCCCCGTCTTCAAAGCCGCTTTTCAGTTTAGTCAACAAATAGAATAATGGGTAGTCCGTATAATTATTATAAACTTTAAAGACATCTCTTGTAACTATTTATGAGCTGTGTTACTTAGTTTGCAAGAATGCTTCGTTGACCGACGCTTAAAGCAGTATTATTTCAACATTGTTTTGACATGTCATACAATATCAATCTTAAAATAAGTATCGTAATGACTATGAAATGACGACATTTTATGACATCGCAAAACAACGTTGAATTAGTACTGCTTTTAACGTTGGTGTTAGGACCCTAGTAGATACAATTGGAAAAATCACAGTTTTGCTTTAATTTAGTAACAACATATTGTCGAATTGATATCATTTGCAAATATAATGGGGTTAAACAATTCTTATAATAAAATATGTAAAATTAGGTCTTCAAATATACCCATGCAAAAAATCACTCATCCATAGCTTCGTGTAGTGTAGTGGTTAGCAAGTTCGACTGTGGTTGACGAGTTCCTGGGTTCGATTCTCGGATCGGGCCAAAAACTGTAATCGGTTTTTCTGTCAAGAAATTCTCAGTACCTACTAGTTAGCCTGGAGTTGGAAGTTGGCGGTGAGCACGAAATGCTGTCGTTCCTGCGCCTGATCTCTTTCCAGTCGTGTCAGATTTCTTTTCCATCGAACTATGAGAGTGAGGGAATAGAGAGTGGCTCTGGAATTAGATGGCTGATCTCTGTGAAGTTTGGCCGCCGTGGCTGGATTCGGTCGGGAAGACATTATTAAGGGTAGTAAGAACAACAAATACGCGACACTCAACGATAGGTGTTTGGAGCATAAATCCACGTCGGTATGGACCTCTGAAATATCATTATCCCAAGAACACATCTATCTGCGGGAATCGTCGTCGAGATAAACCGCACACAGCAATGGACTGCTTAATCCTAGCGGACCTTTATATCCCGTTGACGTTTTGAACAAAAGGATTTAGTACGGATTGTTATGGGAGACGGCGAGATGGATACAATAATAATGCAATGGGCGATGATCGAACCTGTGACCTTTCAGTTTCCAGTCCGCCCCTTAACCTTTGGGCTACTGAGGTTTATATCAAGTTTTCGCACGCGATTATACATTATACTAATATTATAAAGCTGAAGAGTTTGTTTGAACACGCTAATCTCAGGAACTACTGGTTCGAATTGTAAAATTCTTTTTGTGTTGAATAGTCCATTTATCGAGGAAGGCTTTAGGCTATATAACATCACACTGCGACCAATAAGAGCGAAGCATCAGCGAGAAATGTTGCAAAAACGAGGAAAATTATCCATTTTTAAAATATATTCTTTTAAAAACTTCTTAATCGCGATCATAATAACAGAAATTGACGCGGACGAAGTCGCGGGCAACAGCTAGTAATACAATATGACAGAAACTCGTATCAGCGTATCAGAATGCTCGAACATGAGAGCCGAACATTTCGCTCGCATTCAAGACTTCAAGTCTTGAAAGCGGGTTGTTACGTTCCCTCAAATATAGTTGAGCGAAGCAATGGCTGGATCATGCGTCATGCTCGTGAACGGGTGCCATTTATTTGTATTTGTATTATATTTATTTTTACTTGTATTGTACTCAGGAAAATTCATCGTGGAAGCACTGTATACATAGCATAGTTTCATTAACTATTGTAAAATTATTATTATTATTTTTTAAAGAGCAACCGCCGAGTTTCTTGCTGGCTCTTCTCGACAGGAAAGGCATTCCGAACCAGTGGTAGATTCATTGACGATTCAAAAGTGCTTGTAAAAGTTTATTTGAATAAAAAATATTTCTATTCTATTCTATTCTATTCAAGAAAGTCTCTGTGTAAGTGAGCCATAGTAAGAATGACTCACTATCTGCCATTATTATGTAAATATCTTACCAACACGTGGGCAATCGTTTGAATAAATAATCCGAGGCTTTAATTTTTTCTTGTGACATTGAAAATAAGGGCGGATAAATAAGCATTTATCCACCCGTGAGAGCGGTATCTGTTCATTCGCAATATTTATTATGTTACAGTATATTTTTACGTTACAATATATTTTTAATGAAGAATATTAGCCTTCTTAAATATAACTAAAACATCTTTCACTTTCCCCTGCAAATCCTTAAGCGAAACGCTTTTTTTATTAGATGACAAGATACTCATTGTCTGCGATCTCACCTGATGGTAAGTGATGATGCAGCTGGTTGTCACTAGCCACGGCAAAAAGCCTCCCACTAGACCAAACCAGAGACAATTCAGAAATTATAAATTCCCAAATTGCTCCCGCCGGGAATCGAACCCGAGACCTTCCAGTTATAAGACGACAGCGCTCACCACAGCGCCACTGGAGTTCGTCAAAACCTTTGAACCTATTGAGATTTGAGGCTTCAAAATAGTTATTTAAATAGGTATTTTTAACGAACTATCTAGTATTATTATATTTCGCGTACCCGAAAAACATCATACTAGATCTGTTTACGTCCAAAAAATATGAGCTCAGAACTGCGGCCTCGTAAATTATTTACATGCAAAAAAAACTTTAATCCTAAGCATTCCTTCGAAATATAACTATCAGAAAACATTTCAAAGAATTCATCTCACTTTTACCCTTACTTAAAATTCAACCCTAAAGCTGTATAAAAGATATAAAAAGAGTACTTTGCATTTTATATTCAGTAAAGTAAAGCTCGCTGCATACGTAACGTGCACGGGACGGGACGGGACGGGACGTGAAGTTTTGGAAATATCGTTTCATAGAAAATGTAAACGACTGTGCATACGTCACGGAGCACGGACGGGACGGGAACGTGCCACGCGCGGAACGGGAAAAATATCGTCGGCGACGATGTTTAGCACGTCCCGTCCCGTGCGTGCCCCGTCCCGTCCGTGATTCCGCTGCGTATGCACAGTCGCCCCGTTCGCTCCGGAGAGCTAAGTAGTGATGTTTGTGTATTTACCTACCAAGCAAAAATGGACGAATGGAAAAACTAATCGAGTGTGTACGATCACATCCAGCTTTGTATAATTTTGCAATCTTTCTTTAATAAATGAGGGCTCAGCTTATTTTCCAGTAAAGCAAAACATTCTTTTGTCACACGAAAATACTTATAAAATTGAGTCTCGTCATCCAAAAGTTCTTTGTAAAGAGTGTGGTATTCTCCTTCTTGTTCTCTTTTCTGCCATGTAGGATGTACAGAAAATCTTCTTTTCCTCTTGACGGCCGTAGCTTCTTCGTCATCTAAAGCAATAGCAATTAAAGCCAATTCTTCAAATGAAAAATCCATCTTTCCTTGTTCACATCACTAGCACGTTAGTTCTGAGTTATTGCCACGTTGCGTATGCATTAAAAATTCCCGTCCGTGTTTACTAACCACGTTCGGTCCCCGTCCCGTCCCGTCCCGTGCACGTTACGTATGTAGCGGCCTTTAGTCGGTATTGAAATTGTAGGTAAATACGAATACGAACTAGCTTGTTCTCGGTAATATGGAAAGTTCACCGCTGATTAAAACATTTTCCACTAAGGAGTCAGTCGAACGTTAGATTGTTAGAGTTGTTGTTAGACGTTTTGCATAGCGCAGACTATTACCTAATTACTTTAATTAATGGCTTTTAAGCTATTGCATAGCTTCTATCGCGCGCCAGCGTGGAGATCGAATCCAGAAATTCCGTAACGAAAATAACCTGACACGGGACTCCTCTACGGTGAGCCGCTAGATGGCGCATTTTTTATCAACGCCATCTAACGGTGAGCCGCTAGATGGCGTTGATAAAAAATGCTATGCAATAGCTTTACCGCGGCAGTCCCCGAGTGCCACACGTCTTTTTTTGAAGAAAAACAAGAAATTAAAAATCACGCCTTACGACATTCAAGACGTCATTGCCATGAAGAGCATTGCCCGAAAAGAAAAATTTCGTCACAGTCGTAGTTATAGTTCCTTCAATTCACGAGGGCGCGTGAGCTTTACTTGTGGTCACGTCGTGTATGTGCATATTGTGTAAGTGTGTGTGCCTGTCAGGAGCCTAGGTGGGAGCGGTCAGGCGCGAGCTAGCTCTCGCTTCCACTTATACAGATACGTCACACACACACAAAGGTGAGCCACGCACCCTCGTAAATTGCAAGAACTATACAGCAAAAAATACAGTTACTATTATTATCTTGTCAACGGTACGGTATGACGTCATTTTGTAACGGTCGACAACGGCCAACTTGAAGTGAACGGTTAGTAAACGCTTTGTTCAGTGGGTACCGTTGCAGTAAGTAGGCAGGACAATTTCATGCAAGACTGTGTCTGGTATTGAAGCGGCCATGCCAACTGTAGCGTAAAAGCTGGTGCAATGGACGGCGACGAGAGACGGTAGGTAATACTGAAATAAAACCTAACCTTACTACGACTATAGCCAGACTATATATTGGGAGACTCCCAATATCGATAGATTGATAGATCATATCAAGCGAGTTGCAAGGAATCGCTAGATACAAGTGGAACAAGATCATGTTCTGGGGTGATCCTTGCAAGTGGGTATTTTACTCCTACTAAGAAATATTCTAAAAATATATAAATTAGATAGTTTAGGTAATTACAAATCGGGAAGTGTTCGTTTCAGTCAAAATTCTAAAATAAATTTTATATTTTATTTAAAAGTTTTCACTTTTTTTTATCTGTGCTGCAAATATGCGAAACGGCACCCGCCTTAACATTACGTCATAATGTCTGTAAATAAAGAATCTTACATTTAGTACCTCGTCAGTTATGCTATGGTCATCTGTCACTATGATAGGTACCTAGTACTTAATAATTAAACTACATACACAGTGTGTTTACTGTCGAGATGACGTTTTCTAGCGTTTTCGTCAATTTCCGCACGATTTAAAATGAAAAATTTAAATTATTTGGTGTGGTACTTATCGATTGAATAAAATTTTAATAAATTTTCTAATAGTAAATTATCACCTTAGGATTAAATTGAGACACTTTTCCAAAAAGAGTGAAATACCTTATTTTGTCCAGCACAAAACGTGAATCAGTTGAAACAAAGATAATTCCTACTTAGCACAGGTTGGAGAAGTAGACTAAAATCCGTAACGTAATACCTCTTTCCGTCACCATCTAAGACTTTTATCCTGTTTGAATATCTAAGTTCCTGGAAATTTATGCAGCGATGCATTCCCTATCGCACGGAAAAGCACTTAGCGGGAATTTGATATCATGTGACACAAGTGATTTTCACTTAAATAAAAATTCAAAGTTTTCAGTGGAGAAATTCTCACGTAAACCTACCTTTACCAACCAAACCAGTCAAATGTGAGTCGGACTCGCATACGAAGGGTTCCGTACCAAAAACGCCGAAAAAAACACGTTTCTAGTAGTAATAGTTTAATTTATTTTTATTATTGATTGTCATAGCGGCAACAGAAATAAACATTCTGAAAATGAAAATTTCAACTGTCTACCTATTACAGATCATGAGATACAGCCCGCTGACAGATAGACGGACGGACGGACGGACGGCGGACGAGGCTTAGTAAAATGGTTGCTATTTTAGACGCTTTATTCTTAAAAAAAAAATCACGTTTACGTGATTTGAACATCCAACAAATAAGTCAAAATTCCAGATTTAACTCTGTCGTATACGAAACATCCTTTTTATCCAAAAAGTAATGGAAAAGTATAACTGGATGGAGTAGAGAGTAAATCCTCATGTCAAGTAGCACTCCGACCCATTCAGATATATTGCATCCAATCACGTTTTTAGAGTTCCGTACCCAAAGGTCTCAAAGATTTTTTATCTTAAAATGGGAGCCCCTGCTTTAGCGTAATCGGTCGTAAAAAGAGGCAACACGTTTGTAATATGGCTAGGGCTGCAGATCACACAGATTTGTCTGGTGGGTTTCGGCCGTGGCTAGTTACCACCCTACCTTCAAGACGTGCCGCTAAGCGATTTAGCGTTCCGGCACGATGGCGTGTAGAAACCGACTAGGGGTATGGGTTGAATGTACCATACCTTACCACACAGTTACCATCAGTTGAGATCGCAGTGAAGGGCCATTTGTCATCGAATAAAAAAAAAAAATGTACTAATCTACTCTCATAGTATAGCTCTCTCCAACACCCGCTGAGCGATCCTGAGCCTTCCTTTGTGGCGCGTAGTAAGCGACCATAACTTAGAGGTTCGAAACTTAATTAGTTGATGAAAAATATCGAGGGATCATGGAAATGAATGAGATTGGCTGTAAAGGTCAACGGATATCCTTTTGAATTTGGTGAGAAACCGGTCGGAAGCAATAAATTTTAAGGGGGTCGAAGTGGCCGTTGACAAAAAGCCTAAAAGGGAGGCCTAAGATCTTGGAAATACCTACTTTTGTCTGTCAGACAAATGTACATATATCTAGCTACTTCGGCCATGTGTGTTTTTTTATGAATAGCAAGTAAACGATCATACGGGTCACCTGGTATTAAGTGATTATCGCCGTCGATCGAACCACGAAGAGTATTATCAATTTTACTTATTTTTCGTATGAAAAATCAGTAAAATTGATGTAAGAGTATAACATTAACGAGTTAGGCATGTTATTCCGTTGCATGAAATTGACTTACCAACTAAAACACAATTTCAAGCAACGATGACACTACCGAGAATCTTTTGAATAAAATATGAAGCAGATTTCAGTATCTATCGATCAGAATTCAGAATAAAGTAAAAGGGAAAAATGGTTTGGTAGAGCGGCGGTAGTTTTTATTGAATACAATTTTTTACCTGAACGGTAGGTAGGTACTGGTACGCTGGTTTTTATTCGGCTTTTTTGAATTGCAAAGCCAGCTACTTCCTATTGTGGTTAAAGAACTTTAGGTATTCATTTAGAATTACAGAAATTCACTTACATGGGAAATCAACAATATTTAAACCATAAGTAACTCATACTTAAACTGCAAAGAAAAAGTACTGTATTCTGATGCTTGGGTTCGAAAGCACTTCGTAAAAGTTTATTTCAATAAAAAATTATTCTATTCTATTTTATCCTGAAAACATAGATAGGTACTAGCGGTAGCAATCATATTATTATAACACGGACTTCGAAACAAGCTTTCTCTAGAGGGAAGTAGCTTAATCTACAAACAAATCGTGTTTTCCAAAGTTAGAAAACAAAACAAAAAAGCTCTTTCAAGAGTCAAGGTTTTTGAAAGTTCCGAGATTTGTTATAAGCTTTGATCCTGTTTCTTCTAATGTTATTTAACTTTGCAAATGCATGAGCTAAGAATTTTATTTCTCATATTGTTTACTGGCTTTTTATTTTTGGCCATGATTTAATTATTACATCCTCGTCAAACAAAACGTAATACAATTTCTACCGGTCACAAATAAAAGGGAATAATTGCATTTTTTTAAATTTAAATGTCTTCCGTTTTATTCGAGATAGTGGATCTAACCATTTAACCAACGGGAATGGGTCTGCTTTTGTCTGCCTGTCTTAGCATGTATTGGATTGTTTTGCATTTTCAAAACTTCATTGTGGAAACGCTGTATACATAACATAGTTTTGTTACCTATTGTAATTATTTTTTTTTTAAAGAGCAACCGCCGAGTTTATTGCTGGCTCTTCTCGGCAGGAAGAGCATTCCGAATCAGTGGTAGATTCATCGACGATTCAAAAGTACTTGTAAAAGTTTATTTGAATAAAAAATATTTCTACTCTATTCTACCAAATGTCAAATTAAGTCACCAAGTCTATATAAAAAACCAATGTACTCACTGTATGTCATTTAGTTTTTTACTGCGCTTAAGTAAAGTTTAATTTTATGTCATTATGCCGTTTTGTTCGCCAGCTCCTTAATTATTACGTTGTTTGTATGCAAGAATGCGGCATTCCGAACCAGTGGTAGATTCATTTGACGATTCAAAAGCACTTTGTAAAAGTTTATTTGAATAAAAAATTATTCTATTCTATTCAAGATTTTTGTCCTCTAGCCTCGTCATTTCTAGTTATAGAAATCCTTTACTAGACATAGACCATAGTGTAGAAATAAGTTCTAACTAAGCTATGTTAGAAGTTAAGATCGCGCGTAATGGTAAACCTTCAGATGTAGCTTTGATTTTTACAGCTGTAGATCAAGTTTAAATCCGAAAAATAACAGGCAAAAATGACATCATTAGGGTTGCCAGATTTTTTTTCAGCCTATAAGGGGCAAATGGTTAAATGGGCAAAAAAGACGGGATTTCAGTTTTTTACCCGGGACAAATAAAAAACGTTGCGTGTGTGAATAGTTACTTGGATCGATTTCATAATGAAAAACAAAGTACGCCTAAAATACGGGACGTCCCGGGAAATACAGGACGCCTGGCAACGCTAGACATCATACTTCGAAAGTACGATACTGCAAAGAATGCAAAGAATAATCCCATGCAAAGAATGTATTGGTAGGATAATTACTTAGTGACAACCTTATGATTACAACAAAAATAAGTAGATAAAAGTTAATAATAATTATGAGATAAATGTTTTCTTTCTTTCTTCTCTTTATTTGTTATAATAAAACCCTCAAATTAGTATTGCGTCAAAATCCTATCCGCTCTACCCTTCAAGTAAATATCTGCGAGGGTAGAACACAAGTGGAGGGCGTATCACTGCTAGCCTTATTGCCGTTGGCAGCAGTGAATGGTGCGCAGAAACTTTGCCAACAAGCCAAGAAATGGGGGCCCGGAAGGATTTCTGTTCATTCGCTTCATTTGAGCTCAAAACTCGATTAGGACGTCATAACAAAGGCGTCACGTCGTTGCCTTTGTGATAATAGCTTTCGAGATTCGTACTTATAGACAACCGATCGTGTTCGTCGCATATATATAATGCGCCTTTAATCATCGATAAATCTATAGAAGATTAAAAAAAAAACACGAAAATTATGAAAAATAGAATCAAATACCCGACTGCTTTAAAAGTATATCAACTGACGAATGAACCTAAAGAATGTCGCTCGGGATGATGTATCTAACGTACCGATACATCCACAGTTATGGTGGAATAAAGAAACTCACATACACACATGAACCCTGAAAACTTTACACTCCTTTTTTGGACAGTCTAGTGAAAATGGCCGTATGTCAGGCTCTTCAAAAATGCACCCTTTCTTGCTTCGGAATGCATTTTATTAAATTATATCCCCACCCGATACCTACCCATAAGTCCTTAACTAAGCTAGATGCTAGCATTTGTTAGTAACTCGAGCAATTTTACGTCGTTAATAAACAGCACATAATTAAGCTGTCAACGCGAACACTTTTTCATAATTACCACGAAGGTTCGCCTATAATGAGGCCACCATAATTCACGCCAATTTTCCCCAAGTCAGTGAACCCCGTTCAGCTCTCGTTATAAAGGTCTAGACAGACACTAAACTAGAATTAGATTAAAATAAGATTACATTAATCAGGTTAAGGCGAATCGTTGAGAACAACACGTTTTTTTTATTATTCTTTCTTAAACTTCAAGGAAAAATAAAGTTCTTTTGCTGTAACCCGTCAAATCAGAAAAAACTGATACTTAGCCCTAAAGAAAACATTGACTGCAATATCGATCTCATGAGGCTCTACATTTATGCGATCGTTTGCAAAAGTTCTCCCGTAACAGAAATTGCACAAAGTTTTCTCGGATAACACTCGAGTTTCGGACAAGGAAAATCTTATAATAATATTCCCCCTTTGATTCCGTTCATAATGGAACAGGTGACACGGACGACTGTAGGGACTGTGGGGTGCGTAGTTGTATAATTCCCGTTTTCATCCCCTTAATATGATTCGACCCTTGAGTATTATACCAACGATACGACTGATAAAACCAAAAAAATTTCAGAGATTATCTTGCGGATTTCCTTGCCATCGTTAATTTAATGTCATCATGATGACGTTTTGTTACGTCTATGTAGACGTCATTGTCTATTTTTAGACAGGTTTCTTCTAATGTATCGCCACAGAATACGATCTTTTACCGCTTGTATCCAACGACTGCCAGCGAGGCGCTTAAAATCGCCCTTCCACCTTATATTTTTATGTTCATATATTATGTAACATTTTTTCAGTAGAAATAATCTTCTAAATAAATAAAAGTAAAAGGTGACTGATTGACTGGCTGACTGACTGATCTATCAACGCACAGCTCAAACCATGGGACCAATCGGGCTGAAATTTGGCATACAGACAGCTATTAGGACGTAGGCATCCGCTTAAATTTTTGAAAATTCGACCCCAAAGGGGATAAAATAGGGGGTAAGCGAAGTCCCAAAAGCTACACATACATAAAATATAATACATAAAACGGATAGTAACGTACGACGACCTCTCTATAGCGGGCGTAGAACAAGTCAAAAGACGCAAGCATTGATGGTAGCTTCATGTTTGCGTGTTTTGGGGTGGAAACCCTGGGACCGTTGGGCTCGGGGGATTGAGCTCTTTTTGCAGAACTTTGAAATATAGGTCGTCGACCTGTAGGGTAAGTAGTTTGTCTTATTGAAGGACAAACAAACACACTTTCACATTTATATATTAATTAGGATTAGTAAGGATTAGTAAGGGTAGTAAAGATTTGTAAGGAGAATGTATAAACCTTAACAGTTAGAAGAAAATATTATTAGAAGAAGTGGACATAGGTTTATGAGTTAGAGTAGATAAGTCTTTCTACCGCGCGGTAATCTTTAGATATTATATTTTATCTAACTAATTTGCGTATGATCCGACGTTAAAAGGTCAACGAAATGTTGAGCCTTTCGACTCTTAAATCAATTTGCGAGACTGTAGGTACAACTAATGGTTTTAATTTGAAGACTCTCAAATACAATTTGTAGCTAGTATATTGTATTATTTCTAGCAATTGGTTCAGTGTTTTTAAAATAAATATATTTTCATTTCATTTCAAATCTGTATGTCAAATTTCAGCCTGATCCATCCAGTGGTTTGAGCTGTGCGTTGATAGAACAGTCAGTCAGTCGCCTTTTCCTTTTATATATGTAGATAAATGCAAACGGCACAAATATAACGCCAGTATTTTTTTATTTTATTCCTTCGGTTGACTTAAGAAGCTTATCCTTTTCCGGCAGTCGATTAACAAAAATTTATATACTTGCCTACCTTTGTTGAGCATAACACAAACGCAGTTATTTCGGAATTTATGGTAATGGTCGCAATGATAAATATTATGACGCAGTAGGTCGTGTAGCGTTTTTTAGGGAGTCAGCGCACATATCAACTCGGAAAGGGATCATCACCGTATCGCCTTTCGCCTTGCCGTCAACTAGGCGTCAACCTAATGTAACAGCGGATCAACTGCTCAGGTACGTCGCGCTTACAGCACGTCGACCGCAGGTTGACGGCTAAGCGGCACCATTTAGTCAAGAGACGTGCATGGGTATGGAGAGACGAGAGAAGCGCGGGGACGACGAGCCGTAGGCGCGGGAACTGCAAGTTGACCACGCACCGCATCGCGGTTCGTGAGCTCGTCCCTAGGCGAGACGATTCCTATACGATTCCGATTAGTGCGATACGGTGACGATCCCTTTCCGAGTTGATATGATGCACGCTTAATATTAAAGTGACCGAAATGAAAACTGTTTTTGGCAAACATAATCGAATATTTTTTTATCAAATTAAATGACTCTACTTATACTAATAGTCTTTTAAATGAAAACTCCAACTCTACAACTAACAACTTGTGACATTATTTTATCGAAATAAACAGCTAAGTCCTAAATACAAAACGATTTTTGTTATTTGCCAAAAAAACTGTGTTTTTTTTTCGGTCACTATAATACTAACCGTGCGATGTGTGGTGTGACCTTTTTTCTCGGCTAGTGTCACGCTCACGCATGCGAGGCCCCAGCGTGGTTATCTCCTGATTTTCCGACTGCACTGTACGTGACACGTTTAACGTTTGTCCCCACATGACTGTCCAAGGTCCACCTAAATAATTTTACCTTAATGCTGTTTAAACATAGACTTCGTTGGTTTTAACTATTTGGCCGTTACACACGAGTGTAGGTAGAACATCGAAATAATATAATATTACATTGTGTAATTGTGCTATATATGGACCAGCGCTTGGCTGTGATCACACCTGATGTTAAGTCAAGAGGCAGTCTAAGATGGAGGGTGCTTGTCTAGAAAATGCCTATTTCACTTTTGATTGAAAGGTACCCAAGTTATAGTTAGTTGGAAAAACATTGAATTTAAAAAACATAAAAAAAGTAAAAATGTAAAAATAAATTACTTTTTAAGCTCAAACTGTTATCGAAATAAATTCTTCTACAATTTTATAAATAAAAATTGGACAGAGATAGTGACGAATAAAATAAATACGACTGAAAAATTCATTGAGTAGATTCCTGCCTATTGGAATTGACAATCTTATTTGCATTTAATTCCGGTAGGATTTTGTTTCATTTGTCGTTGTTTTAAAAATAACCGGTCAATAACATGAGAGTCGGACTCGCATACGAAGGCTATTATGGGGTTTTTATCAAAAAACGGTTTCTAGTAGGGGAGCCTTCCCCTACTAGAAACGTGTTTTTTCGGCGTTTCATTTGATTTTTTTATTCATTTCTATTTTTATTTTTATTCTTTGTTGGTAAATGACGATGCCGTCTAAGATGATAGTGGGCTAACTTGGAACGATATGACATTGTAATCGGCTTTTACACACCATCGCACCGGAACGTTAAATCCCTTGGCGGTAATTCTTTGACGGTAAGGCGGTAACTGACCACGGCCAAAGCAACCAGACCAGACCAGAGACAATTAAGAAATTATAAATTTCCCTGCCGGGAATCGAACCCGAGACCTCCCATATGTCCTAATAAAAGTAAGCTCTTACGAATGTCATGTACATTATATATGTAAAATAATTTAATTCAAACATTTACATTCTAAAATGATTCAAATAAAAACATCATCATACTTAATACTCTATACTAGTATTTAAATTAATTTACTATTAGGTATTGCTGCGCTGCATCAATGTTACAGGTTGGTAGGTGGTAGTAGAAGTAGGTATATGACAAGAAAATACGCCTAGAAAATATCGTTAAATAGATTTTTCCTGTTCAGCTGTCGCTTAACACCCGGGCGGCAAACCCAATTTCCTTGGCGAGCATAATAAATCAAGGAGATGAAAGAATTAACGTCACCGAAACAATGTCCGTTCGTAAGATAATTTACTGTTACAAATGAAATACCCCATGTAATTCGTGAATAAAATTAATTTTCAGAAGAAAGCGACTCTCGAATTTAGAAAATGATCATTTGTTCCTAAAATTATAATGATCATTAGAACTATTTAATTAATTATATTATCTATTAGGTAGGTAGTAGGCACGTATGAATTCCATACGTAAATAATATAATTAAGTAAATAATACTTATAGTTGTTGAGGCGTAAATAACGTTTCATACTATGAAACTTTCAATAAAGTGTTATTTATTTTGATGGCATTGTTTTTGCTGTTTATTATTATTTTAAACTAGTTTTTACCCAGCCACGGCTTCGCTCCCGCCATCGATTTTTCGATTTTTCAGCTGTTCGAGTTTTAGCCAGACTAACGCACAGCAATTGATTTTTATACATACATATATATACATAGATAGATTACTTATATCATAATGACTCGAAAATTTTGGTTTCACCTATGCGCAAACACAGGTGCACTCTCTATTCCCTCACTCTCATAGCCCGATGGGACGGAAAATCTGACACGATCGGAAAGAGATCAGGCGCAGTACCGATTTCCGAGGCACGGGGGTGACTCACCACCGACTTCCTAACTCCAGGCTAGCACTGAAAATTTCTTAACAGAAAACCCAATATATTTTTGGCCCGATCCAGGAATCAAACCTGGGACCTTGTCATCCGTAGTCGAACTTGCTAACCACTAGACCAACGAGGTACTTACCTACATTCAATGTTTCAGCATCTTGAGGAACACTTAATCTAAAAGCAGACAGTAGGCATCCATTTGCGAGAAACAAAAGAAGGTCGTATTTGACTCGATTGATTAGCAACAAGAAAGGCATTTAAAACGGCCACTTTTCTTTGTCTCGCGCAACTTAAACTTGATTTGAATGGCCTTTATTCCTTTATTGATGTAACATCATCAACATCATCAATTCTCTTCTACAAAATGCATTCGACTTCCAAAAAAGGTTTCCAAAGTCGGGTTTTTTCGAACACTTATAACTCTAGAAAGGCTGGACCGATTTTCATTTGTTGTTAATTTTTTGATTTGTTGTATTTGTGTCCGTCCCGAATAACAGAATTACAATTAAAAGATCGAAAAAAAATTTACGAAGAAAATTAGTTTTCTTAGATATTTTGTACGGAACGGCTTTTTTGATGATATCTCGAGTACGGATTGACTGATTTCGATGAACTTTTTATATATTATGTCATAGCATAGTTGACGGCAAGAAGAAGAACCCCAAAAAAAAAATAGTAAGCTAACTCACGCGGATGAAGTCGCGGGAAAAAACTAGTGGGCATATAAAATCGTACTCGCTAGCTCACCTCCTGCCAAGATTTGGGTGACCCAAAGAGGATCTTGACTTCCGACACTGGAATACACCACTCATGCCTGTCCTGCGCCACTTCACGCCAATTGGGTCTATTGAGGGCTTTAAGGTCTTTGCTCTTTTCGTCCAACCAGTGACCCCGCTCTGATCGACGGGTGAAGGTGTGCTAAAGGCGGGCTCACAAGCAGGTTGTACATAAGGTTATACCTACGCCTCAAGAAAGGCCGAAAGTCGTTTGTGGGAATGGGTTCAGATATAGGTTAGAACAGATTCCAAGTTCTAAGGCGCCCGCAATTTTTAATGCGGCAATCATATTTTTCCATTATGTGAATATGATAGAAAGTTTTTTTCTGAAAAACTTATAAACGGACGAGTTTTTTAAGTTTAAAAAGCTCTTTTTTAAGTTAAAAAGGCCTTGATGAGCGCTTTACTCCACACTTAACTACCGGCTTAAGAGCGAGGCGTTTCATAAATTCCTTGGAATTTCTTGTTTGAGTTGAGATGAGAAGATGTTTTTCATTCGTGCCATGAATTATGAAATAATAACGGGCAAGGTGAGTAAAGTACTATTACTTTACGGACAGGCTACTCCAATAAGTGCTTAAAATAGCTCATATTTTATTCTTTTTGCTTTAGTAATTGCTTAAGGTTCTTCATCTAATATCCCACAACAACCATAATTTATACCCATAATAAATTAGCTTATTTTATAGCTTTATGTCTACGATTTTGTCCGCAAGGAAGTAGGTTATTGGAAAACGACACGACAACCCTTTCTTTTTACATGATAAACAAGTGTAAATAAAAGTATGTAATTCGCCATTTTGTGGCGGCGGCCATCTTGGACTGATTTTCATCAAATATAGCTAAGAACACTCCCGACTGATTCACCTTTCAAACAAAATCAAAAGTTCGGGAGCTACGATGCCACAGACAGACACAGACACACACACACACACACACACACACACACACGCACGCACGCATGCACACACACACACGCACACACACGCGCGCGCGCACAGACACGTCAAACTTATAATAGCCCGTCGTTTTTGCGTCGCGGTATAAAAATAGCCTATGTCACTCTTCAGTCCCAAAAACTATACCTACTCGTGCAAAAACTCACATCGATACCTAGCTCTATTAAGGCGTGATTGAAGAACAAACGTGCACACTTTCACATTGATATATTACTTGATTACTAAAGGGATAAAGTGCAATTACTTAAGATTGTTATGGTTATGAGATTATCGGAAAATTAATACGAGTTTATAATAGCAGATATTAATATCAATATTGATACCAATAAAAATCTCGTACGGGCCCTCTCATAGACCTAACTATCCTGTCGTTAACCTAATAATAAAAGGCGGAGTAAAGATCTCATAAAAAGTGAAAATTCATATTCGGGTTAAGCCCGGAAATCTCGTTCACTCGATCTATTCTTATCGTATTCTTATTGTTCGCGTGAAAAAGGTAAATTATGTGGATAAGTATATTAAAAAAAACACTGACTGTTTTGTAGCGAATTTTTCTTCTACTTGTAAAGCCGTCAAACGCAAAACTTCGCGTCAGGATATAGCACAAAAATAACGAAGCCAATTAATCCTCAAATAAAGCAAAACCTACTTTTTTGTCGGCAAATTTTTCCCCATTACCCATTTTTCCCGAATCTCGGCAAATATTTAAGGAACATTATATTTTTTTGAAGACTCGTCGCCACTAAAATTAAATTTTACATTTCCTCTGCTGAAGAGGAAGACAAAGATCACTTTTTTAGAATCGAAAAAAGGATGAATGGAATTATTTTTAAACCCCGACCTTTGAGTAGGTATACAACGACCGCCGTCATAAGTTTGACGTCTCGACGTGAATTAGTCGGGAGTGTTAAACCGTTTTTGTTATACGAGATTGATGAGATTGAGATATTTGGCCAAGACCTTTTTATTTAAAGAAGAATATTTGTCTTTTAAAACATGACTAATATTCTCCTTTCCCCTCCAAATTAAAAGCAACACTTGTGTTTGGAGTGAACACGACCATAATGCAACGGACTTTTCGGGATCGACCCCTTGTCGTTGAGCTATTGAGGCTGCAAGTTGATGTTAGTACGTTTCTATCTAAAACCGAATCATCAAAAACAATTTAAATTTGTACCATGTTCGTTTGTAACATATCCTCCCAATGCAGAACTACTCGTATTTATTCTACTCAAAAAGAAAAAGGTATTTTTTTATTTCGATTTTCACATCGCGTATGTTTGTGTATCGCGAACGGACGCTTACAAAATGTATACCCCTCTCTGTACGAGCGAAAACGAAAGAAAACATGATTATGGGAAGTGTTAATAAATACATTTTCCTCTTTTATTACACATGTGCCTTTGCATATGTGAAACATTTAAATTACAAATGGTTTGTTGGACAGCCTAATACATCAGCATCACATTAATTGTAAGTATTATTTTTTTAATAAAGAACCTTCCGGACTATAATCTATTTCTGTGTCAAACAGCCAAATCGGTTCAGCCGTTGCGGCTTGATTGAGTAACAAACGCCCATCCATCTATCCATACATGCAAACTTTTGCATTTATAATATTCGTAGGTTTGTGTAACGTGGTTTTATTTGACGACCTCCCTGCAACAATGGTGAGCGCTATGGTATTATAACTGGGAGGTCTCGGGTTCGAGTCCCGGCAGGGGCAATTTGGGAAATTATAATTTCTGAATTACCTCTGGTCTGGTTTGATGGGAGGCTTTGACCGTGGCTAGTTACCACACTACGGTGAAAAACGTGCCGCCAAGCGATTTAGCGTTGCGGCACGACGGCGAGTATAGAAATCGATCAGGTTAGCCCGCTACCATCTTAGACTGCATCGTCCCTTACCAGCAGCAGCGCTATTCAGTAAAATACAAATTCACTTCGAAAGCAAACTCACTTCACCAATCACGGAATAGTAAATGAAGACTAGAACGGTTATGACACTTATTCTAATACAAAATAGGAGCGAATGCCTTTTCATTCTCAATCATCTTATTCTGTGTTATCAATTATGTCAATTTGACATAATTGACTAGTGAATTCGCTTTCGAAGTGAGTTTTATTTTAGTGAATAGCCCTACAGATGAGGTTGAAGTTAAGGACTATCTTGTCATCGAATAAAAAAATGATCTCACAGGGATAGAGTGCTACTTACTATACTTGTAGGAAAAGGAAGCTATGTGCACCACTTAATTGATTCTTTTTCTGATTTGAGGGATTAAACGGACGGATTAGCAAAGTTTGTTGCTGCTTGTCTAAAGTGTTATCTCTTAATTACCTATTTGGTATCGTGTTTTGGTTCGCCGTGTCCCTATCATCTAATTACCGTGATAAGGATTTGACGTAAATGTGCTGTTGTTGAAACACTGTAGCACTTTCCCAATATAAATCTCGTTATGATGGATATATTGCAGATAGGTATTATTACAAACAGTTGGAACATAATAAATATAAATATTTTTTTTTTATTCGATGACAAGATAGCCCTCGACTGCGATCTCACCTGATGGTAAGTGACGATGCAGTCTAAGATGATAGCGGGCTAACTTGGAAGGGGTATAGCAGTGTAAATTCAACCCATACCTCTTATCGGTTTCTACACGCCATCGTGCCATCGCTTGGCGGCATGTCTTTGACGGTAGGGTGGTAACTAGCCACGGCCAAAGCCTCCCACCAGACCAGATCAGAGACAATTTAGAAATTATAAATTCCTAAACTGCCCCCGCCGGGGATCGAACCCGAGACCTCCCAGTTATAAGACCACAGCGCTCACCACTGCGCCAGGGAGGTTATTTATTTATTTATTAGTAGTTGATGCCCGTGGTTTCGTTCGCGTGGATTTAGTTTTAAAAAGCCCACGGGAACTCTTTGATTTTCCGGGATAAAAAGTTAGTCTGTGTTACTTTCCCGGTCCTCAACTATACCCATGCAAAAAATCACGTTGATCCGTTGCTTGTTGGGGTGTGATTGAAGGACAAACCAACAAATAAACACACCTTCGCATTTATAATATTAGTAAGGCTGTTTCCATTGGTTTTTATACTGTAAAAAAAAATCACACGGTTCAGAAATCCCGCAGAATTCGATGGTACATTGTAAATAATAGAAAACAAAAAATACGGACCGTATTGAGAACCTCTTCATTTTTTTGGAAGTCGGTTAAAAACAAAGATTTATTTCTTTTAGTATTACTGTGGACTAGCTTTTGTTCGCGCCTTCGCCCCCTTGGAGTAAGTAATCCTGCGGAAAGCCTCTGTTTTTCCGGAATAAAAGGTCTATGTCACATTATGAAATATACTTAGGGTCGGTGAAATAGACCCATTTATTAGACGACTGCCTGAAAAAACGAGTATAGTGTTTTCAGGGTTCATTGTTGTATGTACAGTCGCGGACAGAAAATGTTTACCACCTTAAGATTCATAATTGCATGCACACATCTGTGTCAGAAGGTCGATATGTGATTTGATTAGCCATAGATCATAGACTTTTTAACATGTAGCGGTGCTTAGACAGTCCTTTAGCTGTCTGTTTAGTAGGTGACTGCTAAATAGGTTAGATGTAGAAAACCTTTTTTGGAACAAAAAATCCTTACTAATGTTATAAAATAATGTGAGTGTTTGTTTGTTCGTTGTTGGTTTGTCCTTCCATTACACAGCTACGGAGCAAAAGATCCACATGATTTTTTGCATGGATATAGTTGAGGATTTGGATAGCGACATTTATCCCGGAAAAATAGAAGGTTCCCATGGAAATTTTAGAATCCTAACTTCACGCGGACGAAGTCACGGGCAAAAGCTAGTAATTTTAATAAATAGATACTATCTCATATAGACACGAGCACAGGACACGAGTTACCAAAATATGAAAACCGAAGTAATAATCTAATGAAATTTCAAAGAATCTTTATTTCTTAATTTTATTATTGAGAAACTAAACAATATTAGTATAAATAAATAATTAGCTTAATTAGCTTCCATTCGCTGCTATGACAACACGTAGACTCTCTCGCATAAACGCGACAAGGCGATAAGTCAGTTCATATCATCTGTGATATCATCTCGTACCCCAGTGCAATGTTATCTAAGAGTTTGAGGATTTCTTTGATTCTGACAGTCCCAGCTTTGAATCATTAAGTCCCATAAATTTTCAGTTTCAAATCAGCAGATCGAGCGGGTTATTGAACGAGATGACTGCCACGGTGCAGGTTGAACCATGGAATAGTAGCTTCGGCACATTATCTTGAACTTAGGTTGTCGGAATTTTGCTGCAGAACATCGATGTAAAATGCTGCAGAAACACCACGCATCACCGTAGCTCATCCACCTCCTTTTGACTGTTTTTGACTGTGGATGCTAGCAGCATCATTATGATTCAATGCACAATATGAACTTCACCATTAGAATTATGATTAAGCTTGCCATTTATTTTGTATATTTAAATTTCAAATAACAAATATAATATTTTTGATAATTAATTGTCACTTTTACAAGGACAATGATGCTAATGTGTCAAACTTGAATTTAGGAAATGAGTTTTATTATTAATATTTGTATAGAAAAGTCATTAATACTTTTTTTTGATAAAAAGATGCATGAAATTTTTATAACGTAACAAATGCCTTGATATAGCATTATAGACCTTACTGAAGGCAAGGTTACGAAGAATCTAATTTGAAAAGTGGTAAACATTTTTTGTCCCCGACCGTATGTGTGCAATGTGCATGTATGTTCTCTATTCCACCATAACTTCTATATGCTTAGAATCCTTAGCTTGTTTTGGGTGACGTAGGCTAGTAAAATTTAAAAAAAAATCGATGGGGTGACCATGGTCTCGAATTAAAGGCTAAAGTTGAAAAAAAATTAGAAAATAAGATTGAGTAGGTATATAATCATCATCTAGAAAATGATGAGTAGATTCCAAAAATATATAACACGATACTTCAATATCCAGTGATTCACAAAAAAAATATCATATTAAAATGTGAATAATATTCCAGAGGTCATGACTGTGGTATTTACCTAAGCTTTTAGATCGTTTTTTGCCTGAGCAGTCGTGTTTTTTAATTATTTTAATAATAGCTCGTATCATAGTTCATCACTTAGGTAGGGTAAGGATGCCGAATATGAGATGGTTGCCAAATATGAGATAGTTAGGTTTTGGCGAAACTAATCGCCGCAGCTATTTGGCGATACTGTCACCAGAAGCCACGTGGCAATAGACCGAAACATGTGTTGGTATTTCCCAGTTCGAGGCGAAGTCAGGTTGTGTACGTGCGGATTTTTACGAAACCACAAAACCCGATTTTTGACACCAAATATTAACGAGGTATGTTACAACTTTATAGTCACACTAAATGATTGAATTTTACAGTCATTGTATCAGTTATATGATTAATTTTACAATGCATTTGCAGTTTAGTTGTATTTTCTTCGTCAAGAAATAATAGGCAGCCTAGTTTTTAAATTTGGGTGTTTTCCTAATATGAGACACGTGGGGGCTCCTTAAATGAGATATCTCATATTAGGATGTATAGAAATACGACTATTTAAAAACCTCTTTTTCTAGATCAAAGAAGTCCTAGGACCACGATGCCATAATATGGGCCGTAAGTGCAGTGCAAAACAAACAAATACGTTACCTAATAGCGTCAAAACTTTCGATGTTCCTAAGAGTATCCTAGAACGTTATGTCAAAAAAGATGCTAATGCAGAAGTATTTGTCAAGGTTCATGAGAAGACCTCCAGCTTTTTCTGACTATTTAGAAGCAAAAATAGAAAAATATTGTAAGGCTGGACTAACGATTTTAAGGGTTACATCTACATCTGAAGAACATCAAGCACTTGGCACAAGCACATGATAATATATTATTAAGTTGTTACTAAAACCTTTTTATTTAGTAGTAC
Organism: Hipparchia sbordonii; assembly: GCA_038048805.1. Classification (NCBI taxonomy): domain Eukaryota; kingdom Metazoa; phylum Arthropoda; class Insecta; order Lepidoptera; family Nymphalidae; genus Hipparchia; species Hipparchia sbordonii. The sequence continues at coordinate 11,317,213 of CM076109.1, read as the reverse complement.
CATGTTGTAGATTAATAAATATCGCCAATAAAAAGTTTTTTGAATTGATTTCTTTTCTTTTTCTCTAAATCTATACTATCTCATATTAAAAACCCTTGGTATCTCATAATAGGAGACCATTTCCCTGAGACGTAATTTCTGACTTTTCTAATATTATCTGATATAACAAAAAATCTATTATACCTAGCACTAAACGGTCTTTCAAGGATAAACTTCATTAAATACTTATCGAATATAAATAATTTTCTTAGTCATTAGGGCAATAACTTATTTTTTATGGCCGAATATGTAAATGGTATCTCATATTCGGCATCTTTACCCTACTAATATTATCAAGTAGTGACGTAACGTTTCCACTTTATAGCTTCTGAAGCTGCGAGAAATTATGCGGACTTGAAAGCTTTTAATTAAATTAAAACAATTTTTTTCAATTAAGTCTTGAAGGTTCAATCTGATTATATATTTTATTAAAAGAGAGTGTGGTAAAATTCTCTAACTTTTACGGAATATCTAAGCTAAGTTAGGTGACGCTTTCTGTCATTTTCGTTTTCACGAACCTGTAGAGAACACCTCAAGGTGGATATGACATTGGGTAAGAAAGTTAATTTAAGTGCTACCTACGTAAAGAGACTCTTACTTAGGGGATGATTTACTCGTAGGTTAGTGAAATATTTGTTGTCAAAACACAGACATTCCGTAGATTGTAACAGCAGATTTGGCTAGGTAAAAAGTTTTTTTTATTGCCACGCTTTGTTCAAAATCTAAGCGTTAAAAGTTTATTTGAAACAAGTATACAACAAGTAAAGTCGGTACGACTATATTTTTGTAAAAAAATAATTAAGTAAAATATGAATTTAATCCATCGATGGAAAAGTCACTAAAAACGGACAGATTATATTTTTTACTCATTCAAAAGAGAGAAGATTCAGCTTAAGGTGGAGATCGATTGCTTAGAAGATGCTTATTCACTCTCGACTTAATACGATCTTATTTGAAAAATTTAACTTACGTTCAACAAATGATTAACTGAAGAACCTACCCACCTTAGATAGGTACCGATTAGATATCGCTTGATTGTAAAAATTAAGTTCATTGCGAACTACTAAAGTTCATTTTGTACCGAATATTACTTTTTGCATTCGCAAACTTAGGTCTTAGAAACCTCGTGTGAACTTGCGAAGTCGAGACGTGTCAAGATCTTTTCGACTTGAACGTGAAAGCTCTTGTTCTAAAAATATCGACTGTCCGTTGTACCCATCGATGTGTTGAACCCCTTTTTGTGTAGGTTGGAACGTGTAGCTATATATTATAGTTCTTTAATTTCACGAGGGCTCGTGGCTCGTGGTTGTGTGCGTGTCGTATTTGTATAAGTATGAGTGAGAGCTTGTTCGCGCCTCACCGCTCCCACCTAAGCTCCCGACAGGCACGCACACATACGCAGTGTGCATGTATACGACGTAACCACAAGTAAAGCGCCCGTAACTTCGTGAGATAAACGTACAATACTAAACGTTAACGCAAAATACGTAGGTTCTTTACCTATTTCCATATAGGGTAAAGATGCCGAATATGAGATACCATTTACATATTCGGCCATAAAAAATAAATTATTGGACTAATGACTATGAAAATTATTTATATTCGATAAGTATTTAATGAAGTTTATCCTTGAAAGAACGTTTAGTGCTAGCTATAATAGATTTTTTGTTATATCAGATAATATTAGAAAAGTCAGAAATTACGTCTCAGGGAAATGGTTTCCTATTATGAGATACCAAGGGTTTTTAATATGAGATAGTATAGATTTAGAGAAAAAGGAAAGAAATCAATTCAAAAAAGCTTTTTATTGGCGATATTTATTAATCTACAACATCGTACTACTAAATAAAAAGGTTTTAGTAGCAACTTAATAATATATTATCATGTGGTTGTGCCAAGTGCTTGATGTTCTTAAGATGTAGATGTAACAAATAAAATCGTTAGTCCAACTTTACAATATTTTTCTATTTTTGCTTCTAAATAGTCAGAAAAAGCTGAAGGTCTTCCCATGAACCTTGACAAATACTTCTGCATTAACATCTTTTTTGACATAACGTTCTAGGTTACTCTTAGGAACATCGAAAGTTTTGACGCTATTAGTACCACATATTTGTTTGCTTCGCACTGCACTCACGGCCCGTATTATGGCATCGTGATCCTAGGACTTCTTTGATCGACGGCATCTAGAAAAATAGGTTTTTAAATAGTCGTATTTGTATACATCCTAATATGAGATATCTCATTTAAGGAGCCCCCACGTGTCTCATATTAGGAAAACACCCAAATTTAAAAACTAGGCTGCCTATTATTTCTTGACGAAGAAAATACAACTGAACTGCAAATGCATTGTAAAATTAATCATATAACTGATACAATGACTGTAAATTTAAATCATTTGGTGTGACTATAAAGTTGTAACATACCTCGTCAATATTTGGTGTCAAAAATCGGGTTTTGTGGTTTCGTAAAAATCCGCAGGTATACAACCTGACTTCGCCTCGAACTGGGAAGCACCAACACATGTTTCGGTCTGTTGCCACACGGCTTCTGGTGACAGTATCGCCAAATAGCTGCGGCGATTAGTTTCGCCAAAACCTAACTATCTCATATTTGGCAACTATCTCATATTCGGCATCCTTACCCTATATTATGGAACTCTAACAAAAGTTCCAAAATTTAAAAAAATCCAGCTGGTTTAGAACCTATTGGTTTGACACGTAGTGATGGCGAAAGATCTGATGGTATGACGCTTGTTCTTTGGAGGACAGGAAGGTCGCATGTTCGGGATGCCAACATACTTTCGCATTTATAATATTAGTAAGGATTAATTAGTTTATTTTTAAAAGTTATTGCTTTGAGTAATCTATTAAATAAATTAACTAATTAAATCTTTTCATTACCGAGAATAAAATCTACGTTCCGTAGTTAAAAGGAAATCGGTAGGATTTAATTATATACTCGTACGTAAGGCAGCGAAGCCCTAACACGCTTCAACGTGCCGAGTCATTAATTACTGAGACGATATATCAATGTGTCTGGAACGAACGCCAAACCCTTAAATCCGCTACAGGGACCCTTTATAGAACCCGTTTTTCATATTGGGCAGCTTGAGATTTTTGGAACCCTTTTTTGTTTTTTCTCGCTTGCTTCTTCAACCACTTACTAGGATTCATTTTTAAGTTCGCAGAATGGCTGGGTTAGAGTGACTCATATATTTTTTGTCGGTTAGTTCTTCAATCACAAACAGAGTAAGGGATAGATAGACGTGATATTTTATGACTAGGAGAATGACTGCATAAGGCTTCGTTTAGGTTGGGCTACTTTTAAAAACTGCAAGCGAAGTCTATAAGTATAATATAAACGTAAATTTTTTTTTACAAAACTGACTTCAAACGCCACAACAAAGCATATCAATTGTGCCTATAAAATTTGAAGAGTAACCTTGATTTCTCCAGGACCCTGTAGCCTCCTCACTCACCACTACACTTAAAACTACAGTTATAATACATACATATAATAATACACATTACATATTATAATTACATACATATACATTATATATTTACATATTTATATATCACGCGCATTTACTTTCTATACGTATTTACATGTTGACTACATATTTACAAAGTTATAATAATTAACGTTCACTATCTCGTACGATGGAAACGCGCGCGCGGCCGCTGCATCGAAAACCCGTTCCATGTACGAGATAGTAAAGATAACGCACACATGCATGCGCGTCTCGGGTGGCATCGCCGCCCGTTCGGGTTCATGTGTTCTGCGTCCACGCGGACCAGTGCCCGCCCGGCCGCTGTCCACATAGCCCGTGTCGTTCCGTATACTTAAGTTATAATTTTATTAATGCTGTGACGTATGTGTATACTGCAATAAATCAGTGTTCGGAGTCTGGCGAGTTTCAATCCCCTCAACCCGCCAAAGTGGTGACCCCATTGGACACGTGGACATCATGAGTAAAGACGGAGAAAGTGGCAGTAGCTCCGACTCAGCTCAAACGATAGGCGAGCATCGGGGCGGTGTCACTCATCGAGCAAAAAAGGTGCGCGTCTCCAATGCACCGGAACGACAATCGTCCGACTTTTATCGGAAGGTGAATTTTAAAGTTCCGGCTTTTTCGCCGGACGATCCTGAGATTTGGTTTGCATTGGTGGAAGGCCAATTCGATAATTTTGGAATAACGGAAGATGCCGTCAAATTCAACACGGTGATTGCAAATCTCGACATAGTCCACGCCAAGTCCGTAAAGGACATAATTGTCAACCCACCGACGCGGAACCGTTATAACAAGATCAAGACGGAATTAATTAAACGACTCACCGCCTCTCACGAAAAGAAGGTTCGGCAACTACTTACCCACGAGGAATTAGGTGACAGAAAACCGTCTCAGTTCCTTCGTCATCTACGAGACCTGGCTGGACCAAGCGTACCGGAAGAATTTTTGCAGAGCATCTGGAGCAACCGCCTTCCCCAGTGTATCCAGACCGTGCTGGCATCACAGACGTCTCTTAAGCTGGAACAGCTGGCTGAACTAGCTGACCGTATACAGGAGATATCGACCCCAGCGAATGTTGCGGCTACCTCCGTACCTAGTAATACACCTGGACCCAGCAGCAGCTCCTCTGACGAGATCGCAGAATTGAAACGGATGGTCGAACGCTTGGCAATTAAGCTCGACGAGCACACACGTCCGTCTCGCCGCACGAGTCGTACCGATCATCACCGTCGTCGCTCAAATTCACGAAGCGCGAACAGATCAGCGTCCAGCTACAGAAAATACCCCATTTGTTGGTACCACGGGAAATTTGGATCAAGCGCACATAAATGTCAACGGCCCTGTGATTACAAGAAGTCGGGAAACCACGCGGGCAATCTTCAGTAATGGCGACAGACGATTGCCCTGCTTCACCTGGTCGCCTCTTCGTTACCGACCGGACATCGAAAACGCAGTTTTTAGTGGACACTGGTAGTGACCTCTGTGTTTTCCCCCGATCAGCACTACGAGAGCGACGAACAGCAACGGACTACACACTCGTCGCAGCCAACGGATCCACGATCAAAACTTATGGTTTCGCGTACTTAAACCTGGACATTGGACTCCGTCGTACATATCCGTGGCGTTTTGTAGTGGCGGACGTAAACAAACCCATTATTGGAGTGGACTTTTTAATTTATTATGGCATAATAGTGGACTGTAAGAATAGAAAACTAATAGATAGCTTAACTTCGGTCGCTACTTTAGCGTCCACTGCTATAAATTGTAATGTTGTGTCTATTAAACTAGTTAGCGGAGAATCACGGTATCACAGTTTACTCTCCCGTGATTTTCAAGACATCACACGACCAGCAGGTACACACCGAACCATACCACACAATACACAACATCACATAAGAACAACACCCGGTCCACCAGTCACGTGTCAACCCAGACGTCTTGCTCCCGACAAATTAAAGGTGGCAAAAGCGGAGTTCGAGGCCATGCTAGCCAACGGTACAGCGAGGCCTTCCGAAAGTCCGTGGTCATCCCCACTGCACCTCGCACCGAAAAAAGATAATGGCTGGCGACCCTGTGGAGACTACCGTCAACTCAACTCTCGAACCATTCCAGACAGGTATCCGATTCGCCACATCCACGACTTTGCACACAATATTGCAGGTTGTAGGATTTTCAGCACCATCGACCTCGTGAAAGCCTACAATCAGATACCAGTCTGTGCGGAGGATATACCGAAGACGGCCATCACTACTCCTTTCGGTATGTTCGAATTCCCCTTCATGACGTTTGGCCTCCGTAACGCCGGCCAAACGTTTCAAAGGTTCGTCGACGAGATGATGCGAGGCTTGGACTTCGTCTACTGTTACCTCGATGATTTTCTTATTTTCAGCAGAGACGAGGCTGAACACGAAAATCATCTGCGGCAGGTATTTACCAGACTTCGTGACTACGGAATGGTAATCAACGTAGCTAAATGTGTATTCGGAGCCCCCGAGGTAACCTTTTTAGGTTACCGGATTTCTGAAAGTGGCACCAAACCGTTAGACACCAAGATCCAAGCCATACGCGACTTTCCCCCTCCCAAGGACGTTAAGACTCTTAGACGTTTTCTGGGCATGGCCAATTTTTATAGGCGATTCCTGCCTAACGCTGCCCAAATTCAAGCGCCACTTAACGCCTTGCTCATGGGGGCAGTGAAAGGTTCCACACCTATCAATCTGACCGGCGAAGCTCTGGAGGCGTTCTCAGCTACCAAGGAAAGTCTCTCCAAAGCAGCTTTGTTGGCACATCCCGATTGTCGGGCGAAGCTTGCATTGGTAACAGACGCTTCAGACGTGGCTATGGGTGCTGTTTTACAACAGCTGCAGGATGATGTGTGGCAACCACTGGCTTTCTTTTCCCGAAAGCTGAGTCCAGCCCAGCAGAAGTACTCACCGTATGATCGTGAGCTTCTCGCGATCTACGAGGGCATAAAGTACTTTCGGCACATGGTTGAGGCAAGACACTTCACGGTCTATACAGACCATAAACCACTTACTTTCGCCTTCCATGAAAGGAAGCAGAATTGTTCGCCGAGGCAGTTCCGACAGTTGGACTACATCTCTCAGTTTACGACCGACATAAGGCATATATCCGGCAAAGATAACGTCGTTGCCGACACCTTATCCCGGGTCGAAAAACTGGATGCTCCAATCTGTCTCGAAGACCTCGCCGAAGCACAAGCTAAAGACCCCGAATTAGCTCAATACCTCAGTGACGATTCTTCTCTTCGTCTTAAGAAGATGAACTTTCCTGGAAGTCGCAAACCTCTGTACTGTGACGTCAGTACACCGACGCCCAGGCCATTCATCCCGAAGCACTTTCGCAGACAGGTCTTCCAAAGCCTGCACTCATTGAGCCATCCCGGCGCTTCCGCCTCTGCCAAACTGGTAGCTGAAAGGTTCGTGTGGCCCGGCGTAAGAAAGGACTGCCGTGAGTGGAGTCGAACTTGCCTTTCCTGCCAACGTGCTAAGGTTAGTCGACATGTGTCTGCACCTTTAGGCACTTTCGAGCTACCTCGCGCACGTTTCACGCAGGTCCACATCGACCTCATCGGCCCCCTCCCGGTTTCTCAAGGAAACAGGTATTGCCTGACGGCCATAGATCGCTTTACGCGATGGCCTGAAGTCATACCTATTCCCGATATCACTGCAGAGACCGTAGCCAAGGCGCTGATCTCTGGGTGGATATCCAGATTTGGAGCAATGACGAGCATTGTAACAGATCGCGGCCGTCAATTCGAGTCGGCACTGTTTCAATATCTCGCCAAGACCACTGGATTCCAGCACAAACGTACCACGGCCTATCACCCGGCATGCAATGGACTCGTGGAACGCTTCCACAGGCAACTCAAAGCTTCCATTACCTGCCATGCTGACCATAACTGGACGGAAATTTTGCCGTTAGTAATGCTTGGCATTCGTAGCGCGTTTAAAGAAGACTTACAAGCTTCTTCTGCCGAATTGCTGTATGGCGAGCCGCTCAGACTTCCCGGCGAATTTTTCGATTCAAGCACGCCCTGTACATCTAATATGTCAGATTTCACAGCGCGCCTCAGATCATTCGCCGAAAAGCTCAAGCCAGTCCCAGCATCGCGCCATAGCAAGCATAAAGTCTTCGTATTTAAAGAGCTCGCGACCACCGACCATGTCTTTCTTCGAGATGACGCTTCACGCGCTCCGTTTCAGCCAGCCTACACGGGGCCACATAAGATCATTCAGAGAGGTGACAAGTCATTTACTCTCCTCATAAAAGGGAAAAATGTCACCGTCTCCATTGATCGGCTCAAGCCAGCGTACATACTCTCCGACGAAGAAGACCCATTAGGGAAAAAAGTGATTAGCACACCTAACAACTCACCTGTACCAGTTCCTCCGCCGTCACACAACACTAATGTTGCTCCCAAGACCACACGCTCCGGGCGTCAGGTTCGTTTTCCAGACTATTATCGCCCGTAGTGACGGTCTTTGGAGGGGAGTGATGTAGCCTCCTCACTCACCACTACACTTAAAACTACAGTTATAATACATACATATAATAATACACATTACATATTATAATTACATACATATACATTATATATTTACATATTTATATATCACGCGCATTTACTTTCTATACGTATTTACATGTTGACTACATATTTACAAAGTTATAATAATTAACGTTCACTATCTCGTACGATGGAAACGCGCGCGCGGCCGCTGCATCGAAAACCCGTTCCATGTACGAGATAGTAAAGATAACGCACACATGCATGCGCGTCTCGGGTGGCATCGCCGCCCGTTCGGGTTCATGTGTTCTGCGTCCACGCGGACCAGTGCCCGCCCGGCCGCTGTCCACATAGCCCGTGTCGTTCCGTATACTTAAGTTATAATTTTATTAATGCTGTGACGTATGTGTATACTGCAATAAATCAGTGTTCGGAGTCTGGCGAGTTTCAATCCCCTCAACCCGCCAAAACCCCATCATCAGATCCTGACCTGATGACAATGGAACCACCTGGAAAGTATAGCCTTTCAAACAAAAAAAGAATTTTCAAAATCGGTGAAATAAACAGACATTTCAAGTGTCAAATCAAGTGGAAATAGCTAAGAAACCATTCTTTCAATAAGGAGATGATGTTCACAAAGCAATGATCTTCTGAATGAAAAATCTCCAACAAAAAACACCTACCTCACCTCGGTAGTGACCCGTAGCACGATATTAACGAAGCCTTAAAAGGTATAAGATGAACTGAAAGGGTTTCAGCTGGTAAACTGAAATCCGAAGCTAATACCGTTGACTGAACTTACCCGTTGAACTTTTGCGGTAGGTGGATATGACTAAAGAGTTTTCGTAGGTTGCTACAAAGTACGAGTAGTATTTCGTAGGTTGCTACGAAGTACGAGTAGTATTTCGTAGCAACCTACGAAAAATCTTCGTGAATCTAAGTATCGTTACTAATATTATAAATGCGAAAGTGTGTTTGTTTGTTGGTTTGTTAGTTATTTAGTTTGTCCTTCAATCATGCTGCAATAAAGCTACCGAACGACGTGATTTTTTGCATGAGTATAGTTGAGGATATGGAGAGTGACATAGGCTACTTTTTATCCCGGAAAATCAAAAAGTTCTCACGGGGTTCTAAAAACTAAATCCACACGGATGAAGTCGTGAGTGTATAAATAAATAATAATTACACATTTATTGTTCACCAAATTATCTAGATGATAAACCTAAATACAGTGTATTTTTTTTCAACAAACAATTCAATTAAGTGGCCTTACCGCTACCTAACGACTTCACTTGATTGTCAAGCAAAAAGATGAAGTTATAAGCTAAGCTCTTTTTTTTTTATTACTACTTACTTAGGACCAGTTCCACATTTTGCTTTTGAAGAACAGTTAAAGTTAAATACATCCAACAAAATCAAGTTAACTTAGTTACATATACTTATTTTGGTAAGTACATATAATAATCTACAGTTAAACAATTCAAAATTATATATTATATATAATTTTGAATTAAAATTAAAATTATATATATTAAATTGATGCAGGCCAATTTTTGGCTTCTATAATAAATCCACGGTGTCATAGATTTTTAGCAATATTTCTACTCTGGGAAAATGGCTCTAAAACCTTAAATTTTTAGTCCGGTTATTTCTTACTTTAAAGTTCGTGATAACTAACGACATTGTCATTCTTTTAAAGTTTTAAGTTAAGCTCGAAACTTGAAAAGAGATTTGAAATTTTAAATCTTTGAAATTTTAAGGCAGGATTTAAAATGATAAATTTTCAGTAGGGAAGAACTATCTTTAAAAAAATAAAAAATTTAATATTTACACCGTGTTCCTTTTCTTTTATTTTTGTCGACCAATCAGATACCCTAGATTCATCATCGCATAACTAGATTAGATTACATCGGTCAAATACATCAATTATGACTGATCAATGACTGAAGGAAAATGTTCCCGATATCATTTATTCCATTATTATTACATAACTAGTAGATAATCGTCAATCACAGTCGAAAGTGTGAAAGAAACATTTACGGACTTCCTAAGTTAGCGACTAATATTACCATGTAATTTCTTACCATTTGATTAAAAAAAATATACATTTTTTTATTATATTCGATGACAAGATAGCCCTTGACTGCGATCTCACCTGATGGTAAGTGACGATGCAGTCTAAGATGGTAGCGGGCTTGGAAGGGGTATAGCAGTGTAAATTCAACCTTAATCGGTTTCTACACACCATCGTGCCGGAACGCTAAATCGCTTGGCGGCACGTCTTTGACTGTAGGGTGGTAACTAGCCACGGCCAAAGCTTCCCACCAGACAAAAATACTTATAACATTGCGTTTATTATTTTTCGTCGATTTCTCTTTATTGCACACGCCGTTTACCTATATTATTTACACTCTTCAAAGCTCCCCACAAAGAACATACCCTGCGGCCACAACAACATAAGAACACTCGACCCATTTCATTCTACGAGTAAAGATTGTACCTATACATATACGGCTACTTTTAAGAAAGAACAGTACCTTTCATATGGCACCAGAACCTTAAACGCCTAAGTATGTATAAAATCCCTTAAAAAGCTAAAAATCTCCTACCGCAACGAACCATCAAAACGTGCCGAAGAAACTTGATACTTTCGTATAAGGAGCAATGCACACCAACGCAGTCACTGCGTCTCTTTTAAAGCAAGTAAGACCACATCTCTGTATACATTTCTGTTTTTAAATTGCAAAATCGCTTATCCGTGTTTGACATGTGAAACAGAAGTGAAATTGTCTGTTATAATATTGGATAGAAGCAGGCGTTATTTAGCCGGAATTGCCATGATAATACTGAAAGAAAACTAACTATTATTACTTTGGTATTACTCAATATCTAATATTTATAGATAGTGTTGAGATTGAAACTGTGTCAACGACTTCGTTCGCTCCATCCTTGCACTTTTCATATTATGAGAGCGTTCTGAACGGATTATTAAAAATGTCAGTTCCACAATACAATAACTCTGTTTCTATTTTTCTATTCTTATATTGGATTAAACAGGGACGTTTTAATCTTCGGCAGAAGTGAAATAGCCAGGTTTAATCGAGGAAACAAAGAAACTTTTAATTTTAAACTGTGCTAAAAGAGGGAATCCTACAATAGTATTTACTCTTACTCGTATAATCGGTGTAGAAGCTCGGGAATAACTTATAAGTTCCAAACTTGTAATACGCCATTCAGACTAAGCACCCCCATGCTTAGTCTGAACGGTGTATTAGGGGTCGATACCGACCACTCACGATAGTTAGAATTACAGGAAAGTGCAACAGTGTTCATAATTTGTTTATCGTACACATGGCTATTATGATTATGACGTAGGCATCCGCTAAGAAATGATTGTTGAAAATTAAACTCCTAAAGGGGAATAGAGGTTTGAAAAATCGAACTTAAGGTGAGCGAAGCTGTGAGCAAAAGCTAGGCGTAATATTAAATCATTAATCAAAACCAAAATTCTGGTAATTGCAATTCAGCTTCCTACGCGTTGTAGTACTTCGAAATTGGAATTGAAGTACATTTTAATGAACGAGTATTCAGTCTCGAAGCTCATGCACCAATTCCATTTCTATTTGCAGGGATTCAATCATTACAGGTCAGTTATTAATAAAGCTACCCAATTGCATTAATATATTGCACTATGATTTCACAGGGCGCAGCGAGATCTCAGAGTCAACTTTTGTCAATTTGCGCTATCTTTGTCTGGTGGGAGGCTTTGGCCGTGGCTAGTTACCACCCTGCCGTGAAAGACTGTTGAATGTACACTGCCATACCCCTTCCAAGTTAGCCTGCTACCATCTTAGACTGCATCGTCACTTATCATCAGGTGAGATCGGAGTCAAGGACTATCTTGTTATTGAGTAAAAAAAAAATATCTTTCTTTGCTAAAGGTATGCAACTTTTGCTGAGCTCGGCTTTGCTTTTTTTCAGGTTGTGCCAAACAGGACATATTATGTTAACTCAGCGCTTCTATTGCTTTAGTTTTTGGTAAAATGCTTGAGAGGTGGAAGTGCTTTGAAACTGTGGAACCAACTTCCTGGTTTGTACCATGGGGTTATTCAAGGGGCGGACCAACAAATTCCTGAAAGGCCGGCAACGCATTGGTGGTGCCTCTGGTGCTACAAGTGTTCATGGGCGGCACTAATCACTTAACATCAGGTGACCCGCCTGCTCGTTTGCTCGCTAAAAATATAAAAAAAAAGTGCCGGGATAATGTACTTTAGTGTACCTATCGTGATGTGTGGCACAATTTCTTAAATAAATGCTCTTTCTTTCTTTCTATACCAAGGTCCACTGTCCGCCCACCGTCCGTTTATTAAAATAAAGTGCGCCCCAAAAAAGACTTTCCTGCTTTAGTGGCCATTACATAATGTCCTATTTAAATAGGATGATGTAAACATCGATGACTCAAACAAAAGTGTACTAGGTTGCCTTCTCATGGTTTCATGAACCGCGATGCTCGCCCTAGTTTGTTGTCGATAGATAAATACATAAAATATTATACTAAAGGAGCTCATGCCATGAATGTACTATGTGTAATACACATTTTAATAAACATTTTGTCAATCTGATTTATTTAAAATGAAATCATTGCAATCCGATTTGAAACATTTGAATAAGTTACTTATTTATTTTAACTATTCTTACATTGAAATATATTTGAGCAAATAATTCTCAATCTTCATCTACATAATAACATTTAAATGAAAGCTTTTCATAGCTACATCGCTATAGATTTTTTATATTACATGTCGATTTTGCGAACCCATAAGATTTTCTCGTATCAAAAATCGTTCAACGCGTCTAAAGAAGTTTTCCCTTCAAAGAATCTCTCGCCTGCAAAACACATGTGTACCCGAAAGGTCACTAAAAGTTCATAAAACGACCCAAAATGAAAGAAAAACGAAGTTCACTCAGAAAATGTCAAAGAAAGTGCATCACGGTTCAAGCTTTCACGTCTCGTGAGTAACTACCATTACTTCTTGAGGACAGTGACGTAGATAATCAAGCTGCCCTGTTAGAGGAAACGGTTCAGTGAACTGTCGCCGCGGGTCGCCTTCCTGCTTGATATCTCGTGTTAAGGCGATCTGACGTGGGGATAATAGACTCCACATAAAGAGTATAGTATTAATACAGTGTAACTATGGCAGATTGACACATTTGCCGCCAGTAGGCTATTGAATTTTGCCGCCCCTAACGACCTTTACAATTTTGTGTCAGTTCCTAGATTATTTACAAAATCCAACCATTCAGTTGCACAAGAAATGCACAAAGTTTTTGGGGTACCTACCTACATTCGGTAATTAGATACTTTTATAAAAATTGTATAATTGTGATGTATTTTAAAATATGTATTTATGATATTTAGGTACCAATGCAAACATGAATCTTTTTAATTTCTGTAAGGTAGAAATAAAAATTTGCCGCCTCTACGAGTAAAATCTGCCGCCCTAGGCTCTAGCCTACTCAGTCTGCTGGTAAATCCGGCACTTTGTTTTTTACGATTTTAATGTCATAGATATAATAAGAGATTTCACGAGAACTGAGAACTCGGGTTTGATTTTATCAACACACGTTTAAATAAAATCATAGTGTTGCAGTCACTCGTGACTAAAAGCATTTCCCACTGTATGAAAGCTAAACTGCGGTATTGGAGACGTTTCGATAAGAGAAGGCAAATCGATAGAGCTCTATTGTATCATTAAGAATGCTGTAACAATAATTATACTCTATATATATCTGTGACCTTTACGTCGTCTCAGTCTGTAATTAACTTATCAAGTTAACAACAACTGGGTATGCGTAAATCTGTCTTTTACTGGGTAGATATCAAATCATGACGTTTTCTCTAAAGGTGGTTTCACATTAGCGTTTTTTCGGTGCGTATAAGCTCGTTTTTGGAAGAGCATGTAAGCGTGTATAGGCGCGTCGAAAAATCGCAAATCTGTAACCGTCCTTATACGCGCAAAAAATACCTATGCTAGTTTGAAACCGCTCTTAAAGTGTATCGCTTACTTATTCTAATTTTATACTTACATAATATAATGTAAGTAGGTATGTACAGTGTACTCATACATATAATAGGTAGATATAGGTTGACTATATCTATGTGTAGGGGAGAAGTGGCATGAAAGAGCCAGTTTACTAAAAGACTCAAAAAAGTACACTTCTAATGAAAGAAATGATGATTTTTTTCTCTTAAATTATTATTCATTTATTAAACTAGGTAATTTTAGGCGAAAAAATCTTAAACACTATGAAAAGATCAACGAAATATTCATTTTAAAAAAATGTGTCTTTCGACTCTTTCATAACATTTCGGTATTGAAAGAGCTACTAACATTTATGAAAGAGACAGTCTGTATTATAAAGTGTAATTGTGAAAATTATATAAAATAATAATAATTGCACTATTAACACACACACACACACACACACACACACACACACACACACACACACACACACACACACACACACACACACACATACAAACTTTCATCTTTATAATATTAGTGTGACGTGAAGTGTGATTAATAAAAATCTTTAATGAGCTTCAAATGGTTTTGTAGTAGGCGGAGGTGTTGATCTTAAGTTAATTTCAATATTTTCCTTATGCAAGTTCACTTCATTACCTTCGTTAGACTGTGACAGATGGCATATGAAGATAAAATTCGTCTTCATTAAATTTATTAGAATTTAAAGGGTAAATTCCCTATGACAGATATGCTTCCTTTACAAGTTGCCTAACTTGAAAAATAGTTACCGATTTTTTGGGTCTTTTTCATTTTTATGGATTTGGCTTTTCCATAATGCAATATCTGAAGCAAATAATTTAATAATATATAAAAAAAATGCATATTTATAGATATTTATTATTATTTTATTTTATTACCAAAATTCAAATGCAGGTTTATGAAAGAGCCGGTTATGAAAGAGCCAGCTCTTTTAAGGCCCATTCACCCAGCTCTTTCATGACTTATTCTTTAAAAAAATATAAACATTAAAATAACAACAATATCAAAACTTTTTCAACTCAGTTTGTGTACAGTTGAATGGCCAAATATATGCACAAACTCAATCTAAAATCCATTTGCCTATATTTGTTTACAATAAAATACCAAAAAACAAGTTAAATGAAACAAAATACTTACTTTTTACTGCCAAAAACTTTGACTCCATGACGTGTCGGTGTACGTTGTTTTCGGTGGACTGTCAAATGTTTGTGGGTGACGGGCAATCAGTATTGCCACTACTAAAATATTGCAAGTGGCTCTTTCAAAACCTGGCTCTTTCATGCCACTTCTCCCCTACATACCTACTGTGTTATTTTGTGCCAGGAGCGACCTTTCAAACTTAGAACTTTGTAAAAAGATATTCTATACGTGTTTCAGTTTTTCCAATAACAAAAGAATAACGTTGTATTTCTTTTGAAGAATATTAGCCATATTGAATTTGACTTATATCCCCTTTACCCTCCAAATAAACGTAAATCCTGTACTAGGAGTGCTTTCGACAATATGTAACGGGTGGGATTCGAACCTGCGACCTTTCAGTTTCCAGACAGCACCTTTGCCATTGGTCTATTGAGGTTTTTTTTAAAAAAAGAATATTAGTCAAGCTGAACTTGACTAATATTCTCCTCTCCCTTCCAAATAAGCGAAAAGCTTGTGCTAGGAGTGGGTACGACAATAGTGCAACGGGTGGGATTCGAACCTGCGACCTTTCAGTTTCCAGACAGCACCTTTGCCATTGATCTACTGAGGTTATTGTTTGTGAATTATGATAAAGAAAGCTTGTTGTTCCATAAGAAAAACAAAGCTCTATATGAACGACACAACACACATTCACACGTCGGATGACGTACTCTCAGCTATATAAAAGCGTTATAAAATCTTTACTGGGTCACACTCACGACTCCAAATGCACTTAATCACATTTTATTTTCTACATCCGAAGGATGAACATATCTGAACGAGTATTAAAATTGAAAACCATTGAACTATTAACGCTTAGAAGTGCAATATTTCACGCGGTGATAAACCATTTTTAGTAAGCCTTTAAAAGGCTTTCGACGACCTCCCTGGCGCAGTGTTGAGCGCTGTGGTCTTATAACTGGGAGGTCTCAGGTTTAATTCCCGGTGGGGGCAATTTGCGAATTTATAATTTCTGAATTGTCTCTGGTCTGGTGGGAGGCTTTGGCCGTAGTCAATTACCACCCTACCGTCAAAGACGTGCCGCCAAACGATTTAGCGTTCCGGTATGATGGCGTGTAGAATCAAATTAGGGGTATGGGTTGAATTTACACTGCCATACCCCTTCCAAGTTAGTCTGCTAACATCTTAGACTATATCGTCACTTACCATCAGGTGAGATCGCAGTCAAGGACCATCTTGTTACTGAATAAAATATAATGAATAAAGACGACTACGTAGTATCGTCGCGTTTTAGTATGGCGAGCTCGCAAAGTAAAATTATTAAAATAAAATGTGAAAGGCTATCATAATCACAATAACCATCAAAAACGTAATTAACAGTACCATTATCGGTACAAGAAAATAATTACGTGACACTCACACATTCTTTGGTTATTTTGAGCCTTCCTTTAGAGCGGAACTCTGTAAGAAACTTCCGTTCTCAGCGTTATAGTTCGATGTTGAAAACATAAAACACTGGTTCAATACACACTTTTTAGCATAAAAAAACAACATGTTTTACACTAATGCCGAAGGAGGGTAATGATTTCTGTTTGTTATTTTTTTTTGCTCGTGACTTCATCCGTACGCGGATACCTAACTCTACGGAGTTAGGTTTTTTTTATCTCCCTCGGGAACTCTCTGTTTAACCGGGATAAAAGGTATCCTTCGTCACTCTGCAAGTCCTCAACTATACCCATGCAAAAAAATCACTTTTTTGCTGTGCGAATAAAGGATAAACCAACAAACAAACTTATACAAAATACATATTTTTGGATGTAATAATATGTAGGTATGTCGTTTTTTGCCACGCACTGTAGCATGGATTTAAAAATTGTGAACCCACATGCATTGACAGACCAATCAATGCACAGTTCTATAATTTTAACGCTATGTCGAACACAATATCGTCAGTTAATTTGTGAATCTTCCTCCAATTAGTCAGTGTTGTAAGTTGCTCATATTGTGCTCACAGAGTTAATTACAAGCAAACGGGCTACGCCAGAAGACTCGCTCCATCGTCTCTTCATTCAGCTTCGCTACGGAGATCGCGTCCCTTCACTCGGTCTTATAGGCTCGCTTCACTTAGAATCTCCTTCGCGAATGTCTTCATGGCTTTTATAAAAACCCTTTAGGGGTAGGGCAGACAATACTGCGTGGATTCGGGGTGCTTGCATTTCGTGTTTTAGAATACATTAAACCAATATGAATTCTAAGTATAAGTGTCTGTCTAGTTTTCACAGTTTGTTTGTTTATTCGGCGTTTCACAATTTATTTATTTATACACAGTTTCTAATTCGTTTTGTAATCTTCAATAATAATGTAATTTGCCTTTTGTGTCATAACTTTTGTCTCGTCTTATATATTTTTTTTTCTTTGTTGTTGTTTTGGTGCAAATAAAGAGTTAAATAATAATAATAATAATTTATTCAATAAGCAAACACCAATGACGGCTAAGTAAATCGAATACCGTTGATAAAGGATGACAACTCGGGTATGACATGATAAGGCCGAATAAATTTGAATAGCCTCTGTTAGAATAACCTAAATTCTGCCTAAATTGATCAAAGTTGACCCGAATAACCTGAAGGATCGATAAAATTAAACTAAATTATTCAATTTATTAGGTTTGTATTGGATTTCTAGAAATACCGTTCATGAGTTTAACATACAGGTCTAACATTTCAAATGAATTGTGATAGTTTTGATAGAAACGTCTATGTCTGCGTCTGTAACTCTGGTATTCCTAAGAATCTCCTAATTTCTGATTTGATCTCGCTGGAATACTCTGCTGAGTGACCCTGTGTTTTCTTAAATGGCTCATTATTTCGGATTCATATATCATTAATACATATTCAGGATCATACCATGAGCTCCAGCTCACTGTTCACAGCCGCAGTAAACAAAGTACAACCAGCCTTACCGGTTATCATTCTTGCAATTCACGACGGCACGTGGCTCATGGTCGTGTGTGTATGGTACCTATCTCTGTGTGTGTTGTGTGAGCGAGAGCTTGCTCGCGCCCGACCGCTTCCACGACTCCTGACAGGCACGCACACTTACGCAATGTGCATGTTCACGACGTAACCACAAGTAAAGCTCACGCGCCTTCAATTGCAAGAACTATACCAACCTCTGCTAGATGGCACTAGAAGAAGACGATCGTTAATGGCAACCAAGTAAACCAAACACGAAGATCCAAATAAACGATTCTGAGCTCAGTACCTAAGATGGATAAAAGCTGCAATAGTGCAACGTTCGGCACTGGTAGCATGGGCAGGAGATAAAAGTTATATCCCCCGATTTTATCCACTGACAGGGGATAAAATTATCTTTTCCCTATTCTAAAAGCATGGCGACAGAGGAGAAGGCGATGTATATTCCTATAAGTATATCCACTGAGTGTTATTTCCACCGCTGTGCCCATGCTCGACGGGTGGATAAAGCTAAGCGAAGGCATAAACGTTTTATCCTTTTCCCGGGGATACAATTTCTCCCGCCCATGCTACCAGTGCAGGGCGACAGACTGAAAACCGAAAGGCCGATGATCCAAACCGCACACAAAATAAATTATTATAAGATAGAAACTTCCCTTCTTCTTTATCTTCTTCTTCTAAAGTTTTTGGTATCGCAGAAAATATAGTAATCTCTTGTAAAGCAACAATGTGCTAGTGTTACAGTTTATTGTTACTGCGCGCATAACTCTCTGTAAAGAGCTAGTTTCCCGCCGCCTCTATATTTTATTACTGTATCAAGCTGGGTAACGGGCTATCTAGAGCACACAATCGTTTTAAATTGAAACGCCCTTTATGTACAATGATACCTTTTTTATAGAATATAAGCAATAGTCCAATGAGTACAATGAAAACAGTTCGTCTGGTGGGAGACTTTGGCCCGACTGAAAACTGAAAGATCGCAGGTTCGAACCCCTTGTTGCAGTATTGCCATACACAAGCTTTCAGCTTATATGGAGGTGAATAAGTCAACTTCAGCTTGGCTATTTTTTTCTATCTTTGTTTTTAACCGACTTCCAGGAACACACACACACACACACACACACACATGCCACTATAACTGCCCGTCGTTTTTGCGTCGGGGGTTAAAGATTGTGATTGTTAGCGCGAGCAGACGCAGAATCGTCGCTATGTGACACTAAACGTTCGTTAGCCCCATGTTAAAGTTACGTCTCCGTAAAATATGTTGATGCAACCGACCCTTCAAGTCTCGTTGAATAGTAAATACTCGTAATCAAGCACTATACGAGAAAGCTCAACTTAAACTTAGCATCAGCTTAATTAAAATAGCACTGGTAACTTATCACACTAGTTAAAGCACGCCAGGAAGTTTGTAGAGATCCGTTTTCCGGAAACGATGCCGGAAGCCGGAAAATATTATTATGACTCTTCAAACATTCATTTCAAAATTGCATGGAGAGAATGTTGCAGCTAATAAAGTTTTATGATATCGTTATAAAGCAAGCGCTCGCAAAACTTGGAACTTAAATACCGGAGCAAATCTTATGAAGGTAGTCAACAAATTTAAATACATATATTTATTTATTTATTTATTCGGATCCAGACGGTCGGACGGACAGCAGAGGGTGATAGGGTCCCGTTCGTTGGTTACCCGTCAGGCAAGGAACCTTAAAAATCACATCGATCCGTTGCTCCATTCCTGCCTGATCGGAGGAAAAACAAACACAATTTTGTAAGTAATTATATTAAAAGTAAAGAAACGGATTTCATCTATATATATAAAATTCAAAGTCCTGACTGACTGACTGACTGACTGACTGAGATATCAACGCACAGCCTAAACTACTGAAGTTAGAAACTTGAAATTTTTACAGTTGGTTCATTTTATGACGTAGGCGCACACTAAGAAAGGATTATTGGAAATTCCACCCCTAAGGGGTTTAAATAGGGGATGGAAGTTTATATGAAACTCCGTCATTTTTCAAGCTGTTTCCATTAAAGTTGGTATTTGAGCTTTTAGTTAAAAATAAAAAACTGTGACACACGTAGTGTCACAGTTTTTGAAAATTCCACCCCAAAATCTAATTCCACGCGGACGAAGTCGCGGGGGCAAAAGCTAGTCGTAAATAAAATTCAATGTATGAAAATTATTTATTTTATACCAAACAACATTATATAATATTCGTAAGTAGAAAAATAAGAAAAAAGGAAAAATGGTGGCCAAGGGAACACTTATCTCCATAAGAGATCTCTACCTGAGAGAGATTTATTTTTATAGACCAACTTCAAAGCCGTACAATTCAGTAAACGAGATTCATCTCTTCAATTTCCAACAAATATTTTATTTATTTATAAGTATGTCAATTTCGTGATATAGGCTATTCAATAAAAAAAAGAACTATTAAAATCGGTTAAATTAATTAAATCAGCGAAGATATTACGTAACACAAAATAACGATCTAATTTTTTTTTTTTTTTAAACAAAGAACATTAGCCAAACTGAAGTTGACTAATATCCTCCTATCCCCTCCAAATAAGCAGAAAGCTTGTGTTAGGAGTGGGTACGACAATAGTGCAACGGGTGGGATTCGAACCTGCGACCTTACAGTTCAATTGGGATTCTACTCTCTTTTTTGAAGTCAGTTAATAATGTGTAAAGTAAATATTTGTAAATATGATTTCCTAATGCAATGTTTCTCAATTCAATGATCTGAAATGTTTTGCCCAATAAATAATTTTTTATCACGTACATAAAAATCTCAAAAGTTTTTAATTTATTTTCCATTACACCATAATCAACTTTATTGTACCACGTTAAATTTTTGGCACTTGTATATTTAACTTTGACCGAAAACAATTTAATTTCCCCAACTCATTTAGAAAGCTCAAACTTACCACTTTACTGAACCCCATAGGGAGTTGCCGGAAATTAAAATTTCAGATTGTCACTCTGGAATATAACGCTCATTATTGCATATATTAACTTTTAAAGTATCTTCTTTTAATTCCATCGACATACATACATTGATATGAACATCAGAACACAAAACTTAAAAAAAATATATAGACTATGGCTTGGCTGCGATCACACCTGATGGTAAGTGAGGATGCAGCCTAAGATGGAACGCGCTTGCCTTGAAGTTGCCTATTCACTCTTGATTGGAAGGTACCCAAATTGTAGTTAAAGGGAAAAACGGAAGCCGGAAGGGCATTCAAAATTTTAGCGGTGCGTATCAGGAATGAACGAGGAAGCAAAGCGCTTGTACATAGAATAGAATAGAATAGAATAGAATAGAAATATCTTTATTGGTAGCAATAAACACAAAAATATACAAAATAAATCAAAATTAAAAACACAGCAATGATTGGTATTAGATATCGTTACTTTGTACAGCAGTGCAACGCTACCAAAAGGTGAGTCACTCAGCTTGTGTTGGGGCTCCTAGCCTCACAGACCTAAAACTGGCGAAGCCGCCAAGTTTCAAAGCTGTGGGAGCCAGCTGTCCCAACGCTGATTTTCAGTGACCGCCTTTAAATGAGAACGTCAATGGTCTTTTTAACTTTTGGCAGAAAATGATATTTATGATGGAAAAAGTAAAGGTAATAGAAGCATTATATTGAAAAATTATTATATTTATAAAAATAATAATACATATGAATAATATTTACCTGAACCAGAGTTAGATTAAAGAATGTTTGTAGAATGATATAAGTAAATTGTAAATAATAGTAAAGTTTTATAACATATACTTTCACTTGAAAATATATGGAAAATAATAATAATGCTAATTAAGTACTTATACAGTTTATGGAATTATTGAAATAATAAAATTTAATATAATATAATACAGCACTCTTAAACCCAAATACAAAAAGTCTAACTTAAGTTAACTTTTGGCAGAAAATGATATTTATGATGGAAAAAGTAAAGGTAATAGAAGCATTATATTGAAAAATTATTATATTTATAAAAATAATAATACATATGAATAATATTTACCTGAACCAGAGTTAGATTAAAGAATGTTTGTAGAATGATATAAGTAAATTGTAAATAATAGTAAAGTTTTATAACATATACTTTCACTTGAAAATATATGGAAAATAATAATAATGCTAATTAAGTACTTATACAGTTTATGGAATTATTGAAATAATAAAATTTAATATAATATAATACAGCACTCTTAAACCCAAATACAAAAAGTCTAACTTAAGTTAACTTTTGGCAGAAAATGATATTTATGATGGAAAAAGTAAAGGTAATAGAAGCATTATATTGAAAAATTATTATATTTATAAAAATAATAATACATATGAATAATATTTACCTGAACCAGAGTTAGATTAAAGAATGTTTGTAGAATGATATAAGTAAATTGTAAATAATAGTAAAGTTTTATAACATATACTTTCACTTGAAAATATATGGAAAATAATAATAATGCTAATTAAGTACTTATACAGTTTATGGAATTATTGAAATAATAAAATTTAATATAATATAATACAGCACTCTTAAACCCAAATACAAAAAGTCTACCCCGAATACTCAAAAACAAGTAAAAACAAACAACAAATAAACAATATAAACAATATTTAATGGAAGTACTAACATCAGAGATACCCACCATCTACTGCTTCTGAAGAGTCAAAAGAAATGCCCTAAATTTAAGTTTAAAACTGCTAATCGTTCTTTACATCTTCATATCATCTCATCTCATCTCATTTATATCATCTTTTCGTTTACATCGCACTGCGATGTCATTATCTAATTAAATTATGCACTAAATCAACTATTTTGTTAATTACTTGAATATAGGTACCCGACTGCTAAAAGAGAGAAATATTAATAATTTACGCTCAAGTTTCATGAGGATGGCTAAAATTGTTATTTTGCAGTGAATTTCTTGAATAATAAACGAAAAAAATATATAATAAAAGCACATGGAACCAATGGCCGGTATATGTATGATATTAAAATAAATATACGATTTAATACCATATTCATTAAAATTTTACTGTACCCACAGTCAATAGCCACAAACTAATACTCCTACAGCCATTCAAATAGAATTTAGAGTACCTATTTTGGTTGTAAATACGCAGTCCTATCCCAATGCAATAGCCAATTAGGCTTAGTTGATGCTATAGCGGGTATACATGTAGATTATAGCTGTAGACTTACTGTGTAAAGCTCGAGCAATGTTGAACTAGCAATACCTACAACTTTTGCAGTACCTACAACTTTGTCACCATTGATCTATATGGTTAGGCCTCTAGAGAAAAAAAACGCGCTCAAAGAGACAACAGAATCGCTTGTCTTAAAAAAACCTAAAAGAAGTTTTAAAAAAGTACTGATCTTCATTCTTCATTCATTACTAGTTCTTCATTCTATTTTTTGTTCTGGTTAATGGGGAATGGTCATTCCTCGAACGTGATTGGTTGACACTCACGTCAAAACGAACCGCGGAGAACGCGTGGTGTTCATTGAAGTAATATTCAAGCTCATTTTCGTAGACGCAATTATATGGGACAGTCATATCTCTATACATCGATGTATGTCACACATAAAAAAAACGAGCGAATGACAGTCACTGATGGTAAACTTTAATTTGAATAGGCTTGATGTGAAAATGAATGTGGCAAAATAAGGGCAAAATTGAAAAAAAGTTGAAAAGTATAATGGTTATGGACCAGCGTATGGACGTACCTATATCATAAGGCTATATGTGAGTTCGACACAATAAATACGATTGTCATTTTTAACGGGCCCTAAATAAAATAATAATTTATGAAGCCTAAACTAGCTAAAATAAATAAACTTTCCAATAACAATGAGAAAACAGTATACAAATACATATAATCCATGTACAATACATATTTATTTAAATTTTAAATCCCAGAATCACAAAGGTTGTAACAATAGTTTATTAGGGCCTTTGTCTAGTTTGTTGTGAGCCTAAACTCCCCAAAAAGGCCCTTTGTTCTGTCAGTATTACAAATTTGTTTACGAATGTTTGTTTTGATTGGGAACCCATACGGATTGCGGCCGGCCCCCAGTGAGGATAAGTAAAGCTTTGCATAACCCAAAGCAACAATTTCTAATTTATACCTTACTTTTAGGACACTACCCTTCTGAATCACTGAATAAAAACACTTTTTCAATAGGTACTCGTAAAATGAATCTTACTTATAGGAAACCTTTAAAAAAAAATAAGTTTAAAAAAATAAGTCAAAAACCGAGCGGTAAAACTCGTAAAAAGCGTGCGGGCAGTAAAATTAAAAGATGGAGGTTCTCAATTCAATTGTGTGTTTTTGTATGTTTGTGACGCGATTATTCCGCCAATTATGAATTGACTTTGATGATTCTTTTTCTTCGTTTGGTAGGTCATACATCAGAGGTAGTCCCATATAAATT
This sequence comes from Hipparchia sbordonii, assembly GCA_038048805.1. NCBI lineage: Eukaryota > Metazoa > Arthropoda > Insecta > Lepidoptera > Nymphalidae > Hipparchia > Hipparchia sbordonii. The sequence goes on along the minus strand of CM076109.1, from coordinate 11,292,486 downwards.
TCATATAAATTGATTCAGCGCTTTTTGAAAAAAAACAACAAAAAAAAAGACGTTTGGCACTCGGGGACTGCCGCTGTAAAGCTATTGCATAGCATTTTTTATCAACGCCATCTAGCGGTGAAAGGAGTCCCGTGTCAGGTTATTTTCGTTACGGAATTTCTGGATTCGGTCTCCACGCTGGCCCGCGATAGAAGCTATGCAATAGCTTAAAAATACATTATACAGATGACGTGTTTTCCCGTCGACTTTGTTCGCGTGGAATGAGGTAGGTATATTAATTCCCGCAGGAATTCTCTTATTTTTCGAGATAAAAGGAGTCCTATGTGTTATTCCAGACTATAATCTATCTCTGTGACTTTAATTGTTGCGGCGTGATTGAGTACTAAACATCCATCCATCTATCCAAATATCCGATCTTTCGCATGTATAATATTATTAGGAGGATACATTCAAATGCTAAATTGATAGTTTAATAAAGTTAAAAACTGTAAGATAATGAAAGCTTATTGGCGACATAATATCAAAATTGTCAATGAACGCATGTCTCTAGAAAGCCTTTTTTTAATTCTCATTATTTTATGCGGGACTTTTAAAGGTGACCTTTATGTCAGCCCCATCGGTACACACAAAATATTACAATTAACCATATACAAAGTGAACTACCTATACATATATCTGTACCAATTTGAGAGAATCACTAACAAATCTATAATCTAAATATATAAAAGGCAAAGGTGACTGACTGACTGACTGACTGACTGACTGACTGACTGACTGACTGACTGACTGATCTATCAACGCATAGGTCTAACCACTGAACGGATCGAGCTGAAAGGCATACAGGTAGCTGTTAGGACGTAGACATCCGCTAAGAAAGGATTTTGGAAAATTTCAACCCCAAGAGGGTTAAATAGGGCGTTAAAAAATCGAACCTAACGTGAGCGAAGCCGCGGGTTAAAGCTAGTCTATATAATAAAAAAAAATTTAAAAAAAATATACCTACTTTAACAGCCGAATTACTCAAAGGTTTGCTAAAAATAGAATTAAAAATACCAGGTATTCATAAAATTTAACTCTAGAAAGTTAAAAATCCATAACGAAACGAGCGTGTGTTTTATAGAAAAGTTACTTACTTTTTCGTTGAAAGAGCCGGGAGAAACATCGGAAACGGTTATAAGAAAAGCGGTAGTCCCTTTTCTTCGCGCATTATTGAATGTGTACCTTTAACGAATGTAAATCAGTTTCTTTCGCCGACGTTTCCTGAAGGGGCGAAGGCTTTGTTACCGCTTCCAACTTGCTATAAAACGAAGGCGGGTACGTTTGAATAAGTCGAATGACGAACATAAAAAGTTTTGTATGTAGGTATGTACGTCTTCGTAGAATAGTAGTAGTCTGCCTCAAACACAAAAACCGAGACGATTTTTGTGTTTGAGGCAAACATATTATACTTCGTAAACTGGGGCTACGAGGCTCTTTTACACCGCTACCTAATACGGGTTATTAACCCCGAAAAAAAAAGAGGTGTGTTACAAGTTTGACATGTGTATCTGTGTGTCTGTTTGTCCCCTTGTAACTCCCCAATGAAAAATAGGGGTATTATAAGTTTGACGTATGTGTGCCTGGCCCCTCGTTGCTCCCCAACAAATGGAACGATTTTGATGCGGTTTTTTTTTGTTTGAAAGCGGATGTGATCGAGGTGGATTTTAAATATAATTATAAAAAATCTGTTCACGCGTTTGAAGATCATCAGCTCATTTTTTAGTTGATTAAAGAGTCTTACTTTTCACAGGTATGATTGATTTGGGTGTACACTTACTTCGAATTATTTCTAAGACATGGTAACTTTGAGCTGATGCTGCTGCATCGAATAGTCTGCGGGATTCCAACTCCTCAGCAACTTACAGCAGATATGATGTGTTTGGCCTCATTAAAATAGTTCCAATGAGTAGGCGTTCTAACGCCTATCAATCTACCTATACAATATATCTATAATGTATCTATACATGATGATCGAGAATCGAGGAGGAGTATCTAATAATGGAGCAGCATACTGAGTAATAGGATTTCGGATACATCCACATGTCAGGGGTGTTTTAAATTTTTAGTTTACACTTATTTTCTTTCATATTCGTTCGGGGGGTTCAAAGTTCGAATTCTCACCTAACTTGTAGTAAATAAGCATTTTAAGCAATTTTAAGCGTTCCCGAAGTCATATAAATTTAAGCTCGCTCACTAGATAGGGACAACAGTCTGATATAATGATGTCACATTTAACTTTGGGTATAACAATTTACTACGAAAATCTGTAGCGTGAAATGGTCTGAGAAAAAAAGTATGTTACTCTGCGGTTTACCTACTGACCGATTTTGATATAGGAAATTTTTTCTCTAGGAAAATACTCGTATCAGAATGAATAAACTTATGGAAATGAAATTCAATTTTCCTTCGCGTTTTATAAAGGAAATTGTATTCTTTGATCAAATGAGTACTCACTTATACTTTTATAATGCGAACGGAGACCAGAATTGTGGTCTTTAATACTAAAACTTTTTTAATTTCCTTGACTTGCTACTGTGCCCTTAATAAATATTTACTGCTAGGTATTTAGGTACTTTTTTTTTTCTTATCAATCGATAGGCGTCCACTGCTGGACAAACGCAGTATTACTTTATGGTTGTACATCCTATTAATCCTACTTATATTATACATATGCGAAAGTTTGGATGGATGGATCGATAGATGTTTATTATTCAATCACGCCGCAACGACAGAACCGTTTTGGCTGAAGTCTGAAATAATACATAGACTACTTTATATCCCGGAAAATAAGAGAGCTCCCGCGGGAATCAAAAAACCTCAATCCACGCGATAGAAGTCGCGGACATCAGCTAGTATTATAGATGCGAAAGTTTGGATGGATGTTTGTTACTCATTCACGACGCAACGACTGAACCGAAATTTGGAGATAGATTATAGCCTGGAATAACACATAGGCTACTTTTTATTCCGGAAAATAAGGGAGTTCCCGCGGAATTAAAAAACCTCAATCCAAGCGGGCAAAGTCGCGAGCATCAACTAGTTGTACCATAAAGTAATACTAGTTACTACATTAGAGCATAAATCGTAGGAGGATTTTGGAGATTTACGAGTATTTATACGCTATAACCGGTAGCGTGCAGGCCATTCCCATAATGTAGTGGTTGCGACGTTCATTATGCTTGTCACTGTGGGGAAATAATGACAGTGTGGTATGCACACAGAGAAACCTATAGAACCTTCTATACTTATCTGACTGCTCCATATTGAGGCATTGGATACACACACATGTACACGTAGCTAGTGCCTCAGTATGTCGTAGCAAGTATTTAGATTAAATTAAATATAATAAATCTGGGAATAATACTAACATAGTTTCTAAGAAATGTATACTAACATTTATTTACCACCGGTCTGAAATAAACAGATTTTTTTATTATTATTTTATTAATTTATCTAAGATCTATCTATCTGTGAAAACCTATTATTAGTCTATCTGTGAATACCTTTTATTAGCTATTAGTCGTATTTTAAGTTTATGTAGTATTATAAGCTGTTGGTTTTCCAAAATAAATAAAAAAAAAAGATTAACACTGGATAGACTGCGGTCCTTTTTTTTTGGACCTACTTGATTGACATTATTTTGGCGCTGTAAACAGTTACGAATGTCCCAGGAACTAAAATTAGTGAGGACACTAGTTGACACCTGATAGTACTAGATGCTTTAGTACTTCCTGCATCCCTACATTTAGTTCCAGAGACACTCGTATGCCAAATGTGGCGCTTCAAATTAATCCATAATATTTAAGCTGTCATTTGTATAGAGACAGCTACTTCAGTGTTAATCGTAAATTAAATTATAGGATCAGTGAGTCTAAGCCACTAGTTGCCTCTCTTTTACTCCATGAAAAAGAAGCACTATAAAATATATATTTTTTTAATAAATTTTATGTTATTATACATAGAATAGGCCCCCTAATCAAACTTATATTATTACTAGCTGATACCCGCGACTTCGTCCGCTTGGGTTTCTTTTTCAAAAATATCGGGGGAATCCCTCACTTATCCAAGATAAAAAGTAGCCTATGTCACTCTCCCGGTCCTCAACTATACCTATACAAAAAATTATCTCGATCCGTTACTTTGTCGTGGCGTGGTTGAAGGACAAACCAAAACACATTTTCGCAGTATTTCAGAAGATATTTCACGTGTTTGTTAGTTGATTTGTCCTTCAATCGCTATACAACAGAGCTACGGATTGGCTTTATTTTTTGCATGAGTATAGTTAAGAGTGAGATAGGCATTGTATTCCGAAAAAGCAAGGGTATCCAACGGGCCATAAATATAATAAACATAAACCTAAAAATGTACACAGGCTTTACATAAATCGTCTTAATCCATCTCAACGGCACTTAGAAGCTTTTTTACAAGCAAGCACAAGAGTTGTTACGTCTATCAGCCGGTGCTGTAACAAACGCGCCTTTGATAATTTATTGCTATAAAGCCTCCATCCCTTCACAACATGCCGAGTGAAGAGTTTCTTCAGAATTACATTTACTGTAGGTGTTTTAGTCTTAGAACTGGTGAATGATACATCTATCCAAGAAAACAAACTAAAAACATACGAGGTTAGAACCATACTAATCACCTATAAATAATCAGAAAGCGCGTACATTTGTTTGTAATTAGATTTTTTTTATAAATACATACGTATCAATAATTACAAACAAAGCTCTCGTAAATCTAGCTTTTAGGAATTTATTGTCTTTTACATTTTACGCCATTTACTGGAATTCAATATGACTACGCGGAAAACACATATTTTGTAATTTAAATTTTGTATTTTAGATTTGTATCTAGGATCAAAATATGTATTTACATATGACAGACCAGAACAATAAAATACGATGTTTCGTCAATTTCAACAATAAAATATAACTTACAATCTTAGTAACGCCATTTAGGATCATTTTTAGCATAATTTTGTTAATACAGAGTTAATTTCTAAATAATAAAAGCAATTTATTTCTTCTCATTAATATCTGATAAAATTAACTAGGGTAACATAACACATGGAATCTTGCTAAGCGAAGCTAAGCTAAGTTCGAATCTCAGATTGCTAAGCATATTCTCAATTTCATTTTCATCAAAAAGTCATGACTAAACCAGCGTGATTCTTAAGTTCTAAGCTCCAATATCTCTTTTAGAATCACAAAAGGAGCTATTTTATCCAACCGTGGTTCATAAAACTTTAACGTTTTTTCAGTACACTTGTAACGAACTCTATCTCTTGCACTATAAAAGTAATAAAACCAAAGTACGCGGAGAACGTAAGCTACAAACGTTAGCACGTTTTTCGATGTGTTTTCAGGAATAAGTAAGATATTTGGGCACATGTAATGTGCTACGTGAGCGTTTTGATTATTATGATTTTGTGCTAATTTTATGGCTTTAGCAGTTGAATATTGAAGCTTGGTTTTATGGATCTAACGGAGGAAAAGTTTAACAGTCATGTTTGTTTATAAACTTTATATCTTCGTTTTAGGTATTTAAGTAAATCAAGATCAAATATAGGGTAAAGATGCCGAATATGAGATACCATTTACATATTGGGCCATAAAAAATAAGTTATTGCTCTAATGACTATGAAAATTATTTATATTTGATAAGTATTTAATGAAGTTTATCCTTGAAAGACCGTTTAGTGCTAGGTATAATAGATTTTTTGTTATATCAGATAATATTAGAAAAGTCAGAAATTACGTCTCAGGGAAATGGTCTCCTATTATAAGATACCAAGGGTTTTTAATATGAGATAGTATAGATTTAGAGAAAAAGAAAATAAATCAATTCAAAAAAACTTTTTATTGGCGATATTTATTAATCTACAACATCGTACTACTAAATAAAAAGGTTTTAGTAACAACTTAATAATATATTATCATGTGCTTGTGCCAAGTGCTTGATGTTCTTCAGATGTAGATGTAACCCTTAAAATCGTTAGTCCAGCTTTACAATATTTTTCTATTTTTGCTTCTAAATAGTCAGAAAAAGCTGGAGGTCTTCCCATGAACCTTGACAAATACATTAGCATCTTTTTTGACATAATGTTCTAGGATAATCTTAGGAACATCGAAAGTTTTGACGCTATTAGGTAACGTATTTGTTTGCTTTGCACTGCACTCACGGCCCATATTATGGCATCGTGGTCCTAGGATTTCTTTGACCTAGAAAAAGAGGTTTTTAAATAGTCGTATTTCTATACATCCTAATATGAGATATCTCATTTAAGGAGCCCCCACTTGTCTCATATTAGGAAAACACCCAAATTTAAAAACTAGGCTGCCTATTATTTCTTGACGAAGAAAATTCAACTAAACTGCAAATACATTGTAAAATTAATCATATAACTGATACAATGACTGTAAATTTAAATCATTTGGTGTGACTATAAAGTTGTAACATACCTCGTTAATATTTGGTGTAAAAAATCGGGTTTTGTGGTTTCGTAAAAATCCGCACGTACACAACCTGACTTCGCCTCGAACTGGGAAGCACCAACACATGTTTCGGTCTGTTGCCACGTGGCTTCTGGTGACAGTATCGCCAAATAGCTGCGGCGATTAGTTTCGCCAAAACCTAACTATCTCATATTTGGCAACCATCTCATATTCGGCATCCTTACCCTATGTACAAAATGTATTTAAAGTCTTTATTAACTTTTATATCACCCAAATCGTTGAAGTAAAACTAAATAATTCTGTGTTCTGTTTAAAAATATAATATATTTACAACAATACCCCACAAGCCGTCCCGTCAATTCTATAGGCGTCCCCCTTGAATAAAACTTTTTATAACTTTTTTGTAAGGTAAAGTTTGAGCCATAGATTTACATATTATTTACAGACAGACGGACGAGTGGAAACTCAGTTAAGTAAAGATATCACTTCTCTCGGACAAGACTTGTACCACTTAGTAGTAATAGGTGCTGCAAGCTTAATTCTTACCTCGAATCAAGTATTTTTGTTATCGACACCACAAAACCTTTATGGTACTTTCAGCATAACACTGCGCTAGGTCTGTAGAGTCTAATAACAATTATTGAGCTACTATCTAAAGCTTACTAATTATATATACTTACTACTACTTGGATACTCACAACTATAATAATTAGGTATAGCTGCAAGGTGTACCACGTATGTACCATTTAGAAGATAACGTGAAGTTAGGTTCTCATTGAGACAAAAGGTACAAAGTCTGGTACAAATCTAATTAACTTTATATTATACTATAGTACAATTAGACGACCCGGGCACGCTTCAATTAAATTAAACCTAGGCACTTAAAGATACGATTCGAGCATCTCTACCGCTTTGTACCAAAAAGTGGAATAAAGTCGGGACAGAGTACCCGGGTTTCAAATTTCATCATTATACTGTCTGGACTAAACAAAACTTTGAGTAAAAGGTATGGTAAGGTAAGCATCCTTAAAATTGTAACAATAGTGGTTTTAAAATAGTACTTATAGAGGAGGAGTTTTTTTAAATTTCCCCATTTTACCGCAATCTGCTTTGCTTCTATATTGTATTTTTATTAGCTTTTGCCTGCGGCTTCGCCCACGTTAAGTTCGATTTTCAAACTATTTTATCACGTTTGGGGCTGAATTTTCAAAAATCCTTTCTAAGCGGATGCCTTCGTCGTAATAGCTATCTGTATGCCTAATCCGCCCAGTGGATTGAGCTATGCGTCGATAGATCAGTCAGCCAGTCAGTCACCTATTTCTTTTAAATATTCAGATTACAGGGTGTTATTTTGAGAATAGATAATGCACTGGCGATTTGTGTGCGATCTGTGCACACATAGGCTTCTCCCACCAGTGGGTACAAGTGGGATCCGTATTGACCCGAGTCAATACGAACAAAAAACAGATAAACAGTTCGACATGTTTTTTGCAGGACCAACATGATTATTTGTTGAGGTCCCGGAAAGTGACAGGCTACTTTTTATCACGTAAAAACAGATGGATCCCGCGGGATTTTTACGTCAACGAAGTCGTGAGTAAAACTACTACATATTATTATGTTGTTAATAAAATAGATAAATATAAAAATAGATAAATAGAATAATAGCACAGTAACGAGTTGTACAATGTACTTATGAAATCACACAAATACCACTGATTAAAACTGGTTGGCGTAGCTGGCGTAGCAAAACACGCGCTACGAAACCGACTGCTACGCGAAACTTTAGCTTTTCTAATTTGTTACTATTATGTTTGTATACCTACTATTAAACTTTGGTTTGGATACTAGCCAGTTGAGTTCAAATTGTTCCAGTGACTGGATCAGGTAAGTCCTTTTTAGTGTCTGATTGGAATTAATGATGTTCTTGATGATCTTTTGGACAGCCGAATGCAATGTAATACAAAATGAATATAAAATATTTACAGGACCAATCATTATTGGAACGGCATTCCGAACCAGTGTCTGCTGTCAAATCGTCAAATGAATCTACATTCATTTGACGATTCGATAGCACTTTGTAAAAGTTAATTTGAATAAAAAACTATTTTATTCTATTCTATCCAGTTCAAAGGTCTAGAAGATTTCGTCTGAAAACTGAAATTCCAGTTGCAGTATTAAAAATACTGTTGCCTAATCGCAATTTTAACTGGAATTATCTCATGAAGCATGCAGAAGCGTAATAAATTATGCTTTTGGAACAATGTGAACCGGCGGAAACACCAGCGTGTCGATTCTCTAAAAATGATTGCATCAGTTTAGCGATCGCAATGACCCCTGATTGGCTGGCACCCTCCCACTATTGGTTAAAATGCATTGATGCAGCAAGAACGTCATAAATTCAGCCAATCAGAGGCTGAGAGAAAGAGAAACATCAGAAATACAAAGAAACGTTATAAAATGCCAGCCGGCTGTGTCGAATGGCACAATCACAATAAAACGTTCGTGCTTAACTTCAAAACGGTTTAAAGCGTGCAACTAACAGATATGTACGTCTTATGTAACATCTGGTAGAAATTGCTGCAATTTATTGTCGTCCTGTGTTTACTGAAACTTCTATAAAGCTCGATTTACGCGGAAACCGAATCAATCGCAATCCGATTGATCCGATTGAAAACGTCCTTTTAAATAGTCGTATGAGGTACATAGTTGTTACGTCTGTAAAAAGTCTTAATTCGACATGCCTACTGATTATAAACTTCCTAACGAAGCGCAAGTAGGTACCTATCGACTCGAAGCGAAGTTTGTAAGCAATCAAAGTTTAGCTCGGTGTATGTTAGTATACTGCTAAGCATTCTCTTTAGGGAATTGTTTTCGCGTATTTTCAGAAACAAACATGAAGGCTTGGTCGATAAGTTTTCGATAATATGAGCGAAACATTATAATTTATTTATAAATATTACCAATATTATAAACTCGAAGAATATCTATTTATAATTTTAGACCGGATGTGAGGTGTCGTCGGTTGTTGGTAGTTTGATACTGCTATTCTTTCACGACGATGCTGGACTATTTAGGGTCTTCCACACGCCACAGTCTTGTGATACTCGTATCCAGCGACTCTGTACGGCAGTGGGGTTTGACAGCACTGTTTTTTCCGGTGCGAGATCACCATTTAAGCACTTTAGGACCCCAACGACAGTCCTTTCTTAGAACTATTGGGCAACCTTTTGGCAATTATACCTAGTGTTAGGTACATTATGATTTATCAGACGTTTGACAAACAAACAGTAAAGTAACAAGTTAGCACCAAACAGTCGTGATTGGAAGTAACTCGGCGTGATAAAATAGGACTACAACTATTGGAGTGTCGTTGTAATCTAATTTGCTGGGTCTGTCTGTTTGTTTAACACGCTCCTTCATCAAACTTGAACATTAACGTGACTCGAAAATTACCGAGTTATGTAGAGTAGAGTTTCGAGAGTTTCATTTTCTATCAAAAGGCAAACATAAACTCTTACAAATTAACTAATGAAGCGCCATCTCTTCACGCTTTTACGAATTTATTAGGTAAAGTTCGTACAGCAGCGTCAGTATGGAACACATTTTACAGAGTATGGAACTATAAAATTGCCAGCAGTTTTTAAGGATAAGCCCTTAAACTAAGAAGTACCAACCCGAAAAGAAAAAGGAAGAATCCGGAATTGATTGATTAATATTATAAGGTATTTTCGTATTCGGTTCGCTTCAGAAACTTTTCGAATCGCACAAAACCGTTATTAATACTTAAAGTTTGTGAATAAACTTTGTGGGGGCAGTTATTAAAAAAGTGCTAGAACAATCGTATAGAATGTGAATAGGTACCTACAGTTATTTACGACACAAAAAGTTTCGGACTGTATGAGAAGTAGCTATAGTAATGCGATTAGGTACTACTTCGGAGTCACGTAACATACAGGGACGTGAGTGTTAAGACTATGCCTGAAAGAAATCAGATTTCACTCGCGCGATCGTGACTAAGCGATGAAATAAGACACACCCGAAACCTCGTGTAAAGCGCGACAGATGCTAGCGTATTGCGTGGATTAGGAGTGTAGTAAGCGTCAAATACATGATTAATTCTAATAGCTCGTGTAAATCTACACTTACAAATTGCTAATTTTTTTATATGATTCTATTACCATCTGATCTTTACTAGTTATGCCTAAAGAGCAGCTAGCCTTAAAAGGAGGCCTTAGAAGGAGTTGCGTAGTTTTGAAGTAGAAACGTTTTCTTTTTCTTCTTACTTTTGGTTGGTACTAGAAAATCGAGGAAATGACAGAGTTATCTCCGTGAAGAATGCCTCGATTTCAGACAACTTCAAGAATTGCGTTTGTACCAGCAATGTGATAATCAAAACTTTCGTGCTAAGGGGCTTTTTGTCAGTTCGCTGCAGCTAGGGTTGTCAGCTCTTAAAACCGAAAAGCCGGACAGACCTGCCAGTTTAGCTGGGCATATGAGTAAAAAGCCGGACATCCTTAATTATTTAGTGTTAGTATAACACAAAAACTTTTTTTAAATCTCAATAGCCCAACGGTTGAGGTGCGGACTTAACACTGAAAGGTCGCTGGTTTGAACCCCACCCTGTGCACTATTATCTTACCCACTTCTAGCACAAGTTTTCCATTTAATTGGAGGGAAAAGGAGAATATTAGTCAACTTTGTACAAGGCAGCACAAGCAACACACGCACAATTGCAAATTGTGCATTGTGGAGTTAACATCCCCTGATGATGCTCTGGTGTCGGAGTGAAACGTACGTAGAGAATGTTTTGAAGAAGATTGTGTGGCGCTGCATGTTGGCGTCGTGCTGTTTCTGTGTTTCTTCTGTTCTGGAGAAGCGACGGGATGCGGCGCGGGCGGTACAGATGCTAGCGTATTGCGCGGAATAGGAGTGTAGTAAGCGTCAAATACATCATTCATTCATTCTAATAGCTCGTGTAAATCAGCGCGGGCGTGTTGCCATACAGATTTTTTTCTGTTTTGGTGGATTACAGCATAATATTATTTTTTCGTTATTATCAGTGTTATCATGACAAATGTAAAAATTTAGAAAGCCTAACAAAAGCCTGACCGGTCGGATACCGTCTAATTTAGCCGCACACGCAACCAAAAAGCCTGACCGTGTCCGGCTTTAACCGGACGCCTGGCTACGCTGGCAGCCCTAACGTGGAACTCTGCAACTATCTCGAATTCTCGAACATCCGAATTTCTCGCGCGCCAGTAATGGCGAGGAGCATTTAGCTACGTCCTAATGGGAATTCCAATATGTCACTGGACTGACAAAATTTTGAGAAAGTATAGACTTCCGACGTTCTATTAGACGTTCCGTAGACCTAACTTCGTACCTACGAAGTTTTGATACTCTTGACGCATTTCGTTTATCATGGTAGTATTTAGTAGTAAATTGTCATGGTAGTATCAAAGAATTTTACTTTTTTACAATTGTTAAGGTCGAGCAAAACACGCCGAAAAAATCACGTTTCTTGTATGGAGACCCCCGTTTATTTTTATATTTTTATATTTTTTTTGTTGTTATAGTGGCAATACATACACGTTCTGCGAAAATTTCAAGTATGTACCTATTCATGAGATACAGCTCGCTGACAGACAGACGGACGGACAGCGTAGGCTTAGTAATAGGGTCTCGTTGGCACCCTTCGGGTACGGAACCCTAAAAAAATATAATTCTGGGAAAATCAGCATAATAATTAAGATAGCAACACTACGCGAACCCAGTTTTGGGTGGAGCCTTTGTTCACGTGATGGTATGGCAAAATGGGAAGGTCAAAAGTTCTATCAGAAGTTTCACGCGATGCTGAAATTAAATAGGACACCTATGTAATTATATGCGAGCATAGGTATAACAGTGAAAGCTTAGTGGTTACTTGTGTAGTCTCTTTTTCGAGTGGTTGCGGGTTCCATCACAAGCACGCATCTATTTTGTGTGCTATGTCCGTAGCGCTATGAGGTCTCATAACTAAGAGGTCTCGGGTTCGATTCCCGGCGGCGTGTAGAAACAGACTAGGTGTATGGGTTGTACTTACCTACACTGCCATAGCCTTCCAAGTTAGCCCGCTGCCGTCTTAGACTGCATCGTCACTTACCATCAGGTGAAATCCCAGTCAAAACTGTCATCGAATAAAAAAATAAAAAACTTATCAATTCATATTCCTTATCTGTAATAAATTCATCGATCATGTAATAAGTAATAACCTATGAAACCTATTACATTCACAGCAAATGTAATTAATCCATATACACATTTCCAAGAATTATGTTAGTAAGGTACGTAATTAGGTTACTAAGTTGTTATGTAACTAATCAGGTCTGAAGCTTGAACGAAGTCTGACGATGCCCTAACAGCCACATGCTAACTTAAAAAACAAGATAAGTAGCAAAGTAAGATAAGTTGTATAAGATTGGTATAAGTTTTTTCAATTTACAAGGACGCGTGGCTCATGGTTGTGTGCGTGTCGTATCTGTATAAGTGAGAGCGAGAGCTTGCTCGCGCCTGACCGCTTCCACCTAGGCTCCTGACAGGCACGCACACTTACGTAATGTGCATGTACACTACGTAACCACAAATAAAGTTCACGCACCCTCGTGAATTGCAAGAACTATTTTAAAATTCTCTGTATAAATTACTTTTCCAGGTACAGATACCTGAGTTGATTCTTTCTGAATTCTCCATCACTATAATAAGAAAATAAGTTGATTCAAAATGAGGAAAAGTCTTCGTAGTCAGGATAACGAAGACAAATTTGAGCGGCAGCGTTGGAAAATGTAAGGAAAACGGGGGAAAGGTAACAAACGAGGGGGCAAAGATGCTTCGGATGTGTATTCTGTGTTACCCGCCACAAAAGAATAATGGCATTCTCGACATAGCTTGTTTTACCCCAAACCATTATTGAAAGGGTAGGTAGAATAATCATTAGATCTAGTACGAGTTTATTCATCTCGATAACGTTAATAGATTTCGATCGAAACATAAAACCCAAACACATTTCATGAAAGCATAAATCAATTTGGCCTTTATTTTTTTTTATTCGATGACAAGATAGTCCTTGACTCATCTCACCTGATGGTAAGTGACGATGCAGTCTAAGATGGTAGCGGGCTTACTTGGAAGGGGTATGGCAGTGTAGATTCAACCGATACCCATAATCGGTTTCTACACGCCATCGTGGCGGAACGCTAAATCGCTTGGCGGCACGTCTTTGACGGTAGTGTGGTAACTAGCCACGGCCAAAGCCTCCCACCGGACGATATTTCTACAACCAGCAGAAACAAGCCGGTCATTGAATTCGTTTGGAATTTAGAAGCTAATATACAGACAAACGCTATGTCTAAGAAGACAAGAGAAAATTACACAATATTAAAGTATCTCATTCAACAAGTTTACATTCACATTTCAGTCGGTTTTCGGCAAGCTTCTGTGTAAAATTATAACCTATCGTTTTTGTTTTCTCTTTTCTGCTACACCCGATTGTTCCGTTGTCGGATAATAATGTAATTACATTAAATTTAATAAGGGCTAATTACAATAAGTGCTAAGTTTCATTGGAAACAATTTAGGTTTAAGCATTGTATATCTGTTTTAGCTTTAATATTTTTACAACACTGTATGTTTCCTCAAATAAATAAATAAAATTAAATTAAATAAATTTTGTTTTGCTATTTCTAAAGCTCAACATGTCCTTTAACATCAAATATCTGCGTCGACTGTAAACACGTCGCAGGCACTAAAATAGATGAGATGAATTAATGTGTTATAATTTTATGAACAGGTGTATTAACTGTCTAGCCAAAGTATCCAGTGGCATTAGTTACGAATACGATTAACATGAATTACGATAGATTCTAGAGTAGTGATAGTCTAGAGGTTAGGTTACCTCCTGTTCGGAAGGTCGCGGGTTCGATACCGGGGTATGTGTATGGGTTTAATCTATACTGCCATATCCATTCCAAGTTAGCCCGCTACCATCTTAGACTGCATCGTCACTTACCATCAGGTGAGATCCCAGTCGAGGACTATTTTGTCATATGTCATGTCATGTAATGTCATGTCATGTAATAAAAATGTCATGTCATGTAATAAAAAAAAATTAAACTATAGTTTAACTTTTTTTTATTCCTACTCTCTCAGGACTCATATGATCTAAGCTTGATCTAAGAAATAAGTAAATAAACCTTTTATAGATATTTTTTTGCGGAAAACTTGCACCTGTCAGTTTTCATACATATTACATGCCCCGGATCATAACGTATCTGGTCGAATTTCCCGGAAACATTATAAGAATAAACAATACAATTATTAGATAACAATGCGGTTACCTTGTTATCCGATATCAATCAATCAAGTTACGTAATACCAGCCCATTCGCATAACGCGATATCCGCTTGATGGTAATGGCGACCGGCTGAGGGGAGATATAATCGCGATGGTGACTTTTACTCGATCAAGCTGATATTTATCATTGTCGTGATAGCGATCCGCAATTTTCCTGTTGTTTATCAACACCAATCAAATCGTTGGTGACCAGCCATAAACGATTTGGGAAACTTTTTTTTTTTGAAATAGGCGTGCGCTTGGCGACAATCAATACTGGATAGCACAGATGAGGTCTAGGTTGGAGCGCGATTGCCTAGAAGATGCCTATTTACTCTTGCCTTAAGGTACTCAAATTATATGTGACTCATTCAAAATCCATATTATACTGGTTTATTGGTTTGTCCTTCAATCACGCTGCAACAGAGCTACGGATCGACGTGATATTTTGCATGGCAATAGTTAAGGACCTGGAGAGGGACATAGGGTACTTTTTATCCCGGAAAATCAAAGAGCTCCCGCGGGATTTTAAAACTAAATCCACGCGGACGAAGTCGCAGGCATCAGCTAGTCTCTAATAGAGTTTTCTCATTCCTTTGCTTGTTTTATGATATTGCTTAATCCTATTATTCCTATTCTAATATAATACAATTGGGCGGAGGATGTATTTTTGAACAGCCCTAGCACAGGCTACGGCCTAATTGGGTTGGCACAAGTTTTAGTCTTTGGTCTAATGCTTTGGTCTATGAATTATGGTGTAAATTGTGTCACTTTTTTTTTGTCTGTAAATAAATAAATAAATAAATAAATACAATATTATGAATGCGAAAGTTTGGATGTATGGATGTTTGTTACTCAATCACGTCGCAACGACTGAACCGATTTGGCTGAAAGTCACAGAGATAGATTATAGTCTGAAATAACACACAGGCTACTTTTTAACCCGGGAAATAAGAGTTCCCGCGGGGAAAAAAAGCAGAACCCGCGGTATATCCAAAACTAACCGGGTACTAAATCAACGCGGACGAAGTCGCGGCCATCAGCTAGCCTCTAATAAAGTTTTCTCTTTCCTTTGCTTGTTTTGTGATTATTGCTTAATTAATTAATATTTTCTGTTTCGTTCTCTTTCATCATTATGCTCTTATTAAACGTAGGGATGAACGAAATAAGGAAGGGGCGGACAAGCGACTCATCACACAGTGTTAATACTGCGAGACGTGGCTCTAATGAAAATAGATTTGTTCCGAGGGAAACCTGCGACACACTTGCTTGAGATGGATTACTCCATCTTTTAATTTAGCTGACAGCCCACGAGCACAGACTTACTATATTGAATTTTTTATTAGAGCCTTTTATCTTAAGAGATTCCTATCCCACTTCTTATAAATATCTATTTGACATATAAATTGATAATCCATGTAATTGCCTATTACACATATAATTAATTGATATACATATCATTAATTTAAGCCTCAATAGCACAACGGTTAAAGGTGCGAACTGAAAACTGAAAGGTCGCAGGTTCGAATTCCACCCGTTGCACTATTGTCGTACCCACTCCTAGTACAAGCTTTTCCGCTTATTTGAAGGGGATAGGAGGATATTAGGCAATTTGAGAAATATTCTTCAAAAAAAAAATGCTAATTAGGTATTATAGGAATCCTATAATATAGTACAAAACTAAATTCTAAATTAAAAGTAAAACCTAAATATCAAAAATAAAAGCTAAATATAAAAAATATCATAACCACTGGAACGAGGAAATGTAGCCAGAACGCTGGCTGCGTTACCCCACTGAATGGCCAAACTTATATGCTGGCCGAGGTAACTTCCAGCCCTCCGGTCACCAGTGGACTCTATGAGACGGGATGACGGATCCTTAAAAAAGGATCTAGCATCCTCGAACCATGACCCCAGGGTTTCAACATCAAATTGTCTCTGGTCTGGTGGGAGGCTTTGGCCGTGGCTAGTTACCACCATACCGTCAAAGACCTGCCGCCAAGCGATTTAACGTTCCGTCACGATGGCGAATAGAAACCGATTAGGGGTATTGGTTGAATGTATTTTATACACTGCCATATATCCCTTCCAAGTTAGCCCGCTACCATCGTCACTTACCATCGCAGTCAAAGGACTATCTTGTCATCGAATAAAAAGAACCCAAATGACACAAATATGAAACTGTTTTAAAAATGGAAATAGAAAACTTTTTCTTAACTGTAACCCGGTTACGAAATTGAAGGAAACATTGAATAATAGAAATAGAAAATTGGATACATATAACATCAGCTTATTGAATTTGTTCGTATTGTAGATGTATTGTAGCCTATATCACCCGGATTGTAATAAAAAATACGTTTGACACCTTATTCATGAAAATCGCCTCAGTAGTTTAGGCGCTCGAGTGAAACATACACACATTATATAGTAAATAGATACGTAGTTACATAAATAAATACATACATACATAGACTACTTTTTGGAGCTATGTGCGTTTTAAGTCATTAAAATATCACTTGCTAAAGCAAGAACGGTGGAGAAGAATGTCGTGTGAAAACCTTTTTTATAAGAAATCTACCAATTCGCACTTGGTAAGCCGTAAGTGTAGTGGAATATAGCCTTTTAACCTTTTTCTTTCTGGAAGAAGATCTGTAGTTACCCACAGTAAAGTAAGAATTAATAATAAAAATTAGAGTTCCTTACTCGGTGTGACGGTTGCCGAAATTTTAATCAGGCGCCACAATTTTGGCGATCTGTTTTTGTGCCTTCTTTTTTATGTATATCGTTGTTTACTAAAATAATTTTTGGTGTATGATTGTACGGAGCCTTCTGTGCGCAAAACCGACTCGCACTTGGCCAGTTTTATTTTATAGGTAGAGCTCCAATGTAGAGCTCCTATAACTAAGGAAGATTCGTTTTTAAATTTGTTTGCACTATTATTTTTTATAAAGAGAAATAACGTTAGGGACTGTGGTATCTATAGATAAACTAATTAAGTGTAGTTCGATCTATTACAGACACAAGTAGGTACACTTAATCTAAATTATAACTAAAGCTATTTAAACAAAATACTCAAGATAACATGGAGTATACCTAATAACACGCTGTAATAACACAATTAGAATATAAATCTAATACAAACACATTTAATTAAACTCTATGACAACTTACCAAGAATCCACGGATTAAAAAAAAACACAGAACTTTTTTCACTTAAAAAATTTAAGTACAAACTCTTTGCGGACGAGACTCTTTTCACTTCACAGTCACTACAGATTACGTATGGAATAAATTCAAATTAGTTCGGTCGCGTGACGCGGACGGCCGTGCGTGCGTTCGTAGTTTTTCAGTTAAACTGAAACTGAAGGGAGCTCGCTGAATGGACGAAGCCAGGCGGTACGCTCATGCGCGTTCATTCACTGAAATTTTAGTTATGCATATGGGGTTTTTTATGTGGTATTTAAGATAGCCAACTGCCAAATTTCCTCTTACTGTGCATGTTTTAAGCGTAGCTGCTATCTACATTTTATTTGAGAGAGCTGTCTCCCATGAACGAAGAATGTGTGTTTGAGTCAACGGATTTTAATATCTAAGTTTATTGTCCAACCAATAGGGGTTGGGAATGTATATTTTTATTGTCCTGCATTATAGCCTCTGACTATGATCTCAGCTGGTGAATAAATAAAGAGTAGAGTAAAATGGAAATGAGCTAACCTGGAAAGAGTAAAGCAGTTGACGACCTCCCGGGCGCAGTGGTGAGCGCTGTGGTCTTATAACTGAGAAGTCTCGTGTTCGATTCCCGGCGGGGGCAATTTGTGAATTTATAATTCAAACTCAAATTCAAATAAAAACAACGTTTGATGCATAAAAGTATATTGAAAAAATCGTGAAAATAAATGTTTATCTTGTAATACTTATAATTTTTATTATTTTTTCCCTAACTTATTCAAATATTGTGATTATTTGCAAAAAAAACACACAAAACTACCAATCTCGCGAGATCTCGAAATTGGCGAGATCCCGCAGTATTGTTATTCATAAACTCGCGAGATCTCGCTTGAGCCCAAATCTCGCGAGATTTGCATTCCCTAATCCTTACTAATATTGTACCTAAATGCGAAAGTGTATTTGTTTGTTCGTTTGTTCTATAACGCAGCACGGAGCAATTTTCGACATGATTTTTTTGCATGGTTTAGTCGAGAACTTGGAGAGTGACATAAATTTTTTTTATGTTCTCGTATATAGGTATAGACTAGCGCTTGACTGCGATCTCACCTGATGGTAAATGAAGATGCAGCCTAAGATGGTGCGCTTACCTAGAAGATGCCTATTCACTCTTGATCTAAAGAAACCCACACTATAGTTAGTTGGAAAAACGGAAGCCGGAAGGGCATTCCAAATTTTTGCGGTGTGTATTAGGAACGAGGAAGGAAAGCGCTTAGTGCGAGATCGTGGAATTTTGACCACGTAGCGGTGTAGATTCATACGATGCCTTGCGGTTCGGTGGTAGAATATTAAACTGCCTTTTATAATTAAAAACAGAGAGGTGTCGTGGGATTTTAAAAACCTAACTCCACGCGGACAAAGTCGCGGGAAATTGCTAGTAAAGATATAAGAAATCGCAATTCGCGCGGTTATATAATGGTGTACCAACATAAATGTAGGTACCAAACTATATCTTGACAGCGTTTGCGAATCTACGAATAGAAGCCCGAATCTGAATTTCAATGAGAGCTCATAACGAAAGCAACCGGTTTACGGCGCGACGGTATGATTTTATCGAGTGATTTTATATAGCCTCATATGACTCCAGTACATATTGGGCCAATCGGTTCGGCGATTGTCGCCAAGTTTGACGACCTCCCTGGCGCAGTGGTGAGCGATGTGGTCTTATAATTGGGAGGTCTCGGTTCGATTTCCGACGGGGGCAATTTGGGAATTTTTAATAAATTGTCTCTGGTCTGCTCTGGTGGGATGCTTTGGTTGTGGCTAGTTACCACCCTACCGTCTATGACGCGCCGCCAAGCAATTTAGCGTTCCGCCACGATGGCGTGTAGAAAGAGTGTTTTTTAAACATAAACATAAGTAAATCCTACCTAGATATATTGATTCAATCTTAAAACCAAATCAAACTATTTTAATTTCAAATCCGTGCAAACACGAAGTAAAACAATTTGTAATTCATTTCGTTTTATACCTCTTCCGACAGAAAATAAATGGGGGCAATGTATTATGGCCTTTGCAGTTTTCTTTTTATACTACAGTCAAGCCAAAAGGACGGGATTATAATTGTATGTAAGTATGTATGTTTTTTCTATTTAAGTGCTAGCTGATATCTAGAATAAAAATTAGTTACTTTTTAATGAATTAGACGATGCCCGCGATTTCGTCCGCGTGGATTTAGTTTTTAAAATCCCGCGGGAACTCTTCGACTTTCCGGGATAAAAAGTAGCTTACGTCACTCTCCAGGTCCTCAACTATACCCATGCAAAAAAATGACGTCGATCCGTAGCTCTGTTGCAGCGTTACTGAAGGACAAAGCAACAAACAAACACACTTTCACATTTATATTTATAAGGACTTTCCACCGTAGCGCCTAAACTACTTAGCCGATTTTAATGAATAAGGTGTCAAACGATTCGTTATTATGATCCAGGTGAAATAGGCTACATTTTATACAAAGAAAATCAATGTGACGGATGTTACATCCCAGTTTCGATACGATTCGGTCAGGTTACAGTTGTTAAACTGTTTTTCTTGTCAGTTTTCTTTTTTTTTCAGTTTTGTGGTTGTAGATACAGAAATTGACAAATAAAGTCTTGCTTCAAATAGAGGTACCAACCAAACGTACTGCTAAAGTATCCACAAAATACTTTTAAAATGTTGTATCAGGCTCGGTGAAGCTCTTTTGGTGACAGGTCGAGACTCTACCACCGGTTCGGAAGGGCCGGCATCAAACTCAAGCAGTTGCTCTTCTCATAACAAAACATTACCTACAATATTTATAATTAAGTTATTACACTACCTTGTGGGCAGCTGGATGCCAAGCCGATTGATTCCATGCAACTTTGTCATTAAGAAAGTCACTAACTTTGTAATAACTTCAAATTGTGCTATGGGAAAACCAGTAATTCCTTCGGGAATCGGGATCATATTATATAAGCGTATGTACCTACCTAAAATGTGGTGTGCGTTTGCCTATATTATGTAGATGAAGCAGCAAAGTGCAATAAATATGAATCACTCAATGTTGTTTGCTAGCGCTAGCGCTACCTGTTTCACCTCTTGACATTTCCTATGGTAGCGGCTGACGTGTCGCGAACTGGCACGCGATCCCGCCGACTCGCGTGTTACAAAATGCTTACTGCAGACGATTTGACGCAACCATGCATCTTGCAAGTTTATATCTTTATTTCTGTAGCAAAATATACCTACCTGCTGTTAGCCACGCGAGCTATATCTACTACTGGTTATTGGTAATTTGACGTACGTATCGATATCTGTTTGTAATATCAAGGTAATAGTAGCTAGGTAAATACGGTACTTATCAAAAAATACAATTTTTAAAATTTTTGTCTGTGTCTGTTTGTTTGTTGCCACTAATCTCGGGAACGGCTGGACCAATTTTGACGGGACTTTCAGCTGATGTTATCGGGAGTAACATAGGTCACTTTTTTAACCGACTTACGAAAACAGAGGAGGAGTTATGTTTTTCTACTTGTGTAGGTATATCGATATCTCCGCGATTTCTAAACCGACTTGCGTGAATCTTTTTTAATCGATACAAAAACTTTGCGAGATACTTACTCCCATAAAAACTGTTTTTTTGCCTAAATAGAAACAAATTCATCAAAAACTATGCAAAAAAAAGTGCTATGACTCCAGTTGTATTTTCCAACGTTTCACATGTACTTGGTTATGTGAAGTTCAATGGTTCTCGCCCGAACATTCCCCTTGTCATGACAGCGGGCATTGTTTTACGAACTAGCTAGTTAACGCTTGGAGTAATGTTGTGTTACGACGTCACGTGCAGGGCAAAGTGTAAAACAAAGCGTGAACTTTCACTTTCACAGCGGGATATGACGCCTTTTCAAAGGACTAAACAAAAACAATAAAAAATAAGCGAAAACGCATATAACACAAATGATAAATAGGTACCACTATGCATATTTAGTAGTGCATTTAGTTAAGTATATCGATGTATTAAATACGTATACTCTTTAGTAGTTATAGACTATAAGAGAACTAAGCTACTTACCTATTAGATAGTATATTTCCATAGTTATCCTAAAAGGTAAACAAACTTTGCTGAGAAACGTGTAACCGACCGACGATGCCGGGTGCTTACGACGTTCTTAAGTTTGTTTTTTTTACTTATAGCAGTTGTAGGACCGTTTAATTAGGTGCGGTAAGAACGTCCTAACTCCTATGCGTTATGCTCAGCGCGTCGCTTACGCTATTCTGCGATAGCACTCTTGTTCACTATTTAAGACAGCAAAGGATAAAAATAGGTTAATAGTAAAGTTGATTTTGCTTTTGAGGGACGAGTAGCCTAGTTGTGACAGTGCATACGAAACGATCACGCTGGTTAAGCATCGTTGAACCCGGTCGATAACTGGATGGGTGACCGACGTTGGATATCCGACCTCTTCGCTCCCACTTTACCTCGGAGAGCACGTTTAGCTGTCGAACCCGGTTATCTGATAATAACCGTTTAACCGGAGTCGAAATATTTTCGTGAAGTTAAAATGTGTATAATGGAAAGGGTCACGGCCAATAAGCTCTACATAATAGAAGTAAGCAGATAAAATAATTATCTCTGGAACTAATAATATTGCAAATGGCGCACCGAACTCTATTATTTAATTTATGAAGGCCAGTCTGCCATAGCCAATATTATTAGTTCCAGAGGCACTCGCATGTCAAATGTGGCGCTTCAAAGGGTTATCTTTTCTGGTCTGTGGGCCAACCTATCGAAGGTTACTCATAAATTAATTGAGGAGCGTCGGAACAAAAACCGATAAAGCACATTTTGACTTTTTTTTTGTTTTTTTTAGGGTTCCGAAAAAAACTTCGGAACCCTTATAGGATCACTTCGTTGTCCGTCTGTCTGTCAGTGTGTCACCACCGTTTTTCTCGAAAACGGCTTATGATCCGAAGTCGAAATTTATACTGAATATAAAGTTCAATGGTCTCGTAGTGTTTTAAGAATATCAAGCTTATAGCTTAACTCAGTGAAAAGTTACAGCTTTAAAACCACGGCTTTCTCATTATTAAAACAAATTAAGGGACATCTTCCAAAAATCGTTTTTTTCCATACCTAATTCTTAGTTTCATAGTAAGTGCCGTTATATTTTACAAACACCAGCTTTAAAGTCTTACAAATGACGAACATATTGATATCTCTAAACATAGTAAGAGTAACTTAAACAGCTAAAAACCAAATAAAAACCTACCACTTACTATGACTTTTAAAGTACTGTAACTGGAGTAAAGTATCTGAAGCTAAAACACACTATCAGATGCATCGACTGAGAGCCGCGACAGATAAGGTTTCACAGTCGTTTGAGATCAGCAGGCCCAGATTTCTATCGGACGTCCGAAGACTCAAGAATGGCCCAAGGTTACGTCCGCGACTACGTCCGATTGTGTGCACAATTCAATGTACATTCACTATCCAGCCGCGGTTGACGCGTCGGATCGTTTGTTCTAAGCCTAACTTTTTAATGCGTCACATCACAGAACTGTCACAACTTTTGTAGACTGACCTCTATAATTACTCTATGATTTGTAGAATAGACCAGGTATGTAATAGAATCTGCAATGGCATATACATTAAGAAAAATATTTTTTATCTATTACCTATCTCTTTAATTAATTTATGCCGTCATATTTTGTATTCAAATCACACTATATCACATATCACACTAATTCATATTATAAAGCCGAATGTTTGTATATGTATGTGTGTGTGTATGTTTATTACTCTTATTACTCCTTCACGCCACAACGAATTAACCGATTTGGCTGAAATTTGGAATGGAGATAGCTAATACCCAGGATTAAAACATAGGCAACATTTTATCCCTAAAAATTACAGAGTTCCCATGGAAATTGAAAAATCTTGATCCACGCGGCCGAAGTCGCGGGCATCGTCTAGTACCTAATAAATTTACCTTCATTTTTTTGTAGAATAGGTAGATATGTAATGGAATCTGCTATGGCATTTACAATCCAGTGTTAATCATAGATTAAAAATAGAGGTCAACGCAGTCTTATAACCCAGTTGTCAAAAACTGTCATGTCTTATTAAATAATGTTTGAATTGAATTGTTAAAATATTTCGAATGTTCATATAACGATAGGAATTAGGAAATGAGTTTTTGAAAGATGTAACAGTGTTAATGAGAGAAGGATACGTCTATATTTAAAGATGCGAAGAGGTGGTTAGCTAAGGGAAACATCAAGAGTGAAGTGGAATCTTTGGTGGAACATGTCGGAAAGCCAGAGGTTGACCAGTGCATAGATAACTACCATCCAGTCCAAGTTAAAGCGGCACCTCAGCAGCTCAAGAGCTTGTTAAAAGATGAAGTGTCCATAGCACAGCGGCCGAAATTATTGAAGCAAGGCAATACATTCGTTAAAAAGAAAGATAGAATCGGAGCAAGTAAGGAGATAAAAGAACAGTCGAAGTACAAGAATAGATAGATAGATAGATAGATAGATAAAAACTTTATTGCACACAAGAAAGAAACAAAAATAAATAAAACTTAAAACTACGCATGCAAAGGCGGCCTTATTGCTACAAAGCAATCTCTACCAGGCAACCATTGGTGATAGGAGTGAAATGATGTGTGAGGGTAGTATGGTGCAACATTATCTAAGCAATATACATATTTACACTACATAACAAATAACATAACAAATACTATAATATCTATTTGAACAAATAAAATAAAATAATACATACATACCTATATATATATACATATATATCTATACGAAATAGCGATAAATATATAGTTTAATTACCATGGCATCTGGATATTAATACCTGTTTCAGGCGATTTTTAAAAATATTTAAGGATGGTCAGCTTCGGACATTATTCGGCAGGGAGTTCCACAACTCCACAGCATATGCTGAGAATGACTTGCCATAAAAATTAGTATTTCTATGAGGAACTTTGAGCTTGTTGTCTAGGCATGAGCGAAGTAGCATGGGACGATCGATGGAAGCAAGAAAGGTGAAACGTTCTTTGAGATAACCAGGAGTATGCGGACTATAGAGGATAGAGAAAAGAGAGATAATTACTCAGTGGATGGAGATGTACTCTGCAAGTATCCAGGACAATCGTTGGTCATACCCAAGCAATTGGAAAAAGAAATAAACCATAGCAATGGACATTTTTTAAAGAAGAAGAAGAATTGGAAATATGTATAAGACGCATGGCTCAGCTGACCATATTATGAAAAAAAACCAGAGTCAAATAGTCGATAGAAATAGTAATAGTAGGTAAATAGTACTGTAAAGTAATAATGAAGGTGACTGTGTTGAATGAATGTTTGTGTATTAATATAGTTAAGTAGATGTATGTAGTTAGCTTTGTCAACAGCACCGCCAAGTATATTGTATATATACTAGGTTATGTGTTACACTGATAATATGTTTGTACATGATTTTGTTATTACCAACTTAAGAACACACAGTGAACTCAAAGTGAACTTATAGTGAACTTGTTAGAATAAACTAAGGACAGTTATTGGACTGTAAATTAGATAATATAGAAATTAATAATAAGTTTAAGTTTAAGTAATATTACTTATTAGCCCACAGGCTAGATGGTAGTATAAAATAAAGCCACCGTTACATGGTGCTTTATGGTAGGAAAAAAAAACCAACTTAAGTATACCTATGGTTTTTTAAATTCGAGATCATTCAAATTTTATTTTATTTTGTAAAAGAAATATTAATTATAATAATTTGTGACCATGTATACTTACTAGTGTTTAGATTCCTTATACATAAGATGTCATTCTATATTGGTTAACTTAAGATGTATTACTGTTAAGTATGTATGAAAACTGTATTATTTAACTTAAGGTGTGTTAGTGTTGAGAAGGTATGAAGTATGCGCGGAAGTATGAATATGGTAAAGATGTATGAACGGAGAAGGTATGTCTGGGGACAGACATAGTTGCAGCATGACCGAATGTGGGAAACGGAATGTAAGTGTATGACAGGGATGGATGTATGTGATAGAGAGAGTGGGAAGATATGGAGATAAAAAAGATTGGCAAGATGGCATACGGAGTTAAGACATGCTAAGGAGTGCTAAAAGTAGTTTAAATAAAAGAAGTTAATATATATTTAGTGTTTTTACTTTGAGCTATTCCCACATTTATTAGAACATATGATATTATTACTTGCTTGTTCAGACATGAAAAGGGTCACAAAGAAAATTCTGTCAAACATAGAGAATCTTTTGATTGACTATCTCGAATGCTTTAAAGACAGCTTAGACTTAGTTTTACAAGTTATACATTGCATTATGGAAGTAACTCAAAGAGACAAATAATGGGATGAAACATGGAGATTGGGAACTGTGAGAAAACTACACAACCCCATTGAGTTTGGGCTTGTTTGATTCATCTTGACAAGTACTCTAGTCCTAGATGATATGATATGATATAGGGTCTGATGATGAGACCGGAAGGCGTCTATAGGAACTTCAATAACACTGCGCACTTAAGCTGTCATCTAGTAGGTACCTAATTAATACAATGGTCAAGAGTTTCGGAACCCTCAGTGCGCGAGTATGACTCGCACTTGACCGGTTTTTTTTTTATCTAAACAGATACCGAACTCAGTACTGTGGCATTTAGGTTTCGAAACAGTGCTGCCAACACCAATATATTAATAACTATTGTTCCACATTGTTCATCTTTAAATTAAAAAGCCATA
Source organism: Hipparchia sbordonii (assembly GCA_038048805.1). Classification (NCBI taxonomy): domain Eukaryota; kingdom Metazoa; phylum Arthropoda; class Insecta; order Lepidoptera; family Nymphalidae; genus Hipparchia; species Hipparchia sbordonii. Next base: position 11,265,657 of record CM076109.1, on the reverse strand, counting down.
GACTTAGACACATTTTTTCAATTTCCCAAAACAAAAATTCTGAAGTGATTTATCGGTTTTTGTTCCGACGCTCCTCAATTATAGAGATCAGTGGTCAGGACCCTCGGAAATGAGAAATACGATGCATTTTGATATATTTTCTAACCTTATTATGTCTACCTAACACTTGCATGTATGCTTTTTTTAAAGGTTGTACTCCAAAAACCCAGTACGTATCATCCAGTCCACTTTATTTTGTACATAGTTTAGAAAAAAAAATTACATACGACAATATACATAAAAATATAACAAAATATAAAAAAGCTATAGTTACAGGTAGTAAAAGGCCATTGTCCATTTGAAACATATCAATTTAATACGATTTCTATAAACATTACCTATTGCATAATAATTTATAAACCGAAATCTTACACTGCACATAATGGAATTACTTTTTTTTATACCTATATTATATATTTTGTGACTATAATATTGGGGTTTATTGATACAAAAAAAGAAGATTTTATATGCTGTCTGTTTATTTAAAAAGTTGATAATTCTTTACGCGTCGGTGTTTAAACTTGAGTGTAACCGGTTGTAGCCAGTGTAAACCGGTATGGTAACCGGTTATCGCGGAGGTCGGATGTCGAGTCCGACCTCTAACGTGGGGAAGTATGGCGACTACTCGATGACCGTTTGTTCCTCTTTGATAAAGAATTCTACAACTTCTTCCACTGAACCCGTCCCGTCCGTATCGAGACCGTCCGTGTCTACATCTGTAACGAAAACATTAAGTTACAACTTTTTATAATTTTTTTAATAATATATTTGTAAGCTATTGCATAGCTTCTATCGCGGGCCTTGAGCGTGGAGACCGAATCGAGAAATTCCGTAACGAAAATAACCTGACACGGGACTCCTCTCACCGCTAGATGGCGTTGATAAAAAATGCTATGCAATAGCTTTACAGCGGCAGACCCCGAGTGCCACACGTCTTTTTTTAATATTAACAATAATATTTATTTCATAATCAACATACATGATTAGACTTAGACCTTATTAGGTCTAAGTCTAATTATGTACCTAAAATAAATGCATAAACACTTATATTATTAGGATCAGAACTGGCTATCCTTGCTAGATTTTGTGTTTGTAAAGTTTGGATAAAGTCAGATCACTAAATCGGATCAACAGAATTTTTCTTTGATTTTTGGCTATAGATATAATTAGTGCTACTCGTGCGAGGCCGGAGATAGCTTATATAGCAACGCGATCGATTTTTTTAATTTACCAAAATAAGTTCGCTCTGACTTGTACAGTAGTGATGCTCCTAGTGATCAAAACAAACTGTAAGAATATTGCAGAATAGTGTGGTGCACTCACAATTCCTCAGCTCGAGACGGCGAGGCTTCTGCTCGGCCCACTCCTGGGCCTTCATCTCGCGGTACTCCACGTGCTTCTTCATCTGCTCCGTGCGCTTCGCTACCAGCTCCTGCAATTGCGATTTTACAAACAACTTGTTTCAACAACATTACGAATATTTTTTTTTTGGAATTACCTTATCCGAACAATCCCTGCTATATTTTAAAAATCTAATACCAAACAGACGAAGTCACAGGCCTCTAGTTTTTTTTTTTAAGAATTTATATTAGCCAAGCTGAAATTGACTTATATTCTCCTCTCCCTGCCAAATAAGCGAAAAGCTTGTGCTAGGAGTGGGTACGACAATAGTGCAACGGGTAGGACTCGAACCTGTCGCAGTTTCTTTTTTTCAGTTTTCAGTCTGCACCTTCATTCTTCATGCTGGGCTGGTTTCCACATTTAAACCAGTTGTCGTATGTTGTGTATGATGCATCAATCTTTCCAATGTTCTTTACTCCAACCATCGCAGCTCTCTCTAGAAGCCTAGTAGGCCGCCCAGGTTGCTAAGTCAGTCCGCACCTTTACCCGTTGGGCTATTGAGGCTTATAAATAACTAGCTGATGCCCGCGACTTCGTATGCGTGGTTTTGGATTCCCGCGGGAACTCTTTAATTTTCCGGGATACAATGTAACCTATGTGTTAATTCTGGATATCAGCTATCTCCATTCCAAATTTCAGCCCAGTCGGTTCATTTGTTGTGGCGTGAAGGAGTAACAAACATGCATCCATACATCCATCCTCACAAACTTTCGCATTTATAATATTAGTAGGATTAAAAAACAAATACAACATTACCTTGCTGGCCTTGCTGCTGCGCATGCGGTCCTTGGACTCGAACTGCGAGTAGTACTTCTTGAGGTTCTTCTTGATCTCCTTCTGTTGCTTCTCCGACAACAGCGTGGGCGGGCGCGGCCGCCACAGGAACTGAGCGAAGCCCTCCTTCATTACTCTGCCGAATAACATATTATTATATGCCTGTAACTAGCTTTTTTTTTTTTTTTTTTTTTTTTTTTTTATTCAGAATAGGCTTGCGCTTGACGACAATCAATACCAAATTGTACTGATGAGGTCTAGGTTGGAGCGCGCTTGCCTAGAAAATGCCTATTCACTCTTGCCTTGAAGGTACTCAAATTATAAGTGGCAGGGAACACGGATGCTGGAAGAGTGTTCCACACCTTAGCGGTTCTTATCAGAAACGTTGAATTGAAGCGTTCCGTTCGAGTAGGTTGAATTTCTACCACATAAGGATGCCAACGCTTACGATTTCTCGCAGTTCTGTGGTGAAAAGGTGAAGGAGGAACTAAGTTGTGAAGTTCCTGGGCGCACTCTCCAAAGTATATCCGATAGAAGACCGATAGACAGGCGATATTGCGTCGGTGCTGTAGACTCAGCATTTTCGCCTGCGTTAGCGACTGATCGCCTATAATACGACGGGCGCGGCGATCTATCGAGTCTAATGCATCGAGTTGGTACTTGGCAGAGCCATCCCAAAGGTGGCAGCAGTACTCCATGGCTGAGCGCACCTGAGCCTGATACAGAGTCAGGCGTTGCTCAGGCGTGAAGCACCGCTTCACCTTGTTCAGGATACCAAGTTTTTTGGCTGCTGTTTTGGCCTTTGACTCGATGCATTTCCCGAAATTGAGGCTGGGTGAGATGTTTATGCCCAAAAGCTCAATGTGGTCACTGATCGGAATGGATATACTTTGGAATGTAGGAGACATGGTGAAAGGGCTCCTTTTTGCGGTGAATAAACACGCCTGTGTTTTGGTGGCATTAAACTGAACTAAATTAGCGTCCCCCCAATCGGACACCTTCTTCAAAGTTAAGTTAATGCGGTTCACCAAGGCCTCTCTATGCTCAAGAATCTCAGTAGCACTGGCTTTAGAACTGGATATGTATCTGTCCGTAACAGTGCTGTCATCAGCGTACCCAAAGATACCGGGTTTTAAAAGATCGTTGATGTGCAGCAGGAAGAGTGTTGCGGAAAGAACAGATCCCTGAGGAACACCGGCATTAACAGCCATCAGGTCAGATGAGCGGCCGTCAACGACCACCCGAAATGACCTCTCGCTCAGGAAATCAGATATCCAGCTACAAAAGCCAGTGGGTATCCCGTAAGCAGGGAGCTTACTGAGAAGACTGCCGTGCCAGACCCGGTCAAAAGCCTTTGAAATATCGAGAGACACGGCGAGTGCCTCACCGTGTTTGTCGATGGCTTCACCCCATGTATGTGTGGCATACACTAGAAGATCTCCTGTAGACCGATAGCTTTTGCTCGCGGCTTCACTCACGTTAAATTCGATTTTTTAAACCCCTATTTTACCCCCTTAGGGGTTGAATTTTCAAAAATCCTTTCTTAGCGGATGCCTACGTCATAATAGCTGTCTGGATGCCAAATTTCAGCCCGATCCGTTCACTGGTTAGGGCTGTGCGTTGATAGATCAGTCAGTCAGTCAGTCAGTCAGTCAGTCAATCAGTCACCTTTGCCTTTTATATATTTAGATTTAATTTAATTTTTTCTTTCATGATACCTATTCAAAAAACGAATATTGGCTTCAGGGGATAGCGGGAGCAAAATTTAATTTTTAGACCCATGGGAGTTTTCATTTCTCTCTTCTGATTGGTTCTCTCTTTAGTATGTGTTTATTACTAGTATCAAAACACAACTGTCTCTGTCCCAATTAAAACTATTCATATATCTTTCTCAAGTTGTAAAAATGAATCCAACATAAATATTAATGATTAATTGTTTCATAATAACTTATTTGTGTTTTATTTAAACATTCAATATACGTATAGGTAATATCTATACACAGTAGGTTGATACTCCTAGCTTTTTCTCATAGGTAATGCATGCTTGATTCCCTACAGGTCTCGGTCTTGCGCCGCCTGAATCCTGTTGCTCCGTGCGACTTGTTTGATGCCGTCGGTCCACCTAGTGGGAGGTCTGCCACCATACTGGTCCTTCTGCAGTGATATCAGTGCAGAAGAACCCACTAGGTGGACCGACATCAAACAAGTCGCAGGGAGCCACTGGATTCAGGCGGCGCAAGACCGAGGCCTGTAGGGAATCAAGCAGACTTCACACACCTTTGGAAGCATTATGGATTATGGAGAACTCTTAGGCATGCAGGATGCAGTTATTTAAAACTGCAGTCAGTTGCTGAGAGCAGTTGAATACAAGCGGTACAAGATCGAGTTCTGTGATGATTCTTGAAAGAGACCATGCCTAGCTGTTTACATCATTTTATCGAAATGCTCACCTTCTCAAGATCTTGCCTTGGAACGACCAGAGGTAATAACCGCAGTCCATCTTGCACTTCAAAGACGATACTCCTGTCACTACATAGCGTCCGGTTGGATCCCACTCAATGCCCGACATCTAAAGTCAAACACAAACAAATATTATATTAGTATTATATGAATAAATGTTATTAAATAATGAACAATTATATCTAAAAATTAAATTAATATTAAATTACTTCTAAAATTAAAACTAACTAATTTAATATATACTAGTATATACTAGGACAAAATATTAACCTAAAAATTAACAAATATTATTATGTGGTCTTTAATATCTCAGTTTTAAAGATAGACTAACTGATTCCCGCGACTTCATCCGCGTGGAAAAAGTTTAGAGTGACTTGCTAATATCCGCGAGAAGTTATGTCCTCTATCTCCGAAAATATTTAGTAATCTTCACAAAAATCGGACAAAATATTTCTTTCTAACTGTACACAATTTTTAATAAAAAAAGAATTATCAAATCCGTTTAGATTTGATTAAGTTATGGAGCAAAATCAACAAAAACTTTCATTCTCTGTCCCGGATAAGCCTTATTATCAGGATAAAAAGTATCCTCTATATTGACCCGGAGTATCAGCTACCTGTTGATGGAAGCAGGCTAACTTGAAAGTGGTATAGAAATGTAGATTCAACAAATCAACACATACCCCTAATCGGTTTCTACACACAATTGTACAGGAACGCTAAAGCGCTTCGCGGCACGTCTTTGACAGAAGGGTGGTAACTAGCCACGGCCAAAGCCTCCCACCAGACAAAATTAAATTTCAGTTAGGCGAGTACACAAACCTGATAATGATCAGACACATTCATGATAGTGAAGTCATTAGTGTCCAAGAACTCCAAAGCACCACCAGTTAATCCAAGGTTAGCGAGCACTATAAACTGTCCCATGGGCGACCAGAACAGATGGTTAAACGGTGTTCTCTCGAACTTCTTGAGTAAAGTCGGGGCCTGCCCAGTGTTGACTTGATAGAAACTTATACATATATTCGCTGTATCACCTGAAAATAACCAGTTAATTAGTGACTAATTTAATACACTTCAATTAATAATCCCTAGCTACACTTCAGAATTAGCTTATTAGCTGTATTAAATGTTTAAGATGAATGGATTGAAGATTTTAGACAAATTAATTTTTTTTAAATTGGGATATGGAGCTTGCACTTGGCAACAATCAATGACGGAACGCACTGATGAGTTTTAGATTGAAGCGCGCTTGCCTAGAAGACGCCTATTCATACTTGGCTTGAAGATACTTATACATAGCTTGAAACATGGATGGTGGAAGTGCGTACTACACCTTAATGGTTAATTTCAGTAATGTTAAAACAAAGCACTTTGAAACAATTACGAAATGCTATATATATGCCAACTATAAAAATGGTAAACGCCTAAGTCAGTCAGCTACAGAGCTACAGCTAAAATGTACCAATAAACATACCATGAATTATAGCGAATTTCGATCCTATAGGTTCCCATGCAAACGCTTGAATCGGTTCCTTGATTTCAACAGAATCTACCGGAATCTCTTTTTCCCTCATATGGAAAATTTCAAAGTTGTAATACATTCCAGAGTATTTGATGTCATTTTTGTCTTTCTTTACTTTGGAGTAGCGATCGACTTTGACACACAGGTAGTCTCCACTCTTTTGCCAGTGTATTTTGCAGTCGGCTACGGAGAAAAGATTTTTAGAGCGTATTTCTGTGCGATTCGGCAGTTCTAACAATGTTACTCTCGCCGGTACATCCTTGTCCTCCGCTACCCAGTATGCTAGGATGTTGTCGGATGGTGACCAGCAGAAATCTCTGTGAATTAAATAAATTTATAGCTTACTTGTAAAATGGGTCTTCAACGAAAAACATTACATCTATACTTATAATAAAACTGTAACAGGACGAATTCTGTACATTAAATATATCGCTAATTTGCGACAAGGGTGACAGAATTCAAAATCGACGAAGAGAGAACTCTCTCGTTAGAGAGTAATATTTTTCGGATGCTACAGTCTCGAAACAACACAGCAGCCAACAAAGCGACAGAGCATTAAGTCACAGTCTCTCTCGCTCTTATTTTTTTGTGCTTTGCATAATGTTGTTTTTATAGCAAAAAGTATAAATTTTCGACACTAAAATTGGTGAATTTTGAATTATGTCACCCTTGTCGCAAATGAGCGATATTTTGAAAATTTTAGTCCGAGAATGGTTTATTATCTATACTGAGCCCAAAACAATTTTTTTGAATTTTTCGTCTGTCTGTCTGTGTCATAAAGACACATCACATAGAGGATGAAAGTTTTTGTTGATTTTGCTCCAAAACTTCGTCAAATCTAAACCGAATTTGATAATTCTTTTCTTATTATAAATTGTACACTATTAGAAACATTTTGTCCAATTTTGGTGAAGATCTACTAAATACTATCGGAGATAGAGCACATAACTTGTCGCGGATAGTAGCATGTCACTCTAAACTTTGTCCACACAGACAGAGTAGAAGGAATCAGCTAGTTACACAATAAAAATGTTATAAATATTATATAATAAAAAATCATGCAATAATATTATGGGCAAACATTTTAATACAAGTTGACATAACAAAAATAAAAAGTAGAATAATAAAAAAATATTAAGAGATCTTACTCACCTAATTCCAGGTATTTTGATAGACTTCTTATCTAACAAGCCAAAGCTGGGTGTTTCGTACACAGATAGCACATCTTGGCCAAGCCGAGCAAAGAATCGGTCATCTTTACTCCAGCGGAAAATTGGCCAAGTTACATACTCATCAGGAGGTGGGAAACTACGCTTTTCTTGACCTGTCCTGTTGGAGAATTGTATCTTGTAATAAAATATACACTCTACTACTATAGGTTTCACATCTATTTATCTATAAGCACACAATGGTGCTAATTTGGTCACACAGGGATTGGTTTACAGATGTAAATTGACAAAAAAAGACCCTCAACATGTGACCTTATGGCATCCTGTTACCCAGTTTTATAAGACTTAACATAAAATCATAAAACATAACATTTTTATAATCAAGTTTCTGAACGATTTGATGAAAATCACTGCATGAATTACAATAAATTAACATTTCATATAACATCTCATACATGTTTTACCAGTACAAAAATAAAATATATTTTGTTTCTTGCCTCTACAATCTGCTTTACAAGCCCGTAGTAGTTTCAACTTGTTATATCCTAATCCTAATAATCCTAATATTAATTAGGATATAACAAGTTGAAACTACCACTAATATTATAAATGCGAAAGTGTGGATGTTTGTTATTCAATCACGTCGCAACGACTGTACTGATTTGGCTGAAATTTAGCACAGAGATAGATTATAGTCTGGAATAGGACATAGGCTACTTTTCATCCCGGGAAATAAGAGAGTTCCCGCGGGAATAAAAAACCTTAATCCACGCGAACCAAATCGCGGGTATCAGCTGGTATGAAATAAATAATAATAAATAATTTGAATTTATAGAAACTCACCTAATATCCCAAATAATGAGTTTCTTATCATCCCCTCGATCAGTGCTTGGCGAGAAGCTCACAATATAGTTCTCGCAGGGTGAGAACGATATGAACCTAGCCTCCGTGTGGGAGAACCTCTGGAACTGACTGAACTTGGGGCCAGCCCACAAAGCCACTCCTCGCCAGTGGAAAGTAGCTAGGTATGTGCCCAGGGGTGACCAAACTGCATAAGTTTCTGTCCAGTTCTGTTGAAAGAGCATATAGTTTATGAATCTTTTTTCTTTGTATTGCATTTCTTTTTGGTGATAGCCTAGTGGTTTAAAATGTCAACTCTTTTTTGGGGGCTCTGGAGTTCAACATGCTTTTCTAAATTTTCAAAAGTATGTGCATTTTAAGCAATTAAATATTTGCTTGCTAAACCTACTTCTGAGAGTTCTCCATAGTTTTCTCAAAAGTGTGTGAAGTCTGACAATTTGCACTTGGTTAATTTAGTGGACATAACAACCAATTTCAGGGCTCATTGCATATTAGGCAGTTAAATTATTCAACTGCAGAAAAATTTCGTAGAAATGGGTTCATTAACATTTGTTCAAAATGTCTGCCCTCCTCAAGCTATAATTAGCCCACATTTGGCCAAATATGATTTTTTAATGCTATCTTACTTTAAAAAATTCTCTATCAATCCATCTAATTGGTATTCTCCTTACTGTTGTAGTTTTTGGTATAATTGAGATGAATGAAGTGATGTACAAATACTTATGATATCCATTTGAGTTGTTTTGCTATACCTACTTATGAAGTAATTTTTATAAATACGTACTGGTCTCTCCTGTAGCACAACAGGCTCAGGCAGGGCATTCTGCCACACTTGCAGTGCCACCCCAGTACCAATGCCAACAAGGAATTGGTCGTAGGCATCGGGATCCATCAGGTACCATTGCAGGTCTGATTGCACCTTGAACGGCTGAGGCGCCGGGGGTTCCCATTCTTTAGGGATATCCGAATATCTGAAAGTTAATGTCAATCCTTACTAATATTATAAATGCATGTGATGGTTTGTCCTTTAATCACAGTCATGAGCAACAAATCAACGATTTTTGCAAGAGCTTAGTTGAGGAAGACCTCAACTAAGCTCTTAAAAGATAACACACAATGACAAAATGAAAGATGACAGGTTAAAAGATAGTTTGTCACTTCCCTCTTGGGAAGTGACAAACTATCTTTTAACCTGGAACATATATTCTTTTATCCTTTTTTCCCTGTGGGATTCAAAAATCTAATTCCATATGGACAAAGTCGTGGGCAAGAGCTAGTATTATATCAATTTGTTTAAGTGAAAGTTTTGTGAAAACTGGTTATGACTTACAATTACACATACATATTATTTAAACTAAGCCATTTTATCAGTGAAAGATACAGATAAACAATGTCTTAAAAACCACCAAAGTTCTAGGCCTCCATTTAAAAACTAACACAGGTTAGAAATATTATCGATATTACCGAAAGAAACAAAATTTATTAGTAAAGGTTGCAGCATACATACAATAGTTGAAGATGGCCTGACAATTATTTAAACATTATTTTATAGAAAATGTGTATAAAAGTGCTTGTCTTCTAATACGATTACGTATACCGCAACCTTTAATATTTAAAAAGAAAACATAGACATACTTACTTCTTAAAATCAGTAAAAAGATTCACTAAAAATGTGTGTTGCTTATCTAATTTACAATTATTAGTGGCTGCGACGGCCTCCGCGGCGTTTTGTGGATTACTATACTCCAAGAATATGTATCCCGTTGTCACACCAGTTTCGGTGGTGGGATAATACTCGTTCACTATCTTCCCAAACTTGCTAAAAATCTTGGTTATAACGCTCTGGAGTTTTTCGAGCCGCTCGGGCCCGACCTGCGGGCACCCATCGACGACGATAACGTTCTCGTAGCCATCAGATTCTTTTGGCTTCGATTCCAAAACGTCCGCCAACAACTCTGCAAGTGCAACGTCAAATTGAGGTTAGGAACTTTACGCAAGCAATTTTCACCAATCACCGACACAATTATGTACTAAAAAGTAAAAACCCCTTTGTAACACGACACTTTTAGTTGCTATTGGTTTAAAAACACAGAAAACATGTCGAAAACGCTTAATAATTCATAGGTGACGCATATGGCCGGGGCAACCTCAACACTTTTAGAACCCACCCTCGTCAGGGATATCGTCCACAAATCCTTCCGGATCGTCGAAATTTGGCTCCTCGTCAAAATTCTGCTCCTCATTATCACTTTGGGGTGTTGGATTCACTTTCTCATCGCCTTTTTTCTTAGCCATTTTGACGTTATATCGTGTGGTACCGGAAGACACGCCATTAGTGAACTAAATCCATAGACTAGAACAGCGACGTCAAGCGATAGTAAGACCCGCTACACACGACACTGCGGCAGGGACGATTTAGGGTGAAAGAGTGGGGAGGCTCCTAGATTGCCTCCTAATCGTGTCGTGTGTAGGGTCATACTAAGTCGCTTCCTAGATCGCCTCCTAGATCGGCCGGCAGGAGCAGAACTGCACCCGATGCCTCCTAGATCGGGGCAACCGCCCTGCCGCCCTGCACGTGTGTAGGGCCGTCGGCCCGATTTCTTTTCTGTTCGGTAGCGACAGCCATCGAGTTGGGTTGCGCGCTCGCATTAAAAAATTAAAATGACGTCGGACGATGGATGCATGGATTAAAGTAAAAGATATTTTTAAAAACAATCCCCCTATGTGGGACAAGCAAATACTACTAATATTATAAATGCGAAAGTTTGTAAGTATGGATGGATGGATGGATGTTTGTTACTCATTCACGTAAAAACTACTGAATCGATTTGGCTGTTTGGCATAGAGATAGATTATAGTGTGGAATAACATATAGACTATCCTTTTTATCCCGGAAAAAATTAGAGAGTTCCCGCGGGAATTACAAAACCTTAATCCACGCGAACGAAGTTGCGGGCATCAACTAGTAAAAATTATTTTAATAAAGATTTTAGAAACAAAACAATCGTAACGATGTTTGAAGCATATTTAGCTTTAACTAGGTTGCCCGTGACTTCGTCCGCGTCAATTTCTTTTATTATGATCGCGATTAAGAAGTTTTTAAAAGAATATATTTTAAATTTTAAATATGTGATAATTTTCCCCGTTTTTGCAACATCTTTCACTGATGCTTCGCTCTTATTGGTCGAAGCGTGATGTTATATAGCCTAAAGCCTTTCTCGATAAATGGACTATCCAACACAAAAAAAAAAATTCAATTCGAATCAGTAGTTCCTGAGATTAACGCGTTCAAACAAACAAACTTTTCAGCTTTATAATAGACAGTTCAAAAAAAATGTAAAAATATGCGTATTTCATTTATTTATTCATTTATTCTATATACTACTTCATGCTTCATTTATAATAATAATTATAAATGAATTCATTAGCTATAATTCATTTAGATATAATTTTTTTTTTTTTTTTTAAAGTAAAATGACCGCAAGGGCCAATGCTAAACCTACACGTTGGTATTTAGACAGTATTAGATGCATGCTCTCCTCCACGAATTTTTATGTCAAACCTCTGTTTCGTTGTTAACTGTTTCGTCTGACACGAGTGTTCCTTCATACGTCCGCGCAGTGCGCACGGACTGAGCGGCAGGCTCGTGTGTAGGGACCACCCTAGATTGCTCCAATTTTAGCTGCCTCCTAAATCGGCCCTGCCGCAGGGCCGTGAGTAGGGGCCTTAATAGACAATATCAACTTTTCAAGCAACTTTCATTTGTTCGGTTATTTTGACTGTGAAAAAAAAGAGTTTTACTTGATGAAAATTACATAAACTTATTTTATTTATTAGTCTCAAATAAAGAGATTTTCTTTGGGGTCATTAAAAAATTGTTTATATCGCTCATAGGGTAGGTATCTAAGGAGTTTGTCAATCTCATATCACAGCTCAAATAGGCTCAAATAGCTAGTTAGCCAATATATATAACTAGTTCAAAAATATAGAAAAAACACTTGTCTATGCTCGAAAACACTGGCGGCATTTTTGAATTCATTACCACCTGTGATAGCCCATAATAATACATTAATTTTAATAAAAGTTATGGAATTAGGTTTATTAAGTAGATAATATTATATTTTATAAATTTTATGTAGCTACCTAGTTATATAAATTTTATTTTATGTTTGTAAATATTATCAGTCCTATTATCTATAGTTTACTACTTTATATTTATTAATTAAGTACTTACCTTTTACCAATTCAATGGCTATGGCTAAGATATAACGCAATTATCTATCAGCTTAACCAACAATAACTACGTTTATAGTGTCCAATTAAATTTTAGAACCTATGACGCCACTTCAGTTACCGAAATAGTCAATGATGAATTATTAGGTGTTTGGTAATTTTCCGTAAGTACGTGAACAACAGCTAATTAAGGTGGCCCCAATGATAAGTATATGTATTCATAAATAATAATAATAATATACATAAGTATAAAAAAGAGCCCCTGAGATATTACCTTCTTTTTCTTCTTTATCAACTGATAGGCGTCCACCATAAGTCCATAAGTCTCTTGCATGGACCTCCACAGGCTTCGGTCTTGCGCCGCCTGAATCCAGCGAATCATTGCGATTCGTTTGATGTCGTTAGTCCACCTAGTGGAGGGTCTGCCAACAGTGAGATATTATACCTACCTACGTATATGGAATAGACTGACTGATTTCACAGCCAATTTATAAATTAGGTATAAATATAAATTATACCGTATAATAAACATATTATGCGGTGTACTCGTCGTCAATATAAAAAAAAAGACGTGTGGCACTCGGGGACTGCCGCGGTAAAGCTATTGCATAGCATTCTTTATCAACGCCATCTAGCGGCTCACCGTAGAGGAGTCCCGTGTCAGGTTATTTTCGTTACGGAATTTCTGGATTCGGTCTCCACGCCGGCCCGCGATAGAAGCTATGCAATAGCTTAATAATCAGTGCTCTCTCCGCTGCTGCATATCAAAAGTCTTCCTTCTTCTTATAATAGTCTTCTTCTTATTATATATTCTTCTTATGTATATATATTCTTCTTCTTATAATAGTCTTCTTATAAATAGTTAACCTACCCGAGGTCCCTACCTACAAGCATCGATACAACAAATCAACAATAGACGGTGGCCTACTCGTACATATGAGCGTTTGCGGGTCACTGAACATGAAAATTGAGGCCGCGCGAGCCGCATACGACTGATGGGTTATTGCCTTAGCCTTATTATAACCTAGGTAACTGTTATGCGAACGTATTCCAAACTAACTGATGTACCTACGTGACTATAGTGACTACACATCCGCATAGATTTAAGGAAACTCTTCCTTAGGCCTAGGTAGGTAGTTTGTTAGAAACACTTCTACCAAACTAAACTTATGTATTAATGTAAGCCAGTTTTAAAATTATAAATTACTAGTGTCCGAACGAAAGTCGATTTATGGCCGAAACCGAAGGTTCGGTCGGACACTATAAATTACTCTACCTTGGATTGTACTCAAGACTTCCCGCTTATAAGACCACAACTGCCACTACGCCGGGGTTGCTATAATATAGTTATAAATTATAACAAAGCAATTTAAAAAGCATTACATATTAAAAATGAAAATTCAAATAGGTTCAGTAGATAGGTACCTACATGTTTTCGCACAGGTACATTAAACATTACATACGCTTAAAAATGAAATAAATCGGTATTTATGTAATTAAATAATTACAATGTTAATTAAAATGATGCCGTGTGTCGCGGCAATGGGAAGATGTGACGAAATTGCAGACAATTCTGTAGCATATGCTTGAAACTCTGATCGTTTAGAAATGATCAAGGTAAACAAAGCTCATCTGTCATCTATGAATCAGTAGATTCATTTTTGTTCGCTACAAGATTCAATAAACTGCACCGTAACTAACTAGTTAATTTTAGGAACCTTAGAGCTCCCTTAGGCCTTAACTAAGTGAAAGCCTTATTGTAAAAGTAACCTAGTTACCAATTCAAAATTCAAAATTTATTTATTTCATGTAGGCTAACTTGTAGCTCTTATGACACGTCATAAATCTACCACCGGTTCGGAATGCAGATTCTGCTGAGAAGAGCCGGCAAGAAACTCAGCAGTTGCTCTTTTCAAAAAAAAAAATTTTTGTTTTACAAAGTTATACTATGTATCCAGTGCAATGGTATCTTAGTACTCCAACTGGCGATATTTGAACTTACGACCTGCCAGATCTTAGTCAAACTTCGTGCACTTTGCATTTTTAAAATTGGAAATATCTAAATCGCCAAAGTATACAAACACGGTGACCTCATTGGCTTTCTTCGAGATTATAGAAAGTGGGACGCGCCCGCGCTATAAGCTCATTGTTTTACAAAACTTTTCTAAGTTTACTTTGGTTTAAGGTCAGGGGGAGTAAGTGAAACATACTTTTCTGTTTTTTCTACAAAATGACCTCTAAGTCAATAAAATAAATGTCAATTTAAATAACGATCAATGCAAAATACTCTTCCTTAAATGGGCTTTCTATGACATGATCTTTAGGTCCTCTATTAGTGCAAATAACGATAAAATTACTAAGTAAAAGTAGACCATGGTTTCGTTTCACTTACCCTCAAAATGGGGTAAGTGAAACAATGATCAGTACGCTGCTAATATAAGGTCTATAGAACTATTTCAAGGACTAAAATGACATCTTTAATTGCTTCAATCGAATACGAGTCTCAGTGCATGGCTATGTGGTCTAGTTTCTTAAATAAAAGGAAAAAACTGAAAATGGGGTAAGAGAAACATAGTCAAGCAGTCAGGGGTAGTAAACCAAAACAAAAATTGGTACGTTATAAATTTTTATTAGTTAGCTAACACCATGTTTACAATATTTTTACATCTTCTTTTATTCTTGCTTTCTTAGTGGATGCCTACGTCATAATAGCTATCTGTAGGCAAAATTTCAACCCGATCCCTACAGTAGTTTGAGCTGTGCGTTGATAGATCAGTCAGCCAGTGTCAGTCACCTTCTATATATATATATTTAATAGATTAACTTTTTTATAACTAGCAGCTCCCTCAAATTTTATCAAAATAATTATGGGAATAAAATTAAATACACCAAGTCTTACTGTCAATAAAAACATAAATTTATTCTATACAACGAATATAATATTATGTACAGATTCTATATGTGTGATAAGTTTCATCAAAATCAGTCGAGTTGTTTTTGAATGACGCTCGAACAAACAGAATGACTGGTGTGTCAGACACAAGACGGCCTATAATCAAATATTAGTTTTTTTTAAATAAGATATAATTTAAAAAAGGTTGGTAATCTCTGACATGGGGTAAGTGAAACATATGTTTCTCTTACCCCGCTCATCTCTGTTTCACTTTCCCACTCGAAACTTTTAGTGACTAGAATCTTTACCATGTCTTAAATTAATAATCTGAACGTTTTAGACAAAAAATACAATTGGAACATTAAATCTATACCTTATTCAAGGTATTTACGGCAAAAAACTTTTGAAAACTCTATAAAATCACTTTAAAACAAGCAATAAATATAACCGCGTCTAACTCGTGTTTTGAGTTTTGAAAAATGTCAAATTTCTTTCCTAAATATTACCTTGTAGAAATGTCGCAGCAACATCTATGTTAAAAAATTGATACCATTTCGTCAATACTCTTTTATCGACTGAGAGCAAATATCGATAAACTGCATAGTTTGTTAGATATGGCTTTGTGTTTCTCTTACCCCACCGTTTCTCTTACTCCCCCTGACCTTACTTACTTACCTAAGAATACTTACCTTGCACGTTCTGTACCTACTTATTACACATTAAGTACTCAGATAAAGCTATTTGCATTTCCTTGCTGAGATAACACGTGTAATAGACCAGTTAAGCTAGTTTTAAAATTAGCTATTTTTTGAAGAATAAAGTTTAAATTACATTTCCCTTTTCCCTAATCTCAGTTCTCCATAATGTCCTCAAAGGTGTGTGAAGTCTACCTGTTGATGGGTTACTGATGATGACGATGATAAAATATAATTCAAATAAAAAAAAGAAAAGCTGCAGGTAAAGACAATGCGCAGAAAATAGTCCAACGCAAAGGTTTGCGTCATTTTCTTGCGATGATTTTATCCAATAGGTGAGACTACCGTGACTATAGACTTTTTAGGTTTCTATTTTTATTATTATTACTATTTAACCCCTTCCGTTAGCCCGCTACCATCTTAGACTGCATCGTCACTTACCATCAGGTGAGATCATAGTCAAGGGCTATCTTGTCATCGAATAAAATAAAAAAAGTGTCAACAAGTGACAATATTCTCTAAAATATACAAAAGCTTTACGAAATAAGTAATTCTACAGTTGCTGAATAAAATACTTAAATATTCAATATAAAAAATCAATTGCTGCTCCTTAGTCTGATTAAAACTCAAAAAATTAGTAGGGTGGTTTAAAAACAAAAAAAAAATGGGAAAAACTCAAAAAACAGCTGAAAAATTGAAAAAAATCAGAATTGATAATTTTGAACAGGATTACTTTTAATTAGACTTGCAACGAATAGTATATTCGGCAGTATACCGAATACCGAATATTCGGCGAGGCCCCTGACCGAATAGCCGAATATTAGGCAAAAGTATTCGGCTGGATTTTAGCGCCAAAAACTTGTACAGACGTGATTGTTTCGCGTTCCTTTGTCTTGTTCTAATGTACTCATCGCCCGGGCGCCCGCTGTTGCTCTTGTAATAGTGTGAAATTTAACAAATAAACAATAAAATAATTACGAACGTACCTTAATAATAAAAAAATCGATTATGGCCTTTAAAAAAAATCACCTATATGGGCATACTTCGAGGATGATGTAAATGATAATATATAATAACTAGTAGGGCGCGTGGGTGCGCGGCTCGCTAAAGCGAACCGCGGTTTTTCTGTCCATCAAGTAGACTTTCGGGTCTTGATCATCTTTTTCCAAGGAACTACTCTTCCATCTTTCATAATCTCTGAGATATACATCGACGAAATTTGTATGACCGCCACCTTGAATCCGCCATTTTGGTATTTTTTTTTCAGCTTATTGCCAATTGGATGAGGTTTCGAGTAATTTTTATTTGGGCACCCTCAACCTATCTTCAATACCCTGACCGTGCTCCTCACCCGTCTCCGAAATCCTCAATCATCAGCTCCCTCCATATTTTTCATCCAAATGAATTTTTGTCCTCTATACGAAACCATCAGAAATTTGGGAAAAGAACGTATCAAAGTCTTGCATACATTTTATATGAAAAAAAAAAAATCCTCCATCTTGATTTTTTTTCTATTCATCAAGTAGACCTGCGAGTCTTAATCATCTTTTTCCAAGGAACCACTCTTCGATCTTTTATAGTCTCTGAGATAAACACCGACGAAATTTGTATGGCCGCCATCTTGGATCCGCCATTTTGAAGGTTTTTCAGCTTTCTGCCAATTGGATGAGGTTTCGAGTGACTTTTATTTGAACACCCTCCACCTATCTTTAATATCCTGACCGTCCTCATCCGTCTCCGAAATCCTCAATCATCAGCTCTCTCCATATTTTTTCTGTAAATGAATTTTTATCCTCTATACAAAATCAACATAAGTTTTGAGAAAGAACTATGTTTTAGTCTTGCATATATTTTGTATGGAAAAAATTTAATTCCGCCATCTTGAATTTTTTTTCTATTCATCAAGTAGACCGTCGGGTCCTGATCATCCTTTTCCAAGAAACCACTCTTCCATCTTTTATAGTTTCTGAGATAGACACCGACGAAATTTGTATGGCCGCCATCTTGAATCCGCCATTTTGGAGTTTTTTTTCGGCTCTCTGCCAATTGGATGAGGTTTCGAGTGACATTTGGTTGAACACCCCCCACCTATCTTCGATACCCTGGCCGGTGCTCCTCACCCGTCTCCGAAATCCTCAATCATCAGCTCTCTCCATATTTTTCCTCCGAATGAATTTTTGTCCTCTATACGAAACCGTGAGTGAAAAAAAATTTTTCCATACAAAATTTTACAGGAGAGGTGATCAATCAGTCAGTGAATCAGCACGAGTAGCTATATATATATTAATAATCAATCGATTTTAATTTTTCATTTTACCAATTATTTCTCTATGACAAAATGTATTATTTAAGTATTCGGTATTCGGCCGAATAATATGTAGATATTCGGTATTCGGCCGAATATAATAAAAGCAGCCGAATAGGCCGAATACCGAATAGTAACCGAATATTCGTTGCAAGTCTACTTTTAATAGATGGTGGGAGCGAAGTCGCGATAAGAGCTTCTAAATAATAGTAAAATACAGGGTTTGACAGTTCTTAGCACTAGAAATGTCAATAGCCCCCGAAATAAAGAGTACTTACTTACTGTACTAAATTAAAGTTTTTCTCCTAACTTTATAATCATAGAAGTTGACTGCATATAGTAGCTAGGTACCTCTAATATAGATTACCTCACACATTACTTTGTCCCTGGGAACATGATGTCATCCCACTGCCCAGGTTAAAACGGAAGATAATAAATAGCGTATGTAATAACTAATAACAGTTAATTTTTAACAGGCAGTTTAGACGTAGTTTGACCTTCCTGGCGCAGTGGTTAGCGCTGTAGTCTTATAACTGGGAGTTCTCAGGTTCGATTGGAACGGCATTTCGAACCAGTGGTAGATTCATTTGACGATTCGGAAGCACTTTGTAAAAGTTTATTTGAATAAAAAATTATTCTATTCTATTCCCGGAGGGGGCAATTTGGGAATTTATGATTTCTAAATTGTCTCTAGTCTGGTCTGGTGGGAGGCTTTAGCTGTGGATTTAGTTACCACCCTACCGCCAAAAACGCGCCGCCAATCGATTTAGCGTTCCGGTACGATGGCGTGTAGAAACAGATTAGGAGTATGGTTTGAATTTACACTCCCTTATCCCTTCCAAGTTAGCCCGCTAATGAATATGGGCAAATGTGCAGGCGGGTCGTCTGATGTTAAGTGATTACCGCCGCCCATGAACATTTGTGGTATAAATAAATCTAAAAAAATTAATATAAATCGCGTAGACTGTCACAGACAATATGTCTACTTCTTCTAATAAGTATATTTTTTTTGTCTTGTAATTCTTTATATGTACATAAAACATAAAAATGAAATAAAATAAATAAAAAGCATACTGCTAAAACCTACTGCGAATTTTTCCCCAATCAAAGCTTCATATGCAATTCCTTATTACATCTCTTTAACCATCTCACCGCGTAGGTACCTACCGTAATTACGTGTACCGTATTTCATTCATTACGATGGCTACTCTCGATAATATCAATTAATTTTTTTTGTGCCGTCGTCGTTGTTAAATAGCACTCGACTACATGCGTACAGTCTAAGATATTCAAAACTTATATTAATGATAGATAGAACACAGGGATAAAAGCTATGGCTAGAAAAATTGCCAATTGTCAATTTTTTTCACGTGAGTGTAAATTTGTAGTCGGAAACAAAACCGTCAGACATAACCTTTGTTTCTCCGAAAACAACTAAGCAGGCATTTAACTTACTTAAATATGCAATTAAAATTAGCCACTTTACCGTGAAGGAAAACATAATAAAGTGAAATGTTCACTATCAAGAAACTACTGCAGAAGCCAATATCAGACTAATTAATGGGGCCCGTACACGGTCAAACATGTTTGTCAAATTTTACGTTTTTGTTACGGTTTTGTTTGAACCAGCGCACACGATCAAACTCCATCCGTTTCCGTTTGCCAAACACGTAGTTTGTTTGACAAACACGTAAAAATTTTACGTGTTTGTCAAACAAACTACTTCATTCCATTCTTCAAACACCGCAAGCAAGACAGAATTTGCAATTATGGGGCATCATACGTACACCTTTAGTACACCTAATTATGATAATTACTATTATTAGTAATGGTATACGTTTCTTTTAAGGACACTTTAAATCCCCAACAATATATTTTTTTGGAAATGGTCCCGATAACCGCTCTACCTGTTAGGTTAGACTCTATGGCACAACCAAAGCCTGTTTCATTTTCCTTTGCGTTGCGGGCCGCAGCCAGTTCATTCGCTATATTGCATCTAGCACGCCGCGTTTCCCGCGCAATACATAGAGTAAAAAACTTCATTACAAACTGTATTCCCGCGAAAAAGGTATTTTTAGTGTAAAGTTACAAAAACTTAATACCAATGTGAATTATAATGTAATTTGTGTTAGTTTTTAGTGATGATTATCTGGCTTAGGATAAGTGACGCATTTGTTTTGGTAATTCGTGGTCGCCGTGAGAAAACACGCTTACTTGAGTTTTTTCTTTTACTAAGCGGTTATGCCAATCTATACCGGCCTAATAAAAAATAAAAAGTAGGTCAAAAATGCGCTTAGTTGAGATTTTTTCAAGCGCTTTTGCTATTACAATATTATTTTTCTGATATGTAATAGAAAAGCTGAAGTTCTTTGATTGAATGCAATTTGTCAATTTGTGTGGGTAATTTTTTCAAAAAGAAAATAGAAAAGATGTGTACTGTGCGCGAACTAATAATATTAGGAACCGCGCGCGCAGGCCGCCTAAAAAGGTCATAATTAGCGTTGCCGTACGGGACGTCCCGTATTTCCCGGGACGTCCCGTATTTTAGGCGTAGTTTAAAATTGGGACTGACTCTGTCCCGTATTTGAACAGTACTTCGATTTTCATTATGAAATCGATCCAAGTATTCACAAAGCAACGTTCTTAAAAAAGCGAGTTGATGACCGTTTCTAATTACGATTATAATTGTATTGATTTTAACAGAAATGTTGGAACGAATAAAAATATGTGAAAATTGACTCGATCCTCGGAAAAATATCAAAAAAAAATGACACTAAATAATTTTGTTTTTTATTTGTCCCGGGTAAAAAACTGAAATCCCGTATTTTTTTGGCAATTTAACCATTTGTCTCTTATAGGCTGAAAAAAAAATCTGGCAACCCTAGTCATAATAGTACCTACTTCATGTGTTTTTACTTTTAATCACGTAGGTACGATACATTTACGGTAATTTAAAAATTATTTGAATCAATTTGGTTACTGATTCTAACTAAATGGAATATCCTCTTTTTTTAACAATGAACACACTAGAAAAACTAAGCAAAAAAAATTAAAAACAAAATAACTTTCACAGAGTAAAAATGCGCTTAGCATTTGTTTTCGCGCTATGCCTCGGAACTGCGCTCGCGCAGCAGGAACAGGAAGAGAGTTGCAGGTCTGCGGACGAGGACCCGTACCTGCTCTTTGGCGCCAAGACTGCTTACACCTTCGCGAATAGGGGAGTCCCCGCCAACAGAGCTCATGACATTCCGGGTAAGTCTCTCCTTTCTCTCTCTTTGCATCGTATTTCTCACTAGCTTTAGTGGAGTTAGGTTTCTAAGATCCCTCGGGAAACATTAAAAGACTTTTTAGCCGTAGCCAAAAAGTAACTTTTATCACTCTCCAGCTCCTCAACTACGAGTATCCATGTATAAAATTACTCCGTTAATGCGTGATTAAAGGACAAACTAACTCGCTTTCGCATTTATAGTCCGACAAATTTGCGGGCATCATTTAGTACATATATTATATGTACAGACCTACACGTTTAAGGATATGATAGGTACCTCTATGTTTTACTCTATTACATGAACGAGTCACCTGATTAGCTTTTTACCTGGTTAATTGCTTTTATTTCCTGAATCTTGGACCGTCTCCAAGGTGTGACGCAACGGAATAAGGAGATGAGGTAATAGGCGTCGTTATAGTTTCCATTAACGATGGCATGCTTCGTGAACCCCATAACCAAAATAAACCAAAGCTATAAAGTTTAAATGCAATAGATAAACGCGTAACTGTGAAGTTATCTGCCTCGTTGGTGTAGTGGTTAGCAAGCTTGACTGTAGATGACTAGGTCCCGGGTTCGTTTCTCTGGTCGGGCCAAATTCTCAGTACCTACTAGTCTGGAGCTCTACAGCAGTAGTGAGAAATTCTTGACTCCGCGGAGTCAGTAAGTGGTGTTTCTGTCACCCCAGGCAGCTATGATGACATGCTCTTAAAAGAGCTAGCCCGCACTGCGAAAAAAAGACGTGTGGCACTCGGGGACTGCCGCGGTAAAGCTATTGCATAGCATTTTTTATCAACGTCATCTAGCGGCTCACCGTAGAGGAGTCCCGTGTCAGGTTATTTTCGTTACGGAATTTCTGGATTCGGTCTCCACGCTGGCCCGCGATAGAAGCTATGCAATAGCTTAAAAAATCCGCGCGATATTTTTTTTCGCAATTTTGTAACACTTGTATTCATATTATAATTTAAAAACCGCATGTATCAAACTAGAGATTTTTTTACCGCGCGAAAAAACTTCGGGCGATTTTTTTTTCGCAGTACGGGCTAGCTAAGTACCTAATACTTCTGTTTGGATTCCCGAGCCATCCAACTTGACTTTCGTCTCAATCTCTATAGAATATAGAATTAATAGAAGCACAGAGTAAGAATAGTATTTCCTTACACTGTGATAAAAGTATAATGTCTGCTTATACTAACAAGTGATCGCTCTCTTTATCAACCGATAGACGTCCACTGTTGAATAAAGGTCTTTTGCATAGACCTTCACAGGTCTCGGCCTTGCGCCGCCTGTATCCAGCGGCTCCCTGATTTGAGACCCATTTCATTGCGTATTCGCGCACATCGCGTATTTCACGTATTCGCTCAGCTGACAGTAGGTTAGGTACCTATTGAAATGAAATGAAATGAAAATGAAATGAATACACTTTATTGTACACCACATAAATATAGAAACATATATGTATACAGTAACATAAATTATCTTAAAATAAATGATAGCACAAATGGCGGCCTTATCGCTAAGGAGCGATCTCTTCCAGGCAACCATGATGCAAGGTGGATATGATGACAGGATAGAAAATGAGGGTGCACACATTACACATAACTGAATAAAAAAACCTATTACAGATAGGTAGCCCATACCTACGAATGCCAACGTTCTTCCATCATATAAAATGACAATCTGCTATTTCGAACATGTGCTTTGTTTACGTTGGCTAGCAGGTATACCTACACACTCATTGATGATACAACCTTGAACGCACTATGCATGGAAATAATAGACTTAGGGTCCTTTCAGACTTGTCGAACTACGGAAGCAGCGGCAAAAATGTCGCTTAAAATTCCATTCACACATACAGTAAACAGCCCATCAAAAGGCGCGGATTGAAAATGAAAGTTCCGACGGTTTGATCTCCATCCGTTGTCGTACTCACTTCTAATAATAAGGAGAGAAGAATACATGAGTCAGGTTCAGCTTTGCTAATATATTTAATAACAAATAAACTACAATAGGTGAATACTGGATAGACGACATCAAACGAGTAACAAGTTCCTGGATGCAAGTGGCATCGCGGGGTCATCTCATATTCCTATAGTTTATTACTTTTTCACTTACTTTATGTTTATGACACATCCAAGTAGGTATAGTTGGTACCGATGACAACGTCAATTTGCGTGTTTCTTGTTCAATGTCTGTTGCTATCGTCTGTTCGATTAAACAACGACATCGTTTTGACGACCTCCCTGGCGCAGTGGTGAGCGCTGTGGTCTTATAACTGGGAGGTCTTGGGTTCGATTCCCGACGGGGGCAATTGGAATTTATAATTTCCGAATTATCTCTGGTCTGGTCGGGTAGGAGGCTTTGGCGGCCTACCGTCAAAGACGTGCCACCAAGCGATTTAGCGTTCGGACACGATAGCGTGTAGAAACAGATTAGGGGTATGGGTTGAATGTACACTGCCAAACCTCTTCCAAGTTAGTCCGCAACCATCTTAGACTATAGAGTCACTTATCATCAGGTGAGATCGCAGTCAAGCACTGTCTAAGTGTCTCGAATAAAAAAAACTTCGCTAAAAATGCAACCGTAAGCGACTGACCACATTGGGACCGATTGCGACTGAAGTTGTCGATTAACCATTGATGTTAATCGACAACTTCAGACATCTGCTACAGCTGCAGCGACTCGTTCCCGCTTGAGGTGTGGACTGCGGCTTTAGCTTGGACTATCTGAATAGACACTAACGCGAGCGGAAGTAGATTTATGTCCATGATATATAAATATTTACTTGAGTGCCCTGTTGTCGTTTTTGGTTTTCTTTCCAATTAAAAGCTACCTATTTATTTATTTTAAAATAAAAATTATGTTGTTCTAATTTTGAATTATGTGTATAGTTACCTACTATAATAATATGTATAGTCCTGCATAAACGTAGGTAGGTATATGTCCTTTGAACAATAAAAATTAGAGTTTATTTATTAAAATGTACCTAAGTCTAATCTTGTAATCTGAATCATTGTAGCCCCTTATTAACTAAGTAGGTATGTAGGTACCTCGGGAATTGAGTTCATAGTTAGCTCATGTTTCATACAACAATAGAAGACTCTTTGTCCCTATGGTCTAAGTTTGAATTTGCTAATTTTTCATCATAACCTTGAAACAAGTTTTAAGTAAGTTGATGATCAATTATTTATCAACTAAAGTAGGTAGATACCCCGGTAAGGTCAATTAACTCGTCTTATATAATAAGTAATATTACAGATAACCTATAGCAGTAACTATCATCATTTAGTATTTAATGTGATTTATTATACTCACTCATTATCAAATATATTTAAGACTAATATTGATATAAAGAGAATGCTTAGCTACCATCGAACTATAATGCTCAGAAGACCAATAGTCGATATGGTGATAAGCCATTTTAATAAGTCGAAATTCGTTGGATGTTTTGAACCTAGGTAGGTACGTTTGCAGTGGAACTTTGTTAGAAACTTCTGTTCTAAGCGTCATAATATGATGTTACACACTTTAAAATATTTATCGTTACTTTTGTAAATACAGAAACAATGCGCGCCCCTTGGTTGTGGAATCCGTGGCATTCATGGCACCCATGGCATAGATTGTTAGCGTGTAGATTGTAAGGTATACGTAATAATTTACAAGTTAACCAACCAGTAGATAAAGTGGAGACTTGCCAACAGTGTGTCCAAACACCTTAATCAGCAGCAGTTCCGTTTGACGTCACTTCTGGTCTGCAAGGTTCTGTGGCGGAAGACCTTTAGGGTTGGAAGCTTGCCAACAGCATAGGTAATCGGGTGACCAACCCAGCAGTCAATCCATTTCAAATCTTAGATGATTAAAAAGCCTCAATAGCCCAACGGTTAACGGTGTGGACTGAAAACTGAAAGGTTGCAGGTCTGAGCCCCACCCGTTGCACTATTGTCGTACCCACTCCTAGCACAAGCTGTTCGCTTATTTGGAGGGGAGAGGAGAATATAAGTCAAGTTCAACTTGGCTAATATTCTTTTAAAAAAAAACTTAGATGCACTCAGTAGTCGGTAAGACATGGTTAGGATTGGCAATGCAAGCATATTATAGTTCACGAAGGCGCGTGGGTCATGGTTGTGTGTGTGTCGTATCTATATAAGTGGGAGCGAGGGCTTGCTCGCGCCTGACAGCTTCCATCTAGGCCTGACAGGCACACACACTTACGCAATGTGCATGTACACTACGTAACCACAGGTAAAGCTCACGCGCCCTCGTGAATTGAAAAAATTACTTATAACCTAAAAATACTATTCACCGAGTGAAACGAGGGTTCAGCGTCTACTTGGGCGAATTTTCACTTGTTCGTCTGTCTATCTGTCAGAGCCTTATAACTCCTGATTTAATGAATATAATTATCTTCTACTTCTTCTTCTCTATTAACCGATAGACGTCCACAGTTGAACACAGTCTCTTGCACAGACTTCCATAGGCCTTACGATCTTCTAAGAACTAGAATATTGTATGTATTGTAGTTAGCCACCCTGAACTCAAGACCTCTCGTCTTGAGTAAAATTCAAAGTCCTGACTGACTGACTGACTGAGATATCAACACACAGCCTAAACTACTGAAGTGAGAAACTTGAAATTTTTACAGTTGGTTCCTTCTATGACGTAGGCGCACACTAAGAAAGGATTATTGGAAATTTCACCCCTAAGGGGTTTAAATAGGGGATGAAAGTTTATATGAAACTCCGTCATTTTTCAAGCTGTTTCCATCAAAGTTGGTATTTGAGCTTTCAGTTAAAAATAAAGAAGTACGTATGTCACAGTTTTTGAAAATTCCACCCCAATACCTAATTCCACGCGGACGAAGTCGCGGGGGCAAAAGCTAGTCTAATATAATAGTGGCGAAACAGTACATAATTATTATAGTATACTAGATGATGCCCGCGACTTCGTCGGTTTTTTAATTCACGCGGGAAATCTTTCATTTTCCGGGATAAAATGTAGCCTACGTGTTAATTCTGGGTATGAGCTATCTCCATTCTACAGCCATGTCGGTTCATTCGTTATGGCGTGAAATAGTAACAAACATACATACACACATACAAACTTTCGCCTTTATAACATTAGTGATTTAATTTAAAAAAAAAGACGTGTGGCACTCGGGGACTGCCGCGGTAAAGCTATTGCATAGCATTTTTTATCAACGCCATCTAGCGGCTCACCGTAGAGGAGTCCCGTGTAAGGTTATTTTCGTTACGGAATTTCTGGATTCGATCTCCACTCTGGCCCGCGATAGAAGCTATGCAATAGCTTAAAAAAAATTGATGGTAACCAAAGTTTGATTGTGGTAATGGTAACCCTATACATTAGTACAAATGTACCTAAGTGACTAATGTCTTGGTGACTCAGCCATGTCACGCTAGTCGTCGTATCACGTATTGCTATTGGGCGATTCGCGTACCGATACGCCTGTATTTTACGCCTCAATTGTAACAACATGATTCAATTTAAATACCATATATATTTTTCATGTTTATATAATACAAAACAAACACACATGAATCATCAATTATGAATTTGCTAAGGCTAGTTTTTCAATTAAATATCTAAAGTACCTATACAGTAGACAGAAATGCTATGCTGACATACCTTCTAATATTACTCATTTAAGCATTCAACTTACGTAGCTCTTAGCTTGTATTTTTTTTTAATCCTGTCCCTCTAAAATGATTAGATAGAGATTGTGTTCGCGGGGTTTCAGGGTTTCATGAGGATTCATTTACTTGTTTGTCTGTTCCCTCGTAGCTTCCCGACGAATTGACGTTTGAAGATCATCAGCTCATTTCCTTTCCATTTGCTAAGGCTCTTAATTTGATGATGGAGCAGAAAACTGGTAACAGGATGTCGGGTATATCTTACATAGACCAGCTATGGATTCACTTGTCGGGGATGTTTTTTATTGTCTGTCCTAACGAATAACAGATTAGGGGTATGGGTGAAATGTACACTGCCATACCCTTTTCAAGTTTTGACGACCTCCCTGGCGCAGTGGTGAGCGCTGTGATCTTATAACTGGGAGGTCTCGGGTTCGATTCCCGGCGGGGGCAATTAAGAAATTTATAATTTCTAAATTGTCTCTGGTCTGGTCTGGTGGGAGGCTTTGGCCGTGGCTAGTTACCACCCTACCGTCAAAGACGTGCCGCCGAGCGATTTAATAGCGTTCCGGCACGATGGCGTGTAGAAACCGATTAGGGTATTTTTTTTTTTTTTTTTTTTTTTTTTTTTTTTTTTTTTTTTTTTTTTTTTTTAATGTATGGGTTGAATTTACACTGCTATACCCCTTCCAAGTTAGCCCGCTACCATCTTAGACTGCAACGTCACCATCAGGTGAGATCGCAGTCAAGGATTATCTTGTCATCCAATAAAAAAAATAATGACGAATTTATAAAAATGTTCTAACCTAATATCTACTTGCTTCCTACATTTCACAACGGGTATAATAAGAATAGGGACACGAAACGTAAATAGATAGCTCATAAAATGTATACAGAGCGATGCACGCGGTCATAGTGCCCATCTTCTGACACATCAATTACGGTTTATGATTCTAAAACCTCCCATGCGCTTGCGTTTCCGGTTTATTGCGATAACTCCATCGCATATTCAGCATGTACCTAGATTCCGTAAAAATGATTGTATCAAATAAATAACGATCGCAATGGCCTCTGATTGGCTGAATTCATGGCGTTCTTGCTGCATCAATGCATTTTAACCAATAACAAGAGGGTACCAGCCAATCAGAGACCTTTGCGATCGTTACACTTTTTTAAAAATCATATCGGAAGTTTCTCTTTTTTAGTGTAGAATAGAATAAAAATGCAACCAGCATTCTTGACACCATTACACACGGGCATGGCTTGTAGGTACAGTAAAAATTAGATTAGTTTAGCTATACTAATATCATAACATTTTAATACAGTTAAATTAAAATATTTGGGTACGTAAAAAAGTTAAAAAAGTTAGGTAAACCAAAAAAGTACCCACCTAAATTCCTATTATATTAAAACTTACTCTATAAGCTACTTTTCATTGTTCTCAAACGTTGAATCGTTTTCCAGGTAAACAGTAGGTATCTATTATATTTTATAACGTAGATATACCTATGTTTATTAGTCCGAGCCATCACAAAGATCATCTAGCCTATCACTTGTCTCTATTGATCTAAATCACTACACATGAGTAACTCCCCCGCTGGCAGAATAGGTTGAATCAATATGCTTGGTAAAGAATAAATAATATTTATATCGCACAGGGCAAGTGTACAACTACCAACAACTACCTTTAGTGTAGCACCTCAGCGTTATTCAAACTTTTTTCTTTTTTTAACCGACTTCCAAAAAGGAGGAGGTTATCAATTCGGCCGGTATCTTTTTTTTTCTGCTACAGATTTTTTATTTAAAAATTTATGATAACAAAACTTCGGAAATTATTTCAAATGGCTGTACTGGACAGTTGATGAAATGCAGATTCGTCGTGTTGCTAGGATCATGACAAAATAAAAATGCGAAAAAATAGGTTTTTGAGAAAAATTGGGGCTAGTAAACGGGAGTGCCGGAAGCCAAATAATGGTGATAATAAGGTTCACGGCATTGATGAATATTTATTAGCAGGCACAGATGAATAATAATATAATTTATCTGTGTTGGCAGGGCGATGAGACCAGCCCATTTTCAGTTAACGCCAAATTAAGGCTAATTCCGAGGAATTCGCCACAATTATACCTATTATTATTGTTAAAAACAACATTAATTGTGTCAAGGTGACAAAATTAACTGTTGGGACGAGTAATTTATTGTAAGTACATAGGTACACGGATATCCTGTACCTACTAGACACGACAAGGCGTAAAAATGTAGTTTGCAGCAACATGCGTTAATCGTAAAAATTTTTGATCAGTTTGTAGATAGGTACATAGAACATGTAAGTAACTAAAAAATAAATAATAGTAACTCCTGTAACTAGTTTAATGTATTTTGATTTGTAAATTTGCAATGCTAATGACCATTGCTGATAAAAGACGTTAAAAATTATAAAGAAGTTGTTATACCTACTTCTTGAAATTTTTAACGATTCTGGGGACAATGGTACAAAAAATATCAAGTAGGGGTAAATGGGAACACTAATAATAAATCTTAGGGCAAATGGAACAGAATACCTTTAACGCCTTAAATATGTAGGATATATGTTTTTAATCAGTAAAAAACAAATCAATATAATAAACGAAAAGCATAATTTCATAATGCGATGTGATAAACCCCTTTCACACCCCGTTAAGCTCTTGTTAGAAGCGGGTAAGACAAAAGTGCAATTTATGGGTGTTTTTGGTCAGTTCCTTGCCAGTTAAACTGTTGAGACTACAAAAAGCAAATTGTAGCAACACTAGAAAATAGTAAAGGAAATCAAAACGTAAATTCTTGATATAAGTTCTCCATTCATTTTCTTCAAAATACTACATATAAGTCTATCTGTTTTCATTATGTCACCATTTTTATGTTTCTTTTTTTTACAGGTTGTCAAGCACTAGCAATTTGGATGCTCAACCGGCACGGCTCGCACAACCCAGAGGCGGACGAGTTTGCAGGGCTGCAGAAGCTTGTTTCTTTAAAAAATAATGTCATTACCAATTATAGAAATGGCAACTTCAGAAATACGAATGTAAGTGTTTATGTGGGTTTGTGGGTTCTCAAGTAATTCTTACAGTTCCTACATGTATAATTTCAATTTACAAGTCACGGCTATTTTAATTTCCTACAAAACTACGATGTCGAATGTCGATTTTAATGCGATTATTGCACAGACAGAGATACTATCCTAGTCCCTACTAATATTGTAAATGTGAAATTGTGTTTGTTTGTCCTTCCATCACGCAGCAACGGAACAACGGATTGACGGGATTTTTTCTATGGGGATATTTGAGGACTTAGAGAATGACATATCCCGGAAACACAAAGAGTTCCCATGGATTTTTGCAAGCTAGTACTTAAATAAGTTCTATGGCTAAAAATGGAGCAGGCAATAGTGTTTTTATTACATACATCACATATCTACTTATGTTTGTTATAAAACTATTAGTGGGCCGATTTTGATGCGATTTTGGCATTACACAGATGTGATTAGCAAGGGGCCATTTATAAGGTTAAAATATGTAAACCTCAATAATTTCATAGTTACTGTATTACATACAAACATCTAAGAGAATTCCTTTTCGCTGCTCTTACATCAGTTGTAGAACCATATATATTCAGCCTGAATACCATAGTACACTTTTCTAATTCACAGTTTTGCAATTATCAAATGTTTACCTACCTACTTAGTCCAGCCAACCCATACTTATTTACTGGCATTACTTTATAAGATGTAAGGCGTATTACATAACCGGTTTGCTTACTACGTTTGGAATCTCACGTCTGATTAGTGATATGTATGCCACGCGAACACCTTAATATACCTATTGAATTGCGATAAATTATTACCATTGTAAAACCCACCGTCCTATACGGATGTTATGACTCCATTATTCGTTTGTATAATTACTTACTATGTAAGTATTCAGTTCTTGTTTGTTGCCGGTATTTAGTTAACAATGTTACTATATTATAGTCTAGTTCGTGATCCTTATTCATGATTAGATTATGTTCGCGACTCTGTCCACGGCACGGCTTTATTCACTTTTTAAACGATTAGTAAAAATCCAAATAATATATTTTTTTATTATAATTTATATTTTACAAATCCTTCTTCTTTCTTCTTCTATTCCTTTTTGTTTTCTTAATTTTTCCTTTTTTAACTGTCTTCCAGAAAAGAGGAGGTTATCAATTCAGCTGGTATTTTGTTTTCATAGAAGCATAAAAAATGTTTCTTATTGGAATGTCTTGATAGCCAGGTTGTAAAGCTTTTGCTCCATTGCTCATTTCTTGCCCTTCCTACATGTCCTGTCTTGCCTGTCATTTAGTATTTCTTTGTTTTTAAATATATCTTGAAGAGGTATTTATTTCAACTTTGTTGGATTTTTTTTCTATCTCCTCTTCTTTCCAATCCTCAAATGCAACTGTTTTACATTACTTTGAATCCTTATATTATAATAGTTTCTTATCTCCCCTTTTGAACAGCTCCGTATGTGTATGTCGGATGTGAATCTTCTGGAGCGCTGGGAGTGGACCCCTCGCTTGAACATCACGTATGCCGGAGACCTGACCAGCGATGGCTACATCTCCACGCAGCAGCTCGCACAGGCTTGGAAGTACAAGTTCCCTGGACTGTTTACTGAAAACGTCCATGATTATCTGGTAAGGAGCATGCGAGGCTTATTTTAAGATGACGTATTAAACACGTCTTCTCCTTCTTGGATTTACAATTTTAAAATCCTTTGGCAACGGAGAAAGTTCTATCAAATGTATTAAATATCTATCAACGACAATATTAGTTGGTTAAACGTTGTTTGGCGAAGGTGAAATTGACCCTATCTCATCACTTTTTTCCAGGTCAAATACGTAAACGATCAGCGGTCAAGCACAACATTCCGAGCCTTCACAGAAGGTCTATTCAGAGCTCAAGCGGAATCTATCGACATTTTAAAGGAAAGCGATGAGAAATTACTACGGGTAAAGTATTTAAACTAATAGTCCGGTGTAGGTTTGATAACTTAGTAGGTACCTAAGTATTATCTGAATATAACATTGCAACTTACTTTTTACGCGCCCATGTACTAAATGGCGGTTATTTAATTATTTTTTAATTTTTTAATGAATGATATGATTTATAACAGAAAAACTAGTAGCCATATACCAATTTAATCTGTTCAATATTGGGTTGAATGGTCTAAGGTTCAATATAAAATTTTTAAGTTTAGAAATATAAATTTATTTTTTAAAGTTAACGTAATGTAGAAGTTAATATGTAATATGTTCATGAGCCATATGAAAAATGTCTGACTTTAATAACTATTACAAGTATTCGCAATCATCAACAATTGAAAAAAAAAAAAATTGTCCCATCGGTCCCTAAATCACCAGCGATTTGGGGATATGTGGGAACATTGAAAAATGTAGCGGGACAGGTGGAAAGTGGGGCAGAAATGTGGTTGTAGAATAGAATAAACCAATAGGACGTCTATCGATTTATATAAAACTGTCAGCATAAAAACTGTCAGCATAAAAACTGTCAGCATAAAAACTGTCAGTATAAAATACGGATAACGTACAAGAATAACACCTTTTTCATTTTCTGTAATTGTTTTACAGCCATACAAGTACTGTCCTTCATGGAACGCTAATGTTGAGGAAAATGTCGACACATTAACACAGCAGCGTACTTTTGAGTCCAAACAAGAGTTTAAAGAGGTAAGGGATACTTTGACAGCTCATCTATCAATATCAATGACTTATCAGAAACCGAAGGATTATGTTTAGACTGCAAGTTGATTGCAACATTGCAATTTAGATTGCATTGTTACAGTTATGTCAACACAATTTTTTTGCAGTCGTCTTGTAGTTCAAATGCAGATCGTAAACTTACTTGGTAACTTTAACTTTCACTTATTTCCAGATGATAAATAATATCTCTCGTCGTCTCGGCTTTAACTATGAAATCGAACGGGAGACGATACAAAACATGTATGATATGTGCCGATACAACAAGGCATGGGACATTACGCAGATCTCACCTTGGTGTGCCGTAAGTCTAATTCTTTCTACACATCACAAACGACATCTCTCGTCATCTCGGCTTGTCATTATTTGGCTTAGAAACGCTATGAACTGGCGCTGGCGTCTGCTGTCATCTAGGAAACCAGAGATCACAAGTTAAATAAGAAAGCCGTTAAGTCTGTTTAATAGTTTGGTTCTGATTTGATCGGCTCCAAGTAAATGTCCTTAATCTATATTAAGTGTGTTTATTGGTTTGTCCTTCGATCATGCTGCAACAGAGCCACTGATTGACCTGATTTTTTGCATGTGTATAGTTGAGGACCTGGAGAGTGGCACAGGCTACTTTTTATTCCGGAAAATCAAAGAGTTCCGACGGAATTTTAAAAACTAACTCCATGCGGACGAAGTCGCGGGCATCAGCTAGTTTGATATATTTATTCTATATACCTAGGTAAAGTGGATTTAATTACCTACAATTCAAGATTAGGGATACCACGGCTCAGAAAGTTGAGACGAGCTCGTAAGAAGTTATTTTGTGTTTTAAAAAACATAAAATGTTACAGAATTATATATTACTATACTACCAAGCAACTTTGTCACTAAGAAATTAATTACCTTTGCAATAACGTCGACTTAATAATTTTAATATTGCAGGCTTTTACACAAGAAGACCTCAAACGTCTGGAGTACTCGGAAGATTTGCTGACGTATTACAAATACGGTTACGGCTCGCCCAAAAACCAGGAAATTGGGTGCACAGGAGTTAAAGACATGATGGATTTCTTCAACACTCATGTGGACAAAGGTAAATATAGCAAACATCATCTAGAAATAATTTATTCCCATCTGCCATTTTATTATATTACATTTATTGGATTTTTTCCCAAGTAGCCCTAAAATTTTTGCTGATTAGGGGTAAGATGGGCTATTATGTGGGGACCGATTGCACAGAAATTATTACGGAGCACTTTGATAGGTAGGGCACCAGGTGGTACCTCTCATCACTTCCTGAACACCTAGTTACTGACTTAGCGTAATTTTAGTAAAAGTCAAATTTTTGGGTCATTCCCACTAGTTTCACCGATTAGTTCAACCGTAGAAATAATGGGAATTTTTTCCCAGTAGTGCAACTGTTAAAGGGATTTAGACGCAGTTGACCAACTGGGACAAAATAACTTGAACTCAGGTACTAATCGTAATATTTTTTTATAACCTAAATAAAATCCAAAAATATATTGTAATATAAAACAGGGCTAAAAACGCTCTGAAAAAGAATTTCTTATAACTAGTAGGGACCTAAGCATGGTAGATTTCTACGTACAACCATTGAACACTTAGTTAAATTTTTTGTAAGTACCTAATTTTAAACGACGGTTTCGGATGGAGGTTTGAACATTTCTTTTATAATTTTTGTTTAGTAATAAATTTAAAAAAAACTACGCCAAACGCCCTTAATTTTTTACTGTCTAGAAACTCCTCAACAACCCCGAGCCATGGTCCACTTCACGGAGGCGCCGATGCTGCTGCTCACGTTGCAAGCACTAGGCGCGCGCCGCGACCTCGCACCGCTCACCGGTGACAACTACCACACCGCCGTCGCTCAGAGCCGCAAGTGGAGCACCTCTACCATGACGCCTTTCAACGCCAACCTCGCTGCCGTGCTCTACAAGTAAGGAAACTTCTAGATTTTAAAAGTACTACGATTTGACTATATTATGATATAGTTCTTACAATTCACGAGGGCGCGTGGCTCATGGTTGTGTGCATGTCGTATCTGTATAAGTGTGAGCGAGAACTTGCTCACGACTGACTGCTCCCACCTAGGTTTCTGACAGGCACGCACACTTACGCAATGTACATGTACACGACGTAACCACAAGTAAAGCTCACGCGCTCTCGTCAATTGCAAGAACTACATAGATAAATTATATGTGTAAGAACTACAACTTCTGAATCTCTCTCGAGGAAATCGAGTTTATCAAATATCTCTCTGAAGGTCTCCCTTGCCCATCAAAGTGTACACTCTCGAAACTAGATGGCGCTAGTAATACTCAGAGTTCACTCTCAAGACTAGGATAACTACAATAGTCGGGCTAACTTTAAAAACACGCGCAGTCATCAATGTTACCAACTATCACAGATTCCCAAATCCTACGACCCATCTACAATCTTTGATAAAAAACATTAAAGACATTTTGGTCACTTGAAAATATCTATCGGGCGTCCCCACACTCCTAGTCTAATTAATAATTAATTAATAGTTAATTTGTCTTAACAGCCCCCGAATTAGCAAATATTTCGATTTGGGGGCAATTGGGAATGAGTTGGGGACAACTGGGAATGTTGTGAGGGCAAATGTAACAGGGGCTGAAATGCAGTGGTAGATGCCTACAAGATAGAGAATATTATAATAACTTAGTAATAGTTAACTTACTATAACTACACATTAATATTGTAACATTTTGTTTTGAAAAGTGCAACTATTGAGTTGTCGGCTTTCCTCAACCAAATCTTGAGAATAATTTTTGAATTTTTTTGATGATGAACAGTATAGAAAATCGAAACTAATAGATACATTAAACTAGGATACCTAATATCTATTTATTTAGTTTTGGAACTACCTATTCCTGTTCTTCTAGGTGCACACCAAACAGCCACATCACAATGAATGACCAATACCAAGTCCTCTTCCTGGAGAACGAAAGGCCTTTATACTTGGAGGACTGCAGAGTTGGACTCTGCAACTGGACTTACGTCAAGAACCGCTTTGGACTTATCGCTGATAACTGCAACCTCAACTTCTGCAATGGTGCCACTAAAATCAGTGGTATTTTCGCTTTTAGTTTAGCTTTAGTAGCTTTTACCAAAGTTCTTTTTTAAGTTATTAGTTATGTCTATATTTTGATAGAACTGATTCAGCTTTAGCATAAAGGTCCAAACAGATTACTGTGTTGTGTTGTGTCGAGACAGAGGTCGATCCGAGTCAAATTACATCCCTAGTAAGTAATACTATAAATGCGAAAGTAAAGGTTAGTCGCAATAATGGAGCAACGGGTTGTCGAGAATTTGTGTCCTATTCGTAACGTTGAGGACGAAAAGTGACATAGATATAAATAATATAGACATAAATAATCTTTAGCCCGGAAAATCAAAGGGATTCCGTGGGATTTAAAAAAAAACCGTTACACCGCGCGAATGAAGTTGTGGATTGAAAAGTCGTTTTATAAACGTTCGACACTATTTTGTCATGTTCTCGACTCAGCTGTGGGATTAAAAATACAGTGTAACTACCTAACGATCACAATCACCTCTAATTGGTTGAACAGAAACTTATGGCATTGTTGCATCAATGCGTTTTAACCAGCAGTGAAAGAGCACCCGCCTGATCGCGCTATGATAATCACAACACTAAAATGTGTCTGCTCCTTTAGAATGAAGTTCAATTAATTTTCAAATTTTAAAAATCTGAATTTTTTATTTCTTCCAAAAAAGGGAAGTTGCTTTTATTAAGAATAAATTATTTCTTACCAATTATTAGAGGGTCTTCCAAAATGAGTAAAACACACTTCCGCTGTTAATTTTAAATGCGATAAGTATTTTAAATTATCAAATAAATTACAAAAAGTGCGTCAATGTTTATGACGTCATGGTTCACTATTTCGTACAAGCTGTCATACTTGACATTTGATAACGTAGATAGACCCAGTGACGATTCCTTTCTCATTCACACTAGAAAGAGAGCAGAAACAAAGTTACTAATGTGATAAACAGAGACGCAGCTATCCAATTTTTTGTCCCTTCGTGTAACCAGTTTTTTCAAGGTCGGCAACTTAAGTTGCGAAACAAACTTTGACAGTTTATGGTGTTTGTTATTATTTGTTTACTTGTTTTCACATAAAAAACGTTTAATATTACTCTGTCTACATTTGATAAAGAGCAACTCTTTGATAGTTGGCAACATCCCTATAGCGTGATTGTAAACATTGTAAATAATAAATTCGTTGAATACCTGTACCTATCTGCCTGTAAAAGACAGACAAAAATTAAAAAGAAAACTTTCTTATAAAAAGTAGTTAGTGCGTACGAATCGTTATGATAATTTAGATGGAAAGAGAACCATAGAAAAACACTGTAAACAACACCTATCTGAATATTCTTTAAGTAAAAAAACTTATAAAAATTACTTAAGTAAGCATTACTTAAAGTCCCTCCAAAATTAGCATGTAGGTTTAACCTATTGGAAAGTTTTTTTGTTTTGTAAGAATCCCTAATTTGTTGTGATTTACTTATAGTACCTATGTATTTAATACAACAATATTATGTACATTGTAGGAATTATGAATGGTTGTCTCTAATATTTTAAGTAAGTTAATTCATTTTTATTGTATTTATTAAGAATAATAATATTATACCTAATTTAATTTTGTTAAACTTTTTCAAAAAATTTTATTTAAACAAAAGTAGGTCAGCACAATGTACAAATATAATTAGACATGGTTAATTTAAAAAAAAAAACCAACAACCTCTTACAAGCAACTTCTATACCTACCTAAGTCATACCTACTTAGTTACTTACCTACTTAAAATTTTGTTCTTTCTACCTACAACTCTTAAAATGATTGTTGTAAAAAACAAAATCATTCAAGAACACGTGTTCGATCTTTAACTTTATTTCTGATTTATGTATGACAAAATATTATTTTTTGGTGAATTAATAGCTTTGAACAAAGATTGTTTAGAATTATTCACAGAAATTGCCTGTTGAAAGACGTGTTGGTTCAAAATTAAAATTTAATAATTAAGTACTTATATATATTTTAAGTAAAATGTTTTTGTTCTATTTACAAAATGTTAAAACACTAAAAATATTGTTCTATTAGATACCTCGTAGTACGTCAAATTCTTTGACAAGTAATCACCTATTTTAAGCCGCGTGCGCATCAATATTTTCATCGTGCGTCGAACGCAGTAAGCGGCGTGTTAATTATATTAATCAGTCAAAAAAACTTTTGACTATAGGTACGCCATACCGTAAAATAACGAAACTAAAACCTTAACCGAAATGATTTTGATACCGGGGCTAATGACCGAAACCAGTTTGAAATATTTCCTGGTTTTCAAGTTCTGCACGACCCGCAGGTTTTTATTGATGTGGACACGGCTTTACACTTTCGTCAAAGAAATTGATGAACTTATATGTACCTACTTGTTGTTGTGGTAGCACCAAATTGTGTTATAAATAAATGTAATTTAAAAATCTATTAATGCCTTTCACTTACTCAAATAGCTTCGTAGACTTGTACGAGCATACCACCAACATAGTTATATTATCCTATAATGGCAGTTAGAATAATATATTAATTAATATGTAGTACAAATAAAAAATTGTGGCACATACGCAAATACAAGGGAGCAGAGAGCTGTGGCAGAGAGAAAGCGTGACGGCATAAGAGAGTGTTATGCCGATTGTCGTCACGATCTTACCCCCAATCAATAGATGTTTGACATAAAAAATAAACGACAAAATAAAATGCATAGTACAAGTTTTATTTAAATAAAAAAATAACAACATATTTTATTTTATTTACAAGATTCAAAAAAGTCGCATTAGCAATATTTTTAATAAGCTTTCAGTTCTGGATTATATTATACTTTTATAGTTTCGCAGATGTACCGAAAATACCAGATGATATAATTTTATTAAGTTTTCAAGTTGCCATGATTGAATGATAAGTAGTTATTAGACCTCAGCACTGGTAGCATGGGCGGGAGAAATTTTATCCCCGGGAAAAGGATAAAACGTTCATCCCCTCGCTTAGCTTTATCCACCCGTCGAGCATGGGCACAGCGGTGGAAATAACACTCAGTGGATATACTTACAGAAATATACATCGCCTTTTCCTCTGTCGCCATGCTTTAGCATAGGGAAAAGATAATTTTATCCCCTGTCAGTGGATAAAATCGGGGGATAAAACTTTTATCTCCTGCCCATGCTACCGGTGCAGGTCGTAAAGTTAAGATTATTTCTGCGTGGAGAATCGCTGAAGATAACTTTTGCCGCGCGTTTTATCCGTTAGATTTATTCCCGGCCTTATAGTTTTGTATATATCAGTCCAGCGAATGAATATAGTCATTTTACTAAGAGCTGATTTTGTAAAAACACCAACAACGAAATTTAAAATATTTACGATTATTAATTCATTATTCCCACCTTTAGACAGGCAAATAGTATCAATTAATTTATTGCAAATTACAATTATTGAATAATAAACTAGACCTAACGATAGTTCATTTCATAATATACAAATGCAACCTTTATTTCCAATGCGCTTTTCTGCAAATGGCTATCACAAAAAAAAATGCTTTTCTGTACTGGAATAATTAATAATTATTACTAGTAGTTCGCTAGTCTCCGTTGAGATTGACTGCCATGGCCGAAATACAATCAAATATGCCTGAGTAAGTTTGGTGAACATAATAGCTACAATACATGGAAGCAATTTTCTTTACACTAGAAGGCTGTGTCCATCAAGCAACTTATCTGAGAGAAGATTGTGCTCTCACCCGATACTGATAGATTTTGACCCATTGGTCAAGTACCTTGGATAAGGGAATCTTTTCGTATATTTTTATTGCTTGAAGCTCTACTGCTTTCTGGTTTTGTCGATAACCTCAAAATAAAGAAAGACATTTGCAGAACGATTGAAACAATTTGATAACCTATCTAACAACTACAATCACGTAGTATCCGTAACACTGCTCGAACTAACATTTCTAGTCCTTTTCCCACTACCACTCGCAGACTTATTCTTGTGCCGTTTTCTATCACTATCCTCTTCACTGACACTGTTATGTCTAGGTTTGGGACTCATCATTGTATCGGAGCTAACTGAATCCCTTTGCGACTTCTTCCTTTGCCGCTTTGGAGTACTTTCGCCAATTAACATTTCATTGAATTGCCTTTGCCTTGCTTCCCAATAGTGATTTTGTCTTTGAACTACATCTGGATATTTCGCTTCGAAAGCTGTATCCGGAGGTAATATAAGTTCCCATCCAGTTTTCGGGTTGTATTTGGCGATGGAACGCAGTATTTCTAATACTTCTTGCGGGGGTAACCGTACTGCTGCGGCGATTTTGCGACGATCCACGTACGAGTGTTGCGTGAAGAGGTAAAGCTGGAAGAAAAAAATAGTTCTATTATATGAACAGAATTTTTTGATGTTTTTGGTTTTGACATTTCTTTCGAGTAACTGATGGCAAATAAGTGTATAACTATTAAAAGAAAAAATATATTCTTCAGCATATGCCAATTATGTAAATTAATGGTTATTATCTATTCCTTTGGGGTAATACAAATTGCGTTTATTTTACCCGAAAGGGATATAAAAACCCTAGGTACCGTTCTTTTACATAATGGCTCACACCCACTCACCACATGGTCTCTCGCGGCGCACATAAGTCTAGGCGGCACAGGCGCAGCGCGCGTGTATAGCTCCTGAGAGCGCGGCGTCCACAGTCCGCGCACACAACAAGCCGCAGCCCCTAGCGCCGTGAGTAGCGTCGACTCGTTAACCAGACCCTCCTCCCCACGCAATGTACCGCGTAGCTCATTGAACGTCATTAGTTTCGCTGGAAAAAAGTCTCAATTAACCCAATAAACAATATTAGAGGAAGTAAGGCCCTCAACTAGCACATTTTTGTTAATATCATCATTATTATGAAATTGTAGCAGTCTCCATATATTCATATCACTTCCAAAGATCTTGAATTCCTTTATTGTGAATTTGGGTATCCTTTCTATCCTTACTAATATTATAAATGCGAAATTGTTTGGTTGTTGGTTTGTGCAGTGGAGCAATGGATCATGATGTAGTCGAAGACTTGGGGAGTGATACCATTTATTTCAGACAAACAGAGGGTTCCTGCAAAATTTTTCCAAAATTGAAAAGTGGACGAAATCGCGGGCGTCAGCTAGTTATAAGATCAAAAGGATGTCAAATAGTTTTGAATTTGTTTATTCAAAATCAAAATTATTTATTTTATGTAGGCCAACTTGTGGTTCCTATGACAAGTTGAGAATCGACCACCGGTTCGGAATGCTGATTCTGCTGAGAACAGCCAGAAGGAAACTCAGCAGTTGCTCTTTTAGAAACAAAAAATGTTACAATGTGTATTCTTCTATGCCAGCCTATTCCAGGGCATTTGAAAGGCAGATCATAGAGATTCAAAGTTCACTTACCATTAATCAATATTTCCTTGACCTGATCCTGTAAGGAGTGTTTTTTGACCGGCGCCATTTCCGCCTCGTCAGTAGACGGCGGCACCAGCGCGCGTACGTACTCCGAATGCCTCAGGGTCAGCGATGAACCGTCCGATGTTGTCGCACTGAACAGTTTCAGACGCTCCAACTGTTATAATAACAAAAGTAAATTAAAAACTTTAAACACCTCCGACATGTTACAACATCTTAATCGCTAAAAAATCGTTAAAATAAAAATATTATGGATGCATCCGACACCGATACCGATATATCGGCGATATCGAGAGTTTTCCGATATATCGGAATCGGAGATATCTGCCGATACACTGATACTTTCTGAATTTCGAGCTATAGACAACCCATGTGAACGCGCCAACACCGCGCTCAATGGAAAAACAATGGGATAGCAAACGCTCGGGGATTCCACACATTACTGTCCGTATCCCCACTGTCCGTATCAGTATCGGTATCGACGTTACTTTTTTAGAAATATCAGTATCGGTATCGTATCAGCTGAAATGCGTATCGCTGCATCCCTTAAAAATATGTAATCGGCCATTTTGTGGCGGCGGCCATCTTGGATCGATTTTCATCAAACATAGCTAAGAACACTCCCAACTAATTAACCTGATTTTGATTTTGTTTTTTTGTTTCAACAAAAAAACAAAATCAAAATCTGTTCAACCGTTTGGGTGCAACGGTGCCACACACACACACACACCCTCACCTAAACCCTTCATTCTAGAGATGGAGTATAAGTGAAGATTGGTTATACTTACATCGGCATGGTCAGTATCTGAGTGTTTCCACAGAGCATCGTACCAAGGCTCGTCAGCTATTCTCTGCGATACTGACTCATAGGATTTTTCTCGCGCCTTCTTAGCCATGTCGGTTTCTACTCGCGCGAACTTTACTGTCACCTGGTAAAAATAAAAATTTAGAAGAGCATAGAACTTTCTTTGTTGGTCAAAAAATGAATAGAAAAACATACAAACTATTGAACCATTGGTAGATTCATTTGAGGATTCGAAAGCACTTTGTAAAAGTTTATTTGAATAAAAAATTAATGTATTCTACCTAGATACTTCACCTGATTAATATGGTATGTATATATTATAAACATAAAACAACAATTACATATACAGCATTAATCAGGTGTACATATCAAAGATAGATATTTTTTATGTTTTTTCTGGCTCTCTTGTGAAATTAACTTTTTTTTAATTACGCCTTTATTCAGTCGGGCCATCGATATCTATAACACTTAAGGTCCAAGACACGGAGCTGCCCGCGAAATTCAAATTTAATTTGGTTTTTCGCCATTTATAAACGAATACGACAAAGTAGGCTTTTGGTATTCAAATTGCGATAATGGCAGTATCATCTTCACAGGTTTATATACTAATCTTTACGTAAAAGTATCCAGTTTAAGAAATTAATCAAAATAATGACTAATTTGTGAGTAACTCACGTCAAACTCATTAAATTAAAATTGAATTTCGCGGGAAAGACCCATCTCTTGGGCCTTAAACCTTTGTTACGTACCTGTTGGGCCTCTGGTTCTTTGTCCTCTTCATCGGAATTCTCTGCTTTGCTCTTGTCAGCCTTTCGTTTGTCTTGCTTATCATAAAATGAATATGATGGCCTCAACTGCAGTATACCTGGCAATTAAGAAATATTCGTTCAATATATTTTTAGAATAGAATAGAATAAATTTTTATGCAAATAAACTTTTAAAAAGTGCTTTCGAATTGTCAAATAAATCTACCACTGGTTCGGAATGCTGTTACAACCAAGAAGAACCAGCAAGCAACTCGGCGTTGCTTTTTTAAAAATAAAATAATATGTAATAACAATATTATATTGTGTACAATTTACGGGTTAATTATGCTCATATATTGCTGGAGCGAGTTATGTCCACGTTTATTATTTACTTATTTACTGATGCTTTTACTGGCTAGTAAACAAGGAATAATCGATATACTAGAAGTAGTTAGGAATCCTGAGGACTCCTAATGGAGATTCTGTAGGGCTTACGACATTCTTTATTCGGCTTCATTGTCAGTGTGCGATAAGACTCTCATATGTGTCTCATATGTGTCTACCTTAAGTGTTGTCCTAAGCACAATTGCTTAGGATGACACTTAAGGTAGTTTCAATTTTGAGTAACCTTGTACAGGAGTGCAGTGTAGCTCTTTATCCTGCAGCACTGCAACTGCATAGTGCTGTGTCTCCAAACAGGGAGAGCTGCTCTCGTACACTATCTTGTCCATTATCCCATTTCTGAAGTACTGAGATCTCTCCCGCTCTTTGTCTTTTATGTATCTTGACTCCTACAAATAATACAACATTTCTTCTTTTATATAAATATTGAGCATACAAGCAGGAAGGTCACCTTATGTTAAATGATTACCACCTGTGA
The DNA here is from genome assembly GCA_038048805.1 of Hipparchia sbordonii. Taxonomy (NCBI): domain Eukaryota; kingdom Metazoa; phylum Arthropoda; class Insecta; order Lepidoptera; family Nymphalidae; genus Hipparchia; species Hipparchia sbordonii. The sequence continues at coordinate 11,221,656 of CM076109.1, read as the reverse complement.
ATATTTTTACACCTAAATACTCAAATATAAACACACCTCTTTAGAATGCGTGGAACTTTTTTTTGTTAAGTTGTTTCTGTATTCAGCCCTAGAGGTGAAATCATACCTTAAATGTCGATGGTCTTGATTTTTAGAGCATTGAATTTTATAGGGGAAATAGCAAAAGGTTAAAGGTAATCATTGTATTATAATACAATAATTTGTAATTTTATCTTGAGTTTCAGTGTCCTGCCTGAAAATACCAGGACCTTGTGGGTGTAAGGATCCTTAAGTCCCTCACATACCGGGATAATAATCACATAGTTGCAGTCTCCAGTTGAAATTATTATGAAACATCAAATACCAAAATGTCTTGAGTTACCTGAGGCCCATCAGTGTTGAGAGCAATTTGTTCACCTTTCGAAGGACAGTATTTATCGCTGTATGTGTCTAGACCGACTTCCAGGCGGACGAGATGGTTTTTAGGCTTGATAGAGGCATTGGTAACTTTTACATCTTTCCAATCCCGGTTAGCCGGTCTCACTGGGTATTGGTATATGTACAGATGTTGTGCCAACGCTTGAGATAAGTATACAGGGATCTGTACACAGAAAACAACAATCAAATCAAAGAAATTCTCGTATTTCGCATATAAACATAACCTCATTTTCTAAGACACGTTGAATACTTGGTAAAACTTTTACAATGACCTCTTGTACAACGGGATCCTCCTCATCCATGTTGCGTGTTTAAATCTTGATTAAATAGTTAAACATTGCTTAAATTAGGCTACAAAAATACGCAAAAAAAACACTTATCACACACAGTTCACGACAGATACAGAAATTGCAGAAATTCTTCGGCTCTTCGCTTCTTTTTTTCGTCTGTGGTGTAAATTCGACATTGACAGTTGTGATTGTGATTTCACTGGATTTCACAGAACTTTACTCTATGGTAACGCTAGTGTTGTATTAAAGCCGATCACAAATTAATTTATGAAGTCGAATCGTAAACTCGTTGATCGATAAAGCTGCACCCACAATATGAAGTAAACACAAACATATAATATATGTTTGTGGAAGTAAATTGATAGGTACTACCAGCGATTGAAAATATTCATTCGCTGGGTACTACCTAGATTGATGTCTTGCAAGCAGTATTTACATGAAATTTACATAAACCTTAAAGCAATCTAAACAGTATGCTAAGTTTGCAAAAGAAGAAAGTTTCGATGACGCATTGTCATACTGACTTTTCAGACTTTTCTTAAATAATTTGAGAAGTTTTATATTTTCAAAAACTATTATTTTAACTTTATTTTATATTAAATAGAAATCAATATCAACACAATCTGCATCTTAGAAATGTTATTTTGATTAAAGGAATATTTTTTAAACTAAATAATCTATTTGCAACAAACAGGATGTCGGATATGATTATAAATGGTAATATTTTAATGAAAATAATATTTTGAAAAGAATAATAAATATTTCCTCATTGACTTAATTACCTACCTTAAATAAAATATTTTTTATTATACAAATGAAAAAATGTGTACTGCTGTAATTAATTTAATATAAGTAACCGATGCAGATTAAAATTAGAGGGTAAATAAATATTATCACTTACAGATTCAGTGCCAGTTGATAAAAAGTGGAGCGAATTAATAAAATACAATATTTTCATGATGAAATTGGTTGAATTTGTAAGTAATTAAACAGATAATGTGTTGCAAATTGTATACTTATCTAGACCTGTCGCTTCTTTTTGTATTATTAGTCTTATAATTATTTTTAGGGAATTTCGCTTGCCATTACCCTGTTGCCGATTTTAATCCCAAAGCCGCAAGGTCATATGTACTGCATATCAACGGGCCCCACTGTAGTTATATCACTTCTATTTGTAATATTGTACTTACGAAAAAAAGTACCACTGTTCATGGAAAAAATGTATTTGTTTTTTCAAATTTTATTTACATTTGGAGCTTTTATACAGTGTTTTCTATTGAACCTTGTAAGAGTTTGGCTGTGGCTAATATACGGTGTGTTTTATTTCGCCTTGTTAACAGCACTATGTCTTGATCTATTTTTAATTGCAAATGAAAGAGGTTGTACATTTAGCTGTGCCTAGTTGTATAGTTGTTTTACGAATAATGTTATGATAATATTTAAATATGGTAAAAATGTGTATAATTGATTGCATTTTTAATAAACCCGATTACAAAAACTGTTTTTAAACGTTTAGCACAACCCTTGGCTATGTCAAAATATAGGTCAATGAACTTTTGACTTTGGCATTTATATTAATTTCGTAAACAATTTATTAGAAACATGAACATACAGTAGAAAGCTTTTAAAAAAACTAGCTTCAAAGCTAGCTAAGTTTAAGTTTCCATTTATAGTAAAACAAGTGAAATTTTTAATTATCCTCCATGTTTTTTTATAAACTTTGCCAATCCGTTGGTAAACTTATTTAGGTTAGAAACTAAAGTTTTGATCACTTTAATTGATTAATTGAAGACTATAAGCATTTTTCATAGACTGTATTAATTAAGTGGACTGTAGCGATAATACAAAATATATAAGTATAGTGGACAAGTAATATGAAATGACGGGACTTGTTTACTTTTAGGTAATTGCTTCATTATTATAGCGGTTAGCATGTTTTACTACAGATAACGAGGTACCGGGTTCGATTCCCGAGCGGACCAAAAATTCACTGGGTTTTCTGTCTAGAAATTAGCATTACTAGCCTGGAGTTAGGAAGTTCACCTCGGGTATGTAAATCTGATCACTTTACGGTCGTGTCGGATTTCCATCCCGTTGGTGAGTGAGGGAATAGAGAGTGCATCTGTATTTGCACACAAACTTGCGTGATATATCTCCTGCGCAGATGCTGATCTCTGGCTGGTTATGGTTAGGAGGACATTATTATTATTTATTACTTTTAGGTAATGTCAATGCTCTGCATGATAATACCGTATGTGTTGAAGGGCGCTGGAGTCTTGCACTGCCTAGCGACTGCACCCACACTCATGCTGTCCGTAATGTTCATCATACTATACCTTGTGGACCAAATGCATAACTTGGCCGAGCAACTCTACTTGTTAATACAAATAACACTTAACTTAGTTGCACTTTTTGGAGCTTTCCTAAGTTCAGAGCTCACTGCTTCTTTTTATGGACTCTTCTATTGTCATCTCCTTATTGCGTTGTGTATAGATCAGTATTATATTTTTAAAGAGAGAGGGTTTGTTTTGTCATGATATCTCAGAGAGATGTTATATTGTTAGAATATGCAATGTCTGACCAATGTCAATCTGAACTTTGTTACCCGAATTTGCTTTGCTGTCTAGTTTCAAAATCAAATGTATTGAAATGAAATAAACTATGAATTGTCATACTTTTAGTCTACCCAACAGGGCTACAATCTGAAATGAACCAAATACATTTTATTTTGTCCCGCTTGACACTTGCAATGTGAAGATAGTTTGCTTTGTGCTGAATCTTTTGGCCCAACATAAATGTTGTATTATAAAGCTAGTTATTTAGTTAATCTGTTCTAAACCTACTATTTCTCTTTATAGCATATAATATATATTTTTCTTTATAGCAGACTTAAATGTAAATAAGTCCTATCTAAGAAACACTATATAAGAAAGAATATTTTGCTTACAATTTTTGCTATAAAATCAGTTCTCTGAGATATACCTTTTAAGTTGGCAAAGTAAAAATTGTTTATAGCTATTTCTATTATTTCATGCAAGTTATAAAGTAATCAAGATCAAGAGAATAGAGAATTAATGCTGGTTGCTCCTCTAGTAATATACCATCTCTCTGTTTCAGACTACTTTGTTGAATAAAATATTTAATTTCAACTTCAATATGTTATTATTATTTGACTACTGTTATTTTGTGCTTGGATTATATTTTTTTATTTGTAAATTCAGTCAGCTACATAATAACTACATTTATGTATATTATGTATTTACTAATTTTTTTTTAACATGTCTAACAATAGGGTATCAGCTGTTTCATACTAAAAATACCTATAAGTATACAATCAATTTTTCCTAAATTGCCTTAAAAGGTATAGAAGTGATTTCTCGCAAAAAGGCATAAGCAACATCCTATGCAAACCACTAATAGTTATTTGTTCAACGAGATAGCAAAGTTGCACTATTGTCATACCCACTCCTAGCACAAGTTTTTCTGTTATTTGGAGGGAAGAGGAGAATATAAGTCAAGTTCAGCTTGGCTAATATTCTTTGAAAAAAAAAATTCATTTTTGTTGCGAGTGCCTAGTTTGAATCCCGAGCGGGCGAAGGATTGTATAATAGAATAACGAGCGTAGTGAGTGATTCTAAGTTAGAATCCTGAGTGTAGTGAGGGATTCAAAGGCACAAGAATCAAAAACTTTGCTATTACATACAACTTTTCACCTCACTGTGTCAACAAAACCAGTGAGTAGAAAAAATGTTGAACTTTTGTTGAGACAACACTTTTTCTCACTGAGTGAGCAAAAACGACTTGCTCATTGGTTTTTGACAGCAAAGGCGCCCTTTTTGAGCTAGTGAGGTGAAAAATACATTGTTCCCAAATTGATAAAATGAAACCGTGCTACAAGTGAAAAATCGAACATAAGAAAGTCATATGTGCCCAGCTTCATTCATCGTATGTGTTTATCCGAAACGTTATCTGAGATTTACTTACCTTTAAAGACAGCTGAGGAAAAATAGATTATAGAATAATTTGCGCTATTCTAATAAACCCTAGATATAATCTACCTGAGTGGTTAATTTTATGTTGCCTAATCTATATACTTCAAGTGAGTAAATCTTACTTTTAGGTAGTGGCACTCCTCCTCAATATAATACCTCACATTGTGGAACCAGTGGACTGCTTGCAATGCTTGGTGGCAGGGCCCACTCTCATGCTATCCTTGTATATTATGGTGCTATATGTTGTCGATCAAGTCCAGTATGAGGCAGAGTTTTACTACATTGTAATACAGTCCACCCTGACGATTATAGCTTTTCTAAACCTTTTTATTGTTGGAAAAGTTGTTGGAGCTATATACGGACTATTTTATATTGATTTAATGATTGCATTTGGCTTGGACTTTTATTACATAAAGCAGGAAAGAGGCTTTACGTATTGAGTGCAATTTAAAGTTATAGAATACACAAATTTTATCTTTTACTTTATTTTATATTTGCGGAGGAAATATAACAGGATATGATAACGGAATCCTGAGATAAAAGACGTATCCACATTAATAGTGCGTCAGAATGTATACAAATAGATGCCATGAAAAAGTTAAAAGGATCGGAAAGTATAACATGTATTCGGTGTACAAAGTTTTTGTTTGCATTTATAGGAGAATATTGAGATTAACTTTAAATGAAGTATTATTGATTTGTGCAGCATTCTCTCTATCATATTTTATTTGGATTTGGAGTTACAGTGAAGAGAAACTTAGTATTAATTCTGGCAACCCTGTGATAGTTTGGTGGACTACAGGTTTTCCCAGCACTTCGGAAACAATTACTTGTGAAGTGGATTTGAAATGTGACGTGTATAGTGATAAGAAGATAAGAAAAGATTACGATGTTGAGGCATACCTATTTTATGCGAGTAACATACATTTTGATGATTTGCCTTTACCTAGAAAAGCTAGAGAAGTAATATGGGGATTATATCACGAAGAATCGCCGAGAAATGTGCAAGAACTACTGCACGAGCCAACGTTGAGTTTATTCAATTATTCTGCAACTTTTAGCAGACACAGCGACATTCCGTTTCCCTTGCAGTATTTAGATTCGTGGTCGGACATAACTAGTAAAGAATACTACGTGCCGACGGCTAAGAAAAATATTTTCTTAAATAATATAGCACCTGTATTGTATTTGCAGTCAGACTGTGAAACTGCTACAGAAAGAGATGAATACGTTAGAGAATTAATGAAGTTTATAAATATTGATTCGTATGGAGCTTGTTTGAAAAACAAGGAGTTGCCTCAGAAATTTCGAGATGATTACTTAAACAATTTGAATGATAACGAATTTCTTCATTATATAGCTAGATACAAGTTTGTTTTGGCATTGGAAAATGGAGTTTGCGAGGACTACGTCACAGAGAAGTATTGGCGAGCCATTAAAGTTGGCAGCGTGCCAATTTATTTTGGTTCTCCGTCGATAAAAGATTGGTTTCCCAATAACAAATCCGCGATTCTCCTTCAAGATTATCCAACACCAGCGAATATGAGTGAATATATAAATATATTATTAAAAAGTGATGCTTTATATGAGGAGCATTTAATACACAAGACCAAAGAATTGATAACAAATGAAAGACTGATAGAAGAGTTTAGAAGGAGACCATACCAAACAGATTCATTGAAGGTAGCTGCAAAATTGGAATGTTTGGTGTGTAGGAAACTCCACGAAAAGAAAACTAGAAAATTAAAAGAACAAGTGGTGACTAAAAGTCACTACGATTGTCCTAAACCTGTTTCAGCTTTAAGCTTAAAAGTTCAACCTTCAAACGACTGGGTTTACCTATGGGACAAATCCAAAAAGGATGCACAAGATATTTATAAAAAAGTTATTAATGGCTAAAATTGAAGCTCAAATCGTATTGTTAGAGTAATATATTTTTTTACAGTTTTAATATATTATTTTTGTACTAATATTGTATTTTTTTTAAATATATTTTATCCTTCCTATTGGCATACTCCGTCCAAAGGTTTAACAGGATATACGTCATAGTGTATACCTCTTTTGATTATGTGTGGTATTTTCTTAGGCACCATCCTGGAAAACAAAACAGGCTGTTGAAAAAAAGCTCAGTTCCATATTTGATATTACATGTACCAGAGATTAAAAAGAAGTACCTATAGATTCCTAAAGTTATTCATGAGAAAAAAGCTCGCGCACCTAAATATCGTTTTAAATAACATGTTACGCTACCTACCGTAATTCAATAAAACCTCGCGTTGTAAAAAAAGCAAAAAATTATGATTTATGAAAATTTTGTATTATGAGCATAGCAATAAATAAATACCTATGAAGAACCAGAAAAATAAAATATATATATTTTTAGCGTAATTTGATTTAAACACAAAAAGTTAGCAATCTATTTCTTCTCACTAATCTCTGGCCAAGAATATAAATTCGTCTGAAAATATAAATTCGTTTTTTTACACTAGTAAGTTAATCTTATTAAATATTTAGCGAATGAGAAAAAAAATGTGTTTAATAAGTAAAAATTATTTACTTACGATATGCAATCAATAATGGGACAAACAGATAGACACAAGGTACATCCAGTACAATCATCCGTTACCCGCGGAATATGTGTTTCCGGATCGAATCTGCAAAACAAAATCTGTAATAAGAAATCTTGCGCAAGGAATTTCAATGGAAGAATTTTTTATTTGATTCTTATATCGCACATCTAGATCAAAAGGGATACAACTCAAAAAGATCTGTTTGCTAGACGAAAAAAAAGTCTTTTTAAGTTAATAAAGTTTCTTAAGTTAATAAAGTTAAGGAACTCAATTTTTATTTTGGGTCACATTTCACAACATTATTTATGTCATAAAATAAAATTCACTGACAAAGGATTTTATTTTCGTCTAGGGAACAGAGACCTATTTTGAGTTGTCTCCCTTTTGATCTAGGTGTGGGCTATGTAACTTACTCAATAGCTTGGTACCCTGAATCCGCACAAGCCATGTAGCATTTTCCGCAGTTGATGCACATATCCTAAAAAATATTACAATAAATGGAAACGCCATACGTTCAATCCAAGAAATAATACCCCGGCAAAATGAGAATTTATAATTTATGAATTGTTTTTGGTTTGGTCTGGTGGGATGCTTCTTGCCTAGGTCGTGGCTAGCTACCATAAAGTAATATACTTATACCCGCTATAAAGGATATCTGAAAGTTAAAAAAGAAGCACTGTTTGAAAGGTCAAATCCCACCCTCTTTCTTGAACAACCGCACCACTCGCCACCGTATACAATTTTACCCTCACCATCCGCTGTGCCAGATCTATTTTTCCACGCACTACCAAACTATGTAACCAACTTCCTGCAACGGTGTTCCTACTTAACTACAACATCGGTTTATTCAAGACCGGACCAACAAATTCCTGAACACCCGGCAATGCATTGGTGGTGCCTCTGGTGCTACAAATGTTCATGAGCGGCGGTAATCAGTTAACATTAAGTGATCGGCCTGCTCGTTTGCTCGCTATTCCTACATATAAAAAAAAGAAACCTAAGAAAAAAGCAATGAAAATGTGGGTAGGCTTACAATATCTGAGTTTTATGAAGTAATTTATCGTAGGAATGTTAAGACGCGGCGACCTTCGAATTTCAAAAATTAGTTTTCAAACCAACTTACGTCATCAATAAGAGCCACCACTTGCTTAGTATTGTCCAAGTTCTTGTACGCCCCTATTCTTGGTAAAGCTAGTCCCAATATGTCCTTTATACGAGGCACTGGTGTACTCCCATTGATTGCACTCTTCTTCAACGGGCAATCAGGTGTAGTATCTAATAAGGAGGACTTTAGTCTTATACTGTGAAGGATTTCTTCGCGTTTTTTGCTGTACGGGCCGAAGTGTGCTAAGACCTATAGAAATAGAAAGAAAGGGTATACCCAAAACTATATTGTGTGACAAGGGTGTACATTTCATAGCAGGTTAATTTTATTATTAAATATATTAATTAAAATAGTGCCATTCTTTTCCTAATGCTTACTGCGAAGTTTACGTCATGACTTTTGAGTTCTGTTTTTTTTTTTTCTGTGGAAACTTCATGAGATACAGTTTTAGATAAAGAGAGTACTTACATGATTTTTCGCGGATGAGCTTAATAGCTCCATGTTTTAATAAAATCTAAATATATAAAAGGAAAAGCATCGCACAGCTCAAACCACTGGATGGATCAGGCTGAAATTTTGCATGAATATAGCTCTTATAACTTAGGGATCCGCTAAGAAAGAATTTTTGAAAATTCAATACCTAGGGGATAAAATAGGCGTTTGAAAAATCGAACTTTGCACGAGCGAAGCCGCGGGCATAAGCTCGTTAGGCGTCATTATTAGGTGATTAAGTAATATGCGCTTGCTTCGCTCACACCTTACCTCAAATGAAAGGTACCTTAAGATCGACTAGCGATTACCCTAGATCAGCCCTATTTAAGCGAGCAGTAGGAACATACCTTGCCATTCTCATCATACAAAGTCTGAACTGGTTTGCCTTTCTGGTGTTTGATAGTAGGCGGCGATTGTCCCGTCCAACCTTCAAGACCTAGTGACCTTAGGTATAATAACGCTTTAAGGCCCGTCACGTAGTCTTCTATGACTGTAAAGTCTTGGTTTTGCACGGCACTGCAAATCTGGTAAGGAAAATACGGGATTTATACCTACAAAACTTTTCTTTTAAAATTTTTTTAGTTAGGTAATATTGTGATACCGTCATTTTCAACAAGTTAATTTTAAAGTTGATAAGAAAGGGACAAGAGAGCAGAGTAGTAATCTATCATAATATAATTTAATCTGTAATAGTTGCCCATCTAGCAACGTTGTTATTTGTTAATATTATGTCAATACAATTTACGTCTAGGAATATAATTGTAGAGTCGGGAGATTAAGTACTTACTTCCATATTTTAGCGGGTTATTGTAAGTGGACCTTAGATCAAAACGAAGCATATAGTCGAGTCCTAAACATATTACAATATTATATTCTATTCTATTATCGCATCTTAGTACGAGTATTCGAATATTTAGCCAGGACTTGGCAAGCGCACGCATTCCCCTCTGCCGAAGTACATGTACAAATGTAGGGGGAAGTCCCCCAGTGGCGGACACTTAAGGTTTTTTGAAAAATAAAAAAATCTGTTTAGAAAAATATTATTTTATTTACGTCTTATATTAGTCAACAAAACTTACAATCAATATCAATTATCAAAAATGCAACTTCTGCATGAATATATTCAAAAATATAAATTAAACTTTGGTGAAAAAAACGCAGTCTCTGGAATTGGCACCTAGTATCGGACAAACTTCACTTCGAACCCCTAGCAAACCCCTGTAAACTTGTTTGGTCCCTTTTTCCTTTCTTTTCTTTTTTCTCTTCCATTTCAATGTTATTCTGTACTTCTATCCTCTGAAAATCGAATACCATTTATTAAGAAAAGTATACATACTTACTGACAAGAAATAACTCATTCACTGTCCGGCGCTAAGGGACTACTTTGTGGCCGGTACTAAGGGACAGAGAATTGGTCCCATTTTCCTTTCTTTTTCTTCTGTTCCATTTCAATGCTATTCTGTACTTCTATCCTCTGAAAATCGAATAACATTTATTAAGAAAAGTATACATACTGACAAGTAATAATAACTCATTCAATGTCCGGCGCTAAGGGACTACTTTGTGTCCGGTACTAAGAGACAAAGAATGGTCACAATATATATTCCATATCAAACCCATTTTCAAAATTCTCAAAAACTTTTATTGATTACTATCAACAATGAACACTACTTTATTAAAAACATATATAGTAAAGAACTAATAACAGATACTTAGAGAGAACTTACCTGTAACACTCACCTGAATCTTACGTAACGCAGTGTCGTCCCGCCAAAAACAACAACCAACTACTCCCACTGTTGTCGCGCGCGTCACGGGCAAACCGGGTCCCCTGACTCAGTTTTGCTACATACCCCCGCACCCCTCTAACTCGTTTTTGAATCGCTCCCTTGCTTAGTCGCCGAGATAGTATGAGTGTCCGGTACTAGGTGCCGTCCGGCGTTACGGGACTTCCCCCTACGTGTCAACTTGTAAGTGTGACAGCTTTTGAGTTAGTATGCGTTCATAGAGACATTAAGTCTTTTACAAGAGTGTGCGGAAGTGAGTAAATGTGTGCTGTACATTATTACGCAGAAAGTGGCAGAATAAATTCAGTACTAAATCTGCGTAAAGGCTTGTCCCGGCTAAATGGTCGAAGTTACGAGTAGTAGAAAAGTCATGTTGAAAAAGAACTTTTGAGGTATACTTTGGTTACAAACCTGCACAACCGGAGCTCCGCACAGCATGAACTGCAGCGCGGAGTCGGCGGAGTCCACGCCGCCGATGCCCAGCACTGGGAAGCCCGGCAGCTTGTTGCCGATGGCTGAGACTGCTCGCAGGCCCATAGGTCGCGTCGCGTTGCCCGACACACCGCCGTATGTCGTGTTCTTCTCCCGACCTGGAATCATTAACAGCAACTTAGAAACATAGAATTATACTCTACTAGCCGATGCCCGCGACTTCGTCCACGTGGATTCAGTTCTTAAAATCCCGCGGGAAATCTTTGATTTTCCGGGATAAATTCCGGCCTATGACACTCTCCAGGTCCTCATCTATACCCATTCAAAAAATTACGTCAGCAGCGTTATTAAAGGACAAACCAACAAACAAACACTTTCGCATTTATAATATTAATAAGGAATGAAGGATGCGGTAAGAAGATATAAATCTTCTCGCTATTCCTCATATTTGTGTCTCTTCAACTCTGACTGTAATTTATGTCTCTCTCTGAGAACTTTCTGCTGGTGGGAGGCTTTGGCCTTGGCTAATTACCACCTTACCGTCGAAGACGTGCCGCTAAGCGATTTAGCGTTCCGGCACGATGGCGTGTAGAAACCTATTAGAGGTGTGGGTTGAATCTACACTGCAATAGGTACCCCTTCCAAGTTAGCCGGTTACCATCTTAAACTACATCATCACTTACCATCAGGTGAGATCGCAGTCAAGGACTACCTTGTCAACGAATAATAAAAAAAAACTTACAAGTTAAGAATTAACTATCTATGGTCTATGATTTAAATAAACTCTCTTACCAACTTGTGGCCACGGGGTAGCATCTGCTCGGACGGTCATCAAACCTGACACCGTGTTGATTGCCGACACACCGTTTGCACCACCTAAAATAAAAATAAAATAAAATAAATTATTTCAAAACCAAATGAGTAACTATCTAACAAGCAAATTTTATTTGTTAAAGTTTGACGACTGGTAGCGACCTCTAAATCATATCGATAAAATTAAAAGAAAAAAATCTGTTTCATATTTAGATGTAGGTACCGACATATAATCGAATGACAATGTACCTACCGCGATGAAAATTAAAAAGTAAAAAAATGAGGACCACCCTAATATTATGTAGATTGTAGATACTAGGACGCTCCAAGAAAGCGAATAGGTAGGTCCTATTTTTTTTTTTTAATTTTTATTGATACATAAAATAACCTACTCTCACCTATTTATCTACTTTACACTGAGTATAACACAAGCATCACTCCATTTTATGGCTTACCTTCATAAGCTGCCTGAGCGATGACCACAATATCAGTGATATTTGGAGTTAACTTGACGAAGAAGGGAATTTTGACTGCCTTCCGAACCCACTGTGATATCCCCTTCACTAAAACTGGATCCTGTAGAGTTAGTATGAGATTTAATTCGATTAATGCTGTTCGTATTCGATGACATTAGCGTCAAAGTTGATTGATATATTTCATAAATTCTTAATTCACTTTAAACGTTTTTACATCATACATAGGTGAAACACTTAATGGGCTAAATTTTAAAGCATCAAAGTAAAATGAACCTTAACTGTATTGACTTAAAGTCACAAATTCAGTAAAACCGATTTCAATTTGAAGCACTATAAGAAAGGGAGAAAGAAAGCATGCACGAAATTGAGCACTAACCCAACTAGCAAAATTTGTCATATAAAGGGCTATAAGCCAAAAAGAAAATATCTTATAAGAGCCATATTATTTTTAATAAGTGTGAGTTAGGACGCAACTCATAAAGTAATCTAAATATCATATATAAAAGGCAAAGGTGACTGACTGACTGACTGACTGACTGATTGACTGATCTATCAACGCACAGCTCTAACCACTGGACCGATTGAGCTAAAATTTGGCATACAGGTAGCTGTTAGGACGTAGACATCCGCTAAGAAAGGATTTTGGAAAATTTCAACCCCAAGAGGGTTAAATAGGGGGTTAAAAAATCGAACCTAACGTGAGCAAAGCCGCGGGTTAAAGCTAGTCAACTATATAAGTGCCACATAAGTACGTCTTTATTATAAGCTAATATTTCTTATACGTGTTTTAATACGGCTAGCAGTATTCAATACTATTTTATAACGATTATAAGAGGTCTGGTCATATTATAAGTCAACTTTGCTAGTTGGGAATTCAATTTTCTGATTACCTGACCACACGCTAGTCCCATTCCCGACTCGCCCATCCCGTGAGGGCATGACAAGTTAAGCTCTAAAGCATCAGCGCCAGCGTTTTCCGCCTTCTTTGCCAGCTCTGTCCAATCTTTCTCGTCGTATGAACACATTATTGATGCTATGACAATCTGCAAAAGGTATCTTTTTAAGCGACTTCCAAAAAAGGTGGATGTTCTCAAATTCTCAAGTCATCGGTATCTTCTTTTTTTAATTTTTTATGTATGTTCCCAGATTACGTTTTTTACTAGAGGCCTTTATCTAGAGCCCATGCAACCAAATCAACGGAATATAACGTACGATTTGTTCTAGTCTGTTATATTTATTTATTTCTAGGTTCAAAGTACAAAATTTTCATAAAATCATAAAAATAGCAAATTTTTACGGTTCCGAAATAAAAAGAGCGGAACCCTAGAGGATCGCTTCGTTGTCCGTCTGTCTAATAAAGTCCCTTTTTAATGTTTTTGAGTGTTCTTCGCATAGTTCTATAGGACTCCGGTAGATGGCGTAACATCTGTGAGTTAGGTATAGTTACGCGAACTTTGTTCTAACTACGGTTGCAAAATTACGTAATTTTACCGAAAAAGCTAGTAAAATACGGATATTTTACGGTAATTTATATTTATTTAATTTATATATATATGCTGAAAAGTATAGCGGGGGGTGAGACGAGCTTACGTACTTAAGTAGTTGAAACATACTTACGTACTGCGAGTCGCGCGGCGCGATTCGCACGATACGACGTTGCCGTTTAGTGCAGTTTGCCTTTATGTTTTGCGCTGTTGCCATTCCGACTGAAGCATTCCGACAGTGAGCATTCGGCAAGCCGATCGGCGATCAGTTGAATTGTTTTGACTGACTGCACTATACGTGCATTTAGTAAATTATGCCACGAAATCAAGCAAAAGTGTGGGTCACAATAGTTTTGTTAGTAAGAGTTAAATCGTATTTTACCCAATTTTACCGTAATTTACGTAATTTATTTATATTTTACGTAAAATATGGTAAATTACCGAATTTTACGAAAGTAATATTACCGCTTTACATCCCTAGTTCTAACGTATGGCGGCAATCTATAATTCTTTGTTGCTATCAATTTACCTTTGTGGGGAAGTCCCTTTTCAACTCCTTGATGCTCTGACACCAATATGCTTCACACTTCTCCGATATCAGCTCAATGTTGAGGAAAGAGCCTTGTCCTGGACCGTAGTTCTCTCCTGATGTGACGCCACGCACTATGCGAGGGGATACGTTGGTCACTAGGTCCTGCAAGAGGCATATAAATGTGTCTACATAGCTAGGTAAGTATATTACATATAATATACTTACTTTAGCTCTGAAGAACTAAAGAGCCACAAAAATCCAATCAAAATTTTCCAAATTCACTTTTATTTAAAAAAAATAGGGCCATAACGCGAAGACATTCGTCAAAATCGGCCTTTAAATCACAATAACATACGCGTACGCCCTTTAAGCATTATTATACATTGTAAGTTGGAATGCCAAAAAAGCACAAAAATAAAATTCAATCTGCTCTCGTGAAAAAAATTTGATTTTGATATGTGGCTCTTTAGTTCTGAAGCATCGATATGGGCATACAGGGCATTAGGGACTTGCTAACAAAACCTCAAACAAGGGATGCAGTAGATACATGGTTGTGAATCGTTCAGCGTTGGAATTTTTCATCAATCTTTTCATGACTTTAACAATGTTTTTGTTTGAGTTTATTATAGAAATAGTTTTAAACCGATTTCCAAAAAAGGAGGAGGTTCTCAATTTGTCAGAATATTTTTTTTGTTCCCAGATTACTCGAAGACGCCTGCACCGATTTGGAATTTTTTTTTTGTTTGCAAGAGTATATTTCCCAGGTGGTCCCATTTTGGTTATATTGGCCGACGGCAACACCTGTCTAGTAACTTGGCGGATCACCTAGCGGCTCATCTGACCAAGTCCAGTCACTCACTGGGCTTCCATTTACATATGGACACCTCAGCAATGAAGTGTGAAGAAAATATGACAAAAAAGCCATATTCAGTACCGACCTAGAACAGTCTCCGATTACCTTGTAGGAGGAACACATTAAAAAAAAAATGAAATGTGAGGAGATAAATTTCGCTGGTTTGCGAGAACAGCGATGGATTTTAGAGAATGGCGTTTTGAAATTTCTTGATCAATGTTCTTTTTAATGTTTTTGTGCATACTTCAAAAAGTATATCATTAGGATTTGACTTTACTGATGTCGGTGTTGTAATTTCTATTCACTAAAAAATATCAAAGATTTATGAGCGTTTGGGATACTTTAGTTCAGTTTGATGGAATTTTGAGTTACGTCGATATTCTCGCAAACCCGCGATATTATAATAGTAACCTTATCGAGTCCAAATGTCTTGGTGACCACAAACCCCCAGCCCTGCTGGAAGGCGCGTCGGATCATCGCGGAGCTGGTGGTGGGCGGCGCGCTCGCCAGGCCGAACGGGTTTTCAAACCGCAGCCCGCACACCTCCGCCGATAGATCCACGTCGTCGATGGGGCAGTGGAACTTTGGCAGCTCCACGGGAGAGTCGAATGGTATGCCCTGAAAATACATTGGTTATAGGCTTGAACGATTCAGAAAGGTCTTGCCTCTACGCAGATTTAGTACTGAATATATCCTGCCACTTTCTGCGGGAGGTGAGGTAATCACGCACATCACACATTTACTAACTTCCGCACACTCTTGTAAATACTTAATGTCTCTATGAACGCACACTAACTCAAAAGCTGTCACACTTACAGGCTGAACCGTACGTTTGTACATGTACTTCGGCAGAAGGGAATGCGTGCGCTTGCCAAGTCCTGGCTAAATGGTCGAAGGTTATAGGCGTCTAGAATTGGATAGTCAGTCTTAGTATAAGATTTAAGTACGATTGATCATACTCGTACTCGATGACATTGGCGTTAAAGGAAAATGAACCTTAATGGTATTGATTTAAAGTCACAAATTCAGTGCAACCGATTTTAAATTGGAGCAGTTTAAGAATGCACGCACGCAAATGAACTCTCATTAGAGATTAGAAGTCAAAGTCATCACATTCAAAGTCAAAGTCAAAGTAAAATGAACCATAACAGTATTTCATTAAATATTAAAGTTTTCAACTCTTCCGGGAACACTTTAATTTTCCGGGATAAAATGTAGTCTATGTTTTAATCCTGGGTGTGAGCTATCTCCATTCCAAACAGCCAAATCTGTTCATTTCGTATGGCTTGAAGGAGTAACACGCACACACACTTGCGGACACGCGCACACACACATAAAATTTCGCCTTTATAATATTAGTAGTGCGGTAGAGGTCAATGATTACTTACCTGTAAATAGCAATGCATGTACCAGGCGGCGGATTTGCCATCGTTGACGGATTCCACCGTGGTCTCAGCCACCCCCCCCAGGTCTCCCCCCACGAACACTTTGGGGTTACTGACGCTTTGCATCGACGTGCTGTCCACTTCCGGTAGACCCCAGCGGTTGAGTTTCACGCCTGACATTGCTTCTTTTACTGAAACATTTGCACATAACATTATTTTTTATGGTTTTCCATACATATTGGCGTTAAAGAGTAAAAGACATATATGTGTGTGTGTGTGTGTGTGTGTGAGATAAAAAGGTGAATAGTCTCAAAATTTTAAGTTTCTAATTATTTAACTCAATATAAAGTTACATTTTGAAGCGTATTTTCATACAAAAGTTCCAGTGACGTCACGCTTTACCTCTAAGGCACTTCCCGGAGTGACATCACGATGTAGTACGAAGTTAGCCCGCTACCATCTTAGACTGCATCGTCACTTACCATCAGGTGATATCGCAGTCAAGGATTAACTTGTAATCGAATAAAAAAAAGCTTTGGTATCTAAATAATCTTCTAAGCTTACCATCAACATCATAGAGTCCAGAACCGAATGCGGATATGATAAAATTAGCTTTCAGCTGCAATACTTGATCCGGGTCTTCTATCCATTCGCCATCGCCTAATTGTTCAGTTCGGCACATTTTTAGGGCTGCAATCTTTACAAAGAAAAGAGAAAGAAAGAAACATGTATTTTATAAATTGTGCCAAACATCACCGAATAGGTATACTAGATTAGGTTGTCCCGGCGCCTCCACCACTTGAACATTAAAGACAAAAGGCGTCAAGAGCATACAGCGCTGATTGTCAGCCGGAACCCCGATTCGGGTGATAGCCTAGTAGTTATAGGACTTCGGTCTCCTATTCGGGGTCACGGGTTCAATTCCGGAAACTTAACTTTTCGAAGTTATGCGCGTTTAAGCAATTAAATACTATTTCTACTGTGGAGGAAAACATTGTAAGGAAACCTGCACAACCAGAGAAATCTCTTTAATGTTCTCACAGGTGCATTAAGAAAGTTATTAATTTGCATTGGGCCAGCATGGTGAACTATGGCCTATAAACCTTCTTAGAAAAAAGGTGATGGGTTGTTACAACAAACATACCTTTCCATCTCGTACTATGACTTCTTGAGGAGACATGAAAGGTATGAACTCGCATTTTTCTTCTTTTGCTAG
The DNA here is from genome assembly GCA_038048805.1 of Hipparchia sbordonii. Classification (NCBI taxonomy): domain Eukaryota; kingdom Metazoa; phylum Arthropoda; class Insecta; order Lepidoptera; family Nymphalidae; genus Hipparchia; species Hipparchia sbordonii. Next base: position 11,203,812 of record CM076109.1, on the reverse strand, counting down.
ATCCACCTGAAATCAGAAACTGGGAATAAAGACATAGCATTTAGGTAGTTTAAACACTAAAATCGGGTTAAAATGCTTTAGATGCGGCAAGCACACCGTAAATTCAGCCAATCAAAAAAAGAAAGAAAGAAAGAAGGAGCATTTATTTAAGAAATTGTGCCACATCACGATACAATAAGGTACATTATCCCGGCACTTCCACCTCTCATTTTGCCAAAAATCCAACCAATAGAAGCGCCAGGTTAACATATGTCATGTGTGGCACAACCAGAAAAAAGTTCCAAGCTCAGCAAAATCTGAATACCTTTAGCAAAGATATTATTTTCAGCCAGGACCCGGAGATTCAGGAGAAAATGAATCGTTATCGAAGATGGTTACATTGAAGAGAATACCACAGCCGGTTGGTCTTGTCTTAGATTTAGCACTAAAATGGCGATGATTGTGAGACGCACCTCTTCGGGAACTGCTCTGATGTTGGTGAATCCCTTCCGAAACACCACATACACCCGTCTGGCCCCACAACGCAGGGCAGAAGTGGCGCAGTCGAACGCGGTGTCCCCCGCCCCTAATACTATCACGCTGCCGTACAATTCGGGTAGGGATGTCTTACAGGCGCACATACCTAAAGAAATAGGGTAGGTATTGTACTCGTAACGAGAAATAATCTAAAAATATAACACCGACTTTAATTTCCAACCCGCAAACTAGATGGCGCCACTCGTCTATTGACTCACAGTATGATGTTGACTGTTGAATATGCGATTCAATAAGATCTACCTCTGATCTGGTATTATGTCAACTGGTTCAATCGTAGACCACCACCAGATCAGACAAGAAATTTTAGAACCATCAAATGACTCCTGCCGAGAATCGAACCCATGGACCTCAAACTTACAAGAAAACACCGCTTATCACTTTGCCAGTGACTCATCAGAAATGTTAGCCTAACTAAATACACTACTTTCAACGAAAAGCAATTTTCAATGTAAAAAAAAGTTACCTCTCTTGCTTGCTTTAGATACAAGTGGCAAGAAATCCTTGCTAGTATAAAAGCCCATACCGGGTGTCAAATCTTTGAAAATCGGTATACTTTTAGGCTCCGGCACACCAATGCCCAGAAAAACTGCCGCGTGGTCTTTAAGGAGACTCTGAAATAAGTTATTATTATTATAATTTGCTATATTGCACCACAAAAAAGTTTAATAGGAAAGGAATTCAAAAGGATTCTTGTAATATATTTGGGTCTCTCGTCACTGGACTCTACGGATTTTATCTATGAAGTTTTGAATGACCAAGTATACGATGTATAAATTCCATATTCTATGACAGAACTATAAATAATTATTGTCATAGTCGGATTAATCAATGTCGGATTATAGAGATCCTTTTACCAATTTTGATATTTAAATACTCACTCCTATAGTAATGTCCTTGGTTGAAAGCTTTCTGCCAGTCACGAATTTGACTCCCAGATTCTTGATCAGATCTATTTCATACTGCACGACATCATAAGGTAGTCGGTATTGAGGGATTTCCGATGAACTAAAAACATTTAACTTTGAGGAACAGGCAATTGAAAAATATATTGGCCTACCTAACTGTATGTAACAATTAATAACAACATCTCATAAAATCCAAGTTTTGTGATAAGGAACTATATAGGATAGGTAAACTTCGTGAATATATTATGCTCGTTAAAATCATAAAGGATTTTATAATATGTAATAGAAAATTAAAAAACATCCTAAACCTAGTATAAATTTCTTGGTACCATTATTTATTTAGCTCAGAAAAAGTAATCTTAAATGATTTGTTTCCATCTATTAGGGATGCCAGTAGCATCAAAAACTTCTTAGGGCGAGGTATTTCCGGGAAATGAATACTGCGGATCGTGGCTGTATTTTCTAGGAAATGCCTCTTAATCGTAGGTATAATTTAGGTTTTTCTTTATTTGTTTTTATTCTCTGTGTATTTACTGAGATGTCTTTAGTTGATTATTGTATGTTCAGATTAATTAAGCTCGCCATCCATTTCATGAGGATGGCTAAAATTGTTTGTAATTTTGTACTTAATTTATATTTTTCTTGACCAAAAAAAAATAGCAGATGTTTTTAAAGAATATTAGCTGATTTATATACCTACTCAGTTATTAGCTGTGACTTAATAAAATATGCCAAGCGAATGAAATACGTGAGTAAAATTTGCAAGTACTCATTATACCTCAATCCTCCAAGATAATTTTCCTTCTCATAAACGGTGATATCCTTGTAACCAAGTCTAGCCAGGAAACAAGCACAACTCAGGCTGGCGGGACCGCCTCCTATTAAAGCGATCTTCTGATCACCTCCTTTGGGTAAAGGCTTCGGATTGGGATCCAGGGTTTGCGGAATGCCCATTTTCATGAATATCTGTAAATTGATAAAGAGATTGGTGTGGAATTGTCTAAAATGATTGCATTGGGCGATCGCAATACCTCTGAGTGGCTGGAGCTCTCTCGCTATTGGTTAAAATGCATTGATGCAGCAAGAACGCCATAAATTCAGCCAATCAGAGATAATCATCTCTTTGTATCAGTGTGACGATCATTTTAGAAAATCCACTGATTTTATAGGTGTAACAGTACTGTATGTACTGTGCACACTTGTACACTTGTACAGTATATATGTATGTACATATATGTATGTATGATGTATGTGTCGCTCTGAAGACCAAACGCGTGGGCCAATTTTCATGATTCTTACGTCAAATGACTTGTCTTGATCTTGGGAGTGTCACTTAAGACATGACAGTAATCAAAATTCAATATTATGACGTCCACCAGACGCCATAACGTGAAAAAGAAAAAATTAAAGTCTACCTACGAAGTCTACGAACAATGTTATGTGGATTTAATAGAACAGATAGGTAGGTAGGTAGGTATTTTATTTGAAAATCATTGTTAGGTTTCTCTTATCATTTTTCATTTTAAATTACCATTTACGAGCTATGAAAATTTAAAGTGATTTTTCAGTTGAGCAGTCGAGTTTTTTATTCTATTTTCTTTTAGTAGATTATTATGAGCCATTGGACAGTTCTTTAACTTAAGAAATCCTGACCTCTACGGCGAAATGCTGTAATCCGCCGATGTTGATGGCACCTTCCTCGCTGGCGTGCAGGTTGCAGCCTCCAACGCACAGGTCGCTGGTGGGACAGACCATACCGCACGTGAGGCCCAGCGGGTTGTCGGATAATATGGCTTTCGCCGCTCCATAGTAGTTCTAGAAGGATAAAAAACCTATTTAATCCTATTATTGCGAAAGTTTGGATTTATGCATGTTTGTTACTCAATAACGCCGCAACAACTGAACCGATTTGGCTGAAATTTGGCACAGAGATAGATTATAGTCTGGAATAACACATAGGCTCTTTTTATCCCGGAAAATAAGAGAGTTCCCGTGGGAATCCAAAAACACCTCAATACACGCGAACGAAATCGCGGGCATCATCTAATAAAAAATAAAAGCCTCAATAGCCCAACGGTTAAAGATGCAGACTGAAAACTGATAGGTCGCAGGTTCGAGCCCCACCACTATTGTCGTACCCACTCCTAGCACAAGCTTTTCGCTTATTTTGAGGGGAAAGGAGAATATAGCTATAGATTTCAGCATAAGAGCGATTTCTGTCAGGCAACCTATATAGAAAGAACTTGATTATTGAGCTGAGACGGGGTACTTACATGGAAATAAATATTATCTCTCTCTCTCGGTCTGGGTCTCTCGGCTCTAGCCATCACTAAGTGCCAAACTAATAGGTTCCAAAACAGCTGTTTTTTTTTTGGAACTTTTGTTAGAGTTCCATTATAGGTAAAGAACCTACGTATTTTGCGTTAACGTTTAGGGTTGTACGTTTATCTCACGAAGTTACGGGCGCTTTACTTGTGTTTACGTCGTGTACTTACATGCACATTGCGTAAGTGTGCGTGCCTGTCAGAAGTGGACAGGCGCGAACAAGCTCTCGCTCACACTTATACAGATACGACACACACACAACCATGAGCCACGTGCCGTCGTAACTAAGTATACCTTATTAGCGATGCTTGTAATAAAGCTCTTCACGTCAATCTGCGTAGGGCAGGACTTCTGGCACGGAGCATCCGCACACTTCAAGCACCGCGCAGCCTCCTTCAACGCACCACGCTCCGATAGGGTCGTGTGTTTGATGTCATCAAAGTTTTTCTCTAAAGGCGGACATGTCTAGAAAACAGAATTGTTAGTGGGTTCTAGATGTAACAATTATATCTATTCTGAAACGAAGTAACTAGGTGCATTATTATTTTGTGATGAAAATTGATTTATGATGAAAAATTAAATATGCATACCCTGTGGCATACCCTATTCTAAATAGGTAGGCACACATTATATTATTATGGAATGCAACTACGGAACCCTACATTGCGCGTGGCCTAACACACGATTGGCCATTTATTATTTCTACTTACACCACACTTCCTATCAGCATTTCTTTTCCAATGCTGTTTGTTCTTTTTAGTATGAGCTGACGGCACCAAATTACTGTAGGACTTTACCGTAGGATTTAACTTCAGTAAATTCTGGAATAATAAAATATACTTAGAAAAATGAATTTTTTATCTACAATCTATCTTATTTTGAGACTTGACTACAAAATCTGTGTACAAAATGCTTTGGAAATAAATAACAATTTGTGGGTATATTACAAGAAACTTCAGAATTTTAAAAATTTAAATAAAAGTTAACTAACTAGTTAAATAAATATGTATCAAAAATATCATACATAACTATTTCAGAAAGATTATTTTATTTACGTTCTCTTTGAGTACCTATGAAGTAGGTAGGTATTCAAGTAGCAACCTAATGGTTGATTCGATAAAAAGCAAGATAATAACAATGGAAGACTCGACAGCTGTAGTCGCAAGAGATAAGATTTTTAATGCTTTATATTTTGTGAATTCAGAGTTACTTAAGAGATAAGAGTTGATCGGTGACCTTTTGTCGTATAAACCTATTTTTTTTATTACCTATTTACTTATTTGCCAATAGGTGATTAGCAAACCTACCTACCTACTCTGTAGGTAGGTACTTTAAAAATAGGGAACTGTTTTAAAATCCTCTAAGAAAACTTCCCATTCAAATCATTTAAATATAATTAGGCGAGTTCATAAGATAAAATAGTTTTTAATTTTTCATCCATTATGATTTTTCCTTACATTAAATTATGCGAAAGTATGTTTGTTTGTCGATTTGTCTTTCAAAAGCACCAACTGAACAAGATCGACATGATTTTTTGTACGAGTATAACTAATTTTGAGGTCTTGTAGGTTGACATAGGCATCATTTTATCCGGGAAAAACAGAGGGTTCCCGCGGGTTTTTAAAAACCTAACTTCACGCGAACGAAGTCGCGGGCAATAGCTAATATTTTGATGACAATCTTATGACAATAGTATCTCTTGGATTTTCACATACAAGTCAAACAGCAAACATGTTTTTAGCCATAAAAACAATGAACGTCAATTGTCAAATAACTTCGCATTAAAATAAACGTTTCGTAAAACAGCGATTCCACTGACCTCGATATCTGGCAGTTCTCGACTCAACAAAACCTTCGACATATTGAAATATCGATTCTACACCAATGAATATTGAGTCGCAAATCGATTGGTCCACTTTTTATTATTATTTTCCACGAATGATGCGCGTGCGCAGTGGACTGCTCACTGGCAGTGCTACACTAGCTACTAGATATTATTATGGTCAGGGTTTCGTGATCTTTATCTTTGTATGGCGGCAGTTGTATTGATCAGCCTTCTATTTAACGCATTTGAGTAAAGTGGTACCTACACAGTAAGCGCGTTAAAAGAATGCAGTTCAATATATTAGGTACTAACTACTACTATCAACTTATTAGCTTTTACCCGTGACGTGGAATTAGGTATTAAAAAATCCCGCGGAAATCATTTTTCCGGGTTAGTTAAAAGGTAGCTCAACGTAACCATTAAGTTCGTTGCTGCGTGATTGAAAGACAAACCGATAAAAACACATTTTTGCATTTATAATAATAGGTAGGTATTACTAAAGACCCTTGTAAGTACCATCGATTAATATAGAATGGTAGGTACCTACACACGTGTCGACACAAGGCTATAGATAAACAACTTATAAAATACAAATTATTGTATATAGGTACATTAACTCTATTCTCTTCTATAAAATAGATTTATTCTCTTGGGGAATATCTTACTACTAAGTAAACGAATATCCAGAACTTACTATGTAGGCAGTAGGTAGGTATCGAAATCGAAATGTAATGATTGCTGAGTTTTTATGTTTCTAGTCATGGCACTTTTTAGATATTCCATTTAACACACCTCATATTCACCATTATGTTATAAAGTACCCGAGATTTCCTTCTTAAGTTCCGCTCAGAAGTTCTATCCCATTTAGCGCCCGTGTCGTGTGCAATCAATATCTTGGCACCCTCTAGTAGACGCGCGGCCAAAATGGAATACTTACAATACCAGAATACCGTTTGACTTACAGTTATATTTTCACCAGTGAAAGGAAATTCAGGTGCAAAAATGGTGCAATTTTAAATGATGTCGGAAGCAAGCAAGCGCGGCTCAGCGCGGCGCCCCCTAAACCCTGCGCCCGTGTGCGTTGCACACCCTGCACTATAAGTAAAGCCGGCACTGGTTCCGCTTAAAATGAAATGATTATCATCATCATCACAATTAAATGATCATTAAAAAGATATTACAATGACATCTTAAATAAAACCAACATTTGAACAGTTAATATAAATATATTTCGAATTATTCAGAGGCTTCACAATATTTGGAAGAAGTACTTGACAGCGTTCATTCGTTCCAATTTGACGTTCAGCGCATTAACCATACAATACGATAGTACCTACGCGACAAGGCAGAATTGCGGGCGATGACGGGGGTCCCCCGCATGCTTCGATAAGATGGTTGGGACGCATGCGGGGAACCCGGTCCTGTTATGCCCTCACCTGCCTTGTTATGCCCAGTACGTTTTGTATCACCATGTTCAAATGCTAATAGGCATGGCTTTATCACCTTTCGCTAACTTCGCTCGCAAATACAATAATGTTGATACCATAATGACGTTGTGAGCGAATTTTGTAGGAGGCAGAAAACCGTGGCAGTTAGCTTTTGAAAATGGTAGTGTTAAATAAACTGTAGATACAAGCGGATGCAGACGTCAGGTAAAAAAAGCTCTGGACAACAGTGGAGTGGATGTGTTCATACAAAATCGCTAAAAGCGAAAGGTTCATTGAAGAACCAATATCGCGGCGGCACAGACCACCACTCACTTCGTAACACTTGGCGTTCTTGGTGGTGGTTAGATCGACCAACCACCCACATCGCAGGCTTAGAGTTCTTTTTATCTGACGCAATTTATGAGAATAAAAGCAGACACAATTTATGCCGTTCCATCTACCAAACCTTGCACTATGGATGGAAAAGTTTTAGATTATAAAAAAAAATTGGTTTGGTTTGATTTCCCTCATCAGTAATTTGAAAGTCAGCTGCACCAACAGAGAAGACTGTGTATTTATGTTCCTAACTTCTTTTAGATCCAACTTGACTTCATTAAGTTCGCTGGAAAAGTTAATAATTTTAGTGTATATAGAACAATAAACTGCTGGTTTTAGTAAATAAATAAAATAAAAGTTAGCGTTTACTACAAAATTAAATACTTAAGTTTTTAATTTAAATTTTTTTTAGAATATTAGTCAACCTAAACTTGACTGATATTCTCCTCTCCCCTCCAAATAAGGGGAAAGCGTGTGTTAGGAGTGGGTACGACAAATCATCTCACGTTGTCGCGATAAATTAATTAATAAATTAATTATCGCATAAAATTATGCGATACTCTGGTCTACATTAGCGGTCAACTTGTTATTTGCTACCGACAAAGCCGCGATAAGGATTCGTGCTAACCAATTCATCACGATTCATCGCACTACTAGGCCACACTTATCGCGATAGTGCGACTATTCGCCGAATTCAGATAATGTGCTGGTTTAGCCAAATGTAGCCAATATTTCTAGTGGTTCGGTAAACGCAACGACAACTTGGTTACAAAATGTATTAGTAACAATGACAACAATAAAAGCTAACACCAATAAATGTTCCGTCCGTTACAGTAGACACTAGTGGAAAAAATTTCGACTAAAAGGTATATGCGCTAACATACTAATCTTGGTACTACATATAATACGGTTGAAATAAATTAGGAACAGGCGTATTATCTATTATGCCCCTGCTCCACCTGCGCCGTAACGTAAATTAACACGATAATAAAGGCATTACGCAGATGGGGCCAATATTTTACTGCGTTAAATGTGTTGTATCATTACTAATGATACAACACATTTATTTTTGATAAGGCGCTAATCCATTTGACCATCTACTAACATTAATGCAGATGGAGCAGTAAGCATTACTACAAATTTTTGCGCCAGCATAGTTATAAAAGAAAATAGTGCGCTTGCTTCAATAATTCAATACAACTCATACGGGCAATAATGAAGAAGTTCCTACTTATTTTAGTGAACAATTATTTTTTTCTAAAAAAAAAACTTTTTACTTATCTCATAATTCGGACATATTTATGACACTGGCGCAAAAATAAATAGTAAAAAAAAATACAGCCTAGAATCTGAAATTGGCGTCTTTCAAAGAAAATAAAACATTGAAAATGTTCACAAAATATCAATGTAGCATACCTATAATAATATATTTTACCTTAAATAATTGAAACTATATTGGTCGAATAATATTCCTTATACATTTTTTCAATAGTACAATATACGATTATGATTTGCACTGTTTTAGTTGTCGAGTATTAAAGATAGATTGTACAGTTTTTATCCAGTTTAGCAAGAACGTTATTATGAATGAAAGAAATCATAATTCAATACAGTAAAATACATCAGTGAGAACAAAGTTAGATACGCGTTAAAGATTGATACTTTATAGTAATTCTTGCAATTTACGAGGGCGTGAGCTTTACTTGTGCTTACGTCGTGTACATGCACATTGCGTGTGTGTGCCTGTCAGGAGCCTAGATGGGAGCGGTCAGGCGCGAGCAAGCTTCGACTCTCACTTATCACACACAACAATGAGCCACTCACCCTCGTGAATTGCAAGAACTAAGAATTGCAAGGATTATGACACTGTAACAATCATTTGTAGACAAATCTACACTTTTACACCATGTCTGGCTCTCAGCTATTTTGAGCCAAAAATTAGCACAAAAAATTTCACATGGAAAAAGATAAAGTTACATAAGTATGAGACAAGTAGGTATTCTGAGATACAAAGTGTTGTACTTATGATAACAATATATTTAATGATATTGATTAACTTTGTAGTAGATTTTCTGAAGGTGCGTCATATTATACAGAATTTTTAAAACTGTTCCAATAGATTTTTATTCTCAAAGTTTCATAGAAAAATATGTTGGCTATTATTTCAGGACATCACTTAATAAAATATAGGTTATGGTTATTGACATATAGGTACTAGTTAGCGCACAGGTATTGAAAAAAAATTTAATAGGTTTTAAAGTAATAATTCCTTTATTAATGACAGCAATTACACATACTAACTAATATAAAAAATGTGATCCAAGCGCTCTATTAAATGTTTCCTAGATATAAAAATGCAACACCATAGTAAATGGCTTGATCACTTACACTTTAGTTTTAATTCTAAAATTACCGTTATTTACATGCCTGTTTCTTCTAAATATCTGCATCTGAACAATACATTAAAACCTTATCAGCTATGTTCCTATTTTGTGCAATTGTTTATGCTTTTTAAAATAACGAAGCGGCTAGGTACGATTCCATTTTCACATAATTAAAAAGTAAAAATTGTCTATGGCATCGATGTCGATAGTACAAGCAATAACAATTGCACATTCCTTAGCAATCTTACATGTACTAACTTTACTTATATTAGGAGTGGATTTAGACAGTAATTAACCTATCATACCATTACAAAGAGCATTACCACACTATCCTATTCAATATGATTGTGGAAGTGTAAAAAGACGTTTTCGTACATGCCTTATATAGAAATGAATAGTGTGAAACTGCCGTAACAGTTCATTAAAAAGCAATCAATATCAGTACGAGTGTCGCATAGACAATCAAAGTTTTATTAGGCTTAATATCAAAAGAATAGAAGGCCGTGAGTCAATTAAAGCCTAAACCCATTATCACATTTTCCAAAAAATGTCTCCCAAGGACCAAATAGAAAAATTCATAACTTGGTCAATAATAATTGCTTAACTTAATAATTGTGCGGCATTTCACAGTAACCTTTAGTAGTTTTAATAAGAAAATTGAATATTATAGCTTGCTGATCGTACTGAAAATTAAATAAAACGAGATAAAATGTTACGGTACAAAACAACACAATAAATCTGGGAAACTTTGCTTTTCGGGGTAACATTGAAACTGGACATTAGACTGGGATTTTTACCGTAGGACAAATCTACCCCGATTAACGTAACAAAAACTCTGGTCAAAATTAAAAAGCATAGACATTGATCCTTAGTATATCATGGAAAAACCAAAGACAATATATTTATAATGGCCGAATAAAATCATAAAATACTTATTGCATAATATAATGTATTATCAAAAACTTGTTTTTTTATTTAAATTACATTTCATTGGACTGTCGTCTAGCTAACTTCGATATGTATGTATCTAACGCATTCCACGGTTGCTACAAAATTGCGCGTCGATGTAAAAATACATATTATTTATAATGTGTAACACGGATAACTCATTTATAACATTAAAACACATCAAATATGCTGGCAACAATCACTTTACTGCTACTTTGTGCCTTTTTATTCCATAAAAACATTAAGACAAAATCAACGTAGTTAATTTCCAAATTTATTAGATAATGTAAGCAGTTTATTTAAGTAAAAAGAAAGAAAATCTTAACCTCTTATAATTTTAACGTAAATAGTATAGAATACATTCGTTATCGCATTGGAAAACATTTAATACACATTACATATACGACAGTTTAAATATTTATACATAACATTTTTTAGCGAATACTGTGTATGTACTTACAGACACCTAATAATGAAATACAACAATTAATTATTGGGAACAAAAATAAGCAATAATAATAATAATTAATCAAAAAATATAGTAATCTCTGTCTAACACAAAAATTTCAACAATTCCACGTTTAAACACCAACACACCAAAGCCAAAGAGGATATTTTCTATAATATGTTGTTTGTGGTTGAAACAAAATGGCGGCGTAAAGGTGTTCGAGCAACAGTGTAGGAATGTATTTTAAATAGAAAGTGCCTTTTGCACGTTACGATATTTTCGCGCAATAAACGCGTTTCATCAACGCATCTCGATTACGCTTGCAAACAGAATAAGTAAATGACGTCACAGTATATTGAAAATAAAAGACGATTTCATATTCGTTCAAAAGTTAGGGCTTGGAGCGCAAACTTTTCAACGAATATGAACGAATGAACTTGAAACTAAAAACTAGGTTCACTTGACTTTGAATTACACTATCGTGTATAATTTGATTTAATGATTTAATCATCCAACGTTGTCGAGATTGAAGATCGTACTAAACGTTTCGAAATCTGATGCGTTTCGTCTGCGCGTGTAACGGTCGCAACGTGCAAAGGCAAATATAATGCTCGCGTTAAAAAAAGCACTCAAATGTGAATACTCGATAGTCGATACTCGATAAAAAACTTGGCATGTTCCCTTACTAGACAATGATGTCACTTAGCCATAGACAACTGTCAAATGTCAGTGTCGTTCCACAGATAATACAAAAGCGTTTACAATACACTCACACTAACCCACGTGACATTTATGTAACCCTTTACGGACAACTTTCGACGGCAAGAACGCGTGACGGCTGCAGCACGACAACAACTCAAGCAAGCAACACGGTTCAGCAGTATGACGTTTATTATATTACAATTTCTAGGTGCTTGCTGCTTTCACACGTAATTCTCTGTCGTGACGTGGTGCTGTCGTGACGCATCGCTACCGTCTTGATTTTGTTCCGCGCGGGGCTTCAATGATGCGTATTTAACAGTTAAGAACTAACATCTATTGTATTGCATTAGTTTGCAGTCCATGTTTTAATTTTAGTTCATACAGCACTCTGGTGGTACGATGAAGACGGATCGTTTGGTGCGCTCTATTTTATTATAGCTAGGCTGTTTTACACTGGCGTCGAACTTCGTCTACTCCCTCTGAAATAGAAAACTATCATGAAATTCTATTTATTTAATGAAAACAACACAAAAAATTAATGCATAAATAAATGAAAAGAACAACAACTACTCTTAGGTTAAATTTAATGGAATAAATATAAACATTTACTTAGGTTATTGTTAGAGACTGTTGTAGTTGACAACTTTAATGTGTCACTTTGACATTTTATTCTGTTTGACAGCTGTCACAGACTAATTATTTTTTTCGGCCTACAATAATTCAAAATCAAACATGTCCACCATTTTCAGAAAATAAAAAATAATTTATAATTCAGTGATTCCTTTTATTTAAAAACATATAATTAATTAACTAAGTCTAACCTTGAGGTTAATAAAAAGTTAAGTTGTTAATAAAAAACACATTAGCTAGGAGATAGAAAATTCGTACAAAGATTTCGCTTGGCCTCGCGCTTCACCTTGGCTAAAATTCTAAAAAAATAAATTTTCGCATTTATAATATTAGTAGGATTATTTATTATTATGTGGTACATACCCTGACGCGTCGCAATCCTTACAGTATCGAACACTTCCGCTTCACCTTGACGGGCTGCACGGGGCACAGCACGGCGCGGATGGCCTCGTCGAACACCGTCTTCAGCCCCTTCTGCGTCAGCGCCGAGCACTCCAGGTACTTCACCGCGCCGATCTCCTTCGACATGCCTAGCCCCTGGTGACAACACCCATCATCATCATCGGCAATAGCAGCAGGAGCAACAGCAACCCATTAAACGCGGATAAATCCGAAAAGTCAGAGGCCCGGGATCGAAACCGCGACCCTCCGAATATAAAAGTAAATAAATCTGTTTGGTTTCTTTTTAATGGCTGCCCGACTTCAACATACGTAATCAAGGCTAAAGCTTGTGCATTAATCCTTCAGCATCACGATTGTGGAGTTGGGACTTGGAGTTCAAAATTAAATACTATAAATTATACTTAGTACCTTAAAGGACTGACTGACAAGGCATATAATTCCAATATTATGTAGTTCAAGTAGGCCATCTTGTAGCTCTTATGACAAGTCAAGATTCTATCACCGGTTCGAAAAGTGTATTCTACCGAGAAGAGCTGGCAGTTACGTAAATCATAATTGATACTTACAGACGTATAAATAATGGGTGTTAATTTTTTGTCCTTCAGCTTTTCAATGGTGTCCTTGTCTTCGCGGAGATCGAGTTTCGTTCCGACCAGGATGATGGGCGTCGATGGGCAGTGATGCCTCACTTCCGGGTACCACTGGAAATTCATAGTGACACACGTTAGAATAAATAAATATCAATAAAAATACATGTAAATTGTATGTGGATAGTAATGAAATGAGTGAGCTATGGCTCGGAGTACCTACGTAGAATAACCAAAGTAATCGAGATAACTCGAGCGAGTTATCTCGATTACTTTGGTTACCACATATTTCCACTTGAACTTAGCGAGTCGCGAAGTTCAAGTTGAAATATGTGGGACAAATGATACGAAGAAAATGTTTCTTTCGAAGACCACGCTAATTAAGATGTTCATACCGTGTTAAGAAATCGATCAAAAATACATTTCAGCCAATGGTGGAAGAGAAGGATGGTGATGTTCTTTTTTTAAAAAAAATTATATTAGCGCATGACTGCGATCACACATGACAGTAAGTGAAGATACAGCCTAAAATGGAACGCGCTTGCCTAGAAAACTGAGTCATTATCATAAAAATTTCGATCCAGCAAAATTTAGATTTCTTGTTGTTTGACACAGGGCCGTCGATATATCGATGTTCTAATTTAATAATTAATATCCAGGATTTTACGAGAATTTCGTGGGCTGGGTAATATGGGATGGAAGCCCGTTATCGGTGTTTTTAGGGTATGAGACGATTAAACGTTGATGGTGTTACCTTTGCCCGAACGTTCTCGAAGGAGGCTGGGTTGACGAGTGAGAAGCATATGAGGAACACGTCGGTCTGTGGGTAGGACAGGGGCCGCAGTCGGTCGTAGTCCTCCTGCCCGGCCGTATCCCAGAGCCCCAGGTTTATGGGCTTACCGTCTACCATCACATTTGCGGAGTAATTGTCGAATCTGAAAGGATAATACAAATTGTGTATGAAAAATTGGAATATACCATACGTACTACTAGCTTATGCCCTTAGTATTTCTGCGATTTTTAATACCTTGAAGTTTATTTTTTTAGACTAAATCTAAAAATTAAAGATCTAATTTTTGAGAGTGAACAATTGTACTAATTGTAGGCCTATGATATTATGATATAATAATCTCTGAATAATCACATCTTATTGATTTCGAGATTTTTAATTTTGAGGCTAATAAAGAAAAATTGTTTTTAGACATTGAAAAACTGAAAGTCATATCAGCAAAATTTCTACTTTTTGCTGTTTGAAACAGCGTCATCGATATTCTTTATTAGTTAATTAATAACTAGGATTTAACGAGATTTTCGTGGACGTGGTAATACAATGTTATGTGTGGTAAAAGAAATTATAACCTGCCGCACTAGCCATATTACGTCCTATCCTTTCAGAAGGGAAGCAAGCGTGATAAAAAGTTTGGGAGCCCCTGCTTTAGCGTGAGCGATCGTAGAAAGAGACGACACATTATTTTGTAATATGGCTAGAGCGGCTGTTAATATTTAGACATGACCCTAATTCTCGTTTACGAGCATAATTGTATGATAACATGTTGTGACGGCATTCAATACTTCCGTCATGATTAAGGCTTCTCGAAGTAACAGGTGGCCACGTTCGCAGAAAATATCGTCACAGGATCTCGTACGTGTTCAAGGCAACGATGACTAACAACTACCTACATAGGATAGTATTGCAAGAACTGCAAACTAGTTTTATTAATATCTTGCTACCAGATGCTTATAGTACTCCATACTAATATAAATGCAAAAATATCTCTGTCTGCTTGTTATATTTTTCACAAAACCGCTGAAATTTGGATGGCAAGGGGATTTTTTTAAATTCATCTCAAGATGGCCTTTGACTACGATCTAAGATGGCAACAGGCTAACTTAGGAGTGGGTATACCTGTTTTAATTAAACTCATACCCCTGATCGGTTTCTACCATTCGCCATTTCGTCCTAGCTTGTGATCTACGAATAAAAATCCTGTGGGAAACTCCTAGAAGTACTTTAGTACTTATAGAAGTACTTTAGTACTTATAGGAGTTTCCAATTCAAAATTCACGCGGATGAAACCACAGCAGAGAATGAAAGAAATATACGCATGTCTGCGAGCCTACAGGTAGATCAACCATTTGTTTCGCTCGTGTTTGACAAAAGCGAAACCATAGCAAAACTTACTATGCATCTATTTCCTTCGTTTCGGTGGTATAAATCTGTGGCAATGAGACATCGCTCAATTATTTTAAAAGCTGAACTGTGTCCGTTGTTTTTTTTTTTCAACTTTGACGAAAAGCAGAGCTTAGATTATATAGAGGTGCCGCGAGAAAAATTCGATCCCACGAGAAAACAAATAGTTCATAGGCTAAAACCAAAAAATGAGGCAAAATAAAAACAAACAAAAATGGTATGCATTTTAGAGTACCTAATATGCATTTTGCAGAGGCGTGAATTCCCGCCTTGCTAGCAATCAAGTCAGATTTGTGTCAAATCAAATGCGGGTAGTTCAGCAAATTGGGTCACTACTCGGGGGAGGCTCCAGGCTCTGGCTGTACCTAGCCAACAAAGAGATGTCATAAAACAGATCTAAATCTCGGTGTAGGAGTTAGTTTTCTAAAATACCACGGGTAACCAAGTGACTCTCCAGGTCTTTAACAATATCAAAAAAAAAAAACACGACGATCCGTTGCTCTATTAACGTTGCTATATTATCTGAATGAAATACAAAGCCACAAAAAAGAAACCTTCGCATT
Source organism: Hipparchia sbordonii (assembly GCA_038048805.1). Lineage (NCBI taxonomy): Eukaryota > Metazoa > Arthropoda > Insecta > Lepidoptera > Nymphalidae > Hipparchia > Hipparchia sbordonii. The sequence goes on along the minus strand of CM076109.1, from coordinate 11,187,602 downwards.
TGTAATATTAGTGAGAATAATTAAACAAGGCAGAAATGAACAAACGGAAACGCAAAACACTAGAAGTAATTCATCAGGACACGCTTCAACGAAAAAGGCAATAATATAAACAAACTTTATGAATAAAATCTTGATCCATACTTACACTGTTGGTATGTATTCCCCGGGGAAGGCATTTGTGGTGTAACTGATGAGGAGACAGGTTTTACCGACAGCTCTGCGGACAAAGAAAATAATTTCATATAGCTTCATATTATCTTCCAAGAAAGGAAATGTAATGATCGTACAGTCTATGTTTTTTACGAATAAAAACTCTCCCAAGTTTGATTTATAATCAGTCCATAAAAAACCCAAAGATGGAATTCGACTAGAAATTCGACAGAAGCCGATGGTATAATAAACTAGTAAAGATAATAAGGTTAGGAATTTTTTTCTCCTAGCGCCGTCTTTTATTGGAGGTGGCAACCATTAGGACTATCTGCACCTTAGACGATGCTGCACGGAGTAGGCATCGGGTACTTTTCTAGAACCACTGGCACATGTTTTTAAACCAACATGTTCTCCGACTGAGTCAGGTGGTCTTTGGCTAGCTTTTTTCCCTTCAATTCTTATAAAGTTATAATTCTTATAAAATTTCAGAATAAAGAAAACAAAATACACAAAAATTGTTATAAAAATAGCAAAAGAAAAATGTAAAATCGAGATAGTGACATGATTTAAAAAATAAGAGTCGAATTATATAATTTGCAAGGATGAGTATCCTCGTAGATACTATATAGTACATAGATACTATGCAGAAATTAATCAACGTTTACTAAAAAGGATGATAATAATAATAATAGGCGAAGCAGATGCTCAAATTTTGAAAATAATCAAAAACATTTCAACATTTACTAAAAAGGATGATACTATAGGCGAAATTGCAGCTGAAATTTTGAAATCTGTAGTGTTCATTAAACCGAGGATTTATTATGAGACGGATCCACGGTTTAATGAATGAATATTATGACTCATACTTTTTATACTATTCCAGAATTGCGGATGCGGAAGACTTTTATAATGACATGTACAGAAGTAAATTCGACGGTATTTCACTTGAAGGTTTAAGGTACCATATAAAAAGTTTGAAACAGTTCTACACTAGCAATACAGAATGATAAGAAGACATAAACTTTTATATGATTACCTTGTTCTTAAACGTTTTATAAACATGGGAAACGTTCGATAGTCTTTATCGCGTAACAGCACTAGACAGCGGGTAACATACTTTTCTAACGTTCAGGGACCAGCGAATCATATGTGCAATCATGTTAGCGTCGATAGACATATAGAGATAACACGAGAAAATGGGTAGACAAAAGTTTCTCGTTGCACGCATGTTAGCCCTGCAGGTACAGAGAAAATATCAGTAACTTTAAAAATACATTGAGGTAAATGTATAATGTAGGTACATCGATTAATCTTCTGTATAGAAATTCTACATTCTGTTCACTTAAAGCAAATGAATTCAAATCTTTAAGTACGGCAAATTGATTATGATAAAATCAATATCTTGTGAGTTTATAATGCTGTCTCTTAGCATAATTTTCTTAGATTAACTATCTTGTTACTCGAAACAAATAAGAGCTGCAGCTTGATAATTCAATTGTATAAGATTCTCGTGATATTTCGATTTTCATTCTCAAGACCTCTCACGATGCCAACGATATTGGCAATTGCGTTTCGTATTGAAGCTATCGAAATGCTACGGAATACTTTAATGAAACCATTGGAGTAGCGACTCGACACACCGGCCTAATTTTATCGCAGCCTCGACGAAATTACACAGTAGGATTACAAACGATGCAAAAATAACGCTCTTGGTAGCTAGGCTGACCTAAAAAAAACGTGATGCTCAAGCACGTTTTACACGTCGCAAGGATGAAGGATGTTTTAAACAGAGGGTTGCCATATTAATAGTCAGCGTCACACAAAATTAATAGTGTATATTTAAGGACAACGCTTCTTGCTATTGGCAGATGGCCAATCTTATCTGATTTCTTAATGAACCTTGTATAAAACAGTACCTTGACTGGCTAAGTGGCTAGCAGACAAAACGCAGCCTTGAGTAATTTCCAGCACTTTTTCACAAATTCTATCAGTTCTTCGAATTGCTCATTAGCTCTTAAACACTACTCACGACTCTTCAAATGTGTCAGTTACTCTGGTTCTTCTGCGGATCCTAAATTTAGATTTTATTTCGAAATAAACACGAGCTGTTTTTTTGCGCCTGGTGGATGAAGTTTCCAGCTCCTGGTCCATTCAACTCCATGGTTTTAAATATAAAACGCAAGCACTTCGTAGAAGTACGCTCAGGTTTTACGAGCTCGTATAAAATTTATAAACACTATCTAGTTACTCGACTATAGCCCATTATCTGAGAATGTCAATCTCGTTGACTCGGTAGAGACGCTTTAAAATAGTTTTGAGAGATTGTTTCGAAGATTTTCAACCTATTGCTTCTTCTGAGAAATTACTGAACAACGTAGGCCGAAAACATAATTCTAGGAAGCAGCCGAAAACCATTAAGAACATTCTTTAAAATGCCTTTGGTAAAAAAAATGAGTTTTAACCCAACATTATCATGGTACTACTGACAAAAATTTCTGAATTCCGATTAAAAATAAAAATGCAGTGTATTTTTAAGTATTTCAGACACGTATATACTAACCTATATTTTGAAAATTTTGGCATCGATTCAGAAACAATAAAAATATCAGCAACAACACAACGAAGATTGAAATTCCTAAAGACAATAATAAAATTTACCTCACAGACAATGTAGACTACATTTTATTATATTTTGCACAAGACTATTCAAAGCATGCTATTTCAAAGCATGGAATGAAATTAAAAAGTTGTACATAATTGTTAAAGAATTTCTCGTGACTCCCGCAAGCAATAAAATCAAAATTAATTCGAGAACTCACAATGAGAAGGGAAAATTTAGTGTAGGTACACAACAAATCAAAAGATAAAAATGATTGAGACGAGGACTTTGCATTCCGTAAAGTGTTGTTACGCAGTTTCAATCATACTAGATACGAGTATATTACACAAGAGCGACTTGATGGATTACCGTAGCTCTTATGACGAGTAGCATAAAAGTAATATTACAATGTATAGGTTGTATGCATGTCGCGTGTATGATATTCATCCCTCGTGTCACATTGAATACGACATCCTGGCAGATACCAATTAGGGTTGATTGGTGTGTAAGTGATAAGGGCTTCCATTTGGTAAGAATATTACTCATCCAATTTAAAATACGAGTAAATATAGTTGAACTACTTCAAATACAGTACCATAATGAAGTAGATATTGATGCTTTACTTTTACAAGGACTACTTTACTAGTTCCTGCAGAAGAAGATGTAACTGTGAGTTTGGATTGAAAACTTATACTACCTAAATTTCCACGTAAAATATGTGTATGTCAAAATGCTGTACTTCTAGTAATTACTCACTAGTCACTACAGATTGAAGGGATCGGGTTAAAAAATAAACAAGGGGGTCTCTATTGAGTACTTTCATTGTTTAAAAAACAACATAATGTAGAAAGTTCCGTGGAATACAATGTTATATCAGTTTTCCTTCGCAAACAAACTTCTGTGATTAAAGAACAAAGTAAAGCAACGAAAAAATAAGCAAAAGCACACGAACAGGATAGATTCAATCGATGTTATAATGCTATTTGGCTAAAATTAAAGTTAAGGTTGATCAGAGAAGAAGGTCTAAAAGGTCAGACGATGTTAAACACAAGGTTTTCCTTAGTTTGCATTTTCAAATCAGATATTTTTTTGCTTGAAAATATTTCCTTGTTATTAAAAAGCGATAAGAAAATTTTTACTTACATTCACACGATGTAGTTATGTTTATGGTAAGTTTTGTAGTATTTACATGTACTTTACTTTGTTACAAATTGATAAAGTTCGTGACGAGGGATGATTGAATATTACCATGCTGATAACGGTTTTGCATCTAAGGTGTAATAAATTATGCAAAAATTGGACCGGAACCTAAACTGTACTTACTGTGTGAATCTCATTGTTTATTCATTAGAAACATAATAACGGGACCTTCTACAACGCATACATTAGTATAACCAGAGAAACTTACATCAGAGTATTTTTCTCAAACGAACATAGTGTTTTACTTCACTCTTTCCTGAAATCTCTTCATATGGGGCTCTTTTCAATTTTGTTATAAGGAAATATGAATTGTGTTTGTGTCACTATTGTAATTATTAGTTTTCGATGTACTTCTTTCGCTTCTTAGGAGTAACGGCTTCTTCTTGCAGTCCCTGTATCACTTTGACCGTCTTCGATCTAATGTGCAGCCAGGAACAATAATCTCATTTCATTTATTCATTTATTTAATTCATAAAAAGATACAAACATACAGTGGCCGGAGTCTTCTTTTAAGTATGAAGTACATGTGTTAGAAGACTCCGCTCTTCCAAAAGTCGTATAATTGTCGATATTGCAAGAGTTCCTTTTAAAAACGGCCTTCCTAATGGCAACACATCAGAGTTTAGATGTAGCGCATGTCTCTTTTATCTGGTTTTCCCAAAACCTCGGGCTACATCCGTGAAGTCCTATTTCCTCAAATCTTGACCATGAGTTTCTCTATGCTCCTCGCGTATTGACCTTGCAATGACCGAAATCTTCGAGCCGTTTCCTTGAAAAAGCCCATCCTCATCTTTTAATTTCTTCAAGACTAAAGGATAAGATATAAACCACTCCAACTTACTTAAAGGCAACCCTAATAAAACGTCTGGCAATAAAGTGTCGTCGATTGTCCATATTATAACTCCGATATTCGTGAACTCTGGCGTCGATGGGATATATGCTATAGACTATTTGCGGACTGGTTTAATTTTACCATTACCATCATATTAGCGTGATGTATGGTGAAGTATGACGTTGGTTTTTTATGCAAATGATCTAGAGTCTAGACTTTCTTAACAGTCAATGTGAAATCATCCTCATCGCATATAAAACAAGAATAAATTAAAACTGTTGTAAATAATCATAAATGAACAAAATTAAGCAGAAGCACGACGCAGATAATGAAGTTTGAAATTATTTGTATGGAATCCAATGTAACCACTAACCAGGCACTATTGTCGTATGCACTCGTAGCACAAGCTTTCCGCTTATTTGGAGCGGATAAAAGAAACTTAGGCAACTTCAGGTTGGCTAATATTCTTTAAAAAAAAACCAGGCATTAACGTGATAAAGTAAAGCAGTAAAGCGGCGCATTTTTAACTGAAAATTTATTTGATTAATATACCCAATTTAGATTGGAGTACTAGCATGGAGTTTTACACAAAGAAAAAACTTTTCTTAATCTACGAAGTCGTAATTGACATGTAGGCAACACACAAGTCACTAGTCAACATATCGATGAGTCATATACAAAAACATAATAGTGTGTACACGTAGACACTATTGACTAAATAACCGTTCCGTATGAATCACGGGTCGATGAAAGCATTTAGTAGTTCTTTCGTATTTAAAGAAAACAATGATTCAAAAACATAATATTTATCTTTCAGCCCATTACGCTAATGGATAACGAGTTGATGACATATATAGCACCGGAGTCTTCAATTTGGACTAATTTCCAAACATGTCACAATATAATGACTTTTTCTTCATATATTATTTGCTTAACTAATTGCTTAACTTTTAGCTGAGCGAGAGTACGGTTTACAGATCTCTACCTATTTCCATGTAAAAATAAAGTAAATCAATTTATCCGTTGCTACGTGTTAGAAGGACAAAATAACAAAGAAACACATTAACAATATTAGTTTGGTTGTGAATGAATCCACTCAGATACATGTTTTTTGCCACAAAATAACTCGGTAAGTCGTAACTTCGCTTGCCCCAAGTTCAGAGTTCAAGGTACAAACAAAGAAGATTGTCTCAAACTCGAAGTGGCAACGTACGGCTGCGATGAATGACTACATGCATAAATACTACTATTACGTTAGGTGTTTATTTTTGAACGCGCGTAACTCTCCCGCTATGTGATTTCGCGACCCTTTTGTAACAGCTTGCCTCTCCGTTTACGAAACAAAACATTTATAGCCGACACTCTGTCTGGCTTTTATAGCTTAAATTGTACGTAAATTTTATATCGCTTAGAGCAGAAATAGATGTTTAAATTGATATTAGTTTAATTTTCAATGCCGTATCGATGTAGCCTATTAAGATAGTTATCATTTTGGTTTTATTTGTTTCATGTTTATTAATTAGTTATCGTCTTTAACTTACAGAGTTTTTTCAAGATGAGTCGGTACTTAGGTTCTTCTGCAGTAGGTAGATATCATTTATGTTCCACTTTCAAATACTAATCTGCAGTTTATTATAGCTTTTAGTCTGGTTTTTTTATACCTATATAGCTTTATAAATGCGAAAGTAACTCTGCCTGCTATATATATATGATCGAACCGATTTCGATAAAATTTGGGGATGAAGTGGTTAACTAGTTCTTAATTTAATGGACGCAGGACCTTTAAAATATGTATGCAAGTTTTTTTATTCGATGACAAGATAGTCCTCGACTGTGATCTCACCTGATGGTAAGTGAATGGCGAAGTAAGGCTAAATAACATACTTAATGTTTTCACATTAACTTTATTTATCGCAGACTTAATAATATTATTAGTGTTTGAAAGTCGCCTACGTCAATCGATAGACAACAACAGCGGTCTGTTTGTCCCGGAAGTTTCCGATAGCGATGTCCAATTTCATAGTTTGTGACTACTGACTAGTGACTACCTAATAGTCTTGACCTAGCATTTTCCGGTACATAAACAACTGAAGCCAATAACTACCTACTGCTTGTACAAAACACTTGAAACCTACAGTCAGTAAGATGTGGAACACTCTTCCAGCTTCCGTGTTTCCTGCCACTTATAATTTGAGTAGGTACCTTCAAGGCAAGAGTGAATAGGCATTTTCTAGGCAAGCGCGCTCCAACCTAGACCTCATCAGTGCTATCCAGTATTGATTGTCGTCAAACGCAAGCCTATTTCGGATTAAAAAAAAAAGTCAATTAAGATTGAATTTTTTTACGAACATAAAAAGTAACACTGTATAGCATTATGATGAAGGTACATAGAGAGCATATTCAGTTAAATGGAAAAATGTTGGTAAGTAATGAATCCATTTGTACGGTCTACATTATTAAACATTTTTTTTAAAGAATATTACCCAAGTTGAACTTGACTTATATTCTCCTGTCCCTTCCAAATAAGCGAAAAGCTTGTACTAGGAATGGGTACGACAATAGTGCAAGGGATGGAGCTCGAACTTGCGGCCTTTGAGTTTTCAGTTCGCAACTTTAATCGTTGGGCTATTGAGGCTTAAAATTGACATACTTACCTAATTTAAAGATAAATTTTTGTAGAGAACTTTTAGAAAAGCATTGTTTAATTTAGTTTCACACCTCATTTTGTATTTCAGGATATATTATGTAGGTCGCAGGAGGTTTTGAATGAAGCGAGCGTACAAAACTGCGGTGAGTGAACCTTTTTTTGGTCAAAATACTAGGATTTCGAGCAAAAACTGATTTCATCATAATCCATTGCTATGCCAGCGATACAATTGCAAAAAAATTATAATAATTCAAATACATTGTTTCAATAGTGCTCGAGTACTATTGCAATTGCCAATTATTATAGGCATATTCAATATTGCTTGAGATCACAGTGAAAAAAATAAATAAAAAATAACATTAACAATTACATCAGGGTCCTATTTCATAAAACCGGACAGGTCGACAATTTGTCAAAAATGACGTAATTTGTCAGATTGTCAAATAATAATTAATTGTAGACAGGAATACAGTGGTAATTGACGCTTAATTTTTGAGCGTTTCATACAACCATTTTCTTTACAATTCTAGTAAAAAACACCAGTACCACTAGTAGAAGCACACCTTTGTGTTGCCCACAAACGCCGACACAAGTAATCTTAGCGTGGAATCTGTACTATTTCAACTCTATAACAATGTTGCTTGATAACATCAGCTAACGGTCAACTGACAACTCCGTCTTCAGCCTTTGAAACGTATTTAACGTCGATAGTCCTATGTCCATACAAAATAAAATAGATAAAACGCCTTTAGCACACTGCACTACAGCGAAATCATATCAGCGCAACGAAAAAGATAGATACAAAGTAAATTATCTGCTTTAAAACAGACACACTACTGGATAAATTTCTTCTTGCATATACGTCAACAGGGCTCGCTCTTGTGCCACCTGTATCCAGCGCCTCCCTGCCTCTTTATATGATATCGTCGGTTACCTAGGGCGGGATCTGCCAACACTGCGATTTCAGGTGCGGGTCTTCATTCCAGCACCTTGAGACCACAAATACCATGTGATTTCTTCGAACTATGTATATTTCATTACTTTATTTATTTCAATGGAAGGTACAAAGTCTTCTTACGACATAATGGAACCAGAACAGAATAAGTGTACTAATAAACAATTAAATCAATAGAACTACGTTGTTTTAGATTAATTGAACGACCTTGTGGCAATAAACTTTAATGGCCTTTGTATTTCCAGTTTTCTAGAACAACGATTTGAAACTTTTAACCCGTTCTGTGAATAGCATGTGAACTGGTAATTTTCATGATAGTAATAAACAGTCAGAAAATCCAGTTTTACAAGCAAATTCTGCAAAAAATCAATATCCTTACTTACTTATCACATCACATCACACTATATCCTACTTAATAATTATTGTAAAGGTTAAAGTTTGTGTGTGTGTGTGTGTGTGTGTGTGTGTGTTTGTGTTTGTGTGTTACATACATATATTTGTTATTCCTTCACATCACAACGAATGAACCGATTTCGTTGAAAGGAATAGAGATACCTCAAATCAACGATTAACACATAGGCTATGTTTTAAAATTAAAGAGCTCCCGCGGGAATTAAAACCTTAATCCCCAGTAAGGACATCACTAGTAATATGTATTGTAAAAGTATTTGTTTGTTGGTTTGTCCTTCAGTCACGCAGCAAATGTGTTGTGATGTGATATAGTTGAGGCCTTGGAGAGTGACATAGACTCCCGTTTATCCCGGAAAAACAGAGGTTTCCAGCGGTATCCTTATATAAAAAACAAACTCCATGCGGACGACGACGTGGGCAAGAACTAGTATTTTCAAGATCCCTGTGGCAAAGAATACCTAGCACTAGAATAAGACCTGTACTAGAATCAGAAACATTATTATTCTGCATAAAAATAATACAGATTCAACAAAAAAAATAACCTTCAGAACATCTTGCTAAGCTTCGGTGTTGAAACTGTAGGTATTTTTGCCACTAATTTTATCCACGCTACATAACTAACTATAATAAAATTATAACCCTGCTTACCCAATAAAAACAGAGATAATCCTCAAAACGCGTTGGTTTTGTTCGAATTACATTAATTTTACCTATTTGTTTGCTGAGAATAATAAATTATATGTATTTACTGAACTAGCGGATGTCCGCGACTTCGTCCGCTTCTTCAATTCACAATCGACAGTTCCTAAATACCCACAGCCCACAGTTTAGACTTTAGGTGGTCAGAACCCCTGCAGCATTATGATAGAGGAGTTGGAACCCGAAATTTTTATGGGCGCATCTCGCAAATATTTTGTATCCATTAAAATAAGACTACATTTCCTTCATATAAATAAACCCTGATCGAAAAGCTGTTCTTAGAATTCCCTAGAGAAAATACGTAATTACAATTAGAAATGTCTGTAGTTTTGTAAAAGGAAGTCAGTCGTTTTGTGGACTTGAAAGAGGAGATTAATTAAGCACATGTGACCTCATTGTGGACTTAATTGAAAGGATTAGAAATTGAGTTGACCTTTCTGGTAAGGAACAATGTAAGAAGAATAACACAAGGTAGGAAATCATATCATAATCACTGGTGATACGCAATATTTGAAGAGAATTGATCTAGAGTCTAGACTTATTTCCCCGATATAGTTATCCTTACTAATATTATGCGAAAGTGTGTTGGCTTGTTGGTTAGTCCTTCAATCACGCTGCAAAAGAGCTACAGATCGACGTGATTTTTTGTATGGATGTAGTTGAGGACCTTGAGAGTGACATAGGCCATCCCGGAAAATCGGAGTTCTCGCGGGAATTAAAAACTAAATCCAAGCGGACGAAGTCGCGGGCATCAGCTAGTTAGTAGGTATAATGAATATATAATTATATATATGGTTGGAATTTTCTTTTATCCAAATAAACTTATTGAAAAGATTTCCGATTCGTCAAGTAAATGTTGGCACATTAAATAGTTGTCCTCAACTAACCTGCCCATAACTACTGCTATAACTAGAATATTTATTGTATGTACCTACTTGAATCATTTAAGTTTTTGAACGCAAAGAACTTTTTGCATTCAGTATTTAGATGCAAAAGCTGTGCAATTTGATCCGTTCATTGAGGGAACAATACGTAATGCGGAGTTTTAAAAGCTATTCAGAATTCAGTGCAAGCCCTAAAGCAGGTCTCAAGCAATTAAATCATCGTTCTTAATTTTATTTCTTTGTTTAGGAAACTTTATACATTCCCTGCCATTGCAGCAAGAGCTGAATCTTTTATTACGAGTATGTAAATTCATTTAAGAGATCCTTTCTCCAGTCTGAGTACTAGCTGATGCCTGCGACTTCGTTCGCGTGGATTTAGTTTTTAAAAATCCGTGTCCAACATCAGATCAGCTCCATCATCCGATTTACACATATACATGTAAAATTTCAGCTCAATCGGACATCGGAAAGTGATTCTAATTCAGCTTGCAAGATTTGATCTAAACACGCATACATACATTGCAAGTTAAATACAAGCTTGTACTAACAACGAGCATCAATCCTAGCTCTTCAACTATAACGCAGCCACTGCGTGTAATTGTAATGCCACTCAACTCAACTGCACAATGAGTAATGTATGCGTCATGCGTGTTCCCATAGAACAACGTTCGTAAACTCCAAGGGATCCTAATTTTAGTAGATCCGAATAATCTATCGTTTAGATTTCAAAAATAATGAAGAATTTTCTTTAGGCTTTGGAGTAAGTTCATCAGTCCATCGATCCTTTTCCTTAGTGGATCGATTGCTAGTAGACTGGAGACCACGCATTGGAAATAAAACATTTGGAAAGTACTTGGAGGAAACTCGCTCAACGTTATGTATATGAGAAGGCTTGTATCCAACAATGGGTAAGGAAAGGCATATGGGAAGAGGAAATAGAAGCAAACGTTAGTACACTCCCGAGATTTTTTTTGGTCTCATTGGAATATTTATTAATAGAAGCAAATTCTTAATCAACGAACAGTGAAGCGAGGTCATTTTTGATAACGAGCTACCTACGTAAATCTTAATAGAAAGCGATACCTATTCATTATTATGTAAGCTGACGTCAAATTATATTTCATCTGTGCCGGAAATTATGACGTGGGTATTATACGAGGCAAAACCAGTCACACTATTCTGAACACAATAAGTATAATTTCGGCTCCGATTGTCGAGTACGGGCGAAGCGATCACTTACCGCTGCTATTATTTCACACCTTTGTTTCTTATCGATTAAAGAACGGAACAATACAATTGTGTGGGCAAACAGTGCCCGATAGTGTTCGATCTCTTCTGACGCAAACATATTTTGAGGGTAATCTCAAAAATGAATCGGTCACTCATTACGGTAGGAACTTATCGGAGAACTTATCGTAAATAGCTATAATTTAAAGTTTGTCGCTCTTATTCTAGAGCTTTTTATACAACAAATTATTTAATAGAGTAAGGTAACAAATACCTTACTCTATGAAAGGGTTTGTTGTAATCATAAAAGCTCGTAACTGTTGGTGCTCAATCTACCTCTAGTTCAGAGATTTTATGTACGACCTCCTCCTCCTCTCATGGTTACCTGGTAGAGATTGCTCTGTTAGCAATAAGGCCGCCTTTGCATGCGTAGTTTTAAGTTGTATTCAATTTTGTTTCTTTTTTGTGTCTATCTACGACCGGAAAAAAGGTGAAAAATACTGGTATAGATACGAAAAAAACTCATTGCACTAGCAAAGCAACTTTCAATCAGTAAGCTGTTTATTTGAGTAGTCAAGCACAATCGGGTCGTTATAATATTATGTATTTGGAAGGATAATGTTGTAATTAGGTAGGTAGGTACTTTGTTTATCTAAACGGGAACTATTTAAACCATACTCCTAATAAAGGAAAAATAAACATTAACAAATATTAACTTATTATGTAGTTAATATTTATCTACAATTTCGCAACAGCAAAAGTTAATTAAATTATTATTTTTCACGGAACTAATTAGAGGGGTTATAATATAGCCTCCAATTAACATTGAGGATGGTTACACTATCGTTAGCCCTTTTAAGGGTCTGTAATTAAAATACAGCATACAAGAAAACAGATAGGCAATGGGGTTCAAACTAAAGTGATCTTTAATGTTATCGTAATAAAAACTTGATCTCCATTATTTAAGTGACAAATTGCTGAGTATATTATGCTGTTAACACTAAACACTCAGGATTTATGTCCCAGATAAGGATGTGTCGTGTGTTTATTGCTTATCAGAATAGCAGTCGGAACCTTAGATAGGACGTACATAAAAACTGTTGATAAGTAGCGAAACAAATATTTTAGAAATTACTTCTAAATTAGAGCTCCTAGACCAGTAGAAGCACGAACGTTTTAACTATCGAATAGTAAAGGTGAAATTAAGATCAGCAAGAAATTTTGTAAAAAAATGTCAGAAGCACTCCTGTCATTTTCATATAAAATTTCTCGCTGACGTTAACTACATTATGTTAGTACATACGTATGTATTAAATACATAATTATTATTATACAGCAAGGCTTACTGTGTCTAAGCTCCCAAAGTACAAAAAAAAAATCGGAGATAATACGAAAAGAGTAGTAATTCCGAAGATAATACGACAATAATCATCAAAATTCATTACACAAAACGCTGTTTGAACGCTTTTTACGAAGCGGAACGGTTCCGAGGAAACAATAAGCTTTTTACGAATGGTATTGGAAAAAACAAGCTCACTTTGCGAAACAAAAACAAAATCGATCGTTATTCACTTGGTTTAACGATTTACGGAACATTAGCTCTCAGGATATCCAAAGGGGATTTCGAATGATTGGAGTTAGACGGGCGACAAGATTATCGATGAACTATAATATATATCTAAGCCTGGCAATACACGTCCGATTTTGTTTCCGATTGTCTGATCAGGCAACCGGATCGTATTTACTCGATACACATCCGATTTTTCCGTCAGGCTTTTTCTGAACTCAGTCGTTCCCGAGCTATCATCCCGAGTGCTTGCGTTTGGAGCAAAGCAGAAGAAAAGAAGATGGATGACGAGTTAATAGAAATAGAAATATTTTTTATTCAAATAAACTTTTACAAGTACTTTTGAATCGTCAATGAATCTACCACTGGTTCGGAATGCCGTTCCTGCCGAGAAGAGCCAGCAATAAACTCGGCGGTCGCTCTTTTCAAAAAAAAATTTTTTTACAATAGGTAACAAAACTGTGTTATGTATACAGTGTTTCCACAATAAAGTTTCAAAAATGCAAAACAATCCAATGCATGTTAAGACAGGCAGGCAAAAGCAGACCCATTCCCGTTGGTGGCACCCGTTCACGAGCATGACGCAGGATCCAGCCATTGCTTCGCTCAACCATATTTGAGGGAACGTAACAACCCGCACCACACGACATCACCACAGAAATTTTAAAGAGAGGAAAGAGAAAGAAGAAAAAACGTCGCTATTGGATTCATCCAATCAATTTGACAAGACTTACTGAGAGTCATTTCTATTTAAAACATCCAAAATAATTCATAATAATAATAATTTTATTATGAATATTTAGACCTTGCCCACGAGATTACCGCCATGTGGAATGTTGATTCAACGATTGTAGTGCCGATGGTCGTTTCGGTCAATGGTCTCATAGCGAAAAGTTTCGATCAACATCTTAAGAAACTTTCGCTTAATACTTGGATCAAGAGCAGGATACAGAAGGCGGTACTCCTTGAGACGGCACGCATTGTGAGGAGGTTCCTCACTCTGGAGCCCTGACCACTGGCTGCTTCGGTCCCTATCCCGCAGCAAGTGGGACCCATTTATTTTATTGGTTTTAATGATGTTTTTATTTTTATATTTATATTTGTATAATGTATATTTGTAATCATTTTTAAAAATAATAAGATAAATGTGTTTAAAAATAAATGATAGACATAATTTTATTATTATGAATTATTTTATTTTATTATTTTTTTTTTATTTTTTTTCATAATTTTCGCCCATTATTCGAACCACAACGATGCGTCCACACAGTGTCAGCGCTAGATTTTTTGGGCCCTAAAAAATCCCAATAAGCAAAATTCCGCCCTAAATTTGGGGCTAAAAGCCCTTAGTTGGGAACCCTGACTGGCAAAATCGGAAGGAGTAACCGGATGTCTATTTTGTCTCATACTAGAAGTATGTAGACCGCGCCTTCAGACAATCGGACCGACAGTAAAATCGGAAACGCCTCGCGCCCGTTTCCGACTCGGACGTCCGATCCGGCCACCGGATCGGACGTGTATTGACTGTTCATACAAAGTAATGGCTTCAATGCCTTCCGGTAGCCTGATCAGGCTACCGGATCAGACTATCGGATGAAAAAACCTGACGTCTATTTCCAGGCTAAGAGTAAAATAGAAAAAAGCTGTATATTTTATATTAGCAGGTGAGAAAATAAAGAGCTTTATATTGTCGAGAGATTAAGAAATCTCCGAAGGTTTTAATAAAAAAGCCTGAATATCTAATTTACTGATAATAAAAGCAATAGGCTGTAGTTTCCTATGAACTTTCTCTTATTTCTCTTTAAAAAAGAAATGAGTAATGAATTAGAAAACAAACTTAACAAAACTTAGCAAGATAAATTTTATTGGCTCGGAGAGGATGAGCGAGTTCTCTTTTTAATTTTCTTAAATGTTCCGGAGAATTTTCGGTTCAAATTTTATGTAGAACTAAATTTTGCATTATAAAATTCACGGAAAGTTACGGCATCTCTATTCCACCCCCTAATGAGGGGGTCCGGTAATGACCGGGGTCCGTGGTAACGGATAGCGCCTGCTAAAACCACTTTACAGTACAATTATGAGGTAACTTTACCCTCTAGCGGGACTTGCTAGTGTCTGCTTTATGATCTTTTTCCGGATCGTTACATATAATTAAAATCCATTCGAATAATTCTTAGGAATTTGAAAAATGTTCGACTTTAGCACGACAAATTGTATTTCCTGAAAGATAATTTATTTCGTGCAATTTACATATAAATACCTAGTTTAATAAGTGATCTTCATATTGAATGTTAAGCCCATGAAATAGTACATTATTGTTTAATTGAAGCTCAGCATTATTCATTTCAAGTTTAAAAAAAAGGTAGACTGCATTTAACTTTTATCTCTACTAAGGGTACTTCTACCTCTGAGCTTATTATATTTTTAATGGAGAATGAAATTGGATCTATATTTGCCAACATTAACCGGAGCCTCGTTGTAAAAGATAACGGACGGTACTAGCAGTTTATAGCAAGTACAATTTTATTATTACGAGATAACTTACCTAACTCTCTCACGCGGAAAGATTTAACGTTTCTTTTGCGGGGTTTTGGTGTTTTAATCTTATAAAGCAAGTGATATTTTGGTAATAGATATCTTCTTCTTGTTTATCAACTGATAGTCCGCGTACAGTCTTTCGTTTATACTTCCACATGTCTCGATCTTACGCCGCCAGTATTTAGCGGTTCCCTATGACTCGTCTGATTGTACATTTGTATTATTTCGCTATTTAGCGAAATAATGTACAAGCGGTTCACTTGAAGTGATAAACACCGACAAATATATCTTTAGCAGCACCAGAGACTGTGATGCGAAAGCTTTCGATGCATAGATATCCACCATTACCAGCTTTAAACTGTTTTTAATCTTTAAATCGCTTTAGTTTTGATGAAACTCCTAAGAAAGGAAGTGAACAATTTACATTCATTCATATGTAGTGCAAGAATTCATGTAAACAATGTGGGGCATGTGGTAATTGTAATCCAGCGGTAATGCATCTATTAATTTTGCGATGTATTTCTTACCTTTATTAATTAATTGAATGATTGGAAACGGATGTCTTCAATTACAAACGTTTCTAAAGGAACCTAATGGTGACCTTGCACGATGCATCATGCATAGCTCTTGCAAAATATGCGTGATTCTAAATGTAATGATCATAAACCCCACACCTGGCATGATACAGTCCCATGTAGAATTTAAAATACTGGATAGATATTCATTCTGTGAGTTTACTTTTTAATTAATGTACTAGTTTTTACCTGACTGCGCGACGCGAGGAAGGGTAATGTTTTTATCAGTCTATGTATGTATGTTTGTAGCGCTTTAGAGACCAAACTCGCTCCAGAGTCGATATCGCTATCGACAAAAGTACGAACACCATCGCGTCACGTCGCGTCGCCTCACTCTTTTTTGGCTTTGCTGTAGTTTGACAAAAACGGATTTTAAAAGAATTATGGCTTCTTTTGAGGCAAGTCTAGGTGGGGAATTCATTCGGCAAGCTAATCGAGTAATTCCGGGACTAATCCGATTTCCTCTCTAAAGGGATTTTGCAGTCTACCATGCAAGGTAACGACTGTATTGATCATTGATTTATGATGGACGGAACTGATTCTAAGTTTCGAGTCTGCGGTATTTTGTATTGCCTATGTATGTACTTGTATATTGATTAAGAAGTTAATTCTTAATTTTTAACAAATAGTTTATAGATTACTAATATGCTGGGTTAAGGTTTTTAATTCCCGCAGGAACTCTTTAATTTTCCGAGATAAAATGTAGTAATGTGTTATAGATGTGTTAAGCCTGGGTATGAGCTATCTCCAAAGAAACAGCCAAATCGGTATAAACCACTTCTTTTTTTAAAAGCCGGTTAGAAGTAGCCTATGACCTTAAAGAGGCAATTATGTCGAACTCACAGAAAGGCATTTCAATTTTATTTTTTTGAATAGATATATTGATCACAGGGAGCCGCCGGATACAAGCGGCGAAGCACCGAGTTTTGTGGATGTCTATGCAGTATGCAAGAGCCCTTTGTTCAGCCGTGGACGTGTATCGGTTGATAAAGAAAAAGATAGCTATTTTATGTAGATTACCAAACTTTGAACTGTAAAATATTTAATTGAAGGTGTTTATGACGCATAGTGAGTGAATCATTACAACAATTACCTAACCTGACTAACCTGTCTCAAATATATGTGGCAGTAGTAACTATTAAAATGTTAAGTGTGTAGGACACAATCCAGAAATGGGGATTTAAGACTCTAAACTAATCACGCCTTAAGAGATCTGATCTCTTAAAACGCTGAAACCCTACCTAAAGTGTCTCCAACCGCCCCTATAACGGCCCCTGTCCTCACATCTAATCTATTTAACCGCAACACGTCAGACAAACCACCATCCGAACGTGAGGGTAATTCAGACGACTGACTCGACACAGAATGACGAATGAATCAATACACGCTGTACGCTTCCCTTTTATGGACCGAACGAGTGGGGAGGGAACAATGATACCAATGCTACGAAACTTCCGTCATGAAACGTTACAAGACTACCGTCACTAAATGGCGCTTTAAATAATAATCACTCTAATCCTACTTTCCTACAAATAACTATACTTAATATTAATCAGTTGGCCAGTGTTGCTGACAAGTGTGTAATAGATACTAAAAATCTGGTGACCGATTAATTCACAAAAAACAAATAACAAAGTGTCATTCCACAAACAACGTTTAGCAAAATTATGAATCATTTATTGATCATTATAAAACTTCTGGTTCCACAAATAATTCGTTTGACAAAACAAATTACCTACTAGACAAATTGTGATTTCATAAAATAATATTTGACAAACAATTGATTTTTTAATTGTGTTAATTAGTAAAACAACATGTAGCATATTTTTTTTGATAAAATGAACTGTTCAAGGCTGTGGCGGGAGCTGTGCTTCGCTATATTTATAAATGGGCTACGCCAAAACCGAAATGGCCAACCCCGACTCCACGTAGTCTTGTCTGCCCTACCCCTAGAGTGTTTTTATGAAGCGCGAAGCCAGAAGCTCGCGGAGGAGGTCCTGAATGAAGCGAGCCTACGAGGCCGAGTGGAGCGAAGGGGGGAGGTGGCGAGCGAAGCGAGCCGGCGACCTCCGTAGCGAAACGAAGGTCGAGTAGGCGAAGCTGAATGAAGGGGCGACGGAGCGAGTCTTCTGGCGTAGCCCATTGCATTTCAAAACGGCCCTGTTTTTGATAACAGCTAGCCGTAATACGGCGAATTTATTATTTCACCAAATTGCAAATTTGATGAAATAATAAATTTTAAAATGATATTTTAACATCCAGCACATTTGCAAAATAAAACATTTACGAATAGAATATTTGTAAAATGATCTTTTGTAAAATGATTAGTTTGTGGAATACGACGTTTGTGATTTGATTAGCTTTTAAAACGTTTTTTGTGAAATGATCATTTGTTTAACGTTTTTTGTTAATCATTAGTGAACCTAAAAATCTATTAACGCAAATGACACTTACTGCCTCTTTCAAAGTCTCTTAATAGTTACTTAAGATCTCCCTAAAGTCTTTTCTTTAGTCGTCGAATTTAAAAAAAGTTCACGAGTCATCTAAACGCTTTGCTAGTAAATACTGATTTCAGCTCATTAAGTTACATAATTAATGATAATTGGTTAATGAATCTGAGTTCAGCAGTTAGTAGCTTAAATAATGTTTATAAGGAGCGTAACACTAATTTTGTGATTGAGAATTTTAATTAACTGAGGTACCTAGTATTTGAAATCAACCACAGGTCAACAAATCAATAACAACACGTTGACCTACAATATTGTACCTGCATTTGCTGTTACGCAATTATTTTTTCTGCACCCACGCTTGCAAAATTAGCAACCTATTTACGAGTAGCTGTTCCATTAGGGTATGGCACCCAGAACATAAATATTTTGTAATTTACCCAGCATATTAATAATACATATTTTTTTCTAGGGAATTGAGCTCAGATTTCTCAGAGAAGGCGGAATATTGTTCCAGCACCTAGTAGTCAGGTAACGAAAGCTTCCTCGAAACCCATGAGAGTTATGGGTTATGGGTTTCATTTCACGCATCATGCGATACAGCCCGCTGACAGACAGACGGACGGACGGACGGACGGACAGCGGTAATAGGGTCCCGTTGGTTACCCTTCGGATACGGAACCTTATAAACGAAGCACAATTATTAGGATTGTATAGTAATGTCAGCACAATTTTCGTGCTAAAGGACTAACTAGTCCTTTAGTACGAAAATTGTGTACGAATCGAATTGTAACGAATCAGTTAAATAATGATGTGATTTCTGTCTCGCTTGGAGTTCCAAGCGAGACAGAAATCACATCATTATTTAACTGACGGAATCACCTTTGTAGTATGCAAGTAGGCCAGCCTAGGGACTAGACAGGCACGTGCCAGGATTTAGGCCAGCGGGGTAGATAATAACTGGGCTAGGGTTTATTCGTGTTAAAAGGGCTTTGTACTCGTACCTACTCCTAATGTGCACGGAACGTAGAACAATGCTCCCTTTCTTTCTGTGGTTACCTGCAGAGTACAAATTATAAAAGGTATGTTCGCACGGGGTAATTACACCTCGATGGGGGTAAACTTTTTGTTTTGAGAAAAGAGAAAGTGCTGAGAATGTTTTTTGAAAAGCTTTAATGAAAATAATGAAAAGGTTGAAATTGTATAGGTATATCCGTAGTCTGTACTGATATTATAATCCTATTATTATTAATATTATAAATGCGAAAGTTTGGATGCATGGATGGATGGATGTTTGTTACTCAATCACGCCGCAACGCCTCAACCGATTTAGCTGAAATTTAGCATAGAGATGATTATATTCTGGAATAACATATAGGCTACTTTTTATCCCGGAAAATGAGGGAGTTCCCGCGGGTAGGTATTAAAAAACCTTAATCCACGCGATCGAAGTCGCGGGCATCAACTAGTGATTAATAAGTATAATTCATGTGAAAGTGTGGTTATTTGTTGGTCTCACGGAGCAACGAAGTAAGGAGTCGACGTGATTTTTTGCATGGGTAGGTAAACGATTCCCAGAGAGACGTGGGTTCGAATCCTGCGGCCTCGGAATTTTTGATATGTATTTATAAATCTATTAGGTTATTATATTATAGAAATAATATATTTCTATAATATTATTATGTATTATTACCTAATAGGCAAATAAAACCCAGCCTTACACTTAAAGCTTTCATTATAGCAATTATTATTAGGTAAAACCCTTTATTCGCGGCTGACTAACTATAACTAATCTTCTAGTACAAAAGAATCTATTGTTACACACATGTTTTTTCTGTTACTAAGAGACGAGCATTCTAAACAGATTGAATGGCACGTATTTCCGTTTCTACTTGATTACAACTTATACTGAACACGCGTTCTTATGGTTCACCCGATAATATATGATCCTAGTAACGTAGCTTTTAATTCCTAGTTAGTTTATTCATTCACACATCAAAATGAAGGATTAAGGACTTAAAAATATAACATTAATAATAATACGTAACCTATAATATAACGATGTTAGATATATCGTTATATCTGGCACCCACATGTTTTGAGTTAGGTCAGAACTTCCCAAGGCCATCGCTTCAACAGTAGGCATAAGGTCAATCCTAAAGGCCTTTGGCACGGAAATGAAATCGCCGGATTGGGTTAGGCAGCCGGCTTTTGTTACATGCTACTAATAAATCTAACTAATTTACCAGTAGGGCTAACATGCGCGCCACGAGAAAGTTTTGTCTACACGTTTACTCGTAGTCTCTATGTGAATCTCTACAGAGATTCACGAGTAAAGTGTAGAGAAAATGTTCTCGTGGCGCACATGTTAGCCCTACAGGTGAGTGAAGCTCTTATCTACGAGATAGCAGTGATTTGTTGTAATTCGATACCTATTTAACTGGCTTAATACATAAGATTGCCCGCAGACTTACAATTTCAAGTTGGACCATTAAATCGCAGAGTAGGTATACTATAGGCATTAGGTATTGTAATTTAGTTATTATTTATTTATTTTATTATTTTTAAATATATAGACTAGCGCTTGACTGCGTTCTCACCTGATGGTAAATGAAGCTGCATAAGAAGTTGGATAAGATGTGGGGGCTACCATAAGTTACTGTGCCTTAATAGGCATAAATTCGTTTTTGCATCGCAGAGTAGGTATACTAATGTATACTTTGCGATGCAAAAACGAATTTTTCTATGGGGTTTGTATAGAAAATACACTTTTGCCCGCGGCTTCGCTCACATTAAGTTAGATTTTTGAAACCCCTACTTTACCCGCTTAGGGGTTTAATTTTCAAAAATTCTTTCTTAACGGATGCCTACCTCATAATAGCTCTAAATGCCCAGCCCGATGGGTCCAGCGATTAGAGCTGTGCGTTGATACATCGTTCAGTCAGTCAGACTCCAACAAGTCAGACTGTATTTAGAATATTAGGTATAACGTTTGGACAACAGTCAAATACCTTATTTAGGAAGTTTGGACATTTTAGTGAAAATCTCTGTAAAAGTCGCTCCCTTCAGCGGATCAGTTTCCGTAGGGGAGAGTGCAAGGTTGAAAATTAAGCACATGCGACAGGAATGTCTGACCCGGTGGCCTAATTTTATTCACCACTGGCTCTTGAACGCTGATTTCGCCCGTTTGGATTCGCAACTCATTTAACCTGAATGAGATAAAGCTTAATGAAAAAACTTTGACTGACACAAGACACGACTTAAAACGAGACAGATTTAAATGTACTCAGGACTCAGTTCATTGCACAGTTAACTTTCTTGAGTATGAGATGAGTAAGAGCGCGATCTAAGTTAGACTGTACCTACTAACTTATACCCGCGTGGATATAGTTTTAAAATCCCGCGGGACCTCTTTGATTTTCCGGCATAAAAAGTAGCCTATGTCACTCTCTAGGTCCTCAACTGTACCCACGTAAAACAAACACGTCGATCCGTAACTCTGTTGCAGCGTGATTGAAGGACAAACAAACACACTTTCGTATGTTTATAATATTAGTAAGATTGAAATACCTACATACATATGTATATTGCAGAATCGGAGGAATTTTAGCCTACGTCTCTCCGCTTACAGCTGAACCGCTAAACCACGTTTCTTGTATTTTTATAGTAGGTAACCGTTGGATACAGGCGGCGCAAGACCGAGGCATGTGGAAGACTACGTACGAGACCTATGTCCAGTAGTGAACGTCTATCATCACGAAGAATTTAACTTCGCAAGTTTTAGGCGCTGGTTGAGTCACATTACTGTTACGATATACCTACTTTCAAGAATGTATTCGGTAAACTTTGAAATAACTTGGCGTACTAACTAACACTTAATAAACTTTTCCTACATTAACCAAAGGCCTCGCACACGTCACGAACGTCACATAATACACCCTCAAGCTCTCAAGTTCTGAACTAAGTACAACCTCTCGACGCCCTCTAATAAGAGCGACAAGATCAATTGTTGCTCACTTGCGAGTAGCTCCAACATGAATCACGGTTCTTATAATACATATTCACAATTCATACAACACTGAGTGGTAGGCTTAGCGCAGGCCCGGCTGAATTCTGAGACTAATTAGCGAGCAAGTGAGGTCGAAAAACGGAGATACTTTACACACTTGTCTGATTTGGTACGCGACTTTCGATTGAAAACTCTTTCATAGTCATTGTTTTATTATTATTTTATTTAATATACAAATATATAAACAGTGATTCTATTCGTGCTACACGTATTAGAGACCACTCTCTAATACGTCTCTCCACAGAGACGGTGGTAGAATATTGTAAACTTTTATTTGGCTTCTAGACAACTAATGCCCTAGAATTCGCTAATACCAACTGACGGCTTTAACAGTGCATCTGCTACCGCACCTGCGGTAGTTGTTATTAATCCCAACCAATTCAAAACTATTGTTTTGAATACAACTACGTAGTTACTCGTATGTATGTGGAGTGATCTCCCGGACTTTGGCAGCGAAGGAAAAATAATTATTATAATTAAGTTCAACGATATCCATCGACTATGTGTGTATATACCCCGGCTCTTACTCATTTTAAGTATTTTAATGTCAAATCCCACGTGCCCCAATTAAAGCCCTAGAGTTTCTTTTATGGGGACAGATTCAAGAGAGGGCAATTTTTTATTTAATCTACAAAAATCAAACCTAGAATAGCTCAAATAAGTAACGTTCTCGTATTTGGTATGAGAAAGTTACGTGAATTTCCTTTATTAGCCAAAATTAGAAGGATAAACAAAGAATATACCAACAAATCTGATGATGGGATCCTGGAGAGATCGAGGGAACTCTTCAAATTTTATAGGCACACTTAATATACTTTATACTACATTTTAAATGTCATGTTATAAAATGAGTCAAATAATGCCGAAAATACTTAAAATCTATCTTGAAAAAAAAAAGATAAGAAAAGAATCTCACACAGTAAATCTCATGCAGTATTTAGGAACTATTCGCATAAAATGTTGCTCAAGAGTTATCAACTTATCAATCAATTGCGTTAGCCGAATGTGGGAAACAGTTTGTTGTAGTTAACTACTGCAACTGAACCTGTATTAAGAAACTTATGACTGAATCATTACAATTATCGCCTTCGTAATGTCTAACGACAGTTTCCTAGGTCAAACCTTTCTAACTTAAAATTTAAAAAAGTTGAAATGTAAAACGTATACCAATACGTGAGTTATAAACCACGTGGATTATAAGAGCAAACACTCTTTACTAAATATTAGGGTTAAATTTTGGGTGATTGAAAATGTTAAAAAGCAAACTGATCCCGTCAAGACCAAGTAATACCAGCTTTTAATTATTCTGAAACAGTTACACTTAGATCTGCTGCTTAGGCTAGATTCAGTAGGAAAAATTAATTCAATTATGTAATTTATCCTGATGGCGTCCAATTAATTTAGTGTGATCATTCACACACCCACACAATGACTCTAAAGCCCAAGGTTTAAGGTGCGGACTGAAAAACTGAAATGTCACAGGTTCGATTTCCACCCGTTCCAATACTGTCGTACCCACTCCTGCACTGGTAGCATGGGCAGGAGATAAAAGTTTTATCCCCCGATTTTATCCACTGACAGGGGATAAAATTATCTTTTCCCTATGCTAAAGCATGGCGACAGAGGAGAAGGCGATGTATATTTCTATAAGTATATCCACTGAGTGTTATTTCTACCGCTGTGCCCATGCTCGACGGGTGGATAAAGCTAAACGAGGGGATAAACGTTTTATCCTTTTCCCGGGGATAAAATTTCTCCCGCCCATGCTACCAGGGCTGGTACAAGATTTTCGTTTATTTTAAGGGAAGAGGACACCAAGTCCAGTGTTAATCATGGATTAAATATAGAGCTCAGTGGCTAAGGGTGTGGATGGTTCGTATCCAATGAAAGATTGCATTTGAATCTAATACAATTCACTGTAGGACTACGTCACGCAGACGACATACATGCGGGCGCGTGATTACACATATCAATGAGAAAATGTGCTCACCAGATTGGAGCCCGGACTATTTTTATAACAAAAGTGCCGGTTGTTGCAGCTATGCATTCGTCCGGCATTGTCGGGTAATTGAGAATGCAATGTACCTACCTACTTAAGTACTTACCTACAGACAATGATGTCCTTTCAGAGTCTGAGGATAGATGTGTTAGGGATAAAAACTGGGTACTTTGGTCCTTTGGTCATTCTACATTGATCCAGTGGTTGTTTGGTTGCGGATTATAAAGTCCTGGGTAAATAGGTTATGGATTTCTGTCAAGAAATCAGTGACAGCCGGGAGTTAGAAGTCGGCGGTATTTGATAAAATCCCGTGCTTCAAAGAGCACGAAAAGCAGTCAGTCTCAGGCAGCCTCTGATTTGACCCAGATCATGTTGGAGACAAATAAGAGACTGAGAGTGAGGGAATAGAGAGTGCATCTATATTTTAGCATACACTTGTGAACACTGCACTATAATATTTCCTGCATAGTTTGCTAGTCTTCAATTCGCCATTTGCCTCTATGATTGAATTTCAGTTGAGAGAATATTACTATGACTACATTTTAGTTTGGTTACATTTATGGGAGAACACTGATCAATTAATTATTATCACTCGTGGCTGTGGCAAGTGGCCCGTATGCGGAGAGTCTAACAATTTCACTTTAGATAATTCCATTTTCCAAACACATTAATGAACAAGCGTCGATAAGCTTATCAAAACGGGCCATTACTCCCCATTATTGTTGCCAACGAAATTTCAATGTTACCACTATACAATTTGAAATATTTAGAACGCGTTTCAACAATGATTAGTATACTCTTACTAGATTAGACTTCAGATTCACACAATTAAAATCTATTGAGACTTCTTTGTCAGAGAATCTGTTTTTAAATTTTAACCTTACGATTGCAAAGAAAATTGATACGGTACAAAACAAGTTACTTTCTATTAACCTGTAACCCGCACCATGCTCACGTCGAACAAACTGTAAACAAGAAACCTATGTAGGGGCATTTCTCTGTAAGCTCGTACAGGTCCTATACAAATGCTGTCCTGGCAATTATTTTTAACATTTGCCAAAAAATCATGTTCTATTTCGAAGAAAATAAACTATTATTTTAGTTAGATAAAGAGTCCCACTGAAATTATTTATATTTTCCGAGTTATTAGCGATTTTCCAAAAAATCATGACAGGGGACTGTCCGAGACATCAGGGGACTGTTGTACTTTAAAAAAAGTCATTTTACATTAATAAATTATTTATTATTTTTAAAGAATATTTTCGCATCAATAGTAAACAAAATTTCTTTATAAAAAAATCAAAAGAAATAACAACTTTCTTTAAACATTCATAATTATCAAAAATTAACCTTAAGTGCTAGAAACAGTTTTTACTCGCTGAGATCAACATAATCATATTATTATGCTATCAACAATTAAATGTTTCATTCAGTTTTACAATATTAATTTTTAATACTTACAATTATTAATATAATTAATAGAAAATTAATATAATTATTAGAAAACAGTCTTTTTTCACAAATATATATGATATTTCAACTGAGATCTCCAATCAAATCCTAAGAATTTTTCTAATTCTAATAAGGCACATAATAAAGTATAACCACATAAAAAAATGAACTTCACATTAAAAAAAAAATTACAGCTGTTTATTGCTGCTAAGGTGTATGCATATCCTTTACTAACTTCCGCAAACCTTTTTCTTTTTTCTTTTGGTACTTCAACTTCTCCTTTTCTCTCATTTCTTCTCTCTTTTGAGGGTCATTTTTTCTTCTTTGGTAACGTAATCGCTCTGCTTCTCTCTTTTTCTGTAGTAATTCCTCTCGGGATAAATTTTTCTTTCTAGGAGCCATAATTGTCATGTGCGTTCGATCAATCTATGGAAAATAATTTAAGTTTATAAAGGATAAAAATAATGCAAAGCGATCAAAATAATACTTTGATGATTCTTACATTAATAAAACAGATTAGCGGATAAATTTACACAAACAATACATTAAAACAATAACCAATACGCAAAATACACAGTCCCCTGTTGTGTAAAAGAGGTCCCCTGCAGCAATTTCAGTCGGAGGACTGTTGCCAGGGGACTGTGTATTTTGGTTAGATTTCACAATATTTACAAAAATGATGTAAAATAGTTTTTTAAGAATCTACCGATCAATTGAGACATGAATAATGTAACAATAAACTTTATATAGAAATCATTAAAGTAATTAACATACATATTATGACTTAGAAGAGGACTGTGTGTGGTAGCGATCCAAACGCCTGTTCACCTCACAAATGACGCTCTGACACTAAACAAAATGATGTCTCAACGCCGCATTCGGCAAGGTTGCCAACTTCACAGCAATTGCGTTTCGTTTCACTCAAAAAAAATTATCGTTTAATTATAGTTTATTTTTTATTATGAATTTAAATGTTTGGCAGGGGACTGTATGAAAATTCTGGGGACAAAGTTTACAGCACTTTACTAAATAAATAAAATTCGTAATGAGACCTTGTTTTACGAAAATAATATAATTTAATTCTTTTTCTTTATGATATCGACGGCCAAATGTATGTAGTTTCAACAACTTCTTCGTAAATCTCATTTCTAGGTGGAAAAGCAGTGATGGGGACAGCCAGGGTACTGTATTTTTAGAGCTTCTATCACGTCTACAAAAAAACTACAAATAGTTATGGTTCTAAAAACAAAGGGCCCGTAAAGTTTCAGACTTAAGGTTTCATTAGGAGTGATTTTTTTTTAAATAATTAAATTACTTTTTGGAACAATCGGTCGGGACAGCTGATTACGAGGTTACAGAGAATCGCCCGTAGTTAAAACATAAAATTAACGCACGTCACGATCGTATCAACAGTAGAGCTCGTTAGAAACCCTAACTTTCTAACATTGCAAGTTGACGTTCGCCAAATATAGAAACCTACATGCACCTAGCCACATACTGGGAAAGTGATGGCTGTACCTACGTGAACGAAAGTGCACGTAAAACTAATTGTAGGATTTTATGTTTGCCTATTTATGTACCTAATTTCGTCCGCTTCTTCAATTCTTAAGCGACATTTCCTAAATCCTCACTGTCTCAATTCGTAACAGCTCGTTCAATTTTAGCGCATACTAGAAACCTTCGACTTAGGCCAAAAACTTCGGCCCATTTTGGCCAAAGCTGAAGGTTTGGCTGAAGGTAGCATTTTTGGACGAAACTGGCCGAAGAAGAAGCCGAAGGTTCGGTCGGACTAGGTTGGATAGTATAATAACTTATTACAATGCTATATAACAATATGTATTGTAATGTTTTGTTTTGAAGAGCAACTGCTAAGTTTCTTGCTGGCTCTTCTCAGCAGAATTGCTTTCCAAACCGGTGCCAAAGTCACATGTCATAACTACTACAGGTTGGCCTGCCGGAGATAGCTAATTTTTTTTTTTTTGCTCAAGGTGTCCAATCTCAATAGTCTGGCAAACTACGTAAAATGAAATGAAATGCTACGTAAAAGTAGGTATTATATTAACTAGTGTACTCTTTAATCCTTCGCTCTCGTAGTTCGATAGAATGGCATTCCACGATCAGTAAGAGACGAGGCACAGATGAACGGCTTACATACTCTTGATGCAAGAGGGATCACAGTTTGCGCTTACTTTACTGCATAGTTCCATCACAGGTGTTAAATAAAGCGACCTGTAATCCTACGCCAACTTAGCGACTAAACCTAGGTCATATTATGACGTCATCTAGTTAGATTAATGACGCTAAGGTTGATAGCACAGGGTTACATCTGTCTGTTGAATAGGCGGCTGGCATATATAATGAGATCATATACAAATTATACAACAACAACTAAACATACAACTTAAGTTATAACTCGTCATAATCGTAGAACAGTGACAGATCTCCATTTTATCAACTTTACAGTACAATCTTTTGAAATCGTCCAGGCAAATGCACGTGCCAATGGTCTTCGAAGGGAGGACGCTTTAGATTGTGCAAAGTGGAAGAAGCATAGCAGGAAAGCAGACCCTGGCGTAAGCCGGGACAATTGCTAAGAGGAAGAAGAATTAGTATTTTTAGACTTCTTGCAAATCCATCATTGTTCTACGATCATGATGAACAATGTTAAGCTTTGGTCTGGTTTGATATTGCTTAAAAGTCTCCCATAAGTTCAGGCTTCCATATAATGATAGGTATACTTTAATTAAGGCACTACATGTCAAATTAATAATTATACTTTATAAATATCAATAAGACCTATCAGACATATCAATCAGCAACACAAGTTTATTCCGGCTCACAGAAAAGTCTTAAATATTATGCAGCTAAAAATTTCTTAGTTTCTATAGAATTAGTTTGATTTATAGATAGCGATACATGGTGACGTGTGGGGAAAGGAAACCAACACTTGACAAATGTAAAAAAATTGGTCAAATTGAAAAAGTCTAACAAAAGCTGGACAGGCAGGACAAGCCCTCTAATTTGGCCGCAAATGCAACTAAAAAGCATGACTGTGTCCGGCTTTATTCGGACGCCTGGCAATGCTACTTCCATTTATGTGGAATTCCCAACAACAGACCTATTTTTATTTTTTAAAAGAATATAAGCTAGCTGAAGTTGAACAATATCCTCCTATCCCCTCCAAATAAGCAGGAATTTTGTGCTAGGAGTGGGTACGATAATTGTGCAATGGGTGGGTTTCGTACCTGCAACCTTTCAATTTTAGTCCACACCTTTAATAGTTGGACTACTGAGGTTATATTCTAACAGTGGACATCTATCTGTTGACGATAACAACAAATAAACCAATAATATAGTCATTATGGAAAACCTATACTCTATATCTATACATATAATAAAATTGTAGAAAAGTGGTGTCTGTACAATGGAAATATATAAAAAAAAGTAGCAGGGGTTGTTATTATATTGATGCCGAACCCGAAATTGTAATTAATTTTTTTTTGTCTGTTTGTCTGTGTGTTTGTGCACGCTAATATCAGAAACGGCTTATTCGATTTAGATACGGTTTTCACTAATATATTGTAGTAAGCTTCACTTAACATTTAGTGATTATTTCATGTCAATCGGTTCATAAATAAAAAAGTTATGTCAATTTAAAGAATCACTGCGAACATTTTTAACGTACAGTGTACGTACTACACGCCTCGTGCCTGAGCGTCGACGGTATATGTAATTCAAAATATGCTGCCCGAAAAGTCACTATTCCACACGAACGAAGTCGCGGGCACAGCTAGTTATCTAACTATAGGTGTATAGTAGACAAAGCGAGAGGAAATGGGCCAATTTGCATTCACCCTACCAGCATGTCAGTGCCCTTTTGAGCTCACTTTGAGTCATCTTTAGAAAACAACATAGACATTTGCAGAGAACCAAGCTTGCATGAGAATTAGATATGGTAATGAGGATTTGTGTGTATAATTATGTATTGTTTTAATTCTATGGGTACACACAACTTACGCTAAAAGTAGTGCTATCCTTTTCACATTGTTTTATGTAGTAAAGGACTGCATGCATAAAATTTTTAAACAAGAAATCAATTCAGGGTCCTTGTCAAAATGATACACATGATGTTTGAATTAATCAAAGGAACAGTTAAAATAAACTTTATTTAAGCTGTAGGTGTTTATTGACTCTTTCAGTTACAATTTTAACTTCTTGATCAAACTTAACTCAAGATGCCAAATAGTGCTGATTAACTTTCATGTTTTTTTTTGTATGCCACTTTACTTGAATGTTTGAGTTTCTCGGCCGGCATGCTGGCTCAATTGATTAAAAGTTAAACTTAACTTATTTATTTACTACTTGACTGTGCATAGTACCACCACAAATTCTTATTTTTTTAATACAATATACACGCTTGATCACTATTACACCTGACAGAAAGTGATGATATGATCTAAGGACTCTAAGGTGTAACACATTTGCCTACAACATCTTGTAGGCAAACCTCTAAAGCCTATTCACTCTTGTTTTTTTACTAGATGTGAAGAGCTGAGTATTGTGATGTTTTATAAAATGCAAAATTTTAGTCGAATCAGTTTCAGAATCAGGTAATATGAAAAACAAAGATGTAGGAATTTTGAGTTAAGCACAACACATTAAAAATGTAGAAGTAATACAACTTTGTTGACTATAATGCTGCCCTCATAATTGAAAACACAGTAAGTTATATAGACGTTACCTTTAAGTTACTGTGTTTTCAATTACGAGGGCAGAATGATGATACACAAATAATGTATTTATTTATAATATTAAACTCTGTGGATTCCAAAAACAATTATATAATTATGTTACCTAACTGTAAAATGTGTCTTTAAAATCTGACAATTTTTGTTTTGAAAATCTGCCAAAGCATCAAATTTAGCCCTCAGTTAAAAGTTATATTCAGTGTTTGTGAACAGACTCAAGAAAGAGTTAAAACAAAACATATTTGTGTGTCGTTTTAACCTCTATCTTGAGTCTAAGCTAAGTCAGAGCACACTCTAGATTTCAGCGTAAGTGCAGCCATAATCACTTACTGATAATGATAAGATTACTGCAATTTACCATAATATAATATACATAAAAGATAGATTAGATAACATGTTGATAAGTTATTTGATAAGTAAGCATATCCTGTCATTAGAAGTATTTTTTAGGTTGAAATATTTGTTATACTTATCTGAGCATTCATCAAGATTTAATAATTTAAAATACAGAAAGTTTGTTAAATGCTGTGTAAACATTGGAAATAAGTATTTTATATAAATAAAACATTAATAAAATTGGTAATTTTTTTGTAGATTATCTACTTACAGTGAGTCATAAAATCGGTCAAGTAGGTAGTCATTATGAAAATCGTAAACATGCATGCATGGAAAGGGGGGGGAACTAGAAACACTTTTTTTCCCAAGTCGGTTATAAATACAACGTGCACTATTGTTCAACGGGACAATTTTCAACAATACTGGTTAACCAATGAGTCCTAATGACGTCAGTAGTGGTTTATTACGATAAAACTAAAATTAGGTAGGTACGAAATTATGTGTCGAATGCGAAAATTATCTCATACTCACCCATCGCCCACGACGACACACTTAATCGCTTGCATTTTGGCTTAGTTTAATGTCCCAACTAAGACAACGGCGAGATTATGAGCACGGCAAAACGCTTCCAAACCAATCTTCTATAAAACCACTGCACTAAGCACATAAATCACCTCTAATTACTGTAATCAATACACTTCGGCATTACAATCAACACTCGCGTAGACGAACGGCACAGTTTTTAGATAACAAAAATAATTTCATATCTCCCTAGTCCCTTCTGGAGATTAGGAAACCGATTTACAAATCAGTTGAACACGGACGTTTCACCGATCGCATAGGTACGTTCACTCATCATGTTTCATTTGGTTGCACTCTATAGTTTGTGGTCAATTGAGAATCAAATGTAGCTAGCTTAAAAATTCAATTTGCCAATTTTTTGTGTTAAATAAGTGTGGAGATGTTAATGTCTACTGTACCTTTAAAGTTAAACAGATGTGTTCACTGATATTCTCCATATTTCTTTACACCTCCGAAATCTGGACTCTAATAGCACGCGTCTTCTCCAGTATTGATGCGTATGAAATATGGTGCTCAAGATGTTGGGTAGGTATCCGATAGATTGCGCATCTTGCCAACGTATTTAGACTATCTGAAAGCTTGGAGGAGCTGAAAATTAGACCTATCTCTCTACTAATGGGACTTAATAAAAATTATACAATTAATCAGCTTGACAATTTCGGAGAAATTCTTGGACGTATAATAAAAACATAACTTCCTCCTTTTTTTGAAAGTTGTATAAAAAAGTAGTCAATGGCATTATTTGAATAATCTTCTGTAAAAGTCCTATCAAAATCTATTCACCTTTTCAGAAGATTAATCCGTATATACAGACGGACAAAAATTATGCTACTATTCAAATAATGATTTATTCAGCTTAGTAAAAGGCAGTTATTTCGAAAGATACCTACTTCAATTTTTTTTACATATTTTTATAGATAAAACTTTTTTTCTTGAGAAATAGATTATAATATTTATTTACTTATATTTAAACACCGACTATATAATTTCATCAATTTTATTACTCAAATAACTGTATGCATAATAATAATTATGTATTTTTATTGTTGTATTATACAGTTATAATGGATTTATTTTTACAAATATTTATACTTACTAAATTAAAGGAATTTTTTGTAAGAGTGCAACACTACCGTAAAGAAAAACCATAGATAATTCAACTTTTTTTAGACAAAAAGTTTTCTAACAAATAGAATAAGTATGTAATAAAATGTGCTAACAAGTAACTATAATTATTTTATTAAAAGCTAAAATCACAATGGACCGCGGTGAAGTGAGTTGTGAAGTGGCCAAAATATATAGTGAAATCACGAAATTGTTATACATGTAACACATCAATAATTAATATACGATTTAATATGTATCCTAGTGTTCGTGGTACATGGTTTACTCTATGTCTACTCTATATTTGGTAGAACCTAGAGCCGTTAAGTCAGTTAAAAAAGAAAACCCTATGTTATTTAGCTATATGTGGTCTGTGGACATAAAACTTATTTCCTTTGTCTGTGACATAAAATGGCATGGCTGGAATTTGTGTTGCGCGGTATTGCGTGATCCGATTAATGGTTTTAGTTGAATATGGCTAAAGGTGATAAAGAGTTAGAAAAACCAATTGTGAACAATGAATTACCAAATCCCGAGTGCCGCAGCACCGACAACGAGGACTCTGAGTCCACACAGGAGCAGCCTTTGGATATCGGGGAGCATTATTTAGTGCGGCGTTCAGATGAGTCATGGCACCCGGCTGAGATAATACAGACGCGGTACAATGCGGCAGAATCGTGTTATGAATACTATGTGCACTATGTCGGCTACGATAGAAGACTCGACGAGTGGGTTTCGCGCCACCGGGTCATGTCTGATAGATTTGACGTGTGTGAAAACTCCAATAACAACATCAACTCAGATCACTTGCTCACCGACAAGGCAGGCCGCAAAATTACGCGCAATCAAAAACGTAAACATGACGAGATCAACCACGTGCAGAAATCGTACGCAGAAATGGACCCGACGACCGCTGCCCTGGAGAAAGAACACGAAGCTATTACCAAAGTTAAATACATCGATAGAATTCAGATTGGTAAATACGAAATAGACACTTGGTACTTCAGCCCTTACCCGGAAGAGTATGGTAAACAATCGAAATTGTGGATTTGTGAATATTGTCTCAAGTATATGAGGATGGAGAAGACATACAGGTATCATTTGAGTGAGTGCACCGCGCGGCAGCCGCAAGGAAGCGAGATTTACCGGAAAGGTACAATAGCAATTTTCGAGGCAGATGGTAAGGAGCATAAAATATACTGTCAGAACCTATGTTTACTGGCTAAGTTATTTCTAGACCACAAAACTCTTTATTTTGATATAGAGCAATTCCTTTTTTATATTTTGTGCGAGGTTGATAAGCATGGAGCTCATCTAGTTGGCTACTTTTCTAAAGAGAAGGACTCTCCTGAAGGGAACAATGTTGCTTGTATACTAACTCTGCCTCCATACCAGAGACAAGGTTATGGTAAACTGCTTATTGCATTTAGCTACGAACTCTCTAGACTTGAACAGGTTGTTGGTAGCCCTGAGAAGCCATTATCAGACTTGGGTAAGCTAAGTTACAGATCATACTGGTCCTATGTTCTATTGGAAGTGTTAAGTGCGAGTCGTGGTACTTTAAGTATCAAAGATTTGAGTCAAATGACTGGTATCTCGCAGACAGACATAATTTCAACATTACAATCTATGAATATGGTGAAATATTGGAAAGGGCAGCATGTCATCTGTGTTACACCGAAGACTGTGGCAGAACAGTTGGCTAGTTCACATTTTAAGAAGCCTCGATTATGTGTAGATCCCTCTGCTTTGAGATGGACACCTCCGAGTAAGCAAGGGAACTCTGCAAAAGCTAAGAAGTAGTATAGGCTTACAGGCAGGGCTTAGGGAATGGTTAAATTAACTAGCCTAACAAGGGAATGGTTAACTATTTCTCTGGGCTTCAAGCCTGTGTAAGTCAAGTAAACAAATGTATTTTAAAATAACCTTGGTTGATATGGTATTGTGATCAGACAAGTATTTAAGAGGTCTAATGCTGATTGCACATTACAGGAACAGAGCACATTGATCAATAATGTACAAGATAATAATGCAGTCTCTTACGAATCTAATTGAGAATGTGAATCTAATGTGGAATATAAGTTCTCAACTACAAAAAATACAGTTTGAAACTTGGGACTCTGCAGTATTATGAGATATTTACACATTGGCTATCTCACTGACAACAGTTTTTCATTAGCATTTGATAACTTTGTCACAGATTTTTTTTGTTGACTAACAGCTGTAAAGTTATCAATTATTTATCAAAGACAACATAATTTCATTATTGAAAATGAAAATTTAATAGACAGATGTAGATGATGTCATATGTGTGCATTTTTTGACTAAAAATATGTTCATGCTGTTTTTGTAATATGCAATTAGTGCTAATAAGTAATTTTAAGTAACTGTAGGGTAATTGACAGCATTTGTCGTTGATATTGAGAATTAATTTTAGCTGTGTTGTAAAGATCCCAGTAGAGAAACATCATCAGATAATTGTTATTGAAATATTAATGGAGAAAATAATTGTAAGTAATTTGTAAATTTAAATTAGGGCTAATTAATATTAAATAAAAAAGGAAGTTATTTGTAACACAAATCTTATAGAGTAATCATTTTTTTTTGCATTTTTACAAAATTATATTTTGACAACATGGGTAATGTAACAAACAGCATGCTTTAATATTATTTAAAAGCTCTAATTGTAATTCTGGAATCTTAGGAATTATATTTATATTTAATTAAAATTTATCAATGGATTACTAAAATTTAATTTTGTTGGTAATATTTTCTTTGATTATGCTGTAGTTTCAGAGATGGTGGTTAAAATTTCCATACCTATCTTGATTTAATATAACAAAAATAAGACAATTAAAATTATACATAGTTATACATATTTTCATATGTTAAATTCATAGGAATTTATTAGGTGCATCCACCCCTGTTCAATGTTCATACATATGTAAATATCATTCTCATTTCTGACTTGTATTGCATTTCTTTGTTTTTTAATTTAAAAGAAAATTTCATTAGTCTACAACTTTTTTTAGATCTGTATTAACATTGTATTCAGTTACTCACTGAGTTCCTTTACTGGCAAGTGATATTATTTATAAGATTTATAATTAAGTTTGTATAAGATATTTTTCGTATGTTTTTGATCTTAGGTACAACATACACTTTCAGTGGAGAGTGGTTGGTTACATTTGGAAAAAATTGCAATGACATGGAAAATTTTGGAAAAATATTTTCCTGTAAATAATTTTCAAAGTTTTTCCATGTTAATTGTAACTTTTCCAACATTAGCAAAAATTTTTTTTTCAAGCTCAATTTACTTTGGCATAGCAACGGCGACTTGAAAGTGAAACGGCGCGGCGGACGGTGCCGTAGTTTTTTCATTTCCATTTTTTTTTCTTTTATTTTTTTATTAATTTCAACCATATGCCAAAGAAATTATAGCTGTAACTAAAAGACGCTGCACCTCAACTCCACTTGTGGGCGTTGTATCTTAGTCGTATACAATATTGTAAATAGTATGTCTTGCACATGACGATTTTCTTCAGTTATAGTGTGAATTATCCTAATGGTAGAAAATCATATGTTACTTCGCCTGTTAGAAACAAATAAAAGTACAGTGATAGAGGTAATGTCCGACTGAATCTTCGGCTTTGGCCAAAATGGGCCGAAATTTTTGGCTGAAGCTAACGGTGGCTAAAAGAGGCCACATACAATCAAGTCTGCCGTCAAGTTTGCATGATGCTTAGGGATTAAAAAAAAAGGATCGATACCTGAGTAGTATTGATACTTTTGGTTCGATACCTAGGAAAGCTCCCGAAAGCTGTACCACTCCGTCGAGAGAGATAACACTATTCATCAAAAATTACCAACATGCACCAAATTGAACGAACTGTAACGAATGGAAGAGGACACGTGCGGGGGGGCAGGGTATCGCCAGTAAATAACCAAATCAAAACGGACAATTATTTCAAAGTGTTTTATTTATTATTATAATTTTTGGCTAGTTACAAGGTAATTTAAAAAAAATATATTTTATTCATCATGATTTATTTGAGTAATTAAAGTTTCGTTTCGGCCAGAATTAGATCAAAGGTTGGACGCTACATGGATAATACTATCATGTACGACCTTATCACTTTTGGAGTTCGAAGTGTTGTTAACAAGTTAAGAATGTTGTCATGTGCAAAGTTTCTTTGATGTTATTTTGTGTAATTTTGGTATTACGATGCGTGTAGGAAATGAACAGCCAGTCACCAGTGTATTGTAGCTTACCTTAATTTTATATCTATTAACACAGTGGATTATGACCACTGAAAAAATATTACACAATATGATCGCCCATTTGCACTGTAGAATATAATTTAGAGTATTAGTAGTAGTAAAATGTATTTCGGTCGCAGCTAAGTAGGTACCTTTTCATTTCATTCACCGAATTGAATACTTATTACTTTTGACAAGAACAACGCTACACGCTAAGTAATACTTAAACATTGACTGGGAGTGAGTGTTGCTTCTTTTAGTAGTAATGGAAGGGATATCTGCCAGTTGGCGTGATTTAAGTTAACCCCCAATTAGACAAAAAAAAAATAGCTCCAAAATTATATTCTACTAATTTCGTAGTTGTAAAATGAATTTTAATTAAGGCGAATCATACTTTTAACCTTTTGAGGTATGCGACGTGACACCCAGACACGACACTTGTGTCGCACGACTGTACAATAGGGCTAAGAGGCCCTGTACACGGTCAAACATGTTTGTCAAACACGTAAAATTTTTACGTGTTTTTGTTACGGTTTTGTTTGGTCAACAAACACCAGCGCACCCAATCAAACACCTCCGTTTCCGTTTGTCAAACACGTAGTTTGTTTGACAAACACGTTTGACCGTGTATGGTCCCTTTAACATGCGCGCCACGATATTTGTCTACACATAGACATTTGTTTATGTCAGAGATGCAATGGGACAAAAGTATTGTCTTGACATAAAACTCGAGTCAAGCAGTAGATTCAGCCGAGGCTGAGATTTATTTTGTAAATCTGACTCCATTTATTGGTGTCAGCTAACACTAGTGATCACATCACTAGTTCTTACCTAATACCTATACGTCTGTAGTAACGTTTCAACGGTAATTATTATTAATCGATGCAATTCCTTATCCAAACTTGGGGTTTTTGTCTTTCAAAAACTGAAAAACTCAAGTGTCGCGCGTCACTGTCACTCACCTCAAAATGTAACAGGCAATGCATGTTGAGTAAATGGTCATCGGAGTTTGTAGTACGGTTAAGTAGATTTGACTGAACATGCATTGCGTATTAAAAGTATGTTTCCGCCCTTACAATTTGCCACGCGCGTGCAAATTGAGATTTGAGAAGCCAAAAGATCTTCCCTTGTTAGATTCTGTGAATCATCAGTTTTCACTGTTTATTTGTGATAATTCATTAGCTGTATAAGAAAAAGTGTCGTTCGGAAATAAATCTGAAACAATATTTGTTGTTTCATTTGACTACAACATGGAGTTATTCAAGGGGCGGACCAACAAATTCTTGAAAAGCCGGCGACGCATTAGTGGTGCCTCAGGTGCTACAAATA
The DNA here is from genome assembly GCA_038048805.1 of Hipparchia sbordonii. NCBI lineage: Eukaryota > Metazoa > Arthropoda > Insecta > Lepidoptera > Nymphalidae > Hipparchia > Hipparchia sbordonii. The sequence continues at coordinate 11,148,992 of CM076109.1, read as the reverse complement.
TTCATAGGCGGCGGTAATCACTTAACATCAGGTGACCCGCCTGCTTGTTTGTTCGCTAAAAATGTATAAAAAAAATTAGTTTTTGCCCGCAATTATACCTGCGCGGCGGGGAATTAGGCCGGGTTCACACGCCATTTTACTGCACGTTTTTGCAGGATAAATAAACGATATCGAAAATATTGTGTGTACGAAAAAAACGTACAGTACTATGCTGTGTGAACGTAGCCTTAGGTTTTTAAAAACACTGGAATGCTGTTTCCTGAGATAAAAAGCAAAACCGAAATAAAACAATGATGACACATATCTATCATTTCGATTTATTTCATTACCGTCTCATTTACATGATAATACAATAAACAAGTAATAATATTTTTTTTTAAATACAATTGTTACTATCGGGCATATGTGTTGTGCTTGTAAATAAATTATACAATTTATAATTGGATTTCTTTAAGAAATATCTAAAAAAAATCAATTTTTAACTAGTTATAAATTAATAGGTTTTAAAATACATTAGCAGTGTCATAAAACATTTTTGGTAAGTTTTTACTTACCTACACTTTTTTACCCGTAAAGTAATAATTATATTTAGTAAACATCGTTAAGTATCCGAGTCTTTGGTATATTAATAATACCACAGGTTTTAATGATTTGTCTCATTTGTTATAGTAGAAAGTAGAAACGCTATAAAATAATTTCTAAACATTAAAATACTTAATACAATAGCATTAATATTATTTAAAGAATTATAATTACATTCACTTCTGACAATATTATTTTATTATTCGTAGATTAGATATAAATAAATCTAACATTAAAATCGAATATGATTCTTCTATAACAAATGAGTAAGTACAAGATAAAATTAAACAGATAATGAATTGTAGGTACATTTGCGAATATTAAGAACGAAATAGGTAGGTACATAGTACATACATCAATAGTAAATTACAATTCTGCATTATCGTTTTAGATAAAGGTGAATGTTGATAGACCGATAAAGGCCTAATAGAGTCTGAATCTAGGTTAGGTACCTACTTATTTGACCTAAGTAGGTACTCCTTTATTAAGTAAACAACAATAAGTAACAGTAAAGTCCGAGTACTTTTGTGTACTAAACTAAACTAAAAACTGTAAAATCGTCGAGTCTGTAGGTATATATTGAAAATGTTTGCCAAGAACTGATTGCTGGTGATGTAACAACAATAACGCTAAAATTTTTGAAAACTGTCTGATAACGAATTTTAATGGGGTTTACACAGTTAACTTGAGTAGTTTGATTATGATGGAATAAGTATAGCCTTTTTTTTTTTATTCGATGACAAGATAGCCCTTGACTGCCATCTCACCTGATGGTAAGTGACGATGCAGTCTAAGATGGTAGCGGGCTAACTTGGAAGGGGTATAGCAGTGTAAATTCAACCCATACCCCTTATCGGTTTCTACACGTCATCGTGCCGGAACGCTAAATCGCTTGGCGGCACGTCTTTGACGGTAGGGTGGTAACTAGCCACGGCCAAAGCCTCCCACCAGACCAGACCAGAGACAATTTAGAAATCATAAATTCCTAAACTGTCCCCGCCGGGAATCGAACCCGAGACCTCCCAGTTATAAGACCACAACGCTCACCACTGCGCCAGGGAGGTCGGCAAAAAGCCTATATTAATAGCCTATATTAATTTCATCGTTATAGGCTATATTAATTTTATCAAAATTAGCTCCCGGGATGAGAAGTTATCTTAAAGGAGTCTGCTCAGCTTATAGGTACAGTTTGTAGAAGTTAAAATATGCCCCTTCATTTTTTTTATCTTTAATTTTAAACCTAAATTCATGCGGGCCAAGTCATGGGAATTACATAGAAATAAAAATAATGTTGTCTTTTTCACAGAGTACCTACAAAATCTGCACTATTTCTGCAAGTAGATATCAGACTGAGTCAATATTGGTAGAGTTTACCACGAAATAAATAAAGAAAAAAGTTAAAGTATAATTTGATAGGGATTAGTGGAATAGGCCTTATTCACTGTAATTCACTATAGATAATATACTTACCAAATATGATTAAATTTTCGGACAAAAATTAAAATCCTATCAATATCACTATGCACAACATGTATGTCATCAAACGCCGTACTTCAGCATATTTATTATTAACACTTATTACAATTTTTTGTGTATTTTCTTTTTTGTTTTACTGATTATAGTACAATTTCATTATTATCAGAACAGATCTAATATATGTGTTATATATAATATTATATATCTACATCTAAAATATCTGTAATAATGTCTACGTTTTAGTTTTAGATGAACCATGACAGTAGATTTTGCATTCAATTTGATGGTATTTCACTGGATACATTAAAATTTTCAGTCAAATTATATTTCATATCTCCTATTTCCACCAAATAAGCGAAAAGCTTGTGTTAGGAGTGGGTAAAATAATAGTGCAACGGGTGGGATTCGAACCGACGTCCTTTCAGTTTTCAGATCGCACGTTACTGTTGATCCTTATAAACTGTAGGCATTCTTATTCATTGTACCATCATTTCAAGCCAAATCAACAAAATAATAACTTAAGCTAAAGAAGCCTGCAATGTACTTATACTGTATATGTACAATTTTCTCATATTATTTTTACTGATATTAAGACATCATTTTTCAAATTCATGAATAATGTTTTTTTTTCTATTCGATGACAAGATGGCCCTCGACTGCGATCTCACCTGATGGTAAGTGACGATGCAGTCTAAGATGGTAGCGGGCTAACTTGGACGGGGCATACCCTTCGATCGGTTTCTACACGCCATCGTGCCGGAACGCTAAATCGCTTGGCGGCACGTTTTTGGCGGTAGGGTGGTAACTAGTCACGGCCAAAGCCTCCCACCAGACCAGACCAGAGACAATTTAGAGATAATAAATTCCTAAATTGTCCCCGCCGGGAATCGAACCTAAGACCTCCCAGTTATAAGACTACAGCGCTCACCACTGCGCCAGGGTCGTCAAAGGTGTAAGTATAGGTAAGTTCTTTGGAACAACAGTTATTAAAAATTGGCCTTTGTTGCTAAAAATTTAGCATACCAATTCAATTAGATTACTTCTTAATTGAACAAAAAAACCACTGTCAAGGTTTATCCTATCAAAAAGTACATTTACACTCAGCATATTACAAACGATAACAGTTATCTAAAGTATTTATTTGAAAGGAGCTTAATTATAAAAATATGATACAAGCTATTTTACTTGACTAATCGCGCTATTCAAATTTTAACAGTTACCGTAAAATCAAGCCAGATTTGAATTTTACATGATCGTAGAAAATACTTCAGGGCCTATCTTTTAAAAGGTATTTTTTCTTGCATTAAAATATAGGTAATATTGTTTAATTTCGAACTATAAATTTTATAGTTTGTACTTATTCAACATCATGCTATATAATGATTTTTCAAATATGATTTAATGCAAATTAAAGATAATTGATATCATTAAGAAATGCTTTCATACATTTTTCTAATAAATTACTCTAGGTACTAGAAATAAATAGTTCTAAGATCTTTAAAAAAATACTATTTTTCCTTTAACGTAGTAAAAATATGTTATTAGTATAAATGATAAAATTTAATAATACTGAAAGCTCAGATGGGAAATGTTGAAAAACTCACACTTAATGAGATATTTGTCGATCCGTTAACGAGTGTTCTTTATTTAATATATACTCTCTAGATAGCGGTAGACGCATCGCATCGCTTAAATATATAAAAAATAAAAAAAAATTACAAATCTTTCCTGTCCGTGGCTGACTAATCGTTTCAAGTTTTAACGTAAATGTCCAAATATAACGAGAAAACCAGGGTCGATAGATTCAATACCAGAGGGTGCTACTTGTTTCTGACTGATAGGGTTTCTTTCTTTAAGGTTCTCCTACTATATTTTAAGTTAGAAAAAATTGTCAAGATATATTAATTTATGTTTAAAAAACGTTTTTGGGTACGTAGGTATATCTTTGCAACTATAATATTTACTTTGATTTTGAAAAAGAAAATACTTTATTTGTAACCATGCGTCCGATACCTACTTTATATTTCGATCAGCCACTAAGTTGAAACTATAGAGTTAGGTAACGTTAGCACAATCTCTATAATCTATGATTAACACTCGATTGGCTGATCCTATACAAATGACAGCTTACTTATGGATCAATTTGAAGCGCCACATTTGACATACGAGTGTCTCTTGAATAGAACTAATACTAATATTGCAAATGGCGCAATGGCGAATTAATTTCATTGATAATTTCATAGGTTAGTTATAGAGGTCGGTGCGCCATTTGCAATATCATTAGTTCCAGAGACACTCGTATCTGCTTACAGCGCCAAAATGGTGTCAATCAATTAAAAAAAAAACATGACAGCAGCCTCTCCAGTTAATCACAAATTAAATATCGTCGGCCTTATTATCAAACTTCGTATCTCCATTTGGTCAAACTTTACAGGAGAAAGAAAAAACTTTTTTACTATATACCTAACAATAAAAACATAGACAAACAGCTTTATTTACATTTAAATATTAATTGTGCTTATGTTTGTTGTAATTATGATTTATTATCTGTTACCATGATTCAATAAATGAACTTAGGTATTAGGTCAAAATGGCGTCGGCTTATGCCGTGGTGTTTTTAATTTTTTGTAAATAGCAAAAAAACTAAAAACAAGTGGGAGATACGAGTGATTCCATCGTGTTCTTTGTCGAATTTTACACTAAATGGCGTCAAAATAAAAAAAAAATCGGAAATTTTGGAGTTACGACGTTTGATAATTAAGCCGACGATATAGAGCAAGTAAATTACACCCAAACAGTTTGTGTAGTACGTAAACAGTAAACCAACACACTACGTGTAATTTTAATAGTCAAATATCCTATTTAATATGAATCATAGCACTAATATGAATCAACATGATGAACATCACACCTACATGGTAACACAGCAAAGCTTGTCATTAACAGCCGATATAATCTAAGATTTAAATCCATTGCACATACAACCTTACCTAATTTAAATAACAAATATTTTGTTTTAGAACATTCTCGTCTTATTAGCGTAAATGATGAAACATATAAGAATAATTCATATCGATATGCATACCTTATTTTATTTAGAAATTTAAATGGTATTTTTTCGCAAACACTGTAAAAATAACAATGTTTGTACGTTTTGTTGAAAAAACAAATCGGAAATATTTTCTATATTTAAGTATACGTGAAGATTTTAGGCAAAAAATTGCAAAATAATATTTGAAACATATTACGTTCCAAATATTTTTTCTTGGAAAAAGATAAAAATAATAAAAGAATACAAAATCAATAAGTTTTTGCAAATAGGTTCAAATAGCATGATTATTTAAAATAATTAATCATTACAATTGGGTTTACAATCATGATTGACTGTAGGACATAGTTCTTTTTTTTTTTCAAATTTCAAAATAATAATCAAAATTGCTTGTATGACCTACGGCTGATGAGAAACAGTGCACTTTAGGCCAAAGTAATTGCACCAAAACTAAATTTAATTTAAATGACTAAGAATAATTTAACCATAATATATTTCTCTATGATTTTAAAGAGCATGCCTAGAGCATGATTGTTAAATATTACATGGCACAAGTATGAAACGTATGAAGAAAAAATATCACAATATATAGTCACGCAAAAATTATAAGTAAATTTATACAGTCGTGAGGTGACAGATCTCTTCAAGTAATTTTTTTTAGTAAAGTTTGATTTTACAAAGAAAATCAAGATCTCTAAATCCCACATTCTTTGAAAAAATCAATTACCAGCTTCAGGACTATTGTTGTAGGTACTTTAATGATATTTACATAATAATAATAATATAGGGATTATTGTACATTACTGATGATATTGTACATACCTAGAAGCAGGTACCGTGAAGCAATACAAGTCCTATTTAATATTAATTAAGATAATAGGTATTTAAATTTAGTTACTAATATGTAATTGAAAATAAACAGGTGATTAAAATAATAAATATTCGAGACGTATGAACAAATATGGGCAGTTGTATAACATGTTTGAATTTCAACCTTTTTTTTTTAGGTGCGGTATGGCTTAGTTAGCCGTTCAAAGTCAGCTACTCATTTTCAAGGTGTATCTTAGAATCAGAGGTCCATCTGTACAATTTAACATACTTGCTACCTCTGACCTTGAGTCCACAGTGACTCGAAATAGTCGTATTATCAAGGTGATGAAAAAAAGAACCTAAAAAATAAAACATAAAGCTATCAAATTACAACCTATACATTGGACTGTATTTCTAAAAATAAATTAGAAAAATATACTTTGGTGCTTAAAGTAACATGGTTAAAATAATGGCCAGTTTAATAAGTTATAATTAATACATCTCAGATGTTATTGTGTGTACACTATATTTCACTTTCATTACAACATTTATCTACTTAACTTTTGCTTAGTTTGATATTAATATTAATATTTCCATATTAAGGAACGTATAGTAAGTAGGTACCTACCTATCTAAACTTGCGAGTGATCTAATTGACTCACATTCTGAATGCTCTCAAAACGAAAAAGCGCTCGCTTGCTCTCGAAACTTCTCGCTTCTGCATGTGAGTCAATTCGATTGCACGCAAGTATAGTCATTGTAGTTTGCCCTTTTGTGGTTTAGGAGGTATGTAGGTAATAATTCTTCGCACTTACTCATAAAATCAAGTTATCTTTTTTTTTGGAAAATCGTCACGCTAAGCAAATGTGTATTTAATGTATTAATTATAACTTACTGGTAGATAAAACAATAAAGGTAGGATCAAGCCGGCGCCACTCAAATGCGGACCAGCTTAGTATGTTGGTGCGGTGTAATCGATGTTTCCTGTAATGAATAAGGTAAATAAATTAAAAAAAAAGTAATATGCGCGCGCATACGAAAACTGATTAATTTTTCCCGCCATTGCAAAAAAACTCGTCTCGACTCGTTTTCACTGTTTTGTACCATAATGTACTATTTTAGTATTATTTTCTTCACAAGTGTGTTGAAAAATGTCGTATGATACACGTGTGTATTGATGATTACCATCCTCGGCTATCTTAAGACCCTCACCTAACGGTTCGGGTCTCAATGGCGCCTCAGCGGTAATCACAGACATTGCACACTTGTACCATAATGTACTATTAATTATAACGAAAGAAACGTTTATTTTATGAATTGTGCCACACATCACCCAATACTAACTACTAACATACATACATTAGTAACTTTCTTTGAAGAGAGAAACATAAGAAATTGAAAATCACGCCCCTCGACATTCATGACGTCATTTCAGGAAAAGAAAACTTCCGTCACAGTTGTGGTTACAGTAAAAAATACAATTATTGTTTTTTGTCAACGGTACCAGTATGACGTCATTTCGTAATGGTCGTCGACGTGAGGTTGACGTGTTACATCTAAAAGTTTGTCAAGGCGTACTCACCGCCAGAGTGTTGCTGCGAGAAAGGAGGGTCGCTGTAGGCGGGCTGCGGGTCGGGCGCGCCGGGGTAGGCCGGGAACGCGCCGGGGCTGCCCACGCCGCCCTCCACTTCATAAGCAGGGGCGAAGGCCGCGTCAGCGCCAATGCGGAACCGTTGGAATGCAAAGAAGGCGCATGCCACCTGCAAAAAAATCAACTTAATATTACGCAGTTTGTTTTTACGAACTACCCTCTATAATGTGTTATGCGCTGTTGTAATAGTAGTAGTGGTGTTGTTTTGTCTAGCTCCTAGTTCCTAAATAAGTAGGTAGATACTAACTGCTACAAACTATAGGTACCTACTAACTATTACAAACTTAGATAACGCTTTTTGTGAACCAAATACAATCACAGATATTTCAGCCGCTCGCTTAGATAATATTTTTTGCAGCAGTGATATAGTCTTGGATAATATTGAGCACTAACGGCCCGTTCCGGCTTCGCACGGGTAGACATAAGATTTAAAAAAAAATATATAGCCTATGCTACTCAGGGTAAATGTAGCTTTCTAATGGTGAAAGAATTTTTGAAATGCAGAGAAGTTTTTGAGTTTATTCATTACAAACATACAAAAATACAAATATTTCCTCTTTATAATAGTAGTGTAGATTACAGGTAAAATCTTTAGTAATAGCTATCTTATCTATCTAATCTACTCTGTTAACATCTCATTTACGATTAACATTTAACATTCAGTGAGTTCAAATTCAAATTCAAATTCATTTATTGATTGCATAAACTGAGTAACAAGATGTTAATATTTAAGAAAGGCTCTAAACAGTTTGCCAATTTCTGGCGTGCAATCTAAGCATGCAATAGACTTTATCTACTAAATTATCACACTACAACAATCCATTACAATAACAATACATTTCTAATAATACTTCATTCAGTCCGTATAATGTCAATAAATTCAATGTCAATAAATTAATTAATCTGTAATAATAAATCATTTTGTATTTAAAAATTCATTTAAACAATAAAAACACTTATTTATTAACCATTTATGCAGTCTCCTTTTAAAAACTTTTAAAGGTAAGTCTTTCAATTCATTAGGCAATTTATTATATATTTTAACAGACATACTATAACAATTTTTGCTAAAAGATGCAGTTCTACAGTGAGGAATTGTGAGTCTGTTTGGATACCTTGTATTGAAATTTACCTTCTCATTTTTTTTTGTATAGAAATCAGACATATGTTTTTGAACAAATAGGCTTATCTCATAAATGTATAGGCATGGCAGCGAGAGAATTTTCAATTTTTTGAATAAAGGACGACACGAATCAAGGGGGCCAGCTCCACAGATTGCCCTGATACACTTCTTCTGCCCAATAAATAAACGTCCTATGCTAACCGAGTTGCCCCATATGACTAGTCCATATCGTAAGGCTGAAACCACAAATGCATGATATGCCATCAGTGCCGTTTTCTCTCCTACTGTTTTGGATAGGCGCCTTAGCAAATATACATATTGGCTAATTTTTTTGCCAACTTTGTCAACGTGCGATTTAAACGATAAGTTGCTGTCTAGAGTTATACCTAAAAAATTGACGAGTTGCGCTTCTTTAATATTCTCTCCACAATAGCTGATCTTAATATCCCTACCCTTACCATTCCGGTTATAGAACTGCATATACATTGTTTTTTTAATATTTACAGTCAAGCTATTTTCGGTAAGCCATTCAATTGTATCTTTTATTGTTTTATTAATTTCTAAATTATATGTCAATTCATTGCTACATTTAATTACAATAGAGATGTCATCAGCAAAGAGTGTACAGTTATAAGTAGTAATATTAGGTAAGTCGTTTATGTAAATAATGAAGAGAAGTGGACCAAGTATACTTCCTTGTGGCACGCCTTTGGTATTAGGTCTAAGTTCTGATCGGTAAGATATTACTTCTTGTTTATTATTTAAGTTAGTAATTTCAACATATTGATTACGGTTCGACAGGTAACTTTTAAGCCACTCATTTGCTTGACCTCGAATACCATATTGATCGCATTTGTCTAAGAGCCTTTCATGACAAACATGGTCAAAAGCTTTGCTCATGTCAAAAAACACAGATGTTACAGGAATTTTTTTGTCCATGCATTCCGATATTTCTTTAATTAACGAAAAACATGCTAAAGTTGTTGATTTTCCCTTTTGGAAACCATTTTGCTCTTTCAAAATGATATTATATTTAGATAAAAAAGATGTTAATCGTTTGTGCATTATCTTTTCAAAAATTTTTGATATAATGGGAATCAGTGTAATTGGCCGATAGTTGTTAACGTCATTTTTATCACCTGCTTTGAATAAAGGCGTAACTATTGACTTTTTTAAGTTTGATGGGAACGTCCCTTCTTCAAAAGATAGATTTACCAAGTAGGCTAGGACTGGAGCTAGTTCCTTTGCACACTCTTTTATTATTTTTGTTGCTATTTCATCACAGCCTGTGGAATTTGAATTATTAAGTGACTTAATAGTGGTAATTATCTCTGTCTCATCAGTTGGCATTAAGAAAATACTTGAATTGTTATGCTGTAGTTTATATGCAGTTTTTTTATTTGTTATGTTTTGACTTTTTATGGCAGTATTTATAAAATGGTCATTGAAAATATTGGCAATCTTAGTTGGGTTATTTATAATTTGATTTTTATAATTAATTTGATCTATACTTTTCAAATTAGAATTATTTTTCTTTTTGATCACATTCCATGACGCTTTGCATTTATTTTTCGAGTTAATTATATATTTGTTGTTATTACTTTTCTGAGCTAGGTCTATACAATTATTAAGAATTTTTGAATAAATATTAAATTTGGTTTTGTTTGAGGGTGTCCTATTCTTATAATATTGATACCTCAATTTTCTTTTCGTCACACATGATTTTTTAATACCTCTAGTCAACCATTTAATTTTTGAATTAGAAACGTTAATCTTATATTTCAGAAGAGGAAAACACAATTTATAGAATATGACTACTGTATCGTAAAATTCATTAAAAGCTTCATTTAATTTTTGAGCAGCATACACATCTGTCCATTTAAGACTTTTCATACATTCCTTAAATTTATTCACGTTTTGATTACACAAATCTCGTCTGAAAATAAACTTATATGATGGTGATAAATTCTTTATTTTTATTGGTACTGCTAAGAATTGTGCTGTATCGTGATCAGACAGCCCTAACTGACGAATCTCCCCTATAGCATTTTCTATATTACTAAGAAAGAGGTCAATACAGGATTTTTGCCGAGTAGGTTCATTAATATGACTATAAAAGTTATAATTTCGCAATAAATCCATAAACTCTCGCTTCGTTTTATTATTTTTTAAAGTATCGATATTAAAATCACCAACAATCACAATATTACTGGTCTCACACGATCGTAATTTGTGCAATAGCAAGTCAAGCTTATTTAAGAATTCAATAACATTCGAATTCGGCGTTCTATATAGACATATCACAATTAATTTGTACTTCGATATTCTCAAACCACAACATTCAAAGGAATATTCTGCACATAGTTCTTCCATAGATAGTACGGCTAAAATAAAACTCAATGTGGATGAAGTCTTCAGAAACAGCGTGTATGATATCAAAAGATGTAGACTTTAGAGATTATAAAATGATAAGTGGTTTCTCAATAAGAACCGGACACCATAGAACAATTTGTCCTAGAAATTAATGGATACTTACCCAAGCGAAGATAGAAAAGAAGCAGAAAGCGATAGCGCCCTGCATGTTGTTAGCCGTGCCCACCGGCGGAGTCTCGGTTTTGCCCCAGGCGTTGGAGAGATAGCAGAATCCCACGAAGTACAAGAACGCCCAGAACGCTGAAAATAATTTAAAAGAATAGTAAGATTTTTTTTGTTCAATTTTTTTTGCCGCCGCCCATGAACATTTGTAGCACCTGAGGCACTAGAAGTAGAAATAGAAATATTTTTTATTCAAATAAACTTTTACAAGTACTTTTGAATCGTCAATGAATCTACCACTGGTTCGAAATGCCGTTCCTGCCGAGAAGAGCCAGCAATAAACTCGGCGGTTGCTCTTTTCAAAAAAAAATTCTTTTACAATATAGGTAACAAAACTATGCTATGTATACAGTGTTTCCACAATAAAGTTTCAAAAATGCAAAACAATCCAATGCATGTTAAGAAAGGCAGGCAAAAGCAGACCCATTCCCGTTGGTGGCACCCGTTCACGAGCATGACCATAGTTTGCACTACCAATGCGTTGCCGGCTTTTTAGGAATTTGTTGGTCCGCCCCTTTTGTATTCCCATATTGTAATTCAGTATATGCGGAACTTTTAAAGGTAACCTTTATGTCAGCCCCATCGGTACACACAAAATAACAATTAACTACATACAAAATCAACTACCTATATGTATATCTATACCAATTTGAGAGAATCACTAACAAATCCATATACTTTGTAGGCAAAATATAGTCACCACAGTTGTATGTGACAACGATGCCTATGCGTTTCTTTCTGACGAGATGCATTACTATGCATTTCCTGTAGCTATAAAAAAATTATCTATGTAATCATTGCCACGAGAAGCTTGCCATTGAGAAGGTTGATAAAATAGTAAGTTAAACGGCATATGGTATTTTGTACCGGTAACTTTATAAACTGCACTTATGAAAGCTCATTTCCCGTAAGTAGGTACGAGTCGATTGTTTCCACATATATATGCGTGGACTACTTACCTTATAGTTGTCAAACAAACGATCGCAACCCACATCTTCACATCTAGTGGAAGTGGGTAGTACGACGTATGTGTGTCAAGGTCGCTGCATAGTATTGGTTTTAACTAAAGGTTTTCAATTTGACCTGTTTACTTTGTGCGTACATTAGTTTGTACCTACGTAATTCTCTTCTGCCTTAGCAATCGCATGTAGTGATTTTAACCAATCATGTGCAAAAAAGACGTGTTGCACTCGGGGACTGCCGCGGTAAAGCTATTGCATAGCATTTTTTATCAACGCCATCTAGCGGTGAGAGGAGTCCCATGTCAGGTTATTTTCGTTACGGAATTTCTGGATTCGGTCTCCACGCTCAAGGCCCGCGATAGAAGCTATGCAATAGCTTAAAAATCCCCGTATGGAGCATGACTCCATGAAAACTCACACTTGAAACAGTAATAAAGTAAGAGTTTTGGCCGTAGCTAGTTACCGCCCTACCGTCAAAGACGTGCCGCCAAGCGATTTAGCGTTCCGGCACGATGGCGTGTAGAAGCAGATTAGAGGTATGGGTTGAATATACCGCCATACCCCTTCCAAGTTAGTCCGCTACCATCTTAGACTGCATCGTCACTTACCATCACGTGCGATCGCAGTAAAGAACTATCTTGTCATTGAATAAAAAAAACCTCCAACTTAAAAAATTCCAACTTTGTCACTCACACAATCTGTGAGTAGGTATATTTTATAATCTTTGTCATTACTTGACGGAGCCTAATTTTTTTTGCATTTAGGTATATATTAGTTTGATCTTTATTTTACTTCTTTATTAATATTTATACAAATACATATTATTATTATAATGACGCATTTCTGAACGGTATGTAACTAAATAGTAAAACATCAGGAAAATATGAAGCGAGAGCAGGTACCTAAACAATTTTACCTCTTATAAAGTTATAACATTTACGAGCCTGTAGCGGTCCGCAGGTAGCGACGTAGGCAACGTGAAAGGTCAATAATTGGACGACATTTTATCGTTATCATGAAAAATCTAACAAAATTCCATTTTCAATGTAACAGTAGGATATATTATGTACTACATAACATATCAGTTTGACAGTGATTGGTCTAACGCTCTCTGCGACAATAAGCATGCGCGCGGGAAAAAGCTTTAAATAAACCCATATCCCAAATTAGTTCAAAACCGTTTGGCCGCACGTCTCTACCGATAGGATGGCGAGTTGTAACTAGCGTTGCCAGACGTCCCGTATTTCTCGGGACATCGCGTATTTTAGGCATAGTTTAAAATGTCCCGGCGGGACTGACTCTGTCCCGTATTTGAACCGTACCTACTTTGTTTTTCATTATGAAATCGATCCAAGTAACTATTCACACACGCAACGTTCATGAAAAAAGCGAGTTGATGACCGTTTTTAATTGCGATTATAATTGTATTGATTTTTACAGATAGATATTATGTTAAAATGAATAAAAATATGTTAAAACTGACTCGATCCTCGGAAAAATATAAAAAAAAATGACACTAAATAATTTTGTTTTTTATTTGTCCCGGGTAAAAAACTGAAATCCCGTATTTTTTGCCCATTTAACCATTTGTCCCTTATAGGCTGAAAAAAAATCTGGCAACCCTAGTTGTAACCCGTCACGTCAAAGCTTAACGCTGGACTAAAACCAGACAAGAAAAAAAATTAAGAAATATTCTTTTTCTTATTTATCAACCAATAGACGTCCACTGCTGGACAAAGGTTTCCTTTCGGCTTCGACAGGGGCTCCCTGCGATTTGTTTGATGTCTGCGTTCCTGCGCTTCCCGGTGTGGGGTCGTCACTTCAGCACTATGGGACCTCAACGACCATCAGCTCTTCGAACTATGTGTCCCGCCCATTTCCGCTTCAGTTTCGCGATAAGAAATATACATAATTTCCGAATGGTTTCCGGTTGATAAAATTCAGAAACACTAGGTAGGTATCATCCACTAAACAAACTAAGTATCTACCTATCCATTGCATTTAGCTAAGTAAGTTTTTATGTGCCTAGCCTATGTAGAAAATATGTTAACTTATGTGTTGTTTGTGTCTATTATGTGTTAAACCGAATTCTATTCTATTCTATATCTGTATGAGCTAGTCAAAAAGTCAGAGCTTTTCTAGGACCAAGCACAAGTTAAAGCGAGACACGAGTACCTACATGTGCTAATAACTTTGATAATAAATGCAATCAGGACAGAACAATGTCCGTGACACCCGTAAATTTAGCAGTTGCAGTACGCAGCTATAGCAGCTGGTGTCAAACAATGTGACCTGAACTTAATCAGTTTCATTGCACTGAATCACTGATCGACTGATTCTCACGGCGCCGGGCAATAACGCTCAGCGCATATTTCAATATTTGCTACCTGGGGGCTGATCTTGTAACCTATCAACGACGATAGGCATTTTTCATCCATTGAAGGTTTGAAGAGAAATGTAATTTACTGTTTCATAGTAAACCTTCAATGGATAAAAAATATATGTCAGTGGCTTTAATTTTTTGATATACATCATAGGCACTGAGCCACTGAGTTACAGAATCAGAGAGCTGAACAGTTTAAAAAAATCAGACTCTATACGGCTGGTGAAAAGCGATATATGTAGGTACCTACTCGTAATAGCCAATGCACTTGGTACACTGCGTCTTACTAGTGATCAGACCAAACGTATGTTTCTTTTGTCAGAAGAGTACTAAGTAGATTACGTTTACATGCGAGCGAAGTAAGTGCGAATTTTTCTTTCGAATAATAAAGAATAATCAATGTTACGACTTTCGCTGTGGTTGCAGCCTTCTTTCAAATTCAAAATTATTTATTCGATGTACCTAGGCCAACTTGTTGCTCTTATCTATGATTATTTTACGATTACGAAGTTGCTTTATGTTAGCGCCTTGGAAGCGAAACCAGTCGCTAAGTCTCATCAGATATTAGTAGTATGTACTTAGTGTAATTTATTCTTCTAGCGAACACTTTTACACCGGTTGACGTTCATATATATTTTTTTTTAATTTAAAAAAGAATATTAGCCAAGCTGAACTTGACTTATATTCTTCTCTCCCCTCAAAATATGCGAAAAGCTTGTACTAGGAGTGGGTACGACAATAGTGCAACGGGTGGGATTCGAACCTGCGACCTTTCAGTTTTCTGTTTTCCTTTAACCGTTGGGCTATTGAGGCTTCTAAATCATCATATGTTAGTGAACCTCGTTATAATTGCAGCACAAGATATTTAAAGCTACAAACTTTATCTTTGCATTTTATAGGAAGTGTGACGCCATAAACGAAATATGTTGTCGTTCGTAGTACACTTATACCTTATAACAAGCGATAGGTACCGCCATTTTATTTCACTCGTAAAAATTCACGATAGATATAAATGGAATTTTACACACAGAATTTGCTGCAAGGGTATCCAAGTATAAGTATATTATAAAATGGATGACAGATAAGATAAGATAATTTTATTTAGAAAAATTGGTCGGTGCATAACGCATTGGTGGTGCCTCTGGTGCTACAAATGTTCATGGGCGGCGGTTATCATTTAACATCAGGCGACCCGCCTGCTCGTTTGCTCGCTAAAAATATATTTAAAAAAAAAGAAAAATGGTAAGCTATAATAGAAAACTACTAAATACATACCAGAGAAGGCCATGTCAGCCAGCACGTAATGCTTCCTCGTCTTCACGGAGGACATCTGGTCGAAGAGGTACTCGCCGATGATGAAACCGACGGCCGCGACGAACGCGATCACGGATATGCCGACGCCGTAGTTGCAGGCGTTGGTGTCGTCGTTGTACACGCAGTACTCCAGGCCGTCCGTCTTGCTGACGTACCAGCCCTTCGCCGAAATGCAGCCCATTACGATCACGCTAAACAACTGAAGAAGATTTTCCGCGATAAAATATAGCCTATTGTCTCAATCCTGGGCTATCTCCATTCCAAATTTCAGCCAAATTGGTGCATTCTTTGTTGCGCGAAGGAGTAACAAACGTACACACACATATACGAACTTTCGCCTTTATAATATTAGTAGTATTACAATAATGTAATTCCGAACGAATCCCACCACGGTGGATCAATCTCCGCAGAGATTAGCCATCTGCACGGGAGATATTATAGTGCACAAGTGTGTGCACTCTCTATTCCCTCACTCTCATAATCATGGGTCGGAAGTCCAATACGACTGGTGAGAGATCAGGTGCACGACCGACAGCTTTACGTGCTATTCGAGGCACGGGGATGACTCACCACAAACTTCCTTACTTCAGGATAGTACCGAGAATTTCTTGACAAACAAACCCTATACATTTTTGGCACAACCTGGGACTCGAACCTGGGGATCTCATCCTCCGTAGTCGAACATAATATAAATTTAATCATTACCTATACTCTTCCATTTAATGGCAGTATTCAAATTATCTAGCTTAAGATGAAATTCATCTTATTATTATTTCAAACATTAGACTTGTATATTTAATTTAAATTAAATTGCCAGCTTATTTATTTATATAATGTAGATTAATATGTGGCTAATGTTATGATTAGTCAAGACTATCACCGGAAGCAGATTCTGTTGAGAAGAGCCAGAGGTGAGAAATGAAAAAAAAAAGAGCCGGTTGTTCTTTACAAAACAAAATGTTACAATATTATCTAACTATAACATTGTATTATTACACTATTCTGTTCTCGTTAGAATTAAACTAAGGACAGTTATTGGACCTTAAATTAGATATAGAAATTAATAATAAGTAGAAGGTTAAGTTAAGATAATATTACGTATTGACCCACAGGTTAGATCCTACTTCCTACTAAAATCCTACTAAAATTATAAATGTGAAAGTGTGGATGTTTGGATGTTTGTTACTCAATCACTTCGCAATGACTCAACCGATTTGGCTGAAATTTGGCACAGAGATAGATTATAGTCTGGAATAGCACATAGGCTATATTTTATCCCGGAAAATAACTGAGTTCCCGCGGTAATCACACGATCTCAATCCACGCGAACGAAGTCGCGGGCATCAGTTAGTGGTAGTATAAAATAAAGCCATTGTTACATAATTTAAAAAAAAAAAACACTATCCTGCAAGCAGACGGATGCAAAGCTGATTGCTCCCATGCAACTTTTCATTAAGACTGCCACTCATAAATTAAATGCTTTTTCATCCTTCCAAAACTTAATGAGAAATAGAAACAAAAAATTGATTCCATGAATAGAATCATGTTCTAAAACTGCTCCAAAAAAAAATTTTTAAGTATTATATTCTAATCTGAAATGCCACACTTGAATCCTATTATTATTTATATTGTCTATCTGTATCTTGTGTATCTGTGAAAACTTGTAATTAGCTTTTATTCTTCTGTATTTATAAACTAATATTTCTAATAATATGTATATAAATATAGGTTTTCTTTTAAAATAAAATGAAAAAATTAAAAAAAAAATTACATTATACTTATTAATTGTCCTATTATATAATATTATAAATGCGAAAGTTCGGATGTATGTTTGTTACTCAATCATGCCACAACAACTCGATCGATTTGGCTGAAAGTTGGCACATAGATAGATACTGGAATAGCATATAGGCTACTTTTTATCCCGGAAAATAAAAGAGTTCCCGAGGGAATACAAAAACCTAAATCCACGCGAACAAAGTCGCAGGCATCCTTTAGTAAGTAGATAATATTATAAATTGTCACAAAGTAGCGATTTATTTTTTTGTAAATTAAGTGAAGGCTTTTATTTTTAATTTTGTTTTTAGTTTTTGCTAATAGTACCTACTATGGCCAATGGTAATGGTAATGGTATGGCCAATTATACAATTATTACCATTGGTATATTCTCAGTACAAGAGAATCTGCCCTTTTTTTCTTTTAACATTTTATCTGTACCACCTTAACGCTGGCTACATACAAACAGGATCAGAAAACATTCTGCTTATTTCATACATCTAAAAATGTCAGGAGGGTGTAATTTATATTTATACAACTCTTTTTATGAGTATCGATTACTAAAAAGAATAATATAATACAATTTGTTTTGCTCTTGTTTTGCCACATAATACATTTACACTAGGAAAATCATGTCATAAAGACCTTATAATATAACTGTAGAATAAAATAAAAATCTTTTGAATCATCAAGTCAATCAAGACAACGACTGGTTCAGAATGCTGTTATATATTGTATTGTATGTACATTATTATATTGTGTACAGTTTACAGTTGTTAGTTCTTGTGTATCAACATTTTTTTATCATTCATATAATCTTCAAGTACGAAATATAAAACAGGAGTTCCAGTATTCTGACTTCTTTCTGATGTGTATCAAACTTTTTTTTTAATGTTGGATAACATGCAACCAGCCTTAGTTTACTTAAAAGTCATAGTGAAACATAATATTTACTATAATAATTATAGTTACTATAATGTAGGACTTCAGGGCCATTTAAATTATCGAAATCAATATTTATAATATGACAGTATTTATCTTTAACATGAGCATACTAGTATTGATTCTGTAATACTAAGACTATAGTGATATTTTAAGTTAAATTACACTGTACACAAGTAGGTGGGTATTGTATATTAATGTATGATTGATTACATTAGGCAAGGTCAATCATTACAGTTATTGTGGTAGCACTGAAAAAATAAAATATACATCTTAAGGGCTAAAAATATTCCCAATTTTTAAAGAATTTCATGGAAAAAGACAGTTGAGATTCTTTTCTTTAAGATGTTTGTACGAGTACCTATGTAAGTGGTGCTAATCTTTAATCGTGTCGTAGGGTCTCCTTGGGTGTTGTATATATGTTACGTTACGTACCCAGCAAACTGCCCTGACAATAACTGCAGGGCGCTGAACGAAAGCCAGAGGATCGAAGGCACCTCCAGCCTTCCCACCACCGTAAGCACCAGCCGTATCCATTTTCTGAACTTCCTAAATAAATTTTACAATGTTCAATGCTGGACCAAGGAGTCCATCAATGTCTCTGACCTCCGAATATCGTCCAATTTAAGTTATTGATCGCGCAACTCCGTACGGCTTGAATTCGCAAACAATGACGTTTGAGACAGATAAGAAAATGTTTTTCCGAGCCTCGAGATTTTCCCGGAAATTGTCAAGATCATAGAGCTCACTTTTTAACTTTATTGATTTTTTGTCTATGGTCGAGCTTAGAGTTGTGTAATTTACTAGACTGAGGTTTGTGGGCTAATGGGGCCTGTACACGGTAAAACATGTTTGTCAAATTTTACGTGTTTGTCAAATTATTTGATAGTCTGCGGTCGTGTTTGACGCGTTTGTCAAACAAACTACCTACGTGTTTGGCAAACGAAAACGGACGGAGTTTGAACGGTGTTTGATCGATAGCGCTGGTGTTTGATGACCTTGTTCAAACAAAACCGTAACAAAAACCCCTAGAACACTATTACTTTTTTGCAACGATTACAGTGCATCATAGGCACCGCACAGAGAATTATAGAAATATTGAGAATGAGATCATAGGATTTGATTTGTTTAAAGTAAGGGAATTTAGTCAAGTGTAGGAGATTTCAGCAACAATTTAAATAGGTACCTACTAAAACTTATTTGGATTTAATATTTACCAGTCGATAGTCGATACCAGTCTATTCATATTCCTTTATGCACAATCGTTCATCTCATCAAAAATAGGGCTATCCGTTTCACAATGTTCTCTGCGGAAAAATACAGCTGAATTTATACCTACTCTAACTATAAGCCATTAATTTAGCAATAATAAATTGTAAGTACTAGCTTCATCATCAATCATCATCATCATAATATTTTTCGATCTTTAATATTCGCCCCTATTACCTAATTATCTTAGTTTAGTTACCTACTTTTATTTGCATGAAATTGGAAAAACCCATATTCTATCTCTTATTACCTGGCTACGCCAAACCAAAAGGAAGGGTTATGATTTTAACAGTCTATGTGTTTTAATGTATGTGACTATTTACGAATGTTCCACTGTAGCGCCTTAACTATTGAGCCGATTTTGATGAATTAGTTATGAGATATCGATCGATTTATTCTAATAGTCCGCGTGGCATAGGCTCCATTTTATACGAACAATTTTCCGTAGTCGAGTTGCAGTTTTAATTGTATGTAGTAAACTACAGTGATTTTATTTATTCTTTCAATTCGTCCACCTATCTTTATTGTAAATCTTTGATGTATGTACCTACCTATTAGATAAATAAAAAACACATTAAATATTACAAATATTTATTCAAATAAGAACTGAACTATAAAATAAGATAATTATACGCTGCTTTCAGTAATAGTCGATACATTACTTTATATTA
Source organism: Hipparchia sbordonii (assembly GCA_038048805.1). Taxonomy (NCBI): domain Eukaryota; kingdom Metazoa; phylum Arthropoda; class Insecta; order Lepidoptera; family Nymphalidae; genus Hipparchia; species Hipparchia sbordonii. Next base: position 11,128,389 of record CM076109.1, on the reverse strand, counting down.
TTCATAAATAACCGCCACTGAAAAGAAAATTTTGACTAGTCCACAGAACAAGCTTAATAGGTATTTAATTTAGAATCAAACAAGAATAATTACGTAAAAATGATTTGCTTTACAATGTTATCTCTAGCACCGTCCTATTCTAGCGACCCTAGTAAAATAAACAAAAATAAAAGTAGGTAACATAAAGTGACGGTTTATTTTAACATGTATACAAAAGTTCTAAATAAGACGTGTTTGTTATGTATCAAAGGATATAAACACTGATCTCTACCTAAATTTATTTACAGTACAAAGCTAAAAATATTTGATGATATACTACAGTTAGATGCTAGAGTTATTTATTGTATTTATGTATGTGTCATGTTATGGGATTAATGTAAAAAATATCGAGTCTTGATTAATTTTGCTAAACAACTTTGTATTCGAATTTTAAAATATTTCTATCAGATTATGAAAATAAATTCCACTTTTTAATGTTTATATTTCATCTATAGTTGTTTATGGTTTGAAGTACATTAGCACTAAAATAATATGGCCACTGCATATTTTATCACTTTTAAATGAATGAACATAAAAATCGAAATAAATCTAGGGTAGCACGTTAATTTAATATTAATCGTATTATATAAAAAAGGCTATTTATGTATATACTTAGGATATTTGTGGGTAGGTATATAATTATATTTTTTATACAAAGAAAAGATTTGTATTTTAACGACATTTTGTACCATAAAATTCGTCATATTTTTCATTTAGTGGCAACACATAAATTTTGCTTTATTTTAAGCATGTGTCAAAATATAAAATGGAGTTTTGCTTGTAAAGCTGAGCAGCATTGAACTTAGCTTGGTGTCAGTTATTGATATTGATAGCTTTTGATGAATAAGTAAGCCAGATTACATAATACAATCCGAACTATATCAGTGTACTATGAAGTTTATATCTAGGTAGGTATGTGTAGACAAACAGCTGGTGACCCTAAAATTTACGACATATGTATAAAATGCGACTAAGGTAAAAAATATAGGAAATCAAAAATATATATGAAATAAAAAAATAAAAAAATGGGTAAGACTGTTAAAAATGTATGAAATCATTCACTTTGATGTAAGATATTATATAAGTATATTTTATACTACCATATAGCGGATAAAATATAATTACAATCTAATTACAATGAAATTAGGATAGTTAAAGATAGTAACGTTAAATTATCATTTTATAGTTCTGCGTTGCTCATATGCGTCTTCATTGAGCAAGACTGTAATACAAAACGGTGGTTTAACAATCCTAATGCATAATTGTAAGTTACAGAAATAAATGTTACTTAATTATATTGATCGGGTAACGTAAATCTTGTTATCACCAGCTCTTTGTCCATATATATGAAGGGCTATTATACATTCCTTGTAATCCCTAAATTGTCACACTATTTCTAGAGCTATCATTTTGTATAAATTCTAACTAGTCTATTCTACACAATATTATTCAAGTACTCTACAATTTTATTGTACATGGAAAACTAGCTACTGGATATATTCATTCTATGACATAATTTAAGTAAAACATTATTTACAAAAATAGCCATTTTCATCTGTTTTTGGATCCGACTATACCTAATTTAATATTTCCCACCGGATATGGAAATGAAACTTACTATTTCCAAATAAAAAACTAGTTTAAATAATAAAATAACAACAAAAATGTCACAAACAGAGAAACAATAATTATAACCTATAAACGTTAATATACCTATACATCAGTATAAAATGTTACAATTATCTAAGCCTTTTAAAGACTAACAGGTTACGACCTACATTTATGTTCATCTCTGTCGTTCACTTATAAGTAAGATGCTCTCTTACTCATACAAAAACAGTTACGTGAGAGTGAAAAAACAATAGGTACATTTTTTGTCACAACTGCTCGTATAGAGTCACCTTATACTCGTAAACTACTCTGTCAGTCCCTATATAGCATTACACAAAACTATTCAAGTCACGGTGTACTTCATTATCCGTGTGGAAAATAGGTATTTATTGTATACTTGGTATATTAAACGGTAGAAATAAGAGAGCAAGGCGACGGATGAAGGCAGTGAAAGCGCGCGCGCGGTCGAAAAAAATACCGCGAAAACCGCATACAAAATCCATTCCTCTAAAGTCATGATAGAGCTTTTATATAAATTTTCCAACCGAAAACCGGAAGACCCACAAACAGAAAGTATTTATATAATATGGAATTGTGTAAATGTAGCTTTATTCTTCCGAAAAATCGGTTACATTTTTCATAATGCATGGAGTACACACAATTTTCACATATAACGACTTTTTAAACGGATCTTATTTACTAAATTTTCGTATTCAAATATAGGGTCAAAAGTCAGAGGGGTCCATCTAGTTTTATTCAATCTAAGATACGCGGCATTTAGCAAGCATGTTGACCATTATGTATTGTAGACGCATTATTGGCGTCAAATATTTTAAATCAGAATTATTGCTGTCTTTTTATCTTATTTTCTTATAGGAATTGGAATACAATTTATTGTTTTCTTCCTATTATTTATACATCACGGACGTTTTTCAAATAGGTAGAATTTAACCGTTCCAAATAATTCAAATATAGAATAATTCTACTACATTTTTTTCAATTATTACCGTCACACAAGATCGAATACGGAATAGTGATCGATTGAACCGATCGAGAATAATCTTTGGAATTTAAATAATTATAGTTTTTTTTTAAATTAAAATTATACATTTGTATTCGAGTACACAACATTGTAACAAAAAGTTTTTAACGGTTTTAGGAATCTGTCAACCCCTGACGTTTTTCTTCTTCCAACATGGCGTCCAACTCGTCTGTTAGGTTCGCTAACATGTTGCCTATATCGTTTAGGACATCTACGGGTTCCGTACTCTTGTTTTCTTCCTTATGTTCTGGCAGGGGATGATTTGACTTCATGTCAGGGTTTCGCGGTGGAAGGCCGATGCCAGATCGGCCGTAGTCGACGGTGTGCGGTCTACCCGCAATTTGCCCACGGTTTTGTTTAATTGTACCCGCATTTTCATTTGCAAACGGAATGCTGTCTGATTCAGTACTGGAACTTGACTGTAAAAGAAAGAAACAATAAATAAAATATCTCGTAGTAAAAAGCCTATTATTTTCTTCTTAGTTTAAGAATGTTTGTCTTTAAACATCAAAACGCTCGAGTTGAATACCTAACTTTAAACGAAGGCTTAAGAAAAGAAGTACGCAAAAGTTTGATAGAATCTTATTTAGTTAGGTACCTTTTACTTTAAGTTCCGAAGTCAAAATTACTTATTTCCGTTAGGCCAAGGCCTCTTGAGATTAGCCCTCATGACAAAATAAATAGTATCAAACGTTAGGAAAAAACGTGTGGGAAAGGAAAAAAATTATAATAATGCATATACTATCTGTTACCAGTACTTTTTCACGTCGAAACCACAAACGATTTAGACAAATTTGGCAAGAAGATAGCTTGCATCATGAGAAATGACATACGAATATTATAGTTTTTATTTCATAATACTAGAACGATTTTAAAAATCTATATATCCACGCGGATCTAAATATATTTTAATTACCTTAAAGCTAGCATCTGAGCCGGTCCTCATCTTGTCGTCTTCGTACCTCCTTGGGGGAGAAGACGGCGCGGGGGGCGGGGGCAAAAGCCCCGTACTATCCAGAGATACGCTTAGAGAATCCGAACTCGGATACGCCGGCAAACTCAAGGGAAGACTCTTCTCCGGATGAATTTCCACGGTCGTCTGGCCGAATCTCGTAAAGGGGGTATATTGAGAGCTTTGTCGCTTAGGAGGTTCTGGTGGGGGTTTTCTAGCGACGTGCGGACTGGCCCCGTATGCGACGCGTTGTAATCTTGCGGAATACGCGATGTCGTCGTATGTGTAATCGGGTGACTTATCCCTGTATGCGGGCGTGGCTTGGATTTTAGCCACCGGCCGGGGTCTTACTAGGCCCCTAGGACGGGGCAATGTTCCCCCGCCTTCGTACGAGCTATCATTAGTGGGGGTTATGTCCCCATCGTCGTAGGAACGTCGCCATTGTCCCCCGTAGTAGAACCCCGCTTCCGGGGAGAATGTTGTATGCGATGTTCTTTCCGCTGGGTCTTCGAGACTTTCTAGAGACTTTCCACGCGGATGACGTATCTGTAAATTGAAAGCTGGTTATGTTTGCACTGGAAGTGTTTTACGTCGTTTATTCGTGCAAAACGTTCTTTTGTGGCTATATTTTGTAGGAGGAATGCTGTTACTAACAAAGTACTTTTAAGAAATACCTGGCAGGAATAAGATTTCCTTTACTGCAAGTAAGTATTAGGCTGATAAAAAGTGACAATATCAGGAATAATAAATGGAATAATAGACTGATAAAATGTTAATTGTCTAGGTACATCACTGTACCTAGGCCGTATTTTTATAAAACATTTTTTTATTTTTAAAAGTAAATATAAAACGTTTTGCAGGAAAGACGACGAATGAATGTTGATATTAAAACGAGGTCTATTTTACAGCTTCGATACTTATCGAAGTAAAAATTACAATCATCAATCATAGCTCAAAACTTTCTGTTTAGTATTTGTACATGCTAATAAAATACTTATTATATTTTTTATAGAAGAATTGCAATATTATGAATTAATTATGTTATTTAAATAAGTATTACACTCGCATACCTATTTACAGTAAATTATATATTTTAATCGATAATTTATTAATATAATAATTCATGCTTAAAATTAGTAATTACTTTAATCTACCGTGCAGTCTAAGATAGCTTCAAAAACACCTACATAGAGTCAGTCTATAAGAAAAAAACATAAGGGCACACACACATCGAAACACGCGTTCATAAAGACTGGTGCACATAAAAGCCGGGTGCCGTGGAATGTCAAGTGACATCTGCCAAAGTGTCATACCTGGATGGGGACCAAGTCTGTGCCACATAGGGGCGTCGGTATGCCGTCAAACTTTAGATCGGGGGGTTTATGGTAACTCCTCGCATGTCTCTCCCAGGGCTGGTAATGCTCCCTCGGATATAAATCCTTCTATGTCCAAGTGCGGTTTGTGTTTGGAAAAAGAAAAGAAAACAAAACATTCACATGCTGCTTCGGGCTGTGGTATGAGGTGGATGCGGCGGTCGACGTGAGGGGACAGCTCTGCGACTATATTTTTTTATTTTTAAATTGTCTATTGTAAATAACTTTGTCATCTGTGACGTCAGCCACAGACAATAAATTATTATTAATTGTAGGTACATGAATAACACCGCACATCTCGGATTTATCTTTTCTTATTTAACTAAACAAAGTCGCAAAGATGTTTCGGGCGGCGACAGTGATGGCGATGGAAAAAGAGACTTCTAAACGTCTAAGCGTAAACGAAAATTTAATTTTGAACGTATGGGGAAAATTTCGTTTTAAATTTCGTAGGGCATACGCTTTACTTTTACCACAATCAAAAAATCTCATTTGATGAAAAGCGAAGTGGTCGAAGATAGTGCGTATGAAAAAAAAAATTAAAGCCAATTTTTTCATAACTTTTCCCGTTACGTAGACACCTAGATTTGACTTAGCAAAGAAATCTGTGCCGTGTATACATGGAGCTATAGGTAGGTAGGTAAAGACAACATCTAAAGCCCTAATCGGCCTTTTAAAGACTCTAATAAAAAAACAACATTAAGTAGATAGATACTTCTAAAACGCATTGTTATTTTAAGCGTTGTTAATATTACTGATCAAAGAGTTAGAATATAAATTTCATTAATTAATTAAAAGATTCTTTCGTTAAAATAAATTAAATAAGTAACAGATAAGATCTGTATTAGTACATAATTAGTTAAAACTAAATAGTAAAATAGATGATGGTAAATGGAATGGAAACATGAATGAAAGAACGATGTATAAAATTAAAAAGTTAAAGATGAATCAAAATCACTTAAACTAAAATTAAAATTGTATTGAAGTGATGTCGTTTAAAAAGAATTCTTATAGATCAGAAAAGTCGGTAGGATAAAGTTTAAAAATTATTAAGAAAGTGGATTCCCAAACATAGACAGACCTTAATTTAACTTTATTTTAATTCAAATTTGGAATACAAACAGATTTTTCTTGCCCACTCTCACAATATGAGCCATCTATAGGAATCTATGGCTAACATCACTACAAACACAATAAATAAAATAAAGCGACTTGTCTATGGCGTACCTGTCCGGGTATTCGTGAGAAGTCGAGCGATCCTTGGGTACTGATGCTGCGTTTTCCTGCTCTGATATCTTTAACTCTTTTGATGGCGAGGAGGATTTTCTTTTGATGACCAAGTCGAACAATGCCCATATCTTCTAAATCCTGGAATTAAAAATAACGTTTTTTTTTTCTTACTTTGAAGACCACAATTCGACAAGTGTTGAAAAAGTATAAGAGCCTACTATAATTCGGTTAGGTTAGGTTAGGTTAGGTACCTATATTAATATTCGTTATTTTAATATATTCGGCTATTATAATTTTTGATAAATTATAATAACTTATTACAATTATTGACATTTATGTCCTTAAATAAAAAGATCCGATGCATTTGGATGATTTCAATTTTTGTTTAAAGTAAGCCCATTTGTCTATAATAAATAAAGTCTAAATTCTTTTTAAATGGTAGAGATGAGTGGGGCATGGCTATCACAATCTTATTCCTTTATAGCACTATCCCATTTTCGCAAATCCTGCCATTGCTTCCATTAGTTTCCTAGAAATCTCCTTCACGAACAGACACACATCCACGTGTCATATTTCATACTTCGTCTCCAGTTTAGAAAAAATTGATTAAATATCGACACTTCTTGATTACCAGCACGCTACCGCCCTATTTAACTATCTAAATTGCTACCGTTATTTATTTAAAACGGCAACACTCTCAAGGGAATAGCCATAGCATGAACAATGAAACAATTACCTCCCACGCGAGTTGCGTGACGTCGTGCACGGTGCGGTAGCCCTGAGCGACCAGCGCGGGCCCGTACTCCTCTAGCCGCAGCAAGCGCAGCCATTCCTCTAGAGATCCCTGGGGAATATGGAGTATGTGGCATTAGTGTCTGCTTTACAAACATCGATGTTTACAAAGTTTACAAATCACTATTAATGGCTTTCAGGGGCATGTTAACGAAAATTTTGTGAATAGGTTACACTTTATGCCTATAATGAAGTTACTGTTGACATGCAGAATGTTTAATTCGCAAAATAAAAACCACTTATCCCGGAAATGATGAGTTGCCAATATTTTAATTCTGGAGCACGCAATGTATCGCTAATAAGGAAAGTCGATAGTGCTTTAAGCTTTTGATAAACATTGCTGTTTTGTGTGAAATATTGTCATTTATTGTTAAATAGATCACCACATACACGATTTCATGTCAGATGAAAAATTCTCTCTGAAGAAAGGACACAGAATCATGTACTCTCTGGTTTCAGTTTTCGTCAGCATGTCCCTTACTTAGTAAAAACGCAACGTCTAGCGTCTAGCTAACATTTTGTAAAAGAAACATCAGTTCCATAACATTTTGTGGAACTGATAAACGGCACCCAGTTTAAACGGAGTTTTTGTGTTATTGCGTCGTTTTTCAGAAAAGCACTTTCGTATGTTATTATTGAACCAATGGCGCTATTGAATAGCTAAACCATCGATACAAGTACCTCAGAAATCAGGCAGGCAGAAGGGTGCCTGTCCATTAAAGTGGAGCGGAGACGTGCAGACCAATCAGGTCATTAATGGATGACGCGATAATTTTATCACGTCAGCTCTCAATAATGTCATTGGTCCAGCCACAAGTAACAGCCAAAATGAAATAAATCATTCTAGAATTTTTTGAATTTTGAACTAACCGGGATATAATCAGGCAAGTTGTCGGGCACATTGAGGTTGGCGAGCTCAGCTTTTAACCTCTTGCGATGGTTTGGTTTCTTGATGCCAACAGCTGTGAGGTCCTCCGGCGTCATCCTTGTAACGGTGGGCAGGTCGTAGCCAGCTTCTATGAACAGTCTCGCGTATTCCTCCATTTGTAAATCAGCCAACCACGCGTGAATTATATCTGGGTCCTGTAAATTATATGTTAAAATTTAGTAAGCACCTACCTAACATTGAAGTATAAGACACTAGATACATTGTAAGAGTCTGAAAATGATTCCTGCAGAGTGTGACGATCAAAATCCTTTCTGATTGGTTATTGGCCAAACACTCTTGCTATTAGCCAAAATGCTGTTGCAGTAAGAATGCCATAAATCCAGCCAATCAGAGATCATTGCGATCGTTACACTAATATTTATTTTTAGACAATTCCACAGTAGATGGTTTTGTCCGTATCCCGTCAGTTTTAAAAATAAACTTACCGGTAATCCTTGAGCTATCATCGCGCGGACTCTGTCGACGGTGTCTCCACAATGACAGGCCGAGTGGTGATGGTGCGGCATTCGCCCTGATGCTCTGCCGCTATCGAGAGATGCTGAAGAGTGTCGGGACCCTGAGCCGGCTGAGCCTGACGACGACCCTGGACTGTCGCGGCCTGGACTCTGGAATTGTGATAGCATTTTTGTTGAATTTTTTTTCTGATTTATGGAGCCATAATAGCAAAGAAGTTGTCGTAGGAGTACAAATTAATTTTCTAAAATGAAATATTATTTATATATTTTATCCTAAATCTTTCAGAACATCCTATATAAAAAAATTCTTCGTTTCAAATGGCCCAATCCCAGATTTTGTCTACATAAATATTATAATTATGTAATGTCCTTTCAGGAACTATGCTTGGGACGTACATAATATTATATTGTCCATCAATATACGGTAAAGATTTTCCTTTACGCCTGGTAAAATTTATAAAACGAAAAACCTTTATTTGACTATTGGTAAACTTAGATTTGTTATTATTGCTATAGTTCCACGAGGGATACTGATTCTAGAATGATGTCTATCGATAACGGATCTAGGTACAGAAACATTTCATCAGCTGTCATGAACACCTTTCTTACATTACAACTGCGTAATCAATGAAATCAGATATTTAGTTGATGTTGGAATCAGCGAAAGGCCTACCTATTGGTTGGAGAATTTTAATTTAAGTACCTATATACCTATTATTATTTGATCACTTTTCATTGTGGACCACTTTTGTTGATCAAACATGTTTTTGTCATGTGGCTAAAGTAAAATTGTTCAAGTTAAACTTGTCAGTATTCGCACTTTCGTGGAAGTATTTTGGTAAATTACAACTGCTATCAGACCTGTCGCTAAAGACCTCTTGAGAATAAAAAGAAAAAGATTTTGTTAAAAAATTAAAGAATCCTGTAGATTTAATTCAATTGATCGTATTCGTATTGATGACATTAGCGTTGTGGGGGACTAAAAGGGCTGATGTAAGTAAAATGGAATGGCATGTAATTAAACGAGCTTCTATTTAATACCATTATTGGCTTCTAAATTACTAAGTCAGGTTCAACTAGTGAGCCTCTAAAAAATATAATTTTAGCATCTATATTTATAACTTAGCTTCAAACCGTGAACTCCTAAAATACTTAAATATTAGCATCAAATAATACACTAAATCTTCAACCACATTTTTAATTATTTTTTTTGAGAAAAATGAAATAAAAAAATGTTTCTAACTAAATAAAAAAACGTTTTTTTTGATAAAATGAAATTAAAAAATGATTGTTTTTAAATTTAACTCAAGATAAATACCTACACATAACATTATAACATTTTTGAAAAAAAAAAAAATCAAATTTTTTTTTAGTTTTAGGTAGGTTTACGATCCCAACAGAACCTAAGTGCCCTAAGGCACCTGAATATTCATGTATAACCCTAACCTAACCTAACTTTAGTTTAAAGAAAAAATTATACAAAAATAATTGCAATATTAACACACTAACAACAGAACAACAAAAAAAAACAAATGCATGTTTTGAATGGCGCTCTCTGATTGGTGCAAATAGCCATAACCAACGAGATCGTGCAAATTGCCAGTCGCATCCGTCTCACTCGCACCAACGAAATCGTGCAAATGGCCAGTCGTATCCATCTCACTCGCACCAAATCGTGCAGTGGCAGTGGACAATAATAAAAATAGTGGCTCTTTATTTGATGCTTTCTTTGGAATATTTTGTGGCCATTGTGAAGAAGCCGAGTTAGTATATTAGAAGCTTCATCATTTTCCCGTTGCTGAGTTATTAAATTAGAAGCTAGGTTTTGATACCAAAAAATAAATTTTGTTGGTCGACTTATTATATTCCAAATGGAATTAGCCGCCTGCGCGCGGCAGAGTGGGGCAGTTGGTCGGCGCCTACCAACTCGGTTGGTCATGTACGTAGTTTATAAGTAGATAAGCTCTGTTATTGCTATGTGAATTAAATACATGATCTACGGTGATGTCTGAGTTTAATTGAATCAGTAATAAGTGACCCAACAGCGTCAAAGTAAAATGAAACTTAACTGTATTGACGGAAATCCTACTTAAGTAGGATAGGTACCTATGCAATAATTAGTCCTTATCAATTTATCAGTTATCAGGTAAATAAAATTGATCAAAGAAGCTCCCTTACCTGGGTCATATCAATCCCCTGGTCATCGCTCAGTGCCAGCTGGTGGTGGTAGTACACGGCCGCTTTGTGCGTTAGCGGCTGTGTCGGTGGAGGGAAGGTGAACGTTCCACCACCTGCCGGACTCTTGCCTAAACTGCCGCTAGCTCCTGACACTCCGGAGACACCGGACACTGTGCTGCCATAGTCGGAATGATCATCTGGAAAAAGAGAACGAGAAAAGACGATTGTCAATTCCATATCTTTACAAAATAAATATAATCGTCTTACAAATAAATATTTACAAAATATCCAAGTTTCTGCGGTTAGTTTGTGGGTGTACGTAACATACAGCTATCAATGTTTATAGGAGTTGTCAAAAGTAGCGTTAAAGAATTTCTTAAGGATCCTACTGAACACCGTACCATAGAAGTTGACCAAAACTCCGGCCTGCTCCTCGCTGAGCGCATAACCCTGCGAGCCAAAGCAGAAGCCGGAGTGTTGGTGCTGCGGTGTGCGCAACACATCACCGAGAACCACTTGTGGGGGCACGCGCTTGACAGGGTATTGAATGTAGTTCGAAAGAAGCGAGGTTTACCTCTGGTATGCGAAGGTGTATCCGGTGGCTGAGGGTAAGCCTGCTCTTCGCAGGACGCGTATCCTTGCGAGCCAAAGCTGGAGCCGGAGTGCCGATGTTGCGGGGTGCCAAACGCATCTCCGGGAACTGCTGGTGGGGGCACGCGCTTGGCAGTCGCCGTCTTCCCGGCGCCGCTGCCACCGCGGGACATTCCGCCCACTGGAAGACCAGAGAAAATTAATTTAAGCATACAATAATCCTTACAAAAATTTTAAGTATGTTGATTTGTAGGTTAGTCCTTTAATCGCGCAGCAACAGAGCAACGGATCGACGACATTTTTTGCAGGGGTTGCAAGTTGCATAGTTAAGGACGTGGAGAGTGATATAGGCTTTTTATTCCGGAAAAAACCAAGCGTTCTCAAGGGATTCTGAGGCTACCTTTTATCCAGGACAACAGAGGGTTCTCGCGGGGTTTTTAAAACCACACTCGACGAACGACGAAGTCGCGGGCAAAAACTAGCACCAACTGATTTCCAAGTAAGTAGATATCGGCGTACAGCGCTGATACCCTAGTGGTTAAGACTCGGCTTCCTTTTTCGGGGTGTTGGGGTTTTCCATATCTACTTTTGAACATTTTATTCCTTTTGTACCGTAATGACAAATGAAGAGGACCGTGTGCCAAAACGCTGATATAATGTTTTCGGACATTTGGTCCTAGGTATATACCTACGCTGGCCAGATATACAAAACACCATAACACAGACTTAAAAATAAATAGCCCCTACAAAAACAAACGGTCAAAATAGACTTTTACATAATTAGATGCTTATTATGTTATCAGTATTCTTCCAAAAGCAAGCTCAGTTATTTCAGCAACACCATTGTATAACGATTCCTTTATAAGTTTGAGTTTCTTCGATAAATTCACCATTTCTTCCTTTATTAATGTAATCAGAATCTATTTTCGTTCGTTTAACGTCGATGGAAAATCGTTCACGGTTCACGCCTACTTATTCTTATAATTCCATTATTATCCCTAATGGAACCCTTAGATGAAGCCAAAGTAAATCACGTTTGCGTCATCGCGGCTTCAAACCGCCGTTATCTGCTTTGTGCGGGACGTCAACCGCATTAACGAAATGAGTAACATTCATCCCTGTTCCACCCGCCGCGATAAGCGAAAGGGGAGTTTCGGGAGAGTTTAGCGGGTAATAACCTAAAAACATCATCAATCATGATCGGCCTCTGGCGAAGACCGGACGGCCGGATCTGATCCGACAGTTAATTGTTCGTGCCGAATCGATAACGCCCACTAATGGCCGAGAAAAAAAATCGCTATTAAAATAATCGAGATGCAAACAATAATCGGCAAAAACTCCCGACTTCGATAGCGGTCTGAGAGTGTGAAACTTTTGGTAACCGGCGTAATTGCAAATGTTTTAACGGAACCGGCGACGTTGGAAGATATTAAAAGTTTTTGCGAGATTGTTTTGCGTAGAACGTGGATGAAGTTTTTGTCTACGAAATTCGTGTACAATTTGCAACAGTTTATGAAGAGTTTTTCGGTGGATGAAGCTAGGAACTTTCTTTCAGATGACGTAACAAACAAAAAATTGTTCATCATTCATCCTCATATTACTACTACTCAAGATATGCTCGTTTATAATAAACAAATTTAATGAAATATAAAGTTTACTAGAACAAAATATGAACCTAAAACTAAAAACCATAAAAAAATATAATATAATTAATTAAAATATATTATTAAAAGGAGTCCCTTTAGGCAAGGTTCCCCCTTTGGATAATTCTTTGTCCGAGGTAGCTGCTAGCTCTTCGGTCTCCTGTGAAGTCGACTAACCTTTTTGATATTTCTTTAAAAAGCCTTATAGCGCTAAACTGCGCGCTGCTTGTTTTAACTTTCAATTTGGAGATCCAATAAAGTGCCTGTTTGCAATAAACATTTTAAAGGTTCCGTTATGCTATCAACGTTCAGTATTATTTATTACTTCTCCAATATCGCGGACATTTCGCCACATCCGAATCCGGCCGCGGCTCTTAATAAAGAGAAATTATGTCTTCAATTACTTGCACGCAAACCGTTTGCATATTAAGGCGGCCATTACGATATAAAATTTGGTAATTATGAAGGCACGCGATATTCGAATTTGTTTGTTTATTGGGATAGCTTCTAATTCATAAAAAGTCAAGCTTGTACAATTGTACATATTACCTAAGTTATTTTTTGCTCTAAAGCAGATCATCTCCGCTCAGCACCCTGCCTAGGAGTAAAGTAGGTAAATAATACATCCATAGACTGTAGATATGTATGACGACTATGATTATCATCATGCTTCTAGGCAAGACTTGGATGAGACTGGCACAACACCGAAAAAAATGGCGTTTACATGGCAGACCATTCGTTGCTCCAGATCTTTTTTTTCCACGTACTATTGAATTGTGGAATCATCTCCCTTCGACAGTGTTCCCACGAAGTTCCTACTTACCTACTTACAATATGAGGTTATTCAAGGGCCGGACCAATAAAATTCTGAAAGGACCAATACATTTTTGAAAAGCCGGTAACGCATTGGTGAAGCCTCTGGTACTACACGTGTTCATGGGCGGCGGTAATGACTTAACATCAGGTGACCCACCTGCTCGGTTGCCCACTATTCATTTAAAAAAAAGACCTAAGGCCTATGTCCAACGATGGACGAAGTGGCTAGCAAATAAGAAGATATGAGATAATAATCTGAAGTTTCTCTCAGTTAAAAGCATAAAATTAAATAACTATGTAGCCAGATTTTTTAAATTATGAAGCACATTAATTCGACAAGCTATGAAGTAAATAGTAACTTATTGTAAACTTTGTGTAGCAATAAAGAATTTTCTATCTATCTATCTATCTAGTAACTTAATCACTCTAAAATCTAAAATCTGATTAAGCTCCTAATAGAGGAAGGTGTTGCAGGATTGTGGTATGCGTTGGGAGCTCGTAATCGTGCAAACATTACCGCCTACTTCGTTTTATCGCTAAAGCTCCACACATGTGACGTCATTAGGGGTCCATACATCCCATGTATCACGTAATTTACTGACATAATCTGCTATATTCGACTGAAAGTATTCTCACTAAGATAAATATAGTACTTCTTACTTCGTAGAGTATGATTCGTTTTGTAATTAACTTGCAATTTTGGTTTGAAGCGGTGGAGGCTTTTTTATTCGATGACAAGATTTCACCTGATTGTAAGTGACGATGCAGTCTAAGATGGTAGCGGGCTAACTTGGAAAGTAATGGCAGTGTAGATCAAACCCTTACCCCGAATTAATATTCTCCACATATTTCATTTTATAATCAAAGAGAAATATAAATCACGTGACAAAGACTTCTCAATAGTGAACTAACTCGATATCAAACTATTTTGCGATAGTTTATCTTTGATAGTGAAGTAAGAAAGTGAAAGTTCGACAGGCGTTTAATACATGAGGGGAATCAAATATGATTGATCAGAACAATCAAGCAACAGATACGCTTATCACGATTTCGCACGACACGAAACGTCCAGAGTTCGATTTTAGGCACGCGTCTCTTACTTTACAGAAAGTGTGTTTAAAACAATTAAATAGAAAATTTATAATTTAAATGCTAGTAATATAATTTAAACTTATAATAAAACTGTAACGGGACCAATTCTGTAGGTACCTACATTAAATATATTTTGAAAATTTAATTAAAACCCACTCTGGGTCAACAGTCATATAGGATACTTTTTATCATGATAAACAATAAGGTTTATCCGGGATAGTGAATGAAAGTTTTTGTTGATTTTGCTCCGTAACTTGGTCAAATCTAAACCAAATTTGATAATTATTTTTTTATTATAAATTGTGCACTATAAGAAATATTTTGTCTAATTTTGGTGAAGAGCGATGACATCCGAAAAGTGGCAGGCATCGATTGGATGCGAAAGGCAGAGGATAGGCAACGTGGATGGCCAACAGTGGATGTATGTGGGCTGATGATGATGATGATGATGACAGAATTTCGTCAGTAAATAGTAAATCTTAGCTCTAATCAAGTTGGCCACTCTTGGCTAAACCCTTTCTCAATCTTGTTAAAGAGGAGATCTTTTCCCAGAAATGGATGAATGATTCTAGATGGAACTTTAATTTTTAGTCAATACAATTTTCAAAGCTTGAAAACCAACCAAAATTCCACCAAACTGAACAACTAATTATCCGAAAACCAACACGGAAGTAGTACAAGTCGTTCCCAATTAGCGGGATCCCATCAGATCAATCAATCATTGGAAGCGGTGCGGCTTCCCGCTAATCCGGAGGTACGCCCAATACGATTAGTACCGTCTTGCTAATCCGCTGTTCACAACGAGGTCAAATTGACAACTGAAACCGGATTCCATGAAGGACAAGATTGTGGGGTGTGACCTATTAACGACATCATATAAGATATCGGGAGGGGTTTCATAGGGGTTTCATAGAAAGGATAGATAGCAGGAAGAGCGTGCAACTGTGACTCTATTTATGACGGCCCCCCTGGCGCAGTGAGCGCTGTGGTCTTATAACTGGGAGGTGTCGGATTCGATTCCCGTAGGGGGCAATTCGGGAATTAATTATTTCTGAATTGTCTCTCGTCTGTTCTGGTGGGAGGCTTTGGTCGTAGCTAGTTACCACCCTATCGTCAAAGACGTGCCGCCAAGCGATTTAGCGTTCCGGCACGGTGGCGTGTTGAAACAGATTAGGGGTATGGGTTGAATTTACACTGCTAAATCCCTGCCAAGTTAGCCCGCTGCCATCTTAGACTGCATCGTTACTTAACATCAGGTGAGATCGCAGTCAAGGGCTAACTTGTCATCGTATAAAAAAAATATATAAGAACGATGCCGCACAGCGTATTGCTGGTTACAAGTAACATTTAGCAACGCACATGTGGCACCTGTGTGGCATACCACGGATTATTCTAAGGTAGAACCTTGCTTGCGTGATGCAGAAGCTACATACACAGCAAGGTGACATGAGATGATGAGACCAAAACTTTTGCAGATACAAAATTAAAAGGTAGGTACATTAATTAAAAATTCAATAAATTAAAGTAGTACCTAAGTACTTTGGTTAACATTTTTGTAACTAACAAACAGTAAAATAGGCAATCTACTGCTATGTGCCGGCAATAAAACTATGTAATTTACTGCTCTATCTCTTTAAACGCTACGTTAAATTGCATTATTATTCAACCGGACAAGTGTAAAATTGATAAATATATAGGCAATGTCCATACCCGAGACAAGTAATTTGTCATTTATGGCTCTTACAAATTGAGTTTTCAATATATTTTAATAGTTGGTAGGCATGTAAATTAATAATCGAATAAGATACGTGTGTTTATTAGCTTTAAATATTTTACAACTACCTAGCAGTTAGCTGATGGTTGATTTTTTTTAAATATTTAGACTAGCGCCACGCCCTTGGCTAGAAAATGAATATTCACTCATGATTTGAAGGTACCGAAGTCTTCTCAACTCGTTAACTTCGAGTAGATTTAGGCTTTAAGTAAATATTAGATTAGTATGGAAACTCCTTTCTCCATTTCCGGGATAAAAATTAACCTACATTTAAGTCCGTTCAACCCTTCTGAAGATGTACCTACTCTGACAAACGTAGAACGTAGAGGGCAGAACCTCAAATAATTTGGAACCGTATGTTTAGGTTAGAATTTAGAAAGCTTCGAAACAAAGATAACATCACATACATACCTTAATACATGCAAAATAATCGAAATGCAAAATCACCGTTTCTAAGCCGTTTCTAGAGCAGACATTCGAAATTTAAATTTTTTCCACCATTCCGGCGTAGAATGAAACGCTTTGCTCTTGTTTCGTCTGTTTCCAAAAACACGGAAACTGCAATACGTCTCGCATACGTAAAATGATAACGTAAAATCTAGAAAAAGTAGATTTAAGACTCCGGGTACATTTCCGTCCAGGCGATGTGTCCGTCCAAGTATTGAATGTGTGTGTGTTTTATACACGAACGTGGGTATCTTGGAAAATATATTTTTCCTACTTTGTGTACAGTAATTTTCATAATAAATCTTACATCGGTATTAATATATCGTTATATTATTTTCAGCAGAATATGTCTTCCCAACTGGTGGTAGAGTCTTGACTTATCATAAGAGACACAGGTTAGCCTACATGAAATAAAGAACTTTGAATTTGTATTTATTTTAAATTGATTACTTAATAAGCAACTGTATAGTAATAATAATTTATGCCCTTGTATTTGACATAGTTAGTTGTTTTTTTATAAGTACCGAGAAAGACTAAAGTTTTAAAACAATCTTCTTCGATCTTTCTTGTTTCTTGAATCTAGATAACTCAGGAACGACTAAGTGCCTATACAAGTCATGTAAACTGCAGTAGGTAGATATTACACATACCAACTATTATTTACAATTTAATGACACAGCGAACAACATACATTACAGAAATTCGCAATTACGACGTAAAATATGACAGAATAATCAATTCACCCAAGGTTTTATGTCAATGCTAAAAATAATAACCATAAAAATTTAATCATGGTTTCCCATAACGACATGTTTAATTATTTTGTGCTTACTTACCACAGCTTAATCAGTCTTCAGTATACTTACTTCCACGGTTGCCGCAAAATTATTTATTAAGCAACTGTAAAGGGGCGGTGCCTTGTTAAAATAAGATTGACTTGTTAAAAATGAAGTCTTAATCATTGCGGGATCTTAATCAACAGTTGCGAGTTAAGTTGTAATTAAATTGTTAAACTTCATTTTGTGTAAACCACGTAGGTACCTACATAGTAGTTATTTTGTGAACGAGGGTGGAACTTATGATTGCTATTAAGAAACTTATTTAGGGATATGTACCCAAGGGACCAAAAGGGTCTCTATTTAATTATTATAGTCGCTAACTGTCAGTCAGTCTCTCCGACGCGTTCTTATATCAACAAGGGAAAAGAATTGTATGCAAAATATTACTACAACTAGTTTTTGCCCGCAACTTCGTCCGCGTGGAGTTAGGTTTTAAAAATACCGTGGGAACCCTCGGGATAAAAGCCTATCTAACCCACAAAGTCCTAAAATATACCTACTCATGTAAAAAATCACATCGATCCAATAGTCCATTGCTGCGTGATTAAAGGACAAACCAACTCACTTACGAATTTATGTACTTACTGGCTGATGCCCGCGACTTCGTACGCACGGATTAAGGGCTTTCGATTCCCGCGGGAACTCTATTATTTTCCGGGATAAAATGTAGGCTATATGTTAATCCTGGGTTTGAGTTATCTCCATTTCCAGCCAAATAGGTTCGTTCGTTGTGGTGTGAAGGAGTAACCATCAATCCATCCATACATACATCCTCACAAACTGTCGCATTTATAATATTATATTAGTAGGATTGGTTAGGATGTTCTAGAGACTTTAGCTTCTCCTTCGGGGGCTTTGGGGCTTGAAAATCACAACTGCATCGTCATAATTTAAGATAACTTTAGTTATTTTATAAGTAGGAATTTTTTAATCTTGTATCTGGAAGGAACTATCTGCAACACAGGTTTTCCTAGCGCAGAGTATAGGGACTAATAGAAATTGTAAAATATTATATTATGTCAATAAATAAATTCTTATTCTTATTTTAAGCAATGTACCTACGTCACGCAAACAAAAAAAAACTATAGTAGCTAAGTAATATTATGTCTAATTAACAATTAAGTATTATTAAACTGAAAAATTAATTAACCCGCACTATCAAGACGACAACCGTCAAAGTGTTCTAAACGGACGCAAGCTTTCACTTTCAAGCTTTTAACACTGGGGTTTTAAAACAAACTGAATCTTATTAGCAGGCAATTAAAACTCAAAATTGATTACCTGATCTTTATAATATGTGTAAAGGAATACATGATAAAGTAATTAATGTTTATCTCTGTATCGTGGGGTATGAGAGCGTGCGTGTTAGCTAGCAAAGCTATCTTAAATAGCTGAGTAAAGTAATAATATATCCTTTAAATAGGCACTGTTACTTAAAAGCTTAAAGTTTGTCTCAGTGTTAATGGAGAAGTTTACTACATAAATTAAAATGAATATAACTTTGAATGCAACACTAAAGTTCATTCATTTTATCTCAATTCACAACCTATCACCGGCCAACTATAACTGTAAACATAGGTCTTCTTTTAAATGAGAAGCAAAATTCAAATAAGAGTCTAGAAGTGAAAAGGCATCTTCTAGGCAAGCGCGCACCATTTTAGTCTTTATCTTCTCTTACCATCAGGTGAGATCGCAGTCAAGCGCTAGTCTATATATTTTTAAAAAAGCCTTACGCTTACGCCTTGTATATGTTTGTGTGTATGTTTGTTACTCCTTCGCTCCTTCACGGCACAACGAATGAACCGCTTAAGCTTAAAGGAATAGAGATAGCTCAAACCCAGGCTACCACATGGGTTACATTTTATCCTGGAAAATTAAAGAGTTCCCGCGGGAATTAAAAACCTTTATCGCGGGCATCATCAAGTACGACAATAACTTCGTGCTAACATTTTTCAAGTTTGATGATATATTCCACCGTCTCTCTTCTACAACCGCACCGCTCGCCACCGAACACAATTTCACCCTCACCACCTGGGTACCTGGAGCACTTCGACCATCCGATGTTCCAGATCTTTTTTTCCACGTACTTTGAAACTGTGGAACCAACTTCCTGCGACGGTATTTCCACTGAATTACAACATGGGGTTATTCAAGGGGCGGACCAACAAATACCTGAAAGGCCGGCAACGCATTGGTGCCTCTGGTGCTACAAGTGTTCATGGGCGGCGGTAATCACTTAACATTAGGTGACCCGCCTGCTCGTTTGCTCGCTAAAAATATTTTAAAAAAAAATATTTACCTATACTCCGATATTTATTGACGGATTTCAAAATTTACTTTACAGATCCGTTTAGTTTTTCCATGGAGATATAGTTTTTCAGAGCTCCGGATGTAGTTAGGCTATATATTTTTGCGGTGGAGTTTATTAGCGCCTGAGTAAAGTGGGTAAGAGATATACCTACTCTTAGTTATATCACTAGGCATTAGAATAGGTGTTTTGCTTTTCGAAGAAATAAAGATCGTTCATTGCTTTCGCTCTTTATTAACCGACTTCCAAAAAGGAGGTTCTCAATTCGTCCGAATCTTTTTTTTTAGCGACTGAGGTCTACTAACAGAAACCTATCAACACTTTAAAAAGAAAAGATATTCGTAACAATTACAAAGTAAGGAGAGCGAAGTACGCCAAAAGTGAAAACAAAGAAGTACATTATCAGGCACTCAGCTACAGTATCAGTCATTACGGTTACAATTGCCCCCGCTAATGGTTTAACCGACGGTAATTAGTTGCGCAACGGACGTGGGGTGGCCAAAAATTTGAATATGACCGGATGGTCTATATTATTCTGTAACCGTGTGGAAATAAAAACAAAATTTATTTACTAGCTGATGCCCGCGACTTCGTACGCGTAGAACTCTCATATTCTCCGGGAATAAAATTAGGCTACAGTAGAATCCCGATTATCCGGACATCGATTATCCGAACATCCGATTATCCGAACTCATTCGTGATCACTCAAAAGATGTGATTGATTACGTCAAAGGTCAATAACAAGTTATTTCGAACCAAAATTTTAAATTACATAAGTACTTTGTAATTCATTTGCTTTGCAATCGATTATCCGGATTTTCGATTATACGGAATACCCCTGGTTTTATTTGATCCGGATAATCGGGATTCTACTGTATTTGTTATTCCAGACTATAATCAATCTCTGTGCCAAATTTCAGCTAAATCGGTTTAGTCGTTGCAGCGTGATTGAGTAACAAACATCCATCCATCCTTACATCCAGACTTTCATCCAAATTTATAATACATACTAGATGATGCCCGCGACTTCATCCGCGTTTTTGGTGACTTCTTGATTCTCAATTTTTTAATTTTCAGGTATAAGACTTCATCCGCGTTTTTGCTGACTTTTTCATTCTGAATTTTTTAATTTTCCGGGATAAAATATAGCCTACGTACTTTTCTCAAGTATGCTTATTCCTTTGTTAAGTTTCATTAAAATCCGTCTAATAGTATTTGTTTGAAAGAGTAACAAACACCCATCTATGATCCATCCATCCTCACAAACTTTCGCATTGTTTTTGCAATTCACGACGGCGTGTAGCTCATGGTTGTGTGTGTGTCGTATTTGTATAAGTGTGAACGAGAGCTTGCTTACGCTTGACCGCATCCACCTAGGTTCCTGACAGGCACGCACACTTACGCAATGTGTATGTACACGACTTAACCACAAGTAAATCGCCCGTAATTTCTTGAGATAAACGTACTATAATATTAATAGGATTGCAGTATGGCTACCGTACTCCTGCTCGCTGTATCGATGCAGACGCGATGCGGCAGTAGGCACAACTGTCATGCTGCTCTAATTATTGTGAACGAAGCTAAACAATTTCACCAAAGCACTGTTTAACTAGACTGCAGACGCTATTGTATGAGTCTGTGTTTAAATTAATGCTGCTAATAATGTCTGGTTATTGACGAGTATGTACTAGGTAGGACGACCTCCCTGGCAGTGGTGAGCGCTGTGGTCTTATAACTGGGAGGTTTCGGGTTCGATTCCCGGCGGGGGCAGTTTAGGAATTTATAATTTCTAAACTGTCTCTGGTCTGGTCTGGTGGGAGGCTTTGGCCGTGGCTAATTACCACCCTACCGTCAAAGACGTGCCGCCAAGCGATTTAGCGTTCCGGTACGATGGCGTGTAGAAACCGATAAGGGGTATAGGTTGAATTTACACTGCTATACCCGTTCCACTACCATCTTAGACTGCATCGTCATTTACCATCAGGTGAGATCGCAGTCAAGGGCTATCTTGTCAACAAAAAAACCCCGCTTTTACCCGCACGCCCGTTTTGTTTCCTCAGGATAAAAGTAATCTATACCCACTTCATTGGGTGTTATTTTAATGAAAAATATTTGTAATGATTGATTGAAATAACTAACAAAAATACTACTTCTACGGCGGCTTCGCTCGCGTGGAATTAGTTTTTAAAATCCCGCGGGAAATCTTTGATTTTCCGGGATAAAAAGTAGCCTATGTCAGTCTCCAGGTCCTCAACTATACCCATGCAAAAGATCACGTCGATCCATTGCTCTGTTGCTGTTTGGTTGAAGGAAAACCCAACAAACAAACACACTCTAGCAATTAAGTATAATATGAAATAATTAATTTCTTGTCTACGTACTTATATGCCATGTGTAAGCACTGTGTAAAATTTTATTAGTAAGGGCATAATAATGTCTACTCTAATTACTGTTGTCACTTGCCAGGCATCCGGGATTTCCGGGATTCTTCCGGAATTATCCATGTTAACAACTATTTCCTGTGAGAAAAGTATTTCCCGTCAGCGTTTACATTTTAGTTATTTTCTGTATTATTGTTAATTGGGTTAATAAACAATAGGATAAATCTATATTTTCTTAATAATTTGAAATTAATAAAGTAAGTAGGTACCTATCTACCAGTCTTGGCTTGTCGCCATTTAGAAATCGTAGATGACCGAAAATTACATATGCATAAAAAATAAATATAAAAGCATAAAGTATATTAGGATATGGCCACCCTGGCCGTTTAATTAATTATGTTTTATAATTTTTTTATTGTAAGTATAGCAGGTACATATGCGAATTTATCCAACTACTTGTTTGTGTAATTCAATTATATCAGGTAAAATAAATAAATTAACGGACCAAATATCACCTTATTTTCTTTTAATTGAAATTTTTAATTTTAATTGTGTCGATTTTTTTTTTCAAAAAGCTATAAAATGTACGAGGCTTAACAGAAGTGGACGTCACGTTGGACTTTGAGCCCACTTGTTGCTACACCGATTTTATCTATCCCACGTTGCAAGGCATCGAGACAACATGTCGACGACGCCAGAATAGTAATGGGAATAAACCATAAACAATCCATAGATTATCACAAATTAGGAGTCGGAATCGAACCTACGAACTGTTGCGTAGGTTCGGGTAGTACGACCACAGCGCCACGGAAGCACTACATTCGACAGCTAAAATTGGATACAGATAGTTACAAGTGACGCTAACGCCATCTCTTGACAGCGTTTAGTACTATCGCATAAGAATGGATTTTTTAGGTATACAATTAAAAAATATATATATATTAGCTATGCTGAACCTGATTAATATTGTCCTTTCCGCTGCTTTAAGCGTTTTGATAGTAAGTACAGGCAATATTCCGACTCTTGAAATAAGAAAAGAAAAAATTGGTATCAACAATCAAATCAACCGGTGATTAATTGCACGTCAAACAATCGTTAATTAAACTGACATCGAAAGAAACAAACATGATTGAAGAAAGCGTAGGTACCTACCCACCTCTAACATAACGTTGACCGTAGATAGATCAGATAAGCGTGAGAGCTAGGAAGTTCAACGAATTTCAATTCGCAACCGGACGCCGGCATCCGTCTAACTGCACCCACTTTCCCTTGCTAATACGACATTCGGATAAGGCCAAAGGCTAAGGGCGTACACAAAATACCATTAAATAATAATAATAGTCCTCACGACCGAATTCGGTCATGGCGGCCAATCTCCACAGACAAAGCCATCTGCGCGGGAGATATTATAGTGCATAGGCGTGTGCGCAAACACAGGTGCACTCTTTATTCCCTCACTCTCATAGTCCGACGAAAATCCGACACGACAGGAGAGGTAAGGCGCAGAACCGACGACTTTAAGTGCTCTCCGAGGCATGGGGTTGACGCACCGCCAACTTTCCAACTCCGGGTTAATACTGAGAATTTCTTCACAGAATATAAAACCACAACAGTTTTTTGTCCCGACCCGGGAATCGAACCCGGAACCTCATCCATAGTTGAACATGTTAACCACTAGATCGACGAGGCACTTAAATAACACAAAATAGTGAGCAGATACACTGGTACTAGTACCGGTTCTAACACATTAACTAAAACGCTACTTACTCGCTACACGCTACTACTTCTACGCGACTATACGTCCACGTGGATTTGATTTTTAAAATCCTGCGGGAACTCTTTGATTTTCCGGGATAAAAAGTAGCCTATGTCTCCCTCTAGTTCACCTATACCTACCTAAACCCAAAAATCACTTCGATCTGCACTATTCGCCGTAGCTCTGCAGCGTTGCAGTGTGATTGAAGGGGAATGCAATAAACCAACAAAAAATACACTTGCGCATTTATTATAATTAAGATTGCGTAATAGTTTATTCGTAAAACTAATGTACCTACCTAATTGTTTGCAGTAAACTTTTATAAATAAAGTTAGCTAGTCTGGTCCATGTCTGCTTTGTGCTATGTGCATCTGAAGACGGCCTTACGCACTCAAATCTGATCTTCCCGATAAAAACCGATAGACATCTTTTAAGCACAATAACAGAAACCTAATACTGTTAATGCTGTTACGAAATCCATTCGGATCTGATAATGATTGGGCGCTATCGAGTTTCGTAATAATTTTCTAACTGTTCATTGTTACGGCGTGCGCTAATGAGCATGGACGTGAGTAAGGTGTTAGATATAACACTTCGTTATAGTAAATTATGGGTATTAATTTAATTAAACGGTATAGGCAGGCCAGGTGCACTAGACGCAGTCACAAATAACAAAAAAGATACCGGCTGGCGGGATAATACAGAGTTAGATGATGATGAATTGAGGATTTGAGAACCTTTTTTGGAAGTCGGTTAAAAAATATTACCAAATACACGATCTGTGGGGACTGGGGGATACTCTTCAATATGAACTTTGTGAACTGTGCGAGTGAGAGGGCTAGAAAATTGCAGCCATTTTAGATTCGTTTCTTAATATTGGTTCGGGTTGTAAAGTAGGTATAGAGGTAAGGCTTCGTCTGTTGACGTATCGTAACGTAAAAAAAGCTAGGCATTGGTACGTCAGATTATACTAATACGTTGCGATTAGATTAGGAAATGCGACAATTCTCTTTCGAAAGCTTTTACTCTGGGTGTCAAAACGGAGGCTGGGCAGTGTCAATCTTTCTTAAACCTAATGGAGCGTAAGTGATAAGTTAGGATTGGACGCTCCGATGCTTTTTGGGTCCACAAATTGATCTTATTTGAAACTTCATGGGAAGAAACTTTTTTCCTGTGACCTGTTACCTTGACGACCTTCCTGGCGCAGTGGTGAGCGCTGTGGTCTTATAACCGGAAGGTCGCGGGTTCAATTCCCGGCAGGGGCAATTTGGACATTTATAATTTCTGAATTGTCTCTGGTCTGGTCTAGTGGGAGGCTTGGGACGTGATTAGTTACCACCCTACCGTCAAAGACGTGCTTTCTTTCGTGTGTGTTTTCTTATTATGTGTCGAAAGTATTTTGACATTAATTAATGGCTAGTTGACTCATCAACAATATTACGTTATCAAAAATTACAGTAAAACATAGGCTTTGCTCATAATTTTTGTAGGTCCTAGACCCCGCAAAACCATGAGAATTTTGCCGAAACTTATTCCCGTTCGTCGTTGGTTTAATACTCAAAATATTCGCCGGATACATGAAATAGAAAGTTTTTGACAGACAATTTCTGATAGTACGCGGCCGCCTTAATGAGGGTCTGCCGTCTACATAATAGAAAAGACCTACATATAAAAAACCTAAGTGTCTAGACCTTCAACACCTGAGGGGTTCTTAGCTGTACATTAATGACATGCCAATCATTTAGGCATTTCGACGAAAAAGAAGGCGATAACACTTATGTTTCATCTCTAATTGCTTGGGAGAAAGTACAAGTACAACAAAACAAGAAGTTTGAAAAATATATTTATTTAAAAACAAGCTTTTATTAGTTGTTAATATAAAGAACTAAATAGTAAAAAAAAAAGACGTGTGGCACTCGGGGACTGCCGCGGTAAAGCTATTGCATAGCATTTTTTATCAACGCCATCTAGCGGCTCACCGTAATGGAGTCCCGTGTCAGGTTATTTTCGTTACGGAATTTCTGGATTCGGTCTCCACGCCGGCCCGCGATAGAAGCTATGCAATAGCTTAATAATAAGACTCTGGATATCTGGTAGGTACTAGACCAGACTAGGTACTTGTGCAGACGAATCATACGAGCCCAAACTCGATGGGGTTACGTTTACCTACGTAGTTGCTTTATTACAGAGTTAGACAGACAGCCACCCATTATTGGGAAGATTTGAACCGATCTAGATTTTTAATGGGTTCTAGATTAAGGGCCTTGTTTTTTTCTTTTCAGTTTTTAGCCGACTTCCAAAAAAGGAGGAGGATCTCAATTCGTCGGATTTTTTTTACTGTAGGTATGTTCCCCGATTACTTACCGACGCCTGGACCGATTTGGAAAATTCTTTTTTTGTTTGAAAGGGTAAGGTGGTTCCATTGTCATCAGGTCAGGATCTGGTGATGGGATCCTGGAGAAATCGAGGGAACACTTCAAATTTTATAGGTACAATTGATATACTGTGTAGTGGCGTTTGAAGTCGGTTTTGTAAAAATAATTTTTAGTTTATTTAAGCAGTCGGGCTTTGATTTAAAAAAAAAATTATTTCATAATTGAGTGTCGTTTAAATCGATGGTTATTCATAAAGTTAACATTAAACGAATTAAGACCTTTACATTTAAAGTACCCAATATGATGTTTTATTGTTGAAGATGCAAATAAAGTGGACTGAATCTCGCCACGGGCGTCCTGTTGATTGCGGTTTACGACTTTGTGCTTTTAATATTCGGGTCTTAAGTTATTTTAACCAAATAATATATTATTCTCCTTTGATCTACCGTATCCTCCCGTATTTAATTTATGTCCACGTATCCTTACTAATTAATATTTTAATGCGAAAGTGTTTATTTATTTGTTGGTTTGTCCTTCAATTACGCCGCAATAAAGCAACGAATAGATGTGATGTTTTACATAGGTATATTTAAGGAAGGGAGAATGACATAGGCTACTTTTTATCCCCGAAAAATAAAGCTTAAATTGTTGAATTCCAGGATCCTTTCCTCAATCCTGATACTACAGGGGTTCTGCCCACCTAAACTGTGTGGATTTAGGAACTGTCGATTGTGAATTGAAGAAGCGGACGAAGTCGCGGGCGTCCGCTAGTCAATCATAAGAACCAATCCATCTACCGATATCGGTTAATGTTACTTAAAAATAAAGGCTTTTAATCTAGGCCAATCTATGTCAATCGTTTTTAACTAGTCCACACCACTTTCTAACAGTGCAAAATTAACAACAAGTCTATACGCACTCTTGTCAAGTAAAGTAGGTACCTAGAGCAAGAACAATAGGTCTTAATAAAAAGCTATGTACAGTTTTTTATCTAAGCAAGCAAGCGGGCAAGTTTTCAATTGGACATGGCAATAAAAGTCTTATTTGGAGTCTCACCTGTCAATTCGGGCGTGATTAATTTTTTAGATTGTGTGCGTGCGATTGCATCTCGGTGAAAATCGGCACCATTAACAAAAATGCGAAACCACGTTGATATAGAAAAATAAGGATAACCTAGTCTTGAAAGGGTGAAAATAATATCAGGTAATACTTTATTTATAACCCGATTCGACGACGCATGTAGAGTTAAGTCGTAAGTATTAGTAGGTACTCGTATAACAATCGTTATACGTTTTATGATAACTAGTATACCTACTATAACCTAATACGAATGGTGTTTTTAAGCTATTGCATAGCTTCTATCGCGGGCCAGCGTGGATACCAAATCCAGAAATTCCGTAACGAAAATAACCTGACACGGGACTCCTCTACGGTGAGCCGCTAGATGGCGTTGATAAAAAATGCTATGCAATAGCTTTACCACGGCAGTCCCCGAGTGCCACACGTCTTTTTTTTTGTAGTAGGTAGGTACATACTTATTTCGCTGACTCGATGACCCAAAGAGGATCTTAGCCTTCCATACTAGAAGCTGCCATTTATATGACTTTCTTGTGTCGCTTCACGCTAATCGGGTCAAATGAGGGTTTGCAGTAGAGTTAGTATAAGATTTAATTCGATTGATCGTATTCGTAACAGCAAACGCTGTTATGGTACCCATCGTGTGCGAGTCCAACTCGCATTTGGCCGGTTTTTTTTTGAATTTTAAACCCCCGTACTCTCTGAAAAGGAGGCCAGTTTTCACGTAGCGCCTGTTAGGTACAACATGTTAGATGTCATCGCCCCAGCAAAGTACCTCACAATGCTTGTTTTTAATTATTTACGTTTGTATATTATTTCGAACATAATGGATTAGACGAGTCATTTACAACGTGCCGTGACATGTCACACTCGCGCGTGATGTAATTATGCGTGAAAATTGACTATTCCGGTCAGAGTTCTAATTCCGCACACGACATTGTTTTTACCCGGCTATCGAAGGGGGGTTACGTTATTCGAGCGCATGTTTTTGAGGGTAAACGATTTGACGCATTTTTAACGTAATATGAGGTGACATAATATTCTTAAGTGTGGGAGTTATATACCTACTAATATTATAAACTAGACTAGCGGCCCCCGCGACTTCCTCTGCTTCTTCAATTCACAATCGACAGTTCCTAAATCCCCACAGTTTAGGTGGGCAGTACCCCTACAGCATCAGGATTGAGGACGTGAAACCCGGAGTTTTTATGGGAGGATCTCGCAAAGTTTTTGTATCTATTAAAAAAAGATTCACGCAAATTGGAGAACTCCTTAATTACTCCTTAGCCCACGTGTTAATCCCAGGATTATGGATTATTGGAATGGAGATAGCTTATACCCAGGTATGAGCTATCTCCATTCCAAATTTCAATTAAATCGTTTCATTCGTTGTGGCATGAAAGAGTAACAAACATACCTACATACACACACACACACATACACATAGAAACGTTCGCCTTTAATATATGATTATGACTATGATTGAATGATTGATGAAAAAAAAATTAAGTTGAATTTTCACTCTTTAACGGTTGATGTTGTCGGTTGGTCTTTTGAATATGCCTTCGAGAGCAAAAGAGAGCCTCCACGTGCGAAATTAATTCGCCCAGTATTTACGCTGCCAAATTAAAAGTGTAATTAACAATGCCCCGCGCCTATAGGGCGGCGTGACCTCATTAAACGGTCAGGTAATTAGCAATTTTGTAAAGGGCCTCTTTCATTAATTTCGTAGGCAAATTAAACGTAGTACACGGTTTCATAATAACTGAAGTAATTTTGGCGGTAATTAAAAAATTGCTTTGTAACACGATATTAAGGGCTTCACCTAGACCCGCTGGTTTCTCGAGAGTAATCATCGAAGAATTGTGTAATTACTAATTACATAATTTTAACAAAATCTTATAGGTTTTCTCTTTCATTTTGTTTTCTGTAGAATTCTTAATACAATTCGTACATTTATGCAACAAACAAGTACCTACCTAAAGACATAATAACAGATATCATAAAATGAAAAGAAAGAGATTCGTAAATTACTATCGTCGATTCTTTTGGTTTTGGAAGGCCTATTATTAAGGTGGAAATTATTGGTTTCTTCAAAAGCAGTCAACTACTTCAAAAAAGTAAACATTTCGCCTACTTACGATGCCCACACTATTATTTCGTGATTTGACAGACATTCAAATCTCTCTACCTGTATGATATTTGTTTGATTTTAAAATAAAAGAAGTACTTTTGCACTGAATTGATATTTTTATTGTTTTATATATTGTAAGCACAATGTAAGAAATGTAAGAATGTAATGGCCGCTGTAGCAAGGAAAGAAAGTAAGGGTAAGAAGCCGGAGTGTTGCTAGTGACAAGTATGTATTGCCACACTTTAATTTTTATTAAATTTCAATTTTAATATTGAACATTCTGGCCTCTTCAAATGAAGCTATATAATATTATTAATTTTAACAAAATTTAAATTTAACTTAGATACTAATCGACACTGTTACATGGCAAAAGAATAAGTTTATGTATAGGTCTTACAAATTCACCTTTTGATGTTTTTACTATAACAGATCTAACTAAATTATCATTAGAATTCTTATTTACTTTTACAATTTTAGCTAAAGGCCAACAAGCAGGTGGGGTTGATTCGTCTTTTAATATCACTATATCTCCAATGTTCAAATTTGACTTTGCAATCAACCACTTGCTTCTTGGTTGAAGTTCTGACAAATAATTATTATAAAATTGATTCCAAAACTTTTGTTTTATTTGAGTTATTTTCTCATATAAACATAATCTATTTTCCAATTTTTCAGTTACATTAGGTTCTGGAAAATCTGTAATTACTGAGCCTATTAAAAAATGTGCTGGAGTTAAACATGTAATTTCATTATCTGGTACATCAGTTAAAGTACAAAGGGGTCTTGAGTTAAGAATACCTTCTATTTGCACCAATACAGTATATAAATATTCATAAGTCAATCTTATATTACCTAAATATCTTTTTAACAAGGATTTTACAGATTTGATGCCCGCTTCGTAGAGACCTCCCATGTGACTAGCAAGTGGAACTGTGAACTTCCATTGTATGGAATTTGTGCTGCAATAGTCCATGATAGTGCTATACGAAACATCATCTTTAAACATTTTATATAATTCTTTTAATTCGTTATTTGCACCTTTGAAATTAGACGCATTGTCTGAGTATAAAAAATTACAAAAACAGAGGTTTCGCAGAGGCGAAATATCAATTTTCTGATTGTACAAATAAATGCTTGTGCAGACAATTCTGATACAGGTTCAAGATGTATTTTTTGTAGACAAACAAATGAACAAACATATGTATCCCTTTACATATTTACAGTTACGTCCCATTTGATTACGGATATGAATTGCACCGCTGAAATCTACACCAACATGTGTAAATGGACGTGTTAAAGAAACTCTAGGGTGAGGTAGGCTAGCCATTTGTTGCTCACAGACTCGAGCTCCGTATCTGACACAACGAGTGCATCTGTGAATGACTTTCTTAACTTCATTGCGTCCATTGATAGGCCAGTACCTCATTCTTATGTTTGATAGAGTACTTTGTATACCTGAATGTAGCAAGCGCAAATGATATTGTTGTATGATGAGAGTGGTTATATGCTCTTTTTGGGGTAACACTATAGGGTGTGCATGATTGAAGGATATGTTGGAATTGTGTATTCTTCCTCCTATGCGAATTAAATTGTCTGAATCTAAGAAAGGATTAAGTTTCCTTAAGGGACTTGATTTAAATGTGTATAAATTGGATGAGAGAGTGTGAGTGTAATTAATGTTTGATGAATGTGACTGTAAGCTTTGAGACTTAATACTTTGTAATTCTTGATACTCTTTTGTAAATATTTTCTGTTGTACAGTTTGAATGATGAATGTGTGAGCTTGATGTAACTCCAATGTTGTGAGATGTGAACTTATTTTATCTTTATTTTTTAAGTTATATACAAATCTTTGTACATAAGCAATTACTCTTGTTAATTTATTAAAATTAGAATGCTTTGTGAAATATTCATAAAAATCTGAGTTTGATTGTGAACTTTGGACTGTGTGTGAAGTGGTAATTTCAGCTTGAATCTCTGAGTGATTGATTTCAGATGGTAATGTGCTTGGCCAGGATATAGGATCTTCTTGTATTAACCAATGTGGGCCATTCCACCAGAGAATGCATTTTTGTAAGTTTTGTGGTGAGATACCTCTTGTGAGTAAATCTGCAGGATTACTTTTTGTATTTATATAATTCCAAGTATCTGCATTTGTTAGTTCTATAATTTCCATTAGTCTGTGTGTTATGTAAGTATGAAGTTTTCTGTATGGTGATTTTATCCATTGCAATACAATTTGTGAATCTGTGAATAAGTAGATTTTATTTATTTTAAATTTATTTTTGAAAGCATTATGAACTTTGTCTACTAATTTAGCAAGTAACAATGCACCATTGAGTTCTAGTCTGGGCAAAGATTGAACTTTAATTGGTGAAACTCTAGTCTTGGCTAAGACCAATGTGCATGTGGGTTTCCTATTGGGATATGTGGCTCTAAAATATATGCAGGCTCCATATGCTTTTTGTGAAGCATCACAAAATCCTACTAATGAGATTTCTAAAGGAATATCTGAGAAATAATATCTTTGAATTTTGAGATTGTTGAGGCTGGACAGATTTTGATAAAACTCTAACCATGAAGTATATAAGTTTTCTGGTAATACTGCATCCCATTCAAGTTTTTCTTTCCAAATTTCTTGCATAAGAATTTTGGGTTTAATTATAACTGGTGCTAATATGCCAGTGGGATCATAAATTTCAGCTATAACAGACAAAATATTTCTTTTTGTGGGTTCAAATGTCTTGCAATCTGGAATAGATATGCTTAATGAATCTGTAACTGTTTCCCATTTTATACCTAATGTTTTTATAACATCATTAGCTGAAAAATCATAGCTATTTGTACTATCAGTCTGTTCTGAAGTGACTGTATTGATTGTGTGTGTATTTTGTAGCTGTTGTGTGATTTGTGTGTCATTTGTACACCATTTATGTAGTTTAAAGTTTCCTATACCTAGTAATTGAACTAGCTGGTTGCACACGTGGAGAACTTGTGCAATACTGTCTCCTCCCGACAAAAAATCATCCATGTAGCACTCTGATTCTATAACTTTTGCTGCATCGGGGTAGATGTGAGAATATTGTTGAGCTAAATATCTAAGTGTACGGCATGCTAGATAAGGAGCACATTTTGTACCATATGTGACTGTTTTGAGTTGTATACACTTAAGTGGATCTGTTTTTGAGTCTCTCCAGAGTATTCTAAGTAGAGGTCTATACTCTTCCTTAACCAATATTGTTCTAAACATTTTGATGATGTCACAGGTGAAGGCATATTTATACATTCTAAAACGTAGAATGATGTCTAAAATGTCATTGTATATGTTTGGACCTTCATACAGAATGTCATTCAACGAGACACCAGTGGAAGTAGGGCTACTCGCATTGACCACTGTTCTCAGCTTTGTTGAACGGCTTTCTGGTCTCAATACACCTAAATGTGGTAGATAGCAATGTAACTTACCATGTTGTTGTTGGAAATTTGGAATAAACTCTGCATGACCTAGCTGTATGAACTCATAAATAAATGATTTGTATTGTGTATACAATTGAGGATCTTTCTGGAATTTGGATTCTAGAAATAAAAGTTTTCTATAAGCTATACTGAATGATTCACCTAGCTCATGAATTCTATCTTTTTGAATAGGTAATTCAACTGAAAAATAACCTGACTTTTCCTGAACTGTTGTATCTAAGAAAAGCTGTTCACAGAACTTTTGTTCGGGCGTGTATATTTCTTTAGGTTTTATTTCTTCTTGATGCCAAAATTTGATCAAGAGATCATCAGTTGTGGTTGGTGAGTTATTTACACTTAGTAAATTGACATGAAATGAATCTTTTATGTGTGGGTCTGTTGTGTTCTGTACATATTTACCTGAAATTATCCAACCAAATACAGACTCGATGAGTTGAGGCTTGTTTGGACCTAAATTAATTCTATTTGGCAATAATAGGGAGTAAAATAATTGAGCACCTATGAGTATATCAATATCCTGTGGAATGTAAAATGAAGGATCAGCTAATTGATTCCTTTGTTTTTTAGGAATTCTCCATGTATGGGTATTTTCAATGTAATTATGAGGAAGTGGTACTGTTATCTTATCCATCACAATGAAGTCAAGATTGTCACTGTAATTTGACACTCGTGAAGCTATGTTCGTGTTGATACATAATTGGGTTTGTTTACCTGTATTTCCAATGCCTTGAATAATATGGCTACTGTAGATTAACTTACTTTTCAATAGAACTGCGAGTCTATGAGTAACTATGTTTATTTCACTTCCAGAGTCAAGTAAAGCACGGGCCAAGTGCCAATTTCCATTAGCATCTTGTATTTTTATGAGAGCTGTTGAAAGTAAAATTTTATTAGTATTTGTATTCGATATACATGAGGTTGATGGACAGATACTGTCATCTTTTGATTGTGAATGTTGTGTATTTGTATAAGCTATGTGTGTGTTTGACTTTTGTAATTGATTTAAGTTTTTTAATGTACTATTAGTGCTGTGTGACTTAATAGAATTGTTTGTTTCGATATTATTGGACTGTAAGTTCTGTATGCTGGCTTCTGTTGAAGTCTGTATGCGAGGAGATGTATATGTATCCAAGCATGTATGTATGAGCTGTGTTTTGTCTTCTGTTGAAGTATTTGAGCTGTATGTAGCTTGTGGTATGCTAGAATGCTGAGATGTGCATGTAGGAATGTTATTATTTGTTAATTGGTTAGTATGGTTTTGTACGGATGTGTTGTATGTTTGTGTATCATGTGCAAGGTTAGTAGAATTATTTGTGCTTACCTTCTGTGGGGGGTTAGTAGTATGTATTAAACTGCTGTGTTTTTTATGGCAATATTTGCAAGTACCTCTGGAGCACTTATGATCTCTGCTGTACCGCTGTAAACAATTGAAGCATAAATAATTGGACTTTATGTAGTTTATTCGTTTATCTACTGACATTTCTAAAAAATTAGGACATTTATTCAAAGTATGATTAGCTTTACACATTATACAATTGTTAATTTCAGTAGTAGAATTGGTAACCGTATGAGAAACTTTACTTGTAGGCTTTGAATTTGAATCTACATTCATTAACTCAAATGCTGTAGCTCTTAACTTAAGGAAGTCTGAGAGTTCTTTCATTGTCGGAACGGATGTTTCTTTTCTGTTCAGTTCCCAGGCTGCCCTAAGAGAATTGTCTAACTTCTGGGTTATAATGTACACTAATAGTGTGTCCCAGTGTTCAACGGGTTGCTTTAATGCAATTAAAGAGTCTAAACTTTGTTGTAGAACTGTTAGAAACTGTTTTAAATTAGATTTATTTATTGTAGGATAACTAATGAATTGTTTTAGGTGAAAATTAGTGACTATTGCTTTATTCTCATACCTGTTCTTCAGGATTTCCATAGCTTTATTGTAATTTGTATCGGTTATCAACAATGAACTTATTAAGCTGGCTGCGTCTCCTTTTAATGCAGACTTGAGGTACTGTAAGCGTTGTAGCGCAGATGCATTTGTTGTTTCCATAGCGGACTCGAACAAGTTGATGAAAGATGGCCATTCCCGTAGGTCTCCTTGGAATTGTGGAAGCTCCAATTTAGGTAGACGGACCTGAACTGCATGTGTTTGCGACATTGAAGATGTAGAATTTCTTGATGTATTCTTGCTCAGTAAGCGGACAACTGCTGCTTTGGTAGCGTAGTATTTGGTTTCCATCGACACCCTTTCAGATTCGTGATGAGGAGATCGGCTCAAATCGTCTTCATCCAAGTCGATTTGCGTTTGAATGACGTCAAACCTTTGCATAAGTGAGGTTAGGTCTTCGCTGCGTGTAGAAATTTCTGAACTATCGATGTTTTCTGACTGTTCCGCACTGTTTATGTAATTAATCAGCCTTAATAACTTTCCTTTTGTAATTGTTCTCAATGTGAGAAGTTCTGGCATAGACATTTCTGCGATTCGCGTCCCCGCGTGGCTTTGTTCTTCCATGGTTGCCGGTTGCCGTATTTTCCGTTGTTGTAAGCTATTAGGAATCCGGTTCGAAGGACCAACTTTTTATGTATGATATTTGTTTGATTTTAAAATAAAAGAAGTACTTTTGCACTGAATTGATATTTTTATTGTTTTATATATTGTAAGCACAATGTAAGAAATGTAAGAATGTAATGGCCGCTGTAGCAAGGAAAGAAAGTAAGGGTAAGAAGCCGGAGTGTTGCTAGTGACAAGTATGTATTGCCACACTTTAATTTTTATTAAATTTCAATTTTAATATTGAACACTACCCAAAGTACTAAAACTTAATTAAATACGTCTGTGTAGGTATCATTAAACAGTATACTACCCTCATTAAGTCGATCTTCTATAATAGGTAAGCCTAGATACAGTTTATGCCTAATTGCTTACCATAAACCGATATGAGAAAATTAAACCAAAACCAATTTGATGGAGCAAATAATTGCTGTCAGTTATCAAATGGTTGCCATTATAATTAAAATAATCAATATAACTTCAAATAGACAGTTTAAAAGTTGATTGCGAGCTTAGAAGTCGTGATTGAATGTGTTAAATAAAACTTAACTAGTGGTTTGTTAATAATTTACTAAATTAGTTTATATATATGTGTCTAGTCTATGTTATGTTAAGTTTTTCACAAAGGCTCCAGGACTACAGAATTCTAAAAACGGCAACATTTATAACCCTAAATCGTCAATTTTTCATGCAATGTTTTTTATTAAATGGCAAGATAGTCCTTGACTGCGATCTGATCTGATGGTAAGTGACGATGTAGTCTAAGATGGTAGCGGGCTAACTTGGAAGGTGTATGGCAGTGTACTCAACCCATACCCCTAATTAACAACAACAATAAGCTTTAAATTAGTAGGATTTAAAAAAAAATATTTATAGTAAATATGTAGAACATACATACACAAATGACGCCACATTATTAAATGATCTTTGAATTGCCCTTACCTGAAAATAAAAAAAAAACATATTAGAAAAAATCACACTCTACATTTTATTTATTTGTATAGAAAAAAGTACAAGTAGGTATACATATATTTAAATATGACTACAAAAACTATTTGCATAAAGCTATGGCGCCTAAGCTGATTTAAATATTTTAATCGCATTATAACTATTTATAACCCATCTTATTGCCATCGCCTTAGATATCAGGTTATTTTATTTTTTTGCGTTCATTTTAGTATATTGTTAATAATATTTAAATTTGAAATAGAATTTCGAAAGTCTGATTCTATTATAATAACTATGAACTAAATTCCTAACTAAAAATATCTGCAAAAACGTAGGCAAAAACCATATTAAATCAATTTGTGTCATTTTCGAGAGAAATAGCAATGTTTCAGCCCAACAACAAATCGCAGCGTTCTATCGCAGCGTTATATAAAAGTATCGATACTATTCAGGTATCGATCCTTTAATAGAATCCCTAAGCATCATTCAAACTTGATGCTATGTAGCCTCCCTAAAGAACTTAATAATCTGAAGGACGGGGAATCTTAATAAATATTAAACACAAACTCTGGGCCTAGCTAAACTGGCGAGCGAAGTCACACATAGGTAAATAATAGGTATTCAATGGATAGGTACATGCAAGCATTTGTTGTTCGGCGGGATAACTGATCGTGACTCGTCAGTGGGTCACGTTAATAACTGATAATGATTTGCTCACTAAGCACGAACATAAAATCGCCTTAGACCGAGGAGATCAAGAGATTAAACGAGCAAAGCACTTTGCTTTGATGCATACAAACTTACAACAAACTTATAAACATCTTGTAAAGCTTCAAGTGCTTATTCTATTTTGAAGAGTTCAAACATCATTTCTCCATCGTAAACTTCGGCATTTTGATATAAAGAGAATCCAATTTAATCACTACATTGTTGTAGAAGATTAATTTGTAATTTAATGTTAGCCATGTTAACCCGCCGCGTTACGAACTCAAAAATTTTTCTACGAAAAGCCACCAAACAAAAACTAGCAGTTTTACCCTTTCTGGATTAACTAGTCTACTTCCATCGTAGAATTTCTGGCATTTTTGTGTTGAAAATCTGTCAAAACTTTTGCGTTAAAGTGTTTATTTGACGATTGTGAAATAGGCTCTAAACTTGATACATTTTTAGCAATTATAAATATAAATGTTGTTAAGTATTTGAAAAAAATAATCTAAAAACTCTGGATTAAGTATAGCGTGCTGTACCTAGCTTATAGTTTTTGTCATAAAACAAAGCCTTTACGCTTTAGATAAGTTAGAAAAGTGCCGTGAGTTTGTTGTTGTAGCTAATTGTCAAATTATAGGCTAGGAATTTTGGCGCCAAGCATTCGTCGTAGTGTGGGGAGAAAGCGCGCTCGCGGCATTACGGATTGGTGTCAGTTTGTCAAGATGTATAGAGAAAAAGAAATAAAAAAATTCTCTCTGGTAATTGGTCGCTGGTCGCGCGTAGGAAATGAGGCGATTTGTCATCATTAATATTATTCTCCTACCGTGAGGTAGGATTTTGTGGAAAAATATTATTTTCTACAAATAAGTTTAGGATACCGAAAATATAGTAGGTAAGTATCTAAGAGATTTCTTTTTGAATGCCAACAATATAATTTAATACTGTAGTAACATACCTATCAGATCAGACAATCTAATCTTTAAGGATTTTTGAAAATTCAACCCCTAAGGCGGTAAAACAGGGCTTTGAAATTTGAATGAAAATCGAACCTAATGTGAGTGAAGCCGTGACGTGAGTAATATAAAATGCACTCAGAAGAAACTAATATCGGGAAAACTAACCAAGTCCCTTCGGATTTGCTTTGTACATATAGATTCTACAAGATTCTATGCCTGGGCATAGTTCCTGGGCATGGTTCCTTTTATCGGTGGACGAAGAATACTTGACATAAGTAAACTCTAATAATACAGACGGATACCAATAAATAATTATTCTTCGTTTGCACAAAAAAAGTTAGTCATTTTTCAAACCATTTTATTTTGGAGAGATTTGCATGTTTATCATCAATCATCTTTTTAAGTGTCCCAATATCCATAAAAGTAAGCCTATGAAAAACTACATTATTTTAATGTTAGCTTTGCCAATAGACAAAAGGTATCTATAGTATAGTCGTGTATAGAGTAAGGTCAGTTCTATTGTGCTTACAGAGATAATAAATCGACAGCCATCTGTTCACTTGTGGGTAAAGCTCTGGTCAGATAAAACGCGTGACGGATAAGTATTGTATGACGTCACAACGAACGTGTGACTCCATGTATTCTCCATGTGTTCTAATAACACTGGTCAACAAAAATCCACTTTTTGTATGTAACAAGAAAACTGTTAACTTCTACCTAATATTATGAATGTGAAAGGGTGTTTGTTTGATGGTCTATGGGTTTCATGATTTGTCCTTTAATCACACATTAACAAAGTCATGGTTGAGGATATGGGAAGTGACACAAGGTTGCTTTGTATTCGGAAAAACAAACAATCCCACGGGATTCTTAAAACACCAAATCCCACGCAGACTAAGTCACGGGCAAAACAAACATGTTTAAATCATATCACACTGTTAAATATCACGCCTCCTGCTATACTAGCTACACACTTTGTTTATTTACCTGTTATCTGTATCTATGAAAGAGTTCACACAGAGGACTCTTTCATAGACCCTAGTATTAGTCAAGGCCCAAGGTCTAGGAATCGCTTTGGAGTCGCCGTTATAACGCGTTGTTTGTGACCAGTGTCTTATTCGTGAGTATTATTGTAAGCTGGATTTATTTCAATGAAGGGTGCCATTATTCTGATCAATAAAGTTCCGAAGACCTCGATCTTATCTCGAAGTACGTATTTCTATTTATTTTATGTTATTTATTAGAAAACAACATATTCATTGGAAACTACAGAAAACTATGAAAACAATACCTATTGTTGTTTTGTTTACGTTTATTTCAATTGAACATACAGATGTAATCGTCAACCGTTTATTTATATCTATACAATTTCATTTTCCATCCACCTATTTATCGCTTATTTTCTACAACTTCGTGGACTTAGGTTTTTTAAATCCTGAGGGAACCACTTAATATAAAAGTACCCATCCTATAAATTCCGCTGCAAGCACAAATTACCTACTTTAAATTCCGTTCAGTGGTTTATTATTTACTTAGGTGGTTTACACACACACGTGTGTGTGTGTAAACCACAGACATAGACATAGACATAGACAATCGAGAAAATTTCACATAAATTATCACAGATAACTTTTTATTTTATGTTTTTAATCGAAAAAATGTTACAATCAAACTTCTCTGTCAACTAAAATCAAAAGTGCTTTTCACTTTGAAAATACATTTTCACAAGGACGAATAGAATCTTTTTGGCAGTTTTTGTATTGGTAATCTGTCTAATTTATTCGTCGGTTAAAGTTAACTTGACTACGTTGAAATAGACCTTAAAATCTATGATAATAGTATAATATGTATAAAAAGAGGTGGATATGTTACAAGCGTGCGGTAAGTGAAGCGCGTAATGGCAGATATTTGTCGTAATTTGTTATGTCATTAAAAAATGAAGTACTCTATTACACTCTTCGTCGTTCGGAACAAGTTTTTCGCTTGTTTTGTGAGTATAGAACTCATTCCTAGTAGAATATAATAGCTTGAAATGGTGAAATTCTCAATGGAATAGAATGTAAACCAAACAATCGAAGGTATTGCATTTCAAAAGCGCCATTAAATAAAGCATAAAGCGTGCCGATTTGTCCGTGGCAGATTCTAATCTAAGATAAATGTATCGCTGTGAGCGTGAGACGCCACAGAACTCTCAGAAGCACCAGGGAGTCTGTTTGATATACAATTGAAGTGCCTTATTCGCGGTTGCGGTATCTACGAACGATTTTGTGACCACTTTCTGCATTCGCGGCAGGAAATTTCATTATTACCGATTCTATGAATGAATGAATGAAATTAATTCTTCATCATCATCATCGTCAACTCATCAACGGCTCACCACTGAACGCAGGTCTACGCTCAGAGAAGAGTTACACGTTACCACGCTGGCCTAATGCAAATTAGACTTTATATTGGTCTTCACCTTTGAGAAGATTATGTAGAACTCTCTGGCATGCTTCCTCATGATATTTTCCTTCATCGTTGAAGCATATGATATACCTATATTTAATGGCCAAAACAAACATAGCTCTCACTTTAAAAATATAACTATTTGATAATCCTGGATACACATATCAAACAATTATCCGAAGTCCTTCGTCAGGAAGAAAACTATCTTCATGCCAAATTATATACAAATAAATAATTATAAGGAACGTCATCTACGAATTCTGTAACACAACACAAAATGTATAGCAAACCTTTTATAGGAGATATAAATTGCAGATACCTAGTAAATATATTGATAAAATTTTATTTATATTAAAATTTTATCAATATATTATATTTGTATTAAAACTCCTAAATGTTGCAGAGACTGCGTATAGAAAATTAGCTTAGGGAAATTTCTGTAGAGGAAAAAATAAAAGTGCAACAAAA
This sequence comes from Hipparchia sbordonii, assembly GCA_038048805.1. Taxonomy (NCBI): domain Eukaryota; kingdom Metazoa; phylum Arthropoda; class Insecta; order Lepidoptera; family Nymphalidae; genus Hipparchia; species Hipparchia sbordonii. Next base: position 11,086,982 of record CM076109.1, on the reverse strand, counting down.
TGTAAGTACATGACAAAAACAGACATGGATCTACAACACGTTTACATGAAGCGAGATAGAGTAGTATCCACGTGTTAAACTCAAGAGTTTGATAGAATAGCACATGAATACAATCGCACATGATGAAAACAGATTACGTACAGAATTCGCAAATCAGTACCAGTTGAATCAGACGGCGAGATATGGGCTTACAACAAGATGCATATCAGGTCATAACACCATCAATCCTCACTGATGCGCGATGATATACTGGCTATAAGAGTAATTTATTCGATACGCCACATCGGCCATTAGGGGAGGCTTGAGTGTGCAGATGAATAGTATTGGATTCGTATTTATCTGTTTAATTTGAACTTGACATATCAAAGCTGCATTTTGAACTTATGTCTCAGCGAAATAAGTTTCTGTATTTCCTACTTCCAGGCGAAATTCTTATCGAAATCTTGTTATAAAATGAATTTACCAAAAAAATATTCTTGCACAATGCCCGTTTTGCGCGTTCATTCAATAAAATTACCCTCAAATAAAATAAAAAAAGTCTAAAGAACAGATGAAAAATCGAAAAAATCAAAATTGGTAATTGGGTATTTCTGAACTTGGCAAAATGTGAATATTTATTGATTACAATTGAAAATGTGACATTTAAGAATAACATTTGTAAAAACAGAAAATACATCGAAATAAATAAGCTACAAGCTGTTTTACTGCGACGCGACTGTATCCGCCTCTTTCTAAAACGAAATTTTGTATGGATACTACATTATGGAGCTAATGAAATGTGACGTCATGTTGCAATAGCGCTCTCTTTCTCTAACAGGAAACTTAAAAGCTCTATATTTTAGATACTAATTAAGATATTTAAAAAAAAAAAATTGTATATAAAAAAATTTAGTCGAATACCAAATTTACCACTTCGGATTACGTATCTTTTACCTAATAGACGGCAGGAACGAAGCAGCTTTTAATAGACGGCAGGAACGAAGCAGCTTTTAATAGACGGCAGGAACGAAGCAGCGGGTAAAATCGAGTTAAGAATATAATATACCTTTTAATTAGTCCAAAGTTATAAATTTCCAGTTATATGACATTGTATTTTGAACGGCTAACGGTTAGATCGTATTAGATCGTTCTTTATTGTGGTGCGCGTAACAGGTCAAGAGCTATCTGTAATCGGAGAAATCAAATCGCGAAGCATTGATTACAATATAACGTAGTGTTGTAGCTATTGTAACTTGTAACTTTTATTGTAAATTGTAACTTTTTGTATTTTGAACCAACTTCAAAAAAGAAGGAGGTTCTCAATTCGTCGGAATCTTTTTTTTATGTTATTTTTTATGTATGTTCCCCGATTACTCGAAGTCGCCTGGATCGATTTGGAATATTCTTTTTTTGTTTGAAAGGGAAAATTCTTTTTTTGTTTTATACTTCCCAGGTGGGCCCATTATCATCAGGTCAGGATCTGATGATGGGATCCCGGAGAAATCGAGGGAACTCTTCAAATTTTTTTTTTTTTGGTATAGTTAAAGATAGTGACGTAGACTACTTTAATCCTGGAAAATCAAAGAGTTCTGGTGGAATTTTTAAAAACTAAATCCACGCGTACGAAATAGCGGCCAAAAGCCAATAAGTAAATAATTTTCGGGTAATAGTGGGAATTTTATGATTAACAAAACTCAAGAGTGGTCCAGAGACAGCAGGTTTCCAAGCACGTGGGAGCTCCGGTTCGAAGGCTGGATTTATGTTATCTGCGGCACGTAACATTATCTGCGCAAGCGTCCGGAATGTGTCCGCATTGAAATGAATCGATCTCGTTTGTGCGGTCGACCACTCCAACAGGTTGATGTGTTATTTACTTTGTTTTATTTATTGATTTGATAAAAAATATATTATTTACTTATTTATTCAAAAATTAATTTAAGCGTCAAGTTCCATTACAATCAATAGAACTGTTTGTACAATTTGAGCCGTAGGAAACCACCCTTAGTTTATCTATTTTAAGCTATTGCATAGCTTCTATCGCGGGCCAGCGTGGAGACCGAATCCAGAAATTCCGTAACGAAAATAACCTGACACGGGACTCCTCTACGGTGAGCCGCTAGATGGCGTTGATAAAAAATGCTATGCAATAGCTTTACCGCGGCAGTTCCCGAGTGCCACACGTCTTTTTTTAAGTTATAAATGTGCTCTTTTTGTTTTTTTTTATGTAGCTCTTGCATTCTTGTGTAATCAATGTCCTATTTTTAATAAAAATAATAAGTATCCGCCAGTACAAGTTTAATAAAGCGTAAATATACCGTTAAGAATAAAATAAGTAGTAAACACTTGCTATAAAAATACCGTTTAATGAGACAATAATCTGACAGAACCTATATTGCTCTGCCATGTATTAAATGATCGTTGATTAACCTTTAACACAGTTGCGAATCTAAAATGGGTGGATTAAGTCGTCGGACCGTCAACTTCATCAGGATAAACCGTAACTTTATTATCATTACTTTCGCGTCTTTTCAAGTAAATACTTAATAAAATTAATTGGTCAATGCCGAAAGTAGTTATTTCGTAAAATGATGGGAACGCCTCAAGCTCCAACCTTTTTGCCTGATGTCGTTCAAAATAATCGCGTTAGTGGCGATGCGGAAGCAATGCTGGATCGATACTCTGCGATTGTATCGCTACTAGTTTATTTATTTATTTAAAGTTTATTACAACAAAAATCATGCGAGAACAGATTAGAACGATCATCCCGCAGAAGTATGAACTGTGTTGCGGTGAACTAAAAATCACTTTTGTTGCGCTTTGCAAATGCGACGAAACGCCTAAAGTAGCGATGCAGACGCGCGTTAACGAAACGCGCTACTGTATCGCTGCTAAAAGTCGCCGCCGGCAACCTCCTTAAGAATTATGAAACCTGAAAATTGTGTAAGTAGGACCTCTACATTTATTTGGAAGTCGTTTTTTAATTACTCAATTTGTTATCATTTTGAACGGAACTCTTATCATAATTATGTTCTCTGAATAGTTACTCACTGAATTAACTTATTAAATGTAATAAATTATTTACAGAAACAAGTTAAAGTGCTAATGATATTAAGCTGTCAAAATAAAAAACACGGCTGCATAATTTTCTGCAAACGCACGACATAAATTCCAACATGGCCGTGGTTTGTGCTTGTTAGCGCGCGCATTTTTCAAATATGGCGGACGACGTTACCTCTTGGCGCCAGCCCACTCAATAACCGATATAGAACCGATTTATGACTGCCCTTCAATTACGTTACATGCTACGAGCTTAATCGAAACATCAGTGAACTATAACGAAGTATCATGACACGAAACCATTAGGCTTAACACTGGCGACCGACTTGCGTAGGTGGTTAATCGAAATTCGGTGACCGGTTTCCCACCAATATGCCACAGTAGTCGCTTGCTTCGTTACATATATGTAGAAGGAACCTATTCTCGAGTTAAGACCTTAACAATAGTGCAGGAGACATTTCATACGTATAAAATAGAAACGTGCCTGACTGCCTGACAACGTACAGCCTATTGTGATTGCAATAATATACAATAATAATGTACAAAAGAAGTTGAGTGTTTACCCGTGGTCCCAGTGGATCGACCCATTAATGGGTCTACGACTAATTTTTTAACCCCCAGACCCATGATGTTCTATTGACTCACACCATGCTACAAAAAAATCAATGTAAATAATTATGCAATAAAGAATTTAATAATTTGTATATAGAAACATTTTATCAAAAACTAAAATGATAAAGTTTAGATTGGAGAGCGTGTTTGCCTAAAATGTGAATTGAAGTATTCAAGTACCTGTACCAATACTACGATAGTAGTTTTGGTATAAATTTTTTGACCTTTTGTACTCAAATGGTTACTACTTATTTATGATACTAAACATGACGTTGCTAGTTTGTTAGCTATTTTATTTTACGAATTTCGAGTTTAAGCTTATAATAACTATACTAAAAGAAGCAATGTTGTGTATAAATCACGACAGAAAACTTTGATATATTAAGACTTTCAATCTGTTTCAATCAGCAGTATAAATTGGCAGACATGAAAAGAAAGTCTTAAAGCTGATCACAGATATACCATGCATTTATAAGAAACTTTTTGAATTACATACCAAAACTGTTATCCTTTTTTTAGGAAATATAAATAGTATAAGAATTATATTTATGTAAGCACTCGGAGAATTTATAGGGTCGAAAAGTTTTTCGTAGTGCTGGTATGGCCCGAATGACGAGCAAGCTAAACTAGTATTGAGAATGATATATTCCTTTCGGAAATATGGCTGCTGGATTGCAGAAGGGGCTTCCAGAAAAAATGTGCGATGAACTTTTTATAAATTGGCATACACGGAAAGAAAGTTTGAATCTATTTCGAGCGGTGTTGCGAGTTGCGACACTTTATGTAGGCGTAGACTGCGATGTAGATAAAGTGACTTTAAAAGCACCTATTGCACTAAATATTTATCCGCACTTAATATTGCTTATCCGTTGAAGTAGGTATAATCATGAAATTGAAATGTTATTGAAAGATGTTACATCAGCCGAAGAAATAGAAGTCAATTTTCAAGTGACAAAGTAAAAAGAAATATTGTTCAAGCTCACAGAGCTTCCTCGTTTTCTTAGATATTTGAAGAAAAATATATTGTACATGCGTTAGTTCGTCCTTCTTTAAGTTAAAAGTTGATCAATGTTTAAACGCAAAGTAATTAATTTTTTAAAAGAGTCAGTGAAAGTTTATTTGGAACATACAACTCAAAAGCGAAAAAGTTAAAGGTGTGGACTGAAAACTGAAAGGTCAACGGTTAAATCTAAACCCGTTACAATATTGTCGTATTCGCTGATAATATACATAGTAAAAAAATAAATTTTGTCATAGTGATAATAGTGAACGCACTATTAGCAATTCTTAACGATCTCTAATGATAGTGTTTGAGTTTGAATATTATATCAAAGATATTAGAAGGTTATGTAAATTCTTCGCCATTTGACATTCTTGGCGAATTAGTTTCGCACGTAGTACCTACACTATCTAAATCAGGTGTTACATTTCCACCCACACGGTGAGACACAAAGACCTTTATGTCCACTGCTCTAATGACATTTTCCTCGCGTTGACCCCTTTCAATTTACAAATCGAATGGCGCTACGCCCCACTCCGCCTCCATGATATTGGGCTCTACTAATTAGTGTTTATTCCATCTTGTACTATGGTTCTTGATCTTTGATTGTCTTAATTAGTTTGAACTGTTTCGTACTCTCTATTTTTGATCAAAGTTGCTTTGAGATTTAATAGTTGTAGATCAACTATTATATCTCAAAGACATGTATCTTTGAGATTTAATAGTTGCAATTTGACTACTGAATTTGTGTAGCCTCTTGAATACCTCCATATTATATTCTTGATTGAACAGCGGGTGGAAGCTGGTTCCATAATAATTTGCGAGTAGAAGAAAGAAATGTCCTGAAATTACCTGAAATAATGAGAGACGAAAGATTGCCAGGAATTCAGGAGGCCTGAATGAAATTTTGTTTCTGTTAGTAGTAGTAAATGATGGTCACGCGAATAGTGAATATTGAAGGCGGAATTAATTCATACAAATATTCATTGTAGAGTCAATAGCACACACAAGATTTGTATCTCTTCAGTGCTCAAGTTACTCCAAATTTTTCAAGAACTTGTAGTTATATAGGTTTATAAATTCAAGTTTCGAGGCTGCAAACATCAATCAAAATATTTTAGCAGGCCATATAATCTTTATTCTATATACTTTCAGACAAAACGGTATGCGAACAACTCAAAGTCTGCTTATTGGGAACAAAGAATATTAAGTATTAGTATAATCGAAGGTAGAGTTTTTGTTGAATTCTAAAACCCGAACAGATGTGAAATCTTTTATCCTTACACTTTTGCAAGTCATTAATTAGGCAGATCACAAAACGTACTAGAGGTATCAGTTGATCAGTCAATAGTAATTATAGAATTTTTTACTCATGTCCTATTTCACGCAAATAAATGCCAGTCTACTATTAGAGGAGTGCCAAACCTTCGGATTGCCTAACACACTGAGGCTAAGTGTCTAATTACATGTAAAATCTAGATATCGTTGTCAATAAGAAATTAAGAATCACCCGATACGGATTTATCATAAGCTTAATGGCTTAAATGAAAACTAGTTTTAGCCACTAAGTGTGTTTGAAAACTCGCTAACAAGCTGCTAATAACAAATTCAATGCTTATTAGTAGACGTTTGACAACTTCTTCTGCGTAATGGAAAATTAAATGGACGTAGACGAAACCATGAAGAACATGTTTTATTCAGATTGCATCTGATTGAATAAACAGATACAAAAAATAGGTGGTGGCTAAATGATCTTTTGGTCTGCTGTTTAACTTAAAAATTGTTCTTTGCCAGATATTTGACGGTTATAATTGAGTCGTTGAAAATTAAATTTATAAAACTATAAGAACATATTATTATAAATAGGTTAAAATATACTTAAGAAATCAATATATTTTTGAAGAAACGCAACTTTTAGTTATAACATTTTTACAAAAAATGTTATAACTAAAAGTGGGCATGGGCAACGAACAAAACAAGCAATGAAAATAACTATAAATTACATTTCAAAAACACAGATCTCAGAAATAACTCCCAAGAATGCTCACGATATCAATAAACAGAGCTGTAGTCAGATAGGCAAGGAAAATATTGGTAACACAACTGATGTTTTTCAGTAAAAAAAAATATGTATCGCTGTTTTTTTGCACCTATTTTTTTCGTTGACAAGGTAGTCCTTGACTGCGATCTCACCTGATGTTAAGTGAGGATGCAGTTTAAGATGGTAGTGGGAACTTGGAACGGGTATGACAGTGTAGATTCAACCCATACCCCCCTAATTGGTATTTACACGCCATCCTGCCGGAACGCTAAATCGCTTGGCGGGACGTCTTTGACGGTAGGGTGGTAACTAGCCACGGCCAAAGCCTCCCACCGGACAAATCTCCCAACAATACTCACACGATATCAATAAATAGAGCTGTTGTCAGATAGGCAAGGAAAATATTGGTAACACAACTGATATTCTTCATAAAAAAAAAGATGTGTCGCTGTTTGCACCTTGCATTATGCACAGTACAAGTGTAACAGACATGAAAGCGAGTGTGATAATGGCATGACGAGTGCGAACGTTTCCCAGTCGCCTGTCGCGATGACGTGATACAGAGCAATACAAATGCCCCATTAACTGAGCAGCAACCAAAGCAATCATTTACCATCAGCTGGTTTTGTTTCTTTTATAGCATACGACTAGTTATGATAGAGTTCGTCGACTCGGGGCCTGTCGACCATTCAAATCTGCAGTTATAGAAGTTTACTATACACTATACGTAATAGTTGATTAATTATTTATTATGTTTATTAACAAATGCAAAAGTGAGAGAGATAACAATCATTGAAAAAAAAGACGTGTGGCACTCGGGGACTGCCGCGGTAAAGCTATTGCATAGCATTTTTTATCAACGCCATCTAGCGGCTCACCGTAGAGGAGTCCCGTGTCAGGTTATTTTCGTTACGGAATTTCTGGATTCGTTCTCCACGCTGGCCTGCGATAGAAGCTATGCAATAGCTTAATAAAAAATATATATACGGCAGAATGAGCATCACTGATAGATTCATGTGGGAACGGAACGTAATGGAAGGTGACGTATGACTGAAGTCGGTGAAAGAGGCCTTTGAAAGAATCCGTTGGAAGGAATGGCGTGGACTAGTGATGGTGCGTTGTGTGTTTAAAAATAAAATACAATTAAAGAGTCCAAGATATATATTTTCTTTGCTTTTATCCCACATTCATGTGGTAGAGAAACCAGATCAACAAGGTGCCATTGTACTTTCTACGTCTTTAGATGCCTATGGAAATTCTTAACTAACAAAATTCTGATCAACTTCATAATAACGGACAAAAATTGTCTAAATAATACGTACGATTTGTCGTAGACGTCTCGTTGTTCCACAATTGAAAATAGCTCATAAGCAGACTGGAAAAAAACTTTATCGCATGACAAACTCGAATTAACGCTTTATAAATCTATTACTTTATTAAATTCCGAACTATTGTTATGAGACAGTATCAGGACAACTGATAAATTATGAGAATGGATTTCAATTTAGCGTTTTCATTGTGTTTTTCTTTTTATATAATTTATTTTTAAATTAACTAGTTCATTCAGTTGAATAATAGGTAGCTTACTGTCAGAACAATTTCAGCTGTATCGATTTTGCACAACCATATTATTTTGGCTTTGATTTAAATGATACGAGTACAATCAGAAAAGACGATCGCTATTAAAGAACTGGCGATAACGAGAGTGGATACTTCTACTGTGGATAAAAGTTTAATTGGGACGACCAGAAAAAGACCAATAGGCATCCTAAATATCTCTGTATCAATGATGCTCTCGAAATAATGGGTTGGTGAAAAGTAGCACAAGATAGGCAGTAAGCAGCTTTAGTTGCTGAATGCCATGATACTCTTCTGATCACTAAGTAAAGAAACAAGTTAATTAGCCTTTAAGTAAATTTCGATTTTCTTATACATTTGGTTAACGATATTGTAAATAAATTAGTGTCCTTACGCGTATTAAAACTAACATAGACATCTGGTACTATGTATGATGGACATTAATTGCGAGTTTGTGTTGAAATGTCGGTGTTCCTTAATTAAAAATAAATATTTATAGCTTATCAGGGCATAGAATGTTGGCGCATTCGGTGGTGCCCTTGGCGTTGCATGGATTGCATGATTGACATCTTGTTAACTTTAAAGTATCTAAAGCGGCCCTTCCTTTCGAAGGAGACGTGCCACGCGTGTCCCTCTCTATAAAAATACAGGACCAATGGGCCTAAAGATGAGAAAATAATTATAATGGAGATTGATAAGTGCATGAATTGCTCTGTTTTCTTTTTTTGTTTTAGTAGCGATTAAATCTATATTTACATTGTACATTTAACTGTAACCAAACCATTAAGCAAGATAAGAATTTTTTTTATTCGTTGACAAGATAGACCTTGACTGTGATATCACCTGATGCTAAGTGATGATGCAATCTAAGATGGTAGCGGGCTAACTTGGAACGGGTATGGCAGTGTGGAACCCATACTCCCTAATCGGTAAAATTATTAGATATAGCTTTAGTTAAACTGTCGAGAATGGAATTTTCAAGTCTTACACAAGTTTACTAACTTTTGTGTCGATTTTGTTTAATAACTTTAGGGATAATGGTTTAAAAATTGAAGATGTATCAGCCGGACACTAATAATTTATTTATTCTGTTATTATGACACACTTTTTGAAGTATTTGGCTAAGGTCTTCCCGCCCAAACATGTTACTCGATGTTGGTAACACAAAAAAAAAAATAACCAACACATTAATTAGGGAAAACATTCAGATGGGCGAGTAATGTGATCGTCGTTAAAATAAACTTCGCCTTTATTGGTATTCATTAAACCGATGTGAATACTGAAACATCGTAAAAGGTCAATACGTGCTCATTCACATGCCATTTATTTTAATGTATTTTTTTCGTTACTTTTTTTTATAAGATTTGTGTTTTTACGTTGTTACTTTTTTGGTCACAGGCTAGCTTGAAATAAAAATTTGTCGAACGAGAGTTAGTTAGTTGGTAATTAGTTAGTCTTATTAAATTTTGTAAAAAAAATTATAGTAAACCAATTATTATTATCTATCATTGTATAAAAACAAAGTTTAAGAAAATAAACCTTACAACTCAAGTCTACATTACAAAACTTTTACATTCGGTAATGTAATACCTGCACATTTTTAAACCTAGGACCTTTTCGAAACTCGGCCAATTTACCATCAGGTGAGATCGCAGCCAAGGACTACCTTGTCATTGAATAAAAAAAAGTAATAATTTTTTTATGTCCATAGGAGTTCACAATTTTGAGAACCATAAAATAACTTGCTTTTAACAATGAAGAATGACCCAAAATAACCCTTTTCAAAGCTTGTTAAAAATGTAAAGAAGTCGAAACGCGCGCGGCCCGAGGGTATTCTTGACAGAATGATTTGCCTGACCATGATTTGTTGGACGCTCCTTCATGCTGGCTGCCGTTTATTGGTCATCAATTCTTTTGAGAAGTATACATGTATGCTATCTTTTGAAATGGGCACGTACGGCACAGTTGCAGGCTTGGACTTCACAAGTTCGGCCTATTTAGCACCAAAGATGATCAGCTACAGTAAATAATGATCACAATAATGATTTCACACTTTTCTGCTATCGGCTACAATTAATGATTAAACGAACTTACCTGTAAGCTTGATCATAGGTAATTATACGAGGGTTCGTCCGTTTCCCATCCGTTCCTAAACCTCATGTTAAGAGAACAGAACTTGTGTAGTCAGTACACAAGCAAATAAAGAGGATAATGATATAAGCAATCAATGGATCTGGGTGGAATGGCAGCCTTGAAAGGATACCTCTTTGCGCATTACAAAGTCAATTAAGCAGGACTCAGCGGTAGGTAATCGTAAAGGGAAATTAGCAAGGCAACGGCCGAAACATGGCGCATATAACATGATTAATGTCCCCCTTCAACTAAGCGTGATTCGTTAAGCTAGTCTTAGGAGTAAATGCGACAGTTTGGTTCTAGAAGTAAGGCTTCTAGAAGGAAGGATTCGTTAACAGGTTTGCAGTTATCTGTGGTTTTCAATTTGATAATATGCATCATAAGATTGGTGTTTGGTAACATGAAGAGGGATAGCCATTGCTTGGCTAGTTCCCAGCCACGACCAAAGAGCTTTTATTTCACAAAAGCAGAGTGTTTCCACGGGATTTTTAAAAACCTAACTCCACGCGAACGGGGTCGCGGGCAAAAGCGTGTCCTAATATAAATGCGAAAGTTTAAGTGGATGGATGGATGGATGATTTTTACTCAATCACGCCGTAATGACTGAACTGATTTGGTTGGAATTTGGTACAGAGATAGATTATAGTCTGGAATAACACATAGGCTACTTTTTATCCCGGAAAATAAGAGAGTTCCCGCGGGAACTCAAAAAACTTCAATCCACTCGAACGGAGTCCCGGGCTAGTTTCGTTATATTTTTTTTAACAAAAAACTGAGTTTTGATAATAATATAAGCTAACCTTTCTTTTAGACTAGGCATAGCAACACTTACCGCCAGGTGAGTTCTCAGTCAGCGGTTGTCTTGCACCGCATAAAAAGTATGTTATGCATATTTCGTATACATCGACGCGAGAACATGATATTTTTCATATCAGGGCATCAAAACAGGTTCTCCTAAAAAACAAAGCTAAGCAAAACTTTGCTGCACGCACGTCGAATCGGCACATCTCAAAAGGCTCACGTATCAAATGCATTGTGCAACAGGGATGCGCACGCAACTCGGAATTCTAATGAGACGACGAACGGTCTGCGACAGGCGAAATTATGTCTATTACGCCGCGTCATATTTTTACATGCGCGACAAGTTTATGTGGAAACTTTATGTGAAAACTTTATGTGTTCTCTGATGGGAGGCTTTGGCCGTGGCTAGTTACCACTCTACCGTCAAAGACGTGCCGCCAAGTGATATAATGTTCCGGCACGATTAGGAGTATGGGTTAAATGTACACAACCATACGCCTTCCAAGTTAGTCCGCTACCATCTTAGACTGCATCGTCACTTACCATCAGGTGAGATCGCCGTCACGGACTATCTTGTCATCGAATAAAATAAAAAAAAACTGTGAGGTGAAGACGTGATTTTATCATCAGAGATTCTTCTTCGACAACGATATAAGACTCGGACGTTTTCTAAGAATCATAAGATTCCTTTGACATGTTATAGAGGCTTGGTTCTATACCACACACCGTTTGATTTGCATTGTAGAGTCAACGCAGTGGCGGATTTACCAGCAGGCAAAGTAGGTTGGAGCCTAGGGCGGCAGATTTTAGGGGCGGCAAAGGGATGAAAATGTTTATTTATGTCTTACAGAAGTAAAAAGATTCATATTTGTATAGGTACGTATCCCTACATGTCATTAGCTCTTTATTAAATAAGATAATTTAATTACCGAATGTAGGTGCCCCAAAAACTTTTTCTTGTGCGACCAACTAAATAGTTGGGTTGTAAAAATAAGCTACGAACTGAGACAAAATTGTAGAGATTAGTAGGGGCTATGGTAGAACATACGTAAATATAAATATACATACATAGACTGAAAAACATAAGCCTACGTTTTGGCTGTGTCGTTATCGGGTAAAAATGACGCCAAGGAAAGTTTGCCTAGTTTAATTTTTCATTATTATTGAACAAACTTTTGTTCGTAGGTCACTATATTTGAAATTCGTAAAATAAATCGCCCTGTAGTTATATACTGGTAGGTAGGGTGATTTCGCCGGTTGGCGACCGATTAGCGGGATATTCAACTTTACGTCAATATTTAAGTATGTTGCACCCATAGCACATGTATTAAAGTTATATGACGGGGTCCTAGATATTGTCAAGTTATATTTAAAAGTAAAAAAATAAGAATTACAGTTGTGAAAACATTTTAAATTGAATAAATCTTAAAAACTATGTGAAATGCTAGTTGGCGACCACTTTTGCTAGTTGACGACTGCCCCCTTATCTAGTTGGCGACCTCTCGATTTGCTAGGGAAAACTAAATTTGATTAATTAAAAATAAAAAATATGAACGTGTTAATGTTTAAAAAATAATTATTATTCATGCTTTATTATTCATACATTATAATAAATTATTAAAACACATTTTTTCATGAGATCAAAGGTACACAGCAAGTATAATACATTTTCCTACACAAGTACAAAATAAAAAAATATCACTTTAAACAACAATTACAAAAGTTTAGAATCAAATCATCAGATCATCAGATCTCGGGATGTTATACATTTTACATTTCTTTCTAATACCGTGTCCTCCTTCTCTTATATTTTTAAAGCACATTCCAGATCTCTTTGGGAATAAGCCGGTGTTATTTTCTAATACGGTTTGTGGAGGACATCTGTAGTGAAAATATTATATATTAAACACCTACATTATGCAAAAAACAGATAAGATTATAAGTAGTGATTGCAAATGGTCGTAAACCCACATATTAATTTGCTCATTTTTAGTTGGCGACCACTTGATACCCATACATTTTAAGATATTTTATAATAATAATTTGGTGGTCGTAAACTAAAAGATACACGGATAAAAATAAACAAATTAAATTGAAAGTGATTAAATTCCGAATTAGATTTGTAGTCTATAAAAAATAAAAATAAATGTTTTTCTTTCTAAATGTCTATTGGCGGCCAGGTGGTCGCCAACTGAAGTTATTGGCTAATTCCAATTTCAGTTAGCGACCATTCAATTTTTTTACCTGATTTTGTATATTACATTTAATAAATGTACAAATAACGTAAAACATATATATATCCACTTAATAGAACATTAAAAAATTGACTCAAATAAATACATCACGATCTACTTACCTCGAACGCATCACTTACTCACTATTTTTTTCGTTGTTTTGGGAACGCGTACGCGCCGAAAGTATGAGCGGCGGATTGAACTAAGATTTGTTTGCTTTCGGGTAAACACAAAGCTGCCAACTATTGTAGGTAAAACTAATAGGTCTATCCCCCTCTTTACTTAAGTGAATTTCATTTGGAAAAGAAGAATAGAATTCTTATTATTTTCGTTTTAATACCGTAGGTCCTGTTAGTGGTCGCGTAACTGACCCTGGTCGCGTAACCGGCGAAGTCACCCTATACACATATAGAGTTAGAGAATAAAATTAATGGCAGGCAACCCTGCCAACGTCGTGGGCGTGCCGAATTTATGTCCCGGATCGGTTCGACCGACGACGCGGCTTCTACGGGCATCGTATGCATGCACTGCATGCATATTGCATATACGGCCAAATTGTGATGGCATAATGCATTAGTTATGTCCTAACCACTCCTTTGTTTGGGTATACACTTTACAGCTTTAGAAAAATTGCTCTTTAAAATGTATTGAAATTTCAAAAAGGTGTGTGCAAGAATGTTGACTTTCAGGGACTTTTAAGGGTTGCCAAGGGCGATGTTACTTTTACTGTTTACTTGATATTATTGCGGTGCAAATTATGATAGTTAAATAAAAAAAACAACATTTTATTTCACGGTAGGTACGTAACTACGTACCTACATTGCAACTCTGGTTCATACGTAATTTATATTTGGGACATTTATTTATTTATTCTTTATTGCACCACAAAAAAAAGCATACTTAAATAGAGTGGGATATGTATGAAAAAAAAAACTTTTATTAAAATTTTGATGGTGCTTGTGACGTCAACAGCGCGTATTTACGTTTTCAAAAATCTCATAACCGGAATAAAGCATTGCGCGGAATTTCATATAAAAGGTAGCCCTTGTCTGTCTCAAGCTATATCTGTGTTAAAATTCGCCAAGATCAGACATTTTATACATATTATTATTAAATATTTCTATTTTGAAACAAAGGGACCTTTATTGAATTCGCGATAAAAATAGCCCTAGTTACTTCTCATATATTCTTCTACTGCCTCGAAAATCCCGTCAAAATCGGTTCAGCCGTTCAGAAGATTAGCCCATTTAAACAGAATGACACAAAAATGTTAGAAACTTAGGTTTAGGATTTTGCTATTTAATTGTTAAAAGGCTATTTTGAAATCACACACAGTCACTTCGACGTGCTTCGATTTTTAACCGACTTCCAAAAAGGAGGAGGTTATCAATTCAGCCGGTATCTTTTTTTTTATTTGTGTAGATGACCTCGTATACATAAAATAATGCAATTTATGCTGTAAGTGGCAAAATTGTTACAAAATTTTTTCTTTTACAACGTTTTATCGAACTTTTATTTTCACATTTACTTTTATCGCAGGTTTAATGTTCCCGATTTCGACTAAACGGTGAATCGTATCGTGTATCTTTAGAGGAAAAAACGATACAACACAAAAATATGAGTCGTATAAAATTACCTATTGATGCTCGAAACAGAATCTTTAACCTGTTATTATTATGTTCTCTTTTGTGAAATCATTGAATGCTTTATTTTGGTTACGTGATTTTCAAATATGTAATAAGCTTAAGGTTATTATGGAATTGTATAAAAGTTTAAATTTTTAAATTATATTGCGTTAGTTTTTGACCAAAATCTTGTTTAAAGGTGGTTAGGATAATGTAGGGTAGTGTAGCGTGGGCTACTCCGAAACGCTCTTTTTATTTCGGAAGACATCCATCCTTTTAAAGTCGACGTAGAGGTCCTAAATGATTTTTCTAGACGAACCTTTCAGGGTAGAAGCCTGAAATCTGGAATTTTCGACAAATTAAACAGAGACTGCTTGGTTACAAACTCCAGCCAATTCAATTTTGTAAATCATCATGTCAATTAGTTGGAAATAAAAGTCAAATATTAGACAAAATTAGTGCAGATATGAAAGTAAAGAAACTTTAATTTTGGCTCAAGATCTCTGAAAGCTTCTACGCAGCAGTCACTTGTTTTACGCGCTGTCAGTTTCTTAGAAAAGGTGGAGGAGTGGTCTTATAGGTAAAAAATGTATCCGTTATATTCTTCGTTGTGATATCCCGTATCCATCACGTATGTATGTTAACAGTATGCAAATCGTTATTTGCCTTATATTCTGACCTAAGTCATCGAGAAGCTTTTTTGATGTGTTAATAAAACCAAAACCCGGACGTTTACGACACATCATCTCTCATAAATGGAGATTTGTGACAAATTTTTCACTTATCGTAAGAAGCTTGTAAAAACCCTTGACGTTTTTATGTGGCTCAAAGTAAACATGGGTAAATTATGATTTTAGTGCTCTTATGGGCATAAGAGAAATCGATGTGGGTTTCTTTACGTGATTTATCTACTTGAAGATAGTATATTATTATTATTTTAAACATGAATGAGTATCGGATTATTGTATAGTGAAATGTTACGTATTTTATAGGACTTGAGTGCGAAAAATTAAACTGGACACGTACCTAGTACTACTTGCTTGATTTTATCTAATAAGCTAGGTAGGTACTTGGAAAATTTTTGGCAATCTATAATAATGTAATTATAAATTAGTGTTTGTTTGTCTATTCTTCTTTCACGTAGCAATAGAGCTATGGATCGACGTGATTTTTGTATGAAGAGAAAACACAATCCATACGGATGAAACTATTGGAAAAAGCCATAACATAAATTAATATACTTGGTAGAGTTCTCACTTCCCTAGTAATATCTTGAATGCGAAAGTGTCTGTTTGTTGGTTTGTCCTTTAATCACGCAGTAACGGAGCAACGTTTCGACCTGATCTTCTTCATGGATTCAGTTAAGAACCTAGAGAGTGACATAGGTCTTTTTATCCTGGCAAAACAAAGAGTTTGTCCCAAACCACGCGGACTAACTCGCGGGTCAAACCTACTAAGTATGAAATAATAATATTACATCAGTGCAAAAAAGTAACATGTAGTGGCTTACCAAAAACATTGAGTAACAAACAAATGTAAAGTTTCAAGAAACACGTAAAAAGAGTACAATAAAAATCCCATCACATTACCAAACAAAGACGTCGATGGTCCTCCATTTGGTCGTGAATTTTATTTTAACTTGTCACGAGCCAAGGGTCCCCCATGGAATATTAAAAGGCGGCGAAATTATCATATTTATTTTTAAAATGGAGTTAATATCAGTAACTTAAAGGTGTAGTTGTAGGTGAGGTCATGACAGTCGTTAAGTACCTACCTATTTTACGATCGTATTTAAGTCCAACGGTTAAAGGTGCGGACTGAAATCTGGATGGTCGACGGTTCAAGCACCACCTGATGTACTATTGTCGTACCCACTCCTAAAACAAGCTTTAGGTTTATTTGGAGAGGAGTGGGAAATATATGGGAGAGTAGTTTAGCATGGCCAATTCTTTAAAAAGAAAAAATTGCTCATAGTGCTTGTTCACATACAGGGATGGTTCAGAAGGAATAAATTATCATACGAGATTATATATCACTGGATGATTGTAAATATTGTTTGTTTATAAGTTCGATTACAATAGTAACAAATAGTAATTGCAGGTCGTGCCTACTTTACGGTTTTAAGCTATACGAGAAGACTTGCTTCGCGCTTTACAAAAACTCTCTAGGGATAGGACAGATTGCGTGGAGTCGGGTACTTAGACTTCATTATAGAATAAAAAAGACGTGTGGCACTCGGGGACTGCCGCGGTAAAGCTATAGCATAGCATTTTTTATCAACGCCATCTAGCGGTAAGAGGAGTCCCGTGTCAGGTTATTTTCGTTACGGAATTTCTGGATTCGGTCTCCACGCTCAAGGCCCGCGATAGAAGCTATGCAATAGCTTAAAAATTAATTACTTTCATAATATTCACACGCCAGTTGAAATTCTCTATAATAGTTTACTCGTATTATAAAGTACTTAGTCTTATATTTATCCAGTGAAATATATCAAAGAAGATCGTGGATAAGCAGACACGCAAATGCATATAACACCGTATTCAATAAGTACCAAATGGGCTAAGAAAGGGCTAAAAATAAACAATAATAAAAATGGCTGATTTTTCGTCGTCTCAGTTCAAAGTTCTTTTATAAAAAGCAACAATCGAGGAATACTGATGAGGACACACAATAGGACAAAGTGTCGTGAGGTAGAAACTTCCTTGTCGGCGTTGTTATAGGTTATTTAAATAATTCTTAAACCTTTTCATAGCACGAACGCTGTAGATCATGTATTTTGGTTGACGCGTTGATTGTGAGTTGTTGTGGGTAAGTTTAAAAGTAGTTCCATATACTTAAAATCTGTTTCTACACGCCATCGTGCCGGAACGCTAAATCACTTGGCGGCACATCTTTGACGTAGGTGGTAACTAGCCACGTCCAAAGCCTCCCACCAGACCAGACCAGAGACAATAAGAAATTATTTTCCAAATTACTCCCACCGGGAATGGAATCCGAAACCAGCCACCACTGCGCCAAGAAAACTTCTGTAAAAGAAGAGTATGTGGCATATTACCATTTACCACGTATGCTGACTTCATATCCGCGTTCAAGCATACGATTGTGTTAAGATATGCTAAGATATTCGCGCAAGAAATGAGCCGCCTTCTCGTCACTTGAAGTGTTAATAAGGCGACTTTTTCGCTCTATGCTTGAATTGAATTTACTTGAAACTGGATGCTGCATTAAGATACAGTGATCGCATACTACGAGACGAGGCGTAAGCGCCAGAGCCGCAAGAGGCAGGGGGGCTATGTAATTGAGAATTTTATAATTTCTAAATTGTCTATAGTCTAGCCTGGTGGATCTTGTTGGTCGTGGCTAGTTTGCTAACAGCGGTTGGGTGGCCTTAACCGACAAAGTGTGCCGTCAAACGTTAAGGAATATGGGTTCAATTAAGACTGCCCCTTCGAAGTTAGCCCGCTTCCGTTTTAGAATGTATCGTCACTTACTTATGAAATTGCAGTTCTGTCATCGAATATAAAAAATAGAGGAAATGCGTGACCTGTACCCACGTATTTCTGCAACCTATGCAGAAATGCGTGAACCTATGCCCCTAGCATTTTGCGTTCTGAAAAAATGCGCTTCTTATACGACAGTATGCGATCTCCTTAAGTTAACCAATCAGTTAGAAACTAATGAACGAAAATAACTACGAGAACTCGAATGAATCAAACCCCAAACACGATATAAAAGTTGTCAACGCTATAAAACGACTTCCTTTCGACATAAAGCGTTATAGTGGACGCGCCATTAAAAATGTTAATAGCATAACACTCGTTGGCATTACTGACACTAATTATTCTAGCAATTATCTCAAAATAAAAGCGGCTGTTGAGATTTTTATCACGGCTTTTTACCGCGCTATTCATTCTACTGATGTGTGGACAAGCGTGAAGAAAATTATTAAGTAGGTATGGTCAATGAAATTCCATTGCGATGTTAAATTTTTTAAAGTTTGTACACATATTTATTTATTTATTTTTTATTATTTTACTACTGGTTGTCGCGACCTCGTATGTATCACGCACCATAGTCTTACATTTTGATCTTTCCTCAGCATTGTAGAGAGGAACATATTAATAAGAGCTACACATGAAATAGGACTACAAAAATTTTTTTCTTGAATTTTGAGACGACGTTTTAAATTTTAACAATACTTAATAATATAAATAAATATCTAAAACTAAAATTCTTGAATGAATTAAATATTTCATTAGGTATTTTATTGTCATAATAATACAGATAGAAACAGATCAGAATCTCGAAGGAATTGGTCAACCGATTTCACAATTCGGCATATTTAAGGTTTTGGAAATCATCGGTTTGTCTGTAATCCGTCATAGTTACAAAAAGTTAACGAGATTAAAATAATAAATAAGAATTTTACCGTACGTTATGCGTACGGCGTAGCACCCACGCCGGAATTAGCACTTCGCGTCAGCCTCACGTCAGACAATGGCGTATAAATTACAACGTTACCGCGGGGCTACGACGAATGACCTTATCATAAGCGACAAATGACAGTACAACGTTTTTTTTTAATCTATAAATGTAATTTTTTTTTTTTTTTTATATTTTTTTTTGAGGTTTTTTACCCGCAGGCACGCCAACCCCATCCAAACGTATAAAAGATACAATTAACTTATCCTACTTAAAACTAACTTAACTGCGAAGACATCCGACAGTCACTGACGGCAAGCAGCGACCATACCGCACACTCTTCTGGCTAATTTTGATGTGGGGTTTGCCAGATAACTCTGACGAAGTCCCATATAAAACCTAAATAAAATTGAAGTGTCTGTTTGTAATATCAAAATAACACTTGCACATTTAATTACTAATTGCACATGTAATATTATATGTATCGTTATAAAAACGACGCCCTAAACCATTGTATCGACCTTCACAACAATTAACGCGTCACGTTAGCGTTTTGGGGATACTACAATTTACGTAGGAGGTATCGAAATATAAGTAAATGAAATTAAAAATAAATGATTTTATTTTAGTTCTCTCTCTTTCTCTTATTCGGTAAGGTTGTGGCCCCGTGGTGGCAGAGGTCCCCTGGCAATTTCCACATAAGGTCGCGGCGTGTTTGTGCCATGTGCCATAACCCATTGGATTTTACGAGGAAAAACAACAAATTGACGGTAGAAGAATAATGCGTATGCGTGAAATGCTAACGATTTTGATGGAGCTTGTTGCGTTTAACTCTTCGACTTGGGCAATTGATGGATACCCCAGGCATGAACATCGAACACCGTCATAGTCGTTGAGTTTGTGTTTAGATAAAACTAGATGATACCCGCGACTTCGTTCGCGTGGATTGAGATTTTTTATCCCCGCGGGAGCTCTCTTATTTCCCGGGATAAAAAGTAGCCTATGTGTTATTCCAGACTATAATCTAGCTCTGTTTGAACCCCGAGCGGGCGAAGGATTTAGGATAAGAATCCTGAGTGTAGTGAGGGATTCAAAGACACAAGAAACAAAAACTTTGCTATCGTGTGATACATACAACTCTTCACCTCACTAGTTTGAAAAGGGCGCCTTTGCTGTCTAAAAAGCAAAAGTCGTTTTTGCTCACTCAGTGAGGAAAGCTGTTGAACTTTTCTTGAGACAACACTTTTTCCCACTTAGTGAGCAAAAACGACTTTTGTTCACTGGTTTTAGACAGCAAAGGCGCCCTTTTTGAACTATTGAGGTGAAAACCTAAAGCTAATGTTTTGTTACTAAACATCCTGTATAACATAAAGACTGCCGTATTTGTGCATTTAGAGCACTCGTAAATTATCACCATGCCTAAATTGATTCTAAGCCAAAACCGATTGTGGCCAGATGTCGCTGCAGATAAAAATAGAAAAATAAAAAGTGAATCATGTATGCGTTAAAGTTTTAAAAGTGCGGGCGGTTGATTTATTAACTGTTTCCTTTTAAGTTTATATATGGTCGCCATTTTTGCTTGGTTCTAAAAATTTACCATCCCACTGAGAATACCTTGAAATTGAGCTCTGAATATAATAATAACATGCAACAGAGATAAAAATTTTCTGGTCTAAGACACAAATAAAGTTGTCGCAACATTGTATTTTTTGTATGACGCACTTAATTGTAAAATTAATTAACATTTAGGCAATTTAATTGCTAGGATATCTATAATCTATTTCTGTGCCAAACAGCCAAATTGGTTTAGTCAGCAAACATCTATCCATCCATCCATCCAAACTTTCGCATTTATAGTAAGGATAGACAATACTATAAAGGACTGTGTATAGATCGTCCACGGCCATAAATTTTATATGTGCCACTCAGAATAGCTTTAATTAGGTCTGAATTTCAAGACAGAGTTTGATTTCCCGAGGGAGCCGCAAGCCCGCCTGTCGGTAACACGTGCGCTCCGGGCCTAAACCTATCCATAAGTTACGGCTAATACTAATTTAACTAGCTTGTTCGCTGAATTGGCATTTACTCTGGGTATACATCTGTATATATCTGGTCTAGTATATATGTATCTCGGTGTCGCTTGTTTGTAGAACGAGAGTAGTGCATAGAAGTTTATTAGCTTTACTTCTGTAACCTGCAAAGCAAATATAGCTTTGCTTCCTCGTTCCTGATCCTGATACTGCAAGGAATGCACTTCCGACTTCCGTTTTTCCGACTAGGTAACTACAATTTAGTTTTTGTCAAGTTTTAATTTGTTATTTATATTGTTGTTTTGTTACTATTACTTTAATTAATGACTTTCTGCGTAGAAAAAAAGAAATTAACGATCACGACCATCAATATTCAAGAAATGTTAGTTACGCCTATAACGTAATTTCGAACGGTTGACGACGGCCAACTCGAAGTGAACTGATAGTAAAAGAAGACATTGCACGATATACCATCGTAAAGTAAATTTGTACTCCATATCAATGATTGGCAGATTGTTTGTGCACACATCGCGTAACGCGTTTATTGAAATGTATCGCTGACACAGAATTGATGTGTTTGACATGCTTATCATCGATGCTTTATTCGTGGAATTTTAAACCCTCGGCTTCAAGACTTTAGGGGCGTATTGGCTTATTAAACTTACGATATATTTTAAATCATAATTGAAGGTTAGGTGTATATGAATCAGGAGCACTTTTTATGACACGTTTTACAACATAGTATTTAGGTCGGAAAATGTTGCCAACGGAAACCGCGAAATGATTGCACCGGTTCGTGGCATCTGGATTCTGGCCGCGACATGCAAATTTGATACGAATATTATACTGGAATTAATTAAAACTATAATGCATACTGAAAAGTTTAAAATAAATAATTTAAAAGCATTCCGAATGACTATGAGACTAGCCGAATGAAGGAGATATAGCTAGAAAACGCAGGAGCGTTCCTGAGAATGCACTTCGTTCTATGACTTTCATAATTCGATGGCAATTGGACAAGACTGAAAGGATATCAGGCTCAGGATCTTTTCAGGCCGTTAGTTTTACGTTCTCATTTTTTTTTTCGATGACAAGATAGTCCTTGACTGCGATCTCACCTGATGGTAAATGACGATGGAGTCTAAGATGGTAGCGGGCTAACTTGGAAGGGATATGGCACTGTACATTCAACCCGTATCGGGTTCGAAAGGAACCGATGTGTCTTCATTTAGTAGAGAGGAAATGTTTGTTCGTTGCGTTGTAGAGTTATCATTTCCTGAAGATATTTTGGTGTTGGATTGAAACATACCTAAAGTAGTTTTGTAGGATCTGTGTGATGATGCGTATTGTTGCCTTATGCAGTAATATGTGTAGGAGGAAGGGCAGTGCATATAGTAAGTTATGTTATACCATACAGATTTATCTTGCGTTTTGGACTGCAGCAAGATAAGCTTGTGGCTTCTGGAGAAATGTTTGTTAATGTTAAAAGTAAAGAAACTCGCCCAAAAAAGAAACCACATAAATTCCCGATTATATCACCGAAACGTGATAATTAAAACAATTAAAGCAGAACACGCAAATAAAAAAAGATTTACGCCGTTCCTAGATGTCAAAGACCTAATAATTTATGTCACTAAATAAACTAGAGAAAAAAACCGGTTCTTTATTACGCTAGTTGGCGCTCAAAAGCCACAAAGCTTGACAATTATCACATGCAATTATGACAGATGTGTTGACTAATTCCTACCAAAGCATCAACTAACGGCACATTATGCTAATGGCGTCTCCGAAAGATAACACGGTGCTTAAGGGTGCCAATCCACTAGAAAGGAGACGAGCGGCTAGCGGAGCGGGGATGGGCTTCAAACAATCAGTTTGTTGAACTAGTTGATGCCCGCGACTTCGTCCCCGTGGATTGAGTTTTAAAAGTCTCTAGATAGGGAACCCTTTGTCTTTTCGGGATAAAAAGTAGCCTATGTCACTTTCTAGGTCCTCGACTATACCCATACAAAAATCACGTAGATCCTTGTTGTGGCCTGATTGAAGGATACACCTACAAACAAACACTTCCGCATTTATAATATAAGTAATGATTATTTATCTATGAATAGTCTGATTACTTTGCTGAACAAATGCAAGAAAATCTATAAAATTTAAATTAAAATCTTAAAAACTCCCCAACTTTTCAAACGACTGCCAAAAGAGGAGGAGGTTCTCAATTTGGTCAGTATATATTTTTTTTCAAAATAATGTAAAATATAGCATTTTTATAAGGCTTAAACCAGATAACGCGTAACAGCAATTGCGCTACAAGTTACATCTTCTACTTTATTTTTTTAAACCAAAAACGTATATACACTCGTAATTGATATACGTATCAGTGAGTATTAAAATTTTTGTAAATGTTTTTCTCAAATATGTATATTGTAAGCGTATTTAAGTAAATAAAAAACACGTGTGGCACTCGGGGACTGCCGCGGTAAAGCTATTGCATAGCATTTTTTATCAACGCCATCTAGCGGTGAAAGGAGTCCGTGTCCGTGGGGTGTCAGGTTATTTTCGTTACGGAATTTCTGGATTCGGTCTCCACGCTCGAGGCCCGCGATAGAAGCTATGCAATAGCTTAATAAATTGTTGCGCCAACGGCTAGCGAGTGCAGGAGCGTGGATCCAACGCCTCGCCACTCCGCCGTGACACGTTCTGTTTGTTTAGGCCTTTTTTCGGCGTTCGTCTGACGTCCCCATTCATAACGTCTCTACGGCGCCGCAGAAGTGATTTTTTGCCGTTTAGGCGATTGTAGCCTCATTAATTTTTGCAGATAAGCCAAATAGAAACATCTGTGTTAGAAAGTTCTAATTAAGTTTATTTAAAATTTTATTTTTCCTAAAATATAAAAAAATAAATATTTTGTGAACTTTCTCTGTTATTATTGATACCTAGATACGATATTAAATGAGAGCTGTCAATTTAGGTCAGATATTTCTGTTCAACCGAATAAGTAGCATTAGTAAACATGTTGTAATTAATTTCGTTAATTTGAGCGGAACGCATGTAGCTTACCAGCTGGCCCTAAAATTCAATGACATCATCAAAATAAAAAAGACTTCTAAGCGAAAGTTCATTTATAAAACAAACGTTAGCCGGCGTCATTCGTCGCTGAAATTTAAAAGAATTCCTGATGAAAGACCGCTTCGTCGAATTTTTCTTCTGACGAACAGCCGCGTTCGTCGTAGCTGGGCATTTAGACTAAATTAACTTTCCTCGCCTCCGAGGGGTGTTATGGATTCCAATAAAGCCGTGGAGTGATTGTGACAGAAATTGTGAATTCTTACAGCGTTAACCCTTGCTCGTGCTCGGGAACTACGGGTCGAAATTTAATTAAGGATTTGGAAGCACCTGTTTAGAATGCCTTGGATAATCTAGGAAAATTCTGTAAGTATACATTCTCAGTAAATTCCCTTAGAATCGTACAAAAATCAAAATCTCAGTAACAATCTCTACCTAAGTGCCAAATCGAGGAATTTTTTGGATTTTGAAATCAATTTAACAGTTTTACACCGAATACTTGATGCTATTTTACTATCGCCAAGAAAATTTTCACCGACCAAAATATTTAACGCTTTGACAGATTGTTAATACTTAAACTGTAAAAACATCAACGTAGACAATACTCGGTGATTCTAAAATAGGCCTTTAGCCACTAAAAGCGGCCCAACGTTTATTAATAATAGTAGTTTCTCAGCAGAATCTGCATTTCAAACCGGTGCACGGTGGTAGAATCTCAACGTGTCGTAAAAGCCACATGTTGGCTTACATGAAATAAATTATTTTGAATTTTGAATTTTTTGAGAACTTTAGGTTTATTGAAAAAAAAAGGAAAATTAAATAAGTATCTAACGTTTTGAATGCTCTTAGTTGCAGCGATATGTTTTATAAGATTTTTATTATTCGGCCGTTAGACTTAGATATATGTATTGCAACTACGATTATAACCTGAGTTTAGATGTATAGAGCTGCTCAAATATTTTATGAGAGAGACCCGAAGGTCTCTCTCATATTCAACTGGAGTAGACCGAAGTCTGCTCCAGTTGAATTCTCTGCCTATTTCTGTCCTGCGCATTATACTCTTCAGTTTTTCAATCCTTGTCGAAGAGATACAGTTCGCCAAATATTCTTATCACGATTAAGGTTCGATAAAAAAATGTCTTCTCTCCTTCAACCGCTTAAGAAAACCATAAAACCGTCATTACGAAGCAATCCAGCAAACGAATTGCCTAAAACAATTCTCCGTTGAAAGGATTCTCGAGCGACTCACTCCCCCGGGTGGCGAGTAATTTAAAGAGATATTGCTTAGGAATGGCGGGGATTCTTCGCGCTCTAATAAGATTTTAAATGTGACATTCCGTGTAAAACGGTTCGGAGACGTTGACAGTAGCGGACCAAATAACGTGGGCTGTCTGTTCTTTCTTTGGGAATTTTTAAAATCATTACAACGAAATGAAATAAAGTATAATAAAGTGTAGTACATGTATGTCGTAGTGTGCTTATAATGTTACAACAGTGCAAATAATCCTACTAAATGCGAAAGTTCAAGTCACAAAGAATGAACCGATTTGACTGAAATATGGAATGAAGGTAGCTCATACCCAGGATTAACACATAACATTTTATCCTGAACAACTATAGAGTTCTCGCGGAAATCAAAAACCTTAATCCATGCGGACGAAGTGGCGGGCATTAGCTAGTAGTGTTATAAAGTGCAAATAATAAGTTTTATGTAGGTTCATTATGCAACCCTTCCATTTCACTTTATGAATTAAAACAGGTAGTTAGTACCTTATCTAAACTGCAAAAAAAAAAAATCAAAATTTAAATCAACTTGTGGCTCTTACGAAAATTCAAGAATCTATCAGCGGTTCGGGATACTGTTTCTACCGAGAAAAGCCGGCAAGAACCTCAGCGGTTGCTCTTTTCAAAACAAAAAAAAAATGTTACAATATGTAGCTTATCTATCTTGTGGACAGCTGAAGCAAAGCAGATTAGTTCCAACTTCCAAGCAATTTTGTCATTAAGGAATTCATTAACTGTGTAATAACCTCTATTTATTAAATGTGTCTTTACACACTATTGCAATCAACAATTAAATTTAATTTTAATTAAAACGTACCTACACATACAAAAACACAAAACACATTTAACACCAACTGCTAATTTAATTCATTAATTCATCTGAATCCGTCACCGTCCTACTATTGGGCTCAGTTTTCCTCTCGAGTGTCTAAATCTAGCATGGTGGCTATGCTTTAAACTCTTCTAGAGTTTCTTCATAGCCCACCAAGCTAGGTTTAGACTTGAGATTTCAAATATGTTTTGATGGTCAACTCAACCACGAAAGCAGTATCGAGAATAAGTTATAGAGCAGCATTATAAAGAAAAAAAAAAGGAACTGCATAGTTAAGCCCACGCGAGCTCTTCTCAGAACTCGGAGATGAAATATGGTCTTGTAAAAGGAAAAGGCGAAATAATAAAAAGGCTATATAGCGCGAATGGAAATCTTGAGCCTCTACGGGCTTATTAGTGCACGCCTACGCCCTTTTGCGGATTATGCATTCACTTGATACGTGAATAGAAATAAAAGTTATTGGATCTATTACCTAATAAATATCAATAAGTATATTGAAGTCATCAATAAGATGAATTCAATTAATTCCAGGTGTTCATACGAAAAAAAGAAGAGCATATTATAAACATTTAAAAAGTACTCTAACCTAAAATTTAATATTTAATCTTCAGGTTTCTAATGATAAAAATTGGATGATGTCATGGCATAGGAAACCAATTAAATGCTCTAAGACTGAAGTCTATAGACCGCACTCTCACTCTGCTCACACTCAAGACGGAGTTAAAACGAAACAGATTTATGTCAGAGCATATGTGTGTCTCGTTTTAACTCTATCTTAAGTCCGAGCTAAGCCAGAGCACGCTCTTGCTCTTGTTTGTCAACTCTGTAAACACGCCCATAGAAAAATTTATTGTATCAACTTTAAATGAAGAAAAACCTCTAGATGATACTCAAAAAGAAAAAACAATAACCGTCAAATGCGAGTCGGGCTCGCATACGAAGGGTTCCGTACCAAAAATACGCCGAATAAACACGTTTCTAGTAGGGGAACGGGGGAACCCCATTTAATTTTTATTATTTATTGTTATAGCGGCAACAGAAAAAAACACATTCTGTGAAAATTTCAACTGTCCACCTATTACGGATCATGAGATACAGCTCGCTGACAGACGGACGGACGGTCAGCGGAGAGTTAGTAATAGGGTTCCGTTGGTTACCCTTCGCGTACGGAATCTAAAAACAATAGGGTAAAGATGCCGAATATGAGATACCATTTACATATTCAGCCATAAAAAATAAATTATTGCACTAATGACTATGAAAATCACTTATATTCGATAAGTATTTAATGAAGTTTATCCTTGAAAGACCGTTTAGTGCTAGGTATAATAGATTTTTTCTTATATCAGATAATATTAGAAAAGTCAGAAATTACGTCTCAGGGAAATGGTCTCCTATTATGAGATACCAAGGGTTTTTAATATGAGATAGTATAGATTTAGAGAAAAAGGAAAGAAATCAATTCAAAAAACTTTTATTGGCGATATTTATTAATCTACAACATCGTACTACTAAATAAAAAGGTTTTAGTAACAACTTAATAATATATTATCATGTGCTTGTGCCAAGTGCTTGATGTTCTTCAGATGTAGATGTAACCCATAAAATCGTTAGTCCAACTTTACAATATTTTTCTATTTTTGCTTCTAAATAGTCAGAAAAAGCTAGAGGTCTTCCCATGAACCTTGACAAATACTTCTGCATTGGCATCTTTTTTGACATAACGTTCTAGGATACTCTTAGGAACATCGAAAGTTTTGATGCTATTAGATAACATATTTGTTTGCTTCGCACTGCACTCACGGCCCGTATTATGGCATCGTGGTCCTAGGACTTCCTTGATCGACGGCATCTAGAAAAAGAGGTTTTTAAATAGTCGTATTTCTATACATCCTAATATGAGATATCTCATTTAAGGAGCCCCCACGTGTCTCATATTAGGAAAACACCCAAATTTAAAAACTAGGCTGCCTATTATTTCTTGACGAAGAAAATACAACTAAACTGCAAATGCATTGTAAAATTAATTATATAACTGATACAATGACTGTAAATTTAAATCATTTAGTGTGACTATAAAGTTGTAACATACCTCGTTAATATTTGGTGTCAAAAATCGGGTTTTGTGGTTTCGTAAAAATCCGCACGTACACAACCTGACTTCGCCTCGAACTGGGAAGCACCAACACATGTTTCGGTCTGTTGCCACGCGGCTTCTGGTGACAGTATCGCCAAATAGCTGCGGCGATTAGTTTCGCCAAAACCTAACTATCTCATATTTGGCAACCATCTCATATTCGGCATCCTTACCCTAATATATCATTAAAAATGACCTTATTTACAAACCTATGATTGAAATACTCGATAGTAATGCGATACTATGTGCTCTAGCACATAGGTAAGTGCTAAAGCATTTTAGAAGAAAACTAACCTGTACATTGAGGGCTTATTTCTTAAGCGATCGTGTTTACGGAGGGATCTCGCCAGGGCCTACTTAAAATCCGTTCATTTCCCTAAACCATTGTGCACAGGTTCCAATTTCCGTTCCGGGAATCGGGAAGATTTCGTGGAACGGCTTGTAAACATTTTTTTTCTCGTCCCTTAGTGTGGTCACCAGATATAAAACTTTTTCAAGACTACTTTTAAATGTTTTTCTTCTATAGATGTTCTAAGCGACTACGTCTACTTTGTGAGGCAAGGCAAAGTTTAAGGGAGTGGGAAATAAGTGGGATAACTGACTTCCAACTGGGATAATTCGCTTCCCCATCAATAATTTAAAAATAAATTCAAATATACCAGAATTATAATTCACTAGATGATGCTCGCGACTTCGTCCGCGTGGATTAAGGTTTTTGATTGACGTGGGAACTCTTTAATTTTCCGGGATAAATTGTAGCCCATGCGTTAATCCTGGGTATGAACTATCTCCATTCTCAGCCAAATCGCTTCGTTCGTTGTGGCGTGAAGGAGTAACAAACAAACAAACACACACATACACACACAAATACATGCAAACAAACACACTCTTACAAACTTTCACCCTTATAATTTTAGTGTGATGATTAATTATCCACATATTAGGAAAATCTATTAAACGCGCAAAACTTGGCGACGCTATTCCCACCGATTTTACGATTCAGCGGCGATTTTTAGAATTGCCTTTACGGGTTCCTAGGCACCGCCCCCTCTTATATTTGAATTATTAACTCGAGTCTGCACGTTGAAATGGCAGTCGGACTTAATTTATTTTTCATTACTCATACACGGAAAGTAGGTCTGAAGTTGCCTGAGAAGCGGGTTGAAAGTAATACTTTTCAGCCCTAGGGAGAATCGTTTTCAACTGACAGCTGTCAAATAATTAAAAAAAACTAGTTGTCACATTTTTATTGGAATTCAAATGAAACACGACATACCTACCCGAGTGCATCCATAGACAAGAAGAAAGATAATGTTCTAATTTTAACATAAACTTTAAATAAATATCTCACCAAAGTTGTTGATTTATGTAAAATAAAGTTCACTCAATTTTCTTTAGCTAATTTCTATTTTTATTTTGACTTTCCTTATATTCGTAATGAAAAGCACAGTGTTTACCTCGGGATAAAGACTTATTTAGTCCCTCGAACTATAGGCCCCCTCGCTACGCTCGGGCGCCAAACCCCGTCTCGGGACTAAATAAGTTACTTTCATCCCTAAGGTAACAATGTACTATTTGTATAGCCAAACTTGTACTCTAGAGCTTTTGTTTAAATATTTTTTGAAGGCCAAATCCAAGTATCCGTGGTCTCAAAAAATGTTGTTTAACTTTGTTATACACACACGTGTATGGGTGATTATATTATTAAAACTTTCATTCATTCATTCATCTCAACCGGTAGGTTGGCTAGTTGTCTCTACGGTTGTGTCGGACTATGATACTGAGGGTATAGAGAGTGCACCTAGAGAGTTTACGCATACACTTGTGCACTATAATAGCTATCGCAAATATGGTCTCCGTGGAGATTGGCATCTCCACGGAGACCACTGTGGCCGGATTCGGTCGGGAGGACATTATTATTAATATAACTTACTCCGATTGTATAAGTAGCGTGGACTTGAGCTGATTGGACTTACCTGTAAAAATACAAAGATTGGTTAATTTTGTTTTAATAAAGGAAGTCGATTAATAATAATCAATATTATAGAGATTACTTTAAAAAGTGATTGTCATTAAGAGCCTTAAATAATTCAAATTTCAAGTCGATAATTTATTAACTGTGACATGACGGAAGTCATACGATCGCCATAACGGTTCCATTTTTATTAAAATTTTGGTATAGTTCTTGCAATTCACGAGGGCACGTGGCTCATGGTTGTGTGTGTGTCGTATCTCTATCAGTGTGAGCGAGAGCTTGCTCGCGCCTACTGCTCCCACGTATGCTCCGGACAGGCACGCATACTTACGCAATGTGCATGTACACTACGTAACCACAAGTAAAGCTCACGCGCCTTCGTGACTTGAAAGAACTATATCGGACCTTAAAAAAATACTATCATATAATATGTATTGTATCTCCATATTATTAGGTAACATTGAATAAAAACTGGTAGAGTAGAGCATGTTTATCAACTTAACTCCTGTTTTGTATAAATTATTTTGAAGGGACTAACCTGCATCAGAATTAACATCAGCAATGGTTACGATATTGCAAATTTGATTAGCTTTTAATTTCGTCGAAGGGAAACGGAATGGGACCGAGGTGTCAAAATAAATTAAGCACAGAAGGCAATCAGCGTTCGACATGAGATCAATATAAATCAGGCTTTTGCCGCCCGGAGTTATAACGGCTTTATTTTTTCCACTCTGCTGACGTTGTTTTGCACTTTTGCAGATGAGAAAATAAAGTCTCATTTAAATATGGTTCTAGAAAAAAAAAGATGACATAGGAGGAAACAATCTGGATTCTTTTATTTCAATGTTTTCTTGGCATCATATAGCCAGATTGAAGGCGTTTTGACTACACTTTGCACAGCTTTTGTACTAACTTTGAGCATCTTCCTGTCACGGTTTAATAAATTCAAGTCTTAGATACTTAGCCTTAATAGCGCAACGGTTAAAGGTGATATTCCCTGCACAACTTTCACTATTGTCATACCCAGTCTACTCCGGACAACACAAGCTTTACGCTTATTTGGAGGGGAGAGGGGAATATACGTCAACTTCAGCATGTCTAAAATTCCTTTCGAAGCCAGTCGATTTGTGACTTTTGCTGCAGGATACTGTCAGTTCTTAAGCAACCCTTTTACCAATCACAAAAATCAGGCAATTCAAACAAGTGTACTATTCCAACTGCACCAGCCGTCACGGATTAAAAGCTTCATGTATAATTACCAGCCTACGCTTACTTAAAAACCGTACCGATTTTCACAATCGTTCCTACGCCCACTGTATTATGTCTAGGCTCAGAGGTACCTAGAACAAGTGAAGTATTTGCTCGAAAACGGACTTTTCTGAGATTAAAATGCCGTCGGATTTGCATTGACGCGATAAGGCCCGCGTATAATGAGAGGCGAATGCCGGCGCCTATAGATCACGGTAGATGGCGCCACTGAGACGCTCTTGCGCAACCTCCGCACGCAACCGCCTTGCGTCCGATCATAGATTTTAATTTTCTCTAAGCACCTTACTCGCTGTTTTTCGCCAAAATAAGAAAAAATGTCCACTTAATTCTCAAATAGTGAACTACTAGCTGATGCCCGCGATTTCGTTCGCGTGGATTGATTTTTTTATTTTATGCGGGAACTCTCTTACTTTCCGGGATTAAAAGTAGCATATGTGTTATTTCAGACTATAATCTATCGCTGTGCCCAGTCAAATCGGTCCAGTAGTTGCGGCGTAGTTGAGTAACAATCCATCCATCCATCCATCGATACATCCAAACTTTATTTAGAAAAGAAACTACAAAGGTCCGACTTCCTTATAAGACGTCCAAAGCACAATAACCGAGTGCAACAGTCGATTTACCACACCAGAGCCACTTTCCTGCACAAGCGATTAATCCACGTCAAGAGCAGTTTAACGCTAGAGGGATCGCGGCGACGCCATGCGGCCACCAGCCATTTTGTAAACAGAGGAAATTGATTAATATTTGTCTTAACGTCTGTTAGCGGATCGAATTTATGCATCTAAAATTAATACGGTACTATATCTTGATGGTTTTCAAAACATTTTTACGGTAGATAGTCCGGGATCTCCTCTATCTATCGTACAGATTGAAGGGCGAAAGTATAATCCAGTAGTGGTATTCTCATTAATTGCATCAGTGTAAAAATTGCTATGACCTCTGCAAAGAATGGCCTCTGATTGGCTAGTACTCTCGCTCCATTGGTTAAAATACATTGACACAGCAAGAACGCCATAAATTCAGCCAATCAGAGGTTACACTTATGCAATCATTTTTAGAAAATACCACCGCACTTTGAAGTAAAGCGTGTCAACTGTCAATCCACGTATGTACTGAGATTTGACGTATTTATCTGGATTAATTTTTCATCTTCAATCTGTAGATTTTCGATAGCTAATTATATAATCGGCGTTTCATTTTTTTATGAAGTTAATGAAACTACCAAATCCTAAACACAGATTCAAATTTTAAATAAAGTGACAACCGGTAACAAGAGGGCTCCGGGACAATTCCAAGAGCTTAGAGCTTTGAATAATTTTCGCTAGATACCCGTTCAATCAAATCCTTTTGTTCTAACCTAACCTAACACTTAAGTATTTCCCAACACAGAAAATGTAGAGCGATAAATTTTAAAACTTTGCATCGGAATTAATGTAGCTTTCCAAGTTGTAACAAAGAGTAATGTAACTTTTGTAAAAGTCGTGCAAATTAATTTTATTCAACAAATTATTTGGTAGTATAGGTAGTATGTGACTTTGTTTTATATGTCTACGAATGGACTGAGATGTTTTAAAAATCCCATATTCCATATGCGGTTCTAGCATGCAAACTATCTCTATGCCAAATGTCGCAAATGCAGATAGAATTGCTTCCGCATTTTTAATATTTGTTGTACCTAGTTGTATAATAAGTTGGATTGTTTATAGCTCGCGCCACGAAATTAGGAAAAAAATGACAAAAAGCGCTTAACTGCGATCTCATCCAACTTTAAGTGAAAATGCACTTTAAGATAAGAAATGAGCTAACCTGAAAGGGGAATGGCAGTTTAGTGAACACAAATCGGTTTCTATAATTTTGTATCATATCAAAACAAAAAATCATTTGCTTTGTTTGACCAGACCAGAATTGAGTCATTTTAGCAATTCTCTAGTTACCCAGCTAGGAATTGAACTCAGGACCTCGTATTTATTAAGCTACTGTCTCATTTGCTGGTCCAGAGAGGTTGTTAGGGCCGGCAATATAGGTAATATCAGAAATCTGCTGAGATCTAAAATTTAACAAAGAAAAAGAGAATGTAAAAGACTCCCATCACACATACCATTAGAACTCTGCCTAACCTTTAAAAGCTCGCTAGCTGAATGCAAGAAACAGGAAAGCTTTCAGACAGACAATTCCATAAAACAGAACATCATTTATGGGGCCGGGACCTATTGAGTAAAAAGTTTGGAATCAAGTTTGCTCGTTTATCGGTACTTAAATGCAAGTACATCTTGCAGGAATACGATTACCCAACGCGATTTAAAGAAATGCACTACGAATAAAATAGCTGGTAACTAAAGGGGCCATAAAGAGGGTCCTCTCGATGCGCTGAAATAAAGTTAATTGCTCGTAAACTGCAGAATGTGTCCCGGCAGCCATCTTTAAAACTCGCGCTTGACGGCTTCTCGGACCTGCACTCTTATTTTATTGGTCCCTGCTCAGTGTTATTGTTGGCATCTGGTGAAGACAGAAAGTTTGATAAGGGACTAGAGGAAAAGATACGTCTCGCTTTAAAGCAACATAGCGTGCAATGAAACAGATTTCACGATTATTTAGAGACGGAAATAAGTGTACAATGTACACGACCAAAATAAACGTTGAAAATACTAAATAACTTCCCGCGACTTTGTCCCGAATTTCCTCTTTTCTATCTTTTCCTGGAATAAATGTTGTCTATTTCATTTACCAGTAGACTAACATGCGTCCCACGATAAAATTTTGTCTTGTAGACGTCCTTTAAATGTTTATGTTTTATTTTTTGTTACTGGTAATACATAAATAAGTTATTACCGCTTTTTTTTACAGGATCGAACCCTGGACCCTCCAAAATAGAAGCCGAAATCTTAATCACTAGACTGTCACTGCACAAGTTAACTTATGGCTGTTTATTGTATGTTCTGGGAAATACAACCGAACTGCAATTAAATCAGCTCAGGCGTCGGTGCGCGCGGGCGGTATCCATGACCTGTCCACTTGATAGTACGACACTAAATCCAATTACGTCATCTATTTTGAAATTGATTACAATAATTTATTGCTTTATCAAGGCCGTCTAGACTTTAGGCGCGATATATTTTGCTTGGTTGTAGCATGTCAATAACAATTTTATTTTCGTCGTAAACTTGATCGTTGACACCGATCGATTACTATTATATTTTCGAATGAAGCGTATAAGATCATAATATATTATATCGATCGAAATTCATTGAGAAGTTCGTTTGATCATAATATATAATTTTTTTCTTTTATAATATAAAAATTCAGCTTCCGCATGTTTATTGGTTGAGGTCTAGTTGAGGTAGGTACTGATGATTAGGTATACATGATTTCGTCTCGATAAAAATTATGCTTAATAATGAAAATTGAGTAAATTATCAAATAATGTTATAGTTTTTATAAGAATATAGATCTTTATAGCTCACTGAAGCCACTGACATATACATATATCAAGAAAATATGAGTATGTGAACCTTTGTAAAGATGTAAACGCTCAAAGTAGGCGCAGTACTTAGACTGAATTGGTCACACGAAATGATATTGTCATTCAGACAACTTGCATTCGCGATTGATAACAACGATGCGGTCTAGTTTAAGAGCTCTATACACCCTTGCTCGAAAGGAACTGAAGTTATATACAGGTAAGTAGGTTCTTTTTTTCATTTACTATTCAAGACATTAAACAAAAACAAACTACCAAACAATTTAAGCCATCCTCATGAAACTTAAGCGTACAGATCGGCAAAGCAGGTGAACGCTTTTTCCTATGCAGCACCCTTCACTACACCCACGATCCGAACCGGCGCCTAGCGGCCTGGGGTCGTGGGTGCTGCATTCCGCATGCTGCCGTTTGTCAAACCACTGCCTGTCCAGTGTCCAAGTGTCGAGTAACTGCCTCGTTGGTCTAGTGGTTACAAGTTATGCTGTGGACGATGAGGTCCCGAGTTCTATTCCCGGGTCGGAGTAAAAAATGCATTGGGGTTTTCTGTAGAGAAATTCTCAGTAGGTATAACCCGGAGTTAAGCAGTTGGCGGTGAGTCAAGCACGTAAAGCCTTCGGTCCTGCACCTGATCTCTCTCCGCTCGTGTCGGATTTTCCGTCCCATCGGACTATGAGAGTGAGGGAATAGAGAGTGCTTCGTGTTCGCGCACACACTTGTGCACTATAATATCTCCCGCGCAGATGGCTAATCTCGGTGGAGATTGGCCGCCGTGACCGGATTCGGTCGGGAGGACATTATTATTATTGTCCAAGTGTCCACTCCAAACTTTGGACCACTTTGATTAGTTATATTACTTCTTGCTAATAATTATAATTTTTTTAAATATTTTTTACGAGCAAACAAGCAGACAGGTCACCTGATGTTAAGTGATTACCGCCGCCCATGAACCTTTGTAGCACCTGAGGCACCGCCAATGCGTTGCTGGCTTTTCAGGTTGGTCCGCTCCTTGAGTAACCCCATGTTGTTATTATAATTGCGAAAGTGTCTTTATTTTTGGTTTGTCG
The DNA here is from genome assembly GCA_038048805.1 of Hipparchia sbordonii. NCBI lineage: Eukaryota > Metazoa > Arthropoda > Insecta > Lepidoptera > Nymphalidae > Hipparchia > Hipparchia sbordonii. The sequence continues at coordinate 11,050,362 of CM076109.1, read as the reverse complement.
GTTTGTTCTTCAACCATGCCGCAACAGAGCTACGTCTCGACGTATTTTTTGCAAGGGTATAGTTGATTAATCTTTCTAGCAAACTGGGTAGGTGTCGTAAGAAGACGCGCCGCATAAACAACACATAGATAAACACTCAGATACTGTGAAGATTACCAGAGATGGTATTTACGTTATAGCTGATATAACATTAACTTGTTAATAAACAGGCGATAACCATACTTAGCTGTACCAAGCAAGTATTAGTTAGATTTCCAGACTCTACTATAGATATAAAACATTTGAGAATATCCATACAAAGCAACGGATCGACGTGATTTTTTGCATGGGTATAGTCGAGGACCGGGAAATTATCATAGGCTGCTTTTTATCCCTGAAAATCAAAAAGTTCCCGCGGGATTTTTTAAAACTAAATTTCTAAGTTGAGTACATTATTAAGAAATTTCAAACACGCTTTCCTCACGATGTTTCCCTTACCGTTAAAGCAAGAGATATTATTTAATTATTAAATAATTAAAAATTAATAATTAAAACGCATACAAGTCTAAAAGTCTAGAATCGAACCCCGGAGCTCTTAAAGGGAGGCTGATGTCTTAACCACTAGACCGCTCGCTTTGTGAAAAGGTACATCCTAGATTTTATACTAGGTATATCATTGGTCAAACATGGCGCCTGAAATGCACTCTCACGGAATAACACCCACGCTCAGAGTTCGGACCAAAGTCTAGAAATATGCTTATTAACTGGCCGGCCAATGATGAATAATTTAGACATACTGCATAATGAGACCCATAAACCGTGCTATATATCTTCATTGTGCGAGGTCGATAGTACATTCCACATAAATAGTCCCAAATAAGGTGGGTATTGGTCGAATTGTTCGAATAAAACTGTCACGGGGTTTACTTACCTACCTCGATCTAAGCCTCAATTTCGCAACGGTTAAGGCGCGGGACTCAAAACCTTAAAGGTTGACGGTTCCAAGTTCCAATCCCATCCGTTGTACTATTGGCGTAAACTCTTTGAACGGGATTCGTTTAGGAGAGCATCGTATCGCAATAGCAATGTACCAATCCTCATTTATTTTGCAATCTTGAAAAAGACTGCAATATTAAAAAAAAAACGATGTCGCTGAAAACAATAATGCTTACACCTTATAATGCTTTTAAAACAAAATAGAACCTAATTTCAAATTACGTTAGAATTTGTAAAGTGCGTTTATCTCACGAAGTTACGGTCGCTTTACTTGTGGTTACGTCGTGTACATGCACTTTGCGTAAGTGTGCGTGCCTGTCAGGAACCTAGGTGGGAGCGATCAGGCACGAACAAGCTCTCGCTCACACTTATACAAATACGACACCACACTCACAACCATGAGCTACGAGCCCTTGTGAAATGAAAGAACTTTACTTATATCTTATTTTTATTTTATAAACACAGCGAAAACCCTGCAACCTGCTTTGCCAATAATCTGGCTAAAAGTAGAATATTTATAAAAGTTGTTAACCTTCGGATGTTAATTTAAAATGATATGATGTACTGTTTTAACGCCTCATTACTTTGAGAAGTGGAAACGTGTTTACGAAGTCACGCAAATATTATCTCATGCATATCGTATCAATAAGTATTTATATTTAAGGAAGCGACGTGGGCTTAATTCTTCACACGGCTTCATGAGATCGTTCTCAAAATATTATGTTAAACGATAAACGGTAAATCCTCTGTCAAGGTTTCTTAAAGAATCAAAATTCCAAAAATTGAAAATTATTTATTTCTTATAGGCTTTCTTATAGGCCAACTTGTAGCTCTTATGACAAGTTGAGAATAAAACGGATTAAGAGAATAAGAAAATGATGATCAATGGAATAATAAACTGCAAGAATCGGTGGCGCCAAATATTGAAAATTCGATATTTTTGTTGAGAAAGTAGAAGGACTACTTGTTTATGTATCGTGAACGCAATGAATAATGAACAGAAAATCTTCAACCTATTAAATAAAAAAATCTAAACCAGAACGAAAAAAAATTTTATTGACTAGATGATCGTCTTCGTTCGCGTGGATTTGGTTTTTAAAAATTTCGCGTGAATTCTTTGATTTTCCGGGATAAAAAGTAGCCTATGTCACTCCAAGGTCCTCAACTACATCCATGCAAAAAAAGAAAAAGCACGTCGATCTGTTGCTCCGTTGCTGCGAAGTGAAGGACAAACTAAAAAACAAACACAGTCACATTTATAATATAAGTAAGGATAATAATAATAAGGATGAACGACGAAAAACACGAACAATAGAGATACGTCGTTGGAGAAGTTGTTGATGATGTTGCAGATGATAACAATAATAAAGCCAAACAAAATTAATAATAGGGCTTACAATATTGCAATCCTGAACCATCATGAATGTCACATTTCTAAATCATGAATGATAACGCTTGAATATCAAACCCGGCCAATGCTCGAAGCTGCGCGCACGCATACATTATTCAGACGACGCAACCAGCCCCCCCTATAACCGTATAATTACCGTGTTGAATATATTACGCCGCTCCAAACCTCGCCTTTTATAAATCACCCGTCATAAATATCCTAGAGTACATAATTGTGAGACAATCGCTCGAGACACTTGACATCTTTAACTGTCGGAGTGTAAAAGGAGAAAATAGCATCACTTTGTTTGGCTTGTGGGGCTTGAGACTTATGTATTGTAACCTGTCTTGGAATACTTGGACGATAATGTTAATGAATTCACAAAGTTCAATTATCATGAAAAATATAGTTAAGTTAGTATCAACATAGATAAAATTATTAAATATGTATAATATTTTAAACTGCCAATGACATGTTTATTTTCGTATACGGATAAATCAGACTAAGTACTTTTTAAATTTTGAAAACATGGTTGGTAATGATGTGCTTACTCAGCCGGTTGTGATCTATGATACCAATGATTGGAGTGTCTTTGCGAGATCAAATTAGAAGATTCGTAGGAGATCCAGAGTTTGTTAACTCTGGATAGCACATCGATTCATACTGTAATGGCAATCTTTGGGGCACTTCCCTCAAAGAACCGATAGACGTTGGGGTGTTCGTCTGGTTCGTCTGGCGACCCTGAATTGGGAAACGAAGTATTGAAACAAGCAACAAGATATTGAAGATGCAAGAAACTTATGTCCAGAGTGACAATCGTAATTTCCCCTGAGTACCTGTCACTCTCACTATCGCCTACAATGAACAGTTAGAGCAAGAATACCTTAAACACATTCAATCATAACAATTGATATTGTAGCACTGTAGATAATCACAACTTCAGTGCTTGTAATTGTGAAATACTTGACATTATTGAGGCACATTGAATCTATGACGACGATGTGTTTGGAGAAAAAATATCAAGGTCTTGAGAAAGATTTCGAATTGTATGAAGCTCGCATCCATTATATCAATCACTTACCAGAACTATAATAATACAGTAGAGTGGTTGGTACTGTGAACCCAGACAGTCGCATAACACACTTGACATCTTTTACCAGTGAATGTGGACTGTGAGAAATATTCGTATTTGAGCTCTCAAACCAATCTACTCGTATCAATTGTTATGATAGAAATAGAAAAGATTTATATTTTCAATAATATAAACCTTACTAAGCATTAATATAGTACAAGTAATGGACGATGAAATCATAATAGTGAACATTTTCGAGGAAGAACCCGATTGACGTAATACTTTATTATGCTATAAATCTATGTAACATTTATAACATAATAAGATATTATGTACTGATGATTCAGGATCAACTTTATATCCTGTACTTAAAGTAAGCGGCAATAAAATAGATGAATTTCATTATGTTACATTGCTTATAAGTATCTGCGTTAATCAAAAAGCTAATATGTGTGTGTAAAGAATACTATATAACTAATTGTCTAGTAAGAATAGAAATATGAAGAATTGATTTGTTTTTAAGATTAAAATGCTAGTTTAATGTACACCATAGTAAAATACCTTTGGTTTTGCATAAAGACGGCGTTGGGTACTGTGGTCTAACCCTTTTCTGAGATGAATTAACCTGCACTTAGTACTGAGCTGTTGATGGCTTGCTGCTGCTGATGTTGATGTAGATGCTAATAAAATCAAACTAAATTGAATCTCATAATAGTCATACTTGTGAACAACAAGATGTCAGGTTTAAACATATTATTATATCTGTACGTATATTGCATTAATACACTCGTATATGTACTAACATCTGTGTAAGATCCGTCTAAGTAATCTGATGCTCATTATGGGCACAATAACCACGAGATAATCCAGACAGCAACCTCGGAGCTCATAACAATACTCACAGTGATCCGTATAAAAGTATAATCCTTGGAGATTAGCGGTTGACAAAGCTCAAGGGGTTACGCAATTTGAGTGTGGGAAACGGGGCGATGTGAGAGGCCCTTTATATTTTATCTTTACGATATAATTCAGTGTAAAATACAAATGTATTTCAATGGTTTAGCCATATTTCAATTATTCTGATTCTGATTTATTAATTTCAAAAATTGGTAAATAAGTTACTATAGTCACTGTATATTTACTGTGACACTTCATTTTTATCAAAACAAGTATAATTATGATAGTGAGATAATGATAGTAAAATGTGGTTTCCAAACGCGTTTTCCCACAGAGCTCACAGCGAACTCGGAAGGTACTTTTTTTATATCGCCATTTGGCAATTTAACTTAGGTGGAACTATTAGCTATTAGAGCAAATTATTTTTTCATCACAATTCTTTTCATGTATGTGTCCAAGTCCATGTGTTCTTTTTAAATAAGAGTTTTCATTAAGTTCGCATTAAACTGGACGAGTATTATAACCTCTCTTTCATTCATTAATATAAACAAAGGCGGTACTGATTAAAGGAGCTCTATGCAAATTATAACGAGATTATTATTTGAAATGTTACTAAAATAGCAAATCTGTTTTATAGAGGTCGCTACTTCATTATAATCTTGAATTGGCAAATAATATCAAATTGAAATTAGAATTTGCTTCATTGAAATAAACTTTAGGCTTCACAAGCACCTACAAATCGTTATTAATACCTATATTTTTTGGTAACCATTGAGATTTTAATTGAGTCAAGTAAAAATCTTGAAATATAATAATAATTGAAATAAATAGTCACGTGAATCTGTAAAAGGTATTTGGATTATTATTGGTACATATAACTTATTTTTAATCGGAGTTCAAGTTATTATTGAGAATAATTAATATAATAGTGATATACTGTTTTCATAATAGTTAATTTGTGTGTTTTTTGGAACCATTGTGTGGATGTTCATGATTACGTTTTCGATGAGTATTTCGTTTCATTTTAGTTAAGTATTTTGTTTTTTTATGAGATTGATTGTAATACATCTTTGTTTCTAAATTGCTTAAAAGTGAAACCACCCTAGAGATAATAACAATAATAATTATTTTCTTGGAAATTTTAGTTTCATTAAAGAGATGCAAAGCAACATGTATTTAAATAACAATATTATTATGTCCTAGTTTCTAGTTTACCCGCTTCCCAGTTCCTGGAAAGCATAATAGAACATTGAATACTGAAAACAGAATCTAAAATGCTTTCATATCCATATTCAGAGGGAAAAAGAAATGAATGGATCACGACATCCTTTATTCTGTTTAGAAATCAGAAATCTTTAAATGCAGCGTGCTTATAAAAGGCAAAGGACAATTTCTAAGCTTTGTATCAGCCAATTTGTTTAGCAATGTTGTTGTAGTGGAATGAATGGAGCCGCAGACAGCTAGACATGTACACGTCGACGCGTTGCCTAGTATGGACCTAACCTTAAGGCCTGGATGAACATAATTATCCCGTCAGAAAAGTTAAGTCTCATTATCATATCACTAGGCAGTATTCTGAGTATCACGAAAGTACATATCTAAGTATAAACTTTATTGTGACAATAGAAAATAAATGTGCCTCCTATTATCTGTATCGGGAATCGGTAGTAAACGATTTTATGATGGCAAAAAACTAGAATTTACCGTTTGTATTGGTAAAAGCTTATAACTTTGCATTAATGGATGGTTTTTATAGGAAATTTTCTGAATAAACTTTGGAAAGAAATGTGGATTCAAATTCCCCCCTTAGTCAATTTATGAAATGTATTTTTTAAAAAAAGAATATCAACCACAACTTATGAACAGATTTGGTTCATTCGAGAAGTATCAATCTGCTATTTAAAATTCCATAAAGGTTTGTTAAATACAGGGTTTAATATAGACCACCCACTTGTGTAGAAAAACGGATCCAATTTATGTCTGAATAACATCTGAACAATAATAATAATACGGGCATGCATAATAAGATGTTAAGTGGGCATATGAAATGATTAGTCTCGAGTGTCTAGGAAGCTGCTTGAATGTTATTAATAGAATATTGTAGTATCTTCTCCGGTTTAATGTTTATTGCAGAACTAAAGCAGGCCTTAACCAATGCTTCAAAAATTTAAGGGACTAACTAAGTCAGGTAACTTTCATGAAACACTTAAAGACACCAATGATGTAAGCGGTTCTATCACACTAGGGGACAACCTGCGTTAAGAGAACCTATATTTAGAAGATGATTTAGTCAGTGAAAACTGGCATTAGTGTCCAGTCGGGATTTTTGAACAATAAAAGTAACAAAAAAAACTTTTCCGATTGGATTGGTTTGTTAATGCTCCTTTGATTTAGATAATTGATAATAATTACTAGATGTTAGATTTGGTGCGAAATTAGCCTAAAGGCTTATATATAGTCTTACGTCTTGCAATACGGAAAGGCCAGTTTCTTAAGTAATAGGCCCCAAGGGAATCTTACCAGTATACTTGTTATATCCAGAGTCCAGATCTCAATCGATATACTGTAACTAATTTGCACCCTTAAAGTCAAATTATTAGTTACACGAGCTTTCGCTCGCAACTTGGTCCACGTGGAGTTATGTCTTTAAAAACCACTTGAACCCTCTCTTTTTCCGGGTTAAAAAGTACCTTATATTACTCTCCAAAGCCATAGAAAAAGTCAGGTAGATCAGGTAAGTAGCTTTGATGGACAAAACAACAAACTAACACTTTCGCATTTATAATGTTAGTAAGGATGAAATTATAGATACCGCAACGTAGAGCAAGAAACCACAACCTCCATATCTTACCAAAATTTCTCACTATCCCTTAATCAAGTAATCTCTTCCTTCCAACTGATTCAAGAGCGTAAGCCAAACTATCAAATCAAAGTCCAAGGAAACTGAACATCTTTGCAAACACCGGTTTGCGTCAATGGCGTCTATACTCTATCCAATGCAAACATGGACACGACGGAGGGGTATTATTATCATCTATATCGAAATAGTTTCGCTCTAAAACTCCGTGAGTTCGTGTCGATATCCTTTCCCCATTTGCATAATCCGGCAGTGTGTATGCGACGCCATCGCTGCGTCACGTCGGCCGCTGATTATCCAATAATTTTCATCTAGCCGCACATTGAGACGAGAGGTGATGGGAAATGGTCGATTAGACTTCATACCTTATGTGATAGATTTGAGAAATTAATCCGCATTTTTCAGTTTCAATTCCTTTGATTTTTTAAATTTATTTTTTTATATCGCCAGTCCACATCATGTACCTACTGTACGCACATGTTGTGTGGTGCAAAAATATTTTCGCTTCACTAGATGCAAAACTCCAGTCGAGCTTTACAAAGCTGCCATGTTGCATAGAATTTTTGGAACTGCCATGCCCTCTTCCAAGTCAGCGCGTTACCGTCATACATTCTACGAGCTTAATAACTTCATCTTCCATCGAAAAAGATCATCTACTACGATCTATGAACCGGTACAATCTTCATATCAAAATAACTAAAATATGAAATGGTACAATAACGTTGTTCGGTGAGAGCTTATATTTATAAACACTAGCAGCACATTATATCGCTATTCGGTATATAGAACCTTTTTCGTTTATTTCGCTGCAATAAACACAAGTGCTCGGTATCCCACAGTACCACAATTGCTCCCGGTTGCGGCGCGCACCGATGTTGTTTACGATCAGCGTAAATAGTCTGATAGTAAATACCGATAGTGTTGCCATTTGGAGGCACGTGACGTTGATGGTTTTGCCCATTAAGGGTAATCGATTGTGAGTCCTCATTTCCTTTGACTAATTGCGAGTTTTGGGCACCATAGAACTTGAAGTGCTCACTAAGCGAGTGTTCATATTATTTTAACAGTAAAAGTACTATCACATGGTTTTAACCCCTTTTTAAAACTCACTTTCTTTTTTAGTTTTTTTAAAACGGATAAGCTAGGATTTAACCTTGAAAGATAGTATGAGAACTGGATGAAAAAATTATTTCGTTTCCTTGTCTTTCTGTTAATTTGTCTGTTCACAGAAATAAAAGTAAAAATCATTATATTAACAATGAACGATTTTTGTTATGGGGAAACAGGATTCGTAGAAAACGTTCGTGTCCAGTTTTCCACCACTAGAGCATCGAAATAGATTGACTCTATAAAATATGATAATTCAATTCTATCTTTGACTGCGCTTTGTCAACTCTTGGACATTGGAGTGTTCACTCCTGATCACAACCTGTCTTTGATAAAATCTGTACGCTCGTTTATCAAGCGACAAAATGTCGGCAAGCAATTGCAATATAACATTGCTATAAAATGAATGCCATGTAAAAAATGTCTTCAAACATAAGATAAACTAAACTAGTGAAGAATAACTTGGAAAACTCAGTGAGTTTCTTTTGCCTATGACATTTTGAAATCTGGACACTAACAAAATATTTAACAACCAAACTGCTAGTGGCACAATGACCAAGTGAGCAATGTTCCTTATATCGCTCATTGTCTGGATACCAGGATACCACATACCTCAAATACGCAAGAGATAAGAGAACGGGATTGACCAATATTATTTTGAAACAGTCCAGGTCAAAATGATATGAATGATGGTCCGATGATATCATCAATTTTGCGGGGAAGCTAGATGGATGGATGAGGCTGGTGCAAAATTGTAAGGAATAGTGTGCACATATGTCCAAGGATGAACGAAATAAAGGGAAAGAAGAAGAGTTTTGTAACATCTGGTAAACCTGTGGAGTCTAGCGGTCTCCACGGAGAGCTTACTGTTGCTGGCTGGTTATGAGCTGGCCACTATCTATCACTTTTATTTTCATATTCGAAGGCATTCAAACTTGGAATGCAATTTGAATGTTGTTTGGAATGTAAGTTTGAACAGGCGTCGTAAGGCATTATTCTATCAGCCACCGACCGAGCCGGAGGCCTAGAACAGTAATATTCTCAACTTCCGTCCACGCCGGACGACACAACGCCTGTTCATCCAATTTAAGTTTATCCTGTTACATTATTTTATTGTTGGATAAATACAAGTGTTCAATAACCAGGTGACACGGTTTTCATTTAGATAGGGCTTCATTACCCCTATATTGGTGACCCCGACCCGTACAATTTTATGGGTTGCCCGGACAAGTTGTGTGCATAATTGATGGACAGCCGTAAGAAATATTATTTATTATTGGAAAATGTGGAACGTAACGTCATCGTATCGTAGAAGTGGAAATACGCAGCGAAACCTCATTGGAACGATTAGAAAATCATATTTAAAAACAATTTGACAAACGTCGACGTCGTCGTCCGTCATTCGTGAAAGTGAAGTTTTAAAGAAAATTTTGGGACACTAAGTTTAATTTTATCCTTCTTTTTCAGCTTTATTAATTGAATTTTATTTTAGATGAATTATTAATACCATTTTTATATAAGCTTATTTAGTATGGAGGAACAATTTAATAAATTACGGGATGAGAATCAAATGCTCAAACAAAAATTGATGGAACTAACTGATGCTATTATCCCGGCACTATTGGAAGGAAATAAATCACTTCGGGATCAACTAGCCAGTTCACTTGATGTTCAGTCGCCATCGACGACCCCCAGGGAGACATTTAGCGTAACACCTCAAATTTCTCCACAGGTTTTAGCTCCTCCTCCTCTTCCTCCTTCTCCTTCTTCATTTAGTGGTTCAGCGAAGCCTAATTTAGCTCCGATTTTAGCTCGCTTGGATCATTTATTCAAGGAAGTTGCAGAAATAAAAAAATCAAATCAGGAAGAATGTCGTAATCAAAGAAACAGGTCAAGCAGTTCTAGTAATCAGCATTTCTCATCCCCATCCACAAGTAAGTCAAGTAAGAATAAATTTTGTTGGTATCACAGAAATTTTGCGTTGCGTGCTGCAAGATGTATAAAGCCGTGTTCGTTTAAGGAACACCGGAACGCGACCGACAAATCAGTGGAGGCGGTCCCTGATTTTTCATCACGTAGCCGCCGTCTATTTATTACCGATGTCAAGTCGAAAAAAACGATTTTTGATTGACACCGGTTCAGACATTTCATGCTTTCCGGTTTCATGGATGGAAAGCCGTCCGAAAGTGGATGATTTTTCCATGCGCGCTGCAAATGGGAGCGAAATCAAAACTTATGGAACCATTATTCTATCGTTGGATTTTAAATTGAGGCGGGATTTTAAATGGCATTTTGTTATTTGTGACGTGACAACTGCAATTATTGGCGCTGATTTTCTCGCGCATTTTTGCTTATTACCCGACTGTAGGTCAGGTCGAGTTCTTGATGGTTCGACTGGCCTGTCGTGTGTTGCATCGGTTGCCCATCACGAGCAGGTTAGCATTAAAACTGTAGCTTCAGAATACAATATTTTATCTGAATTTCCCGCGATCGTTCGCCCGCCGGGTCCGGTTCGTTTAATCAAACATAGTACCGTACATTACATCCGAACAACGGATGGTCCGCCGGTTTGTTGCCGTCCGCGCCGCCTTGGTCCATCAAAGTTAGCTGTTGCTAAGAAAGAGTTCGACAATATGTTAGCTTGTGGCACCGCAAGGCCTTCAGATAGTGCGTGGTCGTCGGCGCTTCATTTAGCCCCGAAGGGTGAGGCTGATTGGCGTCCGTGCGGCGACTACCGTGCTTTGAATGCGCGCACCATTCCAGATAGATATCCAGTGCGTCATATCGGAGATTTCAACCAAAACTTGGTTGGTTCGACGATTTTTAGTACAATAGATTTGGTTAAAGCATACCATCAAATTCCAGTCGCGAAGGAAGATATCTGTAAGACTGCTATCATTACTCCATTTGGTCTTTTTGAATTTCCTTATATGACCTTTGGACTTAGGAACGCAGGGCAAACATTTCAAAGGTTTATCGATGAAGTTGTCCGCGGCTTAGATTTTTGTTTCGCTTATGTTGATGACATTTTAGTTTTTTCAGAAAATCAACAACAACATTTGGAACATTTACGTATCCTTTTTAAAAGATTAGAGGATTACGGGATTGTTATTAATGAGAAAAAATCTCATTTTAATCTTCCAGAAGTTCGTTTCCTGGGATACACCATAAGCGCTGCTGGGATTAGTCCTCCTACGGAAAGGATTAGGAACCTTCAAGAGTTTCCTTTGCCTAAAATGGTGCAAGGTGTACGTCGTTTTCTCGGTATGGTGAATTTTTATCGTAAATTTCTCCCTAGTATTGCGCGCTATCAAGCTCCGCTCATTGATGCTCTATCAGCGATTCAAGGTAAGGGTGCAAAGCCATTTACTTGGACTCCTGACTTAGAGCGTAGTTTTATTATTTGTAAAGAAAGTTTAGCTAACGCGACTCTGTTAGCACACCCAGTCGCTGATGCTCGGCTAGGTTTATTTACAGATGCATCGAGCTCTCATGTCGGTGCATGTCTGCAGCAAGAGGTCGGACAGGGTTGGCAGCCTATTGCATTTTTTAGTAAGAAACTTAATTCTAAGCAATCAACGTGGCCTGCCTACTATCGTGAATTATTAGCTATTTACGAAAGTGTGCAACATTTTAAGCACATTCTTGAAGCACAAGCGGCAACGATATATACTGATCATAAGCCGTTGCTTTACGTGTTTACACAAAGACGGGAAAAACTTCCGCCCGTTCAATTAAATCAATTAATTTTTATTTCTCAGTATACCACGGACATTCAACACGTTAAGGGAGCTGAGAACGTTGTGGCTGATGCATTCTCGCGCGTCGAGACCGTCGCTGCCCAAGATATCCTGGTTGAGCTTGCGAAGTCGCAAGCAGCTGATGAGGAATTAAAGGCGCTGAGTGACTCAACGTCGATGACGTTGGCTCGGGTCACAATTCCAGACACCAGGTTAAAAATTACATGCGATGTGTCAACAGGTAAACCACGTCCTTATGTAACTCCGCAGTTTAGGAAGAGTATTTTTGAAAGTTTTCACAATCTCTCTCATCCCGGGGTCCGTGCGACTAATAAATTAATTTCGGAACGTTTTGTTTGGCCATCTATGAAAAGAGACTGTCGTGCATGGACACAGGCTTGTCAGGGGTGTCAGTTATCGAAAGTGACGCGGCACACTAGTGCACCTTTCTCTAAGTTTGCTCTCCCATCGGAGAGATTTGCATATATCCACATGGATATTATAGGCCCATTACCTTATTCTTCGGGAATGAGGTATTGCTTAACTATCGTGGATAGATTTACTCGTTGGCCAGAGGTATTGCCCATGCCAGATATTACAGCGGAAACTTGCGTGGCAACTTTCGTCTCTGGCTGGCTATCAAGATTCGGTTCAGCACGGGTTATTTTGACAGATCGAGGATCTCAATTTGGCTCGCATTTGTTTCAGAAAGTAGCTGCGGTTGTAGGTGCTCAACACCAGACCACTACCGCGTATCATCCCCAAGCAAACGGGATGGTCGAAAGATTTCACCGGCAGCTCAAGGCAGCGATCATGTGCCATGCTAATCCAAGGTGGACGGAGGTTCTCCCGTTGGTACTTCTAGGGATCAGGAGTGCCTGGAAGGAAGACCTCGGCACTTCCTGCGCAGAGCTAGTATACGGGGAACCGCTTCGTCTACCAGGTGAATTTTTCGAGCCTAAGGATTATATTAAGGACCCAACATATTTAGTGGACAGACTCAGGTCTCATTTCGCAAATTTATCTCCATCCCCCGCTTCTGACCACAATAGTAGGAAGATATTTCATATCCCAAAGGATTTAGCTTCGTCGGAATATGTTTTCGTTCGTAGAGGTCCTTTTCAAAAAGCCTTAGAGCAACCCTACGTAGGCCCTTTCAAGGTTCTAAGTAGGGAAGGGAAACATTATAAAATAGGAATGAAAGGCAAAGAGGAAAATATTTCAATCGACAGGTTGAAACCAGCCTATGTTTTAGGTCCGGAGGAATTGGACGAGCTGGGCAAACCTGTTGTAAGGACTAGTTCAGGACGTAGAGTTCAATTTAAATTAACATAATTAATTAATCATTTTTTTTTTCCCTTACATTTCATGTCTTCCTGGGGGAGTGATGTGGAGTCTAGCGGTCTCCACGGAGAGCTTACTGTTGCTGGCTGGTTATGAGCTGGCCACTATCTATCACTTTTATTTTCATATTCGAAGGCATTCAAACTTGGAATGCAATTTGAATGTTGTTTGGAATGTAAGTTTGAACAGGCGTCGTAAGGCATTATTCTATCAGCCACCGACCGAGCCGGAGGCCTAGAACAGTAATATTCTCAACTTCCGTCCACGCCGGACGACACAACGCCTGTTCATCCAATTTAAGTTTATCCTGTTACATTATTTTATTGTTGGATAAATACAAGTGTTCAATAACCAGGTGACACGGTTTTCATTTAGATAGGGCTTCATTACCCCTATAAACCTTCGTGTTTGTTAGCAAAATCTTAAATGATATATAGAAACCCTTTCCCTTAGACCAATTTACTCCGGTTTGACGTGTCTAACGTTCAGTTAAAGTCAATACATATTATACGTATTATTTACGTAATATTGGAGTGGGGCAGACAGGCAAATTGTATTCAGAATTACGGGTTACTGCAGCACCACGCATACTATTTGTAATCCTTATTACTTTCATTCTAAAGAGTCATAATTCAAGGACTTGTGTTTGTTTGTAGTGTTCATGTTTCTACTTTTATTTGATAACTTGTTGAAATGGCAATATTAGATCTTTTCGTATAAATAAAAGCTGAGGAGTAGGTAAATGCTGAGGAGGAGGACGCAAGTTATAGATTTATAAACTAAATACATATAACTCAAAACTGTGTAAGTAAAATTCTGCTAATAAATAAATGTGAAAATTTGTTTGTTTATATAGGGGTTGGTTCAATAATAAATAACAATAACGTAGCAATGGGACAACGAAAGTCGCAATGATATGATTTTTTGCATAGGCATAGTTGAGGAATCGGTTGAAATGTAACATAAAGAAGTAAAAACCAAACTAGAGACACCTTTTGGTGTTATAACTTACAATACTAGTAGTATTAATCAGCATAGTATTAAGTATGATATTTTCATTCAGGTGCGGAAGCAAATAGTTATAAATTGATTCATTGGTAATAATACTACTGTAATCTACACTGCAATAGACTACTTGCTATTTATAGTTTTATTATTTTATAATAGCAGGAGTCTAGCAGATATTTTATGATCGGACTGGGTTCGCGAGTGAGTAATGTATGCCGCCGGCGTATCGTGAGACGTGGTCGCACATAGCAATTAAATGAGAATTAAAAAAAAATATCTCTATGAACTGCCATAGAGCTTGGAACTTCGGAATGAAGTGTGAAAATTAAAATATTTGCAGGTAAATATGATATGCATAACGCATTCTACTAATAAAATGAATATCTGTCTATTCATATTATCATAGTTATAGGTTCTAGTCAAAAATGAGACATTTTAAAAGGAACGGTAGAAGAAGAAATTAATATTTATTTATTATCAGTTAAGGCTGCAGAAAAACACCGTCAGTTAAGCCAGGCTAAGCCTGATGTTCGCCATAATGTTCGCAAAGATGTGTGAAATCTGCCATGATTAGCGTGGTGAACTAGCCTCAGCTACTTTAATTCTGAGAGGCACACCAATAAAAAAATTAAACTCACCACTCTGAAATTCACGTTCCTAATAATAATAACTTTTAGCATTTGGGTCCGAATCAACCCGAAACCTTTATGCAAATTTTTTGAAGAAAAAACTGGTATGATTAAAATTCTCTATTATAAAGTTACTATAAATTATAATTTGGTAAAACATAAAAGATATAGTAAAAACTGTTATCAATTATATTTTATAAGTACTTAAGTATTCTAAAGTGCCGATAGAAAACGTTAAAGTCCTTTACTATTTCTTATTAAGGAAACGTAAAGACGTCTCGACAGTAAAACGGAAAATTCCAGCAAACCCATAAAGTTAAGTAAGAAAATCATAAAACTGTAAACACTCCTCGTTTCGGAAAGCGAAGTCGATTAGATTTCGCACTGCAATTCACCTACCCACTAAAGCTTTTACATGCAAATTATGCTTAATGGCACATGCAAAAGGGTTAAACTTGTTATGCAATGTAATTTGCTTGTTTGTCTTATGAACAAATAAGTATGTATAATATGTTATTGTAGTAAGACTCTCAGTCACTTGGTGAACGATGGAGAGAGCTGTGCTTGGAGTATCTCTGCGAGAACAAATCAGAAATGAGGAAATCCCAGATGTACATCGAATTTCGAAGCTGAAGTAGAAATGGGCAGGGAACATAGTTTGAAGAACTGATGGTCGTTGGGCTTCCGAGGTACTGGAGTGAGGTGTTCGTGATTTTGTCGTGTAGTTTTATGAACAGGTACATCCAAGGTCCTTCTCATTCGAGAGGAGATCTGTGACGAATAGAGAGCCGACGATGAGCTGAGACGAATAACCACTAGATGCAACGCACAGAAAAGTGACAAATAAACTACTATAGCAGCAGAATCTCGTTAGTCGACAAGTAAAATCACGTAAAGTCACTATATATATCACTAAAATTGATATCCCGATAAATTATCAAGAAGTCATAAATGACAATTATATGTATTTTTTTTGTAGTAGCACCCGACAAATCCATCGCCACGGGGGTTTAATTTAAGTGGTCAGACTGTAGCTTGGCTGAGGCGTCAATTTAAAACGTAGCCATATCAACAATAATAATAGCGGTAAAATACAAATCCATTTTGATGTAACTGTACAAAATGAGGAGTATAATGTACGCTTTGAGGATTTTTTATTTCTATGAACAGTAACGTTTTTTATTGAATGAAAACTTTCTAAACGGAAATTCTTTAAGTAATTCTTATTTTTCAAGGTGAAAATGGTTCAGACCAGTGCACTACAGTGATTGCGGTCAAAAGCAATGTATAAGACGATCGTATCGTAAGGTATCGTTCATCATACATCGATGTTGCGAAATGATTCATCAACATGCAATACTGTGCACTATTTATCGTTCAACGTTCACTGGTTCAACGTTCATCGCAATAGTGAACGATGAACGGTGCACCCTCTAATTTAGCGTTCACCTAGTGGAGATGCATTCAACGATGCGGCTCACGGTCTCCATTCCAGCACCTTGGGGCCCGTACATCGGTTTTTTGAGCTATATGCTCCGCCGACTTCAGCCCTGCGACTCGAAGTTGCGTCGGTAACACTGGTTCTCATACAGATCTTCTCATTTTTTATTTGACCCCGCAGTAAACAATCATCACATAAATATAAATCATCTGAAATTAAGATGCACTTTATAATGTAATTGATGAAGATGATGAAATTACCAGCTTTCTTTTAATAGATAAAGCCCGAGGTAGTCTATTATATCAGAAGCACCGCTTAATAGCTTATGAAATTAACACTCCTTATCTTAACGATAGAGTTTATGGTTTTTATCTTCTAGGAAATGCTTAATGTTTGCTCTCACTTTAATCCTCGCCGCTTGCATGAACTTTGTCGTTTGGTAAAAGATTTTTTATTTCCTTGAGAAAGTTTCGAGCTCGGGAAGGAAATGTAAATTACCATATCCACTTGTTCTTGTATTTCTTTCATAAGTTCCGGGAATGTTTTATTATCTTCATCTGTAGATCGCACCGCGTGAGATATGCTTTCTTTCTTTGATACTTCTTATTTTCTTTTAAAACACAAGGAGTGTATAATTTGCCTAAGCAAACAAACAGTCAATAAAGATAAATTTGAGCTCCAGCAGAGTAAATATGTGCCATGATAATGAGTAAAATTAGAAAAACATGACCGGCCGATGTATAAATAAGTAAAGTAAGGTTTTTTATTTCCTTGAGAAAGTTCGGGCTCGGGAAGGAAATGTAAATTATCATATCCTATAGCCACTTGTTCTGTTATTTATTTCGTTAGTTCCGGGAATGTTTTATTATCTTTATCTGTATAAATATCGTGGGATTTCGGTCTTTTGATACTTTTAATTTTCAGATAATTAAAATATGTAATTGCTTTGTATAAATGCCTAAGCAAACAATATAAAAGCAATATAAGCAAGACTTCCAAAAAGAGCACAAATGTTAATGTAGAGGTAATATGTGCCACGAAAGGATAAGTACAATTAGAACCATAGGAACTGCGGCTTTACAAACCTTATTTATTAGGGCATATTTCGAAATCGCGGAGTAATTTATTAAAACATTTATTTAACCGACCGGTTAGGTATGGGTAGATATAATTTACACTGCCATACTTTTTCAAGTGAGCCTGCTACTATCTTACACTGTACCATCACTTGTCATCAGGTGAGATCGAAGTCAAAAATTATCATGTCATCGAATTACAAAAGATATTTCTACATGGATTACATACATATCTAAGAGTAGGTACATAGATAAAATTACGTCTCGTGCTTGACCGTTTCCTAGTTCATAATATCATAACTCTCTGTTATCGAGTCGACGGGAGATGTCCACAGGACGTCCCATTATCGTAGGTGTTACAATTCTGAGCATCACACGATGTACTTTCCAAAACCGCGCTTAGTAAAACTAGTAATATTCCATCAGAAAATTACTGTTGACATGTTACCTATTACTTCAAATAGATTGCCCTATAACTATATAATTTATTATTCAATGATGGGAGAATCATGTTTAAACCAAGTATGTATTTAGAAAGTGACTCGGTAAATGGTTTGTCATAAAATTATCTCTAGAGTAGGATGTCTTTTTAGAGACATATTATCTTATTTATAGCAGAGATTAATTTAAGAAATATAGATTACCAGCTTTAGCCCGCAGCTTCGCTCACGTTAGGTTCGATTTTCATACAATTTTCAATGCTCTATTTTACCTGGTCTTAACATCCTACCGTCAAAGACGTGCCGCCAAGCGATTTAGCATTCCGGCACGATGGCGCGTGGAAACCGATTAGGGGTATGAGTACGCTACCATACCCCTTCCAAGTTAGACCGCTACCATCTTAGATTACATCGTCACTTACCATCAGGTGAGATTGCAGTCAAGGGCTATCTTGTCATCGAATAAAAAAAACCTTAAGGGTCATGTAACCTTTAGGTAACACCTAAATGTGGTAATGACATTGGTTAAGGGGGTGCATTTAGGGGCTACTATACGTAAATAGACTCATACCTACTTAGGATTAGATTTAGGTATGGTTGTATCTATTAATTTTTAATTTAAATTTAAAATTGTGCAAAAAGCAATCTCTTTCTTCATACTAACATGTGCTTATTTTTCTTTAGCACTTACTCTATCCATACAATACTGCTCAAGGATTTTCGATTCATATTCAGATAGACTCCTAGAAGTGCAATCTAAATGTAACATAGATACGAAAGCCAAAACCGGTATGATTGTATACAAAGGAACTAACAATGGCTAATAAATGTCTTAATTGTCCAAATAAATTAGCTAAAACGAGTCGCTGAAATGCAACTTCCACTATTAGATAACGATTCAAATTTATTTCGACTAATTGTTCAATTGGATTTCGCGTTCAAAACATTCTTTGCGTCTGGGTTATTTAAAACAAGAGAACTTTACAGTACATAATCAAAGTTTTCGAAACTTATCTAATTTACTTATCTAGTTATTTTCATAATGTGCCAGAAAACGAAGGGCATCAGCTTATTAATCCTTACTAATATTATAAATGCGAAAGTGTGTTTCTTTGTTGGTTTGTTGGTTTGTCCTTCAATCACGCCGCAATAAAGCAACGGATCGATGTGATTTTTTGCATGGGTATAGTTAAAGACCTGGAGAGTGACTTAGGCTGCGTTTTATCCCGGAAAATCAAAAAGTTCTACGGGATATTTAGGGTTCCGTAGCCAAATGGAAAAAAACGGAAACCTTATAGATTCGTCATGTCTGTCTGTCTGTCCGTCCGTATGTCAATGTTTCCGAAACTATAAGAACTATATTGTTTAAACTTGGTAAGTAGATGTATTTTGTGAATCGCATTAAGATTTTCACACAAGAATAGAAAAAAAAAACAATAAATTTTGGGGTTCCCCATACTTAGAACTGAAACTCAAAAAATTTTTTTTCATCAAACCCATTCGTGTGGGGTATCTTTGGATAGGATATCTTCAAAAATGATATTGAGGTTTCTAATATCATTTTTTTCTAAACTGAATAGTTTGCGCGAGAGACACATCCAAAGTGGTAAAATGTGGTTCCCCCCCCCCCCCCTGTAACTTCTAAAATAAGAGAATGATAAAACTAAAAAAAATATATGATGTACATTACCATGCAAACTTCCACCGAAAATTGGTTTGAACGAGATCTAGTGAGTAGTTTTTTTTAATACGTCATAAAGCGCAAACCGCAATTGCTGCTACGGAACCCTTCATGGGCGAGTCCGACTCGCACTTCTAAATCCACACTAAATCCAAGCGAACGAAGTCGCGAGCATCAGCTAGTTAGATAATAAATTAAAAATTAATATTTATATTTATATGTAAAATATTGATGATTATACAAATTGATTATGTTTATAAAACATCACAAATGAATAAATATACTCGTTGTTAGCATTTTTGTTCTTCCACTTATGGTAAAATGGAACTTGATTTTTTAACACTCTCAGAAACTCTCAAACGATTTGCTTTAAGTAGATGACATACTTTTCCTTTTTGTCAGTTACCGAGTGAGGACCGGACATGATTGGGGAGTGACTCACGTGGAATTTCGCTTTATCTTTTCCTCGTTGGACAGTTTTTACCTGTGTGATATATCTATTGAATGGACCATTGGTTTCAAGAGTCCTGAACCATTGGTGCTAATTCAATTGCTCTCTAAATCTCTAAACTAAATTCTAAAAGATATTAAAGGTATTCTAGGCTTTCCCATTGGGATTAATCCGTAAAATATTGCTATACACTATTTTTTGAGATGTTAATTTAGTTTAGTTAGAGATTCTAAAAACTAATCCTTTGAGAATTAACACTGATTGAGTCTATAGATCTATCTATTAAGTTAATGAAGATCTCCTTCTATTTATACTTATGGTGTATCTTTCAAAGTTTTATAAGAAGCACCCTGCCATATCATACTAGTCTTCTTCGATTTGCTAGAATATCGAATGCATGTTTCTTAGATTTGCTTTGACTAGTTCCATTAGCATTAGTATCTATCATTTTAAGGATTTAAAAGTATTTATATATTATACACTGATTTTCATATTAATAGTTCTCTTGTGCATTTTCAGTCCTGAAAAAAAAATTGCAGTGTCTGCTTCGCGTAATAATACCTATCCAATCTTCATTTACATTTCGCTAATTTCTGTTAAAACCAGGCTCAACTAATGTTCCGTGTAGTATATACCGCATCCACATTAAGGTCTTAATGACTACTGCGGTTATCTCTCGGCTAGAAGATTACGTGAGCTACGGTGAGGTGAACTTTGGCTTAATGTGTATTTAGCCTTTTTGTTTAAAACAGCTCTTTTTTAATAACTGCCTACTAAAATTATATTATTTATTTTATATATTTGGAAATATTCTTCAGGTGTAGGTTCATCATCATCATCATTTCAGCCTACGGACGTCCACTGCTGAACATAGGCCTTTCCTAAACAGCGCCACCACACCCGGTCCTCAGCCTTCCTCATCCAGCCACTTCCCGCCACTCTCTTTAAGTCGTCGGTCCACCTTGCTGGAGGGCGCCCCACACTACGCTTGCTTGTTCGCGGTCTCCACTCCAGGACTTTTCGGCTCCAGCGGCCATCGCTCCTGCGACAAGCATGGCCTGCCCACTGCCACTTCAGCTTACTGATGGTTTGGGCTATGTCAGGTGTAGGTTATTAAAAGTTATTTTAACACTCCACTAAAGCTTTTACTTGTAATAGTATCTAACTATTTATTTAAGTTACCAAAACCGTATTGTGTGTTATAGCTCAATATAACTTTTCTTTTCAATAAGAAAAGAGACTCAAGCTAGTAATAAACCATAGTACTCAAATTAAAATTGAAAATCGATATAGTTTTAGATTTGTACACGCAAGTATTACTATTTAATATTCGTACATAGTTCAAAGATTTAAAGTGTTTGATAGAGCTTCAATATTATACGTCGGCACTCGAAAGGCATCAACCAAATAATTGCTTCGAGAGTCAAAGCGCAGAATTGCAATGTCAACATTGAATACGAAATGTATTTTGACGGTATTCAAAGCTGATTTGAGAATATATTGAGCACAACTCCAGTTGTACTATCAACTGTGCAAAATGCATCATCCAATTTAATACGAATCATATAATTTAAACTGTTATTTGGTGCTGTAGGTACCAGAGCTCAGCTATCAAAACATCAGATCATAATGATGACCGACAAAGACGTGCCGTCAAGCGATTAAGCGTTCCGGTACGATGGCTTGTAGAAAATGATTAGGGTTATGGGGTTCTTTACACTGCCATACCCCTACCGACTTAGCTACTTATCACCTTAGACGGTATCGTCTCTTACCATAGGTGAGATCGTAGTCAAGCTATCTTGTCATCGAATAAAAAACAATTCGCTTGTAAAACGTTTTAATAATGTGTTTACTACGAATGTTTTAGTTTAAATATTACTATTAATATTCTACATTCTAATAAACTCCCACATTGTACGCTCAATTTGTAACTAAACAGTTTTTAAAGTATTGATACTTTAAACTTGTCATAACGTAACGGCAAATAAAATAAAATTAAAGCTGTCACAATAAATCAAATAAGAAATGTAACTGGCGTTCAAAAAACGAAAAAAGTTGTACTGTAACAATTAATGAAATCAATACTAAAGGCTTCATTGGGTTCTTATTCAGATATGATAATCCGCCAAAGATTGTAAGATAAAATAGTTGAAACGATATGTATTGGTGGTAAAAAGTTATCGTCTAATTTACATTCGCTACTGGAGAAATATATCAAGCCAAAGATGAAGTAGCTGTCGAAGTCAAACAAGAAGACAAACGAGAATTTGATATGAAATAATTCGGCGATAATAAATATTAGATCTTTATATAGAAGTTGGTATTAAAGTTAAAACGTTTAGGTAATGATCACATTCACACAGTATTCTTATTTCTTACTCGTGGAGATAATTTCACGGTTCGCCTTTCCCAAGCAAATAGCCGACGAATAAAGAAGTACTTGACAGATTGTCAATACAAAAACTATGAAAATGGTTAAAGTTTATTTATTTATTTATTTAGCATCAGAGAAAATAAAACATAAACCTACAAAGGATATGTACAAGGACAACTTACACGTATCTATCTCTAAGGAATAGATTTCTTCCAGAAGCCTTCGAATGTAGGTACTTTAAAGTTAGTTTACTTGGCAGTAATGAAATGGGCTCTAGGATTTATGTTTGAATTTATTACAAGTAAGCGCCAGAATAAAACAAAATACCACCAATTTGGGCAACTCTTAAAATTAAATTTCTGATTTGGTCTTGACTTATTGATAAGCGACAAATATAGTATGGATTTTCATGGGGGCTTCTCTATACAACATTGTTAAAATGCCATTCCTAATAAGCATTAAAAGGTGAATGCACCAATATTGGACAACCACCTGAGTTTAAAAAACCAAGGACAACATACTTCAATTGAAGATGCCTTAAATGCATGCATCGCACATGATGCCGGCGAAGGAAAAACAAAGACACCGATTTAAGAGCTCGTTCTAAGAAATGGGAAGATCGGGTTTCGCACCGGCAAGAAAATAAGACGTGATTCGCAATCCTGTTTAGGAGTTTCCATCTCTAGTCTTCACAAGGCTCGGTCAGTGTTGACTCGGCAAATGTTTGAAGAAGTAGACGTCTTTCTAAACAAGATCTTAACTTCTATTTATAATACGCACACAAAAAGAAACTTATTTCAACTCTCACTGACGTGTGTTGTCAGTACATATTTTATATTTTTTACTTAAGCATTTAATATTTTCACATGATTTAATAGTAACTTAATTAAAACCCAACAAAATAAATAGGAAAGGCATTGCGTTATATGCTTTGTTTTGTTTAAAAGTTGATTAAATAAGAACAAATATAAATTATATAGAACAGGTATTAACGCATTGAAAAAACGTACGCACATTAACGGGTTAAAATAAAAAACATAATGTCTTAATAACTAGATAACATCACATCAAGAACTCTACCATCCATAAATAAACCAGTCCGTTTTTGCTACGCAGAGATTGCAAAGATAAAGATGCTTTCAGTTAGGATTATCTAGTTCAAATGGCTTCTATGATGCTGTTAACTTTAAGTATTTTTTATTTAGTGTAGTAGCATCTTAGTTAAGTTTATAGTTAAGTGAAATAGATTTGAATGGGAAATTCTTTTGAGGTCAATTTAATTTGTCTTTTTTGTTTTCAAAATAATAATTACTTATATATAATTAGCCTAATATATAACTACACTAAAATAAATACATATATGCAGTCTTAACTATCGCATTTAGATAAACTTAATTAAACAGTAATATTCAATGATTGAGAGCAATAAAAAACGATAAAAAGTAATAAGTATCAACGAGCTCTACATTGTTGCAGTGATTTTAAAACGAAAAAATCTGATGCTCTGCTGCTTGTCTGTTAAGATCTGTGCTCAAATGAAATAAAAGCTTTTAAAATAACAATAAAAGAAAATCAAGATAAAGTGCAACAAATCGCACGTCATGTGCTCTCCATACTCGGTTCAGACGTTTATAAGCACCGTTATGAATCTGCATAATCTGTGACGCAGCCGCAAAACAATTTCTCATGCAAATTTCAACCTAGTTATCATAATCATAAAGATATAAATAACTTTCAGGAAGATAAAGAGAACTTTGCAATGCAACCATATCAAGAGGGGTAACTGGCAATCACAAGGCAATTAGATTCTGAATCTAAATTTTGTGTACAAATAAACGGTTACACAGTTACAATTTAAAGGCGTATAAATTTAATTCGTCAAATTATAGATAAGTAGCCTAAGCACGAACATTAAAAGTGAAGTTAACGTCAGTAAGAAAATTTAGATGAAAATGACACTAAACAAAAGAAGACTTTTTAAAGCTCTAACATTTATAAATGCTCAACCTTTATGAAGTGTACCTAGTGACGAGTTACAAACTGTTCATAAGAGTCTTAAATTAAATTCAGATATTTCTCAATCAATAAAGAATTTTTGGCAAGCCCATTACCGGAAAGAGAAAGATGGTAAAATGAGATTGACCTCCGAAGAATTTCATGTTCAAATGATTTCAATAATAATAATTAATTAATTTAACATTTAACATTGAAGTTGGGAGATTTTCAGTATAATAAATAGCCTTCATCATTACGTCGATTCTTTAAATCGCAAAGTATATTTCGTCCTTGAACTTCTGATACCTAACTGTCCAAAAGTTTTTATAGGAGGAACAATGTGTGATTGATTTTTTTACGCTGAGGGCATTGGAAAAAAAAAACCTTAATGTATTTTATTCATATTAATAATGCAACTTAGGTAGTACTTTGAGTTTTTCTTTGTTGCGTTGCGAGTTTTTCTTTTTTTAAATAATAAAAAATGTCAGTAAGAAGTTTTTGTGGTATTTGAAGCTGCGAGATAATTTTAATCCGCTACTTTGACATGACACATATTGATCTATTCGCGTCCTTTATTTTTCGGATCTCCCTCGTAATCGATCAGGATAAACAAGTCTTATTAAGGTGGGTACATACGAGCTCGTCTAGACGGGGTGTATTGGCGCCTCGCGTACTTTTCTAGCATTATATTGACATTCAGTCTCTTGTATATTTATGAGCCATAACGAGTAAGTGCTCCTTTATAATCTCTATACTTATTAAATAAATGGTCATGTATAAAAACTTTGTGTCAAGATTTATTTATTGTATTAATTTACTTTAAAACCTTAAGTGCTTTTTTACGTATCGTAAGGTTTTCGGTTATAATAAGGTTGTATCAAAATTAATTTTCGAATTGATGATGTGAGACGCAGAATGTAAGGGATGGTGTGACAATTTGATTAGTACCTAAATATATGCTTTGTGGTAGGAACTAGGAAGTAACTACTAAATTCAGAAAATAATCATTTTAAAAATTGGGGACCTCTTATGATTTAGACGAATCTTTTCATAAAGTCCCCCTATAATCTGAAACGTATTTCCATAGAGAGTATCAATGCTTTTCCGGGAGATCCCACTTTTTTAAACAAAAACAAAGCTTCTATTGTGTAAAGTTATTCATTGTTAGTCAATTTCTAATCGGCCATTTATCATGAGCTCCTAACTCCCACTAGCATTTCCAGGTTTCGTATTGATTTATGAGAAATCTGGGAGGCAGGGTGGGTCAGGTTTAATTGGCGATTGTAACAGATGGTGTGGCGTCACGGGCCAGCACCGGTCAGCGATAATATGTTGGAACAATCTAACGCAATTAGGTATGACGTGAGACCGGCTGGTACAAATGGTCGCAAGGGATGAGCGATTATCTTGAATGACCAAGGACTTTTAGGGTCTTTGTTTTAAGTTTTTTTTTAAGAATATTGTCCAAGCTTAACTTGACTTATATACTCCTCTCCCTTCCAAATAAGCGAAAAGCTTGTGCTAGTAGTGGGTACGACAATAGTGTAACGGGTGGGGCTTGAACTTACGACCTTTCAGTTTTCAGTTCGCACCCTTAACCGTTGGGCTATTGAAACTTATATGCGTAAAACTAGTTGCGTATTAGTCAGTTATTCTATTTACAAGCCTTAAGGATAACTCTTTTTAGAAGAGAACTTTTGCAACTTCCATCGTGATCAATATAAAACGTTTCTCATTCCTTATGCATTTTTGCTTGTGATTTAGAATTTTTCCAAACTTATAAGAGGTTTTAACTTCATTGGAAATTTGTTTTCACTTGTACTTATCGCAACAAAAATATAACATACTGTTATCTGTTTTTGTCTGCTGGGAGGCTTTGGCCGTGGCTAGTTACCACCTACCGTCAAAGACGTGCCGCCAAGCGATTTAGCGTTCCGGCACGATAGCGTGTAGAAACCAATTAGGGATATGGGTTGAATTTACACTGCTATATCTCTTCCAAGTTAGCCGGCTACCATCTTAGACTGCATCGTCACTTACCATCAGACGAGATCGCAGTCAAGGGCTATCTTGTCATCAAATAAAAAAATAAAAAACAATCAGTTATCATACTTTTATTTATTCACTAAAATGAAATAGATCTCTCTAGTAAAATATTATTTGACCTACATAGTATGTTTTTTTTAGTGAGAAAATTACCGTGACCACCAATAAGATGTCAATTAGGATCACATTTTGGCAAAATAAATAGTTATCCGTTAATAAATAACACTGCGAATTCGTGTGGGTAGGTAAGCAGCCAATACTTAATCTACATCGCTAATAACCTGTACATAGCCGGTGTATATTGTACTGTACTAACGTCAATTAGGATCACATTTTGGCTAAACAAATAATTGTGTGTTATTAAATAGCATTTTGAAGTCATTAAGGTAAGTAGTTACCTAAGTACTTACTTACTTTGAATCGCTAATAACTTGTGTATTGCGAGCGTATAATGTAATTACGCTCTCTAATAAGAGCAAAACGAAAGAAGCCATAACCGGATCTTGTCAATGGACATGAAAAACAAATACAAAACATCGTGGTTCGTTCATCACTTACAAGTCGAACAACATGTTGAGTGTCGATAATATTTTGATGCGAGGTTGAGACTTACCTGAAAAAAAGAGATTTTTTTAAAAAAGATATACACATACATCAGCTAAGTGGGATTTGCATAAACATTTTGGATTGGGTCACTTTTGAATAGTTACTTAAATAGGCAAAGTCGATCATCAAACGACGTTTTTCTTCTTTATCATCTTAGAATTCGAACTAGTGTACCTATAAGGTATGAAAGAAACATAGTTCCCTTTAAGATCTCTAGAACTTATAGGGTCGAAGAAAAACTAGCAACAAGAGCAGCGGCCTTTTCCCTTTTATGTATAGGTAACAGTCTCTAGCAACATTAATGAAGTTGCAAAAACTCTATAACTCATTTAATATGCTAATAACCTTATCTTCGTTCTTTGCCTGGCTTTAAAATCCGTGCAGCCGCGTAGCGTGGGTAATTAGGCGGAAATATTTGCGTGGCCCGGACTCGAACCGGCTATCTGCCGACATCGCGGCGCGGCGTCAGCCCTATCCAGGATCATTGTGTTCCAAACAAAGCTTTGAATGCAGTTGCGTTTTTTTTTCTTATTTTAGCGTCTGCAGCGGAAATCCTTAGGAACGAACTCCTCTTATTATAGTAGGATTATTTATTTCTTATTATTTAAGTTTTTCTTTTTTCTGACGGAGGAGAGTAGTTTAATAAATAATAGACTAGGTACTCGAGGTCTAGCGAGTACTAGGATCATAGGACAAAGTCAAAGATGACAATATTTAAAATATTAAAAAAAAACATTTTTTAAATATTGGCCGACTTTGCTGTCGGCCAGTGTCGGTCAGTCGTCGCTAAAGACGTCACTTATTAATGACTACTGATCCCCAGAGTGTTCCGAAGAACATAATTTTATCACTTTATATCTGTATGAGATTGGTCCACCGCACAATTCTTCGCTCCGCCGCGTATAGTGGATAGGCATCAATAAATTAAAACCTCTAAATAAACCTATCTATTCAAAGGCAATCAAACATAAAACTCTATACGCTATTCCGATTCCCGCGGCGTTAGTAAAGTTATAATAATAAAACACTTTCAAAATCACTTGTTTAATATAAGGAAGAACGATCGTCCAAGCCCAATAAATATCTTTCGACATCGGCTGAAGGAATTTACACAGATGTTATTTGGGCCCACACAAATCGGAATGCACTGCCTACGCGATACGCGACACAGGGACATCAATCTTCAGGCTATTGTCAATGTAAGACAAGTAAAATAGTAAAACTAGTCGTATTTATAGACTGTGTTACCGATATCTTAGTTGAACACTAGAACATAATTGTGTCAGTCTGCAGGATTTACCTAGTGATACAATAGCTTATTTCAGCAAAACAAATACGATTCTTATACGTTACTAGCTTTTGCCCCCGCGACTTCGTCCGCGTGGAATTAGGTATTGGGCTGGAATTTTCAAAAACTGTGACACACGTACTTCTTTGTTTTTAACTGAAAGCTCTAATACCAACTTTGATGGAAACAGCTAGAAAAATGACGGAGTTTCATATAAACTTCCATCCCCTATTTAAACCCCTTAGGGGTGGAATTTCCAATAATCCTTTCTTAGTGTGCGCTTACGTCATAAAAGGAACCAACTGTAAAAATTTCAAGTTTCTAACTTCTCTGTTTAGGCTGTGCGTTGATATCTCAGTCAGTCAGGACTTTGAATTTTCGATATATAGATGATTGCATTGAAGTTTGAGTAAGTTTCTAGGAAATTGAAATCGGCTCAGAAAAATTAAAAAAATAAACTACGCGCCGAATCCACAAAGAACTCCTTTTTTGAAGTTAAAAATTGATTTGTACTGTACAATGTACGACTCTACATAGAGACTTTACCTATATGGCCCTAGGCAGTTATGGGAGATGTGAGGGAAAAATAATGGGTATTTGATGTTAAAGTAGGTGTCGAAAGACTCATAAAATGCTTAAATTATAACCTTTAGAGAAACGAGGTAGTTTGCTTTAGCGCATGATGTACTTAGATAATATCTACGTCGCTACAAAGTTACAAACTTTCAGGCACCCAAACCTCTTACGCAACAAATTGAATGCTTTAAGCCCTCTCTATGAGCATTCGGAATTTTCGCCAAATTTGCTTTAAACACATACGTTTTACGTCCAGGTGCCGTAAAAAACGCCAAAGCGTTTTACGGCTAGGGACCCAAAACTGTTTTAGTGTCAATCGTAAAATAAAAACGCTGTAAAATTCACGCATTGTACTGTCCCGCATGTTGTATTTATGAATCCTGCGTTCGTATGCGCGATGTTTATCTATTAAAGTGCCGAAACCTTTGAGTATTAAACCAGCCGAAACCTACTTCTCATTCAATAAATAATTGAATTGGTAAAGTGATTTCAAATTTTCATTTATAGGATAGATAGGAGCTTCAAAAAATTAAACATCACTTTATTATAAAAGATACGTACGTCTGGTACTCACAAAATTTTCAAGCAACAGATATTCCTTGTTACTTATAATAATAACAATTGAGGTAACTCAATGGTAATGTCATATTACGAGTACAGCATAGTGCATACCTATTTTGAATGAAAACAGAGTTTAGATTGAGAATACTAAAGATGGTAATGAAAATTTCAGAAGTCAGTACAATATTATAGTACTAATCAAAACTTATTGTCATGTATGTATTTGTAAACGAACTGTTAGCCTTGTCTTTAAAATGAAATAGGTAAACTTTGTACGATAATGTCTGTAGTACCAGGTAGTACCTTGTAAACTGAGTCTATGATATGATGTAGAAGGGTTTTATGACTATGATTTAGACTGAGCGGCTAATTGTAGATGCCAATTAGATACAATTATATGAAAAACATTGTAGAAATAATTGATCAGATAAGATATTATAGGCATTAGATAAAAGCGCGCCATTCAAATGGCTACGGCGCCATAATCTAGACGCCTTTATGGTACTTTATTGGCGCTATCTTATGATTGATTTCGCAATCTAAATATTGATGATTGATCATTAATAGGACTACATTTGAAAAATATGTTCTATATTCCGTAATAAGACAAGGAACCCGTATAAATTCGTTATCGTTATAAATTATTCGTATTATCTGTCATTTAATTCGAAAACTTTAGCTGGTTTTCGAATTTGCTAATTAATCAAAAATTTGCCACAGTCATGAAGCTACGCTTTATTGCCCCACTTAAGTATACTGTCGGAACCTCTTAATTTTAAACATAAAACATTTGTTGAAACACTGCAATGGCGATAACTGACAACTAAATATTATAATACATATAAGAGTAGATTAGTTTGATCCAATAGTGAGAAGAATGAAAAATTTAGAATATCGCTAATTCTTACTCAATGAAGTTATAAAGGCAAGCCATAGAACCATGAACGCCGAGACGCATTCTAGCCGAGTTCATTCGAGGAACCTATGATTTAATGCCCTTTGACTATTATGGTAGCTTGACGACCGTTAGCGAGGGCCTTGTCTGACTTATGTATGTGACAACATCACGTACTAACTACCTGTAGTAAACTAATTCCACACTAATTACGATGTCTAGGTAGGTGGAGCCCGTCACCTGAGATTGACATCACATACCATGACATTTTTTATAGAGAACTGGTTCGCTTATTGCTAAGGGTTTCTATTCGTAGCAGTATTTGTAATGTCTAATGGTAAGTCCTAACTTATTTAGTAGGTAGGTACTTTGCGACTAATAATAAGTATTTCACTACAAAAATATTCGACTACATGCCATACATAAAAGCCGTTGCAGCAAACGACATGTCGTTATTATATGCTGTCATGCCTCATCACCACCGACGCTCTCTACTCCCTTGTTCGCTCCGTTGTTGTTGAAGGCTCGCAGACAGACAGTTTAGATAATGTTATATATTTTTTTTTTCGGTGACAAGATCTTGTCTAAGATGGTAGCGGGCTAACTTAGAAGGGTTATGCTGGCAGTGTACATTCACCCTAGTCGGTTTCTACACGCCGTCGTGTCGGAACGCTAAATCGCTTGGCGACACATATTTGACGGTAGGGTGGTAACTAGCCACGGCCAAAGCCTCAAACCAGATCAGGTTTTCCCAAAATGACACGAACCACAAAATTACCCCAAACTGCAGCTTATCAAAAAGAGCGCCAAAACCACAATCAAAAGAGCTTTAATCAGTTTAATCTTTGCAAATTTTAGACGCGGATTCTACTCTCGTGCTTTAGGCAAATCGATTTGTCATAGATATCGCGGAAAATGTCAGAACTAATCGCATAATTGAATTATAATAGGCAAAAAAGCGATGGAATGCATGCCGATAGAGGTTGTACACAAGGTCAAGGATGGCTGTTGAACCAGCATGGGCCACGACCTTGAATATTTACAGCTACTCGTATATCTTGTTTAGCTTCCACCTTGCAGTGTTTCAACGATAGCTATCGATTTCATAAGCTCAGGTCTGCAACAGACCCGCTCCGATACAATACAATAGAAGACAATGAGATAATTATGAGGCCGAAATGGGGTTTGTGATGGTTCCAAAATTCTGATTGCTGGATTAGGCTTCAAAAAACCTATTTTTGAAAAAAAGAGATGCTCTTAAGTATAAGATTACTAAGCTAGCAGGATCTATCTCGGAGTATCCCAGTGTGATCAAATCATGGAATGAGGATTCATGGGAAAGCCAGAGAAACCGACATAGTTTATCGTGTCGAAAAGCTGAAGAGGCAATCTGTGGAACATAGCTAGTTCAAAGAACTGATGGTGCTGTAATCCCCAGATGCTGGAGTGGCGACCTCGTACTGGAAAGAGCAGTGTAGATAGACCCCATACTAGGTGGACCGAAGTCATCAGACGAGTCATAGGGAGCTGGATATAGGCGGCGGAAGACCGCAGACAGTCTAGGCCTCCCACCAGATTATACCAGAGACAATTCAGAAATTTTAAATTCCCAAATTGCTCCCGCCGGGAATCGAACCCGAGACCTTCCATGTATAAGACCACAGCACTCACAACTACGCCAAGGAGGTCGTTAAATTAGCCAAGATTAACACATAGGCTCATAATTTATCCCGTAAAATTAAAGAGAATCCGCGGAAATTAAAAATCTAATCCACGCGAACAAAATCGCGGACATCATTTACTATGTGATATCCTCTGCAAAATTAGCACGGGAGATGTACTACGACAACATCTTAAAACACCTAAAGTTAATAAATAACCATTAGGTTATCGCTTGTCACGTATAGGGGAATTCCGTCCATTAGATCGTCTTAAATTAAGTTATTTGTGCATTTTGCTTACATTGGCTATAATTCCATGCATCTACTGTATAATAAGTAGTCATGAATAACATCAAAGCCTGTCGACCGTTCGGTGCTAACTCATTTCGACCAAAACAAATGTTGCCTTGTAACCTGCTACGCCTGCGCTCAAATAATATCATTATTAACTCGAAAATCTGATTTATTGCCCCAGATTAGACTGATTTATGTAAAAACGATAGTGTTGGAACGTAATATACCTCAATGAATACAGATTTCCTTGCACTTTATTTCGACAATATTTCCGAAATAAGTAGATGTGATGATATAGCTTTGGTTTCGTGCTAGTTGTCTTAAAAAAACAAAATTTCTTTCTGTTTAGCACATTATCGTTTCAATAAACAAATCTAATTATATCACATTGAAACGTCAAATTAAAATCTGCAACATCTTATTGTTAAAAATAAACATAAACATACCAATGTAACAAGTCTGCATCTAAAATCTACTAATCTCTCACGGTTATTCAATAAATAAATTGTTTATTCACGAGGAACATTGTACAAAATAAATCAAAATATTAATAAAAGAGCAATAAAATTAAGTAAGATAAGACCACCAAGTGAAAGCAACCAACTAACTGTTCACACAAATCATTTAAGCACATACTTAGCAGATAATCTCAAAAAAGAAAATTTATAAACCAAATACAGAATTTGGAATGAAATAAAGAAATCGTAAAATCAAAGGTCTTGTCAATGGAATAATAATATAATAAAAGCTGTATTTAGCATCTCGAGTGGGTGTCGATTATTGCGTACGAACGAAGTTTTGAGTTCGCGTATTGTGGATGATCCAGCATAAAGAGGTCCCTTATGTGAACCTTTCTACATGCATTATAAAAGAGAACGTCTTGATATCACAAGGCTCTCTGCACCGGATAAAATATTCCTTTCAGCCAAGTTTGTGTGGGAGTGAAATCCAATATTATATAGCAGGAAAAAAGTTTGGAAGCTTTGTACTCAGCCTTGTTAAAGATTCTATTTATACCTTTGATTTTATGTGAAGTCTTTAAAAATATGAATAGGATTAAGATTTTAGATAACATTGAATTACAAAGAATACGTTCTTATAATTTCAAAATGTTATTTCATCAATAAGTAAGATATTATTAATTCAGTATGTTCAGTATGTTATTAATTCAGAAGCGATAACATGAAATTATTTTGCAAATAATTGATTTTTTGACTAAAATACTAGGTACTTAGTAACCGTTTTGTATTTACAAAAAAGTAGCTGTATAACAATAGGAATTTTACTAATAAGATTTTTTATTACTCTTGATTGAGAATTCCACAAACAAAGCTAACAGAACGAATATTTAAATTGAATTCTATTTTAATATCAGTTACTTCAATGATGAAACAGAGGCAAGCCTGAAGGCAGACCCCTGACCGCTTTTTGATATTGCCAGTGGAAATAATAAACCGTTATTGTGGCGTTCAAAATTTCAGGCACGTCCCCCGTTTACACGAAGTTGTTTATTTTGAATAAGGTTTCGTTAAGTAAAAGTAAACTCGGGGGATTTCAGGGCCCAACTGAGCTGAATGAAAAATTAAGATATTCTTTTTGATTATTCTCAGTGGAACATTTGCAATCTACAAGACAACTTGTTTGAAGAAAAATTCCCAACAATAGATCATTCTTTTCGAGATGAAGATAGAACTTTTAAGGTAAACAAGGCGTTTTCTAAAGGCGATGTTAATAAAGGTACAGAATTTAAATTAACTAATTAAACTTCAAATATCTACGGTATTTATTTAAACTAAATCAAGACTAGTAAGATCGATTAGCGAGTCGAAGTAAAATGGGCTGAAACACTAAAGTACTGATTTAATTAGAAGCAAGATGTTCATTTTGGTAAACCGGCAAATAGATTTCTCGTCAACAATGCGCCTCGGAAACATTACGAGCTTTCCCTGAAACCATTAATTATGGACGT
Organism: Hipparchia sbordonii; assembly: GCA_038048805.1. NCBI lineage: Eukaryota > Metazoa > Arthropoda > Insecta > Lepidoptera > Nymphalidae > Hipparchia > Hipparchia sbordonii. The sequence goes on along the minus strand of CM076109.1, from coordinate 11,015,986 downwards.
CAATTTGGGAATCAGAGTCGGGTTGCTGTTGAATTAGAATTATGATGGGATACGAAACAATGCGGTAGCGTGCGGTAACGTGATGATTCCCGACCATCATTAATCTTTTACTGAATTGTACGGTCAACATCTTGGTAATTCATTTTGGCTCGTAATGTTAAACATTTATTTTTATAGAAACAGCATTAAATTATTTCAATATTCTGCAATTATCATTTTTAAAACCATTTGAATATATTTATAATTTTAAATTCTACTTCTTTCTGAATTTTTTCAATTTACAACGTCATCTACCTACCTCTTAATTACTTTCTAACATTTATTATTATACCTTTGTGATTGAGATCAATTTATTTATTTGCAATATAACTAATAATACATCGATAGCTAACTGTGACAAAACGACTGTGCTTTCAAAGTTATTCCAAAAAGTTAGTTTCTTATTGTGTAAACAAACTCTCATAAGTCTAGTGAACTGATATATCACCTTGAGACAATAACATTGAACTCTTGTATTGCGGTAATCGTACAAGAAGCGTGATGAAGAGGCAATTTCCCAGGGGCATAAAAGAATCGATAGCTATTGTGATTCCCCTACATTAAATTATATCAGAGGGTGCGTACTACATCTGTCGAGCCGATCGGCCTTGCCTTTTATCAATATTTGCCTATTTGATTCTAGACTAATGCGTATGTGAACGCCAAATTTTGTTTGCTGTAGCGGATGAACCAAAATATTTTGCGAGTGAATATTTTTATGTATTATTGGGAAAACACGGCAGAGGTTTGTTTGCTTAAATCAGTGACTTGCGTGCAGTGTAAACTCATCAGGACACGTTTTCAGCTTTGATATTATCAATGGTTGAAAAATCATTGCTGATTCTAAATAAGACAACATGACATAGTATAGGTATTATGCTTGAGAAGTGTCTCTATTTGGGTTGTTTTTGGTAACATTCAGGAATAAATACCTATATAAAACAAATTATCATATGCTTGTAATGATTACGATGGAAGTAAGAACTAACTGCAAACGATATCGTTATGATATTCGCACAGTTGTACTAGAAAAGTGGTTTTCCAGTGTTTTGTACTTCAAATTATTCACACTCTCCGTAAAATAATATAAAAGATTGCTGTTATGGCCATTTATAGTCGGGTTTCTACTGTTAGCTATTTTAAATCATTTTTATGTGTGGTCATGAGTGGAGGAATCCGTACTGATATGAAAAATTTATGTCCCCATAAAAATAGGAGGTTTTTAAAATGATAATAAAGTTTCTATTCTAGATGCAGTAACGGATAGTATAGTGGATGATTTATATGAATTGCTATTTAATGTTAGTGAAGACACGAAATTAATGTAGCTGTTTTGACTTTTGATTAAAGAATAAAATAAAAGTGAATAGAAGTAACTTGTTATAATGATTGGTCAGAAGAGGGTGATAATACTCGATTGAACTTAGTCGTTAATCAAATAAATGACCAAACTCTTGCAAATGTATGAACGAATATAGGTACTTTTCTTGCACATCATATAATGTAGAGAATAACACAAGAAATGTGAGAGAGTTGTAGCAAATTTGTAGAGAAAATCTGCCTCCCTAGCACAACAATATCTTTATAAGCTGTCCATCTTATAGTCAATGAACGTTTATGACTAGAATTTTACCATCGATAGTTATAAACTGCAGTTGAGATTTACAACTTCCAATAAAAATCCATCCTCGGATTTAATATGAAATTCTCTTTTATAAGCTTCTTAAAAATATGACCTAATAAATTATAGCCACAATCAAATCGATTTATCCCGTTTCTTCTTAAAATTTAAGCTAGAGTCACAAGTTCTTCTATATCAAGCGATAAACGTCTTCTGCTGGATAAAAGACTTCCACAGGTGTCGATTTTGCGTCGCCTGTATCCAATGGCACCCTGTGACTCGTCTGATGTTGTCGGTTGACCTAGTGGGGATCTACTAAACATTGCTCTTTCCGGTGAAGAGTGTTCGCTTCCACACCTCGGTGCCTCAACGACCATCAGTAGATATATAGATTATGTTTTAATAAATAAATAAATCAGTTCTTTCACTTTCGTCACTACTAAACACTTTTTCTACGCCTCACAATAGACACACACCGATTTCTAAATAAAAAAATATTGTTCGTTGAATAACGGTTCAATTGTTCTCTTATATTTTTGCCTGTATTGTCATGTCAGAAGCTCAGAAGGTATAATCCATAGTATTATTTACGTAGCGGATGATTTATGGCTTTCATTGCCAAGTAAAGCCTAACAAGTTTGCAAGTGGCTAAGTTATTTATGGCAGTTACCTTATTACGGCCATACCATGTATTACATAGTTGTAATAAAAGATATCAAAGCTGCAACAGTTCTCTTAACTCTGGCATTCCTAAACAAACTGATTATAATATTAAATAGCACAGCATTTTCTGTTGTTTATTTGACATTCTTCCTAAACTAGAAATGTAAGCCATCACACAGTTTTCAACCGCCAAACGCAAAGTTCAGACCACAAAACTCTTAACATTTTGCAATGGAATTGACGCTAAGTAAATTATGTAGAAATCGCTTATCTAGAATAAGCTCTTTTTTGGTGTTTTCAATCTTCTTCATAAGATTGAAGACGGATTTAACAAGAATTTTGATGAAATGTAACCTGTTTCAATGGAATTACAGACGGCTTATGAAAAGCTCACTGATTAATAATACGGTGTAGGTATTTCAATTACATTTAGGTACTTAAGTAGATCTCTTATAATGCCTCTCGTATTTTCTTTTTGATAAAACATTTTTCATATTTCATACTCGTATTTAACAGTACCGATATATTTTTATGCGTAGAGCAAGATTTTATTTTTTATCTTTCAACGTATTATATTTATTTTGCTACTTTTGAAACTCCAACTTTATCGTTGTTTCTAATCCTGCGGACAAATATGGCCTGCCCATTGCCACTTGGGCAGTGGGCACAATTATTATGGGGCTGTTCTTGGACTCCATGAAAAGAAAAATCACCTACTCTGACAGTATAAGCTGTGAGTGATACTTGCATAATGCCCATAGTATAAAATATTCGAACCAAAGTTGAATCCTAACAAATCGTCGGTATAAAAACATCGTAAAAGTACAATGCATTGGACACATTACGAATAGGTACTATGAATAGTCTCCTTACAGTCTAAGACAGGTCATTAGTCTCACGGTACCCACATAAGGATCTACCATCCCGTGCACCCCGGTATCTGAGAATGACGTATCTAATCTCGTCAAAGCAAACACTTAGAGCGATGGCGTTATCTAGCCTATTATCTTCAGGCTTCGGGCCTGAGCTTTTACTTCGGGAAGCTTTTATGGGAGGTAAATGATTATGGTGATTTTATGATAGGGCGAAAGTGTGCCAACAATTTCTTGCATCTACCTACGGGAATCTTTACCGATATTTATACCTTATCTTGTCTCCTGAATGATCATCGACACAATATCTTGGACTACAGAAATATTGTGTTGTAATATCTTATGTTTCGTTAAGGGTTTTCTCGTAAGGTTAAAGGGGTCACAAATGGTATTCTTAAATAGTATAAAAAAGTGCTGAAGTGATTGTAAACCGAGAAAAAGAAAATTAAGCAAGACAACATAATATGCATGTTATCTTGGGATTATATTATGGGTAATTTTATATGGCCAAAACAGTGTTACGATTTGCAAGTACACCTCTTTTCAACGAGAAAGAAGACTTTGGACAAAATGCATTAATGATAAATTATACAAATTATATTATACTTATGATTAAGAGTACCGGTTAACTGTTTTTTCAAACGATGTTTTTTCTACTTACCTGAAACAAAAGATGAATACTCATTAAAAAGGAAGCCAAACTTAGTAAATGTTCAGGGTCTGGTGTACACAAATCCCGCCGTAAAAAACAAGTAGTAGGCTGGAACCGGCACGTTAAAGACGTTCATCAAAATGCAAGACAATGTTTTAAGTTTTGGATAGAATGTGGTAGGCCTAGTAGTGGAAATATATATAGTGACATGATAAAGAGTCGTGCTATTTTTAAAAATAAATTAAAATGGTGTCAGAACCAAGAAGACAGTATAAAAATGGATATGTTAGCGATGCATAGAGCTGATAAGAATTTTACACAGTTTTGGAAAGCCACCAAATTACTAAATAAGAAAGAAAGCAGGCCGGTTAGTGTCAATAATGTACAGGATAGCAGGGAGATAGCCGACATGTTTGCGAAGCATTTCTCTGTGAAGCCATTAGACGTGGAGCGTGTGCCTAACTCGCAGCCATTATCACCATCGCCGGAAATATTACAGTTTAGTCCAAACTGTATATTTCGAACCATTAAAGACATGAAACGCGGTAAGTCACCAGGTCATGATGGTCTGAGTGTTGAGCACATGCTCTACGCTGGAAACAAGTTGTATGAGGCCTTCTCAATGCTATTTAATACGTGTATTAGGTACGGCTATCTTCCTGCAAATATGTTAAAGACGGTAGTGGTCCCTGTGCCAAAAAACAAGACGGGTAATATGTCTGACATAGCCAATTATAGGCCAATATCGTTAGGGACAATTGCGGGTAAGGTGCTTGAACGGCTGCTGCAGCCTGAACTGATGAAGAATGTACAGATAAACGATGCTCAGTTTGGTTTTCGTCCCGGTCTCTCTACAGACTCGGCAATTCTGTCTCTGAAGCATGTCGTTAATTATTATAACAATCGTGAAACATCCATCTATGGATGTTTCCTGGATCTGAGTCGCGCATTTGATCTCGTTAATTATAATATATTATGGAGAAAAATGCTTGACGCTAACGTCCATGGTGGTATTGTCGAGCTGATGAGATACTGGTACGAGAACCAAACGAACACTGTACGTTGGGGCGACACAGCTTCTAGTGAGTTTAGACTAGAATGTGGTGTGCGTCAGGGAGGGCTAACCTCTCCGGACCTGTTCAATCTTTATGTCAATGACCTTATTGAGGAGCTAAGTGGCACGGGCATTTTTTTTTTTTTTTTTTTTAAGAGTCTTTATTAAACATCACAGAAAATCGTTATACAATAGTAACATTACTTATTGCTAACTAACTAAGTTTAGATGTTATTGTAGGCTAATACACCTTTATTAACATATAACTTAAAGAAGAAACAATTATTACATCTTAAATTACTTTTTAAACAAATAAAACAAAAGACTTAAACGATGTGCTGGTTGCAATCCAGACACATTTTTCTACATTTTAAAATTATTATATTTAACAAAATTAAGCATAATATGTATAAATATATATTATTTTAATATAAACTTATAATTGAGTTTTAGAAACATAACTAAAAATTATGTATCTTTGCGGGTGAGCATACAAAAAGATTGAGCCGCGGGATCGGTAACGAGCTACGTCACCGGTCGCTTGTATTGTCACAATGTTATGAATCACTGAGAAAATAGTGATGGGGTAATCTGTATCTTTTGTAAGTATCGGCATACGGTAAAGAATTAATTCTACTTCTGCCGATTGTCGAAACCAAAATATTTGGGTGATTGGGGATTTTATGTATATAAAAATTACGAGAAATTTTTAGGATATAATCTTTAATTAGAGGATATTTAATGCGATTATGAAGATTTTTGAGATTGGTTCTAAATTGTGTATTATATGCTATTTTAACAGCCTTATTTTGGATTATTTGCAATTTAGTGTATTTACTGTCCGGGATACTAGACCAAACGGGAGCTGCATATGTGATACAAGGTCTTACTAAGGTGGAATAAATTCTTAACTTAGTTTGCGGGCTAAGTTTTGACTTACGATTTAAGATTGGACGTAATGCGTTGGTAGCTTTGCACGGGCATTGGTTGCCACATTGACGGAATTTGTTTTAATAACCTAAGTTATGCTGACGATATGGTGCTACTTAGCCCCTCAATAAATGGTATACGTAAGTTAGTTTCGATTTGTGAAAATTATGCTTTGAGACACGGATTGAAATACAATGCGCGCAAATCAGAAATGTTAATCTTTAGAGCGGGTAAAGGTCCGGAGAAGATTCCATCAGTATTGTTAGATGGAGCGCCAGTTCAGGTTGTGCAGCAGTTTAGGTATCTTGGACACATGTTGACGGGATCCCTGAGCGACGACCTTGATATAGAACGGGAGCGAAGGTCACTGGCAATACGGTGTAATATGCTCGCTCGGCGTTTTGCACGGTGCTCTGAGGATGTTAAAGTTACATTGTTTAAAGCTTATTGCATGAGTTTTTATACATCGCAATTATGGATCAAATACACCAAAAGATCCTTTAACATCCTCAGAGTACAGTATAACGATGCCCTCCGCATTTTATTGAAAATGCCGAGGCATTGTAGCGCATCGGGCATGTTCGCCAATGCTGGTGTGCCCGATTATTACGCAGTAATTCGGAATAGAGTTGCGAGTTTCTGGGATACAGTCCGCAACTCTAACAATAAGCTAATTAAAGTCGTCGCTCAGGTATCCCCTGACAATATGTTTTACAAGCACTGGCTTGGGGTGCACCAGATCCCTAACGTAAAATGATATTTTTAACTATTTTAGCATATTTAGTTTAAATTTTAGATTTATACATTTTGATAATTTTAATTTATTTTACTATTGTATTGTGTTTTATGGGTCCCTGACCTGAAATAAAAAGCATTATTATTATTATTATTATTTTTTTAAACATTTTTTTTCTCTTCATTTAATGAAGGTGCAAAATAATTGTGCACGGGCCAGAGCCAAGTGCACAATCAGGGAATTTATTTACTAAGACAGAAATTTTCTGACTAAGCGGCATGTGTTTAAAATAACGGCCTTTTGTAAAAGTGTGTATGTTTTTTTGTGGATTGTTAACGTTTGTAAGCTATTGTGCAGTGCTTTAGGGATTACTCCTGTTGATGATAGAACCACTGGGACCGTTCTGGTGCTATTTACCTTCCATTGGGTTTTGATTTCTATGGCTAAGTCTGTGTATTTGGCGATCTTTTCGGTGTATGTGGAAGCTAAATTATGTGTGTTACAAATTGCAATATCTATCAAGAAAACTGAATTATTCTGTTTGTCTAATATAGTTATATCAGGTCTGTTATTATAAATGGTTTTATCAGTTACTATAGTTCTATCCCAGTAAACTCTATAGCTATTGTTCTCCAGAACTGATTGTGGTTGATACTTATAGTAAGGCACTTTTTCATCTATTAATTTATATTGATAAGCTAAATTTTGGTGGATTATGGCTGCAACCTGATCGTGACGGTGCTTATAATCGGTTTGAGCTATGGACTTACATGCACCAGTAATGTGTTGAATAGTTTCTGAGGAACTATGGCATCGTCTGCAAGTATCGATAATGTTTGGTCTACGGATTATGTGTTTTTGATAATTTTTTGTATCTATTACTTGGTCCTGGATGGCAAGCATGAACCCCTCAGTTTCCGGGAAAAGATCGCCTCGTTTCAGCCACGCGTTCGACGCTTCCATGTCGACATGTGGTTGCTGTAAGTCGCAGCGGTGTCTTCCGTGTAGTGTCTTCTGAGTCCATGCTTTTATTTTGTCTTTGTTATCGGTTTGGCGCTCACATGCCTGAACGTTTCTGTCTGATAAATTAAGAGGCGTTAATTTTTTGTCTGCTGATACAATAGTTTTATGCAGTTCAGAGTCCTCTGCCCTATCATGGAAAAATTTTCGAAGTGATGTTATTTGTTTGTTATGTAGGTTTGCGATATCAATTATCCCCCTGCCTCCCTCGTCTCGAGGAAGTGTTAATCTTTCTGTGCATGACCGTGGGTGATGTTTACGTTCTCTAGTCATTGAGGTATTGATGATACGTTGGAGATTTTTCAGATTACTTTGTGACCAATTGATTATTCCAAATGAATATGTGAGTACCGGGATAGCGTAAGAGTTTATGGCTTTGACGATGTTATGGGAGTTAAGCTGTGTTTTTAATGCTGAGTTGATTCTGTGCTTGAATTTGCGTGTGAGTTCTGTTTTAGTGTCAGTTTGGCGGATTTGCCGATCTTGTTGGAAACCCAGGTATTTGTAAGATTCGTTCTGGTCTAAAGCCTCCATCTTTTCTCCTGAACTGACTGTATAATCATTAAGCTGCAGCTTACCTTGTTTTAAGGTAAATGTTTTGCATTTATCTATGCCAAATTCCATATGTATATCACTAGAGAATTGTTGAGTAATGTCAGCTAGTTGGTGTAGGCAAGTCACGGTGTTGCTGTATAATTTAATATCATCCATGTAAAGTAGGTGCGAGAGTGTATTGGTACTTGGTGCTTGATCTCTTGTTATATTTAACCCTGCGGCAGATTTATTTAAGAGGTGTGATAGAGGATTCAATGCAAGGCAGAACCAAAGAGGGCTAAGGGCATCTCCTTGAAATATGCCTCTTCTAATGGATATTTCTTCAGATTCTATTGTGTCAATTCCCTTTCCCACTCTAAGTTTAGTTTTCCAATATTGCATCGTATGTGACAGAAAATATATTAGTGCGGGGTGAATCTTGTAGAAATGTAATATTTGAACTAGCCAGCTATGCGGTACTGAGTCAAAAGCTTTGCGGTAATCGATATACATTGTACAAATATCTTGCTTCTGTACGTGTGCTTTTTTCATGATAACAGAGTCTATTATAAGTTGTTCCTTACACCCTTGACTGCGCTTCCGGCATCCTTTCTGTTCCTGGGCAAGAATATTATTGCTCGTGATGTGTTCGTCAATAAGTCGCGTGATGCAAGCTGTGAGTATTTTGTATATAGTTTGTAAGCAGGTTATTGGTCGGTATTTAGCTGGGTTTTGTGGATCGCTTTTGTCCTTTAAAATCATGTAAGTGGTTCCTAGGGTGATGTATGTTGGCATTGAGCTCGGGTTTTGGATAAACAAATTTAGATGGTTGTGTAAGAGAGGATGAGTGCTGGTGAATTTTTTATACCAGTAGTTATGAATATGGTCAGAGCCAGGTGATTTCCAATTATGTGTATTTTTTAAAACCTTTAAAAAGATGTCAACAGGTATATTCTCGAATGTCATTTGCGAAGTATTGACTGTATTAAGTGATTCTGTGTTAAGCCATTCAGCTTGGTTATTGTGTTGCACTGGGTTAGCCCAGATACCTGACCAGTAGCCTGTCAATTGTTCAATGGATGGTAAAATTGGCGATGTAATATTATCTGATGTTTGTTGAGTGTTGCACGTGTTTTGGTTAAGTTGCCTGTAAAATAATTTTTCATTAGTACTGAATTGTGTATTTTGTTTTTTCCTAAGCGTACAGCTTTCGTATCTTCTAAGTCTACTACTTGTAGCTGAAAGTCTCTGCTTAATGCTATCGAGAAATTGCTCATTAGTTAAATTTGGTTCTTCATGCCGCGAGTGATTTTTGTATTTTTCTTTTATAGTTGCTATTTGTGATATTAATCTATTACTTCTATTTCCTCTAATGTACTGAGTTACTCTACCGATATCTTTCCTAAGCGATTCTTTCTTTTTCTGAAGTCTTTTTTGCCATTGAGGTGCATGTATTTTGTTTCGACGACCTATTTGATTTGGTTGATTCAATGAACTATTGCTTTGTTTCTCTCTAATTTTGGTACCGTTGCAGGTAGCTGCCGTATATGCTGCACAGTAAATTAATGTCTGGGTTGTGATAAAATCAAGATCAATCGAGATTCGTTGGGGCAAGATATTTTTATCGATGTGGTCTACAATGTATGCAAATTTTTTTGATGTATTTTGTTTAGGAATAAAAGGTCTCTGAGTTGGGTATATGTTTTTATATTTTTCATATGTAGCGTCAAATGTTGTCTGTATTTTCGTATTTAAACCATCTGTTATTTGTATGTACTGTTGCGGTTCATTGTTAGTAGTGGGACTAGCTTCATTATCGATTGCAATTGGGGTACTATTATTGTTATTTGATTCTATTTGACTTGCTGTGTCTATATTATTACTGACGTCTGTAGGTGCTGGCTGCATTTGTTCCACTTCTTCTCGAATTTCTTGTATCCTTTTTACTGTTACACGTTTATTCTTAACTATAAATCTTCTTTGATCGGCAATCCGCTGCTCAGAAACGTGTGATATTTGAGGGAACTTCGATGTGATAGCGGCATGTAGTGGTCCTCGATAAGCTGTTTTATTTACTTCGCAATGGGTGATTTTAAAATATTCTCGGATGATAGCTTCATTAATGTCATTCGTCCAACGTATTCTTGTAGTAGGTTCTATCTCAAGTTGAAGTGGAATGTTGCTGGTCTGTAACTCTTTTTCTACATCTTTTCTAATTGTATCTAAAGTTTCTTGGGGTAAAAGTTTATTTCTCATTATGGCCCTTCTTTGGTCTCCTATCCTTTGTTTTGTCACATCAAAGTTCTTGAATTTATCCTTGAATTTTTGATGCAGTATTTCCAGGTATCGAGGTTTTGTTTCTAATTCACTAACTATCAGATATGTGCGCCATATAAATTCGTTCATTTCAACAGTCCATTTCTTTCGCACATTGTTATGGCCATAGGTGGGTGCAGTAATTGTGGCATTTGCCATCTGCACAACATCCTCTGGACCAGATGAGTTAGATGATGAAGAGGTCGGGCTATACTGTACTTCAAATGGATGTGGTGATGTAGCTGGTGAGTCGAATAAACTATGAACAGATGACGGGGATGAAGACAATTCCTGTAGTTGTTGTTCTGAAGTTCCAGCTACATTTTCTTTTTCTGTTTGTTTCTTAAAGCTATTGGCCACTTTTCTTGGTCTAAGATAGTATTTTGTAGTATGTTTACTCTTCATTTCCTTTTCATTTTTCCTTTCACTTGCAGTTTCGGAGTCCTTAGGTTCGTTAGTATTGCCTGTCGTTTGATGGTTTAAGACCGCCACCCGGAGATTCTTCTCTCCCCTGACCCGTCGAGGCACCTCCTTACCATCATCAGTGTCCCTTTCAGGGTCGCCGGGTACTTGGGGATGTAATATTGGTTGCATCTTCATAGTTTGAACTAGACGTTATAACCCATCGTGTGTGTCCATAGCACGTGGGTGCGTAGTAGACTTAACTAGCAAGCTAAGCCCTATAGGCGCCGCCGTTGGTGTACTATACTTACAAATAGCTGAATCAACTCACATTCCCAGCATCAACGCTTAGAACTCGAGTCGATTCAACCACCCGCAAGGGACACTCTTCCGCCGCCGCCTTAAGCCGACATCCTACACTGATGCCAGCTGTTCTGCTTCGCCTCATTAGGACATCCTTGTCCTCGAGCCTAAGACAGCATTGGTTGGTAGATATACCGCTACCATCGGTCGCCAGAGCCTCGTTTGTTAGCTAGCAGGGGGTACCACGGGCAGGTGAGGTTGACTATAGAAGTGCTGAAATATGCACTTCCTTACCCCCCTTATTATTATTATTATTAATGATGCGGCATAGAATAATAGCGGTGGCTTAGTAACATATGTAATGACATTTTGTTTAGATCAGTCGTGACCCCGACTTACTTTTATTTTGTGGAAACGAAACTCAGCTTCTAATAAATTATAAGCAAGCAATTCGTAGAAAATATGAAAACAGTGGTAAGCTATCACTGCACTATATAAACAAATGTAGGTAATTCTAATGTCGATATATATGAGATTATATTATTATGAAGAGACCATTAATGTTGTTAACATAGAGGATTTCTAGTGTAAATTAACATAGAGTGCAATACCTAATATTGGCTCGATGAAGAATAATACTAAGAACTAGCAAAAACAAAAGTTTATTATGGAGAATTGTACAACAACGATAGAAGTACCTACACATTCTGTCAAAATTTCAAGTATCTACCTATTATGGTTCATGAGATACAGGCTGGATACAGGCCGCTGAAAGACAGACAGACGGACGGACTGCGGACTTAGTAATAGGGTCCAGTTGGCAACCTTTGGTACAGAACCCTTAAAAAACTACTTACTCTACAGTCTACAATAAGAACTATTGTTCTGATAGTCAAGACTCTATATTCTAGAAACAAAAATATTTGTCAAGTTTTCACCTCAATGTAACGTTTTAGAGTCTAGATACTGGAACATTACACTGAGGTCATGAGGTGAAAATATGACAAATATTTTTTCGATAAAGTAAATTTAGTAAATCAGAACACAATAAGATAAAAAACATGACAAGCAGTGAAAGGCATCAGCAGGCGTGGAATGCAGAGCTTCTGGATCATTACAAGGGCATCAATAGATCAAATTTTCTATAGCGGACTCAATCCTTGATCCATTGTAATCGCGCACGTGTGTCGCTAAACTTCGGCTAATACTCTACTACTGGGGGGCTATAATCCGGTAAGAGAAATTGCTACTTTATGTGTACGTCATGTAGACTTAAATTCCGATAACGAACGTTTCACAGAAAAATTGAGGTATGGAATAGTTTAGAAAAATATTTTTTTTATTGGATATCCAATACCATATTTCTAACGGTAAAAAGTTTATTCGTTCCAGAACTCACTCGGTATTTTTACACTAGTTATGTCCGGTTTGTCGGAAGGATTGGCTTGATTTAACAAATTGTTTTGTAAATGAAGGAATTGTTTTGTATAACCTTACTAATATTATAAATGTGAAAGTGTGCTTGTGTGTCAACCTGATTTTTTGCATGGGTTAAACTGAGGAGAGTTGCCTAGGTTGCCTATTATCTCGGAAAAATGGGTGTTTAGCTATTTTCAAGTCTCACATAGGCATGAGAACTTGAAGCAGAAGTTATTTCAAATCAAGCAGTCTCCGCTGAAAGTAAAATTCTTGTAGAAGCAATAAGCAAATCTAATTCAACTTTAATACTGCGGTGATAAAATTCAATTTCACTTGAGTTCACAAATCGTTTATCCGAAAGCACATTTGCAGACCGAAGGGTAGACACAAAGCGGCGGGTCGCAGGGCTGAACAATAGTATTGAAAGTTCTGCAAAGGGCACATGGTACCTTTAAATAATTGCCAACAGAATTCGACCTGAGACGTGGCTGGAGAATTTAGGGGAATGTTTTTTGCGCCATTTTCTTCTTGCGACCTAGGTCGAGGACAAACTACCTGAGGTTGAGAGCGACTGATCTTTTTTGAGATATTGTTCAATTTTGTTGGTTTATGGATAACATTTAGGTACCTACCTGACTTTCTGGTGAGGTATATCTGTGAAAACTAGTTTAGATTATAAATAGATAGAATTCTTCATTAGAAATAGATAAATAAATTGAAATTGCATAAAGTAGCCTTGTTGCTTTAAGCGATCTCCTCCAGACTTAACGCGCCTTACGTACAAAATTCTTTAAGCATGGAATTTCGTGTCTATCAGCCCACATGATTTTACATGCAGTACTTGGCGGGCTCTCCAGGGAGTTCCTTTGTGACCCCTTTTCTTATTTATTTGCAATTCAAATAAACCCTTAAAAAAGATTTAAAAAGATATAGGCTTCTTTAAGATTCAAACTTACTGCAAATCCATTACATACGCATAGTTCCCGACCTTTCTTCTTGTTTTTATAACTAATCAAGTAGGATTAGCAATTAAGCTTATATCTCGTTTTATAACAGCAATATTAAGAGGGATATTTCATAAAAGTCTCTGGGCACATCCATCTCCCTTAAAAGGGAATGGGAAATATGCTTAACTTTTTATAAATGTTTATGCTTTGTGCCCGATGTTTAAATCACAATGGGAGGGGTATTTTTTTTTGAAATGACAAAAGCTATTCGGCATTTATTAAAATGTTTTCAACTTTCTGGGATTTGCCGCCAGTTGTGCTGCCTGATGATGGATGAGATGAGAATTTTTAGCGACATAATTGTGACTTTGGGCTTGTTTTGCTTTTTTCTAATCTTTTCTTTAAAAACGTAATTAAATTATGACAAAAATACTACAGTAATATTATTTTTACACTTTTTGTCAGAAGCTTTTTCTAATGGACAACAATCTTGAAAAGGTTTATATCATAGAAGAAATAAGCCCAACGGAGTACATACTAAAAACTGAAAGTTCAACGGTTCAATTCCTAACCGAAATACTAATGTCGTGGAGAGGGGAATACTAGGCACGGTCACCATAGGTAATAAATATTATTTACAAAAAGAAAATTGTGAAACATTTAACACAGAAGTTAGGAACATTATTAAGACTCTGCTAGTACCTTCTATACTAGTGTTGAAAGACATATTTCCGTAAGAATGTACTGATTTACTGTGATTGAAAATAATTAAAATAAACAACCTCAAACTTCCAGGAACAAACCACTGCAAAGAATCTTAAGAGTTGTTAAAACACATTACAAAGATATGCCGACGACTGCTACCGCAAATTATTATTAAGACGAGTAGTTATGTAAAATCCATGTAAGTACCTAAAACTGTACACTACCACATTCCACTATAGCATTTAAATCCGCGTTGTATACAAATATATATATATTACGATAATAGCTATCTACCTGTATTATACCAACAAGCTTATGATTTGTTGATATTACATATGCTAAAAATAAGATGACCATTAATTTTGGAGAAAAGTAGGACATTGTAAGAATTTATATTTTTATAAAGTGTTTCACTTGATAACAATGTTGCTATTAATTTTGTAAAAAATAATTTATATTTCGAAATCAATAGAATTTGCATGTGTTAGACTGACACTGTGTTAGATTTTTAAAGAGACTTAGATATAATAATTTTTGTCCCAATTGCAGTTTGTATATAAAGATAAGGGTTCAAATATCTCCGGTTCTGGATACAACAGAATCAAAGTCAAATTCAAAATTTATTTATTTCATGTAGGCTACCTTGTAGTACCTATGACACGTCATAAATCTACAATTTATTTCACGATTGGAAGTCAGTCATGTTGATTCAATTAAAAATTGTTTTATTATATACATTTTTAGAAAAATTTGATAAAATATTTTTTTGCATTAATTTTCCATACAAATCCAAACGTTTGGAAGACCTAGCCAAGAAAATTACACGTAATTGAGCTTTTCCGAGTCGCCTGGTAATTGGCTGTATTACGCGCTAAAATAGATGGCATTTTAATAAAGATACCTCGTATAATATCTGAAGTATATTTTTAAATTAGCATCATTATATCGATATTAAGCGGTCGGGTTACTTTGATTACGGTATTGCTATTAAACTTACTTAATAAAGCTTAACTTTTACTAAATCAACTCGTACAAGAAGTCAATCAAAAAATTTGTGATGAGTTAAAAGCTTTTGTTTTCATTAACCAAGTTAATTAAGCTTAGAACTAATATCAAGTTTTTGGGTATAGAAAACTGCTTACTTTAGCTACCATCCTTCGATAAGCAAAAGTCATCAGCTTACTCAGTAGCTCTCAGGTCTAGCCTTGCTTAAGTCGTGTAACAGTTCAAGTTTACTTTAACTGTGCGTAAATCTTCTAAATATAGTAGAGGCAAAAGAGATTGACTGACTGATCTATGAACGCACAGCTCGAACCGCTGAATGGATCGGGCTGAGATTTGAAGATGACGCCGCTAAGTAAGAATTTTTGAAAATGAAACCCATAAGGGCGTCAAATATGGGTTTGGAAAATCGAACTTACGGCAAAAGCCAGTAAGTTATATTATGTGTGTTTTCAATTAAAATTCTAGCTTTAACGGTGAAGGAAAATATAGTGAGGAAACCTGCTTGCCTGAGAGTTCTCCATATGTTCTCCAAGTTGTGAAGAGGAGACCTGTGCTGTTAATAGATAGATAAAAAATGAATGGAAGGACTATGATTTTGAGAGTATACTCTGATATTTAAACTTCATTGCAAGCTTTTTGGTGGCTCTAGCATGTTAATAATCTGTGGATTGTAATCATACCGGGTTTAATATAGAATTAGGGGCTTCAGGATCCTTGAAAGGGTCGCGAAGATGGGACCGTCTCTATTGTGTCACCTTAATTGTTATTGTGCTGAATTAATTTGGTCGGAGGCTTCACGGGATTAGCTTTTGTCACCGATGTGTACCTTTATAGAGACTTTGCCGATATTAATCCGCTTTGATATTAAATAAATTAAGCTCGATAAGACGTTACATAGTTTGAAATTGGATCTGAACTTCATAATAGGTATAGCATTATGAAGCTTGTTGCTAGAAATAATGTTACACAAAGAACAATACTAGATTCTAGAGTAAGACATAAAAGAGTCGATAAGGAAAACGTAAAACGGATAATTAAATTAAAAATGATAATAGGACCTTAATTGTTGGTTAAAGCTTTCCACAGTGAAAAAAAAAAAGAATTCAGCAAAAGAAGTTCATATGTTCACATTCAATTTACGATTTCAAAACGTACGGCTCGTAATAGCTACATCGAGTTCGAAACCTTATTCGAGACGAGATGGAGTGTAGTACTTATACGGAGTATTATGAGCCTATTTGTAGCGAATGAAACCTAACAGGACCACTTCAGTCCTCCGAGCAGACTTAATAATGTCCTTGTACTAGAAAATGAAATGGGAATCGAACGATATCGTGCAGTTACCAACTACTTCATATTTTTTTTTTTTTTTGATAATCTGTGTTATATTTGTAGTGTTTTTTTACAAAAGTTAAGACAAAAAAGTAAGTCCAAAAACTCCACTATAATGCAATGTAACTTTTCTTTTTATAAAATTGATTTGAATTGTGCGCAATGCAAAAAACGGGATTCCCTAATTGTTTAACCTTAGAGGTGAAATATTTTCGTGAGATTTAAAAAGAAATCATTATAATTAGTTCTAAATTGGTAAAGATATCGCGTAGTCTATGAACAAAACGAATTACACTGTCGAATATAGAACCTTTTTATGAAGTCGGTTGAAAACTAGAACATGTTTAAGCTTAGGAACGTAAGTTGTTTTCGTAGTAAATAATGTTTTCTGGACATTCCTAAAGCATGTTAAGCTAATCATAAGTGGAAAAAATAAAATTTTGGATGCAAACATTAAAATTGCTGTAGATTATTTTAAATTAAGTTTGAATTTTTTAGAGCCTACTGTTGCCGTACTGTTTCCTATGATAGAAAGTTTTATATAAATTGTTAATACCACTTGGTTAACTGAGCGTTATGGTTCGTAAATGGAGACAAGTGGGCGTGTACTAGTAAATAAATGAAATGATTGAAATCTGCCAACTAGACAGTTGCATAATGAACTTTTGTGTCGTCGTTGGGTTTTCAAAGAAAATTCGAAATGACGGTCTCTTCAAAGATAATTTCGTATACATCATTAAATACGCCACAAAAGGCTTTCTTATATAAATAGTAGTTTCGCAACATTTCATAAATAATTCATCGCATATTGCAGTCAACCAAATATTACCGGCCACTTGAGAAATTGCCACCTACTTCATGATTATCTAGTTTTGTTGTATGTAGCTCCTACTGGAAGTAGAATAACAAACTGTGATATTTTGGATGTTTTTCATTCTTTCCCACTCATTCACTGATTATGTATACATACTTTATCGGACTGGAACTTTAATGTTTAATTATATTTCATATAGTATTTTTTGTATAATTTTTCATATCACGATTATATTTCCTGCAGAACCACCTTTCTTAAGTAAGATAAGTAGTAGAGAACTTTTAGAGAGATAAGTTAGTGTTGTCCTTGTGGTCATTTTTTCTTTTTAGTCTTTCATTGTTGCCTAACTTTAATTAAATAATTATTTAATTATTATAAATATAAGGATTTCTCTACAAACGATTCAGTTCCGCCAAGCCGAATTACACAAGTTTTCTCGTAAGCTTAGGTATTTTTAGCAAGGCATCAAATTTTAGCTATTTGTCTAACGACTTGTACCGTAACCTCGCAGTGTCCGACACGGGTCGGACGTGACCCCGGCGAGATAACCCGTTCATACGTGAGGCGGACGAAATGACCCCACGTGCTAAAATTGCACACGTCTAAATGTCTAGCAAAAAATCGTGAAGAAGATCGAAAAGAAAAGAATTTTGATGACCTCTCGCCAGATGCTTAAGGGATCAGAATTACGACATTACTTATGTTGAAATATTTTTCTAGGAAATATTACTATGTTTTAAATATATTTAGATGGGAAGATCATATTCATGCAACAGTTACCTATTATCCTACCAGAGCAGTCGTATGCTCTGGGAACTTATAGCGCTAAAGCTGATATAGGATTATAGGAGCTTAAGATCATTTAGTAGTATAATGTAGCCTAGATCCATCTCTAAAAAGTAACCTATATTGCCAAATTTCAATATTACGGCCTAGGGACCGTGATAAGGTAACAGGCAAAAAAAAAAAGACAAAGAAATACTGCAAATAATATTTTACTCGATGGATACGGATCATTAACTCTATTATTTCCTGAATCTAAAGAAATAAATATAAGAAGGTTATATTCAACATGGAGTAACTTTTGCCCAAGAAACTAGGAATGTTGTTTTCTTGTACTGCGACGTAAGATAAAATAATTCATCCGTCTAATAAACAAAGGAAGTTATACGTTCACATAAAATTAATTCAAGATGTCTGGTAAATTGGTGAGGGAGTAAGGACAAAGTTTAATCAAAACAATAAATTAATGGATGTGGTGGTGAGTGCGAGCAATTTCGCTAAAAGAATCAGCCGTCATTCCCGGTCAGTAATGAATGTTGAGCGAATGCTGACACATGAGTCCCCTTTGTATTAGACGTATCACATCCACTACACAAGGCGATTTACTATGACGATGTGGATCGGAAATTGAATTAGGCTTAATGCGATGGTACTTCAAACAGTGGTGTCACTGTTGTTTAGTTTGAAACTTTGTTTTTTTTTGCCTTTCGCCATTTCTTACATCCTAACATTGTTTAATGTGCAGAAAGAAAAATATAATAGATTTCATTCAAGGCCTCATAAATAGAGTGTCTTGGGCAGAAGGTCCTATAATGTACATTTCGGAAATCGATGTTTTTCATATGCCTTTCGAAGTTAAAAGTACATAGTCAAAGCGGATTAAAAATTTTAAGGCTTATAGTGTTTGTACCTACCGACTCTGAGTCAAGTATGTAAGCCTTAATAACCCTGGTCCTGGGCCTGGTCTGACTAAAAGGTCGCAGGTTCAAGCTCCACTTGTTGCACTATTGTCGTACCCATTCCTAACACAAGCTTTTCGTTTATTTGGAAGGAAGAGGAGAATATAAGTCAAGTTCAGCTTGGCTGATATATATTTTTTTTTTAATAATACCATTTGCCTTACAAACAAAACAAAATCATTTGTAAAAGTCGGAAAATTAATCCAAAAAGCTACTTTTGAAGTTCATTAATAACGTACAAAAAGTGATGACATAGTACAGAGGGTTATAAAATACATCCTCCATTAAAGTAACAAGGGGCTAAATTAGCCCCCGCGATACACACCTACAGTTGTCTGATATGAAACACTACGATACATCACTTCTTTCTACGCGTTCAGCGACTGTAGGCTTTGTGAGGTGTACGCTTTAGCTGTCATCAACGGAACTAGAACAGCCTTTCATTTGAACCCCGCCATTGTTCTGGAGGCTGTGAGCCCAGTATGACGGAAAATTAAAAAGGCAATTTCCTAAATGAGACCACTCGCAATACAGGGTTAAACACGGCGAGGGTTGATAGGCCCACACGACTCCCTCATCTAAATATGTATTCGTTTAATGAATTTTTGCGCGTCAGGTTTGCACGTTGCTCAAATATGTCCCGTGTAATAAGGTTTATTTGAATATTTTCTACAAAAACCCCTAAGTTAACGTATCTCCCTGTTTTTACTACTTTACACTTTTAATATCGCCCATATTCACAATGTAAAGTATCTGCAAAAATTTCCAGATTTATTCTAGCCCTGATATAGTTTAAGAGACGTATCATTCTAAAGGGAATTCTTATTTTCTTTTTTTGGAAATTATAATTCTTTTAAAAATCAATATATTAATATATTTATTTAACTTAGTTGATGCTATAGAGCACATATTATTATAGGTGACATAAAAATAAATAAATTTCAAAGTTGGCTGATCGCTCTGTTGTTACAAATACGTAAACCACCACTTTTTGTTGCCATACGATATTATCACCAAAAACCTTATCTATAATCATGTTAATTACAACGTGTTATCATCCCACACATATTTATCGAACACACAAGATATTACAATATATTAATGCATGATTATATTTCCTAGTTGGGGGCGTTAAAATATCAGTGGGTAGAAGTGTTTTCGAAATCGTCGACATAGTAAATAGGATTTTAATGCATTGCGTTAAGGGTTACATTAGTTAATTCCTATATATTGAAAAAGTCATTGATGCTAGGCTCTACGTGTAGGACGTAGATATGTTTGTAGGCAATGAACCTACTGTAATTGAGGGTCATAACCAAGGAAAGGTAGATACGGTTTATTATGTGCTGTATTCGTTCCGAGAAATTGTGGGATTACATTTTCTATTACGTTAATGTTTTCACAAGTAATTTTGTTGTTGTAAAGGTGTTTCCCATGTAAAAAACATTATTGTTATATCACGTATATATAAATTGCTATAATATCGTGATACTTTGAACAACATTAAGAACAACAGATACTTAATAATAATTAATTAATCAATATCAATAAGTACCACTATAATCAATTTCAAGCTCTTAATGCAGTAAACGATACATTTACATAAAAGAAAGTCAAACAGTTTAATTTGTTTAATCGGTGGGGTTGCCACCGACTTAAACTAACTGAGCTTCTCGGTACCATTTGTACCCGTCCTAGTGATAATTAACTCGGACGGTGGCACCGCGGTCAACGGTTAACTACCTTTTAAATAAAAGAATAATGAGATTTGGAACCGGATTCTTAAAAGGTTAAAAATGTTTACACATACGGTTTAGACACGGTTAATTGGCCGGTTAATTAAAGCCTAGAGCTCTGATCGTGAGCACAATGCCTTGAGTTAATGAGTGATACAAGCTGAAGCTACATGTCACGAAGACTCACATAATAGAAGGTTCTTCCAACTTCCTCCAAGGGCGCGGAGACATCGATGTAACCTAGGAGTTGGATTGGCAGGCGGTGCTCTGGGAAGAGGTACCCTCACGTCTCCTTCGGACGAACTTCTCCCGAGAAAAGAAGACCCTCTGTCTCTGGATAGGGATCTACGCCTCCCAAACGGAGCTCCTCTAACTGTTGCGAAATTTTCCTCACAAGTCACACTAAAAGTATCCATAGGAATGCCTTCGGGCTCTCTTCTACTACGAACAGAGAATGTCCTTCTAAAACCACTTGCTAATCCTTCTATAGTCTTTCGTTTTGGCTTAGGTAACTCCTCAGAACTTATTACTGTTATGTTATCCATGTCATGACCTCCATAAGTTCTATGTCTTAAATGCTCTATTCCGGATAAATCTTCGACGCCGCCATGGCGATATCTTAAAGGTCTTCCTCTGTCTATAATACCGAGTTCATCGTAGCTTCTGTATGTTGATGTTCTACGAGGTGCGGGAGGGCGACCGGCTTTGTCGATTGTCATCTTTCAGTATCGTTCGTTAGTAGCAACCTGGTAAAAAAATGCTCTGTTTTACCATTCAATCCAATGAGTTCTGGCTTCTGATAATCTTGGCTTACGTCAAACGATCTGTAGCTATGATGCTTAAGTAAATATTATACGAAGATTATTGTCCCGATATGGAAATAGGGTTCTGGAAATTATCAACATCAGAATTTAGTTACAAGTTATGTCCCAGTGAGAATTCCATTGGTTACGAAATATAATCTACCTTGAACTGTTAGTTAGTGACATTGAGGATTATCTTTGGGGGGTCGACGGCTATTACGGTTACTTAGCGTAAAATTTGCGTGTGGGTCGCTCGTTCAACATTACAATATCGTGACTTGTCCAACTTATGTAGAAACAACGTAATATAATTTGCTTGCCTAAACGGAATGATTTAGCTCTTAGATGTTGTGAAGGAAAACGGTTTTGTACGAAAGTCTACGTTAGGAATAGAATTGCCACTCAAATGAAATTATTCATGAAAATTCATTAGTGTCTCCTTAAATACGTTAGGTATTCTTATGATTTTGTTTATTGCCAATATTCATTTATGTCAAATTTTTAAAATATCAATATTTAATACTAGAATTGGTCTTAGAAAAAAAAACTAATTATGTGAATTTAAGGGCTATAATCGCTTCATTCAAAGAACACTTTGAAGAGGTTTCTAATATTGCGCAGTTTGAGAAACAACGTGATTACTTGAACTACCAATTCAAGTGTCCAATTGTCAACGATAGCTACTGCAAACACTTGGCTTCGTGGAACAGATTGCACGTAAACATCCTTTCTTATATAAATGCGAAAGCCTGTTTGTTTGTTGGTTTGTCCTTCAATCATGCTGACGTGGTTTTTTGCATGGGTATAATTGGGGACCTGGAGAGTGACATAAGCTACTTTTTATCCCGGACAATTGAAGTACTTATATTTTAAGAAGCAAATCTTAAGAAGCAAAAATTAATACCACCAAATTTTTAACAAAATCATGTTTTTTTTTATAATTTGTTTTTTATTTTAAAAAAGAATATTAGCCAAGCTGAAATTGACTAATATCCTATACTTCCAAATAAGCGAAAAGCTTGTGCTGGGAGTGGGTACGATAATAGTGCAACGGGTGGGGTTCGAACCTGCGACCTTTCAGTTTTCAGTAAACACTTTTAACCGTTGGGCTATTGAGGCTTTAAATAATTAAATTTAATTTGATCATGTATCTAGGTCTTAAGCTTAACTAGAATCATTCAAAAGAAATGAAACAGTTCACAAAACATCCAGTGGTAAATTAGAAAAGAAAAACAAACCACACCCATAAGCTTCGTATTGACTAAACGATGTTTTCCAAACAATTATAGAATTAGGACTTCCTGCTTGGGTCGTTAAAAACGGATTTGACCCGTTCTAGATCTTGCTTGAACATCCTCTTTAATGAACTTGGTAACTACTACGTTGGTTACTAAATAGCTACCGAGGAGTGTATAAGAAAACGTTCTACTGAACGAAGTTTATGAAAAGTAACTATATTTTTGCGATCTGAAGACGGGATTTTTTTTATTTTTCGAAGAGGTTTTTTTACTTTTGTAGCATTAAAAAGCAAAGAGAAGAAGACTGAGATTTTGAAATAAATAGAAAGCTTGTAATAGACTTTGAAAAATAAAAACTGAGAAAAATAAACTTCGGATATTTTTATATTTTTCAGATAAACAATAATTATGGTCCTATGTCACAAAAAAGGGCTAAGGAAAACAGAAAAAAGTGATTTGATAAAGCGATCTTCATTATTTCTATAGCTATCGGGAAACTACGTGAACAGTAATATCACATTATCGTGTTTTCAATTGTTTTATCCACTTTTAACGAAAGAACCCCACTTTATCTGATAGAAGCGAGTTTACAGAAATGGAATGTCACCTTTAATTCCGTGAAAAGGGTAAGCGGTTGCGTTGAAAGTGCAAAAGAAGTAAAGAAAAGGTTATACTTGTTGAAGTAATTGAATCAGAAACAAAAAAAATAAGCACGAAATTTCTTTCCCTTCGTAAAAATATGGGTGGCAAAGTGTTGAATATTAAAAAGAGTGTAAAGAAATATTATTGAACTGTGATGCGTCTAAAAATGAAGTCATCCTTTTTTCTTATGGTGAATTTTGAATTATGTATTTTCAAATATATTTTTAGAAAGTGCGTTAGTAGTTTCTATTCGATAGTATTACGATGTTACTTCTATGTGGTGATTTCAGCATATTTATCTTTTAAAAGATTTTTAAAAAAAGGAGTTTTAGTCTATAGGTGCTCTTAATTGAAATTAATTAATTTGTTCTATTATTTTGATAAACCTACTACTACAAATTGTAGCACTTTAAAAGTTGTTTTGTAAAGAGCAACTGTTGAGTTCCTCATCGGCTCTTCTCAACAGAACTCTCTCTGCTTTCCGTACTAGCGGTAGTCTTGACTTTTCATAAGAGGCACAAGTAAAAGAAATAATTTGGAATTTACATAAAATTATCTCTCGAATCTCTGAAAAACATGTCACGTTAAATTATACAAAAAGATTAAAACATCTAAGTATTAAAAGCTATACAGCAATATGACGTAGTTTCCAGCAATTAACAAACAATCATAAATTGATTGTTATCAGATAGACACATACAATTTGATACTAAAAAGGGAAACTAATACGGGTTCAATGTAACATCGCGTGGTGCGAGTATTTGATATAGCGTGTCGGCATGGTATTATACAAATGGTTTATGTGTAAGGAAGAATCCCAGAGCAATTTATGTCAAACCGCGTCACCTTATGTCACCGTAAAACGCCAGAATACCGTGCGATGTGACGCAATGTGACGCGGCGATGGACTTTTTTTACCAAACTTTCCGAATTATTTATGACCGCATTGCTATACTATGTGTATGAATGAATATTGTTTTTACTTTTAGAAACCTTCATAAAATAAATATCTTATTCAAAACTGAGGCTCCCTTACATTGCAAAATTAAACACGCCGATCATTCTTGTACGAAGCTAGTCAGCCACGTATTTATTTAAAAAAATAAGTGGAACTATTGAAAAAACTATAAGGCGACCCGGTGGACATTATATTATATCGAATTACAATAAAAATAAAAAATAAAATTGTGTCTAACAATATAAAAAAAATCAAGGTGATACTTCATTTTTTTTACATGGCTTTAGTTGAGGACTAGTAGGCCGCGTCACGAGAAAATTCTGTGTACTCGTTTACTCGTGAAATCTATTAGAAATTCACGAGTAAATGGGTAGACAAAATGAAGACAGAAAATAGACAAAAATAGCGAACCAAGTCGCGAGCAAAATCTAGTTTGGACATAAAAACGATCAAACTGAGCATTAGCTACTCCACTCGAGACTAAACATCTCAAACGTTGAAGGACATGTTTGAACAAGCCGCTTAAACGCCCGAAACCGGAAGCCGAATTCGGTTTACACAAATCAAAAGAGCTAATTTGGAAATCCTTTTAATGAATGACAGGAATGCTACTACGAAAATATTTGGAGTTCACTCACCGTATATCTGTGTTTTGGATGAAAATGCACTTTTGTCAATATTGATGTTATGGTGCTTAATGGCGTCGATGGTGGTATTTCCTAGCTGTCCCAATATTTAGAGTAAAAAAGTAGAGTGAATAGGCAATCTTCTAGGCAAGTGCGCACTATCTTAGGCTGCATCTTTGAGATCGCAGTCAAGCGCTAGTCTACTATATATGTATTTAAAAAAATCTATTATTATTTATTTATGGATGAATGATGATGATTAATTAATTAATTAATATAATGAATTAATTAATAATTAAATATCTGGTGTTATAAAATAAAAAATTTGGTTGACTTAAACCTTTCTTAAAATTCGCAATAATATTAAAATATACACAATTTTCATCTTAATGCCTCATTATAGTGGAGAAAGTTAGAACTCAACTGAAAGGCTACTTTTGGAGCGTACATAAGTGACATTATCGGGAACCTATAAATCAGAAATAATGAGAACAGAAGCTGGTCTAAATAATCTATGAAAATATAGCTTATTTGTGGCATGAATAGAATTTAAGAGGTTACTCTCCAGACAGTCACGGTCTGGAAGTGGACCGGTAAGTGCAGTGGCCATACAGTGCAAAAGATCAACGTGTTAAGATGGATGCATACCAACTATTTGAAAGTCTGATGAGCAAGGGCGTATACAAATATGTCTATACAAGATGGAACCTTATGGTTATACTATAAGTAAAAGACCACTAATATTATAAAGGCGAAAGTTTATATATGTGTGTGTGTGTGTGTGTGTGTGTGTGTGTGTGTGTGTGTGTGTGTGTGTGTGTGTGTGTGTGTGTGTGTGTGTGTGTGTTTGTTAATCTTTCACGCAAAAAAATATACTCTAAAAATAAAATTAAAGAGTTCCCGCGGGTATCAAAAAACCTTAATCCACGCGGACGAACAAACCGACTCGCACTCGAAGTTTTCCGTTACTATTACCATACTATGTATGGACTATGGAGGTATGTAGGTATGGAGTTGTGGCGACCTTCTTTAATTTTTAACTTTATTACTTTTTTATATTATTTGTTGTTATAGCAGCTATAGAAATACACATTCAGTGAAAATTTCAAGTATCTACCTATAAGGGTTCATGAGATATAGCCCGCTAACAGACGTACGGATTTACAGCGAAGGCTTAGTAATAGGGTCCCTTTGGCACCCATTGGGTACGGATTACTAATAAGAGAAGTGTTACTCAAAAATAATCCAGCTCATGATAACAACAAATGAAAGATAATGGAGCTGTTAAAATGGTTAACCATTCTATGAGTGAATTGTTCGTCATACATTCCCAGTAGGCTTGCATTATGAATCATCGTTTAATGACAATACAGACACATCTGTGTTTTATAACAATAATTGCTTATGTCAAGTGGGCAACGAAATCGAGACCTGAAGAAGTATTTGTAATCAGTCAAGTGCTTGTTACAAAATTGGGTTACACTGTCATAACGAGTATCTTACTCTACTTCATAAAAATAAATACGGTAAGTGACGTAACTATAATATTATTATAAGTACCTTTTCTTACTTATTATTTTATTCTTAAAGTCTTGATATCGAGTATTGATTTAAATATTATGTCTGAGAGAAAAATGTTACCGGATGAGATACGAATTAAGAATAAGAATTTATTTATGCACACATAAAAATATAGGTAATTAAAAATTAATATCTTATGCCTTAATTGAAATTAAAAGAGAATGCATGTGAATGTATTGTCGTGTGAATAAAAATTAAGAAATTCATTAGCTGTGTAATAATCTCGACTTAAATGTGTTTTTACACTTTTTTTTGTGTACTGGCATATCGAAATATTCCTCGGAATCCTTGTGCTTTCTATCCTTACTAATATGCTTTCCATAACATTATATAAATGAGTGTGTGTTTGTTTATTGGTTTCTCCTTTAATTACTCAGAAATAGAGCCATTGGATCAACGTGATTTTTTTGCATGGGTATATTAAAGGATCTTTAGAGCGACATAGGCTACGTTTTATCCCGGAAAAAAAGAGGGTTCCATCGGGATATTTAAAAATGTAACTCCAAAAGCTAGTTGTAGCACTCAACCTCACAAAGGATTTTTTGGTTTTCTATACTTCGCGCAGACGACATAAGGACATGTTAGTATTCAAAAGTGTTGCTAGTTTGGAAATACTACTCTACAAGTAACTATAATGTGGGTGTCTTTAAATCAAGAGTGCATATAGGCATCTTCTAGGCAAGCGCACACCGTCTTAGGTTGCATCTTCACTTACCATCAGGTGAGGTTGCAGTCAAGCACTAGTCTATATATTTAAAAAAAAAAACGCTCAACTTTACCCATATGCTCCCACCTTAAGTTCGTGATGCGGGCGAGCGTGTGTGGTCCGTATAAGGCGGGTTTATCGCCTCCATCGCGCTACTCTATACGAGTAAACTTTAACCATTGACAACGCGATTTCCATGAACATTTGGTACGCGCGCGAGTTGTGGAACTCAAGTCGGTTTAATATCGCCAACTTTGTGAAACGACACAGTGATTTGGGCCTTTTGTTTCCGTATGAAGGCGGAATTTGAACTAAAAGCTTTCACAGCTTCAATAGCCGGTTAAAGGTGCGGATTGAAAACTGAAAGGTCGCAGGTTCGAATCTCACCCGTTGCACTATTGTCGTACCCACTCCTAGCACAAGCTTTCCGCTTATTTGGAGGGGATAGGAGGATATTAGTCAATGGATAATAATCTTGTAAAAAAAGAAAAAAGTTTTGATATTACGTTTACCTATTAGGTACCTACCTAATTACTACTAGCTTTTGCCCGGGACTACATCCCAGTGGAATAATATGGTTTAAAAAAAATTGCGTAGGTATGTCTCTCCGGTCGTGTCGGATTTTCGCCCTATTGGACTATGAGAGTGAGGGAATAGAGAGTGTACCTATGTTTGTGCACACACCTGTGCATTATAAAATCTGCCGCGCAGATCTACTTGGAACTGATTTGGAACTTTTGTTTCCATAAAATAAAAAGTTAAAGAAACAGTAGAATTCAAAGCTCCGATTAATTATTAATATCTGCAGGGACTTTTAAGGTAGGTATTAGGTAAGTACCTACCACTATTCTTGTGATTTACGCCTTGCTTAAAGCATTATTAATTAAAGTTCTTGTAATATCCAGACTACCGCGAACCGAGCAAAGTTTACATTTCGCATAAACATTAATAATACTAGAGCTCGTTTTGCTAAACATAACGAACAGGTCATAAATATCTCAAGAGCTAAGGTCAGCTGGAATCAATGCGACCAGCCCGTTAGCATGACTAAACGGACAAAGAAAGTTATTTACTGCAATTTATCAGTGACAATACCTAACTGTTGTTATTGACTATTGTTATTAGCACGCTTTGACCATATCGTTTATGGCAATTTGTACTGATAAATATAGTCGATTTAGATAAGTACTATTGGCACTTTGAAAACTTAAAACAAGTCTGTGGAGTACTCCCGAAAGCACCCAATACAATTAATAATTTAAATTCAAAAAGTTTAATTTTTATTATTTACAAGCATACACACACACATACACATACAAACTTTCGCCTTTATAATATTAGTTAGCACGTGAGTTTCGGTTTTTGAAAATCCCACGGGAACTATAATTTTTTTCGGGATAAAAAGTAGCCTATGTTTTAATCCAAGGTATAATCTATTTCCATTTTAAATTTCAGCCAAATCGGTCCAGTAGTTTTTGCGTGAAAGAGTAACAAACATACACACACACACATACAATCTTTCGCCTTTATAATATTAGTAGGAAGTAGGATAGTAGGATAGGATAGGATTTTTGCCTTTTCCAGCTCCTAGTTTTTTCTGGATAAAAAGTTAATTTTGTCACTGTCCAGATCTTTAACCATACAGATAGGCTCAAAGATTTACATATTACAAATCTATCAGACCATGGTAATTTTGAAATACCTAATGGATGTTTACAAAAATCTGACAACCCGTACAACCGGACAAGGGTCGTACTTCTTTTAAATAGAACTGTATTCAAACTGCAGTGAAACTAAGTAGAAATTGTAATAAAACTGGTGGTCATAAAAATGATTTATACCAAATTACTCAAAATAATGGCTTAAAAAACTTTCAATTAAAGATCTCACTAAGTGAAAAGTGAGTGAATTCTAATTTAACACCGGATGTTAAAAATACTTTCGCATTGATGAAATCATTAAAACTAAAACAAATAAATGATTAATGCATGTAGCACACTAATTTAATCCATCGTCGTGCACATAAAAAGCACCACACTCAAAGTCCATTAATCTTAACCGGGCATCGGCGTTCGATTAACCGATTGCGACGCGAACACCAATAACGTTAAACGCGAGCTATAATCAAAGCACGACAAAAACTAAGAATCGATTACAATCGCTAACGAGACAGGGGGACTGGCTGGAGTAATTCATCAGTAGAGAAATCTGTTAGCGGATAACATTAGGTCGCACCACAAATAATTTCTATTTTCTCAAACCTGCTTGGAAATTTGAGCATTATTTTGATAACCTTCTTCTGCTCGAAATTACTGTACATGCGAGCAGCGGCTTGAAGATTCACTCAGAAGCTATTTTCTTCCTGGTACTTGATGTTTTTGTTTAATTGGTACTTAATGGGATACTTTAAGATCGCCCAGGGTGTCACAACAAGCTTACTGCGATTGATTACTTGCAAATTTTTCAACTGGGAGTAAATTACTTCATGAGTATTCATGGTCTTCTTCGAACCAGGTAAACAGTGATTCTCCATGAACAAGTGGGGTTGTGCAATGAGTTTCATTGCACAACCCCACACTGCTTCTTTCACAACGCTTTTTGGACATACTCTCTACAAAAGAAAATACTTTAACGACGACTACAACCAGGTCTATTTTGATTTTAATTGTCGCAGCCACAACCTTCACACCGCTCGGTACCAACTTCAGTAAAGTCAGTCTATCAAGTTCGATAACTGTGCGTAATGAATGTCGCCCGCTTTAACGTACTTAAGTTTCCTATCCTCGTAAATAGTTGTATATCTTTGTTTTTCTTTTATTATACTGTGTTACTATGTACTTATGTAATTAGACTTCTTCTTTCCGCTTGAGTATTTTCTTCCTCTTAGTTATCTTCTGTGCCTTCTATTCCCTCTAAATTGTCAAACTCTATAACGACACCTTATGGATTTCTTCACCTATAGGATTCTATTTCATATCCATTTACAAATGCTTAACAGACAGGGTAAGTCAGATATGTTATCCGTAAAATAAATTGTGTTCAGATACGCTGATTGATTCTGTTCACTACATAAACTGTCGAAAATCGTGATCATTACCCTGACGCTTTAACGGGGAAGTTTTAAAATGCTCGTGTAAACAACGAGGAGAAAGCGATGAAAGGGAAAAGATTGGTGCAGGTCGATAGCAAGTCATGAGGCAAGGATGGGGACTGAGGTTATAAGTGAGGAGCTGTTGGCATTTTAAGGACATATCTAATTTCGTATCTGATGACAGAAATGTGTGGAAGGAAACTAACCCATAGATGTAAGATTCAAGTCATTTTATTGCTGCTTTTTTACAATAATGATGAATATAGTGTAATAAAAAATTACTTAAATAAATTAAAACTACTATTATCCGTCCAAGATTAAAGTGGATTTTACATTAATAATATTAAAAAAAAAACATTCAAGCAATTTCAATCTTCCTGAAACGACCACAGTACATACAAAAATGACATTTAGACAGGACGTGGAGTTATAAAAATGTAAATAATACTAACTAAACTAAACTTGCAATCGTTCGTCGCGTTTGCCGGCGAGATAAGCGCATTTCACAAACGTAGCTCCTATCCCACTACGGCATCTTAGCCGGTTTTACCCTGTCTGTAGGATTGTCTAAAAATGATTGGCGCATTGTGGCGATCGCAATGAATTTGATTGGCTGAATTTGTAGCGTCAATTTAATCTTTAACTCTGACATACCCAATAGCGACAGAGTGCCAGCACATGAAAGGTGATTCTGATTGCCAATCATTTTAGACAATCCACAGCCGACCAACTGGTAAAACTTATACTTTAAGCGGCCAACTTTATGACATAAGTAGTCCATTAGAAATGAAAAATTCCTTTTTTGTTTTTCTTTAAGTACAAATGAGAAAAGAGACTGATTCGTTATTAAACATTAACCGTGTTAATTTTTTATTTATACTTAACTCCTAATTTCAAACCATTATTTAGAAGAATGTCACTCCAGCAATTTTTTTTTCGAAGAAAACATGTAAAATTCTCCTTTCGCGAAAACTGTCATTTAGATTTTTTTAATGAATAAATTGGAGCATACATTCAACAAGCTAACCCTTTCACCCTGTCGATTAGTGATTGGGTGATACTGCAACAATAGAGTTAAATTATCCCAAAAAAAAAAACAAAAAAAAAATCAGAACTTGAAGCATCAGAAAGAAATGTAGATAAAAATGATATTTTCATAGACTAGATAACTAAAGCAATCTGG
The DNA here is from genome assembly GCA_038048805.1 of Hipparchia sbordonii. Classification (NCBI taxonomy): domain Eukaryota; kingdom Metazoa; phylum Arthropoda; class Insecta; order Lepidoptera; family Nymphalidae; genus Hipparchia; species Hipparchia sbordonii. Next base: position 10,984,316 of record CM076109.1, on the reverse strand, counting down.
CACTGAATTGTAGACTAGATAACCAAAGTAGTCTGACATTTAAAAATGAACTGCCACCAACTCCTAAACTATTCATCACATCACAGGTGAAAGTAGGGTTCGCTGATAATCCTAAATCACCTTCGGCTACGAAGGGTGCGGGTCACTGCAAGTGGATATTCCACAAAAGCCTTCAACGAAACCGTTAATCATTCCTCAATAATGTATGACGTTATTCTGCTATTCATTAAACTAGAAGACTGTTTGCCATTTATTTTCATATAAAAAGTCAAAAAACTTGAATTGTAATGGGAAACCAGTTCTTGCTCTAAACAGAAACAATGAAAAGAAAACAATAGACGTCATTATAAAAAGAAAATAATATAATTGAGCCATTACCTAACGAGGCGGGTCGATTAATGAATGACTTCATAAGCTCTTCGGTGCGTGAACAATGCGTGTTTCAAAAGATTCATACAAAAAACATTGATATAAAACCCTAGATATACATTCTGGATCAAACCCAAGGTTTTACATTATTATTCTCATGGGAATGCTGCTGATGTCATGGGGCTGGCTGACTTCGGATATTATTAAGTGATCACTATACATTTACTTTATGAAGATCACTGACTCAGGAACTCTGGTTTCGACAAGTGCGTTAAGTATCAAGTCAGAAGAGTGGGTAAGAAAGTTTGTTTTTCGTATGTAGGAAATTTGTTTTTAATCTTCTTTTTCTTTACACTGGTCAAGAAAATGGTCTCTTGTTCTTAATATTTATTAAAAACTTTATCCATGATTTCAACTGCGTGATTAGGTTTATAAATTTCCCTCGGAAACTCTCTGTTTTTCTGGGATAAAAGGTAGCCTATATCACTTTTTTAGTCTTCAATTACTATACCTACTTACTTATGCAAAAATCACGCCAATTTGTTGCTCTGTGATTGAAGGATAAATCAACAAACAATTGCCCTGAACCATTTGTAGTATTAGTAGGAATAGTAATAGTTATTACAAATAGTAGTGATACACACATAATCAGTTTTATTGAAGAGGAAGTAATAAATTTCACCTGCATATATTTACTAGACCATATTTAAAATGGCTGAGCGCAAACCAAAATTACAAATTGTACCACGTAGTTTTCTAATAGCAAAGCGGAATTAAATTCCAACTCAACTCGTTTAGGAGTCTCGTAAAAGCAGCCAATATTATTACAGTAATGAGATAAAGTAAGGTTTAGTGGCCGTAATTTATTCAGAATAGGGAACCGAGTAATTGCTATTCGACAAATTGCTAGCAATAAAAAAAAATTGATAAAGCAAACATATGATTAATTTCACTGGACGTTATATATTTAAACTGTTGGAGATTTGATGGGAGTACAATAAAGCAGAGGCAGCGGCCGATGACGAGCCAATCCATCAAACGTCTTAGCATGTACCTACTATGTGAACAGTTAACCTGTCTCTCAATCCAATCAGCGTTTTTGCCCGATGTCAACGCCCGCTCAATTACTAGATGAGTAAAGAATCGAATAGTTTTACACAATAGATGCAAATGAAAAGAATATTAATCCGTAACAGGGTAATATATTGCAGGACATAATTTGAAGAATATTGATGGTTCTTGGGGTGCAAGGTGCTAGAGTGGCAATTTCACAACGGAATTCGCAGTAGGCAAACTGCCCGTTAGGTGAACCGATAACATCAGATGAGTCGCAGGGAGCCACTACAGGTGGCGTAAGACTGTCCTGTAAAAGTCCACGCAAGAGATTTTTGTCCAGCTGTGGACGTCTATCGGATGATAAAGAAGAAGATTCAGTTTCAATAAACTTCTTGTTTATGGATCTATTTGTTCTCCATCTAAACTAGGGCTTCCTTTATACGTAGGGCCGATTAACTCTTTAGCAGATCACACCAGCAATCTGAACTGATTCATACTAGAAACAGCAGGTTGCCCAAGACTGAAATCTTCAGGTTGCGCGGAGAGATTAAACATATTATATACTTTATACGATATTCAGGAAAGCATTCAGAAACTGACTGAACAGAAAATAGATTTTGTTTTTTTAGCGAGCAGAGCAGGCGGGTCACCTGATGTTAAGTGATTACATATTTTGTAGCACCTGAGGCACCACCAATGCGTTGCTGGCTTTTTAGGAATTTGTTGGTCCGCCCTTTGAATAACCCCATGTTGTAATTTAGTAGGAACACCGTCGCATGTAGTTAGTTCCACAGTTTCAAAGTACGGGGAAGTACGAGTTTTTAAACTTTTTTCTTGTTGTAAAAGGGTTAACAGTTGAACGGCGTGAAAGCGACAAACAAGATTTCTTCAAATTCCGCACAAAGCCGAGCGAGTCAGTGCCGTACGTTTTACGCTAACAATACCGTAAATCTCCGCGCAGCCTTGTTGGCGTGCATGCCTCGTTAGCACGCGGCGGCAAATCGCGACAAGGATATTACACCGACGATTCTTTCCACTTTAAGAGTGCTCTACAGTTACCTTAACTCATGCGTTGGATGGTCCCAAGCACTTTTCATCATCATCGTAATCCAAAATGTATCCACTGTTGGATATAAGCCTCTTTAAATCAGGCATCTTCAAGGCACGTTTGGACCACGTTATTTCATTCCATCGTTACCGGAGACACACAAGAGCAAGATGCACATTGTTTCTACAATACAAATCAACGTAATGTACGTTTATTTAAATTTATGAAAACTTAATGAATATTTTTAAACACACACATCTGAAAGTATTATCTATGTTTGTTTTGCTAATTTAATTTATCCATCCTTCCATAGATCCAAACTTTCTCATTTATAATATTAATAGGATTAGTAGGAGCAGATGTTCATGGGCGGCGGTAATCACTTAACATCAAGTGACCCGCCTGCTCGTTTGCTCGCTAAAAATATATATAAAAAGTATATATCCGAAGTTGGGATACTCACTAGGTACGTCATGCTCCTTCCTTATTAAAAATTAGACTTATCTTGTATCATTTGCATAAAGAAACGCGACTAGCGTAAGCTTAAGTACCGTTCAAGTACTAACCTACCTACAGAGTTTAAGTCATATCGATTTGCATTTCCAAGAACACCGGTCACAGATGATTTGCGATTATTTAAACAACCGAAGCGTCATACCATGACCATAATTTTATTATTGTCCCGATGATAATCAGATGCCGATAACATAACGAGTGTACCTTGTACCTACTTGTACTTGAAAAGTCCCACGACGAATCGAATTAGAAAGCCAAATTGTTGTACCGTTAAAACGCGTCCGGCCAAATTCAATAGAGACAGTATAAAACATGTTCAACACATAAATTAGACTCGTTAGCCGTAATTGCGTGTTACGAAAAACAATAAGTTATTTACTTATCTTTTAATTCTAAAGCTAAACCTGCTTTAGAAAATACAAAGAACGGTAAAAATAGAATTGAAATATCTTAAGAAATGAGATTTCTGTCTTGCAAGAAAGGGACGAGATATTATAAGATTATTAACGACCAATTTCATAGTCATTCAATACAAACATCAGCTAAACATGAAGAGGACAGAGAAAAAATTTAAAAGCATATAAATTACTCTGCGGTTTATGAATCAATTTTGGCTATTTTTTCCACCATTGCATTGTGTTAAAACATTTTATAAAGTGATGATGAATATATTATATTTATTTATCTGTTGGGAGGCTTTGGCCGGCTAGTTACCACCTTACCTTAAAATAAAAGATGCGGTAGGTACCTACCTACCTACGCGATGCAAACGAGTTCAGTAAGATTGGTGAAATTCCGGCACAAGTCACCGTGCACATTTAAATTGGTGTTATTTTCTTGTTTTGCGCCTTTAATTGTAAATACCCGAATTATTGTAAAGCCTGTGGAGTTTCTGATTACCTACTTTCATTTAATTAATTCCTTTTTTTTAGGTTCATTATATGAAAACATTATCTAAATATATAAAAGGCAAAGGTGACTGAATGACTGACTGACTGACTGACTGACTGACTGACTGACTGACTGACTGACTGACTGACTGACTGATCTATCAACGCACAGCTCTAACCACTTGACCGATCGAGCTGAAATTTGGTATACAGGTAGCTGTTAGGGCGTAGGCATCCGCTAAGAAAGGATTTTGGAAAATTTCAACCCCAAGAGGGTTAAATAGGGGGTTAAAAAATCGAACCTAACGTGAGCGAAGCCGCGGGTTAAAGCTAGTTAGTAATATAATGCAGCTTCTTTATGGCACTATAATTCCTTCTATCATAGAGTAAACGACAATAATTATAAACACTACACTTATGGCAACATCAAAGAAGATATTAAGCGGTATTATTGCAGTATCACTGATTAGGTATACCAACATTTACGCACATTTAATTGAAACCTCAAATAAGTATGTATTTGTAATCTAAAAACCTCAATAAAACTTTTCTCTTTTATCATATCAATAAAATACTTATTGGCGGACTGAACAATCGCAACAATATATTTAAAGAGCTCTTTATTGTCTTTATACAATAATGGATATTCACAATATAGTATACGAGTATTATTAAGAATCAAACGAACTTACCTTGTGATGTTTGATTCCAATTATGTGAGTGTTGCGACCGAAGACAATTACTAATATATTACTTGCAGCAGTCCATGAAATGGTGCTATCTCTGTCACACATTCAAAGCTATTGTATCCTGAAAATTTGCTGTCTCGCTCATCCCACCGAGCATTGGCCACCCCGCGCCTGCGGCGCCATCTTATTTTCATTGTTTCAGAGTGTTATAATTTTTGTGTTATGTTATAGGCTATATGTAGGTACATATAGGTTTATTTTATTTTATTTATTTATTTCTTTTTTGGGTTGGGCGGGTCGGGGTGCCGTAATTGTCTTCGGTCGCAACACTCACATAATTGGAATCAAACATCACAAGGTAAGTTCGTTTGATTCTTAATTATATTTCGTGTTGCGACCGAAGACAATTACTAATATATTACTTGCAGATGTTTAGAGCATCGCAATATTAAGATGTAAGAAAAAATAAAATAAAATACCAAAGCTAGGTAATTAATCAATGAAATGTTAATTGATTTATTATCAAACAATTGGTTACAGTGTACAATACTCGTATTGGTTTAAGGATAAATTAACATTTATCGTCTTTTTTAACATGACTTGTTAATAAAATAAATGAAATAACCTTATTTACCGATTATTATAAGTATGGATGATTTACTGTGTGCTAAATATGGCATTAACAAAATCATTGTTATTTGATTCTACAATTTCTCTGCAATAGTACTTAAGAAATACATTGGAGCGATCGCTCCAGCCTGCCGCCTTGCGCACCGACTCCAGATTGACCCCGGCACGATGTGCGGCCGATGTGGACGCGGCGCGGGTGCTGTGCGCCCCGAAACAACTTATATCTATGCCACTGGCTTGTAACACCTTTTTTACCCAGTGCGCTAATGTCTGAGACCCAACTTTTTTATGAGGTCTTCGTATTCCGATAAAAAGATATCCTTCAGTGTGGTCTCGCCGCAACGCTTTTGTTCTTTCTATATAGGTTTGAACGGCCAACGCCGGACAAATACTAGGAGTTTCACGAATAAATGGTAATCTAATGAGCGGTTGGCAAGCTCCAGGCTTCGATGTCTTAATTAAATCAGTAATCTTAATTACAATTAAATCGTTTTGTATGGACACATTTTCTAATTTAATTAGGCTAAGGGTCTGCATCCTTTGAGCAGAAGCGATAGCTAAAAGAGTACAAACTTTATAGGACAAATCAACTAATGACGTATTTTCATAGGGATACAATTTGGAGAGATGGTTCAACACTACATTTGTATCCCACGTCGATTTGTATTTAGGGTTCGGAGGTCTAAGTCGGTAAGCGCCCTTAAGAAAACGATTTACACAATCATGTAACGTAATACTCTTGTCTAAAATAATCGATAAAGCTGATCTGTGTGTATTAAGACTACTGTAGCTAGCGCCTTCGTTAAATTTTATTGTTAGAAAAGATAATACTTTTTCAATATTAGGTTTATAAACATCAATATTACTATTTTTGCAAAAAAGCCACCAAGATTTAATTGAACTGCTATACTGACTTAATGTGTTAGATGCCATGGAACCCATTACTATATCCATAGACTCCTGTGGTACTCCACGCTTGATTAATGATTCCCGGATAACTTGGCTGCCACCAGGATAAGGCTCACATGAAGTGGATGGCAGGTTCTGAAAGGCGAATGCAACATGTATTTGTCAGGACCAAAAAATATCTTTTCAGATATAACTAGTCTGGACCACAATGGGTACCATGGCTGTGATGGCCAGTAGGGGAGAAGTGGCATGAAAGAGCCAGGTTTTGAAAGAGCCACTTGCAATATTTTAGTAGTTAATGAACGAATTTGGTTGGTAATTTTATTTTTAAGTGGCAATAGTGATTGCCCGTCACCCACAAACATTTGACAGTCCACCGAAAACAACGTACACCGGCACATGGAATCAAAGTTTTTGGCAGTAAAAAGTAAGTATTTTGTTTCATTTAACTTGTTTTTTGGTATTTTATTGTAAACAAATATAGGCAAATGGATTTTAGATTGAGTTTGTGCATATATTTGGCCATTCAACTGTGTAAAAACTGAGTTGAAAAAGTTTTCATATTGTTGTTATTTTAAAGTTTATATTTTTTTAAAGAATAAGTCATGAAAGAGCTGGGTGAATGGGCCTTAAAAGAGCTGGCTCTTTCATAGCCGACTCTTTCATAACCCTGCATTTGAATTTTGATTATAAAATAAAATAATAATAAATATCTATAAATATGCATTTTTTTCATATATTATTAAATTATTTGCTCCAGATATTGCATTATGGAAAAGCCAAATCCATAAAAATTAAAAAGACCCAAAAAATCTATTTTTCAAGTTAGGCAACTTGTAAAGGAAGTATATCTGTCATAGGGAATTTACCCCTTAAATTCTAATAAATTTAATGAAGACGAATTTTATCTTCATACTAGACAATGCCCGCGACTTCGTCCGCGCGGATCAAGGTTTTTCAATTCCCGTGGGAACTCTGTAATTTTCCGGGTTAAAATGTAGCCTATGTTTTAATCCTGGGTATGGGCTATCTCCATTCCAAATTTCAGCCAAATCGGTTCATTCGTTGTGGCGTGAAGGAGTAACAAACATACACACACACACATACAAACTTTCGCCTTTATAATATTAGTGTGATGTGATGCCATCTGTCACAGTCTAACGAAGATAATGAAATGAACTTGGATAAGGAAAATATTGAAATTAACTTAAGATCAACACCTCCGCCTACTACAAAACCATTTGAAGCTCACGAAGAAAATGAGGTTGTAACAGACCAGATTATCAGACCATCTCCCCATTTAACCTCTACCCCGACGGTTGCGATTCCGAGTACTTATTCTTTCTTTGTTTAATTTTAAAGATTTTTATTAATCACACTTCTCGTCACACTAATATTATAAAGGTGAAAGTTTGTGTGTGTGTGTGTGTGTGTGTGTGTGTGTGTGTGTGTGTGTGTGTGTGTGTGTGTGTGTGTGTTTTTTTGTTCACGCAAAAATACTAGATATATATATAGAGGCAAATTATACACTGGATTAATAATTGGGCTACTTTTTATCCCAGAAAATTAAAGAGTTTCCTCGGGAATCAAAAAACCTTAATCCACGCGAACTAAGTCGTAGGCATCATCCACAAAAAAATAATCTAATCTGATTAATATGTTAAGATTAACGCGTTTGTTAAAATTACTTAAAATTAATGACAGAATTAAAAATTGCTTAAAAATATCATTAATTTTTAAAAAGGATTTGAAGGAATCGCCTTTTTGATTTTTTTTTAATAGTGCAATTATTATTATTTTATATAATTTTCACAATTACACTTTATAATACAGACTGGCTCTTTCATAAATGTTAGTAGCTCTTTCAATACCGAAATGTTATGAAAAAGCCGAAAGACACATTTTTTTTAAATGAATATTTCGTTGATTTTTTCATAGTGTTTAAGATTTTTTCGCATGAAATTAGCTAGTTTAATAAATGAATAATAATTTAAGAGAAAAAAATCATCATTTCTTTCATTAAAAGTGTATTTTTTTGAGTCGTTTAGTAAACTGGCTCTTTCATGCCACTTCTCCCCTACGGTATCACTAGAATACCTTTGGCTCTGTCGGTAACAATTTTTTCTAGTACTCTAGTTACTAGGCTGAACGGAGGGAAGGCGTAGAATTGAATATGTTGCCAACTAAACGTGAATGCATCGACTACTTCAGAATACGGATCTAGTTTCCAAGATGCATACCTATTACACTTGTAATTTTGAGCACTTGCAAAGAGGTCAAATTCGGGCCTACCGAGTGCGTTAACAATTTGTGTGAACACATGATCCGAAATTTCCCACTCCGTGTCTACATTAACTACTCGGGACTCTCGATCCGCTATAGCATTATCGCAAGATTTTATATAAGATGCAAAAACATGGATGTTTCTGGACTCACACCACTGCCAAATATTTCTTGCAATTTTATTTAAATGAGGATGTTGCACGCCACCCATTCTGTTTATATAACATATTGCAGTAGTGTTGTCAATTCTTAATAAAATATCGCAATCTCTTAAGTCCGTTGTAAATATCTTTAACCCATAAAACGCAGCCGTAAGCTCCAGCGTGTTTATATGTAGGCTTATCTCGGTGTCTGTCCAGTTACCGTTGGCACTTTGACCATCGCATGTCACGCCCCAGCCCGTCATTGATGCGTCGCTAAAAATTTCTAACGAACAATTATTATTTTTACGTATTGGAGAAGATGACGTAATTAAGTTATCTCTCCACCATAAGAAGTCTTGATTTAGATGTTTTTCTAGTTTCATTTGTTTGTTGTAATTTTGCGAATAATTCAATGCCAGGAACTTTTCCCGTTCGAATAATTTAGTGTACATCCAGCCGTAACTGACGGCAGGACATGCAGAGGTCAGAAGCCCTATAAATTCGGCAAAGTATCGAATTGTACATTTGTTCATGCGCATGAGTTTTATAGTTCGATTCCTAATACGTTGCTTCTTTTCGTCCGGTAATGTGATAGTCATATCCCTAGTGTTAAAGACAAAACCTAAAAATTTGCAATTCGTGTTTGGTACCATAACACTTTTCTTGTGATTAATAACGAACCCTAACGACTCTAAAACGTGTTTTGTAGTATTGACATTAATTAAACATTCGTCATATGATTTACCGATACATAAAAAATCATCTAGGTAATTTACTGATAGTAAACCTGATGTACGTAGATATTCCAAGATAGGTTTTAGCAATTTAGTATAAACAAACGGTGCAGTGCATATTCCAAACGGAAGTACGTTAAATTCATACAAATGAGACTTCCACTTAAATCGTAATCGTTTGCGATCATCTGTATCTACGGAAATTAGAAAATATGCGTCTTGTAAATCTATTGTAGACATAAAGTAATTTTCATTTAATAACTTTAGCGCAGTGCGGTAGTCCTCCATCTTGAAATGATAAACATTTATGAATTTGTTTAATTCTTTTAAATTTAAAATAAAACGATGGCTTCCGTTTGGTTTAGCAACTGTAAAAATAGGTGAAAGGAATTGTCCTTCACATGGGGCACAAGATGATATGAAATTAAAACGTAGTAAGTCCACAATACATTCATCAATAATTTCAACTTGAGACTGACTGTTACAAGCGTTATTTTGAGGTTCAATAGTCTGTACAGGTTCATATTTAAAAGGTATTTTATACCCTTGAACCCAATTTAAAATAGTTTGATCGTTAGTGAATTCACACCATCGGTCGTAAAAGTAAGATAATCGACCCGCTATAGGTACCTGTGGTTCCACAACTAGCGCCTCTTCGCGTGGTGGCGCGAGTGTCCGGTCGGGCGACGGCCTCGCGGTGCTTCCTGGCGCCGGTCCCGCGGCGGCCGCCGGGGTGCTGGGGGCAGCCGCGGCTCGGCCGCTGCTGCTACTCGCGGCGGCGCCCCCCGGTAGTTTAAAGTACCCCGCTGCGGTTGTGCCGCACTCGCTACTGCCGTTGCTCTGTACAGAGGCCGCTGAGCTATTGACTTCATTTCCGAACCGGTCTTAATTATTGCTTTTGAGGACTTTATATGGTCCGCTAGGGCAGAGCCGAAAAGATGTTCGTCAATTCTTGTATTCTTGACTGTGTCTCTAATGTCTTTATTTAGAGTATTTAGGGCCGCAAACCGCCGTGACTGGGACTCTCTATAATGGCTGTCGCATATAAGTCTGCCCGCGTCACTTAGCGTTTTAATTATGTCTTGAGGGACAGTTTTCGAAGCCAGTGCCCAATTAAGAACTTGTCCTATTGCGGCAAGACTACTGGAGAGTTGGTTTTGCTTGCTTTGGCTGTATAAATCCTTTTTTACATTAACCTCCAAAAGAGCTGCCTTAATTTCTAAATTTAATATTGGAACCCTCATATTTGGACAGTTTTCGGGCGGTAAGTAATGCTTGACTAGCTCCAATTGGGTATCTTTAGACAACCCATTTGTTAAAATATGTGTCCATCTTGATGCAATGTCTTTATGCAATTTTTCCCCGAATTTCTTTTGACTTGTAGGATCCTCGCCAAGTAGATCTAAAATTTCGGGTTCCAATGATGGGTTTTCATCATCAGGGGATTTCTCAGGAACATTTTTTGAATCTGCACCTAGTGATGTGCACTCTGCTGACGGCGCGGCCGACGCGTGCCTCGTGGGGCTCTCGGGAGGCACGGGAGGAGCAGCAGGGACGGCCGACGTGGAGGGCTCGGGCTGCAGGTCGGTCAGTTCGAGCAACTCATTTTGAACCTCATCGGGATTCTCATTTAATGTATAAGAACTATGCTCGCCTATAAATAATTATACTTTATCACACATAGTAAAATATATTGAACTCTAAACATTCAATGTTTTATACATAGTAGGTAGGTAGAAGTTTTTTTTTTTTTTTTTTTGTTTCCTCAACACGACTAGCGCGGAGTTAATATCTGTGTCTAGCACAGTAATAACACATTAACATGTAATAACATTTATCCTCTACACGTTTTACGTGGAGCTTTAGTATTGAAATGGTAAGACATTATTATATTATTATTATCCTCTACACGACTCGCGTGGAGTAGTGGGCCTCAACACTATTAAAGTGGAGCGATTGTAACTTATATCCTCTACACGATATACGTGGAGTTGTGGAGTTGGTATGTAGGTGCATATTTTTAAAATAAGATTTACAAACTAACCTTCATAATCGAAGTGATCGCTTTCTGAATCTACTGATGACGCCGACGTATATCGTCGCCGATTCCTTTTGGAAGCGATCTTCCTGATTTTCCTCAGTATATCATCGTAATCGTAATCACGTCGCTTTCGTTTCCCCATAATCACTTTAGATAACACAGTTAGATAATCTTTTTAATTGCTGAAAAATATTATCGTGTGACTTCGATAACACAAAAACATGTAATGAAAATAAGATGGCGCCGCAGGCGCGGGGTGGCCAATGCTCGGTGGGATGAGCGAGACAGCAAATTTTCAGGATACAATAGCTTTGAATGTGTGACAGAGATAGCACCATTTCATGGACTGCTGCAAGTAATATATTAGTAATTGTCTTCGGTCGCAACACGAAATATAATTGCGTACCGAACTGGCGAGCAGAAGAATTAAAAACTTCACCAAATATAGTTTACGAAATACGATGCAACCACTTACTTTGTAAGTGCCTTTCGACCGCGAAATACATTTTGAATTTATTTCTTCGGACCGGAATAAAGAAGTACCAGTACTTACCAGAAACAGTGGTGCGATTCTCTAAAAATGATTGCTACAGTGTTACGTTTGCAATTGCCTCTGATTGGCCGATATTCACTCGCTATTGGCTAAAATGCATTGCAGCAGAAAGAATGCAATAACTTCAGCCAATTCAGGTTTTGTGATTCTCAATTAAGGTTTTGTGATTCCCGCGGGAACTCTTTAATTTTCCGGGATAAAATGTAGTCTATGTTAAAACATTAAAATCTTGGATGTGAGCTGCCTCCATTCCAAATTTCAGCCAAATTGGTTAATTCGTTTTGGCGTGAAGGAGTAACAAACATACACACACACACACACACACACACACACACATACAAACTTTCGGCTTTATAATATTACTATAGTGTGATTTACACTTTTATGTTCACAAAGGTTTGTCCTTTTTCTATAGTCTCTGGCTTTAAGATATAAAATGATGACTATTGCCTACCTCTGCTATAAACGTTCGCTTAAACGTTATCGTCATTTAAATTAAACAGTTCTCTCTTGATTTACTGCAGCGCACTGACAAATGGCTGAAGATTTTGTCTCTGCCGCACTTTACAACGGGACTGGAGTTAGCTTAATTATTAGATAAATCATACTATCGCGACAGTAGCCAAGTAAGACTTGGCAGATTAAACAGATGGCAAGTCGATCACGGGGCATCTTCTCCATAATTCATCTGGTTGTACCGGAATATAACAATATAAATTATAGGATAGCTTTATTTAGTTACGCTGGTTACGCATACCAATTTAGTTACGAAAATATCCAATTGTAATTTAACGGGTAATGTTTTATTTTGAAAAATAAATTATCCCACCAATATTGTAAATGCGAGTGTATTTTGACCAGCGAAACCAAAAATTAATAGTTTCTCCTTCATTTATGCACCAAATAAAGCAAACAAAACAAAGGATCCACGTGATATACATGGCCTTAAAAGAGAGGGCGCAGGGAGTTAGTTATATGGGCTATTTTTAAAAACTCAATTATACGAAGACATGGGCAAAGGCGAGTAAGAAATAATAAAATGTATCTTCTTCATATTAATCAGTGTTTTCTTCTTTCTATGTCACCCAATTAAAGATTCCTAAACAACGGTTGGACGACAAAGAATTTACATTTCAATTTATTTTGTTAATTAATATTCGTTTCTTTTTCTGTCGTTGTCAGTGTTAGAAATTCTTGTAGTTTTGATAACGGTGTCTGCCTCTATAAATTTTAATAGCTATAAATAATAATAACTAGGATCAATGAACAGCCCAGTTCAAATTTCCCAGGTCCCCGATCCGTCAAATTACAAGCTTTGAACACAATGCTATAAAAAAGAAAAGAAAAAAAGAACACATGTTCGCGCAGTCGGTTATCAAACAAAACAAAAACAAAGCGCGACGTGCCTACAATTAAGGCTATGTTCAGATGGCTGAATTGCGACGCGCGTTTTCAAATCGCGCGCTTAGACATCCTAATATATACCTAGCAACCGTTCACATGCGCGCGCGTTAACGCGCGTCAGCGAGCGTCAACGCGGCGCTCAGAGAAAAAGTTTCTAGACGCAGACAATCGCGCGTTGACTCGCGCTTTGATATTAATGTAATGTCCGTTTGCTGTTCAGTTGAGCGCGCGCTTTCATCGCGATCGCATGTAATTTTAAGGTGAAATACAATATCTGATGGCGTTCGGAGCTGCTGTAATGTCCTCTTGGATGAGTTGAAGCAAATTGTCGAATGACTTTGTAGACATTCTAAAGTAATTAAAGAATTTAGATTCATGGTCTCTTGGATTCGGATATAGTGTCGCAAACAAACTGGGTCTATTTTTCAAAATTGGATGAACCCAATGTGTACGTTTTCTTTTTCTATATTTTTCTTTATAATATAACCACAAAATAATAGCCTCTTCCACGTCCATTTTCTACGTTCTACCGAACTAGACTGACGAGTACTCTCGCAACGCGAATTAGCGCTCATCATCTGAACTCTCTTCAAATTTGATCGCGCGTTGACGCGCGTTAACGCGCGTTACATGTGAACATAGCCTAAACAGTCAGAACCGTGCACAAAGAAAACGAGTATGACAGCTAATTGTAGAGTCTTATATGGCGGCGAGATTACTCCAAGTGTCAGTCGGGCCCAGATATGGGGGTGAACGAAAATGGGAACCTTGACTAATTCGCTCCGGATGAAATGGGTCAAAGTTTTGCAGAGAGCTTATGTAACTATCGCTTATGTACCTACCTACTATAGGCGTATGCGTATCATCCATAGGATGCCTTGCCTCATCACTTACAATACGCTTTTCAGATAAAAATTAATAATAGTAGAATCTATAAATCAGAAAAATGAAGTACGTATGTACTACATGTACCTACTAGCATTCCTTACTACCGTAGTAAGAAATGCTAACTTTATGGTATTACATATTTTATTTTTAATCTTTTTCATGACGTCGATGTACATGACCCCTAACTTCTATTCATGTTGTATCAATTTTTTGCCCTGACACCTTCTACTGTCTAGAGTCACTATTAGATCTTTTATTGTTTATTTAGAGATATCCATTAGTTGAGAGAGTTGTACATTATTTTGTCTAATGAATGGAATTAGAGACGATATACCTAGTGTGGCATTGAATACTGTATCGACACAAAGGATATGTTGGATTCTAAGTTACAATACAAGATATCTCCATAAAATTCTTCAAAGCCTTTTTTCCTGCACCTGAGAGGACCTTCCAGCTAACAAGCCAAATGTATGACGAGATACGTATTTTGTTGTTGATTATGACAAGAGAGCGGCTTTAAGAGAGAAGATCAAAATGTAGCGAGTTTGTTACCACATCAAAAAATACTTCGTTCTCTTGACTTCCATGTCAGTTACGTAACAACATAAAATTGTGCAGAGTGAAGTGGAACTACTCTTGAAGTAACCAAAAAATTTTTACACAGTGTGTAACTTGTACTCGTTTAAAATTCGCCATCACATATTTGGTAACAGATAAGAAACTGCATTCACGTTCAAGTAAGTAAATGTGACTTTTAAAAAAAGTCAACCGTGAAGATTTTAGCGATTACAGAAGATTATTTCCCAGTACCGAATAAATATAATTTGCTTTTATAATTGCGCTTAATTTATGTAAATGTTTGTCGTCCATAATTTCATTAAGTACTTTCATAATTTAAATTATGCTAATTGAAGGTACAACATACATGTTTGCTGTTGTTTTATCAGCGCTCGTATGATCCACGATCGTATGAAATAACAATGTAGGTATTAACAATCTTCTGAATATATAAAAGGAAAAGATGACTGACTGACTGACTGATCAACGCACACCTCAAATCATTGGAACGATCGAGCTGAAAATTCAACCCCTAAGGGAGTTAAATATGGGTCTGAAAAATCGAACTTTACGTGAATGAGGCCGCAAGCAAAAGCAAGTTTTAAAAATCTTGTCTCTGGCATAAGCGTTAATCTATGGATTCCTGTCTAAATCTGAACATGTCATATCAAATGTTTGGACCTTCTGGTTAACTTGAATTCTTGATTCTAAATTAGTTTGTATTTCTATTATATGTTCAGATTTGAGCCAAGAATTTAATGAAGGTAACTACGTAACTTCAAAATCTGCAGAATTCAGATATTGTACTCGCACAGCAGATTGCTCTCAGTAAATCTGTTTAGAGCAGCATAGTTTCGAAGTAATACAAGCTTTCTGAAGTGTCAGACTCGTTCCCTTCGTAATTTGGCGAGATGCCAGCGAGAGACACCTGCGTCCTGCGCTATTCTCATTTCATAGGGGATGAATAAATGTACGCTGTTTTAAATGCCATTAAAAACAAACAGTTTCAAATTGAACATAAAAATGATTGTAACAAGTGAACTTGCATATTCATAACTTATTCATTCCAAAAAGAATAAATAAATAGAAAAGAATCAAAGCCAGAAAAAAAGAAGCGTAACATGCAAAAAAGTAGGTAATGTGATAGATATTGGACCGATGATTTCAGACATCAAGAAGCAGAAAGATACAGGCGACATAAGACCAAGTCATGTGAAAGTCTAGACAAGAGACCTAGGTATATTCAGCAGTAGACTTCTTCCTCTTTTTTAACCGACTTCCAAAAAGGAGGAGGTTATTATCGGTTGATAAAGAACATGCAAATAAAATCAAATGGCAAGAATGTTTAATTGATCATAATAAAATATGATCATAAATTTTTACGAGACATTTCACCATTTCACATGATTAATCTTCATGAGGTGAGTGGTGACAGAAAGACTGGTTCAGTTTTTGTGAAAAGGGTAGTGCGGCCAGTAATCTTGGCACCATTCTACGCAGGCATGATTTGTATAGTAATTTTATTATATTAGCTATAAGTTTTTTGTAACATTACTACAGAAATATAAATAATAAACGACAATATTATGCTATAATGTCAAGTTGTGTTACAGAAAATGTTTATTGTAACTCTGTAAGAAATCCGATAAATAAATTCTGGATCTAATAAAGCACACATTTTTCACATTTTAAAGGAAGTCTCAACGTGAAACTAACGGCAAAAAGTAACCATTGAAGGGGAATCAGAGAGGAAATTAAATAATGGAACATCTGCGATGACTGCTCTATTCCCAAACACGAATTAGCTCCAAACAAATGGCGTCACAAAAACCTCGGGGCAAAATGTGAGAGAGTTCGGAAATTTAAAAAAAAATCTCACTCATCCGGGACATCGGATATTAAAAGCTATATATTACAGGTACGACCGCAACTGTTTCCATTATCGAACACGATACTCCACGTCAAACTATCACGTGTGAAGCATTAATTAACTCATACCATTTATCAAGGATATTGGGTTTAGTAATCACTGCGGTATTCAAATTGAAAATCAAAAATTATTTTAGGACTCAAAGAATGGATTGATTAACGATGCTATGTCACCCCTCGTCAAGTCACAATACACGAGTCATGCGATATAATAGCAATATTGTATAGCTTTGGCGTGAACTAAATTACCTTCCGCGACGTAATTAACCGTTATTGCATAATAACTACAGCCAAGCTATGGCGTAATTGAACATTAAGATAAACATAAGCCATGTCTGGGATTGCGCCTGCACTGATAGAAATCAACCTGCAAAGTAACGGCTGCATATAAATATTGTTGTTAACAATGTTGAATGAGTTAGTGCTTTGAGCGTGACTAGTTACCAGTGTTACCACCCTACCGTCAAAGAGGTGCCGCGAAGCGATTTAGCGTTTCGATAGTAAGGCTTGTAGAAATCTTTAGAGGTATGCGTTTAACAAATACGACCACAATTCTTACAAGTTAGCCCGTATCTATCTTAGACTGTATCAACACTTACTATCAGGTAAGATAGCAGATATGTGCTATCTAGTCAACTACAATTTTTTTTAGTAGCCTAAACCACTGTGCTAATCAAAGCTGTTCGTAGATATATAGAAAGATCGTAATTTAACGTCTCATCTAATTTTAAATATCACGACACATATGACGTCAGATATTATTATAATTTTTAAAATCTGTTGTTTTGTTTTTTTTTAAATTTAATCAATGAAATTCTTTTGACGTTTGAAATATTGTATTTTTTTATTCATTATTTGGAATTCAAAAAAGATGTTCATTATTTAAACGCATTATACATAAACAAGCAACAGTGTCGATTCAGTATAACGGAAACGTTCGCTCCGACTAACATATTGAAGCGCAGGATATGGTAATGGTCCTAGAGAAATGGGAGGCGGATCGGTCGACTATTTTAGTACAAGCGTAAGGGCGATTTATTTTCAGCCCTATTTCCTTCCAGACGGAGGGACATTACGTCTAAACAGAGGATTAATTATGTTCCGATGTGTGTATGTTCAAGTTTTTGCCGTATGAAATGTATTAGACCTTAGTGAACATTAGACGTGGGAAGTGTTTACTTCATAAACTCTGTGAAATCTTTGTCATGACTACTAAGTACATCGGCGATTTCCTGCGAATCACTGAGGTCAACATAAGATCGAGTTTTTTGGTGATTATTGAAAGGAACCTATGTCTAACCGTGGAGGTTTATCAATAAACGATGAAGATACGTAATATAGAAAGCAGTGACCCCTGTAGCAAAAAGTATATAAAATCAAAACAATGACAATATTATAAAAAAAAAATAACGTGCAAAGCTGAACAAAACAAGTGACTATGCGATGGCGTTAACGTTAATTGTGATAATGATTAAAACAATGCCTACTGACCATTAGTTTCGTCATCGACTTAAATATAAATTGTAATATCAAGGCCTCCAAGAAAAAACTAATTTATCAGCAAAATAATCACATGATATGCTTATTCTACGTAATATTGGTGATGTAATTTAAAATCTTCTTAATTGATCTTAAAATTGCCTCTTTGGTCCAGTATATAGCATGCTCGACTTTAGGTTTTCTGTCAAGAAATTTTCCGTACTAACTTGGAGTTTGGAAGTCGGCGGTTTGCCACGGTACCGTGAACACATGAAGCCGTTGGTCTTGATCTCTCTCCGGTCGTGTCGAATTTCCACCCTACTGGACTAGTGCGGGGATAGAGATGGTGTACCTGTGCGTAAACTCTTATGCACTATAAAGTCTCCCCCGCAGCTGGCTAATCTCTGAGGAGATTGACCGGATTCGGTATGATATTGTTCTTAAAAACAAAAATTGCAACGCGAAAACAATCTGTGCCTCAATCTAAATTAATTTACGAAGGAAATAAGATATTAGAATTACAACGAGATTAATTATTATTGTGTAAGACACGGGCGGTATCCCGCATTTCCTGCAAGGGTCTTGATCGCAGAGGAATGATTTAATAAATTCATTACAAGCTCTCTACCAATTAACATATTGTGATACTATTGTATTTCTCGACAGGGCTGTAATAATAAATTCTTCTTCTTCATCAACCGATAGATGTTCCACAACTGGACATAAGTCTCATGCATGGACTTTCTTTGGCCTCGATCTTGTGCTGGTGGAGCGGCTACATTCGACTCCTCTGATGTCATCAGTCCACTTAGTAGGGGTCTGCCACCTCTGCTGTTTTGACATTGCTACTACCGTCGTTTGTCATGGCTTAAATTCAATCCAGTCAAGAAAACATCATCATCTTCAAAACGAAAAGCTTCAATTTTCCTAACTTTTTCATTAAAATGATTTATTTCCTTCCTCTACCTTTTAGATTTAATATTATTCTATGTAATCTGACATAAATAGATAACGGAATGTAAGTTCATCCATTTTTGTTATTTTAAGAAAAAACTGAACAATTTAGTATCAAACTCACGATTACTAAAGTAAATGTATCAAAATACCGTCTCATATTTTAGTAATTTTATCGACTATGGACTTCATATATTATGACAATACTTAAAATTAACTTTCTCTGTTTCTATGATATGGCTTTTAACTTTAATAAGTTGTTGTAAATGTGAAAAATATTATATTAACTTATCAAATGCCCAATTTGAACCAAGTTTAAAATATTTCAGCCAAGACAATTCGTCCTGCATTTCAAAGTAATCATCGTTTTATGACCTTTTTTATAAATGTCTCATCAAATCTGATAGAGGTTCTTCAATTCGAGCTTCTTTATTAAGCATCAGCTGTTCATTGTTGAGGGTGGCTTTGGGAGGAATATTTTGTATCTGACAGTTATAAATCCAAGCAGCTGCCGGGCAGGTGGCGGGAACGTGCCTGTGTTTGTGATTGGGTTATTTTTTCACTGAATCCGGCGCGTAATGATGGGGTGGCGACTTGTAATTTAATTTTGAAATTACAATAAATAACCATGCTACAACATCGGCTGTTATTGTTATGTTAATTACATCCAAACTTTATATACGGAGATTTCAATGAATTTTAACCAATATGAGTTTAATTTTTTAATTAGTCTATTTTTATTATTATATTATTTATTTTCTATATATTTTTGTATCATGTTATCATTGTTTAGTTTTGGTAGGAGAATTTAAAAAATGTGACTTCCGTATGTTCGACGTAAACAAAATTTGACAGAAATTTAATGTAACAAACGTGTATAAAAATAAAATTGTAAGACTATAATGATGTAAAGTGCGATACAAGTTAACGTTCAAATATTAATTTGTATAATAACTTACTCTATAAATACCTTACAAATTAAATAAGTTCGGTTAAAATAACTGCTTGATATTAAGGCAACAGAATCCTCACTGTAATTTAACTTAATCGGGTAGACAAATCCAAAACCACATTAATATTCATAACTAAACATCTGAACAATTATTCAAACGGTGTTTAACATTGTGCCGATCTGTTTCCTTGGTTTGTTTGAGTTTTGTTAGTTTTGTTTAAGCTCGCAAATACAACGTGCTCAAACCGACTTACCGCCAATACAATTCTGAAATAAACGTATTGTGTTACAACGGCTGTACTTAGAACTTGGGCAAAGTAGTTACTGTGTTTACTAACGTTACCGTCGTTTGCCTTTTGTTACCACCAAAGTGTTCTAAGCTGTCTATATTACTTGTGTGTACACAAGCGATTGTTTTGAACTTAACCTATAAAAGTATACCTACCTACCAAGATATTGTTTTCCAAGTAAGTTCTACAATCTTCAGAGCTTATTGTATTTGTTGCTATTCGAATAAGGTTGGAAACTTTATGAAAACACGTACAGTCAATATTTATCAGAGAGAACGGCATTAATGTCAAGTATCCCACAGTTGTCAATACTTAGCCGTGGCGAGCGCAGGTTGCCATAAATGGCGACAAGCGCGCGATAGTAATCGAAGGAAAAACTCGGTCCTTCTAGCCGGACTTGACCTCATTTGAACTTAGACAGTAAATCTTGTAAGTTTTTTGTTGTTGACATTGATTAATGCAAACTGCAATGAAAAAAAAACCTAAAAAAAGCTCTATCGAATCCATTAAAGGTTTTAACGACATAATAATGAAGCTTAAATCTCAAACGCACGCGAGATAACTGTGATACTGAGATAATCTAACAGAGTGACCACGTGTTGTAAATTGAGCTTATTTTTGGTTATGAAAAATTTTTTTTGTAGATTTTAGAAAATTACGAAACTTTTGCTTAGGCAAGTTTTTTTTTGCTACAATTTTCAGATCCACAAAAAGTTTTGTTATGTTTATAAAAAGTTTACTTGTGACACTATTTTAGCTAGGCTCTGGTAGATTGCCATACTTTAGCTTAAGTAGGTAGACCGATTTTCCTTGTGGTAGATTTTAAATGATACGGTATAAGCTATGTGGTCACCCTGCAAACTTACTACAAAGGTTCGCATTTTGATGCAAAGATGTGCGAGCGCATCTGCCATCCCACGTGCTGCCTCCGCCCGTGCAGGTTTCTCTTTAAAAATCTTTTTTCTTATTTGCTTGACGAGCACATTTATCATTTCCAACCATCGATGTATATTCGATGTTCCCAACAGATGCGTTTATAATAACAGGGTTACGTAAGGTAATTCATCCTTTAATTAAATTTCCGCTTCCCCTTCCAATTACATTTCAGGAATCACGTTTGTTTTCTTTAGATTTATTTCAATCTAAAGACGGGATTATGTGGAAACATTTTGTTATACTCAATAGGCTTGCTTGGCCTGAATTTGATCCGAAACATGTGCGGGTACGAAGTGTTCTGTTTTTTGTCAGTCGACATCTGAGGTCTGCTATGCGACATGTGCGAAATATGTAGCTAACAGGATGAAGTATTTCATACGGATTCCTGCTAGTTTTTTGTCGTTATCTAAGTAAGACATCTACGAATTATATCTCTCTAGCATACTTTACCGCTTTACTTTTAAATGAAGCATTCTCATTAATGATTAGTATGTGCCTACATTTTCTAAAAGCTAATATTTTCTATCTAAAAGCTGTGTGTTAGTTTTACTATCCTTAAATGTTATTCCAAAAGGATCATCTACGGCTCGAGCCGCAGGCATGCTTGCAGCTTTTGTTGTGTAACCTTTATGGCGGTGATTAAATCTCACCATTATTATTAACTGGCTCCATTCAGACACCCACTGTCGTTCTCTAGGCGGTTCAGAAACTATGCCGTCCACCCACAGCGGCTGGTCCCGTAGGCGCAACAGGGTCACACACACAGCCTCTACTTATATTAATATCTATTTCTGCTTTTAAATGCACTACGCTCGATTGTTCACGCTAACTTATATTTAAATCCAGAGAGTCAATTTTGGGCGACACGCGAGCTCCGCTATTGTTTTGGCCATTTCGGTGGTCCTGATGAAACGTAGATGTTTTCATTTGAATAATTTGTTTGTTGTTTACCATCAAACACGATCTTCGTTCATTCTTATTGTAGATCAATAATCTATCGTGAGTCGTGCAAGCCAAGAAGATCAGATCATCCAGATTACACATAAAATTTTTATCTAATAAAAATTACATGCAAATATCGGATAAAACTTTACCATTAATTTTCATGTTACTATTCAAAAGCACCATCGGCTCGTGTTATTGGAACCGTATGGTTAAATATTGACGTGGGCACTAAAAATCCACATCCGATGTCATTGAGCGTCACATACACTGCAAATAATCCGATCCACACTTCTCTAGGATTGCACAAAGTTCGGTCCGAACATGACACACTAACAAGTAACGAAGCGCGTACAATTCGAACAAGCGTCAGACTGAACCGAGACCGATCCGGCGACTCTAGCGAGTAGCGTAGCGAGCTGACCGGCGTCGTTGCCGAGTGACGCGCTGCCGAGTGGCTCCCCCCTCCACCCCTTTTTGCGCCTGCACCCAACAAATCGGGCGACAGATCTATGGAACTGCCGTATTGTCGTGACTTGGCGATAGATTCCACCTTTGTGTACAATTTCTTCTCGTTTTTATGCGGGGATATTATTTAAAGTCGTGATTTGACGCCGCGTCGACACGTTCGTGTAGGCGCGGGCCCAAAAGATCGCTCGGATAATGCAATACTTATGGCAAGATTGTAAAATTATTTATGCTATGGAGTGAAACCGTTATCTTTCATGTGGCACTCCACGGCGCATTGGTGAGTGCATCGATAACGATGTGACAAGCATTCTATAAAACGAAGCTATAAAAAGGGACACTGCATAAAATATTACTGATGATAAAGGAAAATAACTGAAAAACCGATTTCAAGAAAAAAAATACACACACACATAATAGTTTTGACGTAGAGACAGTACCTATTTCCTTCCTCTATCAGAGGTACCTAACTACAAAAACTTAAAATACCCATAAAATACCTATCAAGCTATTGAGCACAAATAATTGTGATGAAGATGAAACTTGAAAAATAATATTTTTGATAATTTATCACTTTAACTAAATCTGTTAACGAAAATATTGAAACAAACATTAGGTACCTCAGAATTTTTGTGGAAAGGGAAGCACATTAGTACCTACTTGTTCCAAATCCAAAATTTTGATTAAAAATAAAAGATCGTGACTGATAAATATAAACATACATATTAAATATTTTAA
This sequence comes from Hipparchia sbordonii, assembly GCA_038048805.1. Lineage (NCBI taxonomy): Eukaryota > Metazoa > Arthropoda > Insecta > Lepidoptera > Nymphalidae > Hipparchia > Hipparchia sbordonii. Next base: position 10,960,917 of record CM076109.1, on the reverse strand, counting down.
AATACTCTATTGAATTCTTAGATTCTTATTCAGCTTATAAGATTAGTGGAACAGGTTACAGGATGCCCTTTATAAAATTAAAACAACATGACAAACTAGTTGGGATACTCATCTATCAAGTTGGTCCTGTTGCTTTATTTTATTTTTTGTGTGGGCTCCAGCCTCCAACTCCCGAGAAGGCCAAACCGCAAGGTCACTCGCTCAGTCGACGAAATCTAAAGTGGGCACTAATATTATTAAAAACACGAGAGGTAAAAGTTTGTGTAGGTTCGAGATAACCTTTGAGTTTCATGTAGGAGTAACGAATTACGAATCTGTTATTACAATCTCTCCTACAAATCTGAGGCTAAATTGCCTGTTTAAGATAATAATGTTTTTTCTTAATTCTGTTATTTGTAAGCTAAATTCAAATTTAAAATTATTTATTTCATGTAGGCAAATGTGTAGTTCTTATGACACGACATGAATCTACCACCGCGTCAGAATGCAGATTCTGCTGAGAAAAGCCGGCAAGAAACTCAGCAGTTGCTGAGTACTTATCTTAACAAAATATTACAATATTAATGTATAGCTACATAATATTACAATATAATAACTTATTACACTATTTTGTGTAATAAGCTGGATGCCAAGCCGATTAATTCCATGTAATTTTGTCATTGAGAAAGTCACTAACTTTGTAATAACCACGAAGACGCTAAGACGTAATTAAAGCCGATGCTATACAGCAGCTCTGTATAACAGCGGCAGGAATATCTAAAAACAACAGTCTGACGATCGCAATCACTTCTGATTTTGCGACACCCTGTCACTATTGGCTAAAATGGATTGTTGTAGCAAGAACGCCAGAAATTCACGACAATTGAAACAGTAGCGATGATTGATGCAGCTTTTTTGCAATCGAGCAGCTGTTATTCTTCTTTTTTTTATTTGAGGACAAGATACTCCTTGACTGTATCTCACGTTAAATATACTCATTTTTCTCTCTTTACTATATCATATGTTTCAATTCCTTTAGTAGGCCTTTTAATAATTTACAATGAGTAGATATAAGTGGTTTCTATAACTGTGAAAGGCGATAATGAGCTAATAAAATCTACTTTTCAAGCTATCATTGCAATTATTTGAATAGAGCTGAATAAAATGAATACAAAGTAGAAATTCAATGCTTTCGTATTTGGAAGTGGTATTCTGAAAGTATGCAATGTATTTATTTGTAATGAGATGATAAAGAATAATCTTTATATGCTTTACTTCTCCTTTTAAGGATATTCCGGGTATTTAACCAGGATCTTAAACTGATTTGACTTGGCTATTCTTAACTTGGCGTCATTTCCATCTCATCTCGAGGACTAACTAACTAAGAGAAACTCTGTTATTTATAATGATCTTTATGATTCACTCAAGGTTTAAGTTTTCTAATAATATAAATGTTATGGTGGAATTATAAGAAATGTTCATAAGTATTTTATCAGTCTCTTCACGGTTGAGAGCATTTTAGGCACCTATGCGTACTTCACAAACTTCACACGTCGTATCAGCATTTTGTCTTTGCGGTCCTGCATAGTATATGCATAACATACATATTTGTTGTACCTGTTCCAATTATTGAATAGTGAATTTCATTAACACTTTCAGCAACTTAAATGAACTCAAACGGCTTTTTTTTTTTAAGCTATTGCATAGCTTCTATCGCGGGCCAGCGTGGAGACCGAATCCAGAAATTCCGTAACGAAAATAACCTGACACGGGACTCCTCTACTGTGAGCCGCTAGATGGCGTTGATAAAAAATGCTATGCAATAGCTTTATCGCGGCAGTCCCCGAGTGCCACACGTCTTTTTTTTTTTTTTGAAAATCCGGACATTTGCATAATACGGACAGGGTCTGGTCACAATTAATCCGGATTATTGACGCTCTACCGTACTTTATAAAATGACAAATGGAAGTATGTGACTGGGACACCTATATGTATATTTGATCACAATGTTTTTATTTTAATAAGATTTAGTTTTCTTTTTAATTAACTAATTGTTTTTATCAAAGGAAATTTTTTTCTTTCTCTGAGAATGGAATCTTGCAGAGTTGCATAATAACATAGTTTGAATGTACAACACGCTCGTCGACATTTTTCTACTAGCACGGTTCGCTATGCAGGTCCTGCCAATCTGATCTCGGCAGTTGAGATCAAAACGTGGCTCAAATCACATCTTTATTCAACAGGCATATTTGCAACTGGCTTGGTTCCAACAGGAAATAGGTATCAGGTAGGACAATAAAATTCACCCTGAATTCGGTGAAACGATTTACATTTTAAGAATACCAAACCTTTATACTTTCTGCCTTAAAATTTTTGTTGGTAAAAAAATATTCTTTCTCCCGCGTCTGTTTTTATTGGCATAATGTAAATTAATTTACTCTTATTTTTCTACTACCCGATGCACGTGACTTCATTAGCTTGGATTAGTTATTAAATTCCCGCAGGAACTCTCTCATTTTCCGGAATAAAAAGTAGCCTATGTGTTATTCCAGACTATAATCTATCTCTGTGCCTTTTAATCAAGTCGGTTCAGTCGTTGCGGCATGATCGAGTAACAAACATCCATCCATCCATATATCCATACCTAATATTCTTCTTCTTCTTCTTCATCAACTAATGGACGTCCACTGCTGGACATAAGTCTCCTGCATGGACCTCCACAAGCCTCGGTCTTGCGCCGCCTGAATCCAGCGGCTCCCTGCCTCGTTTGATGTCGTCTGTCCACCTAGTGGGGGGTCTGCCAACACTGCGCTTCTCGGTGCGGGGTCGCCACTCCAGCACCTTGGGACCCCATCGACCATCAGCTCTTCGAACTATGTGCCCCGCCCATTTCCACTTCAGTTTCGCCACTCGCAGAGCTATGTCAGTGACTTTGGTTCTCCTACGGATCTCCACATTTCTGATTTGATCTCGCAGGGATACTCCGAGCATAGCTCTCTCCATCGCCCACTGAGTGATCCTGAGCCTTCTTATAGGCCCATACCTAATATTAATAGGATTAAAATTTTTCTGCAAGATCACAAAGTATACGTTGGTTGGATGGATCCTGAGCCTTCTTATGAGGCCCATACCTAATATTAATAGGATTAAAATTTTTCTGCAAGATCACAAAGTATACGTTGGATAAATAGTAATCGGCCAGCCTTGGTTTCATAGGACGTCGTCTGCGTCGCTAACGTCCCAAGTAGCACACGAAGGCTGCTTAGCAGCTGAATAACGAATTCCCGTCACGCTTAAAGCTATATAAAAAAGCTACATAAGGGCTGTATACGGCCGTATACAGCTCTTATACCTCTTAAATGGGCACAAATTATACAGCCTTAAGTTAAGTAAAAGATTACAAGTTACTCTTTATTCAGCGTCACATGACGTAAAAGTGACGCAATCTAGCAAATTAATATGTATACCTGTAGCTTAAACACAATTTCGTGGAGTGAATTGAATATGTGTGGTTATATATTCAAAGTTAAGTGCATTGTTTTCATATTTATAAAAGAAAAATGATTGGGAATGTAATTTTACTGACATTATACATATATATTACTTAAGAAAATTTTTGTGCGCCACGAAAATATTCGGTTTTTAATTAGTTTCGTGATATAAATAAGCCGTGATGAAAACTTGAATAAACAATTTTTAGTGCTTTGAAAAGAATTATAAGATAAAAAGTTGTTATTATGATATCGAGAAGTAAAAACTAATGCAATCCATTCCTAATTAGTTATATTTTGGTGGGGCTGTCGAAGCTGGTGAAATGATGAAGTCCTTTTTGGTGTAAAGATTTAATAAAAGTTACAAAGATGGTGACTTAATAATTATAAAATGAAATGTAGAAAGGTCCGTTCGCACCGAAGTTAGGTAAACGAAGGCGTTAATTGTACAGTCTATTGGATTCACATGGAATGTGAGCCGTGACGCACGTTGTGCTGAATAGGGGCGATTCATGGTATGTAACACCTCCCCCATCAGATGAGCAACTATTGGGTGACGAAGGCACCGAATATTGCGGAACACTGAAGAAATTCTTTGTCCGGTCTTCTTGAGAAGTCTTCTTGCGGGTGTAATAGAAAATGGTAGATATTATTCTTGGAGTATGAGATAACTTCTGGCTAACTGGCTAATCTGCTCATTCAGAGCTTCCTTGGACAGAGAGATAGGCGTGATTTTTCACGTTTCATCTATCTTCTGTAATATGAATCGAGTATAAATTGTAGTATGCAGACTGGAACAGGATGAACTTGGTGATGACTGATTGGTTGAAATCTCGATGAAATGTAGTGATGGGTTATTCAAATGTCCTTCGGGCTTTCAGCCTCTATGTACATAAAATCTCAAGAATTGGTTGCGATGTAGAGTGCATGTGGTACTATGACAATTTCGATAGTAGGTATTATAAAGAACTAGTTATATTATAAAGAACTGATTAAAAATTTAAACTTAACAGGATAATAAATCAATGACTAAGTAAATGTAAAAGGAAACCTTAGGAATATTGCTAGAGTTCTGTAGAGTTAGAATGAATAGATTTGATTTCATCTAAGTACGCTTTTTAACTTTGCTCCATATTTCTTTCGGTTACGAAAGTGAGCAGTAGGCATACCTAGTTATAAAATTGCTCGTTATTCTTATTAGTCACACTGTGACATAAGTAAGAGCTATACATTATTATAATATATTGTATAGGTATATATAATTGCTATAAAATTTAACAAATTAATGTATAGGTAAGGTGTAATAAATTATTTCTTGTTAAAGCAAAGTATGTAGGTAATGCAGTTCTATCAGTAAGCTGAAATTTGATCGTGAGAATGTCGCAACCGCTTGGCATAAGTATACCTAATTAAAGTTACAAGGAAAATTAGAGAGATGAAGTAATTTATTTCATACGTCTTTTTAATCGGGATTTTTTAAAGGGGCCACGAATTTTCTTAGAAGTATATATATGTATGCGTTGATTAGTAGAAAAGTTTTCGTTACTAGGAAGGGATATTTCTTGATTTTGGATAGGAATATCGGGAATTTGATTTTCTAATTTGGAAGGGATAATTTTAGTTTTAGTTAAATTCGAACTATCGGGAGTAGAAGATAGATGCACAGATTGATTTTTCACATCATTTTTACATTTAATTAGAGTGTGGTCATATTCTGCTAATTTTAACTTCCATCGCATTATGCGAGTACTTGGTTCTTTTTGACTCGTTAAATTTTGAAGGTCGGTAATTGTTCTGACCTTATGACCAAAAAGATAAGGCCTAAAGTATTTTGTAGCCCAAGCTATTGCTAGAAAATCCTTTTCTATCCTGGAGTATTTAATTTCGCTGTTATTTAAAGTTCGGGAAGCGTATGCAATAGGATAATCAGCGCCAATAGGGCCCTGCGAAAGTGTTGCGCTTAAAGTCGAATCTGAGGCGTATGTGGTTAGGTTAAATTCTTGATCAAAATTGGGATACTTAAGGATTGGGAGATTGATAATTGTAACTTTGCAATTTTCGAAAGAATTTATATATTCAGTATCTAACTTGATAGTTGCACCTTTTTTTAAACATGATGTAAGAGGTTTGGTCAAGTTCGCAAAATCGGAAATAAAACGTCTATAATAACTTAGAAGAGCAAGAAATTGCTTAATTTGAGAGCGAGATTTGGGTAAAGAAAAGTTTAAAATGTTTGAAATGTAATTTGTGTTCGGTTGGATACCATCCAGAGAATGGATATGGCATAGAGGCGTTTCGCGTTTGAAAAACTCGGATTGGTCTATTACAACCTTTAAATTGGAATGTCTTAACCTTTCAAAAAGAGCACGCAAGTTAACTATATGTTCCTGTAAAGATGTTGAAAAAACTAAAACTTTGTCCAAATAAAATTTGCAATTTGGAAGACCTTGAAGGAGATTAACCGTAAAGTTTTCGAAGTTAGAATTGAAACTTAGAGTTGTAAAATACAAGCACCTTCCTAATTTATCTATTACGTCGGTTAAACCTGAAATCGGATACTTGTTATCTATATAGTTAGGGTTTAATTTTTCAGAGTCATTGGTTAAACTGTCTTTTTGCGAGTAAAATATGTCTAAATATTCTTTGGCAAGTTTAGTTAAATTAGTTGCCTCTTCTTCATTTAACTGATCTATGGGCAAAGATGATAATATGACGTCCGGATTCCGCTTATCGTTAGCGGTGTCAATTTCATATTCACACCTGGCCGGTATGCATTGTTCATTAAAATTGAAATGGTTAGATTTGTTAAATGTAATAGGAACTTCATTTTTTAGAGTTCCGTATGTGGTATGCAAATTCAAATCTACCTGATGATAATTTTGGGGTTCTGAAGGTTTTTGGGACCTCGGGTAAATCCGTGATCGTAATGGGATATTACTGTAATGATTTTGGAATGGTTGATAAGAACAAGGTCTATGGTTATAAAAATTGTGAAAATTCTTCTTATATCGGAAAATTTGATTTCTTTTTTGTACATAAATTATGTTTAATTCTTCTTTTGCAAATTCTAGAGCTTTTTCTAAACTGGGGGGTCTCATACACCTTATTCTTGATCCAAGTGGTTCACGTAAGCCTCTCAAGAAAGTTGTTAGAGCCAACTTTTGGTAGAGCGTTCTTTTTGCATCTATAGTAGTTCTGACGGTGTCATGTAACTCTATATATGTAATAAGAGTGGACAGTAAATTTTGAACTTTATCGTAAAAAATTGATAGTGTGTCACGACCTTGATCTAAAAGAGTTAAGTCTGTAAGTAGAGCTATTTCATTTCTATAGTCGGCGAAGTTATTTATTAAGCTGAATTTGATACTACTCCAATCATCGGAAATACCGTTGCTGGATAAGGTTCTTCCGGCAGATCCAGTAATTTTATTTAATATTCCGTTAATTAAAGAAAGGTTTGAAAGCTGATACTCTGGAGCTGGATTTAAAAATGACTTAACTAACTGATCGGCTAAATTTAAAAATCTAGTTAATATATGAGAACTCTTTCCATCAAAATAGGGTAAGACCTTAAGTGCTGTATTAATTCTATTTAATAAATCTACTTGACTAATTTGTTCCGTCATCATTTTTTATTTAATAAAAAAAATTAAAATGATAAAATCTTTAAAATATAAAATTTATAAAAGTCACCTATATAAAAAACGAGGGCTAGTAAAAATCGTATATGTTATAGTACCCTGTGCAATAGTTAAAATCACAACCAATAAAAAGATTTCATGTACTTACATAACTAAAGTCGCTGGCGAGCTCCGATCCATCGATTTTTAGTATGACTCGAAGTCTTCAGCGGTAGCTTCTTCAGATGACAGCTCCTCCTTGTAGGTTCTATCTTCCTGACAAGGAAACCTGTGGCGTTCACCTGATTTTTAGGTGGTGCACCACGATAACCTTGAAGCACCAGGAAGATCCTACCGACTGCGCCAGTTATATTTTGGTGGGGCTGTCGAAGCTGGTGAAATGATGAAGTCCTTTTTGGTGTAAAGATTTAATAAAAGTTACAAAGATGGTGACTTAATAATTATAAAATGAAATGTAGAAAGGTCCGTTCGCACCGAAGTTAGGTAAACGAAGGCGTTAATTGTACAGTCTATTGGATTCACATGGAATGTGAGCCGTGACGCACGTTGTGCTGAATAGGGGCGATTCATGGTATGTAACAAATTCATACACAAAACATCATAAAAGTTGAAAAATGAATCAGTATATTTATATAGGTTATGAGGTTATACAATAAAATGGTGGATTCATGTTAAACAGCGACGTGAATAGTAAAAACTCTGATATTCAGCAATAAGCTGTAATGTGGGCCACATATCATTAATATATATATAGCTACTCGTGCTGATTCACTGACACACTCACTCACTCACTCACTCACTCATTGATCACCTCTCCTGTAAAATTTTGTATGGAAAAAAATTTTTTCACGCATGGTTTCGTATAGAGGACAAAAATTCATTCGGAGGAAAAATATGGAGAGAGCTGATGATTGAGGATTTCGGAGACGGCTGAGGAGCACCGGCCAGGGTATCGAAGATAGGTGGGGGGTGTTCAACCAAATGTCACTCGAAACCTCATCCAATTGGCAGAGAGCCGAAAAAAAACTCCAAAATGGCGAATTCAAGATGGCGGCCATACAAATTTTGTTTGTGTCTGTCTCGGAGAGTATAAGAGATGGAAGAGTGGTTTCTTGGCAAAAGATGATCAGGAGCCGAAGGTCCACTTGGAGAACAGAAAAAAAATTCAAGATGGCGGAATTTATTTTTTTTCCATACAAAATATAAGCAAGACTTTAATACGGTTCCTTTTCAAAATTTCTGATGGTTTCGTAGAGAGGACAAAAATTCATTTGGAGGAAAAATATGGAGAGAGCTGATGGTTGAGGATTTCGGAGACGGGTGAGGAGCACGGCCAGGGTATCGAAGATAAGTGGGGAGTGTTCAAACAAAAGTCACTCGAAACCTCATCCAATTGGCAGGGAGCTGAAAAAAATCTCCAAAATGGCGGATTCAAGATGGCGGCCATACAAATTTCGTCGGTGTCTATCTCGGAGACTATGAATGATGGAAGAGTGGTTTCTCGGAAAAAGATAATCAAGACCCGATGGTCTACGTGATGAATAGAGAAAAATTCAAGATGGCGGATTTTTTTTTTCATATAAAATGTGTGCATGACTTTGATACGTTCCTTTCCGCTGATGGTTTCGTATAGAGGACAAAAATTCATTTGGATGAAAAATATGGAGGGAGCTGATGATTGAGGATTTCGGAGACGGGTGAGGAGCACGGTCAGTGTATTCAAGATAGGTTGAGGGTGCCCAAACAAACATCACTCGAAACCTCATCCAATTGGCAGGGAGCTGAAAAAAATTCAAAATGGCCGATTCAAGATGGCGGCCATACAAATTTCGACGGTGTCTATCTCAGAGAGTATAAAAGATAGAAGAGTGGTTTTTTTAGAAAAAGATAATCAAGACCCGAAGGTCTACTTGGTGGCCAGAAAAACCGCGGTTCGCTTTAGCGAGCCGCGCACCCACGCGCCCTACTAGTTATTAATATATATATAGCTACTCGTGCTGATTCACTGATTCACTCACTCACTCACTCACTGACTCATTGATCACCTCTCCTGTAAAATTTTGTATGGAAAAAAATTTTTTCACGCATGGTTTCGTATAGAGGACAAAAATTCATTCGGAGGAAAAATATGGAGAGAGCTGATGATTGAGGATTTCGGAGACGGCTGAGGAGCACCGGCCAGGGTATCGAAGATAGGTGGGGGTGTTCAACCAAATGTCACTCGAAACCTCATCCAATTGGCAGAGAGCCGAAAAAAAACTCCAAAATGGCGAATTCAAGATGGCGGCCATACAAATTTTTGTTTGTGTCTGTCTCGGAGAGTATAAGAGATGGAAGAGTGATTTCTTGGCAAAGATGATCAGGAGCCGAAGGTCCACTTGGAGAACAGAAAAAAAATTCAAGATGGCGGAATTTATTTTTTTCCATACAAAATATAAGCAAGACTTTAATACGGTTCCTTTTCAAAATTTCTGATGGTTTCGTAGAGAGGACAAAAATTCATTTGGAGGAAAAATATGGAGAGAGCTGATGGTTGAGGATTTCGGAGACGGGTGAGGAGCACGGCCAGGGTATCGAAGATAAGTGGGGAGTGTTCAAACAAAAGTCACTCGAAACCTCATCCAATTGGCAGGGAGCTGAAAAAATCTCCAAAATGGCGGATTCAAGATGGCGGCCATACAAATTTCGTCGGTGTCTATCTCGGAGACTATGAATGATGGAAGAGTGGTTTCTCAGAAAAAGATAATCAAGACCCGATGGTCTACGTGATGAATAGAGAAAAATTCAAGATGGCGGATTTTTTTTTTCATATAAAATGTGTGCATGACTTTGATACGTTCCTTTCCGCTGATGGTTTCGTATAGAGGACAAAAATTCATTTGGATGAAAAATATGGAGGGAGCTGATGATTGAGGATTTCGGAGACGGGTGAGGAGCACGGTCAGTGTATTCAAGATAGGTTGAGGGTGCCCAAACAAACATCACTCGAAACCTCATCCAATTGGCAGGGAGCTGAAAAAAATTCAAAATGGCCGATTCAAGATGGCGGCCATACAAATTTCGACGGTGTCTATCTCAGAGAGTATAAAAGATAGAAGAGTGGTTTTTTAGAAAAAGATAATCAAGACCCGAAGGTCTACTTGGTGGCCAGAAAAACCGCGGTTCGCTTTAGCGAGCCGCGCACCCACGCGCCCTACTAGTTAATATATATATAGCTACTCGTGCTGATTCACTGACTGACTCACTCATTGATCACCTCTCCTGTAAAATTTTGTATGGAAAAATTTTTTTTCACTCACGGTTTCGTATAGAGGACAAAAATTCATTCGGAACAAAAATATGGAGAGAGCTGATGATTGAGGATTTCGGAGACGGGTGAGGAGCACCGGCCAGGGTATCGAAGTTAGGTGGGGGGTGTTCAACCAAATGTCACTCGAAACTTCATCCAATTGGCAGAGAGCCGAAAAAAAACTCCAAAATGGCGGATTCAAGATGGCGGCCATACAAATTTCGTCGTTGTCTATCTCGGAAACTATAAAGGATAGAAGAGTGGTTTCTTGGAAAAGGATGATCAGGACTCGAAGGTCTACTTGATGAATAGAAAAAAAATTCAAGATGGCGGAATTTATTTTTTTCCATACAAAATATATGCAAGACTTTATACGGTTCCTTTTCAAAATTTCTGATGGTTTCGTAGAGAAGACAAAAATTTATTTGGAGGAAAAATATGGAGAGAGCTGATGGTTGAGGATTTCGGAGACGGGTGAGGAGCACGGCCAGGGTTTCAAAGATAGGTGTGTGGTATTCGAACAAAAGTCACTCGAAACCGCATCCAATTGGCAGAGAGCCAAAAAAAAAATCCAAAATGGCGGATTCGAGATGGCGGCCATACAAATTTCGTCGGTGTCTATCTCGGATAGTATAAAAGATGGAAGAGTGGTTTCTTGGAAAAAGATGATCAAGACTCGAAGGTCTACTTGATGAATAGAAAAAAAATCAAGATGGCGGAGTTTATTGTTTTCATAGAAAATGTATGCAAGACTTTGATACGTTCCTTTCCAAAATTTCTGATGGTTTCGTATAGAGGACAAAAATTCATCTGGATGAAAAATACGGAGGGAGCTGATGATTGAGGATTTCGGAGACGGGTGAGGAGCACGGTCAGGGTATTGAAGATAGGTTGAGGGTGCCCAAACAAAAATCACTCGAAACATCATCCAATTGGCAATGAGCTGAAAAAAAATACCAAAATGGCGGATTCAAGATGGCGGCCATACAAATGTCGTCGGTGTCTATTTCGGAGACTATAAAAGATGGAAAACTGGTTTCTTGGAAAAAATTGATCAAGACCCGATGTTCTACTTGGTGAACAGAAAACACGCGGTTCGCTTTAGCGAGCCGCGCACCCACGCGCCCTACTAGTTAATATATATATAGCTACTCGTGCTGATTCACTCACTCACTCATTGATCACCTCTCCTGTAAAATTTTGTATGAAAAAATTTTTTTTCACTCATGGTTTCGTATGGAGGACAAAAATTCATTCGGAAGAAAAATATGGAGAGAGCTGATGATTGAGGATTTCGGAGACGGGTGAGGAGCACCGGCCAGGGTATCGAAGATAGGTGGGGGGTGTTCAACCAAATGTCACTCGAAACCTCATCCAATTGGCAGAGAGCCGAAAAAAAACTCCAAAATGTTGGATTCAAGATGGCGGCCATACAAGTTTTGTTTGTGTCTATCTCGGAGAGTATAAGAGTTGGAAGAGTGGTTTCTTGGCAAAAGATGATCAGGACCCGATGGTCTACTTGATGAATAGAAAAAAAATTCAAGATGGCGGAATTAATTTTTTTCCATACAAAATATATGCAAGACTTTATGCGGCGCCTTTTCAAAATTTCTGATGGTTTCGTTTAGAGGACAAAAATTCATTTAGAGGAAAAATATGGAGAGAGCTCATGGTTGAGGATTTCGGAGACGGGTGAGGAGCACGGCCAGGATATTGAAGATAAGTGGAGGGTATTCAAACAAAAGTCACTCGAAACCTTATCCAATTGGCAGAGAGCCAAAAAAAAATCCAAAATGGTGGATTCAAGATGGCGACCATACAAATTTCGTCGGTGTCTGTCTCGGAGACTATGAAAGATGGAAGAGTGGTTTCTTGGGAAAGGATGATTAGGACCCGATGGTCTACGTGATGAATAGAAAAAAATTCAAGATGGCGGATTATTTTTTTCATATAAAATGTATGCAAGATTTTGATACGTTCCTTTCCGCTGATGGTTTCGTATAGAGGACAAAAATTCATTTAGATGAAAAATATGGAGGGAGCTTATGATTGAGGATTTCGGAGACGGGTGAGGAGCACGGTCAGGGTATTGAAGATAGGTTGAGGGTGCCCAAACAAAAATCACTCGAAACCTCATCCAATTGGCAATGAGCTGAAAAAAAATACCAAAATGGCGGATTCAAGATGGCGCTCATACAAATTTCGTCGATGTACTTATATCTCAGAGACTATGTAAGATGGAAGAGTAGTTCCTTGGAAAAAGATGATCAAGACCCGAAGATCTACTTGGTGGATAGAAAAACCGCGGTTCGCTTTAGCGAGCCGCGCACCCACGCGCCTTACTAGTCCATTATATAGCTATTAACTTTATAATAGTTCACACGTGCCCCCTTAATAAGTCAGTGTAATAAGAGTTCACAAATACCTTCTTATACAGCATTTGGCGTAATTTTATCCACTAAACAGCCCTTATTCAGCCTAAGCTGTTTAAATATCACTGACAGCTATTATGCAGCTGTAGGATCACCAGTGTACTCTTAAAAGAGTCTTAATACGCATAGAGTTTCAAATAGGTCTAAAGGTGAGTATTTATACAGCTATCTGTGCTACTTGGGGTCTATGTGATGCTTAGTCACTGCTTGCGATATAGTCGTCTATGAAGCTGAACCTAGCTGATGTGTAGTCAAAGAACAAATGCTAATCAGAAATCAATACCAATTAGAGACAAAGTTGAAACACTTTTCTTTTGCAAAAGCTTTTATATGTCAAAACTACATAGGTACAATTCTAGGTAGGCAACTAAAGACTTCAGAGACGCGAGGTCTACTGCTATGGCACGTGCTCTGACTTAGCTCGGACTTAAGATAGATTTAAAACACACAGACAAGACAAAACGACAATAACAGTATAAGTTTAATATTGATTTACGGGAGTAAGGCACTTGTAACAGTGTTCTAGCTTGCCCGTTTTCGAGGGAGGCTAGAACACTGTACGAGATATACAAAGTACATGTAAAACGTAGGCAGTAGGTCCGTAAGATGAAGCCCGATGAGGGTGGCATGTTCATAGAACAAACCCTCTATAAATATTTCAGATTAAAAAAAAAAAAACAATAATAATAACGACAAGTCTTGAGTCTTCAGCAGAGTGCGGTGTATAGATTTCAGCCTTAGAACAGTAATATAATCTGCGCTGAGTAATTATTTTTTTCTAAAAAAGCAATGAGGATCAAAATTAGGGTGCCTAATACGCCAAGGTTCAGACAGAAATGGCCCAACAAAAATTGGCATGATAAATGACGTGGACCCTATTTTTGCGTTCTTGGGCATTAGAAAGACGGGCTCTCTTGGCCTTTTTATGTCGATAAGGATTAAAATATATCGTTTAGTATAAATTGGCACTTTGCCGCTGTCAATTTTGTTCGATAGGCATATATTGTAAAGTGGTAATTAAGTTGTCATGTAGTGTTTTAGTTACGTGTAGTACTATGAAGTAGTGGTATCATTAATAATTTAAGGTATATGTAAAATTTCAGAAACCATAATATTTTTTAAAATAATACTGGCCTTATTAAACAAGTCTTATACTCCGCATTCCCCTATAACTGAATGTAAAGGTTGCGCTATGAGTAGGCGCGACAAAATAGTTAAACGGGTTTGAATTCTAACCGTAGCACTATTGAGGTTTTCATCTAAATCTAAATATATATAAGGAAAAGGTGACTGACTGACTGATCTATCAACGCACAGCTCAAACCACTGCTGGACGGATCAGGCTGATAGATAGCGTAACGTAGGCATCTGCTAAGAAAGGATTTTTGAAAATTCAACTCTTATGGAGGTAAAATAGGGGTTTGAAAAATCAAAATCAACGTGAACGAAGCCACGCGAAAAAGCTAGTGCAATATTATGCTGATTGCATAAAACGTTTAACAAAAGCTGCAGGAGGCGCGCACAACGCACACAATAAAATGTGTTGAAAGACAAAATATTTGATAACTATGTCGCCGACATGTCTACCAGCATTTTTCCAGTGTTTGGTTACAAAGTACTACACAGGTGTTCTATAAAAATCCACAAGTAATTGAGCAAATTCAAGACTACTACTTCAAAGGATAGAGTTCATTTTTATTTTGCCATCAAAAGCATTGAAAATTGTATTTTCGATTACAACGTATGTGCTATCAGTTCGATGATTGATCGTGTCCTCTTTATCGCTATCAATGACAGTTTCAAGCGTGTTGTTAACTCTCTCATACTCTTTTTAATACTCAGAGCTTATACTAATATCGTTAAACAGAATTTTACTGAAACGTCTAGAAATACCTGCTTTATTAGAATTTTTTTTTACTTTATAGAACTTTTTTTAACATTATGTTCTTAAAGTTGTATAACTCTTCTCTGGACTACGACCTAAACATTTCTCATTCGAAAGAAGACTTGTGCCTGTGCAATAAAATAAAAAAATGAAGTCCACTACGTTACATTTATAAAACAAAACGCATTTATTGAAATGGACTATGATAAATCGATGTTTTATTCGATGTTTATTGATAGTACGACGTACGTAGGTATCTATGTACAAAGTCCATGAAATTCAATCAAAGAATAAACAAACAAGCCTCAATAGCCGAACGGTTACAGGTGCGGACTGAAAGCTTAACGGTTGCAGGTTCGATCTTCACCCGTTGCACTTATTGTCGTGCCCACTCCTAACACAATCTTTTACTTATTTGGAGGGGAGAGGAGAACATCAGTCAAGTTAAACTTGGCTGATATTCTTTAAAAAAAAAGTTACCAATCGCAATTTCCAGCGCACGCACGAACCGCGGGAAACAGAAGCGGTTCAAATGTTGCATAAAAAGATAAATTTGGCGGCGAAAAAAAGACTAATTCGACGGAAAAGAGATAAATTCGGCGGAAAGCCATTGTGTCGGAAATGTTTGTTACATCGCGTTACGGGTTGCGTCGCTTCGATACAAAAACTCTGAAACTCGATACGAAGTTTCCCGCGCCAACTAATTGGCCGTCCTTCCCCGATTGGGTTACTAAAGTAGAGTGACAATAAGTGTTGTTGGATAATGGATAAACGTTTTTATATCGCTAAAACCCATTTTAATAACCGATTTAGTCCAAAATTTAAAATCAGTTTTAGCCTTTTCAGATCGAAAATTTAATGCAAATATGAAAATATTCCAAAATGAATTCATGGCCAAAAGTGCCATGTCGCAGCTGTATAAGACTTGGAGGGATAAGAACATGTCCGCCAATAAAAAAATGCGTCTCGTTCGCACATCCATCTTCCCGATATTCATGTATGCAGCTGAGACATGGACAATAAAAGCTGCTGACCGACATCGCATCGGCGCTTTCGAGACGTGGTGCTGGAAGAAAATGTTGCGAATTCCGTGGACAGCATACAGAACCAACGCATCGATACTGAAACAACTAAAAATAACGAGAAGGCTATCGACCACCTGTCTCCAGAGGATACTCGATTACTTCGGCCACATTGCCAGAAGGGAGGGACACAATCTAGAAAAGATTTTGATTACTGGCAAAGTGGACGGAAAGAGACCTCGGAGACGTAGCCCGATGCGTTGGTCAGATCAAATCCACACCACTTTCGATAGTAAAAACCGAAGCACATGGCGCGACATCATCTACTAAAGAGTCATTGGTGGAAGGTGTCACGACCCTCAGTAATGGGAAATACGATGCAGAGATAGATTCAACCAAATAAGTCAATAGCACTACTATAACAATTTTTTCTAAGACATAAAACAACTTACATTTAAGTTTCGGATTACAGATTATTTAGTTCTAGAATTTATTGAGTAAATAAATAAATAATGGAGTTAAAAAAAGTAGTTCAGTCCTTTATATTGCGAAACCATGGTTGCCCTATTGGGTGACAGATCGCGAACGCTGTTAATTTAGTCAGTTTTATTAACATATTTTACCGCTCAATTAATATGGGTTCATCACTTTAATGTTTAATACAGCTTTTCTGTGCGGGCATCGCTCTACTTAATAAGTAAAATGGAGTATTTATTTTACTCGTAGGGAGAAGTCCTCGAGTAAAGACTGCTTTTCGGCAAACAGTGGGAAGATGGCATCCAAAACCCTATGTCCAACAGTGGATGCTGTTGCTGCTGCTTGCAACTTCGTCCGCGTGAATTTAGTTTTTAAAATCCCGCGGGAACTCTTTAACTTTCCGGGATAAAAAGTAGCCTATATGTCACTTTCCAGGTCCCCAACCATAGCCAAGTAAAAATCACGTCGATCTGTAGTTCTCTTGCAGCGTGATTAAAGGACAAACCAACAAACAAACACACTTTTATTAGTAAGGATAGTAAGGATAGTGATGATAGTAGTGATGATATTTATAGCTCTAAAGTCAAAGGTGAAACTTCAGTTTTGATCGACTTAATTGATTTTAATTTTTTGGTTAACTAAATGTAATTTATTCTAAAACGAGACAAGCAGCTTTTGAAAATGGGCAGAATTATTCTTTCTAAGCAAGTAATGCTTCTTTACTGCCCTCTAGTGTATGCCTGAAACTTTCTCCGTAGATATACAAAATCCCTGCAAACATTTTGATTTTCCGGTATAAAAAACTAAATCTAACTGGCTGAGAAAATAATTATTATTACAGCTCTAGATTAGCTTGAAAAAAACAGACTGACGTAAAGACAGAAAAACTTTTGAAAGCATGACGCGTTCGGATTTAAATGCTATCATACAATTGATCATAATAGAGCTTAATAAAGACAATTATTTTGAAATCACAGGCAGTCTCTTAAATTTTATGTATTTATAGGTAGTATATAGATTGACTTATTTACTTCTTTACATATTCTCAGTATTGACTTCTTTACATTTCCTTTTCCTCGAACATAACTCTTGTAAAATTCTCTGTAAAGTTTTCTTAATTTCGCATGTTAGGCTTGAAGTCAATACTGAGACAGGAACTCTGGCATTTATTTGCGCAAATAGTAATTAAAACGTTTCAAAAGAGCATGCCGCTATTACAAAAAGTAATATTACTCCCTCGGAGATGAGACGAATTGCGCAACGTTCTCTTTCACCAAAATGCCAGACCACTTGGTCCAAGAAATGTAAAATAAACCTCCCACAAAAGTATGCGCCAAACGTAAGAAAGAATCAAGAATGAATAGACATATTTAAGGCAAATTCTCTCTAACATATTGCTTTCCATCATGAATTATTATTATAAGCAAGGCTAAGAAAATAATAACTACGTGCGTGCGGTACCGTACATGCCTCAGATTCGAAACTCGGACTCCCAAAAAGGACACCAAGGTCTTACCCACTAAACTAAAACCGTTTTTTTTATTGCTGTTAATATATTTCTTATAACTTTTTTGAATTTCAGTTTCTCCCCCTCATTGTCGAAACAATATTTTGTAGCTCACGTGAACGCTATATCACGTGTCGTCTTCTAGGCATATTGCTCGTTGCTGTATGAAGAATGACAAAAAAACTAACCATCGACAGCGAAATGCTTTCAGTTATGAGGCTAATTACTTTTTGCTTTTCATTTTGTAGAATCAGTTTTGGTGCTCCCGAACGAAACACTCATCTTCAAGGAATAATTTTGGTTCTTTGATGTTTGACAATTTAATTTCGCTTCTTGTGGGTCCTTAGGCAACTTTTAGCCCTATTTTTGGATGTTAATACGAACGTCGCTCCGATGGACTAAAGTTGGATTTGTGTTTTTGTTTTCAACTGTATGGCAAACTAGATAAAGCTTAGTTAATCATCATGCACTTGAAGTGAACACGGAACGTAGGACTTTGCAATGTAAACCTTAACAGTATCCGTGATTATTACAAATTGATTCAAAGAAAGATAGAATCGTCAGGCTTCGCAAAGTGACACCTCCGTTACCTACTCTTATTTACGGGAAGTTTCGTCGTGGCTTTCGACAGAGACAACGGTCAACGAAGTTGTTTGTTGTTGTGTAATGGAAAAATCCTCGAAAAATAGACTCGGGAAGAGCAGTCGGTCTTGACAGAGGCATATAAGAGCATAATATGCAAATAAAGAACTGGATTGAGTACATAAAGGAAAAGAGTGGACGTCTATTGGATAAGAATAATAGACGTAAAATTGGTAAGGGCCTAGTCGGTTCAAATCTGTCAGAATTTGTTTTCATTTGCATTCCAATCATTATTTTGTTTGTAGTAAAGCCTAAACATGTCAGCGATGAAATGTATTCAATTGACTGATTTATAAATAAACGTTTAACAATGACAATAAATTATTTAACATTGATTCATATGCGAGACGCGGCGAAGGTCACTGTTAAATTATCATAGACACATAATATCTGGCTTATGATTTTATTAATAATGCAAATAAACTTCGTACATCAGTATAAGGATTCCAAGTACATATTACAGGGCTTGTTTCATAACATAGGAGTCCAGGAAAAGGTGGAAATTGGTTTTAGAACAATATTTCTTCATCATATCATAATATGTATTTGGAAATCTTGTGGTTTAATCCTGAAAGGAATGAAATTCCTCTCAGAATTAAACCATGAAAGTTAGCAGCATCTAGCAGACTTTACACACCAACTTACAGTCATGTAGGTTTCCTCATGATGTCTTCCTTTTTAATCGTTTGAAATGCATAAAACAAGTGGAGTGAACTCCCTGACCCTCAAAAAAGAAGCGACTACATCTAGAGAGCTCATAGAATATTTTGTTTAAAGCTTCATCCACCAGTTAGGCTTTATAGTTACTGTTCATGGAACTAGTATGTAGAATCGTTGTTGGTCATGTCATTGTTATATGGGTAGGAGGGGTACCATTAGTACCCAGTAACTTAAAAGACTACAGTGAATGTCGCTGAAGTTTCTTTTAGTTTGCGAATGGCCAAACACTGCCGATAGTAAAATCATAACACCATGTGGTGCGAAGGCCTCACATGTGCTTCCAATATACACACACGGTGAATATATTCACACGTCGGGGTAAGGCGTCACACTGTGAATTTTGCTCATAAACGTAGTACTAGTTAGGTATTAATGGTTTTGCTAGTAGTTGCTGTGGTTAGTTAAGAATGTTACTAGTAGCACATATAGTTCTTGTAATTCACGGGGGCAGGTGAGCTTTTCATGTGGTTGTGTCGTATACATGCACATTGCGTAACAGTACCTCTAACAATGTGTTCGTTTACTTTTTCATACAATGTCTAGTCTCTAGAATTTTCCAGCAGCAACGGCCATCCATCCTTTGGTTATGTTCGTCAAGTAAGTTCATATCCCACTATGTCAAATTGCCACACAAAAGCTTGCAGCTTCTTTAATATTAGAGGCACGGTGTTACCTTTCCCTAATAGAGCGCATTACCATAATGGTCCCAAGTATTACCTATTCCGTCCACACGGCTAAGTAAACCGGGACCACAGGTTAATGTCGTTTTAGGTAATCGTATATATGCGCAAGAAGCGCCTGTTTTATCTTTTTATTTTGACATAAATTCTGACTGTCTAGTTTCACAGATAAAGTACAAAACTGGGCAGTAAATATTATACATCAAGTCCCACAAACAGACAAACGGAGCGTCGTCTTTGTCACTCAAACCTAATCACGTTTTGTCGATTCGAGCGACAGCGACGATTCTCTATGACACCGAAGGCACAGAAGGCAGCGGATTTGTAATGTTCGATGTTTTTTTTAAATTTTGAGGTATGATTCAAAAACTCATTGTATTTTTCATGTGCATATAAAATCAGCGATCCTAAAAAAAGCCCTGTAAATACTCAAATCGAAAAAAAAAATATTTTGTATTAAAAAAATAGAAATGAGGCCCTGAGATAAGATTCATTGATAAAAGTTATACCTCAGATCCAGGAATGTACCATCAAACGAGCAATTATTACCTGAAACAAAATAAAAATTATAAATATTTTATCAAAATGTTATTCCAGAAATAAAAAACGTCTGACAGCGGTGGGATTCGAACCCACGCCCTTTCGGACTGGTGCCTAAAACCAGCGCCTTAGACCACTCGGCCACGCTGCCTGTCTCATTACGCTTAAAAATGCACATCTGGCGCGTTTCAAACCTTGTGAATCATCAAATTATTGAGTACACTTGCACCCAAATTTTTTTGTTGACTGACATAAATGTTGCGTAATCTACGTAAATAAAGAACTTACAAACAGAGAATAGAAATACGTACCTAGTTGTTCAAGAGTTGTTCTTAAGTATTTTACTTTGAGCATGTTTTTTATCAATAATTTTTAACCATCTTCCAAACAAGGAGGAAGTTCTCAATCTTTTTTTTTTTTAATTATTTTTATGTATGTTCCCCAATTACTCGAAGACGCCTGGACCGATTCGGAAAATTTTTTTTTTATTGAAAGGGTATACTTCCCAGGTGGTCACATTGTCATCAGCTCAGAATCTGACGATGGGATCCTGGAGAAATCGAGGGAACTCTTCAAATTTTATAGGCCCAATCGAATTTGCAGTCTTTTTTTTATTCGTTGACAAGATAGTCCTTGGCTGCGATCTCACCTGATGGTAAGTGACGAAGCAGTCTAAGATGGTAGCAGGCTAACTTGGAACGGGTATGGCAGTGTAGATTCAACCCATAGTCCCTAGTCGGTTTTGTAAAAATAATTTTTACGTTTATATTAATTATGTTATTTCATTTAATTACCACAAATTCACCCCACCACGATCGGCGCCCGCCCTCCCATTACTACCAACGCATTATACCAAGAACAAGGCCCAATACTCTTTGACGCACCTCATTTGCGCCGATCGCCGGTAATAGGTATTTATCCGCGCCAAGACGCACCAATCATTACGGATTTATGAACGATAATAACTCGGTAAAGGACGCGGGTTATTCACGGCGTGGAGCGAAAATAGGTACGCCTAATTACGTGAAATCGCGAGACTATTACGTACTTAGCGTAAGTGTTTTCTACTATTAAAGTAACAGCATGTTATTGTGGCTAAGCTGGATATATAGGCCTTTTAAAACTTTTCTTACTAAGAGCGAAGGATCAATTCATATCAGAAGCAGAATTAGGAAAGATACATTACTAAATGCAAGAGGTTTATTTATTTATTTATTTTTATTTTTTATGTACATATAAGAATTTACAAGACAACATAATATATTAGAAGAAGTAGATTAGTAATATATTAAAAGTAGTAGTAGGTTCATGGTGCTGCAATTATAATATTGAGTTTTAAATACAAACCAATTATTTTATAGATCAAAAGAAATACGTGCATAAGTGAAAAACGTTTTAAAATCTGTCATAAATTAATGAATAAATAAATGAATGAATGAAATATATATACCTAGTTTGATTGTGCTCATAACATAGAGATTATCAACACAATAAAATGTCTACAATTTGGCGGCTTTACCTACCCTCATTACTTAGCGATTTATTCCAATCGAAATTAATTACTCACTTAATAAATTAATCTTTAATTCAGAAAAGTTATATCTAGTATTTGGAAACAATTGGATTTATCTCTAAATTATTTTACTGTAATTCAAAACCTTCAACATTGTCTAGATTTCAATGAATCATAGCTCGTGTTGTAATTGCAGTAGAATAGCAGACATCCCAATCCTACGTGCACCTGAGATTGATCTGAAGTTTGACAGCACACTGGTGGGACCGAGGCGACATTTTAGTGTTGGTATTATCGAATTAAAATACAGTACATACATACAATATTAGTTTTATGGTAGGGGACCGAAAACTAACTGGGATAAACGTAGTGTGCGCTTAGCTGGAGGCTATAAAGTCGCGTTCCAATCGTCAATACGGCCATGTCGCTTCATTTCCAAAAAACAACAGCAACAATAAACCGATCAGACAAAGGCCGAACTGTGTCGAACACAATCTGTGTGCGGACCTCTACGGCGATAAATCTTCCGGGAAGCTGATTTACGACACCGTAAACAAGCAATATCATCCAACGGCGGACTGATTTAAATGCGCTTAACGAAACTGATTGAAAATATGTTCAACTGTGCCCTCAACAATAATATCGAGTTTAATTTCGTAAGGTGCACACTGCAGAACGTGGTTAACTTTACAAATCTTTTTAAGCTATTGCATAGCTATATCGCGGGCCAGCGTGGAGACCGAATCCAGAAATTCTGTAACGAAAATAACCTGACATGGGACTCCTCTACGGTGAGCCGCTAGATGGCGTTGATAAAAAATGCTATGCAATAGCTTTACCGCGGCAGTCCCCAAGTGCCACACGTCTTTTTTTGTAACCTGTCCAATCAAAAATCATTACTTTATTATGATAAATCGACGGCCCAACCGAATAAAGGCGTAATCGAAAAAAGTCAATTTTACAAGGGAGCCAAAAATCCGTAAAAATGATCTATCTCCTTTGTTATTTACACTGCTCGGACTTAAGATAGAGTTAAAACGAGACACAAATATGCTCTGACGTAAATCTCTGTCTCGTTTTAACTTTGTCTTGCGTCTGAGCAGAGTGCAAGTGCGGTCTATAGAGTTTATTTTAGAGAGAGTGTTTTCAGCCTAAGAATCCTCCATCACGTTCTCAAAGACGAAATCAAAATAGAATAAAGATAATGATGATGACTAATAATTATATTCTTTGAAAAAGAAATCTACTTGGTCAACTAAGCTTAGTAGAAGAAGAGAAAAAAGGTATCCATGGCTCGACTCGTTTTTTCTGCGGCTTTAATGAAAAATAAACAAAGTCATAGAATAAAAAACCAGAGCGTCATTAATGGGGACAAGTCACCAGGCTTGAAAAAGGCTAGTCGGTAAAAAATGTTTTGCGTAGTAGTAAGGGTCGAAATTAGCCCGGAACAGCGGGGGTGAATGTCTGTTTGTGGCTGTTTGTGTTCGTTTTGATCGTAAAAAATACGTCTGCCGCCCGCTGGGTCAGGGTTGTCAAGAAAAATTCAAAATTCAATCTAAAAATAAATATATAAGATACGTATAATAGAGAAGATTTTTAGAGTTAAGCTTCACCTATGTCTACTTCTTCTAATATATTATGTTGTCTTGTAATTCCTTATATGTACATAAAAATAAAAATAAATAAATTAAATTAAATTAAATTCCATGCATGCCAACCTGTGGCTCTTACGAACTGTCAAGACTCTATCACCGTCCAGAATGCAGAATATAGATTCTGCTGAAAAGAGCCGGCAAGAAACTCGGTACACAAAGGTGTCATAAAGGTATCTACGTGAAAAATAATATTATTACTTATTAGCCTCAAAATGGGTAAGAACCTACAGCCGGGACATCAATAAAAATATGTGGTCTTCTTTTTCTTTGTTAAATGACCATGATAAGTAGGTAAGTATAGAAAATAATAATTCATTCTATGTCACGATCTTCAATGACGCGTGGTCTTAGTTCAGGGTGAAGTACCAGTTATTTGAAGTCTAAATTCGTCATAAAGTAGGTAGTAGCTTTAAAATTCAGGCATTATTTACAGTTTTAGTATTTTTTTTAGTTAAAATAAAAGTATAAGCTGAATTCAGCTTATACTCTCCTCTCCCCTCAAATAAGCAGAAAGCTTGTGTTAGGAGTGAGTATGACAATAGTGCAACGGGTGGAGATTGAACCTGTTTTCTTGTAAACTGTCGAAAACATTCTCTTATCTCTTATTTTATTCCTCCTTTGAGACAAAGAAAGTGGTACGTGGCAACCCTGCCCTGAGCGCATTACTAGCCCGCAAGCTTCGAATTTGCAATGATAATGCATATTCGCGCTGTTCTTGCATTTCCTAATGCCTTTTTTGTTTTGATTAACATTTGTTTGTGGCTAACAAAACGAGACGTGCTAAACGGAAATTGATGGTGTTGTGGCTAAATGGTTTATGTTTGTATAGGTACTCTTTGGAGATGACGTACTCGCACCAAAAGTAAGATTTATAGATATAAAAGTACTACAAAAATAATACGGATATTATGAAGTATCTGCCTTCTATTAAGCTCAAATTATGATTATTTTTTTACAATACCAAAGCAAAGATCTCAGACTAAGCACGAATATTTTAACTTTCGAATAGTAAAGGTAAAGTTAACGTCAGCTAGAAATTTTGTATGAAAATAACAAGAGCGTTCCTGTCATTTTCATACTTTGGCGCACAGCTTTGGCGTTTTATTCGATGATAAAATAGCCCTTGACTGCAGACTGCGATCACACCTGATGGTAAGTGACGATGCAGTCTAAGATCGTAGTGGGCTAACTTGGAAGGAGTATAGCAGTGGCAGGGGTACTTCACCTTTACTATTCGAAAGTTAAAATATTCATGCTTAGGCCTACTGTAATGTAATGTAGGTACGTAGTATTTAAGTACATAAAAAGTAATAATTCAAAAAAACGTGCAGAAACAAAAGTTACCACTTTCTTTTTGATGTCTTAGATACTTTGACAAATTGCACTTTTGCAAACGAACTCACAATTTATACGTACTCACATAAAAAGAACCTATTTCCCTCGCAGGATATCTACGTGATAAAAACCCCGGCCAGGAGCAGCGTGGTGTGATTAAAATAATGGCCGATTTGGGCGCGGCCCGTTAGGGGAGTCCGCGCCAGTCCACGCCCGTCCCTTTGAGGTAATTACACTTCTTTTTGAAAGCTCCATCGTAAATAACCTTTTGCCATGTGTGCTCTTTGGCCGGCGCGGCGTCAAAAATTTTTTAGCCTGTTTTCATGTCACATTTCATTTTTGCGTTGCACCTGTTTGTCTACCAACATTTCGGGCCAAAACCAGTAATATTTTTCAGGGTTTGATTCATTTCAGCTTCATCGATTGACTTTATTTACCTACATAAAAACACAAATAAAATGGCGCCCTCATGAATTCTTGCATTCAGACTTGAACATTCAGTTTGCGCACACACACATAAAGGCACTCACAAAAACTTAAATCTACTAATATAATTACCTAATATTATGTAAACATAAGCTGTAAAAAATAATTAAGATAAGGAAAAAATTAAGGCTTCGAAAATTTAAATTGAAATTGAAATTTCCCTGAACACGTAATTGTTGGCTTGTTTCTTAATTGAATCTCTCTAATGCATTGCGTCACCATACTGGAATGTTAGTATAGTGCCGAGTGTCGCTAAGGAATCTTAAAAGCTGTTACTATTTGAAAGCTCCATTGTTAATAACTTTTTGTTGAACATGGAGTGGAGTAACGCGAAGTTGCGTCACTTTTTTAACCGATTTCAAAATTCAAACATGTACTTCTTCCGATAGACTGATAACACTGCTGGACAAAAGTCTCTTCCGTGGATTTGCACATGCGTCGGTCTTGCGGCGCTTATAACCAGTAGTAAAAGACACGATACAAACTACACACAGTCCAGAAGTGGGAATCAGCCGTCCTGAACTTAATCACGCCTTAAGAGATCTGATCTCTTAAAACGCTTAAACCCTACCTAAAGCCGTCTCCAACCGCCCCTTTATAACGGCCCCTGTCCTCACATCTAATCAACTTAACCACAACACGTCAGACAAAACCACCATCTGCACGTGTGGGTAATTATCAAAAATACTATTTAATCGATTACACTAATCCTAACCTCCGACATTATTTATTCGATTAGGACGCGATTGCTATCGCAATTCCTTAACCAAATACAACGACCTAGACGCGAGAGCATCCAATAGCCGTATGAGTCTCTGGAAGAGACTGAATTCGCAACGTCAAACCCGCCTATTTATACCCGACGGCCGGCGCCAGTCCGGCGCCAGACGAGTGTCTACGCCGCACAGCAACAATGTTTTTATCAAACTACCTTCCAATAATAAAAGATCAATTTAAATATGACCCTACCTTCAATACATTAAAGTTGTATATCTTTACTATTTCAATATTTCGTAATCAATTTTAAACATGAGGCTAACAGTAGGTAGCGACCTGCGACTCATCTGATGTCGTCAATCTACCTAGTGGGGATCTGCCAACACTGCGCTTTTCGGTGCAGGGTTGCCACTCCAGTTCCTTTGACCCCATACCTATATATACCTTTGACATATTCCTCTGCAGATTATGAGATCCTGGACTTGATCTCTTTTCGATCAAAAGAAAAAGTTTTTTTCAGAATAAATAATCACAGTAGTGTCGTGAACCTAAATTATTGTAGGGTCATATTTAAATTGATCTTTTATTTGAAGGTAGTTTGATAAAATCGATATTAAAACATTGTTGCTAAGCGGCGCGGCGTAGGCGCCGGTATGACGCGTCTGACTGGCGCCGGCCGGTTTGAACTGTAGGTATAAATATCGCGGATTTAACGTTAGGAATTCAGTCTCTCCCAGAGACTCATACGGCTATTGGATGCTCCCGCGTCTAGATCGTTGTATTTGATTAAGGGATTGCGATAGCAATCGCGCCCTAATCGAATAAATATTGCCTATAGATTTTGATGAGTGTAATTAATTGTTGATTAAATAATACTTTGATATTTTTGATAGCTACCCTCACGTCAGACGGTGGTTTGTCCGACGTGATGTGGTTAAATTAATTAGATGCGAGGACAGGGGCCACTAAAAGGAGTGAGAGGAGGTGGCTTTAGGTAGGGTTTCAGCGTTTTAAGAGATCAGATCTCTTAAGGCGTGATTAGTTTAGAGTTTTATATCCCATTTCTGGATTGTGTCTTACAGTAGGTACCTTGGAGTGAATATAAATCTGATGGTCTGCGAAAAAATTAAAAAAAAAAACACGATAGTTCGGGTAACTGGGATTAACCAGGCGGATAAAATCAAACAGCGTGTAAAAAAAAGCACGGCCTAGTTCACGCTCCCATAAATGCCCTTTAACTGCAAACATTGACATGTGGGCACCGAGGCGCTAACTGTTCCAAACGTTTCCACAAACAATGGTTAACGGGCGATCAGTTACAATTTGCATCAACCGTTCGCAGTACGCTCCAACTCCGAATTGCACCTATAAGCGTTGCAACAGCGCTGTTTAGTTATCTACGGTTAGATGGCTTCATATCGAAGCGCTGAAGCCAATATCTGACTTTGTAATTAAGTTAGGGATAGTAGTTTTGTTTTCATTCGCATCCAATTGCTGATTGAAAACTAAACATCTGTAGATATTATTTTATTAATTTTGTATTAGTTTGATCTTAGATATACATATAACGAACAAAACTATCTAAGATTTTCTATCTAAGATTTTTCTTATTCGATAACAAGATAATCCTTGACTGCGATCTCACTTGATAGTAAGTGACGATGCAGTCTAAGATGGTAGCGGGCTAGCTTGGAAGTGGTATGGCATGACTTGGCAGGAGTACTTTATTCCCCGCTTTAATATATAACTAGCTTTTGCCCGCGGCTTCGCTCACATTAAGTTTGATTTTTCAAACCCTCATTTTACCCCCTCGGGGGTAAAATTTTAAAAAATATTTTCTTAGCGGATGCCTAAGTCATAATACCTATATAATTGTGTGCCAAACAGCGCGATCCGCCCAGTGATTTGAGCTGTGTGTAGATAGATCATTCAGTCAGTCAGTCACTTTTGCCTTTTATATATTTAGATAAAAATTCCCTTGTATAAATTTACAAAGTACATTAAGCAAATTGGACGTATGTACGTTCCGCATGCAGAAGTTTAGTTCAGCAAAAACTATATGGGGCAACGAAGACAGATTGCAGTGTAGGTAGGGCTAGTAGATAGGGGTAGGTAGGGTCAAACTCATTAATCACCATCGACTGTCATGGCCGACCGTCGTATGCTCACTAGATACGTACCACATGTGAGACCGTGAGACCACAATAGAAAAGATCTTTGGAACAAAGCATCCCTTTTTTTCGGAATTCCTGTCTGCCACTAATCACTTCATAGAAGGTTAAAGTATATTATTTGGAAATGCTTCCAAATAGATATCTACTAAATTAGATCAGTACTTAAGTTTATGAAAGACTCTATTTGTCCCACTAGTGACTAGTTGTTACCAGCGACTTTTTTCGCATGTTGATTTTAAAAATCCCACGCGAATCATCTGTTTTTTCGAGACAAAAGTTAGCCTATAATACCACTCTCCAAGATCCTCAACTATATTCACAAAAAAATTACGTCGATCTATTGCTGCGTGATTGAAGGACAAACCAACAAAACACACTTTCGCATTTACAATATTATGTACTTAAGGATTTATTTTAACAAAAGAGTCCTATAATGATTGCCATTTCTCACCGCCGATGATTTAATCTTGCAAAATTGCAAAAATGATCATAATGAAAACAATAAAACATTAACTAATATTCAAATGCTTTCTTCTTATCTTTTTTTAAATTAAATATTACAGTAAAAGTTATAGTTAGACTAATCCAATTACTAGGTATATTATAAATCATGCCCGCGTGGAATGGTAGAGAATATGAGTAATACTGGCTGCATTTCAAAATTTTAAAAATATGCTACGATTCGAATTATAACTAACAAAGTATAACTTAAAATTGAGTGTAGAGACTAGAGTATAACAATACACAATCGACTAGACTAACTAATCTTTGAGATTTATTTAGAGCACGTTCTCTGGAAAAGTCGAACTGAGATTGAGATGACTCGTTGAGAGGCCAAACACGTATCCTTTGTTATTTGAGATGCATCTACTGCATATTTATCTGGTTTGCATGTGAGCAAATAATGGTTGGATTGTTCGATAAACGAAGATATTGGAGCCGATGAAAGCGTACAGCTGCAGTTGAAATACATTACTATTTTACCGCATCTATGATGCTCATTCAAGCTACAGAAATACAGCTTTTTTATGGCCTTATCTAATCAGCAGTAAATATATACCCCGCTAGGTTTGTTTCATAACTTGAATAATAGGCATATGCTTTGTTCGTATGTTGAATATTCAAAAATCCAAAATGGACACTCTTCGACAATTTTCGGTCACTTAAGGGCACGATCTTCGGCCGCAGTAACTCGCAAGCAATTGAAGTGAGGTGTACGAGCCACTTTGTTATAAAGAAAGTAAAACAGTCATGATAAAAAAAAGAAAACTTTTTAGAGAAAAAGTAACGGTAAAATATTCTTCTAAAAGCTTTTGCCTATTTTTTGACATTTTTTTTTTAGTTTAACTTTGATATACTATAAATACAACCTGAAAAACAATTAAAAACTACACTGTTTTCGGAATATTATTTGATCGAGTGAAATTCAAAATTTGGACTTTTGAACGGTAAAATAATTAAGAACGTGTATTAAACTACAACATATATTTTTAGCCTATCAAAACAAAGAATATTTGATTGTTTACTATTGAATCAAAAACAGGCTGTTTTCGGAGATCCTGCCGTTAAAAATTTTTCATGCTCTGTTTATATTTCGATGGTAAAGGAATAAGATAGGTAACTACTATTATCTACTTTATTTCAAATGAGTGTTTTTTTAGGAGCAAATTACTTTCGTCAATCGTTTTTGGATGTATTGTTGGTACCCCCTGGTTAAGCCATCTGATATCCATGTCTCTTATTACTAAACCCGATGGTTACGTAAAGAATCCAAGATATTCGGACACCAGATTGTTATCAGTGATAAATCATCAACAAACACTTGTCGACAGAACACTTTCTCACAAACAATGTAAATTATAGGGGACTTGTGCTCAACAAGCGACGCATCCCATCTGAAGCCCTCGGATCGATCTTATCTGTACACCATCTCTACCTCTTCTCCAAGTTCGACAACGTTTGATAAGCCATCTTGCGCGGATAAATCATTTTTACAGCCTCTATGTTCAGGGTTGCCGCATTTTTTTACTAAAAAAAAAATTGAATATTTGGTTTTTGGAAGGCATTGTGTTTTCGTAAAAGTTTGGCTTAGCTCTCTTCACCATCACGTAATTTCAGGCATTCATTTTGCATTTGCTGAGATGGCCTTATAAGTGATCACCAAGGGTTGACCGTCAGATGAGTCGCAGGCAGTCGTTGGATACAGGCGGCGCAAGACCGAAAAAAAAATAGTGTAGACACTACGCCGTTTAAGGTTAATTACAAAATATATACTCGTAAGCCTTTATTCGTACCGTGTATGCCCCTTTTCAGATCTCATTCCACGTTTTCTAGTCATATTGAATTATGTATCTATTGACTATGGAAATTAATTTCCGATAAAGGCTGCTCAGGAGATTACCCAACTGGGTATAAATAAACCTTTTGTCACAAGTTTGCCTTCCAAAACTCACCGTATAGTAAAACAAAGCTCCAAAACTAAAGCTTCTGGAAAATATATTTCACCGGATCCCAATAAGTGCCCATAGTAGACACTCTATTTTATGGAAACGGTGATAACCCTATCTATTCCTCTCTTGTCTCTGCGACAACCTTTCACGGAACATGAATGGGGCCTTTATGTTTTACCGGCAATAGAAAATGTAGGCAAATGACTTTAAACTTTCACATAGAGGAATTGGGTTGAATTTCAAATATCAGGGTAGGAACAAAATCTCAGGTCGAGCACTGGTTTAGAATGGCCTAAATATAACCTATAAATATTGAATGCGACATACACTTACTTACCTTTTTTCGCATAAGGTACATTACTTCGCTTTCTTTCAAGATCTTCAGTATGTGCATACTCAAGTAACTTTATTTTTATAAGATTGGCGATTGTTTTCAATCCCATATTTTCCTTTGAGAAATATTTTTCTTTTGTTTCGCTAGCTTTGGCTAGTATAGAGAAATATTTCTCAGCGCTCTCCATGGAAACGAAGTTTCAATCAAATTCAATGAAATTGTGAAGTTCTAAAAGTAATAGCTTGGGTTAGTACCTAAGCTATTACTACTAGTCTCTCATCTCTAACTTACCAAAAGCAATCAAGCTATGTTTGAAAATGAAATCACTTGTTTGCCCTCTTGTTTGAAGACCTCTTCAGATCTTTAGTAAAAGACTCTGTTTAGCTCGCTAAGTCCTATAAACACAAAACGGTACGATATTCAGCTGCATACATCGAGCAGCAAGTTAAGAAGATGACGTAGCACATTTCGCTTGTTTGTGGTTACGTGTTATTTCAGAAAATTGGCATTTATACACACAAACTCGAAAGAAAATAATTTACAGTCATTTGCACTGTAGGTACATCTAAATATAGTTTTAAACGTTTAAAAGGAAAAGATGACTGACTGATTGACTGATCTATCAATGTACAGCTTAAATCACTGGATGGATCGGGCTTTGGCATACAGATAGCTATTATGACGACAGCATCCGCTAAGAAAGGATTCTTGAAAATTCTCCCCTTAAGGGGTAAATAGGGGTTTCAAAAAATCAAACATTGAGCAAAGCCGCGGCTAAAAGCTAAGCTTTACATAATCACTTTTCTCAAAAATCAAGTTTTGAAAAAACATGTTGTTGAGTCGCAAACGTTAGATTTTTGAGACAACTTAAAAAAATGGCAAGCTCGCAAAGAAACTCCTAAATGGTCCAATATTTTGGCACGGGAACATTTCGTGTAATATTCTCCGTTAAGAGAAAACCGAGTTACTTTTGGGCTTTAGCTTCAACAGTGGTTTAGCTTCACGCGGGAGCTCCCGACTGACGCACTGTATATTTGCTTAGGATACATCCCTTAACATTTACACACGGAATAAACGAGCAAAAAGGAATTCTAATTATATCTTACTTGCGTTCAATTTCAATTGTTTCGAATATTTGGCGGTAAGCAAAGTGCGGGTATGTCTGAGTTTATTGACCTTGGCTTAAAGCCAGTTTTGGAAACGGGCGAATTAGGCGGTTTCGAAATAATCCTGCTTGCGTGTAATTCCGGTAACATGGCTGACAAATAGTCCTTCCTAACTGTGGATCTTGTTTGAGCTGGATTAATTTGTAGGTTCAAACTCTGGTTCAAATATAATAATAATGTCCTCCGGCCGCGGCGACCAATCTCAACAGTGATTAGCCATCTGCGCAGGAGATATTATAGTACAGAAGTGTGTGACCAAACACAGGTGCCTTCTCTATTCCCTTACTCTCATAGTCCGATGGGACGGAAATCCGACACGACTGGAGAGATCAGGCGCAGTACCGACAACTTTACGTGCTCTCCGAGGGACGGGGGTGACTCACCGCCAAATTCCTAACTCCGGGCTGAGAATTTCTTGACGTAAAAACCCAATACATTTTATGGCCCGACCCGGGAATAGAAGCCGGGACCTCGTCATCTGCAGACGAACTTGCTAACCACTTGACCAACGAGGCAGTAACGACCACATTAACCTTCAAAGGTCTTCTCTAAACTGTTTATATTTGAACCTTCAAATATAAAGAGTTTAGAGAAGAGCAGATCAACGAATTAAACAACATTAAACAAAGCACATAAATTTACAAGTGCTTAAACATGAATTTACACAGTAAACAAAACTTAATAAATTTAAATTGCACTTGCGATACCTTTGAAACGATTTTTTATTCGGTAACGGTATTTTCGCACATCAAAGAAGCACCTTAATATATTCGTTTAGGGCCTAAGTATACACGATGTTTTCAGCATCGGCACTCGACGATTTCAGAACGCACACAAGCAACGTACAAGTTGAAGAGTTGCATTTCTCTGTTTTCTTTGGCAGGATCGCATTGAGTCTAAGCCATATACCATATAATACCATTAAAAATACCAATACCATTTTTATTTGCATAATCCTATTTCTATTATCCTATTTCCTATTAAGCCTTCCTATTTAATATTATAATTTTTTTAGCGAATTTATAGCGAAAGTTTGGATGTATGTTTGTTACTCAATTACGACGCAATGACTGAACGTATTTAGCTGAAATTTGGCACAGAGGTAGATTCTAGTCTGGAATAACACATAGGCTACTGTTTATCCTGGAAATTAAGAAAGTTCCCGCGGGAATTAAAAAACCTTAATCCACGCGAACGAAGTAGCGGGCATCAGCTAGTGGGTACATAAGATGATAATTGTGATTATTACAGAGTCCAACACATAAGCTGTAGCGGCGTTTCTATAGAAATTATTGACATTAATTTTAATTGCCTAATTTAAGTTCCCCCTGCCGGTCTCATGCGAAATTAATACGATATTATACAGAGAATTTATGTCTCACCACGATGGAATGCATAAAACATTCACTTCCACTTCAATAAATTAATTTTATCATTGATCATGAATGCGTGCTAGAAACTTTATTACTTCGTTCATCATGAAATATCTGAAGCGCGTGACTTTCATATCTCAATAGAATGCTGAAAGCGTCGCTAAAACACGATACAAGTTCTATATAGACACTATTGTCCGACCAAACTTTCTGCTTTCGGCCTCCTTTGGCCAAAAATACCACAAGATTGTGGCGATAGCCGATTAATCGGCTTCGGCTACGGCCAGAAATCGACCCTCGGTCAGACACTAATAATAGTGGATAGAATCAGGCGTTACTTTGCGGAAGTTCATGATTAACAAAAAATGTAGAGACAGAGACAATAGAGCATTGTAAAGTCGATATCTCCTGAGGATGCTCCGGTGTCGGGGCGAAACGTGCGTCGAGAGTAGTATAAAAGTCTTGTGTGGTGGTGCATGTGAGTGGTGGTGGCATTGCTTGCTTGGGAACTTTGCTTTATTGCTTGGTTGGGGAGGTAAGCGGTGCTTAGCTTATAACTGCATGTTTGACCATACAGATTTTCTCTGTTGGCGGATTACAGCAAAATAATTCTAACATTTTTTTTTGTTACTAATATTAGTCACAATATCGCTAGTATTTGCATGATGTTAATAAAGATGTCAAGTGTACTAAGGCCTTTACTGTTTACGCCGAAACAACAGATCGTTGTCTGCCGCAACGAAAATGCAATTTAAAATTCACGCCAGTAAAAACAGCTTTCATCTTCTTAATATAATCTGTCGGTCTTCCTGGAGATAACTTAAACACCCTACGAACACTGTTTCCATTGTGCGATGACGACATTTATCACCGACATTTTCTTAGCTAGATAAAGAAAAAGAAATGTACTCATAGGTACATACTAAAGTGAATGTACCACAAGTTGTAGCTAAACTTTCATTATAGCCACAATTTTTTTTTGACGTATTAGCAATACAAAGTAGGTACATTGCATATTACTGATGGTAGATTCATTCATAAATTCATTCGCAAATTAATATCAACCATTCAAAAGAATGGTTGATATTAATTTGCGTTCAAAAGAATGGTTGATATTAATTTGCGTTTAAAATCTACATTATAATACCAAACGGTTAATATTACCTATTATTATATTCGTAGAGCACCATCTCGATCCTTCACCGAGCAAAGGTTTACTATTCCTTTCCAAAGTTCGATGTGTCAATTTACTGTTGGTACTCGAATGTTTTTAAAACTGGCTTTTGCACGCGGCTTCGTTTACGTTAAGTTCGATTTTACAAACTTTTATTTTACCCCCATACCCCCAGGGATTGAATTTTCAAAAATCCTTTCTTTGCGTCCTAATAGCTATAATATGTCAAACAGCCCGATCCGTTCAGTAGTTTGAGCTGTGCGTTGATAGGTCAGTCAATCAGTTTCCTTATCCTTTTATATATCATCGGGGATAGTGCAAAACCGCGTATGTACCATTGGTAAAAGCCGCGTCGCTACGACACTTACGCGGTTTTGATTTGACCACAATCGTATGAAAATGGATTTTAGTGTACCTACTAATGCTAATTACGCGGTTTTGCATATTATCCCCGACTATATTTAGTCTTCCGTTTCCAATGGACACACGCACGTCAAGTGGGTACATAACAAACAACGTCGCTCGGTTAATAATAAATTGTCAATCTAGCCCCGCTCAATTAGCGGCCTTGTACTTAATAAATCATAGTGAAAGCCGTGGAAAACACGCTGACCGGGGTGGAGGCTAGACGCGTTTGTCGTTGCGAACTTTAATATTCACGCATTTTTCTCAATGGGACGCTTTTAAAGGATAATGGGTAATTTTGTATAGGCCTCGTACCCGAGACTGTAGCATTATGAACTATGTCGGCTTTTGTTACCTTAATGTATCCTAAAGACTGCATGCCTGAATTCACTTTTCTTTTTGTTTTGTACGTTATACGAACACGCTTGACCACTATCACACCTGATGGAAAGTGATGATGTGGTCTAAGGTGTAACGCGTTTGTCTAGAAGATGCCTATTCATTCTTGTTTTAAAGATACCCAAATTATACGTCTTAGGAAACACAGATCTTTGAAAAGCGTTCCAGACCCTAGCCGTGCGGATCAGGAATGAAGACTTGGAGAAAAAAATATGCTCATTAGAAGAACTAATTAGAAGAATTAATTAGAAGAATTAGTGAATATAATATTACTAGTATAATATAATATTATTAGGAGACGGTTCTATTTAAGTCATAACTACCCACAATAATGTGGGTGACGCAGCATAGTTGCATCTATAAATGCGACTGCACAGTTGTGCACGAGGCTTATTATCTCTGCACCCGTCGAACGGGAAGGCTGTTGGTACCGTCACTACTTTGAGTAAGACCGTTTCATATTACTTTGGTTTCCTATTTGTCGTAAGTGGGTAATTGTTAACGGTTGTGCGTGATGTAACCTCTCTATTGAATTATTGTTTGAATAATGTGAATTTGAGTGTAAATTGAAAGTAAATAAGGCCAACGTGTTATATTCTGACTGTTATTATCCTGACTTGCTAAAATTTTAATCATATTCCGCTTCTGATTTGCTAAGAATATTATACTTATCGTTAGTAATTAAAATTTTATCTATCGCACCATTATATTCAGGAAAAACATTATCTTTCTATCGATCCTTTTCAAGCTAGTTTACATGTAGAAGAGCTGAGTATTTGCATCACAAAGCTACTGAAAATTACCTTCACGCATTCGGCCTTTGAGCGACCGTCGCGAGCACTAATGATGCCTCTTACCTTGCCCTTAACAACTTACCCATTCAATACGTCGATGCCTGATCCGTAATTAAGGTGTTTGATCTTGGATCAGTGGCCTAAGCACGAAAATTTTAACTTTCGAATACTGTCGTCATAAGGAAAGAATGCGTATCTGACATTTTTTTCAAAGTTGAGTTAGACACATATGCCGAATATGTGTCTAACTCAACTTTGAAGAAAATGTAATGTTCAAACTTATCACAGTGATCACATTGATAAATTTAAAAATACTGGTAGATACGTCTTTTTGTTCTGATGCCGAGTTTTTTTAAATTTTGTTTAAACGTTTATTTAAAAAAAATACAATAAAAAGTAGGTAATATTCTTGCTCTTATTAATAAAGGTTTCACGTGAACACACAAAATACTGGATTTGCGTCACAGTAGTTATATAAAACAAGTTTTCCGCTTATTTGGAGGGGATAGAAGGATTTTAGTTAACTTCAGCTTGGTTAATATTTTTAAAAAACATTCAAATTCTTTTAGAAAAGTAGGATCTCGGACTATTAGTTCTGTTTTCCGACAAAAATTAGGTACAGACTTATTTTAAGCTGTATGTGTAGTGTGCAATGTGCATACTTGCAGTTAGTCGGAAACTGCATGAAGTTGAATTTATGTTCGATGCAGACGACCACACCGGCGTCCTGTGTTTCCGCTGTACCCACTACAGTACGTATGTTATGTACGCAATAGGGAAACCATGATGAAGAACCTTAATTTTTTTTAGTTATTAAGTATCTATTATTAATTACTAGCTTTTGCCCGTGCCTTCATTCACGTTAAGTTCGATCTTCTAAACCCCATTTTACCCCCTTAGGGGTTGAATTATAAAAATTCCTTAGCGAATGTCTACGTTATAACAGGTATCTGTCTGCCCAGCCCGATCTTTCCAGTGATTTGAGCTGTGCGTTGATAGATCAGTCAGTCACCTTTTCCTTTTATATATTTTAGGTTCTTTAGAGCACTGATAGTCTAGTCATCTACTGGTTAGGACTACGTTTTTATATTCAGAGGATCTAGGGTTCGATCCCGAGCACGCGCCTTTAATTTTTCAAGAGTTATGTGCGTAGCTTGAAGGGTGAAGAAAGTCATCGTCAGGAAATCTGTATGCCCATAAAAAATGTTATACCACTAATTTAAAGTAACTTAAAGAAAAATAAAGTAGCTTTTGATCATAATTATGAAGGTACGGTAGCGGACAGAAAATGTTTACCACCTTAAGATTCATAATTACATGCACAAGTCTATGCCTGGCAGTCGATATGCTTTCGATATTCTATGACGTTATAGACCTTACTGCACGCAATGTGATATAGAATCTACTTTGAAAACTGATAAACATTTTCTGTCCGTGACCATATTATGTATAAGCTGACATCAATAAGTTCTATAGAAAACTAGAACGGGATCCTCACAGTTCGTTTCATTTTGAATCAAGTGTTCATAACTGCGTACCTCGAGCACAAAAGAACTAGCAAAAGGAAACACAATACAATATCCTTAGTTGGTTATAAAAATTTCTCCATCGCCGGAGTTGCTTGCAATTTCCCCAGGAAGTGGTGCAGCGGTGTTTTCATTTCAAGAGCTATTTCTATTTGTGTTTTCTTAATCCAAAATTAAAAAAGAAAAACTTCAGCACAATCAGGTAACTTTATAAAGTTGCGTGGAGGCAATCGGCCCTCCATCCAGCTGCCTTCAATATCGTGTAATATCTGGTCATATTATAAATACATAACATAATAATCCTTTCTAATGCGAAAGTGCGTTTGTTTGTTCGTTTTGTTTGTCTTTCAATCACGCAGCAACAGAGCTACCTACTAGCTGAAGTTTTGCACGGATATAGTTGAGGACCTGGAGAGCGACATTGGCTACTTTTTATCCCGGAAAATCAAAGTTCCCGCGGGAATTTTAAAACTAAATCCACGCGGACGAGGTCCATCATCATTGCGGATATTAGCTAGTACCTATGTATTATAATATTTTGTTCTGTAAAGAGCAACTGCTGAATTTTTTGCCGGCTCTCCTATGCAGAATCTGTTTTCCAGAGAGATGGTAGAGTTTTGACTTGGTATAAGAGCTTCTATTTAAAATTATTACATGTAGGCCAACAATATGAAATAAAGAAATTTTAATTTTTAATATCACAAGAACCACACAGGTTGGCCAACATGAAATAAATATTTTTGAATTTTTAATACAATATGGCGGCCTTATTGCTACCTGTCATCTTTGTACATCAGCCAACTTCTAGTTTTCTATAAGATTATAGCGCATGTATTTCTAAAATTCATTTAAAAGGTATTGCATCATCTCAAAAAGATTATTATTAAGAGTGCTTCAGTCGACGAGTGTTACGCACGAATTCATCAAACATCATCCAATAATAACGGACGCGTCCGTCGTCAAGCTATTTCAAAACGCAGGCACCACTGCTCGGCACAATTATAATAATTGAATCAGGAAACTGTTCCCCTCGAGAGTAAGAGTATAAATAAATCAAAAGGCCACTCATCGTTCAGGGCGAGCCCGGAGCATATTTATTTAGTCCGCACTCGATAAAAACCCAAAGCGAATGTAACAGTTCGACATGTAGACGAGAAAACAACCTCACGCACACATGCATGAACTCTACACCTGGGTTCCGGGAGCGAAGATCATTATTCAGTCCCTTGTAATAGCACTCGTGTGGGTAATAGAAATTACGAAACTCGCACGAAATTTTTAACGCCACAGGTTGTAGAAAAAATTAGCATAAAATTAATTTTTAACCGACTTTCAAAAAAGGAAAGATAGGAAAATCTCAATTCATCGGAACCTTTTTTTTATGTGTGTTCCCCGCTTACTGGAAGACGCCTGGACCGATTTAGAAAATTCTTTTTTTGTTTGAAAGAGTACACTTCCCAGGTGGTCCCATTGTCATCAGGTCAGGATCTAATGATGGGATCCTGGAATAATCGAGGTAACTCTTCAAATTTTATGGGCACAACTGATATAATTTGTATTGGCGTTTGAAGTCGGTTTTGTAAAAGAATTTTTACGTTTACTACTTATAAGAAAAAGTACACTACTCTAAGAAGCAATAATAACGATCTCATTGTGAGAACTTTTTATTTTTAATAATATATAAGGTGGGTGACCCAAATAAGGCCTATGTCCTAATAAGGCCTATTTTTTAAATTTCGCGCTACACGATTTCAAATGGCTGCCAATGTTTATAGAAGTGTGCGTATACATTAACTAGCGCACACAAGCACAGCGAGCGGCCTGTGCCGCGAGCGTGTTGGAAATTGCAATTGAAAACAACCACGCCGCGGAGTGCACGCTTGTTTTTATAAAATTCTGGCAGAGTAAATAGTAAGTATTTTTATTTTTATTCGTACTTGGTGTGCTGTGTTTTGTCTATAGGATAATTATACGTTTAGCCATCTCCTCACATAAGTGAAAAAGCTGTATTATCGGTGTATTCCATATAATTGTTATTTTGTTTACCCATGTGCGATGCCCTAATAAAGCCTATAACAAAAATGTATAGGCCTTATAACGGCACAGTAAAATAGTAAACCCTTGTTTTCAGTAACATCATGGAAAACGGATCACCAGCTTCTACCACAAGGAAAAAAAGGGCTCAACGGACCTCGCAACAGATGGAAAACGCTGTTAACCAACCCTGCAGCATCAGGATTGAGAAATAGGACCTGGAGCTCTAAGATCTAGTATATGCTTAGGCCAAGCATACCAATTCGTAAACGACAGTTCCTAAAGGATCTCATTAGATTTAATATAAGTGTTTACAACGTTTTCTATTAATTGAGAAGTTGAATGCTTACCTACTTGTTTTTATTAAGGCCTTATTAAGACACAGGGTTCCCAATAAGGCCAAAGTGACATTTTAGTTATTTGTGTTCATAAAAGTGTGATTTTTGTTTCTAAAGCAATTTTATTTCATTAATTACAAAGTTTAATAAATAAATATAATTATTTTAAAATTACCAGAGCATTTTAATTATAAACCTGCTAGTTACGTAATAAAAAAATTAAGGTAGGCCTTATTTGGTGACCTTACCTTACTTGACGGCGATCACACCTCATGATGAATGAAGAAGCAGCCTAAGATCCATCTTAGGCTGCTTGTACGCTTGCCTACAAGATGCTTCTTAAATCTTGATTTAAAGGTACCCAAGTTATAGTTAGTGGGAAAGACGGAAGCCGGAACAATATCAAAAGCAGTTAGCTG
Source organism: Hipparchia sbordonii (assembly GCA_038048805.1). NCBI lineage: Eukaryota > Metazoa > Arthropoda > Insecta > Lepidoptera > Nymphalidae > Hipparchia > Hipparchia sbordonii. Next base: position 10,920,320 of record CM076109.1, on the reverse strand, counting down.
CAAGAAAAAAACTGATTTTTAATTACCAGAAGTCAAAGTTATAGTTTATTTTGAAAACTTTCGTATCGTTCGAATCGTGAAGCTTGGTATCTTGAATGCTCGGAAAAGATAGAATCTAAAACTTTTAAATAATTTTACCTATTTAAAAACCGGACATAAAAGGTTAAAAAAAACAACATGAATTAAATTGTCTCTGGTTTACACACACAAAAAAGCCTCGCGCTCAAATCGGTAAAGCAGTAAAAAAATTGCAAGAAAATGGCGGGAAAGTTTGGTCGAACGGGTGGGAGTCGCGACCGGTAACATTTTCTCCCTGCGAAATACCTAAATGGAAAGCAAATAATAACTCGATACGAGTTCAACAGAGCTAATAGTTAGGAGGTTGTTAGTTGTAATTACAAATATTAGCATTTAGAGTGGTAAGCTTTGTACTTGTAGATTAAAAGAGTTATTTAGAGTTAAAAAAATACCTGCATTTATGTAATGCGTACTAATTACAACTGATATAAAGATTAACAAAATTGCTTACAATATTTTCAGAGTGTGGCTTAAATGTTTTGAATTATTAAGATTTTATTCCTTACAAAAGTTTTATAAGTGCGAAAGTGTGTTTGTTTGTTGATTTGTTCTTCAATCATGCAGCAACGGATTGACGTGATTTTTTCGGTTTAGTTCAGGACTTGGAGAGTGATATAAGCTACTTTTTGTCCCGGAAGAACTGTGGGTTAAAGCGGGATTTTTTAAAAACCTCACGCGGACGAAGTCGCAGGCAAAAGCTAGTATATAAATAGTAGCTATACTAAATATTAAAAATAATACATACCTATGAAATAGGACAAAAAAAAGGAATAATGATAAAGTCGTTTCATCCTAGGTCTAGGTCTAAATAAATATTAATAAGGCATAATATTTAAAAAAAAAACCAGAATAATAAAAAACTGGCCAAGTACGAGTTGGACTTGCACACGAAGGCTTCCGTAATACGCATACGTATTCCGTAATACGTATTCCGTAATTCCGTAATATTTTGCGACCGATTGCGTAGTGATTGCTGTCGCGTTGCTATTGCTGTTGCAAATTTTTACGTAATCAGGGTGCCGTACCATCGTAACAACGATTGTTAAGGTCGAGCAAAAAATATCGAAAAAAATCACATTTCTTGTATGGAATAATAAAATAAAAAATAAAGGGGGGTCCCCTTTATTTTTTATTTTATTATTTTATTTTTATTATTTGTTGTTATAGCGACAATAGATATACAATTATACATATTCTGTGAAAATTTCAATCATCTTCCTATTACGGTTCATGAAATACAGCTCGCTGACAGACAGACGGACGGACGGACAATGAAGGCTTAGTAATAGCGTCCCGTTTCCACCCATTGGGTACGGAACCCAAAAAATAACGATTTCGTTCTGTCATTGTGAAACAGTATTTTCGGGGAGGACGTTAATATGAGACCATGAAGACATAATAATATATTTAGTGTTATTATTTGATTGCCATCTCAGATGCGAGCGGACATTAAAAATCGCCGTAGCAATTACAATAACATAAAGAGCTCCATAAAACGAGTAGCCGATGTATTTTTAAGGCTATCTCTCATCAGTAGCTTATTCAGAATAAATACCAGGTAGATTACATCAACAGCTTTAAGTTACCTACGTTTTAAGAAAATAAGTGCGCTATTTTTAATTAAATGAATGTGAACTTTATTCATTCATCTCAAGCCTCAATCCAATGCCGATCCACTAAACTGGAATAGAATAGAATAATTTTCTATTCAAATAAACTTTTACAAAGTGCTTTCGAATCGTCAAATGAATCTACCACTGGTTCGGAATGCCGTTCCAACCGAGAAGAACCAGCAAGAAACTAGGCACGGGTCTCCTCTCAGAATATGAAGGATTTAGACAATAATCCAAGTACGAATTGGCAGAATGATTGTCTATGGGCGGCCACATACGATCAAGTTTGCCGTCAAGTTTGCATGATGCTTAGGGAGCCGAAAAAAGGATCGATACCTGAGTAGTATCGATACTTAGGAAAGCTCCACAAAGCACCTGCACCACTCCATCGAAAGAGATAACAGAAGAGATCCATCAGAAATAGAATAGTATAGACTATAGTCTGCTGACTGACGTGTGAAATCTAGTGATGAGATAAAAGTATCGAGTAATTGGGAAAGTACCATAAGTAAGCAGACTTTAGATTATACTATTCTTTTCCTGATGTATAGCGTTATCTCTCTCGATGAAGTGATATAGCTTTCGGGAGCTTTCCTAGGTATCGAACCAAAAGTATTGATAATACTCAGGTATCGATCGATCCTTTTTTCCCTAAGCATCATGCAAACTTGATCGTATATGGCCTCTCTATGTGGCCTCCCTTAGTTCCGACCACGACAACGTCCAGTCGTGCACGGAGCTTAAAAACACCTTAACAAGTGGCAGGTTTAAACCAAAGATGAGTTTGAACGTAGGTACAAATGAATCGCGTGAAGTTATGCGCGATGCGATCTTCGTTATGATTTCCTCGAAGCTTATCAACGCCGAGGCTTGCTCTCGCGTCGATGCAGTGTTTATGACGCACAATATTTCTTGCATTTATCATCATTTATGCTAATTGCTTCCAAGTCATAACGAGCAGCCTTAAGTGAGCTACTTTCAATATTTCACTTTTATGACCTCTCTACTTTTTTAAATTAGTTTTAACTAGGCCTACAATAATTAAGATGGTGTATAATTTTTATTGATAAAAGATATAATACCTCCTTACTAATTTAAAAAATACGCCCCTCCTTTTTTGGAAGTCAGTTAAAATATTATGACACTTCGAATTTTCAAGAGTAATTTTAATTCTACTGCTTTGAGCATTTGAGATTCTTGCAACTCTTCTCAGCAGAGTCTGATAAAAATGGTATAATATATTATGTATTATGTATGTATCGGAAAATGTACCGTGTGTGATTAAATAAAATAAATAAAATAAAAAAAAAACAAAAATGGATCGTTACATTTCGTAATTGCAAAACAGCTTTACCTTATTTTTGTTGTAAGTAATTATAATATCCTTGTTTGAATAATATGAAAAAATTAATTAATAACCTAAAATAATAATAAATAATAATAAAAACATTCATACTTGAATAAAAATAAAATCAACTATTCTATTTTAGTAGTAATATTTCCAGTTTATTAGTAAATCAAGACACTCAAGGACAGCTATGGCATAAATTCGATACAGCTCGATATAGTGATATAGTGATAGTGAAAATTCGCATTGGAAAGTCAACTTTCGCTAACGAATATGGCAGGGCGGGTTTCGACAGAATCTGTTCTGTTCAGACCATAATACTTCCATTACTCAACACCTTTTAATTGAAACAAGCTAATTTAAGAATTATGATAGGTTTTTTAACAAATTACAAATTCGGTAAAGGCTTGGACACTGCAAGCGCGATGGAGACGTCGCGTGACTGCACAAACGCGGTTTCTGTGCATCCTCGGAAATATGAAGGTCTTCTTAATTGATTTGTAATATATTTTTTTGGAGCTGTTATAGAGTAATATCGAACGGCGCATTACGGCGTTACAATGCAGTTACTCGAGAGTTCGAAGAGCTTATGGTCGATGGGGTCCCAAGGTGCTGGAGTGGCAACCTGCACCGGGTAGCGCAGTGTTAGCAGACCCCCCACTAGTTGGACCAATGACGTCAAACGAGTCGCAGAATTCAGGTGGCTAAAAGTGGCCGAGGCCTGTGGAGATCCATGCAATAAGAGACCTATGTCCAGCTGTGGACGACTATCGGTTGATAAAGAAGAAGAATGGAGTGATTTTGTTAAATTCTTTACCACAGTGCTGGTGTGTATAAAAAGTGGTATACTGTGCATCATGATTTTTTTATGTACGATGCAACAGCGGCACCGCGTCACGTCACCTAGCTGCAGCGCGACTTGCATCATACCACGGATTTTTCTGTTCTACGCTGTTTGTATTATACGCTGCAGCGACGTCGCAGTTAAATGCAGGTAAATTCTGGGATAGCTGAAGCGGAGCGTACTGTGTGTCCAAACCTTTATGGGCGTGACTGAAAACACATCTTTAAATTAAACTTAAATAAAAAAGCCTCCGGGTGTGATTCTTAACTTAAAGCTATCAGTACCGTTGGTGTGTCGCTTTTAGGGTTCCGCAAAGAAATCAGAGAACGCCATTCTTTATTCTTGGGTAGCTTGGAAAAGTTAAATTTTATAGAGAGAAAGCAAGTCTCAATTTCCGGAACGGGCATTATAAACGAGATATGTACCTACTAGGATTCTTCGGTCGTAAAGATTTAAGCTGCATGAAATAGGTGACGCCTGCTTCTTTCTACCCAACTGCCTTTAGTTAAAAGATCTTTTATTACGTGTTAATCAAGCATCTTTTGTTGGACAAGCTACGGAACTCTAATTTAATCCTCGTTCGAATTCACGCTTGGCCAAGTTACTCGAATTTATATAAAAATTATTAAAATTTCGCAACATAAATAATAATAATTCTCCTGCAACCTCATTTTAATTATCCGATACATGTCCGATAGGAACTACTTTCGGTATTCCGACATTGAAAATTTCGATGGAGATATGATCAAGGTTCTGTTGCTGACGTATCTTCCCAATTACTTTTTGAACAGAATATATCTTTTAAGATTTGAAAATAAAAACCGATAAATATTAAATGAAACGTTTTTTTTTAATTTATTTATTATTAAATACTTATATTAGGTAGGTAAATATAACATATTGATAATGCTGGATATTGATTTTATATTATTTAACTAATCTAAGTTTAACAAATAAAATAACTGTAAAAATGAGAAATTAAATTAAACTAGCATTTCGATTTTTCAGCTCTTTAAAAGTATTTCCTATTTTTTTTTTATACCACACCTGTATTAAGGCTAACAGAACAAAAAAAAATTCAAATCAATCAAGAAAGTTCAGTTTTAGTCAGGCTAACGAACAATTAATGAATAATTGAAAATGAAGTACTCTATTATACTATTCGTCGTTTGGCACAATTTTTTCACTTGTTTTGTGATTTTGTATCTCATCCCTAGTAGAAATCATTGATTGTGTACCTATTAATAGCACTATTAAGCAACTACTAACAAAAGCTTTCCACTTAGTTTGAGGAGAGAGAAGAATATTAGTCAAGTTCAGCCTGGCTTATATTCTTTACAAAAAATGAATTATATTCCCTTCTCGTTGTTCTCATTTCACTAACTTTAGTGTGTTCCATAAAATCGCCGCATACATAAATCAAGAATCAATCGGCGCTGCGGAGATAAAAATCTCTCGTAAGAAGCGGCAAGTTGTTAGTATGAAGTTGCAGAATAATGAGGAGTAAACATAACTACTGAATTTCTCGAAGCAATAAAATCGTTACCATAAAACTCAATTGGAGCAGTTATTTTTGTGTCACGATTGATTTCTAATAACTAGTTTTTGTAACTACCGCTTGTTTGACTTTTTAAAAACGGTTTCACTTAATATCTAGATTAGTCAATTAATCGTTATTACTTTAAACGCTCCGATTTTTTTTTCGGTTTACGAATTATTAAATACACTATTAATGATACCCGTGACTTTGACCGCGTAACTAAATTTAAGTCCGAGCTAAGTCAGAGCACATTTTATAGATCTCAGAACTTGTACTTGGCTGTTTTTAAACCACAGACCTTTTAATACGGAATCATAAATGCTAACAAAACTTATTTAATTTATACTTTGTTTTCTTTTTGTGTGTCTACTGAACATTTTGCGTATTGAACATTCTACGGAACCCCTCGTATGCGGGTCCGACTCGCACTTGGCAGGTTTTATGAAACTATGATACCTATAATATAACCTGTATCACCAAATTCAGCTTCTGTTTCAGTACACATCCATTTATCAACTTAGGGCAACATTGTTTAACTCATACAAAACGTTTAAACTTTAAATCATACTGCCCCTTCTTATAGAGCAATTATAGAGTATGGCACGCTTCCACTTACATAGCTCAGTGACGTCAGAACAGCACTCGCTCAGTACAATATAATAGACAATGTAATAAAATTAAGGCAAGTTCAAGAGTTCATTGTTCTTTCTTCCTACCCATACTGTGTGACGTATATATTATGATCAGAGAGTAGATGGACAATTTTGAAGAGATATTTGAAAGAAGTTGAAAGTGTGCGCGAAATTAAATTATATGGTTACACTGCTAGACAAAAGTTTCTTGCAAGGATCGCCACAGGACACGACCTTGTGCCGCTTGTGTCCAGCAGCTGCTAGTTATTCGCTAGGCCGTCACAACATGCTAAATTAAATGATTAACAAACTAGATGATGCCTGCGACTTCGTCCGCGTGGATTATGGTTTTTCAATTACAGCGGAAACTTTAATCTTCCGGGATATTCGCCTATGTTATTCCTCGGTGTGAGCTGTCTCTATTTCGAAAATTTCAGCAAAATCGGTACATTCGTTGTGGCGATTAGGAGTAAACATACATACACGCACGCACGCACACACAGAAACTTTCGCCTTTATAATATTAGTGTGACATAATTATTTTAGTAGGTCATATTCTAGTGATTAATACAGATTGACAGTAGAACAACTTTACAAAGCGCTTATTCACTTCTTTCCCATCTCTTAGAGCATTAAATCACACACGTACCCACTAGACAAGTCTGCAAGCCCACGCTCGTTCTCCACGCGAACCATAAATCTACTTCACCGGGAATCGAATCGCCTTTGACGACTCAATTACACTTATTAGTTGCGGCATGGGGTCCTGTCCCACGCAAAACCAAGTCATTATGTAATGCTGCTATCGTTACTTTTATATTTATAGTATACCTGATTCATCTTAAGTTTTCGTTAATAACTACTGATAGACTATTCGTTTAGACTTTGGCTACTTCTTGAGAGGGTTCAGGGTTCGAATACCAGACTAACAGATGTAACTTTTGGGCATTATGTGGGATTTAAGTCGTTAACTGCACTAGCCAGGCTAGGCATATTCGGCATTTTAGTTATATAGCTAGAAGGTACCCGGCGTTGTCCTGTCTCGATGGGCCAACTCAATGGACCAACGAAGTGCGAAGGGATAAGAGTTACGCGATAGAAAGAGAAGCAACTTCCAGGTGAATAATTGTAGGTCTAAATTATCTACAGTTATGCTGTATATATCGCTTTGCGACCTGAATTTCACTTTATTGTGTGCACAACCAAAAAGTATAATATGATAGATACCTACCAAATCCAATTTTTTTCTTTTTGAAAAGAGCAATTGCTGAGTTTCTTACCGGCTTTTCTCAGCAGAATCAGCATTCCGAACCGGTGGTAGATTCTCGACTTGTCATAAGAGCCACAAATTGGCCTACATGAAATAAATACATTTGAATTTGAATTTTCGATGTTTCATCTCCTCATTCGTAGAGTCTATATTTTATAACAAGAATAATACCTTTCATTAGGGAGGGAGTTTTCTTTTAATTAGCTACTTTAATTAGTTTACTTCGCAAATAGCCTAGTTTTACACGAGTTTCCTTTTACGCCGATGGAAGGCCAGGTCACGGACCGATCAATTAGTTAGGAAAATTAGAAAAGTTGGCCCGATAAAACTGAGGTTTTATATTTTTACCCGACAACACCGAGGACTATGATTTTAGCAGTCTATCATGTATGTATGATTATGTATTTGGCTTTTAATTTTTTATGGTTGAGATTTCGTTTTAATTTAGTTTTAGGTTAAGTTGTATTTCGTATTTTATGTATAGAATGGAATAAATATAAAGAGGTATGGATGTTTGTATGTATCTATTTATACGACGTAGGCATCCGTTAAGAACGATTTTTGAAAATTCAATCCCTACACAAGAATACAATAGGGGTTTGAAAATTCGAAGTTAAGGTGAGCAAAGCCGCAAAGGTTTTTTTTTGTAGAAAGAAAATAGATAAAATTCTCAATTTCAAACAAACAATATCGCGTGAGAGCTAAATACATAACAACTCAACCTAAATACGGCTTCCTTTTAATCCTATTCAACAACTAGTATTGCTTTCTTTTACACTACACACTCTATTAGAGTACATCGCTCTAAATTGTTTGAAAAATTACAGTTAATTTTAAACAGTTTACAGTTTCAGATTTCAGAGTATTACTTAAGGATCAGTTAAGATTTAAAAAGAGTCAGTACGTACAAGTGACAGCTTATAAATGACTAGCTGATGCTGAAAATCCCGCGGGAACTCTTTGTTTTTTTCAGGAACAAAAGTAGCCTATGTCACTCTCCTTAGGTCCTTAGGTCCTTAACTATACCCATGCAAAAAGTCACGTCGACCAGTAGCTCTATTACAGTGCTTTTGAAGGACAAACCAACAAACAAACACACTTTCGCATTTAGTATAATAGTATTTACGGAAGTTTACGGAAGCATTAAATATAATTTACTATAGGCTCTTCTCAGCAGAATCAGCATTCCGAACCGGTGGTAGATTTTTGACTTGTCATAAGAGCCACAAGTTGGCCTACATGAAATAAATAATTTTGAATTTGAATAAGGGCGGCAGTTAGGTAGTAGTACCTACTATTCAGCTGTGGCATCGCCTGAAATATTTGCTACATTATGCCGATTGCAATCACATGTGATTGGCTGAATTTATGGCGTTCTTACTGCATTTTAACCAATACCGAGTACCGGAAAATCAAATTGCATCACACCAATTAAACAGGTAGTTAGAAAACTTTCTAAATAATCTTCCCTGCGGTTTTGTAAACTAAACTTTGCGATACTAAAACTGGACCCGGTGCAGGCGTTGAACGTGAAAGTGCCAATAAAAGTGCCGTAGACGCCGAACAACAGCCCTTTGTTGCTTGTGAAAATAGCGATACAGCTGTTCGGAAACTAATCGAGGCCATTCCGACCGAAATGCAAAGTTGTGCAACGGTGTAAGCGGTAAAGACAATGTCTTTCAGTCATCAAGCCATCCGACATCCCGCTCGCTTACAATTACATGTACGACACAATACAACAAGTAACAATAAGAGTATCTATTGGTGTATTGGTTTCTGAATACATTTTAAAAACATATTGAACACTAGCCTTTGCCCGCAGCTTCGCTCGCGTTAAGTTCGTTTTTTCAAACTCGTATTTTACCCCCTTAGGGGTTGAAGTTTCAGAAATTATTTCTTAGCGGATGCCTACGTCATAATGGCTACCTGTATGCCCGATCCGTCCAGTGGTTAGAGCTGTGTGCTGATAGATCAGTCAGTTAGTCAGTCAGTGAGTCAGTCACCTTTTTATTTTATATATTTAGATAGATTGCTGGTCCTGGAGGAAACGAACCCACAACGCTCGGGTATTGTGCTCTGAGTGTGCTGTTAATAACACCACACAATTTTCTTCAAACATTTATCCATACAAATATTAAATGCGAAGAAGTGTGTTTGTTTGTTGGTTTATTCTTCAATTACGCAGCAACGGAGCAACGGATCGACGTATCATTTGCAAGGGTATAGTTGTGAGAACCCAAAGAGTTTGTATCCCGGAAAAACAAAGGGTTCTCACGGGATTTTTAAAAACTCCAAGCCGCCGAAGTCACGAGCAAAAGCTATTAGTAACTAATACAATAATAACCTAAATACCGATCTTATAAAACATAGAAATTGAGGAACTATTTAGTACCAAAAAAATACCTCTGTGAAATAGAGGAACACGACGAGATTTACAAAATCCGTCAAACGCTCGTTAAAAGTGTAAAGAATAATTAAAAGAGAACTAAAATTTAATATCGCTGTACGTATATTAAGCATTAAAAATTGCAATCTCCGCAGATACTGATCAAAGTGTTTAATAAACGACGACACAATTCAGCGCTCGGAATTCCTGGACACCATTAAAGCACAGTAAAGAAATACTTAATACAACGTTAAAGATTGTAATAAACGACGTTCATATTAATTTTATGTCCAATAAACAAGTATTAAAATGTGCTCACAATAAATGTATACGTTATCAGTTGTGTGGGACGAACCAGTGGTGGAATTGTTACAAATAGACAGACTTTTGCCTAACAAAAGTTTGTATATGAGACAAGGGCCATATAAAACATGAAACGTGTGTTTTTTTGAAAAGAGATTAATGATATACACACATTAAGAATTTACCTATTCGTTTTTTGGAGGTTTTTTGATATGACAGTGACTTTCATATTAAAATTGCTATTGTAAATAAACGACATATGGTCATTCTTTATTTATATGCTTACATTTACTTCAACTCAGGGAACAGTAAAGATTTCATCAAAATTGGTTCGGTAGTTTTTATGATATGGACTAATACGTGTAACAACTTGGCTTATGGATACGAGCTGCCGGTATGGTGTCAAAGGGCACAATTTTTTTTTTATTAAGTACCTACTTTTCTTGTCATTTATGTAAGTAAATAAAATCTACGTCTACCCTACGTCTAGATCTTAATACGATGTCGGCCTAAGTCCCGGTTACCGACTAATATACTAGGTATTTGTAAATTCCTTATCGAAGTACGGGCAGCAACTTTCTCTATCTACATTTAAAACACCGTGAAATGATATTATCCGTATTAGGTTACTATAATCTATTTTCTAGATTCAATGTAAGGTGATATCGATTTTCTCGCTAACATTCACCCTGTCATATCCGAGTTAATCCAATAATTAATGTATTTCATCGATATTATGCTGCATATTAAACATTTGATAGCATTTCCATTATCATTTCCATCAAAGAGTAATTGTAATAATAGCGAATGAACCTACATAAATATTTTATGTAGGTTCATTCGCATTCGTGTACAATGTATTTTATACTAGACGGGTTTTAAAGAATAAGTGAAATTAAGATCTAATATAATAGGTATACCACGCAAAACGGGCGTTTGACGCCTACTTGCGGAGAAAAAACCCCAGGAGTAGGATCTAATATAGAAGATGTATAGAATACTGACCATTTAATTACATATTGTGTTATTCCAAAAGTATATTTTGAAAAATTAGGTTATAACACCACAGCACTCACCACTGCGCCAGGGAGGTTCTTAATAAAAATTGTAACAGCGACAGTTTTTTTTACATTACAACATTATTGACTAATATCCTCTTATCCCCTCCAAATAAACGGAAAGCTTGTGCTAGGAGTGGGTAAGACAATAGTGCAACGGGTGGGGTTTGAACCTGCGACCTTTCAGTTTTCAGTCCGCACTTTTAACCGTTGAGCTATTGAGGCTTTATTAAGCCTCAATATTATATATTTATAAGTGCATTTATAATTCAGTCAGTTTGTACGACTTCCATGGTGCAGCGGTGAGCGCTGTGGTCTTATAACTAGGAACTGTTGTTTAATCGCTTGAAGAATGCAAGATCGCTACCACACATAACTTCTTCTTTATCAACCGATAGATGTCAACAGCTGGACAAAGGTCTCTTGCATGGAATTCCACAGGCTTCGGTCTTGCGCCGCCTGAATCCAGCAGCTATCTGCGACTCTTTTGATGTCGTCGGTCTACTTATTGGGCGGTCTGCGCTTACCGGTACGGAGTCGCCATTTCAGAACCTCGGGGCTCCAACAACCAGCAGCTCTTCGAACTAAACATAACACAGTATAACAAAATATGAGATAAAAAAAGAATGAGCTTATGTTTTTGTAAAATTCAGTCACGCCATGGCATCGTACGAGTATATTATACTCTATTACTATCTCAATTAACCACCTACATAACATCGGAAGATTGACCTTAATTACCTAAAGCCCTAAGTAATTACAAAACGTTATCATCCAATTTAGTGAAATGTAACGTTTAATACGCTTTAATAACTGGAAACAGTTTTATAGAGCCGTTAATATTTTCAAGTGAGAGAGCAGCTGTGCTTGGAAAACATTCTAATTAAGCTAGTTCTATAAATATCGCATAAATACTCTGCAGCTGATTTTATAGTACGCTTGGACGCATAATTGTTAATGTCATTGTGACTTAGAGTGCTCTCTACAGTGCAATACAAAAAACATACTCAACTTAGTTGAGCTACTGTAACACCAATTAATATTTAATTCGCAAATTCTCCGGGTCTGCTTGAATTTGCTGGATGAATTTGCACTTGTCCGTCCGTCTATTGTTTCTCTATCTGTCAGAGCTTTATGTCCCTTGAATTAATGATCAATCAAAGTAACAACTCAGTTCAGTCAGTAAACAGTTTTATTCAAGAAACATGGAGGGCAAGAAAATCCACTGTTCGCACTGTGGGATATATCGTTGAAAATAACTTAACATAAACAGAACATAAAACTATTTTTTCTACTGACAAATAACGATGATTGAGAGAGATGGGAGGGTGTCCTTCTATTATCTCTATATAATTTCAGTCATATCACAGGATATTTATTATTATATTACCTAACTGATATTTTAACTAACACTAATAACAGTCATCAAACAGAAATAAAAACAATAATGCAAAAATGCGTCTCTATGTCAAAACTTTAAAAGTTTGTACTATGGGTACAAACTTTTCTTTCAGTCTAAATCAGTTATCTGCTATTTTCCATTATAAAGAAAGATAATGCCATGCGCCATTTTGATAAATTCAAGTGAATTAATTATTATTTAAAATATCGACAGCTTATTCCAGATAGATTGAAAAAAGGAAGCGGGCGTCATCTAGTTTACCCAATAAGCTACATGTTCTACAAAACTAATCGGTTATTCTTCTGGTCTTCTTCCAATAAATCCATTATTCTTCTAGTCTTGTAAATCTGCTAATTTTCCATTATAAAGATAGATGGTACGCCACTGTACGCACTTCAAGTTAATTCGCCAAGCTCCCCTCTAGTGTGCTCCAATCTTTAGTCTGGTGTAATTGATATTAAAATTAAGGGAAAGCGGTAAGTGGAGTGCATAATAAGGATTTTTAATAATCGCCGGCGTGCCGTAATCGGTAGGCGGCGGGCACTCCACAGACATTAATGCGCTAATAACCACGCAAACTTGTGAAAGTTGTGAATTAGCTCGGATAAGGATTCGTGATCTCTCTCTCTATTTATTTTAAACTTTATTGCGTGTGTTGTACTATTCGTTGTTCGCAGTGCCGGCTTTACCTATGGTGCAGGGTGTGCGTTGCACACGGGCGCAAGGTTGTAGGGGGCGCCGCGCCGAGCCGCGCTTGCTTGCTTCCCGACATCATTTAAAATTGCACCATTTTTTGCACCTGAATTTCCTTTCACTGATGAAAATGTAACTGTAAGTCAAACGGTATTCTTATATTGTAAGTATTTCATTTTGGCCGCGCGTCTACTAGAGGGCGTCTTTGTTGGGACTCTTTGTTTTTTCGATATGAAAAGTAGCCAATGTCACTTTCTTAGTCCTCAACTATAAAAAAATTATTCCCTGATGTTTTCAAAATTTTTGATCTCTATTTCTTGCTCTACCTACTCAACATTAACGAGATTAGATTGAGAACATTAACTTGAGAAAGTTGTGAATTACTTCATATATAAAACGTATAGGTATGTGAACGTAGATATATTAGACACAAATAGGCATTGTTAAGAGAACCATTATGTGAGGGTAATTGTTAAGTTTCGGAACAAACAGAGCGCTGAGTGTAACTTTAAGTTGAGTAACGTAAATCTGTTACACAATGTGGTAATTACTTATCTTTTGGATAACTTTCACGATATGACCTTTTCATAATAAAAGACAGAATTACTCACAGTTAACGTAAACTTGAAAAGTTACATTAAGGCGTCAGATATTAGAATGCTGCAAGAACTAAGAGTACCTACCAGAAATAAAATAAAAAAAAATTACTGCTAAAATAAAAAAAAGAGAAACATGCAGAAATCTAAACTTCTAAAAGCTCATCTATTAAATGAGTAAATGACATAATCTTTATTGTATGCAATACTATACAAAAACAACAAATGATAATGAATGGCTATTTACGGGAGGGGAGGTTAAGCTTAGTAAATGTAACTATTGTAGAAATATGTAGTAGGAGATATACCTACTAGAACATAAAAAACCTTACTACTAAGACTACCTTATACTATCTTACACCATAAAATGTTTTAACTTTACCTCCAAGTCATTAGTTTCAGAAAGAAAACGATAAACGAAATGCGTAAATAGAAAATTTTATTAATTCTCAGACACTCACTAACATTGTAATTAAGAAAGCTAATAACTAAAGAAATGCAAATGAGAATCATTATTCAATAATGATTTATCTACGAGGTGTAGACACAGAATTATTTGTACGGACACGATCTTTAATCTCAAGTAATTGGTATAATACTAAAAGAAAGTGGCAGTTAAAGTTTATGACGAGAAAAATTTAATAGCAGCCCTACAAATCGCACACTTTAAAGATATTACGGCTAACAGGCTAGCAAACTTGTAAATTAGCTTAAACACGCATAAAGAGCAGTTTCAACTGATTGATGAACACACTTTAGTCAAGAAAATGTTATCAAGAAGACGGCAATTCAACAAAATTATATAGAAGCAGATATTGCTGTAAATAATTCGCCAAAAAAGGTAACATCACTAAAGAATCGACTAAGATTTTAATGTGACATCAATGATGTTTAGCACCATTAAACGTTAAAACGTTTTTATGAATTTGAATAGTGAATTTAATTTGTTTATATAGTAATAATTATATTAAACCATTTTACATTCTATCCCAAATTAAAGATGTCACCACAGGTGTATTGTTATTTCTGCAACTGGCAGGTACATTATTATTGAATTGTTATGTTCATAAACTTTAAAATTCGCCTTAGGAAGAAATTCGCTTTGGAAAATTCGCTTGAAGTATCTACAGATGGGAAAGACAAGTTTTTTCATATCTTGGCTAATAATCGTGAAAAAACATCAAAATCCGAAAAAAGATTCACCCAACAAACGCTATGAAGTAACTCAATAAAACCACGAAGCGGAGTTAAAGAGCAAATAAAAATTTATTACAAATATCAGCTCCAAAATGGATTCCGAGTCGGCTCCGGAAAATCTAATAACCGAAACGGAATGGCTGCAATTATTCCTTTTAAGGACATTATTGCGAGCAAATCCAGTGAAAATGTTAACTGCTCCGACATCACAAGACTGGCTAATATTAAAATCGATTTTCGACTACAAAACTTTCACTGTGCGTTGTGAAATCTTAAAAACCTAATTCTGCCCAAACTTATAGCGTTTTGCAAGCGTGAATTTCCATGCCTCTGACAAAAAAGCCTAACATATTTTGTGTAGTATATCTGCAATTAAAATAATGGAATAGAAAAATGCCTTTTTTTTCAAATAAACTTTTAATGTGCTTTTGAATCATCAAATGGTTTGGAATATCGTTCTAACCAAGAAGAACGTTTTAAAAAAACAACAAAAAAAAAATACAGTTCACAGCTAAAACCGTCTCATTGCTGGACGGACGGACTTATCCAAGCTTTTTTATGATTTATAAATAATCTTCAAGACTACAATCATTTCGGCACCCTCGTACAATCATTCTCAAAACATCACTACTTACGTAAACTTCTACACTCAGTCAAGCACTGCGGGATGGAAAAACACTCGAAAATCCCAACAAAGCTGTCAAAATAGACATAAAAACTAACGTTTCCGAGCCCCGAAATTCGCGCCCTCGACATGTGTGCGTAATGATACGACATGTCAGCTCTCAGACGAACAAAATGAGCGCACTTCAAACGACTGCACGTTCTGTACCAACCAGCATCTAAGGGTTTCCAGACATTTAGTTTGGTAATTTTCAGGACATTTAAATACGAAGAACAATATTACCCTGTATTGCCCTTATTCTTAAATATATTTATTTTAGTGAAACATTTATTTTAGGGCAATTCTCTGTAAACTTCCTTGAATTTCGCTGACTTGGCTTCCATTTTTCCGACTACCTAAACTTTGCGATTTACTTTGTATACTTTTACCTGTACCTTCAAATTAAGAGTGAATAGGGTATTTTCTATTCAAGCGCCTTTTCTAAAAATCCATCGTGATCATAGTCAAGCGTATTACAATAAATAAAAAAAGTTTTTGAAAGACACAATATTCTAAATTATGATGTTTCTAAGGTACTCGTAAATTCAAATATGAAAGCGTAGAAAAGGATTTACTAGAGTCTAGACTCTCGAGTCTAAAGAATAGAGCGAGCAGTAGGCACCTTACCTAAACATTCGTAGTCAACAGATTCATCATCAACATTTTAATCCATTAACGTGTAGAGAGCACAGCATTTTTTAAATATTTATAGCGAGCAAACGAGCCGACGGGTCACCTGATGTTAAGTGATTGCCGCCGCCCATGGAATTTGCAGCACCAGAGGCACCACCAATGCTTGCCGGCTATTCGGGAATAACAGTAAGGTCCGCCCTTTGAATAATCCTATGTTGTAATTTAGTGGGAACATCGTCGTAGGAAGCAGAAAAATACGTTGCACAGTTTAAGGAATTCAAATGGAAATGGATTCTCGAAAAGTCCTGCCGCTTCAAGAAAGATGGCATCTCTACCGCACCCCCAATGCATTTACTTGCAGGTGCCTACTATTTTTCTTCGCCGACAAATTCGAATGGAGTGGCTCCATCTTACGTCTTTGTGTTAAAGTGGGGTGGAACACCGTTCGTGTGGAACGTTTTAATGCACGTAGTTTTCGGCTCTTTTGATGTAAAACTGTCATTTTCTTGAATGTCTCAATTTCTCCGTTTATAGACGTGTGGCAGTCTTGCAATCTTTTAACGTAAATGTACTATTGTTAATGTGTTTTAACCGAATTCCAAAAAAGGAGGAGTTTCTCAATTCATTGCAATCTTTTTTATTTATTTTTTTATTTTTTATACGTATGTTCCCCGATTACTCGAAAACGCCTGGACCGATTTGGAAAATTCTTTTTTCGTGTGAAAACTTCCCAGGTGGTCCCATTGTCACCAGGTCAGGGTCTGATTATTATATTATACCTACCTGGAGAAATCTTCTGGAGGGAACTCTTCAAATTTTATAGGCACACTTGATATAAGCCAATGATATTTGCCAAAAGTTAAAAAAGACCATTGACGTTCTCATTTAAAGGCGGTCACTGAAAATCAGCGTTGGGACAGCTGGCTCCCACAGCTTTGAAACTTGGCGGCTTCGCCAGTTTTGGGTCTGTGAGGCTAGGAGCCCCAATACAAGCACCTTTTGGTAGCGTTGCACTGCTGTACAAAGTAACGATATCTAATAACTATCATTGCTGTGTTTTAAATTTTGATTTATTTTGTATATTTTTGTGTTTATTGCTACCAATAAAGATATTTCTATTCTATTCTATATACTTGCTTGGCTTTTGAAGTCTGTTTTTTAAAAAGTATTCTTTATATTATTATTTTAATTCCTGCGAGAATCACAAACCCTTAATTCGCGGGAACTAATCTAATAAGCGAATCTAATAAAACACATAAGTGTGCTGAATATTAAGATAAGTCTCTTAAAAAAACGACCTATTTGCTGAAATGTATCCCTGAATTATAGAACAGTTCCTATTGAGCAACCAGCGAGAAACTCGGTTGTTATAATTCTTATGACGAGGGTTGAAGAACTATTTTAGACACAATGGACCGATTGAGATCTAAAATTCGTGTAAATCTGGCAAGTAATGGAGCTCAGACGTTAAGACGAGGTTCTGGACGAATTTTAGGTATTTGAGGGGGTGCGGCAGAGGAAAGCGCGCGGTACTAGTCCCGCCAACCGCGGGGGGCCCCCGGACGAATTTAGGGCGAACGCGGAATATTAGCTTTGATAGCGACAAGGTGGCGGCAAGAAATGACTCAGTCCGGCTGACAAAACTATATTAGGTCTGTACTGTAACTTATTTTCGTCAATCATATTGTAACGTATATGGCTCGGTTGGTATGGCTACAGTATATTTTCAGAGACAGAGTACAGGTTCGATTCCTAGCCAGTAATGTAACATTGTTTTTTTAATTTCCTTATTCATTTTTAGCTTTTTTTTTTATTAGTATGTATTTCAATATTACTTACATTTTCTTAAGTACATAATTTGAATAAATAGTGTTGTATTTTTTAATTTATTACCTAATTTTTTAATCTAAATTCTATATATTGATATATTGATAAATTACTAGTTGATGCCCGTGGCTTCGTTCGCGTGGATTAGTTTTTAAAATGAATCCCTATTTCCCTTGTCGAAACATCACGCTTGAACGGCTGGACCGATTTTGATGGGACTTTCACTGGCAGATAGCTGATGGTAGGAGTAATATAGGCTACTTTTTTAACCGATTTTCAAAAAAGGTCTCGGGAAGTCTCGGGTTCGATTCCCGGCGGGGGCAATTTAGGAATTTATAATTTCTAAATTGTCTCTGGTCTGGTCTGGTGGGAGGCTTTGGCCGTGGCTAATTACCACCCTACCGTCAAAGACGTGCCTCCAAGCGATATAGCGTTCCGGCACGATGGCGTGTAGAAACCGACTAGGGTTATGGGTTGAATTTACACTGCTATACCCCTTCCAAGTTAGCCCGCTACCATCTTAGACTGCATCGTCACTTACCATCAGGTGAGATCGCAGTCAAGGGCTATCTTGTTATCGAATAAAAAATAAATAAAATGTTCTAATAAATATTATTCTTAGTAGTATCACACGATAGCAAAGTTTTTGCTTCTTGTGCCTTTGAATCCCTCACTACTCTTATGATTCTAACTTAGAATCCTTCTCTCGCTCGGGATTCAAACTAGGCACTCGCAACAAAAAAACTTTGCTATCTTGTTGAACAAATAACTATTTCGGGCAAACTATCAATTTTAGAGAAAATTTTTATTTCGTCCCATAGTGCCGCCGCCGCACTATGGGACGAAATAATATAAACCGTCTCATAAATGGTTGGGACGAATGTTATGATTCCAAAGATTTTTCCATGGATTAATATCCTCAGATAATAGGACCTTTATGAATAATGTTGAAAAATAAAAATATTTTAGTTCTAGGTATATAAAATTACTAGTAGGGCGCGTGGGTGCGCGGCTCGCTAAAGCGAACCGCGTGTTTTCTGTTCCCCAAGTAGATCTTCGGATCTTGATCATCTTTTTCCAAAACCACTATTTCATCTTGTACATTCTCTAAGATAGACATCGACGAAATTTGTATGGCCAACATCTTGAATCCGCCATTTTGGTAGTTTTTTTCAGCTCATTGCCAATTGGATAAGGTTTCGAGTGATTTTTGTTTGGGCACCCTCAACCTATCTTCAATACCCTGACCGTGCTCCTCACCCGTCTGCGAAATCCTCAATCATCAACTCCCTCCATATTTTTCATACAAATGAATTTTTATCTTCTATGCGAAACCATCAGTTTGGAAAAGAAACCTTATCTTAGACTTGCATATATTTTGTATGAAAAAAATAAATTCCGCCATTTTGAATTTTTTTCTATTCATTAAGTAGACTTTCGAGTACTGATCATCTTTTTCTAAAAAACCACTCTTCCACTTTTTATACTCTCCAAGATAGGCACCGACGAAATTTATATGACCGCCATCTTGAATCCGCCATTTTGGATTTTTTTCAGCTCCTTGCCAATTGGATGAGGTTTCGAGTGACTTTTGTTCGAGAACCCTCCACCTATCTTCGAAACCCTGGCCGTGCTCCTCACCCGTCTCAGAAATCCTCAACCATCAGCTCTCTCCGTATTTTTTCTCCAAATGAATTTTTGTCCTCTCTACGAAACCATCAGAAATTTTGAAAAAGAGCCACATAAAGTCTTGCATATATTTTGTATGGAAAAAATAAATTCCGCCATCTTGAATTTTTTTTCTATTCATCAAATAGACCTTTGGGTCTTGATCATCTTTTTCCAAGCAACCACTCTTCCACCATTTATAGTCTCCAAGATAGACACCGACGAAGTTTGTATGGTCGCCATATTGAATCCGCCATTTTGGAGTTTTTTTTTCGGCTCTTTGCCAATTGGATGAGGTTTCGAGTGACATTTGGTTGAACACCCCCCCACCTATCTTCGATACCCTGGCCGGTGCTCCTCAACCGTCTCCGAAATCCTCAATCATCAGCTCTCTCCATATTTTTCCTCCGAATGAATTTTTGTCCTCTATACGAAACCGTCAGAAATTTTGAAAAGGAACCGTATAAAGTCTTGCATATATTTTGTATGGAAAAAATTTAAATCCGCCATCTTGAATTTTTTTTTTATTCATCAAGTAGACCTTAGGGTCCTGATCACCTTTTTCCAAGAAATCACTCTTCCATCTTTTATAGTCTCCGAGATAGACACCGACGAAATTTGTATGGCCGCCATCTTGAATCCGCCATTTTGGAGATTTTTTTCAGCTCCCTGCCAATTGGATGAGGTTTCGAGTGACTTTTGTTTGAACACTCCCCACCTACCTTCGATACCCTGGCCGTGCTCCTCACCCGTCTCCGAAAACCTCAACCATCAGCTCTCTCCATATTTTTCCTCCAAATAAATTTTTGTCCTCTATACGAAACCATCAGAAATTTTGAAAAGGCGCCGCATAAAGTCTTGCATATATTTTGTATGGAAAAAATTAATTCCGCCATCTTGAATTTTTTTCTATTCATCAAGTAGACCTTTGAGTCCTGATCATCCTTTGCCAAGAAACCACTCTTCCATCTTTTATAGTTTTCGAGATAGACACCGACGAAGTTTGTATGGCCGCCATCTTGAATCCGCCATTTTGGGTTTTTTTTCGGCTCTCTGCCAATTGGATGAGGTTTTGAGTGACATTTGGTTGAACACCCCCCACCTATCTTCGATACCCTGGCCGGTGCTCCTCAGCCATCTCCGAAATCCTCAATCATCAGCTCTCTCCATATTTTTCCTCCGAATGAATTTTTGTCCTCTATACGAAACCATGCGTGAAAAAATTTTTTTCCATACAAAATTTTACAGGAGAGGTGATCAATGAGTCAGTGACTGAGTGAGTGAATCAGTGAATCAGCACGAGTAGCTATATATATATTAACTAGTAGAGCGCGTGGGTGCGTGGCCCGCTGCAGTGGACCGCGGTTTTTCTGCTCTTAGACTTTCAGGGCTTGATCATTTTCTACTAAAAAACCACTCTTCGATTTTTTATTCTTTGTCAAATAGGCACCGACGAAATTTATATGGCCGCCATCTTGATTCCGCTATTTTGGTTTTTTTTTAGCTCCCTGCCAATTGGATGAGGTTTCGCGTGATTTTTGTTTGAGCAACCTCCACCTATCTTCAATACCCTGGCCGTTCTCCTCACCCGTCTTCGAAATCCTGAATCATCAGCTTCTTCCATATTTTTTCTAAGAATGAATTTTTGTCCTATTTGAAATCATCGGTAATTCTGAAAAAGAATCCTAACAGTCTTGCATATATTTTGTATATGAAAAAAATTAATTTCGCCATCTTGAATTTTTTTCTATTCATCAAGTAGACCTTCAAGTACTGATCATCTTTTTCCAAGAAACCACTCTTCCATCTTTTATAGTCTCCGAGATAGGCACCGACGAAATTTGTATGGCCGCCATCTTGAATTTGCCATTTTGGAGTTTTTGTTCGGCTCTCTGCCAATTGGATGAGGTTTCGAGTGACATTTGGTTGAACACCCCCTACCTATCTTCGATACCCTGGCCGGTGCTCCTCAACCGTCTCCGAAATCCTCAATCATCAGCTCTCTCCATATTTTTCCTCCGAATGAATTTTTGTCCTCTACACGAAACCATGGGTGAAAAAAATTTTTTATTATGTATATAAGATCATTCTTATTATTTAACTAGTACTTATTTTTAATGAAATAACTAAAATGACAATAATTATTAATAATGAAATAATTTTAAGTATTATAATTCAATTTTTAGTACTTATGGAAAATTAAATAATTTGATTTTTGACATGCTCTCACGAAATAAATATTATCTTTAAAATACTCGTGTTTCATTTTTCTAGTAGCTTATACATTCAATAATACGTGTACAAATTTTCAAATCAAAATGTCAAGAAACAAAAAGTTATTGATTTTCGAGACGGTTTATATGATTTCGTCCCATAGTGCGCCGTCGCCGCACCGCTGCCCGCAAGATTCGGAGCAAAGGCTTTACTCACTCTTGCAATGTTGATGGTTCCTCAGAACTGAGCTTCAAACGTTTTTTCCGACTGAAAATTAAATATAACTTATTATAATTAATTTTGAAAAAAAAAAATACTATTGTCCTAAAAAAATGCGCTTAGAAAATGCAAAACAAACACGGTAGAAGAACCGAACCCGTAACTTCTAGCTATCAACTCTCTCTTACACTGACTAAGCCCAACGTCTAATACTATAAACGACGAAAATAAGGTCTAGTATAGCTATACCTAACTACCTAACTATAGATATACCTAACAAGCTAACTACAGTTTGATAAGCCAAACTGTACGACGAACTAGGGTATTACACCATTATTATTAGATACTTACCTTCTTCTTCGTCAACCCATAGACGTCTACTGCTGAACAAAGGTCTCTTACGTGGACTTCCACAGATCTCGTTCTTGCGCCGCCTGAATCCAGCGGCTCCATGCGACTCGTTTGATGTCGTCGGTCCACCTAGTGGGGGATCTCCCAACATTGAGCTTCCCTGTGTGAGGTCGCTAGTCCAGCACCTTGGAACCCCAACGACCTTCAGCTCTTCGAACTATGTGCCCCGCCCATTTCCACTTTAGTTTCGCGACTCGCAGAGCTATGTCGGTAACTTGGTTCTCCTACGGATCTCCTCATTTCTGATTTGATCTCGCAGGTAATTTGAAAAAACGTAATAATTGTGAAGAAATTACGTAACTTACGTAATTTCTTCACAATTATTACGTTTTTTCAAGTAATTGAAAATTGATGATGAAATTGATATTTCATGATCCCTTACATAATGCAAAACCTTTACAAAATAATAGGTAAACTCTATTTAACTTCACTAAAATATACAAAATAGTCTTCAACATAAAACAAAAACAATTTTACTTATTATAATTAATTTTGAAAAAAAAAAAAAACACTTGTCCTAAAAAAAAAAACATAAAACCTTTTTTTAGAAAATGCAAAATGAACGTAGTTGAGATTCGAACCTGCAAATTCTAATTATCAAATCGCGACCAAACCAACTGAGCCAAATTTCTACTAGAAAGAATGACGAAAATAAGGTACATTATAGTAAAGTACCACACAACAATTTGATTAGCCGATTTACGTTACATTTACGTACTGTACGATAAAATTAAAAATAGGTAGGTAGACACTTATAACTATCACCATCTGCTTTTGTTGTTTTTAACCGACTTCTTATTTTGTTCATTTTCTTTTTCGGACTCATTTTCAAAATTTCTACTACTTAGTACTTATTTATTTACAACTATATTATGGTTTATTTATTAACAATATATTGTATACAAACTTATAACTAGGTACACTCTATTTGACTTCACTAAAATATACAAAATACTCTTCAACATAAAACAAAAACAATTTTCAATTATTATATTTCGCGATGTTATTTGATAGCCGAGCGAGAGCAGTGCAGCGCAGGTCCACCTAGCAGCACGCCTTAGCGATCACTGTCTAATTGAGTACGAGTGACAAAGAAGCCGCTACTGGGAAATAAAACGGCCAAGACACAAATTGTGATAAAAAAAGATTAAATTATAATAGTCGCTGTAAAAAAAATCTAAAACTGCCATTTTTTGTAGTAAAATATGACAAACAAATTGTACTTAAATTTTACAAAAATTAATGTATGGTAACTGAGAAAAATGGGAATTCATGTATTTGCAGAGGCAACTTTGCAATTTTTTTCTATTGAAAAAAGTTTACGTCATTGTGTTTTGGAAACAGGCATCAGGCCAGAAATATGATCAATTGTAACTCCCTTTTTTTTCATAGTATTATGACCAATAGATTTTGAATAAAATGATCTTCTTTCGGCTCTATTTAGCTGATCACCGAACCTTAATTAACATAATAAATACCCCTGTAGATGCTGGCTACGGGCCACAACATCGTCTCGAGTGTACGAACCACTATTCACGTCGAGTTTCAGTCTTATTCATAAAATATGCTAATTTACATTTGGTGGATCTCGCTTAACCCTGCAATATCTTGAAATTGAATTAAAAGTGATGGAAGCCTCGATGGGACAACAGCAAGGGCCGAATTATGTAGAAGGGATGTAGTTTGAAGATCCTCAAGGATAATTGTCAAACTCCCTTCAAATTACAAGTACGTACCTGAAAGAGGAAACTTTAATTGTACTTTGTAGGATGGTTGGCAAGGGAAAAGGGCTACTAGAAATCCTGCAACCTTTGGCATAAAGATGATTTTGATGTTTAAGGTTCGACTCTTAGTTGAGTTATTTAAAACTAGATGATGTCCCCGACTTCGTCCGCGTGGATTAAGGTTTTTTGATTCCCGCGGGAACTCTTTAATTTTCCGGGATAACATGTTTTAATGTTGTCCATTTTTTAATTCCGGGTATGAGCTATCTCCATTCCGAATTTCAGCCAAATCGCTTCATTCGTTGTGGCGTGAAGGAGTAACAAACATACACATACACACACACATAGCTGTAGGTACAAGTTCTATCTTCTGACGTTCCCACGGACCAACCACTCCTACGTACTTTCCTATGTATATCTATTTCGATGGTGGTAACCATTTAAATTGATCAAAAAAACTACAACTTTGTGACGTCACAGTTCACTATTTCATACAAACTGTCATGCTATCCGCGCGTTATGACGTTTAATAAAGAATTGCGGGTTCGATTAGTTGGCAACATTCCTATTCTCGGATAAAGATTCCCAAGCTTTGCAGAGAATCGCATTGCATTGCGAGTTTAAAGAATTACAACAAGAAAAACTACCACAAGTAATCATCATCAAGTCATGACAAGATTACAGTTAATCTACCTTCTATACAAATCTTAGACCATTCATAAGATACAAATAAATAAAGTTGATGTCTATAAAGAAAAATAAATACTTTTACATGCCTTTACTAACGTATCACACGTAGGTATGTTTATACGTATGTTTATTTTCACGCTACAAAAATAATTTGAAAAAGTTTATTGTAGATACCTATTATACCTAAGCAATATTAGATGTTCTAAAGAACAGGTATGATGTGAGAGTTTATGAGAGTTACCTGGCAAACCCTTCCTTAAAATTAGTTAGAAAAGTGTGCGAGGTAGTCACTGCTTGCCATCAGTGACTGTCGGATGGTTGGATATAGTCAAAGGTTGGATGTCTTTATAGTTAGGTGAGATAAGTTTATTGTTAATTAAGTTAAGAACCTAATGTAGTATCGATGGGTTGACAGCTCTGAACCCCCCAACCCTTCCCCCCCTCCCCCCAATTGATTAGAGAGAAAAAAAATGTTCTCAAAGGTGTGTGAAGTCTGCCCGCCAGCGTGATAGACTATGGTTTAAATCTTTTTCATTCTAGAGGAGACTTGGGGCCAGTAGTGGATCGTCGAAAGATTGAGATGAAAGAAAAATGAATGCATACTATAAGATTTTTACATGAAAAATATATTAAATATGTAAGTATAAAACAGTCACAATTAAAAAAAAAGCGTCCTATTTACATTCTCTCCTAAGCGTTTCCTATTTTGATGTCGCCTGAAAAATTGAGGTTAAAATAAAACTAGCGCTAGCGAAAATGAGTAGCGCAGGCTAATTATACGATTGTCACTTGCGAAGCTACGAGTATTAGCTATACAGTATGCAGTTAGAGCGGTATACGCGGATGTGTTTCGAGTCAAACAGAAGGGTGGGTGCTTACCTCCCTTGTGGTTGTGAAGAGCGTCTCTCGTCATTAAGTTTTGTCATAAAAATGTTACGGGGGAAGCATCGCATGATGGGCATTGTTCTTCAAACTGTTGACATACGCCGTTATACGCTGTTTAAATCTTGTGTACGGAATTAAAATAAAATAGCGGTTTTTTAAGAACTTCATTCTTGGTTCAGAGACTTGTGTAGAGCTGGAAATCTCAGTATTTAACAATACGTTGTCATCATTAATGATGAATCATCGTAATGCAGCACGCATTACGATGATATTGAAAGTGATACGAGTATCACATTATTAGAATTAAAATAATGTACCGTCAAAACGGGTGCATATACCACGATAAAACATTTTGTTGAAGATGTCGATATGTCAACGCAACTAAATGGATCGTGGTCATGACGGGCCCTTGATTCATGCGACTGGGTAGAATATTTTACCAAACTAAGTGCAATACTTTATTTCATTTCAATGGTATGTAACTTTAAGTAAGTAGGTACATTATAATTATGACGTTACGTATACAATGATATCAGTTAGTCTAAAATCTTTAGGTATCACAATTTTATGCCCACTATTTCTATAGTCTACAAAAAATAGAAATAGTATTTATTAATACCGCAATAAGTACCTATCCTAGACCTTAACCTCCATACTTGGTACCTACCTATACTGTCAACATTATAATCTGTTGCTGTTCGTTAAACGTCTCACACTTGTCAGAAATCCGATAAGATGAGGAAACCCAAACAACCGTATTTGCGGAGCACCAAGTGACGATAAAGGTTCATTGGTCTGCGTAAAGAGGCGTAAAGATTATACATAATATATTTGAGACAAAAAAAGGTTTACATATACATAATAATATAGTGAAATAAACTTACAACAAACAACTTATATATAAAACGTTTCAGCTTTTTATGTAAGCCTTCATTGAGGTATATAAGGGGTCTATAAACAGCACTTTTGATGCTTTTCAATATTACGTAAAATTAACCTACTGCACGAGTCTGCGTAAATCAATTTTTTTTTTGCCGTAATGGCTACCTAAGTTTTTGAATTAAATTTTGTAACTTTTAATTATATTCATTAATTAAGGAGTTAGAAGACACACTCTAACAGACAAACACATGGACAGTGCGCGTTTAATTCGCGCAAGTAGACTCGTAGACCTCACTTTACTCGGTCGATAATAATGTAATTGTTAAAAATAAACAGCATGTAATCCGTGTACCCAATGTGCGTCGGTCGAATGCGCAGCATTGACGCCATGTTAGTGCGTTTGACAGGTGACAGCGCTGTCAGATTTCCCGCGCATTGTACACGTGATTAAGTACGCCTTTTCCACATCATTTTTCATCATTACAAATTGATCTGACGTTATTATATACGTACACGTGATTCGATAAATGTTGTATGTTAAATAATAATAAAACACGTTGAATTATCTATAGACACTTATAAAACTGTGACTGACTGTCAGAAGACACAATATCTAATCCGGTGTACTTAGAAATTTGAAAATTTGCGATTTCACTGACTCTAGCACAGCCTCTGTAGCTCAAAACTAGACTGCGTTAAAAAATAGCAAACAAAATTCAATTAATACATTCGATACTTATTTGTTTTCGCAAATCTATATTAGAAAATGATAGTATTTTTTTGACAATGCAATGCGTACCACAAGCTGACTTTTATATTTGTGTGATGTAATGTTATGTAAATTCAGAGTACCTTCACTCTTACATCTCTTATCAATCGGCGCCGAAGAGGTGATAATCAAAATACATGGAGTATTCTATTACTAGCTGATGCCCGCGACTTCGTCCGCGTGGATTTAGTTTTTTAATTCCCGCGGGAACTCTTTGATTTTTCGGGATAAAAAGTAGCCTATGTCACTCTCCGGCCCGTAAATTACCCCTATGCAAAAAATCACAGCAAGCCGTTGCTCTGTTGCTGCGTGATTGAAGGACAAACCAACAAACCAACAAACCAACAAACACACTTTCGCATTTATAATATTAGTAGGGATTTATAGCCAACCCATTATCACATCGTTTATAGCCAATCTTAGTGTAATAGAGGTCAGTGTTCCCTAGACTCAGTCGCCAAAGAAAAAGTAATTAACTCTGCCAAATAATTCCCAACGTTAAAGCTATCTCGATGTACACACATCACAATGTAAACAGTTAGCATCCGCACCGTAATCGAGTACATCAAAAGACTAAAAGGGGGTGCCGGAGGGTTGGAAACAGCCATAAAGGAAACTCATATATCACTTCCATATACGTGTACACCATGTGACTATCCGTGGTAAACTGTACCTCGCAAACTTTAACTTAGAGGATTATTATTGGCCAAAGTGTAAGCATGCGTACCTATTACTAGTTTTGGATGTATGCAGTTATAAAATTGCTTAGGATATTGTTTTTGGTAGCTAAAGATGGCTTCAAGGATTACTTACTTAATTTAAAACTAACTGGTGCACGCGACTTCATCCGCATGGATTTAGTTTTCAAAAATCCCGCGGAAACTGTTTGTTCTGTTAGTCCATGCAAAAAAATCACGTTGATCTGTAGCTCTATATAAGGACAAACCGACAAACAAACGCACTCACGCCTTGTCGCATCTTCTTTCTATTCGTTGTGGGTACTAGTACCTACGACTAACATAGAACTTGATATTTACCGCTTTCATTCTTTCTCTACCTTTCTATTTCATACTGGATCCCACAATCTTCAATTCCCGTCCAATTCATCAACTTCCAATGCCACTTAACCTTAGGAAACTAGTTCCAATATAATTTATTGTACTGAGTTAACGCTCATATAAATGGCATAGCAATTTTTCACTCCAGCATCGCCATGGATTAGAATATATCTCGCTTCCCTTTTTGACATTTGAAATTAAAGTGAGACGTGAAATGGGAGATCGAGGTTCTAAGTAAGGAACCGGATCCCTATTTACATTTTCTAAACGTTTCTATGGCCTTGTTGGTCATAATTCATGGTGGATTGTGTGAAATGGTGTGAGCCACTATTTCTATGTGGACAGTTATAATACTTGGTTTATCACTTTCTAACCCCTACGCTACATACTAAACATAATATCGATTATCGAATATATAGGTTTACTTGACGCTTAACCAGAGAACTTCCATTTTTCATTAATAGGAACATAGCTTTACTTCTTAAAGTTAGTGACTTTCTTAATGGCAATGTTATGACAAGAACATCTGCTGAGTTTCTTACCGGCTCTTCTCAGCAGAATCATGCAATGCATTTAGAAAGAAAGAAACGTTTATTTTATGAATTGTGCCACACATCACCCAATAGGTATACCTAGATTAGGTTGTCCCGGCGCCTCCACCTCCATTTAGGCAAGGGTTATAGAATTGCGAACAAAAAACTCGCACAGATTTTATTCGCAGTGCGGGCTAGCCTTAAGAGAGCTGTCAAATCCGCATTTTGTATGACCAATTACCGGTTTGACAGTTCATATTTGGCAAATTTTCATTGTTTTCCTTAGCCACTGGAAATGTCAAAAATAGAGAATGCGGCAGCAAGTATGCCAAGCTAAAAATTTCGCCAAAACGTTGCCAATCTAAATGCCAATTGAACTTCACCAATGACAAAGGAGTAGAATAGGCAACATTGAGACAACATTAAACTAAAAATTTTGCCAAAACGTTGCCAATCTAAATGCCAATTTAACTTCACCAATGACAAAGGAGTGGAGTAGGCAACGTTGAGGCAACGTTAATTAACTTCAATGTCACCCAAGTGACATTTATTAGCACCTCAGATTAACAAGTCACATTGAAATGCAAGCATAAGATCGTATCAATTCAGTATTAGTACCATTAATCTAATAAATACGAAACAGGGACAATACGTCTAAACGTCTGATCAGTGTTCAATTAAAATAAAATTTATTATCTGGACAGTATATGGGACAGTTTATCGACACTTATTGGCACTTGATATAGTACGTGGCCTGTAAGCATTAGTAGAATTAATAGAAAGCAGATAATTGTATTGTAAATTGAGCCGTTATTTTAAATCTAATGCCAATTTATAGAGTGGATAGAAAATTCTTTATTGCTACACACAAGAGATGATGTTTACATTTTACCGAATCTTATAGTTAGAAAGTATATAGAGCTACCTTTTACACGCAGCTTCACTCCCGCCATCTCTTAAAAGTAATTCGAAGTGAATCCTATACAAAATTACCAATTTTTCATTTGTTTTGGATTTCCCCAATTTATTTTCAAAAACCACCCCTGTACTAGGGCGAGGCAAAAAAAAATCCAAATCTTTTTTGAGTTTTAGCAAGACCAATTAATTGAAAACAATTTATTTTTATATAGATATAGATAGATTTTGAAGAATATTAAATTTTATGTAAAACATGAGTAATATGCCTCTTTCTCTCTTTGAAAATATTTCTGAGTTCAAATTCTTATACATACTTAACAGGAAAATATAATATAAGATAGTCAATGGTTCGTACGAATTATTAGAAAAGGTTGCCAAGGTAATGCAATGAATAAGGATATTATTGGATGAATATTGATATCCCTAATTGAATATCAGATGTCTGTGGGTAGTGGTAGGTTGCGTATAAAAGGCCAAGAGAAGAGAAATGTGACACGTTCAAGTGATATATAAAATAAATTGTAATTTCGAAGGTACTTTTAGATTTTTTCCACTCTGCTAAAGAGGGGTGGGTAACGAGAATAAAATAATCAGGGTCGGCAAAAAGGTTCTGAAGAATTTAACCTATTTGGAAATCGATTCTCATGCTTATCGCGTTTGGGAAACTCCTCGGGATTCGATCGGAATTATTTGTGTTTAAAATAAGGTACTTATTTAATGCGCGTGTGTGACGATTTCTAGAGCGGTGATTTTAGAATTTTATACCGGTGGTAGTGACCTAATGGTCAAAATTAAGATCAGGTTTCAAATCCTAGACACACATTTCTAACTTTACGGATTTACGAGTGAAGACATCGTAAGAAACTCTGCATTCTTGAGAGTTCTCAAAGAAAAAAAAAAGTAAAGTAAAAAAAAAGTAAAGTAAAAAAAATAATAAGCGTAAATAAAGACTGAAAAGGAAAAACAAGTCCAGTTATTTAGAATTCTGTTAAATAATATTGACTTAAGAGTCGGGACCTATTTGAAGATTTGAACCGATCTATAAATTAAAAATCTATAGATCGGTTAACATCGACTTTAATTTTTTTTCTTTTTCACAATGTTTCGCCTGGTGATGTTCATACCCTCCTTTGCGTTGCGCAGTAAGGCAATAAGCGTTATCTTATCAATTGAGTTGAGCTTAATTTAAAAAAGCATAAACTACATAAAGCGAGACATTCTCTCGCCTCGCGTTGTATATTGGCCATACGCAGCGGTCAAGATCCCGATAGCGTTGACTCTTAATTAATTGCCCGGCTTACAATGCCGGCGCCCCGCTGCTCCCGCGGGACTAAACAGAAACAATGCGGTAAACGCGACTTTATTCAACGCCTAGCGGTTTTGATAAAGATTTGCAATTACACACTCTTATCCACTCATCTTTATGTAGACTGCTTATCTATCACAGTTTCACTTAGGCAAAGTCAGTCCACTGACTGAAACATATCTATAACGCGAGTGCAACAGATCTGCGTCAGTTGTTACTCACGCAGATATGTTTCACTCGCGTCCCAACACTAATGTGTAACGTGTGCCTTTTTTTTGTGTCACTAATACGACACGAAACAAATACGTCGACAGAGTTGTTTGAGTATTAAAAGACTGAGTTGTGCTTAATTTAAAACTGCATAAAACGAGTGTTCACTCGCGTCCTAACACTGCTGTGTAACGTGTGCCTTTATTTTATGTCATTAATATTATATGACACAAATACATCCTCGAATTCTTGGAGTATTAAAAGACTGAGTTGAGCTTAATTTAAAACTGCATAAACGAATGTTGTTGTAAATTGGCCATACACAGCGGTCAAGATCCCTATAGCGATGAATCTCAATTAATTGCCAGGCTTCCAGTCCCGGCGCCCCGCTGCTCCCGCGGGAGTAAAGAGAAACAATGCGATAAACGCTACTTTATTTAACACCTTACGGTTTTTTGCACCCTCTCATCTTCTTCTTCTTCTATCTAAACATATAAAAATACTAACTTTTGCCCGCGGCTTCGCTCACGTTAAGTGTGATTTTTCAAACCCCTATTTTATCACCTAGGGGATGAATTTTCAAAAATCCTTTCTTAACGGATGCCTATAGCCTACGTCATAATAGCTTTTATGCCTTTCAGCCTGATCTGTCCAGTGGTTTGAACTGTGTTTATAGATCAGTTACTCAGTAATTTTTATTTTCGAAATTTTTACCTCCTATTTTACCACCCTCAAATTTCTAGAATACCTTTTAAATCCGTAACGAAAACGCCGATTTTCATGTCTCTGACTTCAAAAAAGGACTTTCACATAACCTTCTAAGTTCTAACTCTCATTTTACCCCCAATACACAAAGACATAAACACAAAAGCCGCTGCTTAAAAATCTTAAAGTTAATCCAACGGGGAAAAAATTGAAAAA
This sequence comes from Hipparchia sbordonii, assembly GCA_038048805.1. NCBI lineage: Eukaryota > Metazoa > Arthropoda > Insecta > Lepidoptera > Nymphalidae > Hipparchia > Hipparchia sbordonii. The sequence goes on along the minus strand of CM076109.1, from coordinate 10,887,828 downwards.
AAAAAAAATCTCCCAGACGACGACGCAGGAAAAAGCTAGTCAAGGAATATAAAACAATCGTGCAGCAACAAAGTAGTGAGGCGACAGCGACACTCAGCGACTCATTCCTGTCTCTATCGCCGCGATCAGACGTTGGGTATTTTATAGTCACTCGCAGCGCCATAAATAATGATGAAAGTGATCTCCGAACGCCTGGCCCTGATAGAAAACGTTTCTATTCGATACCAGCTCGCAAAGAACCTCTTCATAGCATAACAGTTTGCCTATTATCCAGTTGGATAAAATGGTGATGAAAAATCCGACACCGCGACGCAGCCTGAATTGATAGTTGTAAAAGTGGGAAGTTAACACAATCTGAATATTCATCTGAAGCTTGAGGCACTTTGAGTCGGTTATTGCAACCAACTTAATTGAAATGAGGACCCGTCAGGTCTACAAAACTATAATTGTAAGATAAGAAGTAATGAAACATGGAGTTCATCAAGTAGCGAGGCAGCGAAAGTACAGCGCAATTTCGTGCCCTCAGCGCAGCATGCCTCAAACTGAGGATGATTGAGGCGTCATCTCTACTTGACAACCGTGACTTCTTACTCTAAAGGACACAAAAGTTTAGACTGCTGCCAAAATATAACACAGTATATCAAAGTTTGAAGAGGCACAGCAGTGGCGTCGATGCGTTGCCTTACTGTATGATAGTGTAACTATGGCAATAGTCGGTTGCAAGGTCGCGACCCTGACAAAAGGCGACAAAGATCGTTGTCAATTTCTACACGTCGGATCGAATAATGCATCTCTATTAGTTGCCATTAGTACCTCTTGACATTCCAACATGGCGGGATGTTATTTTATACTGTTTACTTGTTAATGTTAAGACAAATTCGGCTGTTGTTCTTTGACTTCAATGTAAATAGGCCTCAATAGCCCAACGATTAAAGGTGCGGACTGAAAACTGAAAGGTCGCAGGTTCTAACCCCACCCTTTGCACTATAGTCGTACCCTCTCCTAAATTTTCACTTATTTGAAGGGGAAAGGAGAATATCAGTCAACTTCAGCTTATAAAGGCAAAAGTTTGTGTGTGTGTGTGTGCGTGAGTGCGTGCGGCGTGTGCGTGCGAGTGTGTGTGTGTACTTGCATGTTTATTTCTCCTTCACGCCACAACGAATGAACCCATTTGGCTGAAATTTGGAATGGAGATAGCTCATACCAAGATTAACATGTAGGCTACATTTAATCCCGGTAAATTAAAGAGTTCCCGCGGGACATAGTCCATCCAATCCATAAATCGCGGGAATCGTCTAGTTTTAAAATATTACTGCTTTAAACGTTGATAGTATAGGTGTGTATGACTGGTATTGAATAATGATGGTAACCGATAGTGTATTTTAATTTGAATTTCCCCACTTAACCGCTAGGAGCGCTGTACATCTTGTCAAACGAATATATTACGCAAACGCCAGCAAATAAACAAAACTTATAGCAGCCTCAAGTAAGCCTGATTTTGCGGAACTCACAGAACGTTTTGCAGGCGCGTATTGTACAGATAACTCTTATTCTCATACATATTCAATGTACGATGTTCTTGGTAACAAATGTAAAAAGTTATAGCTCAGAGTCGGACTGTCCGATATAATGATGTTCCGCATAATGCCTTATTATCTCAGCCGATTGTATAAACCATGAAAGAGATGGTCCGTTCCTTAAACGGCTTAGGTAGGCTTCCGCCTTCGTTCAGTAACATCTTCTCTAGAGGGTGCGTACATCATAGACAAATAGTCGCGCTTAAAAGACCTAGAAATTATGGTTTGTCTATGTCTATGACGCGATAAAAATTGAGAACAAATAAACAAATATTAATTGTACTTATGTCTGATTTCGTAAGCGTCAAGATGACTGACCAAAGTGACCGATCAGCGTCAAATTTTTCCAGCATTTAGTACCTATTTAGTACTATATAATACCTTTGTTTAAATATTTGGTACCTCAATAGTAACAGAGAAATTTAATTTACTAAGTGGTCAGCCATCTTGACGTCAAGATGGCTGACCACTTAGTTTTAACATTTTTACAATGCAGAACCAAACTATGCTATGTATACAATGTTTTCACAATAAAGTTTCAAAAATGCAAAACAATCCAATGCATGTTAAGACAGGCAGGCAAAAGCAGACCCATTCCCGTTGGTGGCACCCGTTCACGAGCATGACGCATGATCCAGCCATTGCTTCGCTCAACCATATTTCAGGGAACGTAACAACCCGCACCACACGATACCACCACAGAAATTTTAAAGAGAACATGACTTACACAGTCAAGCGCTAGTCTATATTATATTTAAAAAAAAATTATTCGACTAGGGCGAAAGGAATTTAAACTTACACTGACCTTACTCAAGTGTACGGAGCGACTAATAAAATTCTCGTGCCAAGTTCAGAAACTTGCCACTGTGACCGCAAAATGTGATCGCGCCGCATTCAGTGGACCGCAGAGGGAATGACTTCCGAACATGGGCTTCGGTACTAGTTTTTATTGCCTTACGTGTAATCGAGTTTCATCAGGCCTTACAGGAAATGCAAGAAAGTATAAAGACTATAAAAATATTAATTAAATACAAATATAACTAAATATTCTTAAGCTTGGTCTGGTCAGCTTCGCGTGTGCCGTGCGAAAGTGTGTTTATTTGTTGGTTTGTCCTTCAATCACGCTTCAACAGAGCTATCGATCGACATCTTTTTTGCTGGAGTTACTTATACTGAGATCTATAGAGCGTGCTCTCATTCAGCTTAGACTTAAGATAGAGGTTAAAAGGAGACACAAATATGCTCTGACATAAATCTGTCTCGTTTTAACTCTGTCTTGAGTTTGAGCTGAGGGAGAGTGTGGTCTATAGATTTCAGCCTTAGACTACTTTTATCCCGGAAAATTAAAGTTCCCGCGGGATTTTCAAAAACTAAATTCACAAGGACGAAGTCGCGGGCACAGCTATCGAGATAAAAAATCAAAATTCGTTTGTATGTGCGGGCGAGTAATTTCTCTTTAAAGCCGAATCACTGTTTTCTACGCAGCGCGGTACCGGAACGGTAAATCGTATCAGCCCGTAGAGCGGTAGCTAATATTCAAAGTTAATTAAGTAATAGACATTAAAGTAACTATCTGTGAGTTCTAACCGACTAAGATCACCATTGAAATTAACCGTAAAATCGGAGGATATTAACTATTATCCTCCCCTGGTAAACTAGTTCTTGGAAACAGCATAAATTGTAGAAAACCAACCAGTCGTTACCAGTTATTAGATTAACTTGTCTACCACTGTATCTTTACGAAGTTTAATGTAAACTTAGTTTATTTGCTAGTATAAAAATAAATATAGCCTATTAACTGATGCCCGCGACTTCGTTCGCGTAGATTGAGGTTTTTTAATTAACTCTCTTATTTCCGGGGTAGAAAGTATTCAATGTGTTATTTCAGTCTATTATCTATGTCTGTGCTAAATTTTAGCCAAATCGGTCCAGTTGTTGTGGCTTGATTAACAAACATCCATCCATCCATCCATTCATCCATCCATCCATCCATACATTTCGCATTTATAATATAAGTAGGATGTCACCCGGACCGTCATCGTCATATTGAATCGATTGACATCTCATTCATCTAAATCGGCTTGGTAGTTTATTCGCTACTGCAGAACATTCGTAAATAGTCACGTACATACATAGACTGCTAAAATCATAACCCTTCATTTTGAAGTCGGTTAAAAATCAAAGACATTCACAGTTGTTTTCGGACATATAGATTCGAGATCTTACTCGTATTACACTTACGGCTTCTCATTGGCGAGAGACAAAAGGTTGTTTACCTGAGGACAGAAAAAATGTTACATTTAAACACTTTTTGATTAAATGTGACATGGAAATTCAAATTAACTAGCCAAAAGGAGTGTAGTCAATTAGTGTACGTAATTTTAACTAATCCTATCACCTATGTAATTTTTTTTTAAAGAATATCAGCCAAGCTGAAGTTGACTTATATCCTGCCATCCCCTACAAATAAGCGGAAAGCTTTTCTCTAGGAGTGGGTACGACAATAGTGCAACGGATGGGATTCGAACCTGCGACCTTTCTGTTTTCATCTTTAACCGTTGGGCTATTGAGGCTTAATTTAATGAAGGTATGAATGTTAATCCAAGCAAAACGAAGAAAGCTTTAATTTATCTGAGAGCCGAAAAAAAGTGCAAACGAGTTCAGTCATCAATAAATACGGTTATTACAATCCCATTTTTCCCATCAAAATCTTAATTAAGACAAAAATAAAGTGAACAGCTTTAGAGTAAAGATTTTACAGGCCAATTTGGTCCTGTACCTACCTACTATAGTACTGCCTACGTTCAAAAATATTAATCTTGTTGAAATTTTCGAATATTTGCGCCTTTCGTGCAGCTGTTGGGCTTTAATTTCGGAATTTCATCTCGAATATCTGCGAAAGTACTCCGGGAATAAAGTTCTATGTCTGTAGGGATTTTCTTGAAGGAATGAAATGTATCTAGCTTTCTTTTAGACGAATGAAGAGACTTATTAAATTAACAAAATATTATACACTAAGTACTTATGTCTATAAGATTGACATTAGTTTTAATCCTATTAATATTAAATTTAATAAAACTTAATATTAATAGGATTAAAATTAAATGCGAAAGTTTGTGTGTTTGTTACTCAATCACGTCGCAACGACTGATTTGGCTGAAATTTGGCACAGAGATAGATTATAGTCTGGAATAGGACATAGGCTATTTTTTATCCCGGGCAATAAGAGAGTTCCCGCGGGAATAAAAAAAACCTTAATCCACGCGAACGAAGTCGCGGGTATCAGCTAGTTTATCATAAACAGTAGTATTTTTGCGTGAAAATAAATAAGCTGATACAATTTCGCATTATATTATCAAAAAAAGATAAGGATGCCTAATGGTTTCACCAAATACGACGTTGCAAAAAACAAACAAATCAATCAAAAAATCGCACGCCTTGCTATAACTTCACCGACATACATCTCAAAACATTATTATCATATCAATAGTTCTCCGCATCATTCTTTCTTTTATACATATGAATTTTATTTTTCGGATAAAATAAATCATTCGTCGTAAGTTTTTGCGTAAACAATATAATATATTTCCCGTGGAATGACGTGAAACTGACGCGTGTACAGTGTACACACTATACGCTTATTTTTCTTGTTACGAAACATGGTTCGTGTATTTTATTCACTAATAAATTAAGCAAAGAAATATATTGGATTGGAGCCAGAAAGAGAAAATCGATGCCCGCTCATTGCAGGACTCGGCTTAGGGCCGAAACACACCTGAACGAATTTACGTCGCTGATCATCCGTTACGTAAATAAAAAAAATATTTGCCAGAATGTTTGTACAGTGAGATGGTAGGTAACAAAATATATTGTCATTAAGAATCCAGAACATTCAACTAAATTAATAGTATGCAAATAATATGATACAATCAATTACTCATACATAACTCCATAAAAAAAATGCACATTGCCGTTCATACATAGGTATGTATATATTTTTCTCAAAATCCTTTACTACTTTGAATGTAACTATCGATTTGCAAATGCAATCATCTGTTTCTTTTCGGCAGGCTAGTCGATATTGCCCAAATCAATTGTTTTAGCATTCATAAAATGCACTCAATTTTCTTTTCCTTATCTAGTCGTAAAATTAAATAAGTAATAGCACATAGCTAATAGCAGTCACTTCGATTGATTTCATTTAAAACTAAAAAACATATTAACATAAAACAAATGCGTACTAAATGTGCGAAGCAGGCAGGCAACAGCGTAAATTACACAACGGAAGATTGGCGACGTAAATTCCGTCTTATGTGTTTCAGCTCTAACCTCAGCATTTTTATACCTTACTTATAATAAATAGGTTCTCCACAAACTCTTTGTGTAACAATGACCTCAATACGTAAGGATTTATCTGCTGGACATTACACATTTGTAAAGTAAGCTCAGTTTTTTATCACATGTGGCGAATTGGAAGAAAAAATATTGTCTAAGTACTAGATTTTCATTATTATTTTTCAAGCTATTAAGGTTATTCTTTTACCTTTTCTTCAACGTCTTAACTGATGAAACGGAAAGAAAAAGGATTTCCACACTTCATGATCTCGTCTCACTTAGGTATGTGTCTAGCGGATCCGTGCTAGTCGTTCCACCTATTAGGGGTTAAGGTCAGTCACCTTTTCCTTTTATATATTTTGATTGTCACAAAATACCTACATAGTAGGTAAGTATACTTAAGTGGTGATGATTTTCACAACAAAAATTAAAAAAAAAGAAAAGTATTTTTTTATGTGTAGGTGTCGAAAAGCTATAAAAGAAGTGGGTGTCAGAAACTCAGAAGCACTTGGCAGTCGACGGCTGAAAGCCGCAATGCGATAGTCACATCACATTCAACTTTATTCAAGAGGCTCATATTGTCTCGCTTTGACTTCCATTTTCCATTATTTTCCGCATCACACCGAAACCTGTGTAGTAACTATGAATTTTGTGGTTAAATTCCTGTGCCTGTTTCTAAACTAACATCTCTGAATTTTTTTATTCGATGACAAAGATAGCCTTTGGCTGCTATCTCACCTGATGGTAAGCGACGATGCAGTATGGTAACGGTCTAACTTGGAAGGGGTATAGCAATGTAAATTCAACCCATACCCCTTATTGGTTTCTACACGCCATCGTACTGGAACCTAAATCGCTTGGCGGCATGTCTTTGACGGTAGGGTGGTAACTAGCCAGGGCCAAAACCTCCCACTAGACCAGAAAGAGCATATGAGTTTTTATACTTCCGTATAGAAACTCGTGTTTCTTTCCGCTTTAACCTAACATCGTTATAAATAGAAGTAGAGGAGTAATCTAGGGTTCAATAAACTTTAATTACTTAATACTGATTAGTTCCTTGTAAGTCTTCTTAAACGTTTTACTATCTTCTTACAATGTATAGCTATGTACGTACTGGCTGTATAAAACCCATCGAAATGTTTTGTTTTCATATTATTTAAGTAAAGTTTAAACGTAGTAAAACGTCACTCGACGTTAGTAAAATTGTTAGGTACTTAGTCTAACTGCCTAACTCAGAAACATGTTTAATGACCAATGAGTTACTAAGACTAACTAATTATTCATTAAACTCTTAATGTCTACTTTAGCTTTAGGCATCGATGAAGCGTTAGTAGACTATGTGAGCCAAATTTTTTAATCTAAGTTTATACCTATCTACTTACGCGATAAGGATATATTTTTCATTAAAGTTTTTATCTATACCTACTTGTTACCGCTAATGCAACACTGAGTGCGGCAGTAATGCCTATAATAAATGCAGGTACCTACCTACTTAAAGTTATGGCTGGGCTTAGCGTTAAGCTACATAATATCTCCACAACTAATTATACGGTTTAAACTAAAATCCTTGCAATTTTTATTGGGGTGAAAATTAAATCCTCGTGCAGAATATTAAATACGAATGAAATCCTAGGGTAAAAGCATCATCTTTATTTTTTAAACTTTGTGCTTTAAAGTCCAAACTAAAGCCTTAGAAAAGTCGTCGTCGATTCAACCGATAGACGTCCAAACAACGTCAGTTTCGCTACGGAACACGATCTTGTGCTTCTTGTATCCAGCGGATTTAGGGGTCATTTAACCCTGCGTTTCCCAATGCGAGTTCGCCACCAGAGCACTTTGTGACCCCAACATATCGGTTGACGGTTATTCGCCCTGCACGTCCATTCGAACGGGTGGTAGAGTCTTGACGTGTCATGAGAGCTACAAGTTAGCTTACATAAAATTAATAATTTTGAATTTTGAATTCTATATGCCTCGCCCCTTGCTAGTTTAATTGTGTGATTCGATGAGCTTTATCTGTCACTCTGGTTATCCTATACGGACCTCCTCATATCTGATTTGTTCTCATAAGGATATTCCCAGCACTCTCTATATCGACCTCGTCCACTGAATAACGCTTAGCCTTCTGATAAGACCTATATTGTTGGCGACTATGTTTCGGATCCATAAGTGATCCCTGGCAACAAGCAATGTTCACAGACTCGCCTTCAGAGTTGAAACATTGCGGAACCGAGTTCAAAAACCGAGAAGACATCACAAATCTTATACATATGAAAACCAGAGATTAAGTAGGTATAATAATTATTATGTCAGTTCCAAAAATTTTAAACACTATCCTTTTAAAAATCTCCCCTTTCGCGATAAATTTCAATAAAGCAAGCACTGGTTGGAGCAGATAAACGATAGAGACGCCTTATGGAGGTCATCACCCCCGTATATCACGAGAGATGAAAAATACAGCCTTTTGAACCACGGCTCTGTACCAATGTCTTGAATACATTGGGTGTGATTAATCTATGCATTAATTGTGTTGCTTCGTTTGTTTGTTAATACGAGTATGCTAAACTAACTGATACCCGCGACGTCGCGTCGTCGATTTTAGCCAAGCTGATTATATTATTAAAATTTATAATTTTTAATAATAATATGCTTGGCTAAAAGTTTCATTAAAAATTCGCCATTTTTTTAAATGAAGGTACAGTACCTAACCGTGACGACACTCTACTAAGTTATAAGACAGTCTTTCCAAAACCTATCTTTGTATGTTGTACCTAAACACTATACTTAAAGATTTTCACAAACACAGGTTGGCAAAACATTACCAGAACTTAACAACGAAAGCTCTGCATGACAATGGTTCGTAAAAAGTTACAGTACCTACCATGCAGTCAATATCAACTGAGAATCGGCCAGCTTTAGCTTCGTCGTCTCTGTTACTGAGTAAGTGATGTGATGACGCTTTGCTCGACAAAGACGACACTCTACGAAGCCGAAAACAGCTCACTACACCTTTCCAAAACTCGATGAGTAATATTTTTTGCCTTGTGTCGAACCATACATACTTGATACTCCTAAGTGACAAAGTTTGGCAAAACATAACCAATGCTTTTTTTTTATTATTCAATGAAAAGATAGCCCTTGACTGCGATCTCACCTGATGGCAAACGACGATGCAGTCTAAGATGGTAATCGACTAACTTGGAAGGGGTATGGCAATGTTCAACCCATACCTACCCCTAATCGGTGTTACTCGCCATCGTACCGGAACACTAAATCGGTCGGCGGCACGTCTTTGACGGTAGGGTGGTAACTAGCGACGGCCAAAGCCTCCCTCCCACCAGAAAACTTGACAATGACAATCGATAAATTTCAATAATAAATATTAACAATTACTTTATGCCTACTGGTAGATTCAAATTGAGTTCATTTAACCCGTAAATCACGTGGCACTGATGATAAATACAGCCTTTTGAACGAAGGTGGACCGAATACTTGCATATTGAACACTGTGACTAATCTGCGCATTTATTAGTCTGTTAGTCGTCGTTGCTTATTTGTCTTGCGGGTGGGAAGATAATGTAGAGACGCGGTGTGGATTTCATTACTATAATCTAAATATATAAAAGGCTAAGGTGACTGATTGACTGACTGACTGATAGACTGACTGTCTGACTGGCTGATCTATTCACTTACAACCCTAACCGCTAGACGGATCGGGCTGATATTTAGGATACCTATTATAACGTAGGCATCCGTTAACAAAGAATTTTTGAGTAAATTTGGGATTTGAAAAATCGAACTTAACGTGAGCGAAGTCGCAGGCAAAAGCTAATATTATAAAAAATGTTTATGGTGACTAAACAACTTCGCGACAGCTTTGTAGTTGTGCCGGGAAGCGCAGTGTTGTAAGACCTCTCTCTGGGTGGACCAACGACATCAAACGAGTCGCAGGGAGCCGCTGGATGCATGCGACGCAAGTCCGAGACCTGTGGAAGCCCATGCAAGAGACCTTTGTTCAACTAATATCATTAAGTAAAGTTTGCCCTCTTGTTGTTTGTTTTGCAAAGTATTTTGTTAAATACCTAAGTCAGGGTTTGCCGAAATTGTACGCTTAAAGCAACTTACGTAAAAGTGTAGATTCAAATGTCGCGAGAGTTGTATATCCAATATGATCCTACATAAAGAGCAAAACAACGACGCTAAAATAATGATGACTTTTCCGAAAAGAAAATGTTTTCCTAGAATACGCATCAAGCCGAGTTAGAAAGAATACGCGAGACAACAGCGGCATGCAAAGAATTGCACGAAGAATGAGTCGGATCCACGCTACGTGCAAAAGAAATGCAAATACTTGAGCTCCGGACACATGAGTAAATAGCCCAGCAGACGTAAAGCTTCATACAACCGTGCTGTGATGCACATCCTTACCTACTGCTAGTTGAATGCGGAAAAGTGGCATCAATCTTTGCTTGATTATGGCGTTCTTGCTGCAACAATGCATTTTAGTCAATAGCGAGAGAGTTTTGTCTCTTCAATTATGCGCTGCGAGTAGACAAGACCGATATGCTAGCTCGGTCAGAAGACAAGCTCAGAGTCCATGCGACGTGCGTTGTACTTATTTTCGTTCGGTTTTGAAAATATTTTTTGGAAATTCTAATTAAGTGTTACTTTAAAAAGTGTTACAATATTGTCCCTAATACTATTATTAATGCGGAAGTATTTTTGTTTATTTGTTAGATCGTGTGAAGCGACAGATTGACGTGATTTTTGGGCCGATGCCCCGTGTTGTGCATGCATAAACTACTATTCCGGAAAAACAAAGGGTTCGATCATTATTTAAAAAAATCTAACTCCACGGGGATGAGTCACGGCCAAAAGCTAGTCTTTCATATATTTAAAAATCCGATAAACAAATATTTTACTTTCTATCATCCTGCCGAGCTAAAATAGGTACATATACTTTGTGCAGTCTTTGGAAGTCTTGCCTCTGGTCAGTTATTTACTCACGTGCTCCGGGGTTGTTCGAGACACCGGCTTGCATACAAAAACTTTCTCTTTAAAACAAAAATGCTGACGCTCCTTTTACGGCAACCCGCCTCGGATGATACCGACGAACTTGCCAGCGGTTTTGCCAGATACAATAAAGAAACTTAATTTATCCTATACTCTTTATTTCGTTCATACAAAGCAATTATTGATCCGATTGACAACTTTTTTTCAATCGTGGTAAGCGACCCTTAAGGTGGAAGTACTGCTCGGTATCGTACCGTAACGCTGATCCGCATGGCGGTATGGCTTTACTGGAAGGGGGTAACTGGCATGCACAGTTTTTTTTTATTCGCTACAAAGACAGTCCTTGACTGCGATCTCACCTGATGGTAAGTGACGATGCAGTCTAACTTAATATTCAACCCTTACCCGTAATCGATTTCTACTCGCCATCGTACCGGAACGCTAAATCGCTTGGCAGCACGTCTTTGACAGTAGGGTGGTAGCCACGGCCAAAGCCTCCCACCAGACCAGACCAGAGACAATTCCGAAATTTTAAATTCCCAAATTGCTCCCGCCGGGAATAAAACCCGAGACCTCCCAGTTATAAGACCACAGCGCTCACCACTGCGCCAGGGAGGTCGTCAAATGGACGATGGATGGGAGATGTTTTTGTTATAACTGCTGATAATCTATGTAGCTTGATTCGCACTTGGTTAGCGCTTAAACGTCCCAAGAATGAAAACACAGTAGAGTACGTAATATAGAAGATTATTTAAAAAACTTTTCAGGAGTCGAGGCTATTAAAAGTTCATGAGAGACATGAATTAAATTAACAGCGTAGAATTATTATATCTTTTTAACGTTATTAAAACGTGAGCGCGTGTTAGACCGCATACCTATACCTACATTTGTCACGTAGGTAAGTCTGAGAAGTTTGCTCCTTTTCTCAAAGGCATTTCTTGTTCTCGTCTCATCGCAAAGCCGTCGGAACTTACCCGACGTCGTCGACGGAAACAAAATGTTTCACGTTTCATACCCGAACACAGAGAGTTGTTACATTACTAGAGCGTGCGTTAGGTACATCCCGGCTACCTGTCATTTGATATGGAACTTGCCATCATTTTTCTGTCCAAATTAAACGACAGATTTATACACGTGCAAGAGATACTAAAAGAAAAAGTCAAGGAGTCGTAATTTATTCAGTATGTTGAAGGTTGATTTTAATAATAATATGATAATAATAATTCCTTTTATTTGTAGCAACTGGGGCTCATTTTGTTAGTAAACAATCTTACTCGATTTAATCGATTGTGCAGGTTGAAGTTAAAAGATATGCTAATCGATGTCAGTAGCTGGATGGCTGAATGACTTTGAAAGTCTGAATCCAATCTTTACTTTTCTTCCATGCCTCGGAGAGTACGTTAACCGTCTGTACCTACCGGGTCTATTAATTACCAATATTATAGACGTAATCGTACCCAAAGAAAAATCGTATGATTGTCGTTTGCTGATTTATATTTTACTTAATTTTATTAATAACTAGATGATGTCCGCAACTTTGCCCGCCTTTCCATTCCCGCGGGAACTGTTTAATTTTTCGGATAAAATATAGTCGATATGTTAATCCTAGGTACGAACTATGTTCTTTCCAAACAGCCAAATCAATTCATTCGTCGTATCCAAGTAACAAACACATACACACACACACACACATTTTTTACAAATCATTCCACTGCTAGGCAAATGTTTCCATCTACTTCCATTCCTTTTTGATTTTGGCTGTGCGGGACCATAATTTTCACTTTTCTTTTGTTAACACTTGATGTTTTTACATAATTTAAGGTTAGCTCCTCCAGTAATTTGTCATCTCTCAGTCCGAACATTTGTCTCAAGTTCCCCCAAGTGCAAAAGAGGTGTTCAGCGTTACGTCTCCTGACAAGTGTTGAAATATTCCCCCATCTCCCGCCGCGTATTGCATGCAATTTGTCAAACACATCGACTGCAACAACCCGAGTTTGACAAATGCGAAAAATTTTCAATTTCGAATTTTATGCGCGCTCTACGTAATGCTGATCACACACCTGTCAGCGCGCTTCTAGCTCAGACCGCAACGAAAGCAGTCATCAAAAATACTTTGGGGCAATACTCTTCTAAAAGCTGATCTGATGTCTCCGAATAACCCTGGGCTTAGGCGCTTTACTTCTTTTTATGCCGCCGCTATAATTTTTCTTTTACCGGCAAAGCTTTCCATTCAATGCCAACCTGTGTACCCATGTTGCATCCTCAACACAGAATGTGCCAGATCTGACACCATCTAGCATAAGATCTGGCATTTATCAATAAATATTAAAGAGAGAGACTAGATAGATGATAAATCGATGACTTACAATAAATCGCACACAAAATGAAAAGCCACCGAATTCTTTCCGCCCGCGTCGTAAGCATTCCGAAAAAGGCTGGCAACTATTGGCTATGTTAAGTAGTTTTTTAAAGATGTTATCAGTATACCTGGACCACAACGTAGCGTAAAAGAAATGTCAACAGTTATAGGCACGCTACTTACAAACGTAGTGTTCAAGAACGCGCTTTTCGTGAAAACTACTTTTGTATTTTCAGTAATTCTGCGCCGCACGATAATGATTGGTGTGCGATCAACATAACATGGATATCTCGTTTCATTTTCGGTCTGCTGCGAAAAGCTGCGAGGTAGTAAGTACATTGAAACTTTTCAATTATTTGTAAGGTTCCATTCGAGTGGGGTCAATAGCTTTCGGGCGCCGACGAATCCAATAAAGAACCTTGCCTCGAAAAAATTTATGTTATTGACCGGATTATATTTACTGACGTGCGAGAGCTTGGAACTTATGCTAGACCAGAATAAGGTGAGCTGTAGCTTTCAAAGGAAGCCGTTTCTATTGGCCTTTGCGATGCTTATATTGAGGGGAGAGAAAGGTCAAGGAAAGTGGGACGGTTATTGATTGTTCCTCCGAACACCTTTTCCGATGCGTCAGCGATCAGTTCCTTATAGGGGTTCTGTTCTACATATTACGCATTAAACGGTTTCGGATGCTTGTCATCGTCCTTATGATTTATGCCTTCTATTACACTCCGAACGACCGACTGGAGATATTTTGCCTGAAACCAGTTGCGTGAATTTATTCGTGAATATGTTTCTAACAAATGATATAAATGAAATTTCACTGTATGATCAAAATAATCTTCTTGCAGACCCTTGTCAGCAGAATCTGCTTTCCCAACCATAGTCATAAGAGCCACAGGTTGGCTTATATGAAATAAATAATTCTGAATTCCAATTTCTTTCAATTTTACTCGTACAATTACTGTATACATTTAACTGCCTCGTTGGTCTTCTGGTTAGCAAGTTCGACTCGGGTGACGAGTTCCCGGGTTCGATTCCCGCGCAAATGGCTTATCATAATGGCAATGGAGATAGCTTATTTATCTCGGAAAATTAAAGAGTTCCCGCGGGAATTAGAAAAACATAATCCACGCGGACGAAGTCGAGGGCATCATCTAGTATTTGATAAGCTCAATATTACATTGACCAATGCGAAGTAAGTTTCAGTAACACATACATATAAAGAGGAATAAAAGAGTCATAAATTGCAGCCGTCTGTCTGTATGGCGGTCCAGCTCGGGACGTTTTTGCTTTGGACAGAACGGAATCCATTTTTAATTAAACGCCACGTATATAGATAAAATGTCAAATCGTTTTTTTCCCTTTTTGCTGCATACATACTAACTTTCACTATTCGTACTTATCATTAGGGATGTTATACCAACAAAATATTGATCTTTTTTATATTCGATGGCAAGATAGCCTTATGACTGGTGCGATCTCACGTGATGGTAAGTGATGATTCAGTATAAGATTGTAGGGGTCTAACTTGGAAGGGTGTATAGCAGTTTTAATAAAACACATACATCTAATCGGTTTCTAATATATACCAACCAACCCTAACTGCCCTTAACCCTATATCTATCGCTTGGAACCTTATATCTTTTGGCAGCACATCTTTGACGATAGGATGTGGTACTAACTATAGCGACGACCAAAGCTCAGGAGGCTTTGGTCGTCGCTAATAGAGACTAGACTAAATAGAGACTAGACTTGATTTGTCCTTCAATCATGCAGCAACGGAGCAACAGATCGACGTTATTATTTGCATGGGTATGGTTGAGGAGCTAGAGAGTGACATAGGCTACTTTTTATTCCGGGAAAACAAAGGATTCCCGAGGGATTATAAAAAGCTACCTAACTCCTCGCGGACGAAGTCTTGAGCAAAAGCTAGTTTAAAATAAAATAGACGAGGGCACCCACAATCTGATCTTTGTACTGTCCAAGGAGAAATTTGCATTTCACCTAGATGAAACATGATCTAGGAAAATCTGCATTAAATTAACTTTACGAGCAATGGAATTATTACATCTCGGGCAGCTTCCGAGATTAGAAACAGTGTTACGAATGCTAATAGGGACGAGTTCAACGTTAATTGATATCAATAGACGTACCAACACGGTTGGCTCGGAGTACCGACCAATACTGAGAAGGTTGTTAGGGGTACACTGAGCTTATGGTTTTTTTTTTGTGAAATAGGCTTATGCTTGACTACAATGATAAGAAAGCACTTATGAGGTTGGAGCGCACTTGCCTAGACAAATGCCTATATTCACTTTTGCCTTGAAAGTATTTAAATTATAGGTGGCAGGAAACACGGATATTATATAACGTTGAACTGATATAATTGATCAGAAAGTCTAAATAAAGTCTCGTGGGAGGCTTTGAGGGTGGGCAGTTACTCTCAACTGTCGAAAATGTGCCACCAAGCGATTTAGCGTTCCGGCACGATGGTGTGTAGAAGTAGATTCAGGATATGGGTTTAATTCAACTGCTATATCCCCTTCCAAGTTAGCCCGCTACCATCTTAGATTGCATTGTCATTTACACACATTACATTTATCAAATAAGATCATAGGTAAGGGCTATCTTGTGATTAATAAAAAAAAATTATGAATGGTCTGTAGGAGGATTGAACCTACCAAAATTACTCCTAATTATCATCATGAATTTTTTGATCGTTTTATATATAGTAGGGTATGTTGGTTCCAAATTCCAATAAAGTAGCACGAGTATAATATTATCTAATTAGTCGCTTCATTATAATGTTTCCGCCAACAAAGTCAGCGCGTCTGTTTCAAGTTAACAGTTAGTTCCTTTTTAATTTTATCACCACTAAAAAATAGATCCAAATGTCTCAAGCGATTTGCGCTTCCCTTTCTTCAAAGCAACCGGTCCAAGGCGTGTGGTTTATAGTTTATACGCGAAGGCCGGTGTAAATCACGTCGGCCCTTTGATCGGGACTCCCTAATGCTCATATCCCTACGGGCCAGCCTTTTCTGCTTTCACGCGTTCAAGTTTTGGAAAGGTATGCCCGAAATGTTTTCTTGAATTTGCGCCGAGATTGGAGAAAACTTTTGATCTAGAAGCAAAACGTGTAGCTATATACATTTAAATAATATGTATAATCGTTTAGTATTCTGATTCGGAGAAGAACGAAAGAAACACACCTCCCTAACGACCTCCCTGGCGCAGTGATAAGCGCTGTCGGCTTATAACTGGGAGGTCTCGGGTTAGATTCCCGGCGGGGGCAATTTGGTAATTTATAATTTCTAAATTGTCTCTGGTGTGGTCTCTAGTTACCACCCTACCGTGCACGATGGCGTGTAGAAACCGATTAGGGGGTATGGGTTGAATCTATACTGCCATACCCGTTCCAAGTTAGCCCGCTACCATCTTCGACTGCATCGTCACATTACCTGAGATTGCAGTCAAGGGTTATCTCGTCATTGAATTAAAAAAACTCTTATTTCCAATCTGCAGTTGCAGCTGTCGTACGCGAATGTTGACTGCGTCACTAGATTTAGTTGTTTTCAAAATCCCGCAGGAACTACGAGATTTTTCGGGATAAAAAGTATCCTATGTTACATCTGTACCACACATCAAGGTCATAAATCACGAACTTATAGACAAGCACACTTTCACACTTATAATATTAGTATTGATTGTAGTAGTTTTATGGATTAGTACGCAAGCATGGATATTGATTTAGATAAAATATATCCCGTTAAACGTGGAAACAAAGTAAAACGAAAATATGACTTTCTTTAGTCGAAGTTCTACTCATTTTATTTGGTACAACAGCAACTAAATTACTCAACATAATTTCTATACCTATCAACAATTCCATTAAAATATCCTCTATATTTTGAATCGTTTTCTTAAATTGGACGACACTCATAAAGATGAGAAAGTTTTGTGCTCTTCACATAATAATATGATTCGGCGTCCATATTCCGTAATATCTCGATTACATTAACCGTGAAATTTTATAAGTATGAGCCATGCCATCACAAATGATTATATTATTATTGCTATGTCTCGAAGAAAGCGTCACATGTAGGTATGGATATATTATTAATATTTTCTGCCAAATTTTTCAGGTCCTCAATAAAATAATAATATGCTTACTGCTCTCTGATATAAAAATTACTCGTCAATACGACGAAATCAATATACAATTCACACACATTTCAATACGTTCATGATCATTGTATATGAAAGCACACTAGTCGCTGCAAAATTCAAAAACTAGGGCTTCTATGACAACTCAACCATGACTCTAGACTCTACCATCCGGTTCGAAAAGCAGATTCTGCTGAAAAGCGATGCCAAGGGACATCCCATAAAAAGTAAAAAACCAGACATAAAGAAACCTGATAATTATACCAGCTCCGTAAAAATATTACTTACTCAGTGTGGGCCTAATTTCTTATACTTTACAATAATAGAGGTCCATTTACGTTACTCGTAACAAATGATCGACCTTTGGTTTTACAAATGTCGATCATTTATTAAATGCATAAACAATAATACATCAAGATGTTTCTTTTGTGATGCCTATTATTTTTTAATGCATGGGATATTCGACGCAGATAATATAAATACATATCAGAATTTCTACACACTATGATCAACACAATATTGAAACTTATATTATAAATGCGAAAGTGTGTTTGTTTGTTGTTTTGTCCTTAAATCACGCCCCCCCCCCTTCCACCGCCCCCGATAACGAAAACCTGGAGAGTGATGTTGGCTACGATTTACCTTGGAAAATCATAGAATTCCCCACAGATTTCTATCAACTAAATCCACGCAACCATAAGCTAGTATTGAAATAATACTACTTCAAGCGTTGGTGGTGGGGCCCTAGTGCACTTATAATAGGTGTTACGCCAATACCGCCATCAGTATTCCGTCTGAACTGATGGTTATTAAAATGAGCCAATAAATTGGCCACATTATGGCCCAATTGACGCAACGTGCACTATCACGACCACTATTAGTGGCCGCCCCAAATGGTACATTGTTATCATTATCAATATTAAAATAATTTGACTCCGGCCAGGTCGATAGTTTAACAGGGTTACTGATTAAATATAATTTAGACTTATGAGATACGTTTAAGCATGACTCATTGTTTACTCAATAGTCACAAATAATGTCTAAATGACTTAACTCATTATGTAAACGTATTTATTTGAATTACGGTTAGAAAAGAAAATGTGTGGCGACACTGCACAAAAATTTTAATTTTTCGAACTGTTCGTTCGACTTTTAAGTATTTCCTATACCAAAAACTATCAAACATCAAAGTTAGATATCCGTTTCAAGACTTAAATCATCGGGTTTATTGTTTTTCCTAATGCATGGTACACGTTTTGATCAGTGATAGATTCACTTGATTAACACTTTGTAATATAAAAAAAATCTATTCTATTCTGTTTCTGTCCGTGAAGTATCCGTTAACGGAGAACCTTCCTAGTTCTGGGCATGGGCATGGAACCGAATACTATAATGGAAACATAGATAGAAAAATTCTTTATTGCTACACACAAGAATTGATGTTTAAAATTGAACTGATAAATGTAGGTATCTAAAGTGCGTAAAGACGGTTTTATCGCTTTAGGCGATCGCCTCAAGACAAAGCAGACAATTTTAATAACTTTAAAATGGCATGTAATTAAACGAGCTTCTATTTAATACCATTATTGGCTTCTAAATTACTAAGTCAGCTTCAACTAGTGAGCCTCTAAAAAATATAATTTTAGCATCTATATTTATAACTTAGCTTCAAACCGTGAACTCCTAAAATACTTAAATATTAGCATCAAATAATACACCAAATCTTCAACCACATTTTTAATTTTTTTTTTTGTGAGAAAAATGAAATAAAAAAATGTTTCTAACTAAATAAAAAAACGTTTTTTTTTTTTTTGATAAAATGAAATTAAAAAAATGATTGTTTTTAAATTTAACTCAAGATAAATACCTACACATAACATTATAACATTTTTGAAAAAAAAAAATCAAATTTTTTTTCAACTTTTTTTTTAGTTTTAGATAGGTTTACGATCCCAACAGAACCTAAGTGCCCGGCCTTCGGCCGGGCACCTGAATATTCATGTATAACCCTAACCTAACCTAACTTTAGTTTAAAGAAAAAATTATACAAAAATAATGGCAATATTAACACACTAACAACAGAAAAACAAAAAAAACAAATGCATGTTTTGAATGGCGCTCTCTGATTGGTGCAAATAGCCATAACCAACGAGATCGTGCAAATTGCCAGTCTTATCCGTTTCACTCGCACCAACGAAATCGTGCAAATGGCCAGTCGTATCCATCTCACTCGCACCAAATCGTGCAGTGGCAGTGGACAATAATAAAAATAGTGGCTCTTTATTTGATGCTTTCTTTAGAATATTTTGTGGCCATTGTGAAGAAGCCGAGTTAGTATATTAGAAGCTTCATCATTTTCCCGTTGCTGAGTTATTAAATTAGAAGCTAGGTTTTGATGCCAAAAAATAAATTTTGTTGGTCGACTTATTATATTCCCTTTAAAATAATTTTATACTACACCTGCTCGGAAAGTACGTTCTGATTTGTGTCAAATCGCAAAAGAGCGAGAAAGAAAATACGTCATTACGTGGAAACAAATCTGCGGGCTGTCAAAATGTATGAAATTTCATTACTTACCTGCTTCAGCGGGCTGAAAACTGTATGAAAATCCATTACTAACGTGCTGTTTTTTTTTTAATTTTTGGTCAAGTCAGTTCAGTAATAACTTGAAAAACAATGAAATCTATTTCGACCTTTTTCGACAAATAGACTTATTGTTTTCAAAGTAGTAAGTCAATAAATAACGTACTAAAAATATAAAAATAGTAATAGTAACTAATTAATAACTAAATAATAATCTATTTAATAATCTATTTAAGTAAATATAATAATTTCATTTCTTTGTTTAGGTCTACTTATCTATGGTCTAAGGTTATTTACACATTCAAATTGTTGTTAAAAAAACAAATTGTTACTGGCCACTTGCATTTTCTTTAGTGAGTACATTATTTGAAAAATTAAAAAAAATTCGCGCGATTCGCTTTCTTTTGTTTTATCTAAATTTTCAATTTATAAAATTACTTAAAACGCAAAATGTCTAGTAGCGACAGTGAAAATATTTTGATGACGCCGCCAGAATCAAAAACTATTAATTTGCCGAACAAAAAAATAACCCTAAGTTTTAATAACTGTATAAATCTAAGTATATCTATACATATAAAATTCAAAGTCCTGACTGACTGATTGACTGACTGAGATATCAACGCACAGCCTAAACTACTGAAGTTAGAAACTTGAAATTTTTACAATTGGTTCCTTTTATGACGTAGGCGCACACTAAGAAAGGATTATTGGAAATTCCACCTCTAAGGGGTTTAAATAGGGGATGGAAGTTTATATGAAACTCCGTCATTTTTCAAGCTGTTTCCATCAAAGTTGGTATTTGAGCTTTCAGTTAAAAATAAAAAAGTACGTGTGTCACAGTTTTTGAAAATTCCACCCCAAAATCTAATTCCACGCGGACAAAGTCGTGGGGGCAAAATACATAAATTTCAATTAAATAATGTGTCTATTATTTTCCTCGTAGGTGTAGTATAAAGCACTATGTATCACTCGGGAGAAAGTGCGATTCCTAACTCGGGTGTATCGCGGCCCTCGGCTTCGCCTCGTGCCTCAAATGACACCCTCGTATGTAATCGGCCACTTTCAGCCCTTGTAGAACAATGTACTATTATTGAGGGATATGGGCAAGTGCAGTTTATATGAATTAAATAAAAACGTAGATCTGAGGAGAAGAAGAAGAACGTGGAAGGGAATAAGCCAAGAGCTCAACAGTGCTATCGGTACATCTTTCCACGCCACTCTAATTCCGAGGATAGAAGAATATACTACAAATTAATTTGAGAAACATTATACAGGAGATGATTCGTGCTAAAGATCATAATCCTCAGTAAGGAGGACAAAGATACAGAAAGAGAGAGAGAGAGAGAGATCTTGTAACCTGTTCAAATCGGAATATCTTTCAAAACGACCCAAAGTAAATGTATTGAAAACATTATATTAAAGATGCATTGAGCAAACCGACAAGTTTTGCTTCAACACAACATAAAAGTTTCCGTATTCGCATGACACAAAACACGTATCTGCAACCAACAACAAACAAACATGGCTGCGCCGAACGGGAGGAAAGGTAAATCTGAACTTATCGAAAACAATCGCTAACTAGTAGAAGCCCTACGAGGATCATTGCATTGTCTGCAAATCACTCGCCGTGGGGGACGTTGCATCGGACATTATACGAACAACCTTATTCTATGATCATATCGCTTTCAACGCTGTCGCAACGTTGAGCAATTTTTAAGAACGCGTGTAATGGTAAATCTTCAGATGCAGATTTGATTTTTACAGCAGTAGAAAAACACATACATCATATTTCCGAGGGACGATACTGAATAGAAACATAAAATACGTGAGATTCACGAAACAATGCATAAATTGTAAAAAGTAAAAAGTATCAATATCGTCGATTTAAAAGAAAATAAAAAATAATTTTTTACTTCTTACAATACCAAAAATGCGTGTAAACTTTTACATGTCACTTCTTAAGCTGCCTGAAGCTATGCTTATGAGTATAGGGAACATTGTCGGACAATCATAACGAATGACAAATTATTGTGATAATCAAAATATGTAATCAATCAGAGGTTAGTGCAATATGGAAGTTACACAGTAACTTTTTCGTAGAACAGCAGTCAGCAAAAATATTATATGCAGAGAGCGAGCTCTAAGATGAACATTGTTGTATAGAATAACATGACTTAACAATAATACAGCACGGTTGCTTAGTTGCTAAACAGCGTTGTCGACGGCACCATACTGTGTCGTTTTATCGTGTACCGTGAATTGTTCAAGGGATACGAAATAACTTATACAATGGAGAAGGTCAAAGTTACTACCGGTAATGTTAGAGATTAAACAAATTATACTAGAAAGTGAATTGTCAGAATTGATATTTGATTTGAATATTCTACGTCACTAGAATCCACGAAGTGGTAGTATTTGTTGGCAACAAAATCTATTAGTAAAGGCTTACACGTGTTGAGACCATGTGCTCAGGCCAACATCTGTGACAACAGTTAATAGCAAAATATACCCCAAATCGTGTTTTAACATCTATTTAGTAGGCCAGCCTTGCCTTGCCTAATGTTTCCAGCCTCTGTCCAAGGTATTATTATGAGTATGAAATTATTTATTACCTATAGTACGTATTATCTCACGAAGTTACGGGCGCTTTACTTGTGGTTGCGTCGTGTACATGCACATTGCGTAAGTGTGCGTGCCTGTCAGCAGCCTAGGTGAGAGCAAGGTTTCGCTCACACGTAT
Organism: Hipparchia sbordonii; assembly: GCA_038048805.1. Classification (NCBI taxonomy): domain Eukaryota; kingdom Metazoa; phylum Arthropoda; class Insecta; order Lepidoptera; family Nymphalidae; genus Hipparchia; species Hipparchia sbordonii. The sequence goes on along the minus strand of CM076109.1, from coordinate 10,865,058 downwards.
ATAGATACGATACGCACACAACCATGAGCCACGCGCCCTCGTGAGTTGAAAAAACTATAGCAGATGACGTTTCTTAATGTGTACGTGAGCTAAAGCATGTCACAGTCTCCGATTTCGACTTTTATGACTGATTGAGATCAATATACCACTCCCTTTTAACAAAACGTCGATAAGAACATTTTTACTGTATCACTTCTTATCTGTTATCAGATATCTAATCAGTTCGGTGCGTGCTTCCGAATCGCTTCCAATAATACTTTTATCATCTACCTACTCTTTGAACAATTGTATTAAACGAAGTATTATTGTATCTAGTAAGATTAGTTAACGTTAGATTTAATCTAGGTCACTAAATTTCTCAATACATACCAATAGCGATTAATATTATTTTAATTGTAAAATATGAATTAAGGTAAATTAATAAGTAAAGCAAGTATATATATATATATGTATTATATATATATTATTTGCACCACCTACCTCTTAGATTCTGTAGCTATATCCTTTAACACTATTGGTTGCCTGGAAGAGATTGCTATGTAGCGATAAGGCCGCCAAATTGTAGGTATGCTATTTATTAAGCTCTTTGTGTCTGTTCTTATAATATGTGTGGTGTACAATAAAAGTATATTCATTCATTCATTCATTCATTAAAGCGGAGTAAGTGTTAGATTTATGACGTGTCATAAGAGCTACAAGTTAGCCTACATGAAATAAATTAATTTTGAATTTGAATTTGAATTTAACAAAATTATCTACTAAAAAAGAGGTGATTAAAATTGATTGCAAGATTAACAAGATGAAGCTTAACCAAAAATACAGCCTAGCAAAGTGGCGGATTCCACTAGATGAAAACATAAAACCATTCGCAATATAAAAGACAATGTTATTTCAGAATTCTGTCTGGTACGAATTGGATCTGCAAAGATTTGGCCGCCATCAGTGGAATCCGCTATAAGTGAGTGAGTGTAAGCCTCTTATTTTCCGAGCCACCTTTTAGAGCCTTGTGGAAAATCCGCACCACCTCCGACTTACTTTTAGGTACTCGTAGATACTGCTCCTCCCAATTCATACGAGTAAGTAAATATTATGATAGACTCAATACGATGACAGTCTTGAAATACCTAAGTAAGCTAGTATATAAAGTACTTCAGGGATCAGAGACCTATACCATCGGCGATCTACAACAATAAAATTGGACGACAAGCGATCAGAAAAAAAAAATTTTAACAGACTTCCAAAAAAGGAGGAGGTTCTCAATTCGTTTTTTTATGCATGTTTCCCAATTACTAAATTCTTTTTTGTTTGAAAGGGTATACTTCCCAGGTGGTCCTATTGTCATCAGGTTAAGATCTGATGATGGGATCCTGGAGAAATCGAGGGAACTCTTAAAATTTTATAGGCACAATTGATATACTTTGTAGTGGCGTTTGAAGTCGGTTTTGTAACTAAAGACATTCAAGTTCATAAGTATGCGCGGGATCGACCTTAAAACCGCAAAGTACATGTTATTATTGATTGAAATATTGAGGACGCTACAATTTAATTAAAAAAAAAAATCAAAATTCAAAACTATTTATTTCTTGTAGGCCAACTTGTGGCTCTTATGATAAGTCGAGAGTCTATCACCGGTTCGGAAAGCTGTATCTAATATATTCTGCTACATATAGATATGTTTTTGCAGCGTTGTTTCGGTGTCAGTATGGTAGACCTAGCCTATAGTTTAACCCTAAACGATTTCAATTTGAGTGGAAGCTTGTGCTTGGTAGAGTCTGGCAATGGATTTAAGATGAATGAAAAAGTGGGAGTATAAATCACAAGTTGGTGCATTACCCACATATTTTTAGTAAATTCGGGTCCGAATGCATAGTTTTCATTCATAAATCAATTCCTTCAAACAGGTACAAACACAATAATTTATTGAAACCCGACACTGTTCGTAATATTTTACACAGATAAGATACAAACGAAACATGTGGTCCGAACAGTAATGAAATATGATAACGTGCATTAGAATCTACACAATCAATATGTACAAACATTTATCTGTGACCCTAGGTCGGTTTGATTTACGGTGATAATTAAAACCCTTGGCTCGGAGGCGGTGGTAGCTCTAAAATGTAGTTTATGTATCTGGTATCTAAATAGTTCTGCTACTTGTTTTAGAGAGCGTGTTGGAATATATTAGGTGAAATTAGTATCTATCTATCGGGGAAACGAGAACCCTTTCAAACAAAGTGTCGTGTAATTCACGAGTAACATTCCTTGATTGGAATTTAGATATACTTCCGGGTTCTACAGTTTGGCCTTAACGTTTGTTTAAATCTATTGATTGATATATTATGATGGTGTTGGCTACAATATTCGCGCCAACGTTGGTGGTTGGCCGTTCTGAGTCTGAAAAAAGCGTCAATTAGCGCCAGTACCTACTAGAGATGTAATCACACGTTGGGACCAACGGCTGAACCGGCAGGATAAGAGCGTCAGCAATTGTTTTTTCCTAATTAAAAGTTATTTTATAAGGTAAGCGTCTTTAGACCACTATCACACCTGATGGAAATAACGCTGGATGAAACGCTTTTTTTTTAGATTTTCCTAGATGAGATGCTTATTAATTCTTGTTTTATCATATATAAACTTAAAAAGCATGTCAGATCCTAGTGCGAATGAGAAATAAAGGCTTAAAGCGCTTCGTGCGCGTAAAAGGGATATCAACGTAAGCCGCAACGTAAGTCTTGCGGTGTGGTGGTAAAAATGTGAAGCATGAACGAATCGAAAAGCTCCTGATTTTTAATAAAATAACTGACAAAACAATAAGTTACCAATAACGGTTCTATTGGAACTTGAAACAGCATTACGAACTGTTTACGAAAAATTAAGAAATTACACGCAGTTACAAATTCAATACAAAAGAACAAAATGAACGTAATCACTTACTTAATACCTAAAAATTGAGTAATTAAAATTTAATGCGTCCTACATGTTTCGATTAATCTATAATTATACGTAGGGTGTTCAGTAAATCTTGTCGTACCACTTATTTTTAAGGGTAGCAGTAAAACTAATAGTATGTTTATAAAGTGTTATTTTCAACAAAACATTACCAGTTTGTTTTTTTGCTCTACGAAGTATAACTTGGTTGCAGTATTTTTTTAATTAATTTAACTACGGCGTCTTTGATTATCGCGTAATTCCGTAGTACAATTTCAAACGTGGTTTAAGCACACAAGAATGTATGGATGAGATGATTTCCGTATTTGGTCAAGAAGCACCATCCTCAAGGACTATAGAACACTGGTATCTGCAATTGAAGCCTGGCGAATTTGGACTCGACGATGATTCTTGTCTAGGCGGACGCTTCGAAGTGACAGTGCCAGAAACGGTAGCTCGTGTGGAAAAAGCTATATGAAAAAACAGTCATATAACCTACCGGCAATTAGAGCAGCTTTTAAACATTCCTGTAGCTACGTTACACAAAATTGGGACTAAACATTTACATGTAAAAAAGCCTTGTACGCTTTGGGTACCCTTTACGCTAAACGCAACAGCAAGAGCAACGTCACGTCGAATGGTGTAAAATCGTGTTATTTTTTGCCAATGGCAAATCTAAGGACATAGCTTCGATTGTGAATGGCGACGAAACTTGGATGTGTTATTACGAGGTACCTACTAAAAACACAAAGCAAGATATTGGTAATTGATTGTGAGGAGCAACCAAATCAACCTCTTCGAAAAAAAAATTATATTTAATTTCTATATAAAAATGGGAGAACTGGATTGATGATTGGTTTAAGGATATGATGAAATGTAGTAATAGTCAATGACATTAGTTTGATAAAATATAATTGTACAACACTACACGACAATAATTATTGAACACCCTACGTATAAAAAGGCTTGTCCTGACTGACTGACTGACTGACGATCAACGCACAGCCTAAACCACTGAAGTTAGAAACTTGAAATTTTGACAGTAGGTTCCTTTTATGACGTAGGCGAGCACTAAGAAAGGATTTTTCGAAATTCACCCCCCAAGGGGGTAAAAAGGGGGGTTAAAGTTTGTATGAAACTCCGTCATTTTTCGAGTTATACTCATGAAATTCGGTATTTAGGCTTTAAATTGAAAACAAAAAAGTACGTGTTTCACAGTTTTTAAAAATTCTACCCCCTAAGGGGTTAAATAGGGGTTGAATGTTTGTATAATAGTCCTTCGTTCTTCAAGTTATTTTTCAAGTTACGTTTATGAAACTTGATATTTTGGCTCTTGATTAAAAATAAAGAATTACGTATTTTACATTTTTTTTAAATTCTCCCCCCAAGGGGGTAAAAAGGGGGGTTAAAGTTTGTATGAAACTCCGTCATTTTTCAAGCTATACCCATAAAATTCGGTATTTAGGCTTTAAATTGAAAACAAAAAAGTAAGTGTTTCACACTTTTAAAAAATTCTACCCCCTAAGGGGTTAAATAGGGGTTGAATGTTTGTATGATAGTCCTTCGTTCTTCAAGTTATTTTTCAAGTTATGTTTATGAAACTTGATATTTTGGCTCTTGATCAAAAATAAAGAATTACGTATTTTACATATTTCGAAAATTCTCCCCCCAAGGGGGTAAAAAGGGGGGTTAAAGTTTGTATGAAACTCCGTTATTTTTCAAGCTATACCCATAAAATTCGGTACTTAGGCTTTAAATTGAAAACAAAAAAGTAGGTGTTTCACAGTTTTTAAAAATTCTACCCCCTAAGGGATTAAATAGGGGTTGAATGTTTGTATGATAGTCCTTCGTTCTTCAAGTTATTTTTCAAGTTATGTTTATGAAACTTGATATTTTGGCTCTTGATCAAAAATAAAGAATTACGTATTTTACATTTTTTGAAAATTCTCTCCCCAAGGGGGTAAAAAGGGGAGTTTCAATATTCATAGTTAAGACAGGACAACGTCTGTCGGGTCCGCTAGTAAATTTATAAAGTGGAATATCAAAGCTCACCGTGACCCTGTAAAAAGAAATTCGTGATACCCATAAGGCCTTATCCAGTTAAAGGTCGTAAGTAGCTATAGTTTTAAACTCGTGGACAAATACAATTTTCAACTTGTGTAACGCGGCGTCTGCAACCTGCAGCTCTTCTCTGCAATAGGTAGTGTAGAGAGCTAGTGAAATCTTTCATTGCTACAATCTGAACTGTGGCGATCGTATACAGTATATTATATCTAGAAAATAATGTCCTCAAAATCGAATTCGGTTACTGCGGCCAATCTCCACAGTGATGAGCTATCTGCGCTTGAAATATTATAGTGCACAAGTGTGTGAGCAAACACAGGTGCACTCCATGCACAAACACAGTCCCATTGGACTATGAGCGTGAGGGAATAGATCCCTGATGGGACGGAAATTTCGACACGACTGGAGAGACATCAGGCGCAGGGCCGCCGGCTTTACGTGCTCTCCGAGGCACGTGACTCACCGCCAACTTCCTAACTCCGGGCTAGTGCTGAGAATTTCTTGACAGAAAAATCCATTAACTGTGGAGTTGCCTAAAATTGATTGCAGTAGTGTAACGATTGCCTCTGATTGGCTGAATTTATGGTATTCTTGCTGCATTTTAATCAACAGCACCAGAGAGTACCAGCAAATTAGCAATAATTTTCTTAGACAATTCCACAGCAGGCTTAGGTTGCTTAGTTGCTATTCAGTCTTGTCTTTAAGTTATACGCATAACGACACCATGGCTGCATAGTAACTCCATAAAATCAACCGCATTGCAGTCAACACGCCACAGTATTAGCACAAAATATTGTGGAATACAAATCCGCCAACAAGATTTCGTACATACATAAAGAAACCGTAAACGTAGGGTATGTACAGTATGAAAGTAACGTCTAACGATGTATGCCATCCCGGTGAAAGCGTGGCGGTGAGGCAAATCGCAAATTATCCTGGCCTCTCCTGCTAACGCTAGTTTGGCACAAGCGTTGAGTTAATTCGGCGCAGATTTATCTTTTACAGTTTAAATTCTTTACCGGCGTTTGAAGGCAATAAAACTTTAAATAATCAAGTCATGATAGCTTTTATTTTTGATATTAAGGATTTCGTTTTAATTTAGATTTTAGCTATATATGGTAATTAATGTCATTTTATGTTATGAAAAGTCGTATTATAGATACAATTTTAATGCTTGGCAACATTGACAAGCTTGCCACACCGAACGGGATGATAAGGTGGGGAGATAATAAATAAATCAAGTGGGGCGCTTGCGACTACGGTTTGGAAATAAGAAAATAGCCAAGCAGATTCACCCAGCTCTAGAGCGCAGACCGACATCAGCAATCGTCAATGTATTATCTTCATACAGATTTTCCATTAATTTTATTTATTTATTAACACGCTTTACTACATTGTATTTTTGTCTATATTAAAATTTCTTGTAACTTAGACCCCAGGAAATAGGTATCTAGTGTAACTAGATGCAAGGAAATGTTGGATAGCAAAAAATATATCATTATGTCACATGCAATTGGCTTGAGCTGCAAGTGACAACTCGTGACTGCAGGGTATTGCAGGGTAACTAGTGTCACAGCGTATTACAATTATGTGGCGCGACACGCAAATACATTGGTATTGAGATGGGAAAGTGGGTCTGATTGACGCGAAGTCTGCAGCAGACTGCACGCTAATTTGGGTGACAATCGGCCAAAGTGTAGTGAAAGGATCAGTGCAAAATGTTTGTAAGCGGAAGCACAGTGATAGCCGACGCCCCACTATTGCTATTGAAGCTATCTATAGTATGTGGCTCGGGATCATTCAGCGGGCGATGGAGAGAGCTATGCTCGGAGTATCCCAGCGAGATCAAATCAGAAATGAAGAGATCCATAGGAGAACCAAAGTAACCAAATAGTTCAGCGAGTCACAAAACTGAAGTGAAAATGGACGGGGCATATAGTTCGAAGAGCTGGTCGTTGAGGTCCCAAGGTGCTACAGTTGTGACCCCGGGAAGACTTAGTTGGAAGAGCCCCTACTGTACTCAAACGGGTTGCAAGGAGCCACAGGATTCAAGACCGAGGCCTGTGGAAGTCTATACATGAGACCTTTTTCCAGCAGTGGACGTCTATCGGTTTATAAAGAAGAAGATAGTAATGTGGAAACGAGTTGACAGAACAGACCTTTGTCAAGTGGATCTCCTATAGAACGTCTCGCCTGAGGTCGTCCGTCCATTTAGGGGAGACCACCGACTTCAGCTTTGCGACTTGATAAGCTAGGTTAGTAACTCTGGTTTTCCTAAAGATCTCCTCATTCCCGATTTGATAAATAAATAAACGGCATAATAATATAAAATCGGAAATGTTATCACAATTCATAAGAATGGAAGCCATCGAGACAACGGGATATTGATATAATGGCCACATTAACACATAATTGTGAATGAGATAAGCTGTTACACGACAGATTTATTCCTTCGCGCCGGCCTTTATTCAAATACCCACCTATTCAACTATTCAATAAATATAATGGAAATGTACCTAACACCTTCATTGTTTATAACTGTATCCTATTTTATTACTTATCTGATAGAATTCAAATGCCTACCGACTTCAGTGTCTTCGGACGAAATCTATTTTATGTGTGAAATAAAATCCGTTTACATTGTCTATTACTAGACACTTTGATATTATACAGGTGGTATATGCGGTTGCACTCCATGGAAGCAATAAGGCACTGCTTACCTCTTGAAAGTTTCCTTTACATAGTAACCTATTCTTTAACAGTTATCTACTCAACATAATTAATTTGATTTTTGTCTTTGGCCAAATGTCGTCAACCAATTAGACTGTAGTGTAATGTGTGTAGTCTCTGAGTGTGTATGTAGGTGTGTTGTAGAGACTTCCATATGCCGCCTTATCCAGACTTCCTGCAAATCATTTGATTTCGTCGATTCAAAAATCAAAATTAAAAATTTATTTCATGTAGGCCAACTTGTAGCTCTTATGACACATCATAAATCTACTACCGGTTCGGAATGCAGATTCTGCTGAGAAGAGCCGACAAGAAACTCAGCAGTTGCTCTTCATTTCGGATTCACTTAGTAGAGTCTGAAAACTTTCCGGTAAGTACGAGGTCGCCCTTCCAGCACCTTGGGAACCTTACGGCAATCCCAAGAGATTATAAACCACTCCGTTTTGGGCAATCTTAATGTGAATAAAGGCCATTGCCATTACAGATTTGCGACTCGATGATCAAATGTAACTGATATTTCATGAATTTGCTACTTCTAATTGTGTGCAACTCTTCCACGAAAATAGATTGGGTATGAGACAAAGGTGTAAGGCAATTTCGAGAAACCATTTTGTAACCTAAAATCAAACTTTCAGCTTCCTTGTTACCTACGAAAGGGGAAATTCTATTAAATTACGAACGAGGCCTAACAAATAATCCACTCCCTTAGGTAATAAAGGAATTCACTTTGACGGAAAAAAGCGTTTCATACGTTTCAATATTAAATTCAGCGAGATGGTTTCATAAGTTTCCAGTTTCCGAATTCCAATCTCAGTCAATGGGTATTCAACCTTATATACTACCATGGTGGGTTTAAATTGGTTTGCACGTGATGGGTGGTAGAGACGAATTGTTTTTGTGTTGAGATGGAATAAAGGGATCAATTACGTCGGTACTAGTCGCCTGTTGAGTGATACGGGTTTATTTAGCGCTTCGGTTCAATAGAGCAAAATGCATGACATGACATGTACATTCTACTACATGATGTACTTAGAACAAAAATGTTTCATAAATTCTAGAGACCAGGTCTAGCCTGGGTCTTGCGCCGTCAGTATACAGCGGCTCCTAGTGACTCGTCTGATTTCGTCGGTCCACCTAGTGCCAACACTGGGTTCTCCGGTCCGAGGACGCCACTCCAGCGTCTTGTGACCCCCAACGATCATCAGTTTTTCGAATCATATGCTCCGCCCATTCTCATATCAGCTTCACGATTCGATGAGCTATGTCGGTGACTCTGGGTCTCCCACGGATCTCCTCACTCCTGATTTGATCGGATACTCGAACATAGCTCCACAAGTACTTTGCACAAATTCAATTTGTGAACAAATCCCATTTTTGTTGCACAGAATTATGACATCTTATGAGTAATGAAATGAATACACTTTATTGTACACCACATTGCATCATAGGATAAAATTAACTTAAAGTTCTATTACCAAGGTTTTTTAATGTAATGGATGTCGTATATTTTAAGTGTAATGTTATTCTTAAGATAAGTGTTGTATGTCTTGTTAAGCGAGGAAGGGGCCTCAGTGTGTGAGAATACAAAGAAACAAGTTTAATGCGACTCCGCGACCCTTATTAAGGCTAACAAGTGCTTCGACACACAAACGTTATGTACTTCCGACAGCCCACTTCAACACCTAACGGCTAACTTAATACATATACATATGTATTAAGTTATACATTTACATTTATGCATTAAGTTAATACATATACGATATGTATTAAGTTAGCCGTTATGCAAAAGATTATAATAGATATACCAAGAATTCCGTATACACGCGGAGATTTTTTCCCATTTCCTTAGGTTTCGTTTTTAATGAAGCACTATTCACACTATTGTGTTTAGAAAATATCGTTAAGTTGACAAATCTGCTGCAATACAAATGATTCTTAGTAAATATGAGCTCTCTTATTCTAATTAGAAAACTTTTTAAGTTTATCTATTTAAATAAGAACCAGTTATCGATCTATAGACAGAAGTTAAAAACTGAAGGTAGTTTAACTACAATATAACTTTCAAAAGTCTGACGAAAGATTTCCCGTTCTAAGAATAAGCTTTATAAGTTTCAGTTTGAAGTAAAGTTCATTGTTAAAAGAAAAATCTATGCGGAGACGTGGTTAAAAAACGAATTCTAGAGACTTTAAATTTTTAACCGAGACTACCTCCTTTTAGTTAACAAAGGAACTTTTGTGAAACTTAGACCGGTGCTGGGTAGATGTAGAAAGAGGTAGGAGTTTAATAAATTACCTCTTGCTAACAAAATTCGTTGAAAAACGGAACAAGCAGAATAAAAGAGGTTGTATAGAAAAATGTATACAGTGCGCTTAGCTTACTTCTTATTTTTAACTTCCGACGGAAAAATAAGTTTTAAGTTTGACGTGCATATCTGTGTGTCTGTATGTTCCCTTGCAGCTCCTTAACGAATGGACCGATTTTGATGCGGTTTTTTTGTTTGAAAGCTAACGTAATCGAGGTGGATCTTAGCTATAATTTATTAAGATCTGCTAAGGTCATCAGCTCTAGGGCTTTACTGACTTTCACTATAGCGATTGATTAGAGTGTACTTACTAGTTTTTTCTTTCTTTTTGCTCGGCTTCTAAGGGTCCTACCGGGATGTTGAATAACTTATAACCTACCTCAAAAATCGGGCTATCAAATGTAAAAAGATTTTTTAAATCTGACTGGTAGTTTCAGAGATTAGCGCGTTCAAACAGACAAACAAACTCTTTCGCTTTATTTTAGTTGTTGCGCGCGACTTCGTCTGCGTCAATTTCTGTTATAATTATCGCGATTAAGTTTTCTAAAGGAATATGTTTTAAATATGGATAATTTTCCCTGTTTTTGCAACATTTTTCACTGATGCTTCGCTCCTATTGGTCGCAGCGTGATGTTAAAAAGCCTTCCTCGATAAATGGACTATCCAACACAAAAATAATTTTTCAATTCGAACCAATAGTTCCTGAGATTAGCGCGTTCAAACAAACAAACTCTTCAGCTTTATAATATTAGTATAGATTAGTATTAGTATTAGTATAGATTGCAAGATCGAGTTTAGGTTGGTATAGGATCTTACATTAAGGCTGTTTTTCATTACATTAAGGTCTGAGCAACAACATACACATTGCGGGAAGCTTCATAAACGAGTTTTTAGAAGTTTAGAAATTAGAATTAACACATAAAAGCGGAATAAAATTCTCTAAGCTTTCCTGCACTTACAGTCTTCGATTTAGAAGGCGAACGCGTATTATAATCTACCAACCTTCCTATCTGGATGGACCCTATAATAAATTCGCATACAGTCAACGGCAAAAGTCCTATAAATTTTTGCACCTACAGTTTTATTAAAAGTTCGTTGATTGGCCCGGATCATTCACGGGTATGTTTTAAATTACAATCACCTTCGAATCTAACTCAAAAAGCTCGTTGATTGGACCGAAACTTTACGATAACATTTTTTTGGCATTACCCACGTACTTGGAATATTGTGAGAATGAAAATTCATATTTAGACATTTGAAATCAAATCATTTCTTTCATGTAGGTCTGCTTGGTAGGTGAATGAAATGTATGAAATATTTTTTATTGTACACCAAATAAACAAAAAAAATATATAAAATAAAATATAAACAAAAATGACAGATGCAAAGTTAAGTCCAATTTTTAGCAATTTTTAGATTATAATGAAAGCATTCTAAAGCTCGCTCCAAACCAGAACAGGCATGATTATCGTCAAGTGAAAGTTGAGCAATAGAAAAAAAATTAAGGATAGAACATATCTTGGCTATGACTAAAGGATTTAAGGACGTAGGACTATGTAAGTTATCTTGATCTAAGAAACTTGGCAGAGATAATGTCTTACATTACGGAGACAGATATCTCTCGTAGAGTTATTACCAGTTGTCCCGTAAAATCAAAGAGAGCCCAAGGAATTTTTAAACAAGTCAAACCCATGGAGACGAAAACGCGCGTATCGGAAATTCTGACATAACGGACGTGCTTGGTAAGTAATACTTAAAGTTTATGGATAAAACAATGTAGTCGATGATTATCCTGTACACCCAAACGCGTGGAACGGCAGGCTCGTCCCACGATTTGTCTAACACGCCTGACCCCGCGTCCGGTGCCAACAATTGACACATTTATCACCCGGACGAGTGTGAACCCCTTGGTTACTTTCCACTGAAGGTTTCCATATATGCATATATTCTCGGTATCGATTTGTCTGAGCTTCGAGTTGAATAATCAAAACTTGTCAATGGAGTTTTCGTTAATTTTCCGAATATAATAAAGAAGTATTAAAAGTAGAGAATAGAATAGAAATATCTTTATTGGCATCATTAACACAAAATGTACAAAATATTATATCAAAAATTAAAAAAAAAACACATTCTATGCCAGTTACACAATGATATTGTTACTTTACACAGCAGTGCAGCGCTACCTACAGGTAAGTCACACAACTTGTGTTGGGGCTCCTAGCTTCATAGACTTAAAACTGGTGATGTTGCCAGGTTTCGCATCTGTAAGTGCCAGGTGTCCCAACGCTGAGTCTACTCCTCCTTCTTCTCTCCTCTAATAATTATCTACTATTAAAAAAATCGCATCCTTTGATAGCCACTGTTTATTTTCCTACCTCATGACATATACCTACGAGTAAATCAACTCAAGAAGTGTTTTTGACAGAAAATAAAATTGAAATAGATTTAACGTTTATTTGAAGCTAGGATCTACATTCAAATTACCCGATATGTATGTTGTCTATAACAGACTGAAAAACATAAAGTCCTACAGTAGCCAATGATATTAATTAGCTTGGGTCAAAACCAATTTTGTCTTCTACTCATTCTCTTCATATTATTCGAAGTTTAATAAATATTATTCAGTAAGTGCAATGCAGCAGCAATGGCTGAACGATAATAACGTTTAATATTTTATTCCGTTTAAACCACGATTTGTTTTCCCCTTCTCTGACCTCATGCCCATATTAACACATAATACATATAACAATTTGGCAACTGTCGGCCCTTCGTCACGGGACAAAGGACATTATTTTGGTATTTGGATGTGCAAACATTCAAAGTTTTTGTGGCTGATTATACCACGTCCGATTTATGTTTTCTATGCTGTACAATCCGTCTTTCATGTCTTTGTCAGCATCATATCCGACATTTCGAATATATCACTGGTCAAATCAATTTAGTTTAAATCTTGGATATTTTAGATTAATTTCTAACAGATCGTGGTTTTACATGTTTAGATCTATTTCGATGGTTAGAGGCTATGTAGTCTTAATTTTATTGAAATCATGCGACGATTTAGGACGTAGCATAACAATGTTAAAGACATATCTAATAAGAAACCTGTGCACCAGCGAAATATAAGTACCAAAACAAGTTAAAATAAAAAAATACTTCGTTAAGAAGCCGCAGTTTTTAAAATAAGCGCGCACAGAGAGATTAACTCGTTAAACGAGCTACTTTTTTAACCGACTTCAAAAAAAGAAGGAGGTTGTCAATTCGAGCTAGCGTCGCGCATCAGTTTCGTCGTTTCTATTAAGGCCCGCCCAACTTCAACATGCGTGTATAAACTAAAATAAAATTAATTTATACTTTGCAGTGGCGTTTCAAGTTGGTTTTTAAAATGATTTTTTAAATTTTTTGAAGATTTTGTAGTCAACTGTACTGCGCCATAGATTTGTGTTCCGCAAGATCTGCCCTGAATCCTGATCTATCCTCGTGACCCCACATCCGCTGACAACAATTGACGCATTTGTCAATTCGGTAACTACCGGACCTTCGTCACGCGTCAAAGTTATAGCTTCCTATCTTTTACTTACTCTATTTTACTATTTTTACAAGAATGTAAACTTTAAAGGCTCTGAAATGTTTTCGTTCTTCTATTGTAATCTTTGTTTTACAAAAGTATACAATCTTGCGAGGTTTTGTAAATATCTAGCAAGTAGCGATCAGTCCTTACCTAGACACTGAGTCTTGAGACTGAGCTGAGAGTGCGTTTTATAGATTTCAGCCTGAGTCTTTGAAACTATTGACCTACCAATAATGGAAGTAAAACTCTCCAGACCGAAACGGGAAATTCTAGACAATGTTGAAACAGATTTTAGACGACCCGTTTTTGCTCAAGCAATCAATTGCCTGCGAAAATATCTCGTTAACAATTCACCTTTTTTGCTTTACCGAGCTATACTCTACACGTCTGTATCAGCCTTGCTATCAATGCTGTCTCAGCGATGAAACAAAATGTTATATTTGACACTACCACTAAACCACTTCGTGTGGTTTCGTGAAACAGTGTGTGTGCGTGTGTGTGTGAGTGCCAGTTTTTAAGAAAAGAGAATGCTATTCTAGAGTTTACACTGATCTTTCTGAATCGACTAGTGAATAGCACTTATAGTTTCACAGATGACCTACCAAAGGCTCTATTCTAAGGATGATTCTACGATTTATTTTTTATTACTTCTACGTTCGTGAAAGTAGAGGTAATAAAATATTTTAAAAAAAAAGTTTCGATGTTCGATTTTTGAATAATTTCGCCGACGAATTTAATGTCGATTGCGTCATTATACATAATAGCAATGTACAAAATGTTTGACGATTTTACGCCTCAGCGGTATGTTTTAAAAGGCATTCAGCACAGTATTTATTTGTTAAAATATTATTGAAAACGTTTTTCCTGCTTGCAGTTAGTTCCTGTTTACACTTCAATTGTTTGTGATACTTACCTGAAACAAAAAAAAAACAATTTCAATGCTTGTAAGACTTGAATAAATAGGATACATAACGATTTTTTTATCATTGATGATTACCGATCGGTTTCTTCTATACCATGCCGATCATAAAAATACTCTTAAACAATTCAGCGATCACTTTAACAGATAGGCAAGTTGTATGTTGAATATCAAGGTACTCAAAGGGTAAAATAAAAAATTTACTATCAATTTACCTTCATTAGAATATTAATTTCATATAAATACATTAAATTTTACTACCTAAGCAGAACTAAGCATCGAAGCACCACAAAACCACACACTTTCGTGTTATGTAATATGAAACATTAATTAATAATTTCATCGATTAATATATACCTACTGACAGTTTATTAATATCAACACTAACTTAGGTAATAATAATTTTACTATCTAAGTATTCGTTATCAATTGATAGATATTCAATATTATGGGAAGTATTTACATAATCCGGTAAATGAATATTCATTAACTGCTATAACGCTTATCTCGCTATAGGTAGATTTTACTCAGGATTTGTAAGTAATAATTTTTGTTCAGTTGGAGCAATGATATCTTATGATTTAGCCCTAAACAACAAAAATAAACAACTTTCACTATATCGTCGGGGAGAGTGTAAATCCGCGTAACTAGCATTAACACATTAAAATCCATTTTCATACGGTTGTGGTCAAATCAGAACCGCGTAAGTGTCATAGCGACTAAATTAATCACTTTAAAAGATATTTATTTTTATCAATACATAGAACACATGAATTAATACTCTCTGTGTAAAAGTTAGCCCAATAGCCGTAGAAATAAGAAATTTATAAGGTTTTAAACTTCCCCTGTAAAACTGTGGCTAGTGTAGATCCGCGGTTTTTACCAATGGTACATACGCGGTTTTGCACTATTCCCGACGATAGGTTCACGCTTTCATAGTACAAATCGGGATTTTTTGCCGTTTAATTGGATTCCTGTGTACTGTGGCAAGTGGGTTCATGTCCGAACATGATAGCGCTCGTTCCGGTGCCTTGCAAATGTCAATGTTACGCTCGTCAGTCGCTCCTGTCGTGTTAAACTGGAGAGAGAAAACCAGAACATCTGGACGTAAAGGTCATGTCGGGCTTACAAGCTTTTTGTATCAGTAATTTTATTCTAGAAACAGTCTTGATATTTGGACTCTAAGACCACTTCAAACATTCGTAAATCGATCGCAGATTTTTTTTATTTTATTCTATTCAATTGATTGAAATACGGACGAAGTCGCGGGCATCATCTAGTTTATAATAATTGTAACACCTATTAGCTTTTGCCCTTGGCTTCGCTCACTTTTAGTTAGATTTTTCAAATCCCTATTTTATCCACTTAGAGGTTGAATTTTCAAAAATCCTTCCATTGTGGATATCTGAGTCATAATAGCTAAGCCCGATTCTCCCAATGGTTTGAACTGTGCCTTGATAGATCAGTAAGGCATTCAGTCACTCAGTCACCTATTCCCTTTATACATTTAGTTAGATATTTCATAACGTGAAATCGCAATCAAGCAAAAAAAACGTCTAAAGCTACGTGTTGTCGCTGGAAAAAAACGCAACGTTCACTTTTTGGTGACTGTACCCTACTTTTGAGCAGTGTTGTGTTGTTTTGTTTCAATGTAACATTTTCAGATGAAACAGGACTTGTTTTTAAAATGAGAAGTGGGCGATTAAGCTTTTTTCATTTTCCTGGCGATCTTTTGTTACATTAATTTGCGTTAAAATGAAATGCGTAATTAAAATCCGAGATAAAAAATTAAATTTTCTGTAGAACCTTTCAACTGCGCAGCAACGGAGCAACGAATCGACTTGATTTTTTAGGGTTCCGTAACCGAAGAGTAACCTACGGGACACTATTGCTAAGCCTCCGCTGTCCGTCCGTCCGTCAGCTGGCTTTATCTTATGATTCGTAATAGGTAGAGTTAAAATTTTCAAAAATATACAACAAATAATAAAAATAAATAAAAAAATTAAATGTTTCTTTGAGAAACGTGTTTTTTTCGAAGTTTTTGGATACGGAACCTTTCGTTTGCAAGTCCGACTCGCATTTGACGGGTTATTTTTGTATGCTTAATAGAAAAGTGAAACAGTGTCTAAAAACTCTTATTATCTACCAACAAAAGGATATCAAAATCCTTTGAACGGCACTGGCTATGTAAAAGCACAACGTTTCACCAAACTATTTTCCAACTTTTTAATCCCAGTTTGTAACATCTGCCAAAGTCAACGCTGAATGAAACTAAAGTTAATAACATTCGGAGAACAGAGACCGCAGGAAACTTTGCACGGTCTGACCGGACCCGTACTCAGTAAATAGTTTCCCAAACTACCCCCATTTAACTAAATAAAGGGAATGCTGAAATAAATCGAATTGCGTGAATAGATGTCACGTTACATAAATTCTCGCCGTTAGTAGGTGTCACCGTAATTTTGTCGGGTTGTTAAGTGAATGAACAGCCAATTAATGTCCCAGTGCAGGGCAAAGGTGCCGCTTTATTAATGAAAAGGGATTCGGATTTAGTAGGTTTTCTAATCAGGCGTTTACTGAAAATATTCGCTTCTTGTGAAGTGTGTACTGGGTACTATATAAGGATTTGTATCGTGAATTTAGTATCAAGACAGGATTGAGCATAAAGTTATCTCAGCTGGTTGTGAAAACGTCTAGGTAATAAACCCCGATTGCACTGGATGCGACATTGACCAAAATCCAAAGCTAAATGTGGAATAAAATTTTATAGCTCCTAAATTATTTCTGATAAATCTTTAAATATGGCTGTAAACTTTTTGACGACCTCTTTGGTGCACTGTGGACTTATAAATGGAAGGTCAGGGGTAGTTATAATTTCAAAATTGCGTTCAGCGTGGGGTAGTGCGAGGCTCTAGCTGGAGCAAGTTATCATCCTACTGACAAAGCCATGCCACCGAGCGATTTAGCGTTCAGGTACGTGCTACGTAGGAGTGGAGGACCAAAGGTGTGAATCCGACGGTAACCGCAGGCGACTGTACCTACTGGTTTCTATGAAATGTGGTCGCCTTCGGAATCATATCTTTACTTGTAGAAAAATAAAACAATAAAAATCTACATACTTAGTAGTTAGTATAACCGGTTGCATAGTGGCCGTATTTTTTTTATAAATAGGTACTCAGTTTAGAAAAAACTTAACATAACTAACCTAACGTCCTTCTTAAACTTACTCATACAATAAAAATATACTTAAACGTAAAAATTCTTTTTACAAAACCGACTTCAAACGCCACTACAAAGTATATCAATTGTGCCTATAAAGAAGAGTTCCCTCGATTTCTCCAGGATCCCATCATTAGATCCTGATTTGATGATAATGGGACCACCTGGGAAGTATACCCTTTCAAACAAAATAGAATTTTCCAAATCGGTCCAGGCATCTTCGAGTAACCGGGGAACATACATAAAAATATAAAAAAAATAAGATTCCGACGAATTGAGAACCCCCTCCTTTTTTGGAAGTCGGTTAAAAATAAGGTTGTCAGTTTACTCGTAATAAGCGCAAGCACAACAAGGTACATACTTATATTTTCATCTGTATAAGTAGGTATAAAGTAAACAGTAACAAGTAGGTCACCTACTGTAGGTTCATATCGAGAGAGATGCGTAACAGTTATCGACGTTTTATTGAGCGTTAATTGACGAATGCGGGCGCCGGCGTCGAAATGTGTCCCGACTGACAACACACTAATAATGATAATCGATTATGTAAGCGCACGCTTCTGTTGATATCCTAAAGGAAACATGGCTAGAAGAAGTTCTGAAGAGCTGTTTGATCTTATTTCGCCTACCTGGGTGCCTGGAGCACTTCGAACATCCGTTGCTCCGGATCTTTTTTTCCACGTACTACCAAATTGTGAAATTATCTCCCATCAACAGTGTTCCCAGCGCTTCAGCAGACGCTCTGTACTACGTTGTCAGAAGAGTAATAAATTAATTAGTCTAATCGTTACTAAGTCTAGTCCGTATCCTTCCTTTCTTATCCTATCCTATCTTACTATGTCCTACTCCTATCCTATCCTACTAATCCCTACTAATATTATAAATGCGAAAGTGTGTTTGTTGGTTTGTTGGTTTGTTGGTTTGTTGGTTTGTCCTTCAATCCCGCTGCAACAGAGCTTCGGATCGACGTAATTTTTTACATGTGTGTAGTTGAGAACCTGGAGAGTGACATAGGCTATTTTTTATCCCGGAAAATCAAAGAGTTCCCGCGGGATGATAAAAAACTAAATGTACGCGGACGAAGTCGCGGGTATCAGCTAGTAGACATATAAGTGCGAAAGTGTGTTTATTTTCTGGTTTGTCCTTCAATAACGCTGCAATAGGGCTACGGATCGACGTGATTTTTTGCATGGGTATAGTTGAGGACCGGGAGAGTGACATAGGCTACTTTTTATCTAGAAAAATTAAAGTCATCATCATCATTTTATCCCAAAGAAAAAAAAAGTGTTCTCGCGGGATTTTTAAAATCAAGTCGCGGGCAAAAGGTAAGTTCTTCAATAAAATGATACTTAGCTGATGCTCACGAAAATACAGTTATTTTCGAGTAATTCTGTTTTGTATCTGATTGTCAGCAACAACTACAATAATTTTAACGTGCATAACGACTCTAAGGTCTTCAACCTAATGATGCAATATTACACTTTTGTGTTAAGCTCGGTTCACACATATAAAACTAGCGCATGTTTAATTCAGGGCACATGTATGACACGCAACAGAGCGCCGGCACTGACGCGCATGCAAAATCCGTTTTGGTGAAGCTGTCTCGATGATGTGAAAGGCCGACCCGCGGAGAGAATACGAATGGTGTTATAGTTTTTACTATTTATTTGATTATTATTATTTTTTAATTCTATAAAGGAAAAAAAATTGTTTAAATGACACCAATTCCGTTGCTCGCTCTTAGTTTTATTGGAAGTGGAATTATATTGCTTTGCATACAAAAATACTTACATCCTACTAATCCTACTAATATTATAAATGCGAAAGTGTGTTTGTTGGTTTGTTGGTTTGTTGGTTTGTTGGTTTGTCCTTCAATCCCGTTGCAACAGAGCTTCGGATCGACGTAATTTTTTACATGTGTGTAGTTGAGAACCTGGAGAGTGACATAGGCTATTTTTTATCCCGGAAAATCAAAGAGTTCCCGCGGGATGATAAAAAACTAAATGTACGCGGACGAAGTTGCGGGTATCAGCTAGTAGACATATAAGTGCGAAAGTGTGTTTATTTTCTGGTTTGTCCTTCAATAACGCTGCAATAGGGCTACGGATCGACGTGATTTTTTGCATGGGTATAGTTGAGGACCGGGAGAGTGACATAGGCTACTTTTTATCTAGAAAAATTAAAGTCATCATCATCATTTTATCCCAAAGAAAAAAAAAGTGTTCTCGCGGGATTTTTAAAATCAAGTCGCGGGCAAAAGGTAAGTTCTTCAATAAAATGATACTTAGCTGATGCTCACGAAAATACAGTTATTTTCGAGTAATTCTGTTTTGTATCTGATTGTCAGCACTAACTACTATAATTTTAACGTGCATAACGACTCTAAGGTCTTCAACCTAACCTAACCTTAATGATGCAATATTACACTTTTGTGTTAAGCTCAGTTCACACATATAAAACTAGTGCATGTTTAATTCAGGGCACATGTATGACACGCAACAGAGCGCCGGCACTGACGCGCATGCAAAATCCGTTTTGGTGAAGCTGTCTCGATGATGTGAAAGGCCGACCCGCGGAGAGAATACGAATGGTGTTATAGTTTTTACTATTTGTTTATTTCATTTCATTATTATTATTTTTTAATTCTATAAAGGAAAAAAATTGTTTAAATGACACCAATTCCGTTGCTCGCTCTTAGTTTTATTGGAAGTGGAATATTGCCTTGCATACAAAAATACATATGTATAGGTAATGTGTGTAGTTTTCTATTTTGCAGCTATTTTTAA
The DNA here is from genome assembly GCA_038048805.1 of Hipparchia sbordonii. Taxonomy (NCBI): domain Eukaryota; kingdom Metazoa; phylum Arthropoda; class Insecta; order Lepidoptera; family Nymphalidae; genus Hipparchia; species Hipparchia sbordonii. The sequence continues at coordinate 10,844,538 of CM076109.1, read as the reverse complement.
CATAAGTAGATATAGGTACATTTGTCACGTTGCACAATCGGACATTTGCAACATTGCACAATCTGAGGATTGCAAATTCTTTATAACTGGTAATAAGAGCTGAAATTCGAATACATACCTATCTTAGGTTCGAGTAGACGGATTTTGATCTAAGGTGTAATCACATGTTTTATGTATTTGAATTAACGAACAAAGATCAAAAAGTGGAAGTGTGCTCACCTTCGCATGCTCATACAAGAGCGAATATGCATTTTCTAGGCAAGCGCGCTCCAACCTCGACCTCATCAATGCTTCCATCATTGATTCTCGTGAAGCACAAGCCTATCTCATAATAAAAAAAATAACTGTGATTTCATCATTAGGATGTCTATATTATGCCGTACTGTGTTTCGTTTCTTTCTGTAAGTTTGTGTGATAACATAAGCCTTAACAGTAGATAAATAGGACGCATTGTAATCTGATAGAAAATAATTCAACATTTTATTTGCATGTCGTCATTATTATTATTATAAGTACGTAATATATTGTCATCTATTATGTACAGCGTTTCTTGTCAATAAATAATGATTTATTTAATAACTTTTTTAGAACGTAAACATACTTACATATTAAAACTTATTTATTAAGCTGTTATGGCGATGAGATCTTTAACATATTAAGGACATGGGCTGAATTGAAATCAGCAAACGTCTAGATCTTAGCATCTCTTATTTACTCGGTACCTTTTATGTTAATGTGTAATGCGCCTAACTGTTTGCATTGTAATCTGTCTGCTAGTTGCTGAGATTAACGCAAATACCTATGTTTCGTGGACACTTATTTAAATTGCAGACAAGACGTGTGCAAGATCAGATTTACATTTTGTGACCATATCAATTGCTTTTTCTCAAAGAAAAGATTTTATAAAGAATATTTCTTTACTTCAAAGTTAAAAATAGAACTTATGTCTATCGTAGTTACTCCCAACACATAAACAATTCAAAATTGTTTTAACATGTCATCAGGCGAAGATCCATGACCATACAGCCTACAGCTTATTCAGACGTAGAATTTCTTGTGCAGTTTAGTTCAGATATTGTGTACAATAGAATTAGCCACGAATTCCAATTAAAACGTTCAAAACAAATAAAAAAAATGAATAAAAAGAAACATTTCTAGGCTGTTAGTCGTCAAGAAGACGACTCTCCGCAAGGTCATTCGGCGGAACCGTGTCAAGACCTCACCTTTGTTATAATACCTGTGTGACCTAGAACCGTTTATATTAATTAAAAAAGACATTCACACGAATCTTTTCACTAATTGTGTGAACGTTAACTTAATTTAATTATCTTTAGTTCACCTAGGGATCTTCTCATTTTTAATTTGATCGCGCAGGGAATTTTCGAAAAATTTCACTGAACTATTAAGTACTTACGTAGCTACTTAGAGCTATCAGGTTCTTAGTTTGGGAAAACATCATCCTTTTAATTGACTTCGGAGAAGAGAAAAGAGACCTCTCTTTTCTCTCGGCTAACAATGATTCACATGAGATCGTCCATCCACTCAGTGGAATTCCAAACGCTACGCTTCCCAGTGCATGGACCCCATTTCAGTATTTTGGGAGTTTAGAAAATTAAGATTTTTATTTTTCCGGTATTATGCTTTAGGGACTTGAGATAATTTTGAAAATCCCTTGGACAGCCGATACGTGTAGGAAAGAAATCGAGTATGGACTTTGCTTTGGAATGGTGCCTAAATAATAACACCATAGGTTAGTAATTCAAAAATCTTCATTATTTACATTTACTTATAAATACTAACTGATTCCCGCGACTTCATCCCCGTGGAACTAGGTTTTTTAAATCCTTCGGGAACTCTTTGATTTTCCGGGATAAAAAGTAGCCTATGTCACTCTCAAGGTCCTCAACTATAGGTACCCATGCAAAAAATCACATCGATGCGTCGTTTCGTTGCTGCGTGATTGAAGGACAAACCAACAAACAAATACACTATCGCATTTATCTATTAGTAAGGATGAACACATTTTCGTACTTCCGATCCGATCGATTGATATATGTATTATCTGCTGCATTAGGTGCTATCGATAGAATCGATACATTATTATCGTTATCGCAAATGTTAAAATGTTAATGATATTCAAGGTCTGCTTTCAATTACGTACCTATCTATCTATATTTTATGGACACCGTTAGTACACTATGCAATAATACTGTTAGTAGTACCTACCAAAGAGCAAGAACAGCTATAAAAAGGAACAAAACAAGGTAGGCAATAAAGACGCAGTGTTTATTTTATATTATGGAATATAAAATTTAACATGGGTAGATGAATTTAACATGGGAATTTAACATGGGAGAATTGCACTTGTTTTGTTCCTTTTAAAATCGACTTACAAAAACTTACATAAAATGGTACTAAGCACATCAAAAATTTAAAATCAAAAAACGACTCCAATCGCCACGTTGGAGGAAGCCACTCTATCCATTAAAATAATGGATATTATAAAAAAAAAAAATAGAAAAACGGTGTTCAGAACTTTTTTCAACCAAAATCACATAATTAAAAGTATTTTTCTGAACCAAGTAAATGAAATTTCGTATTCAGTATTTAAATTTATTACAAGAAGTCCGAGAAAAAGAACTCGTCATACTATGCCCGCGAATGCATATTAAGCCGTAAGTGACTAGCAGAACCAGACGGTCCAGAATCCACATTAACGAGAAATTAAAACTAAAAATACAGTTCAAATGCAGCTGCAAGTTCATTAACATCGCGTCTGTTATACCGACAGCCACCTTTTAGGGTTACCATGATATATGAATTGACATTTTGGATAATACGTTTCTATGCCTGTTTTCACCAACCATACCTAAATCATCCCTAAGTAGGATTCTCTTTACATCTCTTAATATCATTTCTACGTTAAAGGGTTCCCTAAAGGATTAAAAATAAATTGACATAAAGCGTCGCATAACTTAGCTTAGGTAATTCGTAAATTAGGGAACGTTGGTGAAAACGGGAATAACTTACTCTATTTAGCACGTAATACTGAAAACTGCGACTAAAAATAAACATAGATAGACAATAATTTCGAATACAAAAGAAAAATAAGTAACAATTAGGGCCTATTTCACTATCAACTAGCAAACGTTAATCGACGAATAAAGTTTGACAGGTTGGCAATACAAAAACTCTCAAAATGTCAACTTTATTCATCGCATAAATACCCTTCGGCATTTGTGAAATAGCCCCTCAGTCAAAATAAAAATGCGTTTTTATTTTAATAACATTGCTACTTATCTATTATTTTAATAGTGAGACCGAAGATAGATAGAAAAGTTACCTGTTGATTGTTACTAACTTAATTCTTATTAAGTATATGTTATAAGATAGGTCAATCTAGAGTTATATCTACTCGTGATATTTAAAGCTAATAACTTCAGTAAGAGGCAGCAACGAATTCTGACGTATGTGATGATTTATCTTATTATCGAAAAAGAAGAGATAATTAATTAATTTAATAAATAAAGATTAAACAATTATTTCTAAAATACTTTCTACTTATCTTACTTTGATTATGGTAAAGCAGTACTTTGAAAAATTTGAGACAGTCCTGGGAATCTTAAAGTCTTGGCAAACTTAGCGCCCTACGAAGGAACACTTTCTGTTCAGACATAAAAGAAAATGATCGTAAATTCGTCGAGCACAAGGAAGCATAGCGTCAAATTGTGAAAAATAACGTAAAATATACTCTTTTTTGTGACAAAACAACGCGTGACGATACTCGCAATGTTATATCACGTGTATCACGGTGTGGGAAACAATATGATGGTAAAACGACACGCACGATTTGAATTTATTCGCTTTGCATACCATATTAGGGATTCAAGGGTGTGTACTGTGTACACGAATGTTGTTTTCGAAAATTTTTGATGAAGGGTTGAGGGTTGGTCTCACAATGACATTGGTTTTTTCCCACACTTGAAGCACTGCCATGCTACTATATTTAAGTAAATCGTATTAATTTGACAGTATAAAGTGAAAACCTATCGCACGATAAATCCTTACTACTTATAATAATAATAAAAAATGCGAAAGTGTTTGTTTTTTAACTGGCTTCAAAAAAGGACGTTATTAATTCGACTTGAATCGGTTCAGTAGTGTTCAAAATATGGACACTTTTCTCTTTTCAGTTATTCCTTAATTTGGTATATTGATGTCGGTTTTATTTTTCTTAAACTATAACTTTTTAAAATTGAAAAATCCCACCCGTGGACACTATTGTCGTACCTACAACCTCATTCCTAACATAAGGTCTCTTATTGGGAGGCGAGAGTGGAATATTAGTCAAGTTAATTTAAAAAATTGGCTAATTTAAAAAAAAAAACATTGGAACCAACGCAGCTACGCAATCAAACCGACGTTGCTTGCTATAGGTATATGTCTAGACACAGTACAAACTAATGTCAAGGTAAAGAGTGCACAGCATGCGCTGCAGTGGATCGCCACCTTTATATCTGGGATCTCCTAGGTACTTAATTACTTGCAAAGTAAACCAGCATTTGCGTCAGTAAGTTGAACGTTCTGTTGCCCTTTTGTTTTTAATAAGACAGCTTACTCCCAATCGATACTCGATTCAATCGTGATATTGTCTTTGCGATATCAAGATTGAATCCAAGTATCGACATAATTGAATGTAAACATCATTATAATAATATCTGCGGAGACCAAACAATGAAGACAAGTACAGTTCAGCCACAAGCATTCTTATTATTCTCATATTGTCATGTCCAATATGAGATGTCCTTGATTTTTGACAATGATATTGAGTTGACGTGTGTTTTAATTTAATATCATTTTAAGGTCAAGAAAAGAGTTTTTTTTTTTCATAATTTACGGTTGTTTTAAGTACTACCAGGTTCCTTACTAATTTTAAAAGCGAAAATGTGTTTATTTGGCGGTTTATTGTTTTTTTTGTTCTTCAATCTTTAAGACGAGGCTAGGGATTGAAATATTTTTTTGCATAGACTATATAGTTGAGGAACTGGCACAAGCTACTTTTATCTCGGAAACTTAACTCTCTTTCTATCCCGAAACTCTTATTCTTTTTCACTCTCTGAATTTAGGCTCTTTGAAGAGGTACGCCATGTACTTACCTGTAGCTCCGCAGTTTACTGCGGAGTGCGCCAGGCCTGCCTCTACTTACAGCCTGTGCTATTTAATTGTTGAACTTGAAATTGTAAGTAATTGTAAGAGCAGGAACTCTTAAGATCTTTGTGTGTCCAAGCCTTAGATAACCACCTAAAATATGCCTAAGTACACCGACACGACTTTTTCCGTTAACAGCTAGTTACAAAGTCGCTCCTAACACGGAACGGATCTCAGACCGTGACCGCTAGAGCTGCAGCCGATGCCGACGGTTCGTTGCGGTCTCGACGCCGATTAGGAATGGGCAAGTTACAAATATATAGATGCATCGTATCGATATATTTTTGAACAGTAGTCTTAATTATTATTAAGCCAGTATTCTTGTTTATACTGTATATGTGTATAATCCATGTTTAAAATGTAATTATGTATAATGTAAATGATTAAGGATAAATAAAAGGCTTTTTTATTTTATTTATTTATTATTATTCTTGTTTATATTACAAGCGGGCATGATCTGTATAGCTTAATTGTAACATTATACTTAACAAGATTTTTTTAAACTATCCAAATTATTTAGTACTTCTGCATGTTATAAAAATAAATATATATACACACAAGTACAAAAATGTCTGAATTAAAAGAAGTAATTCATCACAGCAATCATATTATTCATGGGTAGGTAAACAAACAAAAATACTTATCCATAGCACACAATTAAATAACCTAAAGTTTCAAATGAATGCGGAATGATCAAAAAATCAAATATTAATATTAAACACTAATAACACGTAAGTATGTATTTCATTTTTTATTTTTTAATAAAGGAAATATCCTAATAGAATTTTTGATATGTATTTAATTTATACATCTATTAGTATGTATTTCATTTTTATGCTACAAAAACAAATATCGATTTAGATCTATCAAAAGATATCAAAAACTAGTTTTTTTTTTCGCAAATCCGTCCGTATATAATCACTCTCGAGCTTCTCAACTATACCGATATAAAAACACTTTCGCATGATAATAGGGATAAACTTGTGTGCCTACTTTAATTTTTATCGAGATTTTCGACATGATTTTTATCGACATCGATATTTTTACGCAAGCCTAGTCGCCATTTTGGGGCGACACCGGCCCCCTTCCCAGAACGTCGGCTTGCTGAAAACGGGAACGCACATCTACTTGCTTTTTGTCCAACTTTCTGCCGTTTTATGGCCAGGAATTCAAAGGCTTGTTCGTCTATCGCGTAGAATTTTAATCGTTTTCTTAGGGCACCCTGGTTCGACATGGTTTACGACTTCTTGGGAGTTGGGACGCATTTTAAGGTTCTCGTCAGTTCTAGTAAATGTTCACCTAGGAGGAAAATCTTTTACCAATTTAAAGCACTTCTAACTTCAGCACAGATGTATTTAAAATTGTATGTACCAGGTAGCTATTTAAATGATAAGTCGAGACTCTGCCACTACCACTGAGAATCTGCTGAGAAAGCCGGCAACAAACTTAGAATTTGCTCTTTTCAAAGCAAAATGTTAAATAAAATATACTAATATTTTGCACAGCTATTTTATCGTAACATTTTATTGTAATACCTAACTTATTTTATACATTATTTTTGTTGTAATGTCAAATCCAAATATTCTTTCGGTATTTTATTAAAGTCTATATCTTTCATGCTTCTGCATTCTGCATCTTCGAATATTATATAAGATAAATACCATACGTATAATATTATATTACGTAAATCTAAAATACTCTATACCCCTGTAGAGTGTAGATCATACACATTTCAACATAATTTTTTAGCAATCGGAATTTGATATTGCTTAAAACTAGTTTGATTCTTTCGTTTCGGATAATATTGAATATGTTTAATAACATTCCACATACCTACTTCTCGGTCCAGTAAGCATTAATTAATTATTACATAGGCACGAGTAGAGATTTACATAATTATGTAGAGACATACCTACATGTTAGGTACATTATCTTATTTTTATTTTATCCTTATTAGGTACCTATCTGTTATAAGCTTAATTTTTCTTCTGTGCCTATTTATCGATTTACTTTTTCTTAATAGCTGTAAATTTTCTTTCAACTAACTCCAAAAACTACTTTTAAATAAAATACATCTATCTATAGAGTCTATTACTTTGATTTTTTGAGGTCATTAGCCACTAAAGTATCTATAAATGTTAATGATGTCAAAACCAGACTTAGTAGGTTTCTATACATGATAAAATATTATTAAATATTAGTTAATATTAAGTTTCTAGTTTCCGTGGTTAAGTTTGAAAAAGCAGTTTCGCTTTTATATTAGTTATCGTAGTATACAAGAGGCGCTGGCAACCGTTGGATACAAGCGACACAAAATCGTGTTCGGTGGCGATCGATCCCGTCGAGCAGTATATGGACATGCCATCGACGATTATTACGCTACGAACTAATAAATAAGAGATCGTTTTAGTAATGGATTCATTCGTTACCGCAAAGATAAACTTCACGCGATCCATCCATCCTGCAAATTATCTACACTGTGCAGTCTTGGCCGAAGTCGGGACACTCATCTCGCGTCTTATCGAGCGTCGACGATATCCTATCGACTATCGCCATCAGCTGACGGGCTGTAGGATGGACTTCATAGATAATACTGTACAACATTAATTACTTGCAGCTATAGTGTGAACGTGGCTTCGTAAGTCGATATCGAATTAGTGAGAGCTTGGTATTTGACTAATATTTTTTATATACTTAAAGAAAACGTTTTTAATATTTTAAAACAATGCTATTTTTTTAATATCTTAACTAGTCTCAAAAATGTAGAGCTTTTTAAAGTTTCCTATTAGAAAAAGAGCGCTATTCCCTTACGATGTGATAAGCGAGTAGCTCCACAAATTCTGTGATTAGTTGACAACTTGACAATATCGCCAGTACAGACGTTCACAGGCAATTTTTTTTTGTAATACTAGCTTTTGCCCGCGGCTTCGCTTATGTTAAGTTCGATTTTTCAAACTATTTTGCCTCTTCGGGGTTGAATTTTCAAAGATTCTTTCTTGGCGGATACCTACGTCATAATAGCTATCTGTATGCCTTTTAGCCCGATCCGTCCAATGGTTTGAGTTGTGCGTTGATAGATCAGTCAGTCAGTCACCTTTACCGATATAAGTCTGCTAGTCTGTCCGTTTAAACTATAAAAACCATAATGCGCGCCGGTCGATGTTTGCACAAGAATTAGCATGTTTGTGTTTCTCATGCTATTCAGTGATGTTTGTTCTGGCGAAAAGCTTAGGAAAATAAATGATTGTTTATGCTGACGGTACTCGTTCATTGTTGTGAACTGAGGGACAGATATTATGTGCGTCTGTTTGATTTAGGCGAATGAATGCGAAAATTTTGTTTTCCATTTCATATAAGAATTTACCTACTTATTTTTCGTATAGGTTTTCTAAACATCCCGTGCGACCTCATTCAGGAGAAAAAGCTTTGTTTGCGTAACTGAGCCGCAAAATGGTAACAGACAGACAGACACACTTTCACATTTCTAATATTAAATTCTTTAATATAAAATACACTTTAGCTTTTATAATTTCACTATAAGGATATATTACTAAGGACTAAGGAAGTAGTAAGGTCTGGTCTGGTGGGAGGCTTTGGCCGTGGCTAGTTACCACCCTACCGTCAAAGACGTGCCGCCAAGCGATTTAGCGTTCCGGCACGATGGCGTGTAGAAACCGATTAGGGGGTATGGGTTGAATCTACACTGCCATACCACTTCCAAGTTAGCCCGCTACCACCTCAGATTGCATCATCACTTACTATCAGGTGAGATCGCAGTCAAGGACTATCTTGTCAATGAATTAAAAAAAAAGTTTAACATCTTACTAAGTACCTACTCACATTCAGCAAATAAATTTCATAAAAATAAAATTATGAAGTCGAACAATATGCCAGCTCTCAGTGCCATAATTCGCACCCCCGGCCCATGATCACGTCAGTACCCCTGATATATAATTCAGGGTGAAACGCTGTTTTCGTGGGAGCGGAGATATTTCGCAAAACACCTGTCGAGGCTGCCATGTATCGTGTTGAGTGCAAATTGACGAATATGTAGCACCTGAGGTGAAACGATGTTAAACGTCATGCTCCCAAGTGTAATGATATGGATTGCACAAGTACTGAACACGATGCTGATTATAGTCTAATCGTTTTGTAATATCCAAGTACCTACACCAGAGATTATCAAACTTATTTCTTTTACCGCCCCCTTTGAAGATCAATTATTTTTCAGCGCCCCCAATTTTTTATATACTCCTAAAACTTAAATACCACAATTTCATTACTTTAACTGTTACAGCGTTTGTAGCCTTATTTATCAAAAACTTGTTAAAACTTGATTGCGTACAGTGTACGGGCTACGAAATCTTTATTAAGAATTTCTTGTTTTTATACCATCATACAGGGCAGAAATATTAACTAGGTAATTATTAGGTAGGTTTTAATTTTAGTAAATTACAAATCAACCATCCCTCCCCTAAATCACGCCAACGCCCCCCATTTTTTTCTGTATCCATTAATGTCCCCCTTTAGGTCTCCAACGCCCACAGGGGGGCGTTATCGCCCACTTTGAGAAAGACTGACCTACACTTTTACTCCATACTAGGTAATATTATAAAATGAGACTGATGATGTCTGTTTATTAGTTTACTAGGTTTTACAAGCGGCTTCGCTCACGTTAAGTTCGATTTTTCAAACCCCTATTTTACCCCCTTAGTGGTTGAATTTTAGCCTACGTCACAATTTATCTGTATGCCTTTCAGCCCGATCCGTCCAGTGGTTTGAGCTGTGCGTTAATAGATCAGTCAGTCAGTCACCTTTTCCTTTTATATATATTTAACAAGAAAATGAGCCTGATGATGTCTGTTTATTGGTTTATTACCATTTCTCAAACGATACCTATGTGTTTTTGGGATTCAATAGCAAAACAGAAAACCCTAGAAACCCTAACTTTCGCTCTGGTCGAAAATGACGGACTAACGCCAAAGATTAAAAGCCGATTTATTTTGACAAAACTTCAGAAAAATCTAATCAGTGCTTTTCGGAGAATTGCCAGTAAACATGTCTTCAAAAATATTCTAGGCCTGAGAATCCACAAATGAATGTGCAATAAGTTTTTTTGTAAATGAGGAAAAAGATATCTTTTTAGCTTTGGGACATTAGACGGGTTTCTAGGAGGTAATCCTCCTCCTCCAGATAAGAGATTTTAAGGTCATTAAAGACGGAAGTGAAGAGATCGGACAGAATTGTTTCTTCGTTGATAATGATGTATGCATCCCTAAACATCCTATCTAAGCTTAATAGTTCCTTTCAACACCGGAGCTTTTTTGAAACAGAATATACAGCGTCATACTTCATGATTTCTGCTGCCATCGGAGACTTTCTTTCGTAAAATCACAACAATAATAATAAACCACACAACCGTATAAACTCTACCCGAAACCGGGAGAAAAGCCGAAATATACATCAAAAACAAAGAAAAAGCTTGCGAAGTGGATTGGGAAAGGAAATAGCCTGCGACAGGTCGCCATCGCTCCAGGCTATATAACTCAGGGGACTGCCTGCTAGTGATGTCCACAATAAATAATATTTTTAAGAGATTTTCGTGATTGGCTGAATTTATGCCATTCATTCGGGAATAGTATATTTTAAAGAGATTGTCATGTGATAGACTTGAAACGAGAAATGAAACTAACATTATTATATTGTATCGTTGTAAAATAAAAATTAAAAAAAAAAAACTATTTCTTCAATCGGACCAGATCAAGAAGTTTTCCTAGAAATTAAGTTCCATACCTAAATGACAGATTTGATCAAAAGTTACATTCAGGGCGATGACGTTTTATTAAAACAACAACATACTGTGACAAACTGTCGGGATTTCTCAAAAAACATTTATTTCAACTTGAAGAAGTGGGAGTGGCTTTAAAGAATACTAGAAATAAATAAAATTTGAAATTGTTGCTCTTTTGACAAGTCAAGCCGCGAACAGGGGCCCAAGTCTGCTATTGCAATTTTGTAGTTTTATTGTCTATCAATGACATGACAATTGTTATTTTTAGCAATTGTAATGTCATTGATAGACAATTGAACCCCTGGGCCCCAAGTCAAATTGCTAAAAGTAGCAATTGGGATGTCATTGATAGACAATTGAACTACAATAAGAATAGCATTGCAATAGCAGACTTGGGCCCCAGTTCGAAAAGCAGACTGCTGGGAAGAACCGGTAAGCCCTGCATTTGACTAATAAAATCAGACGTCACACATTTAGAATTCGTCTCGTTTGCTACACATACTTATACACTGCTTTTTTAACACAGCCAAGAATATAATGTTATGTATTTTTTTGCGTATAATAGATTGTTATTCAGGTGTTGACAACCCTAGTAAAGAGGTCGGCGGCGGCAATTTAATCCGGTCAAGAGGAGAGTCGCTTATTGGCTCGCTCTTACATACATTATACCTCACACTCGACTTCGCTGAGTTGTAACTTGTACCCTGATTTCTAATTTAAGGAACCTACGCCCTACGTTCCTGTTTCGTAAACAATCATAGATTTATTATAGATGTTGGTGCGCCATTTGCCATATTATTTCCAGCTGACACTCATATTTATGCTTACAATGCCAAGATCGCGTCAATCACATCCAAAATGGTGACAATCAAATAGATCCATAATATATGTCATATATCATAAATTAAAGATAAAGATCAGTATAGCAGAGCAAAATAGTTGGTTATATTCTCTAAGGCTCTATATGATGTACGACCTCCCTGGCGTAGTGGTGAGCGTGACCACAGGTCTTATAATTGGGTGGTCTCGGGTTCGATTCTCGGTGGAGATAATTTTAGAATTTATTATAATTTCTGAATTGTCTCTGGTCTGGTTTGGTGGGGCGCTTTCGCCGTGGCTAGTTACCACCCTACCGTCAACGACGTGCCGCCAAGCGATTTAGCGTTCCAGCACGATGGCGAGTAGAAAACGATTAGAGGTTGAACGTACACTGCCATACCCGTTCCATGTTAGCCCGCTACCTTCTTAGACTGCATCGTCACTTTCCCATCAGGTGTGAGCGCAGTCAAAGACTAACTTGTCATCGAATAAAAAAAAGAATAGCCGTGCGGAATATTGTTTTTAGGTGAAACAAACCCTGTAAAAGTTAATAGAACTAAAGCTGTCCCCGTCAAAGATACATCAGAAGAATTTCATTGCGTTACAAAGACCCAGCGGCGGCGCGCGGCCCTCTCTCTAGTCGCTCCGGTATTCACAAAAGTCACAAAGGCCTTATAACTTCGCTTAGCTACGGTGTGTTTCCTTTGTTTCTACTCTTTTCGTACGCGGATACGAAAATATCATTCGATAGCGTTTCACGGAATCGTAGCAATTTTGCATACCTACCTATGTTGGCAACCCTTGAGGGTGAAACACGAAGTTAAGTGAAAATCATCAATACATATAACTTGTGCATATTTTACGCAAGCGAACTCTACCTTTCAGTTTTGAGTCCATACCTTTAATAGTTGGTCGGTACTGTTGGATTATATTAAGTAGGTAGGTACCTATTATACATAATAACATCCTTACTTTCCATCATAATTAACTACTAGATGATGCCCGCGACTTCGTCCGCGTGGATAAAGGTTTTTTAATTCCCGCGAGAAGTCTTTAATTTTCCGGGATGAAATATCGCCTATAAGGCTATATGCTAGTTTTGGGTATTAGCTATATCTCCATTCCCAGCCAAATCGGTTCATTATTTGTGGCGTGAAGGAGTTACACACACATACATATACTACACACACATGCACGCACAGGCAACACACACACATACTATGGTATAGTTGAGGACCTGGAGAGTGACATAGACTACCTTTTATTGTTTAAAAACAGAGGGATCCTGCGGCATTTTTAATTAAAAACCTAACTCCATGCGGACGAAATCGCGGTAATTAATATTGTTCCTGAAACATATTCCTTTCATGTGGGTGAAGTAGGTAATGTAGTTACGCACTATAACATGGTAGGCGAAATCCAATCTGCTTGTTGAGTGAGCATATAAAAATCAGAGCATATTACTAGCCGTCCAATAAAAATCATTTCAGTTGAAATGAATTGCAGACTACGATTGAACAAACTTGAAAATGAATTTCATTACGATTTCTCTTTACTAAATATGTTCAGGCAGTTCTTTTCAATTGCGGGGCATCGACCGAGGGTTATATAATCTGACCTTGCGAAGTAACAATATTATATAGGGTGGTCCTTTATTTTTTGACTCTTTTAATTTCCATCGGGGCACTTTGTCATTTGATTATATATATCGAAATATGAAACAGATTGTTTTCTTTTAATTTTCGATACGATTTAGAGGTCGCTACCAGTCATCAAACTTTAACAAAATGCACTTTATGGCCATTAAAAAAGTGTCTGAATAAAGGTTAATTTTTGTGTGGGGTTTCTTTCATGGAAGAATATAATAGATTGATACAACATTTACAACCAATAAAGAATAAAAGCAGTACATATTTGCTTTTATTTGTGATAAAGGGTATAAGAATATTTTTATACCTTTTCCTTTTATATATATTTAGATAACTTCGAGAATCTCCTAATTCATAAAGAAAGTTGTGCAATATATTTTAGATCTAATTTACAGTCACGTTTTCAGTACTAAAAGCTTTGTTACAGAAAACGCCTAGCTTTTAGCAAACTTAACGAACCCTTCAGTAATATTTAATGAGTTTATGAGATACTTCAGCACACAAAAGGCTCATTGCAGCGCATAGTTTACATAAACGCGCGATTTAAATTCCACTATCAACACAAACTTCAGCCTGGGTTCGTTAAAAACGAATAGGTATCTGAAATGGACTGAAGATAAATTGCGTTCAACTTAATGAGTGTTTGCCGAATTCTTCAATCAATTATATTATTTACGTCGTGGACCGAAAAAAGTCGCGTAGGTAAATCTACGCTTATTTGCTGAATTCTGATGTTATGTTTGAAGATTTATTTATGCGAGGAAGGTGCGAGGTTATTGAAACGAACGTTTTAAAACAATATTATCTAATTGGTTTTTTAGCATTCAGGAAAAATGGCAGTGGCGTTAAAATATATTTATAAAAAAAATCAGAAGCTGGAACGATTTTGACAAAACTCGGCACGTCTTATTTTATCAGCTTTCATCCTGAGGAAGGACATGGGATATATATTTTTTAAATTTATAGCGAGCAAACTAGCAGACAGGTCACCTGATGTTAAGTGATTACTTAATTACCGCCGCCCATGAACATTTGTAACACCTGAAGCACCATCAATGCGTTGTCGGCTTTTCAGGAATTTGTTGATCCGCCCGTTGAATAACCCCATGTTGTAATTTAGTGGGAACACAGGAAGTTTTAACCGGGAATATGAAAGAGTTCACACGGAATTTTCTAAATCATCATCAACTAGTCAAATAAATGTTACAAATACGTGCTCGAAAACCTTACACGTAGGTATAACCGTTCTTTATAACTTTTTATGAACCCTTTCACTTCATATATCTTTTTATATGGAGAACGGAGCAGACGGGGGTTCCTTTGCCATCTTTCACTTATACGCAGTCGCTCACACGCGGTCTAATGTGCGACGGAGGGGTCTTACTGAAAATGTCCCCACGATTAAGTAAAGCAACGATTTTTCCTGCAATCTATCTATATATATAAAATCCTGACTGACTGACTGACTGAGATATCAACGCACAGCCTAAACTACTGAAGTTAGAAACTTGAAATTTTTACAGTTGGTTCCTTTTATGACGTAGGCGCACACTAAGAAAGGATTATTGGAATTTTTTTTTTTTTTTTTTATTCTATGACAAGATAGCCCTTGACTGCGATCTCACCTGATGGTAAGTGACGATGCAGTCTAAGATGGTAGCGGGCTAACTTGGAAGGGGAAATTCCACCCCTAAGGGGTTTAAATAGGGGATGGAAGTTTATATCATCATTTTTCAAGCTGTTTCCATCAAAGTTGGTATTTGAGCTTTCAGTTAAAAATAAAGAAGTACGTGTGTCAGTTTTTGAAAATTCCACCCCAAAATCTAATTCCACGCGGACGAAGTCGCGGGGGAAAAAGCTAGTCTTCTATAATATACTTACGTAAAAAATCAATTGCTGTTCGTTAGTCGCCTGGCCACGTCCGTCGTTCGAATAAATTGAGGTTTTTTATTTAATTTTTATGTCCCGGGAACTATCTTATTTTCGGGATAAAAATTAGCCGATGTGTTATTCTAGAATATAATCTATTTCTGTGCCTAATTACAGCCAAATCGTATCAGTCCTTGCAGCGTGATTGAGTAACAAACATCCATCCATCAAAACTTTCGCATTAATAATATTACTAGGATATTAGGACTAGATCGATATCCAAATCAACCGGATAGCCGCAAAAAGCAAACAAAAGGGGTATAGTTGGGTACACTTTGTATTGATTAAACCGTTCGATTCGCAAAGCCCCGTAAAGTCCCGGAAAAAAACCGCCCCAGGACGTACAACTTCCAATCCAATTACTGGCCCGAAACTCTGAAAATTCTAAACCGATTATAGAGAATTGAAAACATTAAGTACTTTACAGATCCTCAATGGCGCTGCAAAGCAAAACGTACTTTAACACTGCAGCTTTTAAGTTGATTTTGACACGTCATTAGAACACGATTATGCAGTCAAATTATATAGAATTTAGATGAGAATTTATTTTCGTAGTCTTATTTTGCACGCTTCGCAAAGAAAGAGTCGTGATTGCGAAAGTTTTGTAAGTCGCGTTCTTGGACAAACGTTCTGACGTGACGCAAGAGTAAAATGTCGATTGCAGAAAATGTAGTACCTACTTACTACGTCATATTGAAGAATTATTTTCTTATACAACTCCATGAATATGACCTTTATTTTTTTATACGTATAGCGAGCTAACGAGCGGGTAGGTCACCCTTGATGTAGGTGATGTTAAGTGATTAGCGCCGCCCATGAATATTTTTTTTTTTTTTTTTATTCTCATTTTTAATAAGGGACTTTTGAAGGTGACCTTCATGTCAGCCCCATCGGTACTCACAAAATATTCCAATTATAATAATACAATTAATATATACAAAATGAACTACCTATATAACTATATCAATTTGAGAGAATCACCCATGAATATTTGTAGCACCAGAGGCACCACCGTTGACGGCGTTTCAGGAATTTGTTGGTCCGCCCCTTGAATAACCCTATGTTGTAGTTAGTTGGGAACACCGTCGCAGGAAGTTGGTTCCATAGTTTGAAGGTGCGTGGAAAGAAGATCCGACACAACGAATGGCTGAAGTGCTCCAGGCATCCAGGTGGTGAATGTGATTTGTATGCCTGTTTATTATCAGCGAAAATCTTATTGCAAATAATGTAGTAAATAGCATTTTTTTTATTCGATGACAAGATAGCCCTTAACTGCGAAGTTAACTGATGGTAGGTAAGTGACGATGTCGTCAAATAAGTGACCGTAACAATAAATAGCTTCTCAGTTCTTACTCACAACTGCAAACTTCTGAAAACTTGCGCACACACTTTTTTAATTAGATATTGTATGCATATCGTGTACAATATTGGTCGAGGATTTATAACCCGTATTCCATTTAAAAAAATTATTCACATAATTTTTTTATGAACAAATAGGTAATTAATTAGAAAACTTAGTTACGTTATATAAACGTTTCTTATACTTTAACCTAAGTAGGTATACCTTAAGAAGATATAACATGCATGTTATTTACAAACAAGCAATTAACTTTATGTAGACTGGTACCCACCTAGTTAGTACATTAAGATTTATTAATAAGACTCTATGTACAATAAAGGACAACGTACAAGGAAGTAAAATAATTGTAATTAAGTATGGAAAAATATGAATTATAACGACATTTGTGTGAACCAATTACACTAATGATTAGTAAATATAACAGTTCTTATTTGGCACACCTAATCTAAGTATGCCCATTTAGAATTTTCCAGAAGAATAAAAACAAGTCTTTTTTGCTCAAGGAAAAATAAAGAATAATTTTACCTTAATTTAAATTCGCAAATCTAAATATAGGTATAAAAGGAAAAGGTGACGGACTGACTGATTGATCTATCAACACAAAGCTCCAACCACTGCACGGATCGACCGAAAAGCATACAGATAGCTGTTATTATGTAGGCATCCGCTCAGAAAGGATTTTTGAAAATTTCATCGGGGGTAAAATAGGGGTTGGAAAAATCGAACTTTGACTTGTGAGCGAGGCCGCGGGCAAAAGTAAGTGAGTAGTAAAATTATAAAGACTTATAGTCGTACATAGTTAACAGTTTATAGAGCATATTTTATCAACGCATAGCTAACTGAACGTGCAGTAAGATGTTAACTTTTTTTACATATAACAGGATACTCTGCACTTTTATCGGCGACTATCCTTGAAAGTTGTCACTTTCAAGTCGTGAGTCACGAACAAAACAATACCTCTGTTGATTTGCCAGGGTCATTCTGCTGTCATAAATTGCAAATTATTGGCATTTAATGGCCTTAAAACAATGGCTTGAAGGACTATTATCCCTTGAAATGCGTACAGTATAAGAAACACGTGTACATAATAATGGAATATAATTTACGATGACATTTTGATAAACGTTTTCTAATAGGAGTCTCAGGATAGTCTTGTTCTGGATATGGACAGTTAGATTCGATATGCAAGTCATTTTTACAGTTTAGACATTGTATCAAAACGATCTATTTTGCTGCCAATGAAGTCTAGCAGTAAGCTATTTACTTACACACTAAACTTTTCTATCTAGTAAATAGATCTCAGAGGCCCAGCTACTAGGAAATTGTTATGTATAATTTAAACGTATTAATTCATACAAATACAAAACCGACTTCAAACGCCACTATAAAGTACCAAAGTATATCTATCTGCCTCCTGGGAAGTATGTACTCTTTCAAATAAAAAAAGAATTTTCCAAATCGGTCCAGGCGTCTTCGAATAATCGGAGAACATAGTTACTTTAAAAAAACCGACGAATTGAGAACCTTCTCCTTTTTTGGAAGTTGGTTAAAAACGGTCTAATGCTAAAAATCTACTCTTGTGAAGAGCTTCATAAACATTGACTGCTTTTTGATATTTGTTTTTATGATATCTGAGAGGCTGAATAAATAATAATATGACCGAAAATATAATTAATTCGTGATTTAAGTATTAAGAGAGTTTTTGGAGGTTTCCATTTTTTAGCCATTAATTTTATTGCTCCTGGAGGTACTTTATCTCATGTCTGAACTTCGGCAATTCCAAAGATTTATAAATATTGTAACTAACCGGTACATGAGTTTGACAAGTGCTATCAAGGGATTTAGACTATTCATTGAGTTGAACGGTCTAAGCTAAGGGACTCTTTATCCCAAATAATCCATACTTTAAATGGAATCTCGAAGGTTTATTAGAAAAATCTGAATGACACTTCTAATGTACATAAGTGGCGAAAGCCCTTGTGCGTCCCGAGTCACACTTGACCCGATTTTAAAGCACGAAAACCCTTCAAGAATTGGAATGGCGAAAAAATTACGTACCTACCTATCCCTTTGAATTTGAATATATACATACATTATACATATTAGCTGATGCCCACGACTTCGTCCGCGTGGAATAAGGTTTTTTAACTCCCTCGGGAAACCTTTGTTTTTCCGGCATAAAAAGTAGCCTATGTCACTCCTATGTATCCAGGTCCTCAATTATACCCATGCAAAAATTCTCGTCGATTTCTGCTCCCTTAAAGGCTATAGCGTGATTGAAGGACAAACCAACAAAGAAACACACTTTCACGTTTATAATATTAGTAAGGATATTAAAGTAAATACATATTTGAATATTTCCTCATCAAGAATAAAATATCAAAATTGATATATCCACACTTACGTTAGGTAAATGTCGATAATATATCCATTAATATTATAAATACGAAAGTTTGGATGTATGTATGGATGGATGGATGTATGGATGTTGGTCACTCACTCACGCCGCAACCACTGAACCCATTAAGCTGTTGGGTACAGAGTTAGATTATAGTCTGGAATAACAAATTCAGCCGGCGCTAGACCGAGCGAGGACTGCGGAAGTTCATGCAAGAGACCTTTGTCCAGCAGTGGACATCTATCGGTCTATAAAGAAGAAGAAGAGAAGAGATAATATGTCCCAGGATTCTAGGAATCCCCGAAAAAATACTTAAGTCTTAAACACCTGACTATCACCTCTATTATGGGTAGTATACGGATATATTCATCGATTCATTGAAAAGCTAACCTGATAGGCAGGATTTCCTCCGCTTTGTTACAGTGAACACGGCATTGTTACACGGTAGCTGGATGGCTTTCCACATTTCGACAACCTCGTGACTCACGACCCGTGCTAAATCAAACGGAATGCTTATTTATTTGTCGAACATGATCACTTTGGAAAGTGAGGAATTGGAATCATAATTGGAATGGGCTCTTCTTACCTTATGCATTATGCAACGATGCGCGTTCTTGGTTTATTGTTATTTATTGTTTAGAGTTAAATATTTATTAATCACTACTAATATGTACCTAGGTAGATACGAGTATATGATCGATGCAAAGGTGTGTTTATTTTTTTGGTTAGTTGATTTGTCCTTCAATCACGTTTGTACTTAAATTCAACAGAAGCTAAGGAGCGACTTGATTTTTTTGCATGGGTTTTGTTGAACTGTAGGTTGACTCGTAATCTCTATGTGGATCTCTAGAAATTTCCGAGTTAATGTGTAGACAAAAATTTTCTCGTGGCGCGCATGTTAGCTCTACTGGGGAGTACCAAATGTGTTTTTTTATCCTGGAAAAACGAATGGTATCCGCAACGTTTTTTAAAAACCTAAACCCACGTTGATAATGAACCGCCTCCAAGAGTGGCGGGTCAAGACCTTGGCGGTGGCACGGTGAATACTCCACCAAGTGTAACTCACGCTATTGCCAGAGTCCGTGGAGGGATAAAGACTGGTTTTAGTGGGTGCAAGCCCCACATAACCCCTCCGTTTCCCCTGACGGAGAGTATGCGTTAGGCATTTCCTGTCTATAAAAAGAAGGTGGTTAGCTATAAGTAATATCTACATACTACATATCACACATTATTGCTACATGACGTCTTGTTGTTGTTTTAGGTTAAAGGTTAGCATTAAAGTTCCTACAATTTGTTTAGTCGTATGTATAGGTATAATAATCAAAATTAATTTCTTGGAATTACGACTTTCACTAAATAATCCCTATCGCGTCTTCGCTATTCCTACGTGACACTGGCTGGGTTATAATTTGTGCCCTTTTGGCACACCTTGATCCGAGAATTGATTTGTATATTGTATTGCTTCGACCCGCGAAGTGGGACAGCCAAGCGATTTAGCGTTCCGGTACTTAACTGTGTAGAAATCCATTAGGATTACGGTAAGTTTCCTGCGAATTTTGCGAAATTTTAAGCGACTTAAAATAAGTAGGTTATCAATTAGACACGTTTTCTTCATTTCGGTATACATATTGAAGTCGGTTTAATTTTTCTTAAATTATGCGCGAGGATCTGCGTAAGTCACATCTGCTGCCCTTGTTCATCTAGTGATTAACAATAACATATTCGACTGTGATGTTTCATTTCTATCTGACTATGAGAGTTAGGGAATAGGGGAGAGAACACCTGTGTTTGTTTGTAAGATCTTCCGCGGAGATGGTTAATCTCGCTGTGGCCAGGACCGGTTGGGATGTGGTGGTTTGTGGTTCTAACAAAGGTCTAAATTTTTTTAAATTTTATTTGTTTTATAATAGAGACTCCTATCATAAATCACAAATATGAGTAAGTAGGTAGTTTTAGAGGGGTACTTACAATTTTTTTATTTTTTTATTAAACCTAACCTCGAAATTACCTCTGCATCATCAACGATATTTAAATATTATGTCCTAAGGCTATCAGGTACCCATGTACCTAATCGCAAGCCTATATACGAGTATATCCACTGTTACATAATATTCAACCTTAGGCAGATCACAAGAAACCATAAATTTATAGGTACGATACCTGTGCTGAGATTGTTATCATTAAATGCGAGGTCTTGTCGCGAATATAACATTTAACTTAGTAATGTTATAACACGAAATACCCAATGGCACAGAAGGCTTCAGGTGAAGGTCAAGAAGGCAGGAAGCGTGGCGTGACATCACTTCCTGGGCCGATGAACGCGGTATTGTGCTGCTCGTAATCTTGAAGTGTTTATTTCCTAACATTAGCAAATAGCATTAACGCCGATAATTTCTTGATCAGACACTGCTTTATTACTTTACTGGATGATACCCGCGACTTCGTTCGCGTGGATTAAGGTTTTTATTCCCGCGGGAACTCTCTTATTTCCCGGGATAAAATGCCTAAAAGCTATTCCAGACTATAATTTATCTCTGTGCAAAATTTCAGCCAAATCGTTGCGACGTGATTGAGTAACAAACATACAAACTTTCGCATTTATAATATTAAATAATAATAGGTAACAATAATTAATAGGATAATAGGTTTAAACTTTAAAGCATTCCATAAAATGGAGTCGCACTTGTAAACGCTCGTCGCTAAAATATATGAGTAAAATAATTCATTCTTAGAAGGCCGTGAAAAGTTCGGTTTTAGATTTAGACCATTCTTTGTGTTACATTAACATTATGGCTGAGTTATCCTTATCTTACAAAAATGAAATAAAAAATACTTTGCTTGAAAAAAAATTTTATTGTGTTTTTTTCTTACCTCGACTTTTAAGGGACTTTCGTCCAACACGGATACAGAATTATTATTATGAGTTAATAATGTTTTATGTCTTGTATGAACTTTTAAATTGGTTGTTTTATTCTTACGTACATGATATAATGCTATATGTATCAAACGAGATTTTACCTAAAAACAGAATAGGATGAATTTTTTAGCCCTCTGGGGTCAGTTGAATAAATGGTAGCCCTAGACAGTAGACATATTTATTCGTTTTTAAATCCAGACCTACGGCGATAAGATCGGTCCGAAGGGACCCAGTTTGAATACAATTTCGGCAAATATTTACTTTGAACTCACATCTGATAAAAGATTGCTACATTATATTCGCTTGCCGATAAATCAGCATTTGGCAGGACCAGGCTATGTTTTCCAAGTAGTTTCTTTAACTTTTTAGCTTACGATGTTGGTCAAAGTGCAGAAGATTTACACAAATAAAGCTATAAGATTCATGGATATTATGTAAGTAGCTAATGCCCGCGACTTCGTCCGCGTGGATTTAATTTTTAAAATCCCGCGGAAACTCTTAAGTTTTCCAGGACAAAAAGTAGAATATTTATGCCGCTGTCCAGTTCCTCAACTATAACCATCCATTAAATCTTAATTAAATTAAAAAATTACTTTCCCAATACAATTTTGCAATGATTACAGAAGAACACAATTAAAAGTTGTGAATTGGTCCAACACCAGAAAAGCAAATCTACTAAAGGATCATCGTCCCAAAAATAGTCTAGAAAAAGAAAAAGAATTACTTTAAACACAAATTGTCTAAACGCAGCGGTATTACCAACAAACGAACAGCCAATTGAAATGCAAACAACATCTTCCGAAGCTTTGGTCGGTGCAGTTCAAATTTATGAACTTGTAAATGAATACAAACGCAATAAAACGGGGAAAAGCTGGAGTTTCAATTCTTCTGTTTCGGAATCGATCTAATTCTGCTGATATTGGTTCTACTGTTAAAATATTGGCCACGTATTTGCCAATTGCACTTAGTATTTCTGATGAATTATTTTCACATATTACGCTTAGTAGTGCTTTCATATAACTTACTTTCTTAAATAATATAATACCTACCTAATAACAGACTAATAAAAACACGAAAGTTGTAGCCCATCAAGAAGTATTCAATAACGAGCCGATTTTAGTCAAATATCTAAAGAACATGGCAACAAAGAAAAAGTTTAAATATGTATGTACATTGCAGAGAAAACAGAAGATATGTCTAAGGTTAAATATATCGAAATATTTACTTTCTTGGTAGTTACTACTTACAAGATTGTTACTAAATCGAATAGGTACAGTAAAATGGAGAGAATTCTGCTCCCAGGCTCCGGCGATCCTGTTTCCAATTTCACTGCATGCAAGAATTCAAAATTGAATATTCATTGCTTATGGCATCGAGAAAACTTCCAAGCTATCCACTGAGCATATACATCTCCTTGACAACTTTATGGATAAGAGATCTTTCTAAATATAAAATGAAAACTGATAACATATCATAATGATTCAGGTGAGCTAAAAATTAAAATATACCTGGAGAAACCTGAACCCATAACCTTCTAACATCAGACTTATCAACGACCGTTGAACCAGTTTACGACAAAACACTTAGTGTAACTTTCCAAATTAACGTTAATTGTGCGTAAATAAATTCAGCGGAAATTAACTTTTGTCGTGGTACGATATCTCAATATAGTATCACATATTCACAAACAGTTTATATAATTAACTTGAAAGGTTACACTAGTTAAGATGAGAGCAGAAGTTGTATCTAGTAAACATAAACACATAAGTAATAAGACAATTTTTCAGAATAACGCAGCAAAATACATGTCATAAAACTAAAATTTTATTTATGTTAAGAATGGAAACTTGAAAAGTCCAATGAAATACGAAAAGCAGCTATCTCTACATTACGACTTTATCAATAGAGTCAGTGCAAATCAAAACATCCAGCACAGTAGAACGCAGAAATATTTATACCAAGTCGGTTTTCCTATTTCAATGCATAGCGATCCATCAGTAGCAAGTATTCAATAGAACATCGTTGATATTGCTTAACAAGAATTCAGGTTTGAATATTCATTGCCAATAGGTCATCAGGTATTTCTAGGCTATCTCATGACTCGTATTTTAGTCGTCTCTCCGACAACTTTATGGGTTACAGATGTAGGTGCGAATTTCATAGCACGAGTAAATAATAGGAATTTATTACACAGATCAAAGATAGGAGGTCCAATGTATAAATTAATCATATAAATTAATTAAGATAAACATAATAAATTATTCACTGGTTGATAAAAATGTAAGATTTATTATCACTTTAAATTAAGTGGCAACGAATTCGATTGGTTTGTGTTACTGATTGATTTGTAATATCATATCTAAAAAATTTTAAACACACAGCTAGTTCACAACTTATGAATCCAATATAGTACACACCCACACACCCACACACATACACACACACCCACACACACACACACACACACGCACACACACCCACACACACACACACACACACACACACACACACACATCCACACACACAATACAGCATGCAATATTTTTATTTTTATTTTATTTTATATTTTATTTTTGTTCTATTTTGCTTACCTCTTTTTTGTATCTCTTTAATGGTTACTTAAACTAATTAGCTAATTATACATTATATTTGTGATCATATTATCTTAGTGCACCAGAAAGATTATATTTTTGTCAATGTTTGGGAATGCACTGGCCCCTAAGACACGGGCTTTCCTAGTTTAGGGGTCAGGATTCCAACGATATGTATTGTATTGAGTTTTTTCTAATAAAGATTATTATTATTATTATTATTATTTAAATGAAGTCAAGTAAATAGAGAAATAATTAATTTACTTATTTCATATCTCTACATCCAATCTCAACCCCTTACTAGGCTCCAATACTCTTAAAGCTCAGAGACACCGTATCAAGAGTGCTTCAGATAAATGGATCACGTTACTTGATTAACCGGTTGGCATCCCTTCCCCTTATCACCCCTGGGAATATTTAAATGGGGCCTGAATATATCACACCGCCCTCGGAGCAAACGAGCAAACAACGTTTAGGTGCCTACCTTCTCTCTTACCTGTTCTAAATTAAAGATGGAAATGACGATACCTTTATTAACGTCCGTCGAATGAAAAGCCATGCTAAGCTTTGATCTTAACGCACAGTTGTGGGAAACTTACAATATGGTTTAATTTCTATTTCTAACGTTAATCCGCAAATAACTCTAATTTCACACAAAAAAATTTTAACAAACTTCGATCAATAATAATGATTATTCAAATATTATGATTGAAATCTTTGGCTTGTCCAATGGAAATTTGGTTTTTTGGAAACAAAATTACCTATCCTATCCAACTTCAATATGCGTAGCTATCTCTGGGCCTTACCATTTTTTCCCGGCAGTCGGGTAGGCAAAAGGTACATATAACGAATAACAATAGTAATATTTTATAAATTAAACGGTATCATAAAAAATAGAAATTTACGTTAAAATATAACATAACAGTCACGTTCAATTTAGAGCGACAATTTGTAACAGACGTGCGATCTCAATCAAAATGGCAATCACGCGCGGCGCCACCATATTCAGTGCTAATGTGCTATTGAAAATCAGCATTCACAGCATCTACCAACGAGTTACACCCAATGTTTCCCACGGAAAGTTGCAAAAAGATGAAAAGAGAATTCTAATAATCGAGGCAATGCAGCACATTTTATTTCGCAGCAACATCACTCCAAACGAGGTAAAGCATTATGTTATTCAAATATATTTTTTAAAATGTGCATTTATAATTGCGATTTATCAAGAACTTCCTCATTGATGAGGCAAATTAAGTCGACAGAACGTGTTTATTATTAAAGGCCAGCTAGATGCAAATTAAGCGTTTTTGTGCAGCTATAAATCCTGCTTGTATATAAAGCACCTTATCTTCGCCAAGGGCACAAACTCATTGAAGAGATCAAGTGGCAAAAAACTGGAGCAATGAACTGGGAGTCACGCAGACTCCTCATCGAGTCCCTAGGCACGTACCAGCATCTAAACTACCGCTCATTGTCAATATTGGAGTATTTCGAACCACTGGAAAATCAATAGAAGCATTATCTTACTTACTATATTATACCCGAATGCTTGAAATTGTTAATACTTAATGAACAGCAAACAGGCGCCTTTGGTTCAGAGAACACAGGACAATATTGGGGATTTCAATCATTCTGATTTGCTACGGCCGATTGGTTGCAAGAACCGTGTAAATTAATCCTCAATGGATTTATATTGATTAAACTTTAATAACACTGAATTCATTAACTCTGCGGACGAGTACACTGTGAAACTGAACTCGAATTAATTCGTTTTAATCGCTGGCGAAATCGATTTCATAAAATGGTCGCAGCCGAAAAGTTTCGGGCTTATCCGTGTTTTATAGAATATATTTATAGGATTTAAAGGATATATTTATACATAGCTTTTGCCCGCGGCTTCGCTCACGTCAAGTTCGATTTATCAAACCTCTATTTTAACCTCTTAGGGGTTGAATTTTCAAGAATCTTTTCTTAGCGGAAGCCTACAATATAATAGCTACTTTATACTTTTCAGTATGCTCTTCAGCCCGATTCATTCAGTGGTTAGAGCTTTGCATTGATAGATCAGTCAGTCAGTCAGTCAGTCCTTTTCCTTTTATATATTTATGGAAAAATACTTAAGCACTAGGTGGTCATAAGTACCTTTAAAACATTTCAATGAAGTCGCATTGAGCGTTCGACTTCATTGAAATGTTTTCTCGCCTCAATCGCTGCTTGTATTTGTTTATCCCCCAACCAAGTTCTAATTTGGAAACTTCTTTTGGAAACTTTGGTTCTTTTATGCCTAACTCCGTCCTATATGTTCAGTACTCAGGAGCTTTTCCATCCCTACGTCGTTGATATCCCACTGCACGCACAAAGCGCTATAAGTCTTCATATCTGATTCATATGGCCAGGGTCTAAAACGCTCTTCCGAGATCTGTGTTTCCTAACACGTACAATCTGGGTATCTTTAAAACAAAAGTGAAGGCAAACGCGTTACACCTTAGGTCACATCACTGGCACATCTGGTGGTGGTGGTGGTGGTGGTGGCTGGTCATCTGGTGGCACGATGGCGTGTAGAAACCGATTAGGGGTATGGGTTGAATTTACACTGCTATACCCCTTCCAAGTTAGCCCGCTACCATCTTAGACTGCATCGTCACTTACCATCAGGTGAGATCGCAGTCAAGGGCTATCTTGTCATAGAATAAAAAAAAAAAAAAAAAAAAAAAAAAAAAAAAAAAAAAAAAAAAAAAAAAAAATGCAGGATCGATAAAATGAATGAACTAAAGTCGACAACCTCGGTGGCTTGAGTAATGGTCGCGCGAATGAACAGTTGTGTTGAACACACGGTAAAGTGCAAGGCTACGAAGTGCAACGCCGATAAACCGGAGATGAAAGCGACTGTTTATTTGATTTTCTGCAGCTATATGCAGGCATATTAACTAAGCATCGACCATTGAACTTTGAAGAATGCCATCGACTTTTCAACATGTAGAATTCCTGTTCGTCACTCAACAGAAATTCATTCTTAAGTTAATAATCGTTGATGTTGCCTTTTAAGTCTTCGGAATCTTAATTTTGAGAGATTTTTGAGTGAAAACTACTAAAATTCTGATGGGGTACTGTATGTTTCTGTTGTCATAATAGGGTAAGTTGCAAGTTTTAATGAGAACATTAAACTTCCAATTACCTATTACGAGCCAAAGTTAATTTCATATCTGCCGCAATCTCAAACTATCAAAGGGATATAGTTTACAAATGCGGCAGATATGGATGGCGTCACAAGATGAGACTTGTCTGCATCAGCTGGCGCCGAGTATGTAACTTCATTCGGACATGTTATTAAAACAAATAGGTGTTCTGCGTTGTACTGTGTCACTCGCAATCATTAAACAATAAATCTTCTGTCTGTCGCCGGTAATAACGACCTCCCAACGCGCTTTAGTATCATGAAAATTATGTTAGATAAGCTCACGCATAATATCTAGATGATGTGTGCATAATGACTATAGCATGTACGTTGTAAGTATTGCTGCATTAGTACCATGTCTCATATTTCTGCGGTGGAATATATATTCTAACCTTGAGCAGTTGATAACGACGCTGAATATCATTTACATGTACAAATTCTTTATTTCTATTACTGACCGATCGAAGCGACGCCTGTGAGTCTACTTGGGTAAATTTGAACTTGTCCCTTGTCCATTTGTATATCTGTCTGTCTGTCTTTCTGAATAAACATAATTACTTCAAATAAACTTATAGACCAAAGCCAAAACTAACACAAGAAGTTTCAAAAGCTTTATTTGAGGGCAGAGTCCATAGAAGCAAATGAGCGACAAAAAGAATTATCGCTTTATAAAGGTTTATGGGGTAGGTAGCGTTGAAAAAACCTTTCTTAACCAACCACAAAATAATTTTTATTTAATTTTACTGCAAAATTGAAAATTTGGGGGGCTATCAAAATCGCGATTTTAGAATCTTTCGCCCCGCTGCTGTAATAAGGTGTGATTTGTGTACAAGTTAATATATTTTCTTGAAAAATTCTTTTATGCCAACTTTAAATCTCTACGAACTTCTAGATGCGTGATCTTCTTTCGGGTCAAACTCCTAAATTATGTTAGATTCTATCTAATTTAGCTCAATTTATTGGTCCTTTTACGATCAGTTCGAAGACAAAACGAATAAGCAACAGTAATAATTGTGGGGAAAATGAAATCCTCCAATTCTTATTGTTCGTGACCCGATAGTCTGTTTCATAACACGTCTCGACTCAGCCCATCGAACATTGTCGGATTACATTTATAGACCATTTGTATGGGATCTGCTACGCTTAATGATTTCGGTCGATCCTCACTTGGGCAACACTATTTCGAGATGTGTGCAAGTAATAACTTTTTATTGAGGCCCACTTATTGTTAGTTTAAATAAGAAACAAGTTTCGCCGTCACGGTTTCCATTTTGTCAGTAATAAGACCTTATCATAACAGAAAATACAAGGTTCGCTTTAGTTTTCTGTGCTAAAGAGTTTCTTGCTAAATCGTAAAATACATATAAGTTCTAAGTCAATTTCCAATAGGAATAACATGTTACATATTATTTTGGTCGTATCAGTTAACTGG
This sequence comes from Hipparchia sbordonii, assembly GCA_038048805.1. NCBI lineage: Eukaryota > Metazoa > Arthropoda > Insecta > Lepidoptera > Nymphalidae > Hipparchia > Hipparchia sbordonii. Next base: position 10,815,269 of record CM076109.1, on the reverse strand, counting down.
ATAACTTTGCATGAGGTTATCACATTGCATAGGTATAAATTACAAATGTTATCGGTTTTATGCGCGACGTCTTAAGTTCGATCTTTGATTGCAACGGTTTTTTGCTCTTATCTCGGACCACAAACGGTCACTTTTTCACACGGACTTTTATCTCCACTTTCAATGGCTAACCTTATCAATTTACGACATACATTACTTAAAGTGATGTTATAATCTTTTTAAAATGCATATTTACCGTTTATTTTCCTCATGTCGGCCCTAGACCTTCAATGCACCGCCAAAATCCTGCCCCTGTCGGCCGCAGCAATAACAAAACACTCACACATACAACACTTTCATGTATTTCACTGCACACTAAGTTGAAGCATTCCGCACCCAGATCCAGGTCGTTGATAAACAGCGGGTCTGATGAAAACACTAGTAGTAGTGTAGATAGGGAAGAAAACAAGAATAGTTTATCACTTGAACGATCTACACCCACGCAACCATGTTGCGACGCGCGTCAACGCCGCGTGACTGCAGGCGTGCCGCTGGCTGACACTTTGGCGCTGAGTTTCGTGGCCGCAATGACAACTAGTTTTGCTCAGCTGTGTCGATAGATGGCGCTGCTAACAAACACCAGCCGTTCATGTTTACACTATAGTAATTATTTTATGAGTAATGCAATAATTAGCTTTACTACAAAAAATAAGATTATATTATTTTGTGGAAAATAATAGAAGCACTAGTTCTTCTTGACTATAACTGCTGGCTAAAAACACGTTTTAATAAAAAAAGTTGCAATTCATATTATATTACTTACACGTTGCAATCATACTAGGTCAATGATCTAAGAAAATTTAGGTATTTTTTGTACCTATCTAAGTACCTTATGCTAGTTTTTCTTCCAGTAATAAAAATTTAAAATTAAAATAATTTAAAGTCATCAAACTTACCTTACACGTGACAGCAGTTATTTGAACTGGTTTTTCAAGTTTTCATTTATTCAGGATACAGATATAAAAATAATATTAAAACAGCACTTTTGTCAATCCTAAATGAGATGGTTTGCAGCATTTAATAACACATACAAATACAGTTGCTGCATACAACAATATTAGTGTCAAGCGGCGCGCCGGTCTTTCCACGAAAAATCACTGAAAGGACATTGTCCCGTGCGAATCGCCGAAGCCTGCGGATTTTCCGCAAAACACTGCATTCATAAGGGTTTCACTGCATGGTTCAAGCGCAGTTCACGGCGAAAAACGACCGATAACACTATCCATCACCCCATTATCTAGGCGACTTGAAGTTAGCAGCGAGAGCGCACGTCAAAATATACCATAAATAAAAACGTACGGCCGGGGGCGGCACCCCATCCCCCGGCATTCGATCCACGGCGCCGTCAACGGGCTCCGTTTCTGTGAATCGAAATTATGAAATTTTGAATTTTTGAAAGATTGAATCGATGCCGGCCGGCTTTTGCCTGCGTTAACGGGCGACTATCGTACACTTTGAGCTAAGCCTGGCAAGACGTCGCGGCGTGGGGGCGGCGCCTCGTATAAACTTGTATGGGCTGTATTACAATACGTTAAATCGCCTCAGGGCCCCGTCGAATGCAGTCGCAACGCGGAAACGTCTGCATCTCGACTTGGCTTCCAAACCTACATACAACCAAATTAACCTTTAATGACGGTCTCAAAGTAAGTGTCACAGCATTTACAATGCCTCACTTATATTGTAAAAGATACCAAAAGATTTATAAAATATTGGGCACACGAAAACATTATTCGTTTAAAATTAATCGGAAAATTGTTGGACGTCGGAGGGATTTATGGTCAAAATATATAGTGATATATTTCCAAGCTATAATTTTCTTTTTATGTCACCCTCAGGCGAAAGGGATGAAAAGAAAACCTAACAGGGGAAGTCTTTCAGACCGGCATAAGACGCGTAGAAAAAGGAGAGCGACAATTTTTCCGGTTCATATCCTTTTGTACATTTCATTGCTTCCGCCGTGTGTGCCGAGGTTCGGGTACCATCGGAGGCGTCCGGGCTTTTTCGGGTAGCGTCGGACCGGCGAAGACTAATCGATAGTCGTCACCCGTCGGGGAAACTAGAGCTACCGCTACGTGAAACGTAGCAACTACGCGACTATCGTAGCCTTACGCTACAAATATTAGCCGACAGAATTGAAAAGTCATCGAACTTGACTCTGCAACTGGTACGAGCGTGCTATTTGCACTGTCTAGGAAATATACAGAGTTAATTGTTTAAATGTTCAGGTGGATTCGACTGCGACTTGATACAAAGATAGCAAATACAACTGGAAATTGAGTTCACGTCTCGCTGGAACACTTTGCAATTAGATCGCGCTAACAATGTTTTAAGTTTCAGCTAAGACGAACTTTGATAATAGAATTTACCTATGTTAGTCTGAATTTCACAAATTAACTGATAACTAACTTAATGAATTTTCAATGAGAGTAATCTATGAAATCCGACTACATTATCACGATTATGGTTTCATAGGTTAGTGCTAAGCTCAAAACGTTAGGAAATGCTAGAAAAATACCTAGTTATTTATTATTTTCCCTTATACATTTACATAGTGTAGGCACCAGTATGTTTTATGGCGTAGATACCTAATTACCAACTGCATCCAATAGGTTACGTTAACGGACACTACACCTTTATTAATTAGGTATAATTAAATTACCCAACCTAACCTTCTAGCAGGATCAGACTAGCTGGTGCCCGCTATTTCGTCCGCATTTATTCAGGTTTTATTCTAGGATCATAAATGGATATAATATGGTAGGCAATAGACATTAGGCATGTTTAATACATCGTTAAATGCTATGCGAGTGACTTATTGCTGCTATCGGTACGGAGTTTTGTGCTCTGTATCCGATAATTGAACGAGCGAAGCGAGTTCTCTGAGTCAACTAGGGCGCTTGTCTGTACTAGACAGAGAAGTGTGTACGTCCAAATGTCTGTCAGAGCCCTATAACTTCTGAATTACTGAACGTAATTACTTCAAATTTAAATATAATATGTAAACTGATGGCCTTCAGCCGAACATTTTATAAAAAAATATAAAAAGCTTTATTTCGGGGGGCTCTCATAGAAGCGTGTTTGAAGTAAAATTTTGTTTGTTGCGTTACATTGACTTGCAATATATCTTTTTAAAGACGACTTTGATCAGAGTACAAAAATATATATTTTTTAATTTTTCCCTTAAAATTGACGAAATGGGGGGCTTTCAAAGTGGAGATTTTAATTTGAGCCATAATATGTCAAGAATTACTGAATATTAGAACGTGAAACTTGGTTGAAAATTCAGTTATATCCTGTACTTGAACAACAAATACTAAAATTAGATAAATGTTATAAAGAAACGAAATTATTTAATTTTAAATGCTAATAGCTTCACAATAATGCTAATACGCTGTGTCAGTAAAACAGTTTTATGTCAACTATTATTTTTTTTATTGCGTCTAATGTTAAAAGTTAATTATTACAATATATAATTAAAACTTTTGGGAATTATGGGATATCGCGAGGTCTCAGTTCGGTGCGAACCACTAGTATTTATTAGTCTAAATATATAAAAGGCAAAGGTGACTGATTGACTGACTGACTGACTGATCTATCAACGCACAGCCCTAACCACTACACGGATCGGGCTGAAATTTGGTATCCAGACAGCTATTATGACGTAGGCATCCGCTAAGAAAGGGTTTTTGAAAATTCAATCCCTAAGGGGGTAAAATAGGGGTTTAAAAAATCGAATTTAACGTGAGCGAAGCCGCGAGCAAAAGCTAGTTTTCACTAAAATTTAACAAAAAATACCTGATAGTCTGTACACATTTTTCAACAAAGAAAGGATTAATTATTATCAAACTCGGTTCAGATTTGAAGTTTTGGAGTAAAATCGGTAAAAACTGTCATCCTCTATTCACCCCCTTCGAGTGTTATTTTTGGCACAAAAGGTAGCATATTATGTCCTCTAAGGTCCAATTTATTTCTATACCAAAATTCATCAAAATTGGTTCAGCGTTATAGGCGTGAAAGCGTAACAAATAGACAGAGCTACTTTCCCATTTATGAAATTACTATCTGACGCCCGCGACTTTATCCGCGTGGATTTAGTTTTTAAAATCCTACGGGAGCTATTTAATTTTCTTGGATAAAAAGTAAGGTCCTCAATTATACCCATGCAAAAAATCACGTCAATCCGTAGCTCTGTTGCAGCGTTATTGAAGGACAAACCAACAAACAAATTAATGAGGACTAGTTTGGATTTGGATGGATAACAGAAAAGCCTACTGCCCAAGCTTACCCTGCTGGTGCGAAGCCTGAGCGTTCTTCTAGCATGTTTTGAAAAGCTCTATACACGCGTACATTCACCCCGATCGAGACCCCGTGAGGCTAGCTCACAAACTTCAAGTCGCTCAGCGTGCTATGGAGAGCTATGCACCCTACCGTCAAAGATGTCGCCAAGCGATTTAGCGTTCCGGCACGATGGCGTGTAGAAACCTATTAGGGGAATAAGAGTTGAATGTACCTACACTGCCATGCCCATACCCCTTCCCAGTTAGCCCGCTACCATCTTAGACTGCATCGTCACTCACCATCAAGTGAGATCACGGCCAGTTCAGTCCCATACAAATTTCCATAGCCTTACAAAATCTTTTCCACTATGATGCATGACAATTTTTACAGACATCTCCATATCTATATTAGGTACCTATATGTAGTATGAAGTATTTATAGATCTACAGTAATCTATGATTCTCCTGATGGCTGACGCCCAATCGACGCCATTATTATTGTATTTGGTTTTTTTAGTTTAATTTTCATATATTTCTGTCCCAGAATAGCAATTGTTATTTCAATTTATTGAAATATAGTGCAAGTGTTATGTGCCCGTTATAATAATTCGCGTAAGGACGCTTTTTTTTATAAGTTTCCACAGTGTGAGAAAAGACAAAGTTTTATGGTTTATATTATAAAAGTGTTTAGGATCTTATGTGTTTACCAGTGTGTTGTAATTTGAAAAACGTTTCGTGAAACAAATTATTAAAAATATGACGTCTTAATTGGTGTAGGGTGTATCTAATAAACAAAATTAGGACATATAAGTATATATTAGACAAGATCATAAAGACTTACCTGAAATTCCAAAAATGTGTATAACAAAAGCGATAGGTATTATGTTATTTCAAAGTGAATTAAACAAATATTTTTAAAAAATTTGTTTCTTTATTTCCTATTTTTTATAAATTATAACCTATAATTATTATTATGGGCAAGGATGGCAATAGGTAGATACCTACGGTACATACCTGTGGTAGATACCTATGGTACATATCTATGGTAGATACCTTCATAACAAAAATAAAAATCCATAGACAAAAATAGAAAAAAAAATTGTTATTACGCCATTGGTTACAGCAGTTTTCCAAAATGATACATTAGCCAATCATGGGCCTTGATTTCGAGGGTTTAAAATTTGTAGGGCACTGAGCCATCTGATACGTAGTATCATAGTAATCTGTGAGTGAGATTGAAGTCAAGGACTATCTTGTCATCTTATAAAAAAAATATCTTTTGTTGTATCGGACTTATTGTCTTAGATTTTACAGTTACACCCATTCGTGGGTAACATTAAAAATCATAAATTGTAGTAAAAATCGCCCAAAATCAAAAGAAAAAAAAATTTGGTACCTACATAATATTATCAAAATGGATTATTACGGATTATTATTTTTTTTCAAATTAAAGAATACGAGAAACTTAAAAGATAATTCTTTAAATGAATACTGACTAAATTGACTTAAAACTTAACATTATACAGGGTGTCAGAGATAAGTTAACGGAAACTTAAACCGGGGATTCACTTTGTGATCTATACAGCGTGCTCTGACTAAGCTCCGACTTAAGATAGTGTTAAAACGAGACACAAATATGCTCTGACATAAATCTGTCTCGTTTTAACTCTGTCTTGAGTCTGAGCAGAGTGAGAGTGCTGTCTATATATTTCCGCCTAAATACCTGGAGTCGCTCAGCGTTAGAATTTCTCATCGGTCTTTTCGTGATTTTAACTTTTTTTTTAACTTAAAAATAGCAATGCGACAAAAACTAAAATACGCGCGTAATCACTTGATTACTTAAATATCAAAAGTTCAAAAACTGTAGATATCGGCGTGCGTTATTCGCGATAATATATTGCGTGCTAAAAATTACAATATTGGACTGGTAAGTTACCAGTCCAATATGTAAAGTTAGTGGTAACACATCGTTTCCGAGATAAGTGACATTATAATTTGTAATTTCAATATAGGTAAGTATTAAGTATGTGCAACATAAACACAAAGTTTTCGTTAACATGTCCCAATCAGCAATGAATTTCATTGCAATTAATCATGAAAACAACATTTAATTCTTCTTCATTTTTTAATAACAAACGAGATTTTTACTGGTTCTTTTTGTTTAGAATGGCATTCCAAACCTCAAAAGAATGTAATTTCACTCCGAAATTCATGAATAACAATTCTAACTTCGAATAAAAGTTTATTCGAATAACAAGTAAATTATTATTAAAATAACACGAATGCTTTATACCTACTACTCGTAAAATTAAAGAATGGTTTTGAAAATGGCGTCGCTTCTGTTCACCTCTCACTCGCACACTGTCGCTATCTATACTCACACTCGCCGGTACGGACAACAACAATAAACTGATAAAATGACCGTCTTTATTTATTTATTTATTGGTAATCAACAGCGTGTACAACATAATTTTAAAAGATTATTTTAATCACACACACACACTAATATTATAAAGGTGAAAGTTTGTACGTGTATGTGTGTGTGTATATGTGTGTGTATGTGTGAATGTTTGTTACTCCTTTGCGCCACAACGCATGAACCGATTTGGCTGAAATTTGGAATGGAGATAGCTCATTCCCAGGATTAAAACATATGCTACTTTTTATCCCGGAAAATTAAAGAGTTCCCGCGGGAATCAAAAAACCTTTATCCGCGCGGACGAAGTCGCGGGCATCATCTAGTTCTTAAATAAAACCAAAAATGATTACATTATTTGAATTAAAAAATATATATAACGTTTATATATTATTTACTAGTATATTATAATTTATTGATTATTAGCAGATTATCGCTCGCTATAGATCCCGTGTATGCTGACAGTACCGGCATAATGAGCCGCCATTTCTAAAACCATTCTTTAATTTTACGGATAGTATATACTTAAACTGAAAATGTGTAACCATCACTCTGGATGATGTAACGATTCTAACGATAGTTACCCCTATTGCATCTATTAAATCTGTTCAGGCATTTAGAAGTTATGGTTGAATAAAAAAACTTACATACATACATGAACCCTGAAAACACTTGAAAACATTACACTCCTTATTTTAGGCAGACATGTAAAAAGACTTTTCTACTGTCTTGTTCCTTTAAACACTGGATCAGCTCCATCAGCACTTCCTCAAGTCCCAAACCTACGGAGTGATTACATTCTCTTGGAAACCTACGCCCTCCTACGCTCCAAATATGTAACTCTGGTATATAGTCCCCCAAACCTACAAGTCGGAAAAAGATTTGAAACTAGAAAAATCGTTTGCCTGTCAAAATGTGGTCAAAATCACAAACATATAAGAGTAAGCAGACCTAACATAAGAAAAAATTGGCGTTCCAATTACGCCTACATCCAAATGTCATGCACACATTGACAGTAAACAGAGCCGGACTTCGAAAAGCGAGGTTCAGCGAGGTTGAAGGGACTGGAGAGTATTTAGTATCTGTGATTTGAAATAATATGGAAACTACGGAAAGTTGCCATCAAATTGTAGGTTAAACCCTTATTTTAGATTCTGTAATCTTAATTCTATAAATTAATTCTTAATTATGAAAATGGATTCTAATGTGCTAAGTTTCGCGGTTTTGTAATCAAACAAGTAATAATGTTACAAAATAATATTTAATAAAATCAAAACAAAACATGATTTACAAAATCTACCCAAAAGATATATCTATTAGATAAATAAAACAAAATCAAAAAGCAACTTTTTCTCTAATATCTTTTAGAAATACAAACATTGACAATACGATAACATCAACAGTAGTTTAATTAACTCTTACATTCTATTCAGCCTGTATCACTCATTTCAATAACCTTATTAGAATAGTATTACACATTTTAAACTTATAAAAATAACAAAATAAACCATATGTCTTAGTCTTTTCAATAACGTAATAAGGAATAGTATTACTCTATACTCTTTATTAATAGTATTACTAGGCTTTAAATTTTGCAAGTCCATCAAAACTTGATCTCCAGCAGCTTTTCTTTCTACTGGACCTTTTACTGATGATGTAGACATATTCTGAAAACAAGAGTAATAAATTATCAGTTGTCTAGTATTAACAATTTAATAGGTAATACAAATAGATACACAGCTATATATATATGGGTATAGCTGTCAATATTTACGTTTAAATGGCAAGATGTTTTGGGTTGGTACCTAAATATAAGAACAACTAGAAACTTACTTGTAATGATGAATCAAAAATCATTGGGATTGCATTAGAAGTAAGGACGGTACGAAAACCACTGCAATCCACTAAATGTGCTTCAAAATGTTCAGAACATAGCACACTCGATGTTTTGTGCTGCCAATTTTTTTTATTCATCTGCATCAACCAGGCATTTTTTAGATTTTCATCCTTTGGAAAGCTGAAAAATGATTTAATTTTATAATTTATCCTTACTTTTATAGAAATAGAAATAGAAATATTTTATTTCAAATAAACTTTTACAAGCACTTTTGAATCGTCAACGAATCTACCACTGGTTCGGAATGCCTTTCCCGCCGAGAAGAGCCAGCAAGAAACTCGGCGGTCGCTCTTTTCAAAAAAAGTAAAAATTTTACAATATTTAATGAAACTATGCTATGTATACAGTGCTTCCACGATTAATTTTCCTAAGTCCAATACAATACAAATAAAAATTAATACAATCCAATACATCTTAAAACAGGCAGGCAAAAACAGACTAATTATTTAATCAAAATATACCCACTAAACAAAACTTGCGCCTGAATACGGCCCTGTCAAATTGTACAAGTATATGAAACGACAAACAAGATCCTGATATTAATTAATTGATAAATATTGCAACAGGAATATACTAGAACCAAATTACTATAACTGTCTACGAGTTTTGCGTATATAATAATTGGGGACTGCTTCTAAAATGCTGAACGATTATTAATAATCACACAGTAAGCATATAACCAAATTACGAGTCTATAGCACATCAAAACTTACCGATGAAAAGTAATTGCAGGTGTTTCCTATACGGAGAATTGCCACACAGAGGTGCACAACACTTCACCATTTTATTTCAGAATTTTTGATTCTTTAGACTCGATTTTAAAGCAAATTTAAAAGAATAAACAACTCGCAGGTTATGTTGTTGTTTTTGACAAATTGACATATTGCACCATACTGCTCTTATTTGTAGCTTACGAATTGCCTCAAGCTCAATTATGTCTATGAGTGCGTAAGTGTTGCAACAACAGAAGTAAAAGAGATAGAATCATATATTTTTTGTTGGAGAGAAGCAAGCGAAGATATTATTTATTCGTTTAGATGTAGTTGTGAAAATTATGTTAGGTCTGCTTACTCTTATATGTTTGTGCAGTTTTTATTTATACTTTTACGAACGTAGGTCTGTACGAATATGACGCTATGAATTAAAATAATAGAAGAACTGGAACCCGAAGCTAGCAAAAATAAAAAAAGATATGTCAATGTCATCTTTGGCAATAACTGTCATTGTCAAATTTTATTTTGACAATTTTCTTGTTGACGGTTGGTTGACGTTTGACAACTTGACACTTGAGAGGCAATGCTGAACGCTTGAATTTTTTTCATTAAAATCTAAAATCATATAGGTACCTTGGGAATTGAATTAAAATTGTTATTGAAGCAATTATTATGCACAATGATTGGATTATTTCTAAAATTAATTAATTTTAATACAGTGAGAAATGTGCACCATACAAAACAAAGATGAATAGTAAAAGAATGCTTTCGTAAGTGATAAACATAAGACCAATAATGCCTAGTCAGGCTGTATAGAGTCAAGAGATATTATTGTTTAAATAAATTCTTGTTTTTATTAATGTTCTGATTCTTAGGGGTTACGACATAGTTGCAAAGGGAGCCACAAAAATAGAGGCTACACTTCCGGAGTTAGGCATAAAAGATGTGTTTCCAAATAGGACTTGGTTGGAGGATAAACAAATACAAGCAGCGATTGAAGCGAGAAAACATCTCATTGAAGTCGAACGCATTGATAAAAGGTACTTATGACCACTTAGGGTTTATATGTCATGTCAATATTAACTAATGCTTGCACCATTGTTAGCCTGAATTTAGGTTTCTTTAAAAGCCTGTGAGAATTCTTTGCTTTTACTGGATTTAAGTATTCTTCTTAAAATATATAAAATTAAAAGGTGACTGACTGACTGACTGATCTATCAACGCACAGCTCAAACCACTGGATGGATGAGGCTGAAATTGGTACAAGTACATATAGCTATTACGATAACAGCATCCGCTGAGAAAGGATTTTTGGAAATTCAACCCCTAAGGAGATAAAATAGGGCTTTGGAAAATTGAACTCAATGTGAGTGAAGCTGCGGCAAAAGCTAGTATTTTATATGATTTAATTATTATGCTTTTGTTCAGAGAGTTGGCACTATACAAGATACAAGGAAAGAATTTTATAGATGCTTTTTAGGGTTCTGAAGCCAAAGTGTGTCAATAAAACCCTATTACTAAGCCTCCGCTGTTTGTCCATCCGTCAATCTGTCTGTCTGTCAGTGCGCTGTATGTCATGAACTGTGATAGTTAGATACTTCAAATTTTAACAGAATGTGTATTTCTTACAGTGACTGTTACTGTGACAGTAAGAAATACACAGTTACAGTTAGTACACAGTTTTTGATAAAAATTTGCAACCCTACCCCTATGCATAATATTTTTTATTTAGCATAACAATTAACATAATATTTTAATTATTGTGCCAGCGGAGTCTTAAACCATGCAGTCTGGCGAGAAGAGCTAATGTTGGCAGAAGTGACTCAGAAAGTAGGAAGTTACTGGCAATACTTGGGCCACAATACAGGAAAAAAATTATATCTTAAACCTGAGGAAGCCCTTTTCTTGTTGGAAGTTGTAAGTGCAAGTTTATGTATACTTATAGCATTCTTTCATGCTATGGCTAAGCTAAAAAGAAGAGTTATGATTTTCGCAGTCTATATAGAATCGAATAACTTTTTATTCAAATAAACTTTACAAAGTACTTTTGAGTCTGTATGTATGTTTGTGTATAGGTAACCATTTATGTATGTTTCACTATATCACCTAAACTAATGAAGTGTCAAATTATTTGCTATTATGGTCCAGGTACATTTTATATGAACAAAATTAATAATGACAGATGTTACATCCAATTTTTCATCTTTGGGCTACAGTATTTTACTCATTGTTTTTATATATTATCTACATTTATGTGTAAAGCATGTATCATAATATCTTTCTCTCTAAAATTTTTAGGTTATTAAAAAGAGTTAAATTAAGTAGGTTATGCATCTCAACTGCTTCTTCATAAAGGAAAACTTTAGTATGCTGGTATACTATATTTAATTGTTCTTTCAACTCTAACAGTAAAAGCTAAAGAAAGTACATTTTCCCTTGCCACCATTAATTCTGAATGAAATAGCATAGAATAGTATAGCTCTATCTAGGGCTACAAGGAGGGCACTCCTAATATTATTGATTGAAATAATAGTTTTATCTGAATAAAGAAAAGTAAAATATTTTTAATTTTTTTTTTTTTTACAGAATAGTCTTTGTTTAAAACATAATGATGTTAAAGTTTCACTGCAGCAAGCATACTCTTTGTTACTAAGAGACAAAATCACACTTCTTCAGTACAAAGTATATGCATCCCTTAGCCGTGTAGGATATCGTGTTTATAGACACACTTTACCAGAAAACAGTTCTGATCAAAATATTAAAGGTCAAACATCGGAAAATAACACGAAAATCGCAAATAAAGATGTTAGTGAGAAAGCATCAGAAAATAAAAATAATGATGAAAATCAAGAAAAAATAGCTGAATTTAGTAATTTAAATCCTACAGAAGAATTACAAGAAGATTGTTTAAAAATAAAACAAGAAATAACAAGTGAAGATGCTACAAGTAATATGCAAACATTACATGAAGAAGACACAGTATGCACCACTCAAATAAGACACAAAAAAGTGTGTAGCCTCAAAAAATTGCAAATATTAAAAAATAGGCAGTTAAAACCATGCAATATCCAGACCATACATAAATATTTTGACAGAGTACCGGAACTTTTAGATAAGAACATAGTTTCTGTGAAAGCACCAGATAAGCATCTATTGCCAAATACTGTTAATTTAACCAAACCTATTTATAAAGTAAACCTTGTCAATATACAAAAAAAAGAAAGAACTCGACCAAATTCAACTGAATCCAATACTTATAGTGTAAATGATGAAGTTAGTGGGAGCCATATTAGGAGGATAAGAAACACAAGTAATAGAATAGAATCACAAAATGCAGGGTTTGCATCAGATAATATATGGGCACACACTAGAAATTCAGGATTTGAGCCAAATGGATGGGCTCACCCTATAAATACAGGATTTGCTACCCAAAATACATACTATAGACCATTTAATTTTTGGAGACCACGTCAGCCATTCAATTATTGTAATTTCAATATGCTATTTCAAAGACCTTTTCTACCCAATTGGTACTTTGCTCCGAATTTCAACTTTTACCCTAGAGTTCAACCAAACCTTTGGCGACCAAATTATTATAATAACAATAGAAACACTAACAGAAAAAGAACAAGAAAAAATGCCAAAAAGCAGCATTTAGATGGAATATTAAAACTTGCTGCTCGATTAAAACAACTGATAGTAAATGGAAATACTCATGAACAAAACATTGATTCACTACAAAGACTAATACAAACGTACAATACAAGATACAAAACTAAAGTGAGACTTAATGAAGTATTTGATATTGTCGTTGATGAAACAATTGTGGACACCATTACACTAGATGACGATGATGCAGGACCTAGTTCTAAAAGACGTAAGCCGGATCCTTTATATGAAGAAAATTTAAATAATCTTAAAATGTTTGGTCTGCGTCTTAAAGACCTAGAATATAATGACAAATCATCTGGAAAACACAGAAGAGCATTTTCAAAACTTCTCAAAACGTTCAATGAATCTTATAATGAAGATTATTATTTGAATGAGGATTATGAAATTGCGTGTCGTAATCAAATCGATCTTGACACTTCGAATTCAGATTTAGATTGTATTATTGAAGAATTACCTACAGTCAGTGGCAAGAAACTAAAAAACCCTTTTAATATACTAAAACGATTATCTGAAACGCAAAAACCTCCACAGACTGAAGTATCTTCAAATAATAATGAAAATTCAATAACAATACCAAATAAAAAGTATAGTAAAGTAACTCTTAATACTTTTACTAAAGGTTGGTTACCGGGAGAAGACGACTTTGGTAGAGCAGAAATCGTTAGCAAAAATGCTAACTCTAATGATATGATAACAGATATAAGAAGGGAAGAATTTCTCTACGACTTTATTAAGATACAAACTTGTAAATACGATAATTGGTTGGATCTTAAAAAGTCTTTCTTTAATAGTATTCAAGCAGCCATTGTAGAATTTCAAGATAACATGCCAAATAGGAATAAAATGGAAATAAACTCATTAGTGAAACCTGAAGATTGTGCCGATATGGCGTCTGTTTTAAGGAAATTAAGTGTAATAAAGGCAAGTAAAGGAATAATGGAAGAATGCAATCTTGCCATCGATTTCGACGTTTACAATAGAGATGTACAAAATTTTAGAAAATCGAATCGACCTACGCCGCACTTTCGCATAATATGCATCAGGTAAGTAGATTTAAGGTACTTGATTAAATTTAAGTTGTGAAAAGGTTACAGATAGACAAAGTTACTTTCGCATTAATGATATTAGTGTGGCTATCCATTCTATTTCATATACTGACTCAAATAATAATTAATTTGAGTAATAATTAAGTATATGAAATGAGTTGGAGATCCTTACATAGAACGTGAAATTACCGATACATGTATGCATTTATATTAAGAAAGTGCTGAGAATGTATGTTAAATTAGCACTTACTAATTCCCTCAAAAACTATCGCACCCATTTTGATACAGTTTTTGCGTTCCATAAGTATTCACTCGGAGCAGGTTTTTAAATATATCTTACGGTTATAGGTCAACACAATTTCGACCTCACGTGTTTTTTTTTAACTTTTAACTTTATTTTCAGTGAGTCAACACACTTACCCCCCGGAAACGAAATTGCTGCTCTACATTCTAAATACGGCGATGAAGTGGCCATAGTGTTTGCTATCGTTGGAATTGACTCCATTTCTTACGTTCAAATTAACCCAACCGATTTACCAGTGTACATATCTAATAACACTTAAGTCTACTTTTATAATTATAAATCATTAAATAATCGGGAATATCATTCAATTTCCAACCATTTTGCATACTTAACTCAAAACACCTGATTTTGGAAATGTTCCACTAATTAACTTGAACGACTAACGGCTAGGTAGGCCTCAATAGCCCAACGATTAAAGGTTTGGACTGAAAACTGAAAAGTTGCAGGTTCGAACCCCACCAGTTGCACTATTATCATACCCACTCCTGGCACAAGCTTTCCGCTTATTTGGAGGGGATAGGGAATATTAGTCAACGTCAGGTTGGCTGATATTAAAAAAAATATATATATTTATATATATCTTAGGTACATGTGTGCCAATTTGGTAATAACGATTAATCGTTAATTTATTTGTAACTATAATAAATTTTTTCTTAACTTTAACTTTAAGTGTAACATAAATTAAAATATTAAGTATGTAGAATTTAAGTCAGAAAATGTAATAAAACAATATTAAATTATTTAAAGTCTTTTATTTATATTCATTAATAGTAGGTATAACATAATTTTTTTGTTTTTAAAGCTTTTCTAAAGCAACTATAGGTAGGTATGTGTTTGATGGATGGCATAGTGCAGATATTGAAATAAACTACGTGGTTCATATTAAATCAAGACGTAGGTATAATATTACACTGAACCTCTAAATGAACTTGAATGACATTACTTAACTAGATGATGCCCACGACTGTCGTGGGCATCGTGGGCGTGAATTAAGATTTTTCGATTCCCGCGGGAACTTAAATTTTCTGGGCTAAAATGTAGCCTTTTCGTTAATCCTAGGTGCGAGCCATCTCCATTCCAAATTTCAGCCAAATTGGTTAATTCCATATAGCCTTCGATCACAGAAGAAAAAATAAGGATTCAGTACTTCATACTTCAACAATTATTCAAATGCTTCATTGTTCTTGACGTATGTTATCGTGACACATGCTGTCCCGACTCCTGGCTCAAAACTACAGATAGCGGCTTTTTTAATTTTTGATTAAATTATTAAATATTTTTTATTGCATTTCATGACTATGTAAATCTTATGCGTTCTGTCACGTATTTCACGTTTATGTTCATTTTATAGTCTCCTAATGCCAGTAAAAATTTAACTTCAAAATTTTCAACAATTAATGTAATTCAATAATGCGCATTAAAATTTAAGCAAGTCGCTCATTTGGAGCGACAGTGACACAACTGCAAAAAAATGCGAAACTGACCTAAGTATACCAAAATTATGTCTATAACAATCTACGTTTGGAGTAAAAACATCTCATTTGTAAGTTCAAAAACCGGTCCGGTAGAGAGCGAAAAGTTCGTTGTTGAAATATTTCATTTTGATCGCGGATAGGGGGCGACAATGGCCGAAGCGGTCAGTTGCGCGGGGGCGCCCCGTAAGTGTGCCCGTGCTATAGAGCTACATCGTCGCTAAGGTAAATATGACATATTTTGCTATTAAGTATCGGAGCTACAAAGACGCAGTGTGTACTTTATGACACTATTAACTTGAAATGAAAACAGAATTGTGGATCCAGTGACGTATCATACAATTGCGCCATTGTTCCTCCAAACATTTTGGTAATTTTTTTTAGACGTAAATGTAATTACGCCAATATTGTTCTAAAATGCTTTACTCTAGTAATAAAAATTATGGACGGATTTGCAATAATTTGATATATTGTAACCCACTAATATTAGTATTATTATTTGTAATAAAATTTTAGCAATTAAAAGTGGGGGAACCGAGCACGAATGTTAGTCAACCTTTGTGTGCAAGAATGTTCAAAGGTTGATAGTACTGAGGGCCAATCGCTTGCTTCAATCCAACCCATTACTTCTACTAATACAAATGGTAAATAAAGTTCAATTATAGTTTTGCTTAATTTTATAATATTTTCCGAGTTATAATGGTTTCTTTGCTAAATTTCAGAGATATTTTCTGCAGAACAAAAACCAATAACCAACAGCAACGTTATTTCAAATATTGGTATGAATTGCTCAGTCAAACGTAAGTCAGATTTTTATATTATTTTACAGGGGTTCCATTTTGGAGTACCATTACATTCATATCATTTGAATTAATTTTTTAATTTAAATTATTGTCTTTTTATTTTAGCATCGACTCTGACAGAAAATGTTATTTCTTCATTAAATAACATGGATCGACACCAATAGTAAACCACGAACACGAAGTGAAGGCGAAACTAAGGACTTTTCTGCAGATGATAGTGGTGACGAATATAAGCCAGAGAACCTAAACGTAGCCGTAGAAATTCAACAGCATCTAGCTCAACGACGTGCTCCGTGCTCTTCATCGTCTAATTCATCACCATTTTCAATGTCCGATACCTCTAGCTCATCGAATATTCACAGTTCGGTCAGAAATTCCAATTAGATAGATACAAGCGAAGATTTAGCGCAAATTTCAGAGACTACTCTCGTCAAGAAAGGAAAGAAGAGGGTTCGCAACGAATTTACATGGATTAAAAATGTACGAAAACGTCAACGAAATACTGGAAAACAATACATATCAAGAAGTGGCAAAATTGTTACAGAAAAATGTAGGCTCAAATGTGCTAATAAAATAACTGAAGAACAAAGAAAGGAGATATTTGAATGTTATTGGGGCTTGGGAACGCTACAAAGACAGCGTGATTTTTTAAACTCCTGTTTAACAACATTAAAAGTACTTTACCGTCGAGTAAAAGAAGGAACTAGCCAGGACCAGGAAACAAAATTGTGTATTTAATTTCACTTCTCAACTTTCAATTTTATCCGATTAACAATCTGCTTCTTCAACTCACAATCAAACAGTTCCTAAATCTCCACAGTTTAGGGGGGCAGTACCCCTGCAGCATCGAGGATTGAGGAGTTGGAAACCGAAGTTTCTATGAGAAGCATCTCGCAAAGTTTTTGTGTCGATTAAAAAAAGATTCACGCAAATCGGTTAAGAAATCACGGAGATATCGCTATACAGAGGTAGAAAAACAAAACTCCTTCTCCTCCTTTTTCGAAAGAGTCGGTTAAAAAAGTAACCTATAATACGCCCGATAATATCAACTATCTACCAGTGAAAGTTCCGTTAAAATCGATCCAGCCGTTCCCGAGATTAGCGGCAACAAACAGACACACAGACAGACAAAAATTTTAAAAATTGTTTTCTTAAGTACCGTTTACTTTCGTATGCAGTTAGTAAAAAGCTGTTCTTTTGATATTACAAACAGACACTTCAATTTTATTTATTTGTTTAGATTAAGATTATAGATTAACATCTGTGATTTTCTGTTGTTAATTAAGATAGATATTTTGTATCCTTTTTTAATTTAGTATTGAATAATTCCTATTAAACTACAATTAATATTATTAAGATAAGGTTACTAAACCATATTTATATGCATTCATGGACCACATCTTTTGTCGCCACTGACTGATATTGTTAATTTTTTAATGCAAATAAAACAAATTGTGTTGATTTAATCGAAATTGGTTTCATTGTCTAAGATTCAACAAGGTCATAACTACACAAATTTATTTTCCTAGGGTAATAACGACGTAACTGTAAGTCTTAAAATGAAAATATTTTTTTTTCACGTACATATTGGTTGGACAATAACAAGAAGTGATTCGATTTTCAAGCCTTGGTTTCAAGCTACAAAAGACAAAATATAGAAGATAGTTATTGTCTGTAAGAAAAGTTAAGAATCTTCACTAGTATTACGAAAAAATCTTAAAACTGGCGTAGTGTAAAATTTATAAATTTGCACTTGTGTCACTGTCGCTCCAAATGAGCGAAGTGTACTTTAAAATAAAACACATTATTTACAACTTTGTAATTCAACACCGCATTATACCCATCCAAAGTTTTTACTTATAATATTCAGTATAATAGCACTATATTATTTTTAGTAAAATAAATGAAAAAAAAATGAAGAAATCTTTTTATTTTACACTAATTCCAACTAAAAATAGAACATCAAATAAAAAGCATAATAAGAATAATTTGATGGTCTCTAACCCGGATCTTTCGTAAAAAGTACAGCATTAATCCACTTTCTCGCCTCTGCAGATTGAGGAAATCTAAAGGAAAAGGATAATAACTATTGAAAACTTATTATTATTTTTGTCCTCGTAACAATGCGGTTTAACAGCGAAAAAAAATATATAATCAAAAAATTTCAAAAAATGCATTTATTAATATTTATTCTGGTATATATTGTTGACTTTATTGTTGCATCTCAAACTGTTCACTTATCTAAAAGAAGAACTTTGCAAATCGTGTTTCAAGGATGAGTAAATATATAATAATTCTAAAGAAGCCGTCTCCACTTTTGTCAACCTAGCTAGCAAAAATGATCTTACTAAGTAAGTGCATTCGGTGGTACACAAATCGGACTAACATGCGGTATCCTTATTTTTTTTCCGTGATCGAAGCATATAGCATATTATGATTTCCAAAATCTTATACTTGTTTATTACTTTTCTAAGAAAATTAAGACTTCAAAGACTATACTTCTTAATAATGGCATCATGTTATTACGAGTACTTACGTGTATTCTTATTTTATTATACATTTAGGTATACCCAATCGTGTACATGCACAACCAATGTTTGATTACGATAACGTTACTTATTATTAAACGTCGCAAAATTAAGTGTTTTTAAGCTATTGCATAGCTTCTATCGCGGGCCAGCGTGGAGACCGAATCCAGAAATTCCGTAACGAAAATAACCTGACACGGGAGCCGCTAGATGGCGCATTTTTTATCAACGCCATCTAGCGGCTCACCATCGGCAAAGAATATACAGACCATTCTTTATCTATGCCATCGGTATAGCCGATAGATAAAAAATGCTATGCAATAGCTTTACCGCGGCAGTCCCCGAGTGCCACACGTCTTTTTTTTTAAGTTTCACGCCAATAATTAAAAATTAAGAAAATATATTACACATTATTCACTAAATATAATACGCGTCACTGACTTCCGTCAAATATTTACGTCTTTACGTTAATACAATTATAGGTATAAGTACATATATACCCACCTAGCTAAAATATAAATTAATTAATTCAAACGGAAGTTTCCTAAATTCTATGGACTAAGAAAATGATATGAATAGGTACGCATTACAGGACGTTATATTATTTCCTCTGGAACTACACAAAATATAAACTCGAATAGAGTAATTGCAACTATGTACTAAACTATATCTATACAATCTATATATCTATACAAATAAATAAAATTGAAGTGTCTGTTTGTAATATCAAAATAACAGCTCTTTACTAAATGCATAATATGATAGTAAATACGGTTGTTATAACAAAAACGCATTTTCTGGCTAATCTCGGAATGGCTGGACCGATTTTGACAGGACTTTCACTGGTAGCCGATGTTATCGGGAGTAACTTAGGCTAGAATTTTAACCGACTTTCGAAAAAGGAGGAGAAAGAGTTGTTTGTTTCTACCTATGTAGGTAGGTATATCGATATCTACGTGATTTCTAATCCGATTTGCGTGAATCTTTTTTTAATCGATATAAAAAACTATGCGAGATGGTCCCATAAAATCTTCGGGTTCCAACTCCTCAATCCTGATGCTGCAGAGGCCCACGTAAACTGTGGGAACTGAGGAACTCGATTGTGAATTGAAGACGCAGACGAAGTCGAGGGCGTCCGCTAGTTAGAAATATAAATAGTTCCAAGTTTCACAGTGGTACATATAAATTAAAATCTATTAAAAAATTTCCCTGCACTTACCTACCGTTAATTTCCATTAAGTATTTTTTATTTTACACTTCTAAAAACATGTATAAGTATAAACATAATTAACCTATTATACTTTCACTTCAAGTTGGCCGTCGTCGACCTTTACAAAGTGACGTCATACCGTACCGTTGACAAGAAAATAATAATTGTGGTTTTTAATGTAACCACGACTGTGACGGAAGTTTTCTTCTCTGGCAATGCTTTTCATGGCAGTGACGTCTTGAATGTCGAGAGGCGTGATTTTTAATTTATTATTTTCCCCCATTCAAAAGCAAGTCATTAATTAAAGTATTACTTTAATTAATGACTTGCTTTTGCGCTATGCAAAACTTTTCCTTTTTTTGCTATCGTAGAAAACGACACGCAAACAATAGTAACCAAACAAAAATAAATAAGTAAAGTTAACAAAAACATTTAAAAGGTAACAGTAAAATTTTGAAATTCGCGAACGGTACGTTGCTATCTGTACTAAGCGGGTCTGACTTGAGGCGCGGAGCGGGGAAGCGTGACGCGAGGTAGCGGCCAACTTTTAGTGAACGGGTAGCACCTACCGTTAATTTCCATTATTTTTAATTTTACACTTGTAAAACAAATATATGTATAATATAAACATAACGAGTACCTATACCTAGGTCTTATTTTTAGGTTGATAAAGAAATTGTTTTTTTTTTTTTTCAAAGTTTTGCTTACTCAGGGCCATTCAAAATTCGTTCCCGTCAGTTCGTAAAATTTTTCATTGTATGGCCTGTAAAATTCTCTCAATCTTTCTATGGCCACAGGATCAATGTATGGATGATTTCTGCCTTTAGTTTTGCCGAGACAGTGGGGCGTGGACCTACTTTCCGATTTGAGAAGACAGGGGAAGCCCTTTGTTGAGTTGAAGTAGAAATGCTTTTCTGTTATTACAAGTTTGAGACCCAAGAAATCCTGAAAAAAAAATTTTGGTTAAGCTTTTTACGGACGCATTTTAATTTTAGTTGGTGATCCGAATTCACTTAAAAAACTGCACTGCATTAACTAATCTTCAAAAAACTTATTCTATTTTTAACCGACTTCTAATAAAAGAGGAGGTTCTCAATTTGTCGGAATCGTTTTTTTATGTATGTTCCCCGATTACTCGAAGACGCGTGGAATGATTTGGAAAATTCTTTTTTTTTTGAAAGGGTAGATATACTTCCCAGGTGCTCCCATAGTCATCAGATCAGGATCTGATGATGGGATTTTGAAGAAATCTAGGGAACTTCAAATGTTATAGGCACAGTTGATATACTTTGTAGTGGCGTTTGAAGTCGTTTTTGTAACAAGAATTTTTACGTTTAAATTTTATAGGTACTTTGTAGCGGCGTTTGAAGTCGGTTTTTAAAAAAGAATTTTTATTCCATGTACGTACCTGAACTCTAGCCATCTCAAAAGCAGGATCAACAACCAATCGTTCCCCACTGATCAATAGGATTCTGGATCTTGGAAACCGCCTCAACCAGCGCCGTAATGGCCGGGCGTAGATGCCAAGTCTGACGGGAGGCCACGAAGAGTCCACTATCGACCAGACTCCGCCCCAGTTCACTGTGCTGTTGACTAGAGCTAAGTCTTCGAATCTTGGAAGACTAGGTCTTTTGCTGTAAAAAAAATTAGTCCAGGTTAATTAGGTATAGTTCTTTCAATTCACGAGGGCGCGTGGCTCATGGTTATGTGTACCTATATCGTATCTGTTTAAGTGTGAGCGAGAGCTTGCTCGCGCCTGACCGCTCCCACCTAGGCTCCTGACAGGCACGCACACTTACGCAATGTGCATATACACGACGTAACCACAAGTAGGTACCTACTTAAAGCGCCCGTAACTTCGTGAAATAAACTTGGGTACAATTTTGCTTTATCATCGTTATCTCGATCCTTATAATATTTTTTCACATTCGCTAAAAACTCGAACCTATTCGATTTAAATAGTAATCTCTCCCCAATCTTGAAGTTAAAACCTCCATTTGACTGTGCATGCCCACAATAGCACGTTTATTTGAGCTATAGAAGAAAAATTCTACTTGAACTATTATTCAAGACACTGAATTACTTTCCAGCTAGAAAATGGGTTAAGCTTACACAATTCACTGGTAGAGCGTAAACCGTTGACCTTATTACCTGTAAGAGTAGAATTTCGTGGAACACCTTCACAAGATTAAGTAGTTATTTTTTCCTAAATAACGAGTAAAAGAAAAGAACTTATTATCTCCCTGTATTCTATTAATATTATAAATGCAAAACTTTGGATGTATGGATGTTTGTTACTCAATAACGCCGCTACGACTGAACCGATTTAGCTGAAACTTGGTACAGAGATAGATTATAGTCTGCAATAACACACAGGCTACACACAACAGACCTGTGACAGAGTAACTGGTTTAAGTGTGGAAACCAGCCCAGCATTGAAGAAAGAAAGAAGAACACATTAATCTGGGAAATAAGAGAGTTCCCGCGGGAATCCAAAAAAACCTCAATCCACGCGAACGAAGTCGCAGGTATCATCTAGTACAATATTACACCAATAACCTAAAACTCGCATTAAGAATTTATCACCTCTCTGTAGCACCAGCCGTATTTAAAGGAATACCTACCGAATACCAATGCATATAAAGAACTTTGTTTATACCAACACTTATTTATAACCTTTTAAGGGAACACCGACATACCTCGCAGATTGTGTGTAGTCACTTATAGCTCTGGTCACTGGATCTCGGACTACCACCAGCAACTTAACAGAAGGATTCATAGCATAGACGCGCCTCGGTGCCGACCGCGTCACCCAATAGGAAGGAGTTTTTTCCATCGTTATCTGCCCCTCTAGTGTTGGTGGCATTTTGTCCCTAAAATATTCCATTTTTAAAATAATAAAAGCATTCATTCAATATTATCTAAATAAGGAAAAGATGATTGACTGACTGATCTATCAACGTATAGCTCAAATCTTTGAACGGATCGGGCTGGAATTTAATACAATACACAGATTAGATACCTATTATGAGCTAGGCATCCATTAGACCTTTCTAATGGATGTTTAGCTCATAATAGGTATTTTAGAAAATTCATTATGTTTGTTGGTTTGTCCTTTGATCACGTAGCAACAAAGCATCGCTTACTGACTTGATTTTTTAGCATAATATAGTAATTAAAGACTGGGGAAAACAAAATTTCTGGATTTCTATAAAACTTTAATCCACTCGGACAAAGTCAAGGACAAAATTTAGTCCTAAGTAATGGCGTTACATTTTGCTTTTGCAAGATATTTTAATGCTTACACACCTGTACCATTCAAAGCCCTTGTGGTAAAACTTATCAAAAAAATGTACTTCAGATCCAGCCGCCCTTACGTCCGGATGCAACCTGAAATAATATATTTAAAGTTCATGAATGTGAGCTAGTTTATATGTAACTAGTTGATACCCGCGGCTTTGCTCGTGTGGATTTGGTATTTCAAAATCCCACGGGATCTCTTTGATTTTACCAGCGCTTTCCAGGTCTATAGAACACTATGGCAAACTCTCAGGCATGCAGAAAAATATAAAAATAAAGGAATAGGTATATACCTTAAGAATTCTAAAAGCGCCCTCGTGCCACATTTCTTTACCCCTATAATCAAGGCATCCGGCAGTCTCTTCATTGGGACGAGGTTTGGTTTATGTAGTCTCATGTATGTACGGCCGTTGAAGCTAAAGCCCAGAAATGAAGCAAATCGACGACTTACACTCTTGTAATGGGACACGTGATGCTTTAGTGAAAAATATTTGAAGGAAAACTGAAAAAGTTAATTTATTATTAAAACAGAAAAGCAGTATCATATTATATATTATTTTTATATAATTATAGATTATCCAGTTTATCTTTAGCTGATACAAAAAAAGAACTAAAAGAAGAAAAAATTTACTAATAATATTATATTTTCAAAAGAATAAAGTCGTTAGTAGAAAGTTACGTAGCACCAAACTTGTAACTCAGTTAGTTATTAGTTTAATTTCATGATAAGCTGGTTATTAATTCAGTTGTTTAGTAAATAGTTATGCTGACCGGGTTCGAAACAAAGTTAAGCTTAAGTAGGTAAATAGCTAATCACTTAATTAAATATAAGGATACTCACCTTTCTTTCATCAACTAAGCAAGTATTCATAACATATAATAAATACAATAGTAATAATAGTATGAAATATAATGTCAACATAGTTCGCTTCGAAAGAGCTGAAATCCATTTCATTGCTATTTGTGGAATTCATTTGTATTGGATTCAATTTTCTGTTTCATAAAATCTTTATTTAATGTTAAAATATATTCCCCGTATTCAGCAATTAATTATCTATATGCAAAATTTGGCTTTTAAACTTTATATACTGTACTAGACATTGTAATACCGATATAATAAAAATAAAAACAACACTATCAATAGGGCACCACGCGGTTAATTTTAAGAAAATTCACTGCACACCTGATCTGCATCAGAAAACGCACTGCGCAACCGCGTTCAGACGCGGAGGATAGAGGAGAACGGGAGGAAATGCGAAAACAATATCTAGGAGCAGCTCCACATTCCTTAGCTTCGCGCCAAAATATAAATAGAGAAATATTCTGCATTTGCGCGCGCATTTTTGTCATTTTCCGGAAATAGGTACACCTTTCTTTGTGGTAAGTACATTGCCTTTTCATTTGGATACATTTTGTGTGACATAAAATACGTTAAAATGAAAACATTATATATAACTATATAACATGATTAAATGTATACAATTTGTACGATTTAATGATTTATTTGTTACTTTAAACCTAGTACCTACATAAAAATGCTATTTTTATAAGATAAAAATATTGAAAATACATTTTCATTCTGGAAGTTAACTGCGTATTGTACGCGTATCCGAATTTTGCTACCAACATGACGGACCAAAACTTCCATTGCAAAATGACAGCCAACTAAAAAAGAAAATTGTTCGCATTGAACTTTGAAGCCGTGAAATAAATTAAAATGACAGTCCAACAACTCAACTCGAATATTTCTGACGACTCAGATGATATGGTCAGTTTACCATCGGAGGAGGAAATTTACAGGCGAAAATACCAATTGTTGTTAGAGAGATGTGAAGTGTTACAGCAGGATAACGAACGTATTGTGAATAGGTATGTTTACTACTTGTTTATAACGCTATTATGAGTTAAAGTGGCTTAATTTGATGTGTTAATCGTTATCGGATGATAGTGGTATTCATTTCCTTTCAGAATACATGAAGTGAAGAAAATAACTAAAAGGTATAAAAAGGATATAAAGTTGTTGATTGAGAGGTTGGACAAACATGGAGACGCGTTTAGATCGACAGCTGTAGATGTGGAAGTCAAACAAGAAGTTACTGTGAAGCCTCCTCAAAAAGGGGCGAAGACGCAGGCAGGTGGTAAACAAACTGAGAAACAGAATGCTGGTGGTGGCAAAAAACCTGCAGCGAAGAGGAAAAGTAAAGCTGATAAAGTAAGATTTCAGGTTTTGAAGTGATTAGTTTCACGGCTGACATTACAGTGTTAGAAGTATCATAACCCAATATGGATATGCCAGAATTAGTCATTCAGCATTTTACAATGTCTGCATGAGCATATATATGGACACACATACACAATAACGTTTCAACTAGGGAATGCAAATCTCGCGAGATTGGGGCTCAAGCGAGATCTCGCGAGATTGTAAATAACAATACTGCGAGATCTCGTCAATTTCGAGATCTCGCGAGATTGGCAGTTTTGTGTGGTTTTTTTTTGCAAATAATCACAATATTTGAATCAATTAGAAAAAAAAATAATAAAAATTATAAGTATTATAAGATAACATTTATTTTCACGAATTTTTCAATAGACTTTTATGAATCAAATTGTCTATAATTTTTTAATAAACTTCTAAGTAGTAAACTTTGATGTACGTATCAATCAAATCACTGTGGAAGCACTGTACTGCCCTCGTAATTGAAAACAGAGTAAGTTAAATAGAAGTTACCTTTAAGTTACTGTGTTTTCAATTACGAGGGCAGTGTATTCATAGCACAGTTTGGTTACCTATTGTAAAAAAATTTATTTTTTATTTTTTGAAAAGCAACTGCTGAGTTTCTTGCCGGTTCTTCTCAGCAGAATCTGCATTCCGAACCTGTGGTAGATTTATGACGTGTCATAAGAGCTACAAGTTGGCCTACATAAAATAAATAAATTTTGAATTTGAAATAACAAATGAAAAAAACAACCAGTTTTCTCTTCTAATATCAAACGCAAATCTTTTAGTAATTTAAAAATCAATTCGCGCACCGAACGAAACCGACAGGTCGCAACTACGTCAGTGTCAGTCCGCGCTTCGAATAAGACTTTTTTATGCTGGAGTGCAATCTCGTTAATCTCGCGAGATCTCGCCCTTTTTTCGGCCGAGATTCAATCTCGCTAAAAAAGGCCGAGATCTCGCGAAAACGAGATCTCGCGAGATCGAGATTGCATTCCCTAGTTTCAACCCACAAAACTGTCAAATTAAATATATACATACATAATGTAAAGGAATAAAATTAACTTTTCAATTGATAACTTGTGTGGGTTGACTCTGAATTTTATTATATTTGTGTGATACTTGGAAAAACAAGTGAACTTAGTTACTTCATTCATAAATATTTAGAGTATCAACAATCATCTTACAGTTTGCCTGACAAGCTCGGCTAAATCAATGTTTGTTTGTACTTAAAAAGAGATTTAATCTAGTCTTGTTTCAATGTGATGTTCAATGCAATGTATCTTCTGTCACCTCCCATTTTTTTATTTGCCCCCATTTTTATCTGCCATGGCATTGAACTATATAGAAGAGGACGATTAGGAAGTCTGGAGGAAGCCAAAGAAGGATGAAGTTTAATTAGAAAAATTACCTACTGTTGTAAACTGTTAATTTATTTCAGTAATAAAAGCTATTGTTATGATTGTTCGATTCTAGCCTGAAAGAGATCCCAATGCCCCCAAGAAACCCTGCAATGCATTTTTCCAATTCTGCCAAGAGCAAAGGCCTGTGGTTGTAGCAGAAACTGCTACAGAAATGGGCTCTGAACCAAGCAAACAGGAAGTTACACGACAGTTGGCATCTAGGTGGAGAGCACTTTCAAATGAGGAGAAAAGGGTATGAACATAAAACCTCTTTTAAATTTTGTTTAATTTGATTTTCATATGTTAGTTTTGTATTGTCTCTGAAAATGCGAGCGAATTCTAAAAAATACTAGCTTTAGCCTGCGACTGTCCACACGGAGTTATTATGTCACTCTCCAAGTCCACAACTATACCCATACAAAAAGTTATGTTGCAAAATTACATTGTTCTGTAGTCTTGTCTCATTATTGAAGGACAAAAACCACTCACATTTAAAAGGGTGATATTTTTCTAAGAAAATATTTAGCCCTTTGTAAAATAGACAGTCATGTCGTACTTTAATTTGTTGTCAGGTTTACGTTGCAATGTTTGAAAGATCAAAGGAAAAATATGCGGAAGAATTGACAGCGTACAATATCAAGAAGGAACAATGACAGTCACAGTCCTTGGATGTTAGCAGTTAATTCTTTTGTGATCACCAGCTTTAATTTAAGTTAATATAATATAATATAGAATTTAATATACAAATGTATTTATTTTGTTTCATTTACTTATAAGAAGAGTATTGCAAATAGATTTTTTATATCTACAGAAACTCCATCCATTTGTAAAATGTGCATCATGAAATTAGTTTACTATATAGTAAACTAGTATAGGGCATATGTTGACTCAAGATAGAGGTTAAAACGAGACACAAATATATTCTGACATAAATCTGTCTTGTTTTAACTCTGTCTTGAGTCTGAGCTGAGCGAGTGTTCAGCCTTAGGCTGAAAACTATAGATCACACTCTCTGCTCAAACTCAATGATGGATTTATTTGTCTTGTTTCAACTCTGTTTTGAGTCTCAAAGCTTGCTCTATACTTAGCCAAAGTAAAGTTACACCAGAGCAGCACACTAAAGTTGGAACAAGACAAATAGGTATGCCAACATTAATCTATTTTTTATATGTACTTATAGCGAGCAGACACGTCACCTGATGTTAAGTGATTACCACGTCACTTGAATTTTTCAAATTCAGTCTGAACCTAAGCAGAGCGAGGGTGCGATCTCTAAATCTAGGACAGCCGCGAGTCTGGCGCAAGGTGAAGAGAGCCATTTCGGTTTTACTCTAATACCGTAGAGTATTCGCGCGTCATTGAATTAAATCTAAGTGCGCTTCTAAATACCATTTATCAAAATCTGCTCATCAATTAAAAAAAACATGAATTCCATCCCATTTGTAGAATCTCACGATAACTCTACGAAGGTTAAAACATGAAAATAAAATAAAACCAGGTAGGTAGATACATTTATATAATTTAAATAGTAATATAGAAATAATATTTGACATCAATTTTTACGTAAATAGTTCAAAATTCGAAATTTAAATAGTATTATGGAAATAGTGTTTGACATCAATTTCTACGTAAATAGTTCAAAATTCGACATTTAAATAGTATTATGGAAATAGTGTTTGACATCAATTTTTACGTAATTACTTACTTCAAAATGCGAAATTTAATAAGTACCTATTACATATTGAAATAGTGTTTGACATCAATTTCTACGTAAATAGTTCAAAATTCGACATTTAAATAGTATTATGGAAATAGTGTTTGACATCAATTTTCACGTTAGCAGTTCAAAATTCGAAATTTAAGTAGTATTATGGAAATAGTTTCTGACATCAATTTTTACGTAATAGTGTTTTGCAAATACATGCTGGAGTATAATTTAGATTTTCATAGTATTTTTAGCCCTTAAAGGTGTCTTTTTCACGTCGAATAGCCCTCATAGTTTCTATAGGGTCAGTTTTGTTTGCGTGTTTCATAACAGATGGCTGAGTTACTCGCATGAACGGATTGTAGAGTTTCTCTTCAGCTATGGTTGATGGAACCTGAAAAAAATTATTTTTACTTTTATCTCTGAAGAATGTGATTTATCTTTGTGTCATTATTCTCGGATCTTCTTCTTTATCAACTGTTAGACGTCCACAGCTCGACAAAGGTCTCTTGCATGGATTACCACAGGCGTACTGCACTGCACGCTACTCAGTTAAAAGGAAGACCTAAGAGCCACCTCAGGAACCATTAGACTTAAAAGACTCAAAGGTAAAACTTGTACTCTGTTTACACTGGTAGTGTCACCAGGTAGCTCTTTATGCATAACTTTCCTGTCTTATGACAAGTAAATCCAACAGTGATACCACAGTGTGATGAATAAGTTGGTTAATTAAAAAAATTATGCATACAGTAGGCTTCTTTTCTTCCCTTTGACTCTCCGACCACTCTATTTTCTTCTTGATCTCCTCATTCTCTGGTTCCACATGCGCCGCAAACTTCAGATTGGACAAACTGTACTCATGGCCACAGAACACCTTAGTGTGGTCTGGCAGGTTCCCCAGGATCTCTATTAGAGCTTTGTGCATTTGCTCCGCTGTGCCTTCAAAGAACCTGCCACATCCGCCGAGGAAAAGTGTGTCTCCTGAAATGTGGTAATAAAATCTTAATATCATCTCCATCATAATTTTTTAGATATAAGTATAGACTAGAGCTTGAGTGCAATCTCACCAGATTGTAAGTGAAAATGGAGACTAAGATGGAGCACGCTTGCCTAGATCTCACTCACTTTTGATTTAAAGCTACCTAAAGTGTATCATAATCAGCTGAACCTATTGCCAACCTAGTACCGGGTATTGAAATGTCTTAGAATGAGAGGTGAACATAATCTATGACACTGACCAAGTGCAGATCAGAAAACTTCACAGCATTGGGAACTCTTAGACATTCAGCTTTCCTCACAATGTATTCTTTTACCATGAATGCAAGGTAATTTTATTGGTTAAAACACACAAAGCTGTAAGTAAAGATGCATGCCTGGGATTTGAATCTAGAAAACCTTGAAAAGGAGGACTGAATCTTAACTTAGTGGTTAATATTAAGTATTAAAGGAGACGGTCCAAAATTGTATGGAGCCTGGGACTGGTCGTGTACCAGTAATAACATAAAATAAAATATTAAAGCATTTTTGACTGATCAAATCCACGAACACATTTTAATTTCAATGCTAATATTATTTATTTTCTACACGTAAGGCAACATAACAAACGTAATCATGGCGGGCGGATTCATGTTTCTGACGTTAGCTGTGAAAATATCATGAGGTCATTGGTCTACATTTGAAGATAATAAATACCTACCTGTTCTTTGTGAATTACGTATTGGATACCTACCTATTATTTTATGATACGATCATCGCCAGAGAAAATCCACAAGAAACATAAAGAGTTCACAACACCACGACAAAGCTCGGAATAAACAAAAAATACACGTCACTTGTCAGATAACTCAGAAATGACATTTGATAGAACCGCGTCTGGGTACCTACCTACTGCCTTCTATGTGGCAGAAAGGTAGCCATCTTGTAAGTGTTGTGAACAGTACCGAAAAACTTGAAATTACATTTTTATTTTTGCAATTTATTTATTATGATTGTCTAATTGATTTTATTGTTAATGATTTCTTTGTATTTTTGGTCTTTTCATGGTATATGGTACAAGAGTAGACCCAAAATGGACCGTCTCCTTTAACCTTCACCTCTTATACTACTGTATGTTTTCTTAAAAAATAAAAATAAAAACCTTATTCACCAGACCTCAGTTCAAATAATGGCTTTAGTTAATTAGAATCTCAAAATATCCAAATTAGGTATTTTGGCTAAAAAGACAAAATTCTGAGGCAAAGTATCTTTGGAAACCTCATAAGTACCTGTAAATACAACTGAATCATTCCCTTCATGTGGTGCAGTAATAAAGTAACAAATATGCCCAGATGTGTGGCAAGGTGTGTACAAACATTGGACGTTCAGTTGGCCAATGTTGAACTTTGTGTTGTGCTCGACCTTTGTAGTGAGAGCTCCTATGCGGTCATCTCCACCATATACTTCCAAACCTGGGTGCATTTTGACCAAGTCTTCATTGCCACCTGCATGATCCCTATGGAAAAGAAATAAAATGTTTTAACACTTTCTATGGGAAACACGCATGTTGTAATTATGCGTGTTATAATTGGACGCACATACGCAATAACGTTTCAACCCACAAACCTTTGTCAAATTAAATACATACATAATGTAAAGGAATAAAGTTAACTTTTTAAAGTTGACTATTTATTGCATATGTGTGTCCAATTGTGTAACATGTATGCAGCTTGCACATGTAAGATTTGTTGAGTGAGCTACACAAGTACAATAGCACACCCAGCATGTAATCAGGCAGCAAGGCTAGATTGTTTACATTTTAAAACAGTGCTGCAGGTAGTGTCTTAAGCATCTATTTGTTCTGGAAATAACTTAATATCATCTTAATTTGGTAAATTTGTACTGTATTTAATTTTTCTTTTACTTTAGCATCTCAAGCTCTTATTAAGTTCATATTATGAGTATTTGATAAATAGCATAACCACCCTCACACTTTTTTTAAAGTTTTGTCTAGATTTATCTTTGGTATGGCTGAATTTTGACAGTAAAAAGAATTAAACAAGTCTACTTCAGCCTACTACTATTAAGTACTTAATAAAGTTGTCACCTTGATTCCAAGATCCTCCGTAAGCATCTTGGGTTCCTCGGGAAAATAATTAAAAACAATAGTTACCAATGATGGTGGGTAGTTAGCACAGTAGTCAACTTGACTCCATGATCCTCCACAGCTTGTAATACAGTCTTGGGCTCTACTGGATCCACTATAGCTGCCTCCTTGGTTGCCTTGTCCACAATCAGGTACATGTAATTGTCTTGCAGGGCTGGCAATATTTTGACATCCATAGTCTTATAAGTAATGTGCTCTTGTAAACTGTGAAAACCTTGGTTGCCAACTAAAGCTGGGAGCAATAA
Source organism: Hipparchia sbordonii (assembly GCA_038048805.1). Classification (NCBI taxonomy): domain Eukaryota; kingdom Metazoa; phylum Arthropoda; class Insecta; order Lepidoptera; family Nymphalidae; genus Hipparchia; species Hipparchia sbordonii. Next base: position 10,782,879 of record CM076109.1, on the reverse strand, counting down.
AGTGAAAAAGTCTAAATCAATTATGTAGGTATGTAAAAAATACTCGTTACTTATGTTTTGTTATGGGCAAACGTACAATAAAAATATTAGGTATGTTTGCCCATAACAAATATTATATAACGAGTATAATTTTGTTATATTGTTAAGAAATAACTTACTCTGAAAGTAAAACTTAGTAATAGACTGCGAGAGCCCCAAAGGCAAAGCATTCACAAATCTAGCAAGCATCGACTGCATTGAACAGCCGGGATAAGTTTTATAGTTAGTATAGTTAAATTCTTCACTTTTTGGATCTTTTATCTTTCTTTAGGATTATAGAATTAGAACCCACTAAAAAACGAAGCGACTACAATATATTATCTTCCAATGAAACCGCAAAAACAAAACAATAGGTATTTATTATCCACAGATTACTATAGATAGCATAGTTAGCTAGATAGGTACCAGAGATTACTTGTACAAGTAAAATAGAGGTTTGCACCGGAGCGGATTTCAAGCACGGGTGAAAATCATCGGTAATTTGCCATTCTTCGGAGATTCACCGGAGATCTCCGGCGAATTCCAATATAGATTTAGCATCAATTAAAATGTTTTTTTTTTGTTACTGTTCTAGTACAATGCAATGGAATTTTAAGCGCATTTGATATTGTGTGAACTTACAAAATAAATTATATTAGATGTATTGTAAAGGTTTTAAATTAAAAAAAGAAATTAAAAAAAAAGACGTGTGGCACTCGGGGACTGCTGTAAAGCTATTGCATAGCATTTTTTATCAACGCCATCTAGCGGTGAGAGGAGTCCCGTGTCAGGTTATTTTCGTTACGGAATTTCTGGATTCAGTCTCCATGCTCAAGGCCCGCGATAGAAGCTATGCAATAGCTTAAAAATATATTACTTTATTATGATAATTATTATTTAAGGAGGGAGGAAATAACGATAAAGTAATTGTATTAATTGAATAAATTTAATGTTATTAAATAATGAACTATGTTGGTCAACAAACTTCTTTTTATTCAAATAAAGTTAACTACTTGAGTTATGATTCAGTAATAACCGGTGAAACACCGGTTTTTCTCCAGTGTTTTCACCGATTACTTTTTTGTTGTTTTTTGCCTAATATAATTTGCAAGTCGTATTGTAACACTATTTATTTATTCATAACTAGCTGTGCCCGCGACTTCGTTCGCGTGGAATAGTGACTTTTCGGGCAGCATATTTTGAACTAGCTGATACCCGCGACTTCGTTCGCGTGGATTGAGGGTATTTTATTCCTGCGGGAACTGTTTAATTTTCCGGGATAAGAAGTAGCCTATGTTCTATTCCAGACTATAATCTATCTCTGTGCCAAATTTCAGCCAAATCGATTCAGTCGTTGCGACGTGATTGAGTAACAAACATCCAAACATCCACACTTTCACATTTATAATATTACTAGCTGACTAGTTGACCAGCTGTGCCCGCGACTTCGTTCGCGTGGAATAGTGACTTTTCGGACAGCATATTTTGAACTAGCTGATACCCGCGAATTCGTTCGCGTGGATTGAGGTTTTTTATTCCCGCGGGAACTCTCTTATTTCCCGGGATAAAAAGTAGCCTATGTCCTATTCCAGACTATAATCTATCTCTGTGCCAAATTTCAGCCAAATCGGTTCAGTCGTTGCGACGTGATTGAGTAACAAACATTCACACTTTCGCATTTATAATATTATACTAGTTGACTAGTTGATGCCCGCGACTTCGTTCGCGTGGATTAAGGTTTTTTAATTCCCACGGGAACTCTCTTATTTTTCTGGATAAAAAGTAGCCTATGTGTTATTCCAGACTATAATCTATCTCTGTGCCATATTTCAGACAAATTGGTTCAGTCGTTGTAGCGTGATTGAGTAACAAACATCCAAACATCCACACTTTCCCATTTATAATATTAGTAGGATATATAATAGTAGGATTCATTTTGTAAACTTTGAGAAACGATACGTACGTAGAACGTAGAGGTATTTTTATTTTTTTAGAAATTGACATACGGCATACCATTCACTAGCATGTATATGACGCGCTGACGTTCTGCCAGTACTTGGCGTGCCAGCTTACCGGCACCTAGCATGTCATCTACTAGCATGTGTATCACGCGCTTTATGCTGTGATTCTCGATTGCTATGTGAAACAGCTCTTATGTTCATGGTCTGTGGAAACGGCAATGTCATTGTCAAATGTCAATCATAAATGTCAAAACACACGTGTTTATGAATTTATATTTTATTTCAAAATTCAATCCCTATTTGACGGTATGGTGTTTTCTAAGTGGATAAGCGAATTCTTAAAGTGATTTATGTATGAGTTGCTATATTGTAATTAGCATTTATAATCACTATTTTTTAATAGAAACAATTATTAATCATGAAAAGTAAACCAGTAAAGCATAAAACAACAAACACATTTCGTGTGAGTACCTACTAAGTTTTTACGTCAACAATATCTAATTTATAAAGTAACTAATGGGCTATTCGTAGTCCGCTATCGATATTATTTGTGTAATTCCATAACAGATTGTAGCATCACCTTAAAATAGTTAATTTACTTTGATATTTGTTAAATTTTTACTTCGCAAGTTAACATGTTTTATAGAGTCGAATGTCACCTAACCGCTTGTTACTAAGCTTTATTCTATTAATAATAATGTGATTTACTATTATCTGGTGAGGATTTCATTTCTTTATCTCTATAGGAATTTCCTTTATCTTTAACTGGTATGAATCTCTTAAGGGTACACACCCTCTCTAATAGAAAAAAAACCATATATTTGGTATTAATTTACTTTATCACAATACAACCAAAGTTTTGAACCTGGTACTTACAAAAAATAGATTTAGCATTTGGCAGTGTCTAGTATTAAAATTATATATTAAGCATTATTATTATTATTATTATTTAAGAAAAAGCTAACATTAAAAAAATACATTTTATTTCAGTTTGTATCATTTGCTGAACGTATAAATGCAATTGACATTCGCCATGCAGCTTTATACCACATTGAGCATGTCTACGCAAGTCAGCCAAATGAAAATGAGAGCCACTTCCATCTGGCACTCCAGAAATGGCATGGCCTCAACTTGACAGAGAACTTCAAGAAGTTCAAAAAAGAAGTCTATGGTATAGTGACAGTGCCACAACTGATACACAAGAAAGATGAGGTTTTAAATTTATTGGAAAAGTATTTGAAGCTAGAAGATCAGTTATGTCTGCAGCCATTGTTAGAGTATGTTAAGACATTATAACTTTTAGACTTCCATACCCAAAGAGTGCCCACTGCAACCTATTACTAAGCCTCTGCTCTCTATTCGTCCAGTGGTCTATGTCTCTGTCAGTGGGTTGTATCTCATGAACCAAAATAGGTAGATACTAGAAATTTTCCCAAAATATGTATTTCTATTGCCATTATAACAACAAATACTAAAAGCAATAAAGTAAAAAATTAAAGAGGGTCTCCATACATACATTAAACTTTTTTTTCGCTTGTTCTTAATAAATAAATTTTTATATAGCTAACGAGTATTAATTCTTTCAGAATTCTGGTGTCGCTATCAAAAGACTTAAGAATAGATTTCTATCCACATTTCCCAAGATTTCTAGATATTCTAATAGATTTATTGAACACAAAAGATGCTGAAAGGCTAGAATGGACCTTAGTGTGTTTAGCCTTTTTATTCAAGACCTTAAAGCCTTGCTTGAAAAAGGATATTGGTGTTGTTCTGACAAGGATTATTCCATTATTAAGTGAAGCTCATCCACAATACATTAATAATTTTGCAGCTGAAAGTTTTGCATTTGTTGCTAGAGATATAAGAGACAAGAAGAAGTTTATTGAGCTAGTTCTGAATTATCTGCAGACCAATGATAATGTAAGTAAAACCCAAAACACACTTTAACAAGCCAACCAACATCATAATTTTGTGAAAATGAATGTAAATATTTAGTTTGTGAGTGTTTCTTAAATTTAAAGGACATAAAATAGAAAAGGGTCTTGACACATGTACAGACAGACAGACAAACAATTGAGGCTATGAGGGTTCAGTTTATAAAATTCTAGTTCTTCTACTTCAGTGTTACAAGATCAATATGAAGATAACTAATGTTTATGTCTGAAACTATGATATAAGATGAGATTGTGATATAATCAATTTAAAAATTTTTAGGCAATAACAGGTTGTGGACATCTTATATTTGAAATAATAAGAGGTGTTAGTAACAAATTTCATAGCTGCATAGAAATCTTTTTGCCAGTTATATTGCAACATCTCAAAGAAAAAACAGAGCATCAAGAGATTTTGTTCAAAGTCCTAACACAAACATTTGAAGACTGCTTACAGAGCATATCCCATAAAGAGTTTAGTATATTTTGGAAAAGTATCCAAACATATACAGAAGAAATATTGAAAGAAAATGAGAATAATATAGGACTAGAATACATTCTTAGATTGGCTGGACAAGTAATAGAACACCAACATGGAAAATATTTAGTAAATCCTCAGCAGTTTGCGTTGTTATTAGTAAGAATAATTTGTGAACAATCCTCAGAAACAGTATTGGAAGTATGCTCACAGATTGGTGCTCTGATGCTGCTTTCAAATAACATTTCTCTGTCTCAAGAACATGCTGGAATAATAATCAAAGTACTCCTACCACTACCATATCCAAATATTCTAATAAACTTTGTACAAAATGTCATTCATTATTCACAGTTTGATATGCACATTCTTCCTGCATTTATTAAGTTTGTAATCCAGTCCAACTTTGATAGTGAAGCTATGACAACACTGTCGAAAATTTGCCTTACAAAATCACCTTTATCAAAAAGTGGTTTAAAACTATTTGAATGGGTTAAATATCCAATAGATTTTGGTAAAGACCTTCCCAAATTAATGGAACATGTTGAAAATGTTCTCAATACTGATTTAGAGGATATTGTAGAAGATCCAATTAAACTGATGAATTTGCTGTTTTGTTTACCACATGTTGAAAAACTTGATGTTGATTTTTGTATAAAAAAGCTAAGTGAGCTTGTATCGAAGTTTTTAAAGGTCCTAACTAGTTATAATCTCGAAGGAGAAGTAAATGAACACATATTACACTGTGATGTCACTCCTCTATCAAAATGTGCAAGAAAAGTTATGTTCTTGTTAGCCAACACTTTAGAATGTGCTACTCATATATCAAGCTGTAAAAGATTGAAAGCTATATGTGATATAGAAACTTTGCTACCAATTATGTTGCCATGTGCTGCAAATCCAAATTATATTGTGGCATTGAATCTGCTTGATTTATATTTAACTGCATATGAACACGAAAATGGTTTGACATATCCATTTCTGTTATTAGTAGATTCTTATCTAAGACCAAATGTGTCATCACCTTTTCATATTGTGAGTATCCCTTTGAATTTTTTTTTAATTTAATTTTTTTTTGTTTATACATATAAAAAAATTATATGACAATAAGGTTTTTATTTTTTAGGTGCGGCTATTAACCACTCATATCTATAAATTATTTGAAAACGTTGAGGAACTCAATAAGACTGCTCAACTTGGTGGTGATACTGAGCGATTCTCAGTTTTTAGCAAATGTTTCATGGTTGAATCTATATCACCCTCTATACAAGAGTATAGATTACAGTTAAATCTGCTACAAAAAATGGTGTTTAATACAACTCAGTATGAACTAGCTAAAGAGACTGATTTTCATCTTTATGCTCTAAATTATATGTTAGGAGTTTTGTATGTCAATTTCAAACTACTTTGGGAACCGGTCATTGAATTCATTGCGGGTTACGGCAATGCTTTAAATGCAGATGTCTTTTGGCCAACATTTTACAAAGCACTTGAATCTTCTTTCGCTAATGCAAAGAATAATTTAAAGACATTTATATTTGAAGATGACATAGAAAGTAAAAATAAAATTTTAAATGAACTTTATTTGGAGTATACAAGCATAGCTGAAAGACCAGATGTATATAATTATAGAAATTTAATTTTGAAAGTAATGACAAATTGTATTCAAGTATGTGAAGCCAAAAATAGAGATGTTGTTGTTCTTTTCTTGAAGTTCATAGATGAAGAGTATAGACGGAATGACACGGGTAGTGCTCTTAAAGTAGACATTGAAGAGCACAACAAAGTACCTATGGATACGGAAAAACCACAAGATGAAGAAAAACTTGCAACTGATGAAACAGAAGATGTTATTGAAGAAATCTGTGAAGAGGAAAATCCAAAAGATTCAGTTTCAGGTAAAGTTATATTCAAAACACTCATCAACATTATGCAAGTTTTGTCACAATTTAAAAATCCACGGGCTCTTCACAAAGAACCGATTTTTTGGGAGCTATATATGGATTTTTTGAAAAACAAGAATCCTGGTCTGCAAAAGTACGCGTTAGACTGTGTACTAAATTATAAGAATAAAGGTGTTACTCCTTATAAAGCAAACTTGCACAATTTAATTGATGAAAATAAATTCAAAGATGAATTAACTCAGTTTAAAATAACTGAAGATTCACAAGCAATACAACCTGAGCATAGAGAACATGTAATACCAATAGTATTACGTATTTTATATGGGAAAATGACATCGAAATTAGGTGCAGATAAAAAGGGAGGTGGGCAAACAAGAAGATCTTTAGTTATGAGATATCTAAGTGGTTCCCGTGAATGTGAACAGAAAATGTTTATTGAAATGGCATTCTCATACCTTCAAAATTATATGATATTGGATCCAAAACAAATATATACACAAATTTTTAACAATATGAATCTTAAGTCGGTTACAAGTCCAGGAAAATTACACAGTATCCTTAACTTGTTCGATGTGGTACGGGAATATTTTGGTGGTTATATGGGAGATGAATTACTTTCCCAGTTTTTGAAAATATTTTATGCTGTTTGTTGTAACTTGGCAAGTGTTTTGGCACAAGTTGAAAAAGTTCACGTTGGTTACGTTAAAGCAATGAAAAATTTACGAATATTGGCGATCAATATTTTGGCAAAATTATTTGCTCATTTTGAAAAATATGTTTGGAGCAAAGATGAGCTATTCGTAATATTCCAAACCTTAATATTTCCCCTTGTTTCTCGATTACACATCGAAGGTATTCACTCTCCAACAGCTTTACTTAAGTTGTTTAATATTTGGTGTCAGAACCCAAGATATTACATTCTACTTGTAACGTGTCCAGAAGAAGACAATTCAATGAATGCATTAACGGCAATATTTAAACTTTTATTGGCACCTAAAACTACTCCTGGAGTAGCCAATATGATTTTAGATATGATTGAAAAGCTTTTGACTCTAATAGAAGATGAAGATGAAAAAGATACTCCAAAAATAGAATCATTTTGCACTCTAGAAATAAGTGCAAATATACGAATTGATATTAATTTTGGAAGTAGAATCTTAATTCCACATTTACCAAGTATTTTAGAAGTTATGAAGAGAAGAATAGCCAATTCAGCGAAATCAAAGACTGTTAATAGAAGGGATCTTCTAATTTTGTCTAGAGTAACAGAAATGGTCACGACTCCAGAGATGTGTGATGATTTACTTAATCTCTTATTACCTATATTGGTTAAAAAAGTCTGCATGAATATGGCAGAAGAGAATATGGAATATGCAGTAAACACAATAATTAATTTACTTGGACATAGCACGAAACCTCAACGTTATGTGAAAAATGTAGCTGTTTTGTTCAACAAAGTGAGCCCAGTTGAAGTTAGAAAACTTCTCATTAAGTTATTGTCTTCTATAGCACAAAATGCTAAAGAAAATAAAGAAGTATTAACAAAATTAGCGCATGTGATTGCAGAAATGAATGCATTTAATAAAAGATGGATCGAACAACCTGACTTCGATCGTCGTATAGATGCATATAAAATGATTTATCAAATGTTAGATGCCAATGAAATTGACGTTGACCTTGCGATTCTCATCGTGAATAACTGTTTCTATTTTATAAGAACAGAAAAAGATATAGGTTTACGTGATAGTGCAGGATTATGTTTGAAAAAGATTTTGCCTAAATTGCTCCTAAAGTATAGGTCAACTCCTGATGGTCAATTTCTAGTTCGGGATACTGTTCTCTCATTAATATCAACAGGCATAAGAGACAGTAAAAATGACTTATTAAGAAATGAAAGTATAATGTTGCTGGGAGAATTAGTAAGAGAATGCAGCGAGGCTGATGTAGTATTGTCTGATTTAGCACCTTTAGCTAATAAAGAAGATCGGGAGGTTGACTTTTTCGATAACTCTTGCCATCTTCAACTTCACAGACGAGTTAGAGCGTTACTAAAGTTTTCTAAAGTAGCTAGAAAAATAACAAAATGTCCGGCTCCCAGAACTCTTACTAATTTCATATTACCTTTAGCGACAATTTATATCTGTGATGATAAATATTCTGACAAAAATACCTTAATCGATGCTTGTATTGAAGTAATATCTACATGCTGTAGATTGCTACCATGGTACCATTACGAAGTGATACTTAAGCTGTATTTAAATAAAATACGATATACCACAGAGCATCAAAAACAGTTAATGCGTATACTTATCGGTATTTTAGATGCTTTTCATTTCGATTTTACGAAAGCGAAAAACATTGAGTTGCCAAAAGCGTTAACTACTAATATACGAAATGATAAGAAAAATATGTCTAAAAAGGAAGAAAAGAATGAAAAACCAAATCTTGATAAAACAGACAATGCTCAGTCGTCAGATGATTCCGAGGAAGAACCAGATGAAATTAGTAGCAAAGAAAGAAATGAGGAACAGTTTCAAGAAATGGAAAATGAATTGTTAGTAGCTGAAGATGTAGCAGAAGACCAAATAAGTAAAGAATTAGTTAATATACCGGCGTACGAAAGAATAACAAGTGTGTCTCCATCCGTGGCCAGTAGGATAATTAAATCTTTATCCTCCGGATTGTTACCGCAGCTTAATCGGTAAGTTCCATTTGTTATTGAATCTCAAAGTGAAACATTTTTTGTTATTTGTATTTTATTTTTAATTTTATTGTTTTCTATTGTTTATTTTTAACTTGTTCTATTTGCTGTTTCATTACCTCTAAGCATCATTTTATTTTTTTAACAAACGTTGGATCTAATTATTCGTTCGCATATAAATCTCTAAATTACATTTAAACAATGATATATATGAATTTTCATGTTCTACATTATTTTTAGGTCGATAGGAAAACTAACAGAACACGAAGGGTCTCACAAATTGAACCGTCGTCACACAAGCATTGCTAGATTAGAGGAGGATATGTTAAGAGTGCCTATAGCATTGGCGCTAGTCAAACTTCTTCAGAGATTGCCAGGCGATATACTAAAACATCAGCTTCCAGGGTAAGTGACTTGAATATTACAAATTTTACTATCTTCATCCTGTCTTCCTCGAATTGAAGTTTGGCAGTCATCACATGAAAAACTTCTTTATTCAAACCTGTAACATATAATTATTTTGGGTAACTCAACCCTGTCTACTTGAGTCTTTGACGACCTGTAGCTCTTTTCTCTGGAACAACCTTCTAACATTAGTTTTAGGAATGAGAATTGAGTTCTTCTCTGTAGATGTTTAAAGAAAGCTAATATTACTGTAGAATTCTCAAACATGGGCGAAAATTACAAGTTTTGGCATTGACTTTCTTTAGATTAAGTATATAAGATGATTTTATAGCAAACATCAGAAAAGCGACATGATGTTTTAAGTGTCCTCGTAGTTTAAGCGGCGTAAATTAAGCTATTACTGGATAAACAAAATAAATTTTATACAATTTCAGCATTATCATCAAACTATGCTCTTTCTTAAAATCACCATTAAAACAAATCAGAAGTGCAGCAAGAGATATAGTTAAAAAAATCATGTTGACAGTTGGCACATCATACTTAGGCATCTTACTGGAACACTTAACTATTTTGCTTACGAGAGGCTTTCAAGTTCATGTATTGGTTGCCACAATCCATACAGTCTTAGATGCTTTAAAATCCGATTTTAAATCTGGTGAAATCGATGATAATCTTGATTACATACTTGATGTTTGTACTAACGACCTATTTGGATCACTATCTGAAGAGAAAGAGGTAGACAAATTACACTATAAGACTCCAGAAGCAAAGCCGAGTAAGAAAAGCTATGTAACTTTAATGATAGTAGCACAGAATATAACTGAGAAATGTTTGATAAACCTCCTTTTACCTTTCAAAGAGGTTTTACAAAAACATCATTCAAAGAAAATTGTTGTTAAAGTTCAAGAAGCACTAATGCATATATCCAGTGGATTGGTCACAAATAAATTTATTGATATAGAGGATTTGTTTGTATTTCTCCATGGTTTGGCTTCAGAGAGTATACCGGAATTTGTTTTGACCGCACCAAAACGGGAACTTACTGAAGCGCAAAGAGAAAAAATGCTCAGAGCTAAACCAGATTGTTTTATAATACCTGAAACCCCAAAACGTAATAAGGAATCGCAAGCCAAAAATGTTAAGACATCTTCAAAAACCAATGCTCACGTTTTAGTTGAATTCAGTTTGAACATTTTGTATGTTATACTTAAAAGAGAAAAAGTCCCAAGGATCGATTGCAAAGCATTCGTAGATCCTATAGTTCCACTTTTAGTAGATGCCTTAAAAAGCGACCATGTGAAAGTATCAACAGTAGCTCTGAAATGTATTACTACACTGTGGACTGTAAGAATTAGTACGCCTACTTTAGAAGAAATGGTTAAAGACATTGTTAAGACTATATTTTCTATACTGCACAAGTACGCAACTTTCGAGATCAGCACGCAGAATGACAATTACCATTTAGTAAGGAATGCGTTTAAGGTATGTTATTTTGTATTATTTATAATAAATCTAAAACCAAATTAAAACACTAAATTAAGAACAAAAATACCACACCAGTAAATAACCACAAAATTAATGGTCTTACTACGAGAATTTAAACAAATAAATGCGTTTGACGCTTGTATAAATTATTTATTTGTGGTATTTGTTTAGGAATTTATATCGTAAAGTAAATCTTCAATATACCAACTGTAAACATGTCTTGTTTTTTATTATTTGATAATTTATTCACGATTGGTCCACCATGTTGTATTTCTCATGACGTCATATCGTCTATGTATATCGGAAGGGACGATAAAACGTTAAAAAAAATGTATGTGACGCGATTAGATTGCCTCTTTCGACCTTTTTATTTTAGAGTCTTGTAAAAAAGCTAATTCCTTACAAAATTTAAACAAACTGTATTTTTCAGGCGGTAACAGTATTGGTCCGGAACGTAAAGTACTACAATTTAGAAGCAGACCAATTGAAAACTCTCCTTCTTTACGCAGAGGAAGACTGTCAGAACGATGAGAAGCAGGCGAATTCGTTCTCCTTACTCAAAGCTATACTGGAGGCTAAACTAGTTTCGACGGAATTGCACGAGGTTATGGAAAAAGTTTCCAAGATTTGCATTCTTAGTGAATCCGCAAGGTCGAGGTAAAGTTAAAAGTACTTATTATTTTTAAAAGTTTGTTATTGTGATTTTTTTTCCAATAAGTTTGAGGCTGTCTGCGGGATGACGTGATGTCTGGTCGCCGTTGGTCTCGGATTTATCTCTAACATCTAGCAAAAAGTTTGAGCTTAACGGACTTCCCAAAAAAAAATTAAACGTAACTTATCAGGAACACAATTTGACGGATTTTTAATACAGAAACACTATGACTTTACAATTGTGCATTGTGGAGTCAACATTTGATGATGCATATCAGATATCGGATCCGGTATCGGACCGAAACGTAGGTACGTCGAATGTGTTTCGAAGTTGTGTGCAAACCAGACTGTCTTCAGTCATTAGCGAAATAATGTGAATAATGGAAAGGGGCGACCCCTTCATCGGCAAACTCACCAATTTCATCATAAAACATGAGCAAGTGGTGTCTAACACCAAAACACCCTTGTGGCTCCGAAACTCCATAATTAAAATACTAATGGAGATTATTCTCTGACTAATCAGAGACGAGGCTCGCGCGATATTCGTGACCTACCTCACTCACTACTCACCCGGAAAACGTCTTGAGAAGCACATACAGTTCTTCGTGACCCAGCTGAACTATGAACTGCAGCACGGCAGGGAGTCATCCTTGAAGTTCCTGGACATGATCATCAATAAGCTGAATGTCGTGAGTGTTTTAATGTGTTCTTCGTCATCATCTCTATAAACATGTCTTGACATGCGTTGGATTGGTGTACCTACGTAGGCATTTTTGCATTTTTTTGAAGCTTTATTGTGGAAGCACTGTATACATAGCATAGCTTTAAAAAAAAAAAAATTTTTTTTTTGAAAAGAGCAACTGCTGGGTTTCTTACCGGCTCTTCTCAGCAGAGTCTGCATTCCGAACCGGTGGTAGATTTATGACGTGTCATAAGAGCTACAAGTTAGCCTATATGAAATAAATTAATTTTGAATAGAATGGAAAAGTGGGCTATACACGCGTGACTATCTTCTTCTTCTCTTCTTCATCAACCGATACACATCCATTGCTGGATATAGGTCTCTTGCATGGACCTCCACAGGTATCCGTCTTGCGACGCCTGAATCCAGCGGCTCCCTGCGACTCGTTTGATGTCGTCTGTCCACCTAGTGGGGGGTCTGCCAACACTGCGCTTCCCGGTGCGGGGTCGCCACTCCAGCACCTTGGGACCCCATCGACCATCAGCTCTTCGAACTATGTACCCCGCCCATTTCCACTTCAATTTCGAGACTCGCTGAGCTATGAGCTCGAAATTGTAGACGAGTATATTTACCTGGGACACATAGTCCAGCTAGGTAGGTCCAATTTCGAGAAAGAGATCAACCGCCGAATCCAACTCGGCTGGGCAACACAGTCCAGCTAGATAGGTCCAATTTCGAGAAAGAGACCAGCTGGGCAGCGTTCGGGAAGCTTAGAGATGTCTTCTCGTCCAAAATTCCTCAGTCCCTGAAGACTAAAGTCTTCGCGTGACTATAATTTGTATTAATTTCAGAGTCAACTAAAAAACCAAGGGGACTTTCTTCTCCTCTCGCTGGGGGCGTGCATGATCAACGACAGCGCGCCGGAGTGTAGAGAAGCGGCAGCAAACTGTATAGAAGCCATGTTAAAGAAATTCCCACTTCTCGACAGGAATAAACTGTTCGATTTGGTCCTTGCTTTCTTTAAGGATACTCAGGTAAGTGTTGGTCTTTTTTTTAGATCTTCTACGAGTACTTCTTAACAAAGTTCTATTAGTTTTCCGCAACGCGACGTTGTTTTTCAATCGTCATAAATATCAACATCCCAAAAACATGGTAAACATTATTTTTACTAATTTATATTTAACTAGCTTTAACCCGCGGCTTCGCTCACGTTAGGTTCGATTTTTAACCCCCTATTTAACCCTCTTGGGGTTGAAATTTTCCAAAATCCTTTGTTAGTGGATGTCTACGTCCTAACAGCTACCTGTATACCAAATTTCAGCTCGATCGGTACAGTGGTTAGAGCTGTGCGTTGATAGATCAGTCAGTCAGTCAGTCAGTCAGTCAGTCAGTCAGTCAGTCAGTCAGTCAGTCAGTCAGTCAGTCAGTCAGTCAGTCAGTCAGTCACCTTTGCCTTTTATATATTTAGATTTAAGATTTATTTATATTAATGTATGTTTGCGTTGTAAATGTTTAAAGTTTTTGAGAACCGAACGAGTTAACGTTCGGTTCTCAACTCGTTATACTTCCCAGGTGGCCTCATTGTCATTAGGTCAGGATCCGATGATGGAATCCTGGAGAAATCGAGGGAACTCTTCTATAGGCACAATTGATATACTTTGTAGTGGCGTTTGAATTCGGTTTTATAAAAAGAATTTTTACGTTTATACTTAAAAATGTCAATAAAGTGGAATTTCATTTTCCAGCCCGTACATTTCGAATTAGCAGCACAGCTCAGCATACGGTTCGTAAACGTCGAACAAGAAGAATTCGAAAGCCGTCTTCATAACATACTCTCTTTGGTCAGCGGCAAGATCCTTTTACTCAGTAACGACATAACTGAGGGTAGATTCGTCAAAATAAAACTCGACCAGGAGGAAAAGACTGACGAAGAAAAACAAAAGGAGAAAGACCACAGTTTAATACAGATATTGAATTTAATCGATAAAATTACTATTCATTGCCCGGCTAGTGTGAAAAATAAAAAATTCCTTAGCGATTTTGATGAACTAGCGCAGCAATGTCAAGCGTTATTGGCATACCCTCACGCTTGGGTTAGGTTGCGTGCGGCAAAAATCTTAGGCACTATTCTATCTCAAGTGGATATAGAAGAATTGAATGGGAAAGAAAAGGACAGCGATAGAGGATTTATCTATTATGATACGGAAAACACTCTAAGGAGTTTGATTTTGGATTTGTGTGCGCAGTATTGTCCTAATGTATCGAAAGATATGGCTGACCAGGTTTGTAGTAGTAATTAATACTAGTTTGGTCTGTCCTTGTTGAATTACTGTTATTTTAAAAAGCAGCCTATTGTTAACCGACTTCCTTACTCTCCAAGTCCTCAACTATCCATACAAAAAATCACCTTGATGCGTAGCTCTGTTGCGGCGTGATTCAAGGAGAAATCAAAATAACAGACACTTTCCAATTTATAATCACTAAAATCTACTGAACGGAGTTTCATGCGGTTTTCACCTACTACTATTTTTTTTTATTTGATGACAAGATACTCCTTTATTGCGAACTCACCTGATGGTAAGTGACGATGCAGTCTAAGCGGGCTAACTTCAAAGTATAAATTCCCTAATTGCCTCCGCCGGGAATCGAATCCGGACTAGAGGTCTAGACTTTTAGTTTTAAGACCACAGCACTCACCACTATGCCAGAGAAGTCTTTAGATATAGTTTTTGCAATTCACGAGGGCGCGTAAGCTTTACTTGTGGTTACGTCGTGTACATGCACCAATGTGCGTAAGTGTGCGCCTGTCAGGAGCCTAGGTGGGAGCGGTTAGGCGCGAGCAAGCTCTCGCACACACTTATATAGATACGACACACAACCATGAGCCACGCGCCCTCGTGAATTTCAAGAACTATGCTATAAATTATAATACATAGTTTCCCATATAGGTCACTGCAGTCTTATTCCAAATTTTAAAACTGGTACACGCGATGCCGCGCTTTGCGCTTGCAAATAAGGTGCAATCTGAAGATAGGGACGAAGACCGGAACGCTAAAGTCACCATTCGATGGATACTGTTCAAGTTGAGGAAGGCCATCAATGCAGAGGTCGCTAAGGCCCCGAACTCCATGCATATTGTAAGTTTTTTTTTTTTCCTGTTGATTCTGAGTACCAAAGTGGTGCTCAGTACAATTACAATCTAGCCTAACTTAGTTGACTAATTAGTAATTTTAATTTAACCTAAACTTCTAAATTACTATCTTATATACTAAGAGATTGTCCAATGACGCGTCTTTCTTTGTCTATTGTCTTTTGTTTAGACACTTTGTTCATGTGTTCTTTTAGGCAGCACTTTGTAAGTATTATAACTTCAAATGGGTAAAATATTACCATTTAGCTAGGACTTGGCAAGCACACGCATTCCCCTCTGCCGAAGTACATGTACAAACGTACGTGTTAGCTTGTAAGTGTGACAGCTTTTGAGTAAGTGTGCGTTCTTAGAGACATTAAGTTTTTTACAAGAGTGTGCGGAAGTGAGTAAATGTGTGCTGTACGTAGGCTGTACGTGATTACCTCACCTCCCGCAGAAAGTGGTAGAATATATTCAGTACTAAATCTGCGTAAAGGCTCGTCCCGGCTAAATGGTCGAAGGGTAAAATAGATAATCAAGGGACGGACCAATAAGTTCCTGCAAAGCCGGAAACACATCGGTGGTGCCTCTGGTACTACAAGTGTTCGTGGGCGGCGGTAATCACTTAACAGCAGGTGACCCGCCTGCTCGTTTACCCGCTATTTATATTTAAAAAAAAATAGATTTCGCTTAAGATTTGTAAGATTTGTTGCGCGCCGAATAAAAAAAATATATATGCGTGAACTACTTATAGTAGTGTGTAAAATGCTTCAATTGATTTTCATTATTTTTGGCTTTGATTAATTTTTTTATTGCTAATATTCCACAATTTTTTTGAAAAGAGCAACTGCTGAGTTTCTTACCGGCTCTTCATAGCAGAATCTGCATTCCGGACTGGTGGTAGATTTATGACGTGTCATAAGAGCTAATAAGTCGGCCTAATGAAATAAATAGATCTTGAATTTGAATTTAATTTAAGACTGCAATAACCTTTCCAGAGAACAGCAATCTTTACAATGTGGCTCCATGTGATCAGTTCACTCGAACTCGATGACTTAAAGAGGATAATCGACGTCATTCTGCCGGCGATCGTTCGAGAACTTTCCACGGGCGATGGCCCTTCTTCTGTCGCTAAACAGTTAGCCGGGAGACTCGGCAAGAAGTTGAGAAGGAAAATAGGGGAGATTGAGTTTAGCAAGATGGCGGCCGACGTACAGTCGAGATTGAATGTGAGGAGGGCGGAAAGGAAAAAGGTGAGCTGATTTATCTTGTTTATAAAAGGGAATATAAAACTGATGACCGCGACTTCGTCCACATGGATTTAGTTTTTAAAACCCCGCAGGAACTCGTTGATTTTCCGGGAAACAAAGCCTATGTCTTCAGGTCCTCAACTATACGCATGCAAAAAATCACATCCGTTGCATCGTTGCTGTGTGATTGAAGGATAAACAAACAAACGCACTTTCGCATTTATAATATTAGTAATAGGGGATATAATGAGAAAATTCATGGAGCTGATAGTGTATACAACTACCCGAGGGCGCGTGAGCTTTACTTGTAGTTACATCGTGTAACATGGACATTGCGTAAGTGTGCGTGCCTGTCAGGAGCCTAAGTGGGAGCGGTCAGGCGCAGAGCCAACCATCGCCTACACTTATACAGATACGACACACACACAACCACGAGCCAGGCGCCTTCGTTAATTGCATTTTTTTTAATTCAGTTACATTAGGGATAATTCAAGAAAACTTTGTGTGTTTTTAGATATTACTTCAAGAGAAAGTCAATAATCCGGAGAAGGCAGCCAAACGGAAACTCCAATTGAGGGAGAAAAAGAAACAGGCGAAGAAAATCAAACTGGAAATGATGCACGGAAAGAGACCGCGAGCCAAGAAACGAAAGGCGGAAGACATCGATATTGAAGACGATTTATTTAAAGATACTGAAGAATAATGATGTACAACTAGTGTGAATTATACAGACGACCTCCCTGGCGCAGTGGTGAACGCGGTGGTTTTATAATTGGGAGGTCTGGGGTTCGATTTCCGGCGGGGGCAATTTGGGAATGTATAATTTTTGAATTGTCTCTGCTACAAGCTTCTGTTAGCTGTCAGCGTTTGGGCAGTGAGTCTTCATGCGTCACTTCGATTTGGAAGTGAGAAGTGAGCTATTAGCTTTACTCCTGTAATATTTTGTACATAATTGTTTGAACAATATAATTGTTTTGTAAATAAAAATTTTTAATTGATATCGATCGATGTTTTTGTTTTGAGTTTCATTTATTTTGACTTGGCTCGGATTTTGGACACAAAGTAAAATGTCCTGACATTTTGTCGCGACTGCGCAATCTGTGGCGATCTTTGCAAGAGATTTTTACATGTCCAAACTCTGAACTCCAAAAATGGATGTTCATATTATAAGATGACGTGGTGGATGAAAATAGGAAAAGTATCGTAAAACGTCCACTGTTAAACAAAGTTCTCTTGCGTGGGCTACCACAGGGCTCAGTCTTGCGCCGCTTGTATCCAGTTGTTCCCTGCGACTCGTCTGATGTCGTCGGTCCATCTAGTACTTCCCGATGTATGTATTTTATGTGCGAGCCATAAGAGCTTGGATACTAAGCTCGAGGTTGATAAATAAAAAACAATTTAAACAAAATACGTAATATTGCTTTATGCATTACAAAACTTATTCAACACAACTATTAACAACATTAATCGTAATAAAATAAACTTTACATCACAATATATAAATGATGCCTTTTTGAAAGTGTATAAAAGCAGATTTCAATTAGGTATTAGGCTAAATAAGATACATAATGTACATTTTCATAATACCCAAAAATATTAAAGGCTGTAAGAAGATTATCAAAATCCATTTTTTTACATAATAGATAGGTTGGTATTTGGTAAGTACTTTATTGAGATAAAACTAATTGCTTAAAATGCTCCGAAGAAGTCAGACATCCGGATTCCCAGAAAATGTAATGGTGTCACGTCCATTTATTTTTATGTTGATATTGATAATCGTCTAACATCCCGATCATTAAATTATGCAGACTGGTGCAATTAATTAATTAAATACTATATAAAGTAGAAGTTTTAAAAAACACTGATAAAATCTTCCTTGGTGTGGGTACATAATTGTGATAAAACTATACGAGTACGTACCACGGTAATTGTTTTAGTTGGAATTGTCGATATTTCGATCTAGCTCCATAGACCGTGGTCACGACGGGACTGCGGTGTTGCGAGACGTCAAGTTGAAGCTGTCATGGGTAGAAGCTACCTACCCGCCTTGGTATTTTTGGAGGAACGTCATTTAAAGTTAGTTTTATCACAATAATGACAAGAACCAAGTCTAAAATCTTTAGTAGGGTACATAAATACTCGTATTTTAAAGTCAAACTAAGAATAATCTCAAGAGTAAAACAAGACATTAGGGATTTTGAGCTTGAGTATAAATAGGTATCTACTATAATCTATTTTTCCTTAGCTGCCTTTAAAGGTAAACAAGTGTTTCCTCGCAGAAAAGCGTAAGCGACGCACTAAGCATTGCTCGTAAGATTATCTGATTATGAAACCGTTCTACAGGTGAAAAAGCAAATTTAACAGTGCGCAGAATGCCAGAAAATCCCCGCGATAGATGAGACAAAACATAACCCGAAACCTCGTGTGAAACGCGACAGATACTAACGTATAGGAGTGCCAAATACATCATATATTCTAGTAACTCGTAAGGTATTCATTTTGTAATTAACACACACATACACACAAATAAACTTTTCGAAAGCACTTTGTAAAAGTTTATTTGAATAAAAAACTATACTTACTATTATATTCTATCGTAACTCGTAAGAATTTTATATAAAAATTTTGGCTCTGTAATAAATGCAAAACATTGAAAATAAATGCAAATTGGTTAAAAATTAGACCTAAGCTCGCGATTTTATTTTGTCGAACTTTCATTATTTTATGTTTCTACCCAGTATTTACGACGACCTCCCTGGCGCAGTGGTGAGCGCTGTGGTCTTATAACTGGGAGGTCTCGGGTTCGATTCCCGACGGGGGCAATTTAGGAATTTATAATTTCTAAATTGTCTCTGGTCTGGTCTGGTGGGAGACTTTGGCCGTGGCTAGTTACCACCCTACCGTCAAAGACGTGCCGCCAAGCGATTTAGCGTTCCGGCACGATGGCGTGTAGAAACCGATTAGGGGTATGGGTTGAATTTACACTGCTATACCCCTTCCAAGTTAGCCCGCTACCATCTTAGACTGCATCGTCACTTACCATCAGGTGAGATCGCAGTCAAGGGCTATCTTGTCATCGAATAAAAAAAAAGTATTGTCTCTTGGTATGATGTAATTTTTGCCTGGTTTTTTTTTCGGATAGGTAGTTATAAAACTTGATCTAGTTACTACTTGAAAAATCAAATCTGCGTCTGAAGATTTGCCATTACACGCGCCCTTAAAAAAAGTCATAAGCGCCAGGTTGCTTTCATCGGTTACGAGTTTCCTCGAAAAGTTTTCTGCGATTTGTTTACCTTTTAAGACAGCTAAAAAAAATAGATTTTAGGTAGGTACATTTAATTATATTACTTATGTCTTATAGTTATTTAATCGTTGCTAAGATTGCCGCTATTTTGTTTCTTTTACATTCCTACCCATTTGCTCCTTACGCACGAATTAAAATAACTTGAAAATAAATTAAGTAGGATCCTATTAAGTACTTACATAAGTTAATCTTAATTAACGTAAATTATTCAATATAAAAAGTGACATACGTTTTACCTAGGTACTTAAACAAATAATATTATATTAATTATTATTAATTGTTCATTATTTTAAAATAAAGAAAGATATTGTTTTAAAAACATAAACACTTAAATAAATTGAATAGGTAGGTACTTTTTGCTAATTAAAGACTAAATAGGTAAGTTATCTAGGTACGTCCGATTAAACAGATGTGATATTTCTATTCTATTGTGCAGAAAACTTTGCAAAACTAAATTACTTATAATAGGACTAAAAATAAATCTCTTGCTATTTTTTCGAAACTTAGTTTAGTTTCATATTTTAGACTATTGTTACCTAATGGTTATCAAATGCATCTTTTAAGCGTATTAGATCTACTTATCTAAAATCTTTGTCGATTATCTTAATATTTTATGTTATGGCTAGGGAGATAAGACCATGTAATTTGTATTATGTGTATGGATAACAATATTTTTTAAATAACTTTAAAGCTAACACTGCTATGTCAAATCTATAAACATAATATAAACTATGAATTATCTAATCTAGTAATATTTAACTCACAGCACCAACTTTCAAACAACGCACAACTTTTTATTTGTTTAAATGTTTTTATTACGCTTAGCATATTTATCTAATCTATTTTTTGTATGAAGCTAGGGTTTTTATTTTGCTGGACCTATTTAAAAAAATTACATAGAAACCAAAAAGAAGCGCTTTACTTTACCTAAAAATTGTTTTCTACTAAGACCGGTGACTTGACTTTTAGTTTAGTTAAAAGTTTTAGCATAGGTAGTTTTGTACATGCTATAAATTATTTTTAAATTAAATTGTTTGTGTATTATAAATGCGAAAGTTTGGATGTATGTGTAGATGGATGGATATTTACGCGCAACAGACGCAACGACTGAGCCGATTTAGCTGAAATTTAACACAGAAATAGATTATAGTCTGGAATATGAAAAGTACTATAAGAGTTCCCGCGGGAATGCAAAAACCTTAATCCACGAAAACGAAGTCGCAGGCATCAACTAGTAAGCCTATACGAAGATATACCAATGCTAAAGGCTGTTTTTGGATATTAAATATTTTAAATTCTCTTCTTGCAAGCTTACAAAAATGTTTACTAAGTGCCACAGCTCGTTTTGAAACTACTTGTAGTGACTCATAGATAGAGAACTTGTATAAGAGACTAAAATTGTGATTTAGAAATAAGAATTAGGTGGGCACGTATATAGAAAAACTTGATTTTCATTTTATAGTTAAGAATCTTAATATGGAAGTACCAAGTAAGATAGAAAGTAGGTATATTATTATCACGAAAAAGGTACAAAGCAGATAATATGGTCAAAAATATTATTTAATAAGCTCATAGTTGGCGCAAGGTGGCGGAAGTATAGGCAATATTTCGTAAAAATTCAAGCCACAATATATCAAAAATTATTATATACAGTAAAAGCTCCTTATTCGCGCTTCCTTTATTCGCGTTTTCACTATTCGCGGATTAAAAAAATGCGACCCAATTCCTATATTCGCGGCTAGATTTCTCTATTCGCGGATCTAGTCGGTACATCGGTACATACATAAAAAGGATTCCAATAGGTATTAAGCCCAATATCCTTTGTAAACGCATCGTCAAATGGACTAATATTTGAAAAATCTCAGTGAAGGTTTAAGAATGGCATATGAGCATTGTGATTTTTTTATGAAAACTGATCTGTCTATAGAACAAAGCCTTTTTTAAAGAGGCAAATTGCTAATGCCACTGCTGAAAATCAGTTTGAATTGAAGGAGCTTTTAATAAAAAGCGTCAAGCAAGAAAAAATTACAAAATTCTTAAAACCATTGCCTAAACCTGAAAGTAATAATTAATCAAATATGGTCAAAAACTAAAATTAAATTGTTTTTTTTTTATATATTTGTTTTTTATTTTGTCACCTAGGAACGTATCCCCTATAATCCCATACAAATTACCATTCCATATTCACGGATTCTGTATTCGCGGCATATTTACGGAACGTATCCCCCGCGAATAAAAAGCTTTTACTGTATATCATTTTTAAAAGCTCGATTATTAAAAATTGTTTTTTAAATAGAAGCCCAAAAAAGTATAATCATTTGATTTTGATTACACATTAGAATTTATTTTTGCGTAATTTAATAAAGCGTGGATAGGACGTGAACAGACGCACAAAAAAAAGTTTAGTTGCTTACAATATGCAATGGACGGCAACCAGCCTGGTATTAGGCTATAAAAAATTGTATTAATAAGCATTAAAAAAACATTTTAATTTGTGGTTTCTGATAGCTTTTAATTATTAATTATAATTTAGCTTTTCAACGTTTTCTTTTGCAGCGGCTTATTTTAGTCATTAGTTAAATAATATAGGTTAGTAGGTAATATTTAATACAATTTATTTGATGGCGCAGTAAAAATCGCCGGATAAGTAGGTATCTACTATTTACTCGAGATTAAGAAGATAATTGACTTAACGTGTACACGGAATTTGGTATATATTATTTAATTTTTAGAAAGAACAAATTTGACAGCAAATTTCTAGAATTTCGCTAAAATTCAAATCGAGTCATTTACATAAATCAAGGATTAAATAAATTCAACTATAGTATTATGCGAGTAGAATAATCAAAAATTGATATCTCCTCCCATGTAAACGCAGGTTAAACATAAAAAAATCGGTTAATCACAAAGCATAGAGTATATAGACGATGTTAAGATAAGGTATACTTAGCTTTAAAAAGATCTTCCTGATTCAAAAGACCATGAAATATGATAGTAAGGGTAAACCAGCGGAATATGGACTATGGACATATTATGCGAATTAAGTTCACAACAACATAGACGATATAGGATTGTATCTCATTATTTTGGACAGCAATATCCACAAAAGTGATGTAGTGGTTGCCAAAGCCACACCGCCCCACCCTAGTTCTAAGGACCAGGAAGTAGTGAACTCTCTTGCTGATAGCAAGGGTAGAGCAGGGTAGCGTGGGCCAATGACTCCATCAGCTGTATCGTCCCCATGTGAACTTCCTCGGGTTGAGACTCTTTGAACGCGTTTGAAGTGTATTATCATTAGTGTGAACATTGCGAATAGACCTGCAAGAAAAAAATTACTTTATTATTTCTGTTCATGTGGCAATAGTTATTTTATAAAGTTTTGCTCAAATTAGGTGGAAAATGAAACCACTTGAAGCCTATCCTGACCAAAGTCCCTGATAGAGATTCTTGCGCCTGCTCGATTTAATTATTATCTCGTCGGTTATTTTATTATTTTTTTACCTTTATTTCGAGAGCTCATTACTACATGTATCTACTGACGTACTATAACTTTTTACGGAAACCACCGTAATTGAAGATGAGCTGTTGAGTCTTTCAATTGGTGACAACAACAACTAGTGAATTTACTCGTTAAAGATTTCGCATAAGTACCTAGGTAAGAATTTTAGACGTAAACACGCTAATGCGATTAAGCGAATTTGTACCTAACGCTAACTTAATACGATTTTCGTCGGTTCTATGGACTATTAATTTATTAGTCCTAGTGAACACAATATTTAAACTTGTCAACTTTTTTTATTTATTTTTTATCACTGTTCACCGTTCAATATTTCAATTACGTTTAGTGCACTACTGAATTGTATATCTACTAATGACGGTTTGAAAATTGGTCATTTCATTCGGTCGGTTCGAGTTTCGATTTTGGATGTCATCCATTAAAATGTCTAGCAGGTACGAGTATATTGGTATACCAATTACGTATTGGTAGATACTTGTAGCAGCAAAGAGTTCAGGTAATACTCAGTATTCGTGTAAAATCGAGAAGGTGGTGGGAAAGAGGTGGATGAAGAAAACGGATGACCATGTTTTGTTTCGCAGTCGTCACGCTCGTTCTACAAAATTTGATGGAATAGGTTGTTTAGATGTGCATTTTCTTGATTTCTCGCTGTCCATATTAAAAAAAAAACAGCACAGTATAGCGACTTACCAGCTAAAAGATACATAACGCCGGTAACAAGAACGGCGCTTATTTGGTGTTTGCACAAACCAAAGGCGCCCACCAACGCTGCACTGCCCAGCACGATGAGACACACCAGCGCGCATGAAATGGACAGATTCTGCATACCTGTAAAGATCGATAAAACGATTGTGATGGTGGATGTGATTCCATAAATATTGGAAGCAAGCGGCTTCATATTCAGCTGCCACAAAAATAGTTACATTCAGTATTGACAAAAAACAATATCTAACGTTTTACAATTTGAAAAGGGCAACTGTTTAGTTTCAATGACTCAGCATAATTACGTTTGATTGAGGGACACTAAAAATATACTTCTGGTAAGTATATACGAATGAGCTAAATATTTTTTCTCCCGTAAACTAAAATGGTTTAATAGTAACGACTCAACAGGGATAAAAGTAACATAGTTACCTATAAACTATAGTTAAACTAAATATGTATTATTATTTTGAGTGATGTGTCTGCCTCCGTCTTTTGAATTAAATATATTAAAATAGATAACTCTTAAATACGAATCATATAACACATTACATAGTCATACCTATTTAAAGCGAAACTAAAATAGAAGTCATATTTTCCCTTATTGAATAACTATGACTGTCTTTTTAGTCCGCTCAATTAATTATTTAGTTAAACTTATAATAATTGTGTGTAAAAATAAACGTACTTATCTTTAATAATAATAACTTACATAATTTTTAGCACAAGTGTTCAAAAATATTTTTAGTTTAACTGAGAGAAAGTCATGGTAGATACTCACGGTGCTGCCAATCACCCCTTTGTTCTTCGTCTTCATCATCTGCTAGATAATTTGTGCACAGCGGCTCTTTTGGAAATCCGGCTCTAGACAGAATTGATACTTCTTCCTCTGGAAATAGTGACCATAATTAGTAGTTTTTATTTAGTTAGTTAGTGTTAGTACCTATGTAAATGTCATTGAAATAATTTTAGTAGGAAACTACCTAGTACCTTGTAAAAATTCTTTAGATATTTGTGCTACGTAAAGATACTTTACATTTAAAAAGAATTATAAAATTGATTCAAATTACTAAATTTTTTTAAAGAGAAAAAAAAAGAAAAGTTCAACTTTGTACCTTCTAAAGAAACACACATAGTCCAAATTCCACCGTTCATTGGAACCAAAAACGTACCAACGCCGCCGCCCTTCCTAGAGTTCGCATCTTCGATCTGAAAAAAAAAAAACAAAATTTACGGCCTGTTAATGTGAATTTATGGAAGAGCTGCTGTCGGATTCATGGAATATTTACGAGGTATTTTCATGGAGTAACATAACACCTAATGGATTTTAAATTGGCAAGGAATTTTGTGGAAGTTATCTACCTATTTCCACTTGTTTTGTTGGAAATATAGGTAGGCATAGGTTATAGTCCAGTCAAAAAATGTCGACAAATGCCATATTGTACCGCGCGCCGCTAGCGTGATTTTTCGTAAAAGCTATCTTTTAGTGGCCTATAACTCGGTAAACATTAGGAATACAAGAGATATGGATATAAAATTATTATCGTTGCAAATTTAATAAGCTTCAATTATGTAACAGTAAATTTTTACCTCAGGCCAACAGTTCTCGAGATATTGACAAAAACCCAAAAAAAGGGTCCTGTTTCCGCTAATTGCCGCTAGAGCTCGCCTCGGATTCATGAGGACTTTTGGTATATTCATCCCTAGGTACCCACAAATCAATGTGCAAAGTTTCAAAACTTTCGCAATTTTCCAGAGGTGAAACCTTCTTTTGACTGGACTATTATAGGTATAGTATACAACAGTAAAATAAAAATCATGGGAACGTTTTGTACCAAAGATCATTTGGATTTCAGTCCCGAACTAAGCTGACGAGCTATTGAAGAAATTCTATGACCATTCTTTGGCTTTGCCCCTCTTTTTACACGAACAGGTACAGCAAAGTCAAAAGGCAAAATGAGGAATTTAGCAGTCTATGTATGTTTGTATGCATGTATGCATGTATGTATGTTTGTAGTTACACGTAGCACCTATGTTCCACCGTAACGTCCTGACTTCTGAGCCGATTTTGATAAATGAGGTGTCATTCGATTCGTCATTATGGGCCGGGTTACAAAGGCTACATTTTATACAAATAAATCAATAAGATGGCTATATACTAATTTTTCATAGTCGGGTATAATTTTTCGTTTGTTAAAACATGCGACCCGTCCTGGCTTTGCACGCAATGGACTAATGTCATATGTTTCCGAGCGAATTAAACACATGTCATTGGCGTCAAGCCACTTCATGTAAGGATTCTCTTCCGATTTCGTACATCATATGATACAAAAAAACATTACTACAGTTTAGACTGCTCCATAAAGAAAGACTTAGGTACATATATACTACGTGTAACTTTGATAGATGAAATTTCGTATCGTTTGTCACTTTAGGCGTCTTTTTCCCTTTTAACGTTTTTATTTCAGCGGTCGAAAAAAGGTCTGAATCCTTCTAAATCTCATGAATCAGATAAATAAGATCTAAAGTAGGGAGAGAGGCAAGTGATCTAGATTCCCAAACTAGGTTTTTCAAAGGAATATCAAAGTAGTTTTATGGAGATAAATAAAACCCGTTCTTTACGCTTGTTTTCATGTGAATAATAAAGAGAAATACCCAAGCTAAACAAAATCAGAATCGCCAGACGCTACAATTCAGTAAATGAGTTGAAACAAACAGGCCAAACGAACGCAATTCACTTAAAACTCTATGCCTATTGCATAAATCATAAATTATAGAGCACAGAGAGGGGAAAGAAGAAAAGTTAGTGCCACTATGCCACTTTATATGGAAAATAAAAAGGATATAAAAAGAGCAGTAAGTAAAGCAAATATTGCGAGTGAATAAAGTCGCATCTAAAATATTGTGCTAGTTTTTCCCCTAGCATGTACATTGTACATCGTAGCAAAAATCGTTTTTTTGCCGAACGTGATTCGAATCTCCAGGGGATAGAAATGCTGAAATGCCAACCTTTGCGACTTTTTATATTTTGTTGCGGTAAAACAGTTCTTACAATTTTTTTTTTTGTTTTGTATACTTAGCAGTTTTTACATTTTTGATGACAAGTTAGCCTTAGTCTCTCTACCGATCTCACCTGATAGTAAGTGACGATGAGATGGGAGTGGACTACTTGTTCCCATTAAAAAGGGGAATAAGAGCGTACAAATTCTATAACAAAAGATGCAACAGATCTAACAGTTTTTTTTAATCTATTTTTTTTTTGGGTTTTTTACCAGCTGGCACGCCAACCCCATCGAAACGTATAGAAGATACTTAACCTAAATAACAGTAAACTTATCCTACTTAATACTAACTTAAAGATCTAACAGTTAGGTAGGTGCTTAGAGTGAATTAAAGATCAAGTTGAGCAGAAATCGCTTTGGCTGAATTCTAAAGTAGGTAGTAGTTGCCTCACTCGATACGCTTTTGATTCTATTAATATCTACCTGATTTTATAAAATTTTAATTTCACTTTACTCGCTCTTTTTGTGTCTGTAAGTACCTACCTATGTATCGAAAGGTTAGGTACCTACCTACAGATATGTAAAGCAATGTCTTCAATGGCAATTAAGTCTTGCAGACTGTCATTTGCACTGTGTGAACACTCACAGCAAGTAGGTAATCCTGTAAACTTTTGTTTGACCTATTTGAATAAGTAGGTAACAAGAAATTGCGGAAGTCAAGTTGCCAGAGCACACACAGTATAGTGAAATAGCTTTTCCTATTTCTCGGATAAATGCTAACTTTATTTTGAACTACCTACTTACTGTTTGATCTAAAGAACTTGAATTTACTTGCCAAAACTTTTGAAATACGATTTCAGGAATAAAAGTTCAAACCCCAAGTTTCTAGGTATGTAATATAACAGTACCTACCTACCTACCCGAGAATATAGGCTTCATTATAATAGAAGCAAGGAACAGCTTATTAATCAATTTTGTGGCCACCACGTACCTACGTAATACTTAGTACAAATTCCTAATCCCCGAAGTGATTTCGGAAAAAAATAACTTCATGAATAATGTCCGATAGCTAACGTAAAAATAAGAATTCTCGCTTGACTAACGTTGATTAGTGACCGTGAACTTACTTTCCCTCTGCTATTTTTATTACATTATTTATAAGGAATTTTCCGTGATTTTTCATACCAACTCGGTGATATCGCGTGCTTAGCGAAACATATTTCAAGGCTGTTTGTAGCACAGTTTATTTTGCCAAGTTTCCTTCAAAAATTATTATGCAAAGAACGACCTCCCTGGCACAGTATAATGACTAATGAGCCAACGCAGCGCAGTAATAGTCCCTATAGGTGGGAGGTTCCGGTTTCGATTCTTGGTTGAGGCACTTTTAGGAATTAAAAATTTCTTAATTACCTACTTAGTTATCTCAAGATATGGTCTACCTCTAGTGGGAGCCTAAACCGTAGTTAGTTACCACCCTATCAGCGAAGTCAAGTCGCCAAGTGATTAAGCGTGCCGGTACGATGTGGAGTAGGTACATACCTATTGATTTAATAAAAGCCGCTGTACCCCTTCCGAGTTAGCCCGCTTCCATTTTAGGCTGCATCGCCACTTACGATTAGGTAAGATTTCAACAAAAGGCTAACTTTAAGAACAATGAAAGAAAAATTAATCAAAAACAACTAAATGAGTAAATGAAAACATAAAATTCAAGTTTCAGACAATACAACGCCACTGAAAATATCGTAAAGTAAGTAAGTAGGTACCTACGCTGTTAGAATGAAGGCCAAGGGAGCAATCTGCCAGAAGCAATATAAAACAATGCTTTCTTTAATCAGGGTGTAACTAGTTATCTAACCTTGAGCTTGCACTTGGCAATCACTGTATTGTATAGGCACCTATACAACATTGTAATATGCAGTAATAGGGTATGGCGATAACTCAGTAGGTATTTAATCGTTCTGCTTTTATCGAGGGGGTTCGAATACCAGGCACGCCCTTTAGCTTTTCGGAATTTTGTGCGAAATAGCTTTTGTTTCACAACTTTCATTAATCTAAATATATAAAAGGCAAAGGTGACTGACTGATTGACTGACTGACTGACTGACTGACTGACTGACTGACTGACTGACTGACTGACTGACTGACTGACTGACTGACTGACTGACTGACTGATCTATCAACGCACAGCTCTAACCACTGGACCGATCGCGCTGAAATTTGGCACACAGGTAGCTATTAGGACGTAGTCATCCGCTAAGAAAGGATTTTTCAAAATTCAACCCCGAAGGAGGTAAAATAGGGGTTTAAAAAACAGAACACAACGTGAGCGAAGCCGCGGGTTAAAGCTAGTATTCGAATAAGACAAGACACCTCTAATGTCTTATTCGAATATTAATCAATCTTTCATACTCGTAGTTCAAAGTTCCAGGCTCAAATCTTTGTTTTTTTTCGATAAAAGACTTCATGCTAAGTTATATTTTTTTCAAGATAAGGAAACCGCATGCATAGAAAATAAAATAAATAGTAAAATGTATAATACACATATTATTATTGTTTTATCAGCAAATTAAGAAAAACAAAAATTTTTTTGCAGAAATCTTGCGAAATGAGAGTTAGGTAGCTAGTTAACGAGAACGTGTCACGACTCACGAGCGTTAGATAGGTAGATACATATGGTACTATCAAGGGACGCTCCTCTTAATTATTATCTGAAGTTAACTGCAACTACCTACCTACTCGTATGTTAGATCCGTTATCGACTTTAAGTTGTGTGTAGGTAACTTAAGTATGTTTCGAGTCTTATATTGCGTGCAAAGCAAAATATATGTCAAGGTTAATTTTTTATGAAATAATTTCGCTCGTAATGCTAACATTAATATGCAAAAATATTCATTTAGGTACTGTAAGGTATTTATCATACAATAATATGTATTATTTACAGGGAAATTAAAGAATGACTATAAATAAATATCCTTGTGACTGATTATCCACTAACTTTATGTCAACTTGTCGGACTACATACTAACATACCTAGCCTTTCCTACGTTACCTTAGCTTTCAATTTTTTTTTTTTAAGTAAACCAAAAGTAACTAAAAATAAAGTAAAATTAAACTAAAACTAAGTTGACTTTTTAGGATGACTTATATTTTAGTGCTGTCAATTGAAGTTACCTGAGTTTTTAAATAAAGTATAGGAAAGTATTTGCCATATTGAACTTGACTAGTATTCTCCTCTCCCTACCAAATAAGCGTAAGTAAAGGTGAAAGCGGAAAGGTTTTTTTATCCGCAACTTTATGCTACTACCGCCATTTAGCTACTAAGGCTAAAGCTTAAAACCTACATGGCTTTTTAACTAGAAGTGTTGGGCTGACACATTCAGTTATATAAGCCTGAAAATAAACAAAAAAAAAAGATATAGGAGAATAGAATATCAAATAACCCATTTGTAGATCCAGTGAACAAAGATCTTTTCAGTAGCTGGCGACAGCATGATATTTTTCACTTTAAATATTTTTATATTTTCAAAAGAGCGGCGGACATTGATAAATGGCTTAAGGCGCTTCGCAAACGTGAACACTTTTGTGTCTTGTGTCGGAAATAAGCCATTGAATTTTTTATTTTCATCAACCAACAACTACGCAAACGTAGACACTTTGTGTTCGGTTGCTTCCACTCAAAAGTGTTCGATTTAAGCAACTAGATATCAGAAAAGTTGTCAGTTGAAGACACAGGCATCCCTTACAAATCCTTCAATTAGCAGAGTTGCACTCAGTTACTTGTGTCGGCAACAAAAAGTGGCCTCGTTTGCGCAGCGCCTTAGTTTTCCGAGGATCCTGATTTATAAAATTGTATTATCCGTGATTAATGAATTCGAATATTTATGGATACCAAAGTCGGCTTACATTTTCTGAACGGTCAAATGCCTACAGCGCCATAATTAAAAAAATAAAAAATAAGTACCTAATTTCCTTTTGTCTTTTCTCTTTGATCAATTTTTGACGCAGCCTAGGATTGTAGCTGGCTAGCTTGGGGTAAGGGGGTATGGCAGTTTTAATTAAACCCCTACAGCCATACTTTTAATCATTTATTATATGCCAACGACGTACAGGAACGTTAAATCGCTTAGCGGCACGTCGCACCAGTCAAAATTGCCCGGCAATTTAAGTACGCATCGGCATAAAAAAATCGACACATATTGGCCTATTTCTAAGGTTGGTGCAAATTGGGTGAAGCTAATTTACTTTTTCGTAGATCCATAAACTGAACGAACAGTAGGTAGGTATTTGGGCAAACAATGTGGCCAATACTACTCGTATTTTGTCAATCCACAAGTTGGACGTGTTCGCTCATTGGGGCAAACGTTGCCCCTATTGACCACAACTGTAGACTGTAGATCCTGTTCCCGTTGTCGGGATAATAGTAGAACCTAGAGCCGGGTAAAGATTATTTGCAACACAACATATAATGAAACACGCAATGCAACATTTTCCATACATTGCGTTTGCGAGCACACTTGACACTAAAACCATACTGCACGTACCTACGCTACGTGCATTCGTAACGCGCGCGTTGGTTCTCGCCGACTAGACTGTCGGTTTTTCGACCAACGCTTTGAGTGCGCGCAGCATAATTTGGATGGTCATTTGCGACTGCGACGGACCTGTGCGCCGCGAACAAGGTTCTATCTACCTACTCCTGCGATGTTGTAGCTTGAGAATAATGCCGGGAATGGGCAGCCCGTCCACATAACATTGGTGTTGCATTACATGTTTTGCAAATCATCAGCATCCTTATCTGCCTTATTGTTTACCTTCACGACTTTCTCATCGAGCAGCCAGTGGAGCGCGGTGTTGGACGCGTTGGCGAGGGCGGCGAGCGCGGCGCGCTCCCACGACACGTGCTCCCAGTGCTCTGTCATGATGGCAGCGCACAGCATTGCTGTTGAGCAGCTGCAACAAATGCTCAACTTAGCTTCCAGCGGTATTCTTTATTTTATTTTTATTTATTGTTAAATTTAGATACACAAATAAGCTTACAATTAATGTCTCGCCAAACTGAACATCCAGTTTGATCGCAAGCTGGCGCTCTAATACATAAAATTAAAACCTAATGCACCTTAATTACAATTTTGGAATAAAAAGTGTAAACAAAAATAAAACTACAGCATTGACTACCTCTCTGGTACTATTCCTATGATTGGGAGGTCCTAGTTTCAATTCTACTGAGAACTGAGATATTCGTCACAGGGTGAGGATAGCAATGTAGAGGCCCCAAATTTAATAGCGCGCATGCTCTCAAACGACGAGCAGTGGGAGGTATAGTAAAATGCTGCGCTCCATTATGATGAGGAGAGAAAAGAAAGAAAAGGAAGAAAAGAGGAAGAAACAAGAGTAAAACATAGAGCAGTCGGCATGAAGAAGTGCAACGCGGTTCCGTGCCGATCTGGGAAACACGGGGAGATTGTTTTAAAAATCTTCGATAGTATTCGATTAGATTCATGATAGAATATATCATGAATACTTTTCATATATCTAAAATCTTTAGTTTAGTTTTTAAAGGGGGTGAAGGGGGGACGCCCTACTCGAATGAAAATTTGTACTTTAAGGCTTAATAACATTTCCCAAACGGACCCCTAAATCGAAAAAGTGTTCATACCTCCAATACTTTTGAAAGACCTTTCCAACGATACAATGGGATAGACAAATATAAAAAAATATCATCCCCCACTTCATGTTTAGAGGAGCAGGATAGTTTTTTTCAAAATTTTATGGTACAACTTTTACGGTGTAATTAATATGCATTAAATTGCTCTTCACTACCAATACTCTCTGGGCTGTGCTGCAGACAGACGGACAGACTACTTGTAATTTTATTACGGAATTAGTATATCAAAAGCTACATACATTTAAGAATATTCTTGTAACGTAATAATAATTTCCTCTGAAACTTGAGTGAATAAAATTAAAAGTTTTAATAAGGACGAAAGATTTTATGAATTCTTTTGCGAAATTTTCTCACTTTTTAATTTACTGATAGATTGGTTATTTTAATGACTTGCTTGAGTTACGTTATTAATTTCGTAGACAGTCTACGAATGTGCTACGAAAAACTAGAAGTTGTAAACACAGTTGGTAGATTATTGTCATTATTACCATACATATTTTAAATGTTCTTGTTTATTAGCTTATTGATTAGTTCTTCTATTAAGCAGGAACGGAGCAACGAATCTTATAAAAACTTTTTTTTTATTATTAGATCTACAGATCGGGTTACAGTTTTTTTTACTTTTATCGTTGTTTCTGTTGTTTTACAGTGAAGATGATAAAATCCAAAACATGACATTTTGACGACCTCCCTGGCACAGTCGCGAGCGCTGTCGTCTTATAACTGGGAGGTCTCGAGTTCAATTCCCGGCGGGTACAATTTGGGAATTTATAATTTCTAAATTGTCTCTGGTCTGTTCTGGTGGGAGGCTTTGGCCGTGGCTAGTTACCACCCTACCGTCAAAGACTTGCCGTCAAGCGATTCAGTGTTCCGGCACGATGGCGTGTAGAAACCGATTAGGGATATGGGTAGAATGTACACTGCCATACCCTCCAAGTTAGCCCGCTACCATCTTAGACTGCATCGTTACTTACCATAAGGTGAGATCGCAGTCAAGGACTATCTTGTAATCGAATAAAAAAAAAATAAAAAAAATGTTGAATGCATAAGTTAGGTATGAATACTTTACAGCTCACAAACGACTTGTTCAAGCAAAATGGAAATGATATTGTCGCATCAGCGCAAATTGTGGGACTTTGCATGCTATGTACATTTATCTTTTGAAGAGTTTGCAGCTCGAATGTCGATGATTTAAATACTGTAAATGCAAAGTTGTTACGTAAGTCTACATATCTGTAAAACCTCTTATATCTTGAAGTGGTTTTTAAAATTTAAACAGTGAATAGTATTCATTCAGAACATTTGTGTTTGTATCTTAAAGTTACTGTAAAGTATTATTCCATAAAATTACTGTAAACTTTTTTTTTATTCAATGACAAGATAGCCCTTGACTGCGATCGGTTAACCGGTTTCTACACGCCATCGTGCCGGAACGCTTAATCGTTTGGCGGCACGTCTTTGACGGTAGGGTGGTAACTAGCCGCTACTGCCACTACTAGATATTATAAACTACTCTAAGCCTGGCAATAGACGTCCGATTTTGTTTCCGATTGTCTGATCAGGCAACCGGATCGTATTTACTCGATACACATCCGATTTTTCCGTCAGGCTTTTTCTGAACTCAGTCGTTCCCGAGCTATCATCCCGAGTGCTTGCGTTTGGAGCAAAGCAGAAGAAAAGAAGATGGATGACGAGTTAATAGAAATAAAAATATTTTTTATTCAAATAAACTTTTACAAGTACTTTTGAATCGTCAATGAATCTACCACTGGTTCGGAATGCCGTTCCTGCCGAGAAGAGCCAGCAATAAACTCGGCGGTCGCTCTTTTCAAAAAAAAAATTTTTTTACAATAGGTAACAAAACTATGCTGTGTATACAGTGTTTCCACAATAAAGTTTCAAAAATGCAAAACAATCCAATGCATGTTAAGACAGGCAGGCAAAATCAGACCCATTCCCGTTGGTGGCACCCGTTCACGAGCATGACGCAGGATCCAGCCATTGCTTCGCTCAACCATATTTGAGGGAACGTAACAACCCGCACCACACGACACCACCACAGAAATTTTAAAGAGAGGAAAGAGAAAGAAGAAAAAACGTCGCTATTGGATTCATCCAATCAATTTGACAAGACTTACTGAGAGTCATTTCTATTTAAAACATCCAAAATAATTCATAATAATAATAATTTTATTATGAATATTTAGACCTTGCCCCCGAGATAACCACGAGATCACGAGATCACGAGATGTGGAATGTTGATTCAACGATTGTAGTGCCGATGGTCGTTTCGGTCAATGGTCTCATAGCAAAAAGTTTCGATCAACATCTTAAGAAACTTTCGCTTAATACTTGGATCAAGAGCAGGGTACAGAAGGCGGTACTCCTTGAGACGGCACGCATTGTGAGGAGGTTCCTCACTCTGGAGCCCTGACCACTGGCTGCTTGGGTCCCTATCCCGCAGGAAGTGGGACCCATTTATTTTATTGTTTTTAATGATGTTTTTATATTTATATTTGTATAATGTATATTTGTAATCATTTTTAAAAATAATAAGATAAATGTGTTTAAAAATAAATGATAGACATAATTTTATTATTATGAATTATTTTATTATTATTTTTTTATTTTTTTTTTCATAATTTTCGCCCATTATTCGAACCACAACGATGCGTCCACACAGTGTCAGCGCTAGATTTTTTGGGCCCTAAAAAATCCCAATAAGCAAAATTCCGCCCTAAATTTGGGGCTAAAAGCCCTAAGTTGGGAACCCTGACTGGCAAAATCGGAAGGAGTAACCGGATGTCTATTTTGTCTCATACTAGAAGTATGTAGACCGCGCCTTCAGACAATCGGACCGACAGTAAAATCGGAAACGCCTCGCGCCCGTTTCCGACTCGGACGTCCGATCCGGCCACCGGATCGGACGTGTATTGACTGTTCATACAAAGTAATGGCTTCAATGCCTTCCGGTAGCCTGATCAGGCTACCGGATCAGACTATCGGATGAAAAAACCTGACGTGTATTTCCAGGCTATAATTTTATGGTTTTATACAAATAAAGGCAAAACATCGTGTTTTTTAATCGATGACAAACTAGCGTTGAATATAAAATCTCAATATCCCAACAGTTAAAGGAATGGATTGAAAACTGAAAGGTCGAAGATTCGATCTAATATTGTCGTGTCCGCTTCTAGAACAAGCTTTACGTTTATTTGGAGGGAACAGGCGAATATAAGTCAGATATATTCTTAAAAATACTATAATCTCATCATCATCTCATAAAATGCCTGTGTGTTAATCCTGGGTATGAGCTATCTTCATTCCAAATTTCAAACAAATCGGTTCATTCGTTGCGGCGTGAAGGAGTAATAAACATATACACACAAACTATCGCTTTTATAATATTAGTGTGATAGTTTATAGTATTATAGTAGAAGTAAGATATATTATAAATTCAGCTTCTCAGACAAAATGGTAATTGCTACAGCTACAGTTAAAATTTAACCAAAATAATCAGATCAAAACAGAATTAGAAAACCTAATTTCCTTAAATGGCCTATAAATGAGCCTGGAAACTGGGTTATTAGGTTGAGTGAAACAACAACTCGATCAAAATGAATAAATATTACGTCGTTTGATTGCGAATTGTTCAAAAAATTATCTTTTATATCTTATTCGATCCTTGATTTCCCCAATCTTGATTTGTACCGACTTATTCCTACGCAAATTGCTTGTATAAACAAAGAAATAACACCTACAACTTCATGAAACTTCTGGAAGCTTAGATTGAAGCTATTTGATAACACGTAGCAGTAGGTATAATCCTACTAATATTAGACGAGGCCCGCGACTTCGTCCGCGTGGACAAGGTTTTTCAATTCCCGTGGGAACTCTGTAATTTTCCGGGATAAAATGTAGCCTATGTTTTAATCCTGGGTATGAGCTATCTCCATTCCAAATTTCAGCCAAATCGGTGCATTCGTTGTGGCGTGAAGAAGTAACAAACATACACACACACACACACACACACACACACATACAAACTTTCGCCTTTATAATATTAGTGTGATGTGAAGTGTGATGTGATAGTGTGATAGTGTGAAGTGTGATAGTGTGATAGTGTGATGTGATGTGATGTGAAAGTTTGGATCACAGACTTGGATGCTTTTTTCATTCGATGACAAGATAGTCCTTGACTGCAATCTCACTTGATGGTAAGTGATGATGCAGTCTAAAATGGTAGCGGACTGACTTGGAAGAGGTATGGCATTCAAAAATTCATATACTCTCGCAACTACGAAAAGTCAGAAATATAATACTTGGGGGTCGAACCCCAAACGAAAAGGCCGAAGTGTAAACTACACCTATACAGCTACACACTGGGCATGCTAAGATAAAATTGTAGTTAAGTATGGCAGTTTAGTTGTGTTTATAGTGTTAAGAAAACGAATTCTCTACTAGTTCTCAACCGTCAAAATCCATCATGTTCTCTTACACCAAGAGATGTTTTATTCCAATGAAAAATCTCATTTACGGAAGTGGATGCCGCCCCGACATATTTTTCTCCCGCGGGCGTCTTCTAAATATAAAGAGCTATATGAAACTTGAAAGTTTTCTAGATTGGAATATTATGTGAGGAAAATATATGTACCTACCCCTATTGTTTCGAATTTTAGTTTAGCGCATATAATGTGCATTTTTTTAAACTTTTAGTCCGGTTTCAGCGCACTAAGTAAGTAATTAAAATATGTCATTGGAAATAGTATTTAATTTAAAACAAAATTTTTTAATGATCAAATAAGACACAAGTGTGAAATTTTTACCGTGCACCTCAGACTTTTCTGAGTTATGTGAGTCTATGCAATTGAATATCACTTGCTTTAACGGTGAAGGAAAATGTCATGAGAAAACCTTCATACATAAGAGTTCTCCATAATGTTCTCAAAGGTGTGTGAAGTCTACCAAATTGTTTTGGGTCAGCGTGGTGAAACATCTTTGAGAGTAGACCTGTGCTTAGCAAAGCCGTTCATTGTTGCATCATCAGATGACGATGATGCAACCATGATAATGCTAATAAATATTCTAGATGAAAGTTAATCAAAAGAAGGCATACCTAAGGCATTGAATTATGGATCTCAGCGGATATTTTCAAGCGAGCAATAAATAAAAGTAGGTACCTATTGAATAAATTCAAATTGACGCCCCTATATCGTTGTAATATACCTATATAGCGAGGCGAATATTGATTGTCAGTATGTAGTCGGCGCCAATATGTCTCTACTTCTAGACAGGCGATTGATGGTCCACCATCGACATAGATACATGAACAAGAACATAGGGTGAGTATAGTTCTTGCAATTCACGAGGGCGCGTGAGCTTTACTCAGTGGCGTAGCGTGCCTTGTCGGGGCCCCGTATAAAAATTTTTTTGGAGGCCCTTATATGGAGGTAAAGATTTTTCACAAAAGAAAAAAAAAAGGAATTGCTTTATAGAATTTTGTCATTTGTAAAATAAAATAAATTAGAAAGTTTTTATTCTTTTTCCTTACACACTTTGGGGGCCCCGTGGCCCGGGGGCCCCGTATAATTGATACGGCAAATACGGCGGTAGCTACGCCCCTGGCTTTACTTGTGGTTACGTTGTGTACATACCCATTGCGTAAGTGTGTGCCTGTCAGGAGCCTAGGTGGGAGTCATCTTAAACTCCATCGTCACTTACCATCAGGTGAGATAACAGTCCTGGGCCATCTTGTCATCGAATAAAAAAAAACAGACGTGTGGCACACGGGGACTGCCGCGGTAAAGCTATTGCATAGCATTTTTTATCAACGCCATCTAGCGGCTCACCGTAGAGGAGTCCCGTGTCAGGTTATTTTTGGTTCCGGAATTTCTGGATTCGGTCTCCACGCTAAACCGCGATAGAAGCTATGCAATAACTTAAAAAATACGTCTCTTGTCTTCTTTATAGTCACATCTTTAAAGTCACATTTAAAGGGCACACTTTTAAAAATGTCATCCACAAATTCATCCTCGCAGTGAATCGCTGACACACGTGTACACACGACCTCGCCGCGACATTTTAGATTCTAATCTTTTTAAGCATTGAGGCTTTGAAACTTTAAAATTAAACAGGTCTTTGAAATGAATTTTTAAATCTCACTCGTAGTCTGCGCTTCAGCATGCAAATCAGGGTGTGATTGAGGTCAAACGTGATCTCGTTGATATGACGAAGAGAGCTTGATTCGCTGGATAACCTAACGAGGATACTAGGTCGCTCAAAATACCTATACCAAGACATGGAGGAATTCTCTACACACCAATAGCCAATTAGCAGCTAATGAAGTATGTTCGTGACTATTATTTAATGCGGGAATATTGTCTCCTTTTACGCCACAAAGCGAGTATCATCTAGCCTTACGTACATAATTAATATTGTTAGGTAGGTATGTAAGTAATACCAGATCCTAAATCTACACGGACAAAGCGAGTTTTAAAGCTCGCTTTGTCCGCGTTTTTTTTTAATATATAGACAAGCGCTTGACTGCGATCTCACTTGATGGTGAGTGAAGAAGCAGCATAAGATGGTGCGCGTTTGCCTAGAAGATGCCTATTCTCTCATGATTTAAAGACACCCACATCAATCAACAGGTTTTTCGATTCCCGCAGTAGCTCTTAAATTTTTCGGGATACAAATGTATGTTGTCTACACATCCAGGGTGTGAGCTAATTCCGTTCCAAACAGCCAAATCGGTCCATTTGATGTGACGTGAAGGAATAACAAACACACACACGCACACAAACTTTCACCTTTATAATAGGTATTAGTGTAATTTAACCGTGTAGCTATTAGAAAATGAAAAGTGAAGTATTATTTCACAGGACATCATCTTCAGAACTTTACAAAACTATAAAGAAAATGTAGACAAGTGGTAATATTATTTGATTTCAGTCGTTGAGCACGTAGTTACTTGCGCAACGTAGTAACGTGCTTTACGGAAAAACGAACACAAAATGTACGTTGTTTTGTGCCGAATTTTCAAAGTGTAGGTATTGTTCAACACGAATTTTATCTGTGAAACATGCCGCATTTGTTTTTAACCATTGTGTTTTTGTTTTTTTTTTGAATAGGTTGTTTTGAGTTTTTAAAAAGCGTAAACCGCGCAATCGTTCCACGGAACTTTTTGTTATTGCAATTTTTTGTTCATCTATGTATTTTTACTTTGTATGATAGGTAAAGAGTGATTAATATTATGCAACATAATAATATGACATCCAATACATACTGTAAAACTAAAATCTAAAGTAGAACAAGATCCTAAACATCAAAAATTAAAAGCTAAATATATAAAAAAAATTAAAAAACCGACTTCAAGCGTCACATAAAAGTATAAAATAATTTTAGTTTGTACACGGAGTTATGTAGTAACATCGCCAAAAATCGAACTGAGAACCTCCTTTTTTTTGTTTGAAGTCGTTTAAGAAATAGCATCTAAACCACTGGAACGAGAAAATGTGCCCAGAACGCTGCTGGCTGCGATACCCTGCTGAAAAATTTGTAAGAAATTAGGTACCTACGCTTTGAAAAGCTATAATTTTTTATTGAATTGAACTATAAACTTTAAACTTAGTACTTCTAACCGTTTCTGAGAAAAGGGACTTGCACACGGACAGACGGACAGACAGACGCACAACCAAAGTGATCCTTTAAAGGTTCCGTTTTTTAGGAACACTAAAAACATTCGAACAATGCCAGTTTTGACCAACCATTCTTAGAAATCATCTTCTAAGTAGGAGTGTCTTTACGTAGCTATAGCCCCTAAATACAATTCCCTTACCCAATGTCATTTCTAACTTAAGATTTATCCCTGAAGGTTCGTGAAAACAAAATTGGCTGAAAGCGACAACTAACTTAGCTTAAGTAGGCCGTAAAAGTTATTGACCATTGGTGAAAACGGGCCTTGTATTACCTTGTTTTCTCCACCAAGACACCCTGTATTATTCCTAAAACCCACAGTCCGAATTCTTAACTTGTTGCATCAGCTTTGTAGGTGTAGGTAGGTATATAATGTGTGACAAATTAATCTAATGTAGTTCTCGTTAGCGTTTCAACCCCCACTTGACCGACTTTATTTTACCATTTTAATGAGCGTAATTAATGACACCCATAAAGCAAGCCGCTGCGTATATTTCGCACCGCTTTTCCCATAATTAACACAGAATAGTACATTGTTACCTTAGGGATGAAAGTAACTTATTTAGTCCCGAGACGGGGTTTGGCGCCCGAGCGTAGCGAGGGGGCCTATAGTTCGAGGGACTAAATAAGTCTTTATCCCGAGGTAAACACTGTGCTTTTCATTACGAATATAAGGAAAGTCAAAATAAAAATAGAAATTAGCTAAAGAAAATTGAATGAACTTTATTTTACATAAATCAACAACTTTGGTGAGATATTTATTTAAAGTTTATGTTAAAATTAGAACAATGGGCTATGCATTTAGCTTTTTAATAGTCAAGTATTGTCTATGATTGTCTATGAATGTCTATGAATCAGTTGTCTTTACTTTATGAATAAAGTCTATCTTTCTTCTTGTCTATGGATGCACTCGGGTATGTCGTGTTTCATTTGAATTCCAATAAAAATGTGACAACTAGTTTTTTTTAATTATTTGACAGCTGTCAGTTGAAAACGATTCTCCCTAGGGCTGAAAAGTATTACTTTCAACCCGCTTCTCAGGCAACTTCAGACCTACTTTCCGTGTATGAGTAATGAAAAATGATTTACACTAACCGGACTTTAAATTGTATTTTTTTTTAAATACAAGTATTCTCGGAAGTTTTTACGTAGACAATCATAGACAATATTTAGTGGGCTGAAACGTAGATTAATTCCTGTAAATCTGTAACTGAATATCTGAGTATTTTTAAAAATTCCGAGGGAATATGTCACTCTCCAGGTCTTTAACTATATATCCTGTTTAATATTTTATATATTTATTAAAACCAGCAGGTACACATAAATCTATCTTTAAATAACCGAGATAAAAATGTATTTGCCTCATAATTCAAAGAAAGATTAAAAAAAAACTATATATATCTACCAAAGCAAAGCACTTAAATTCTTAAATTAATCTATTACGAGGTGATTGAAGGATAAATCAACAAATCCAATGTTGCATTTATAAAACTACTAGCTGATGCCCGCGACTTCGTCTGCGTGAATTTAGTTTTTAAATCCCGCGGGAACTCTTTGATTTTCCGGGATAAAAAGTAGCCTATGTTTTAATCCAAGGTATAATCTATCTCCATTTTAAATTTCAGCCAAATCGGTCCAGTAGTTTTTGCTTGAAAGAGTAACAAACATACACACACACACACACACACATACAAACTTTCGGCTTTATAATATTAGTGTGATTAGTGTGATAAATCTTTTTATAAGTATAGATAAGGATAAAACGCTTCGGCTATAATTTTAAACTTAAGTAGTTCCCTACTGCACTAAAAACATTAATAGGTAGGTAGCTATGTTAAACCATGGCAACTTTTTTATATAAATGTTTCGAATAATTCTACCATTAAACCCCACTATGTATAATGAATAATTTCAAGGTTTTCTATTGTGATAATATAAAAAAAATCAGCGAACGAATGTGTAGAGAGAGGAGTGGGAAAACCTTTAGACCCGCGCAGCCTTTTCTTTTGTAATCGAAAGCCTTTGTTTTCAATTACTATTCAGTGTTCCTTTTGTTTTCTAGGCCTTTTTAAATTCTAGTCACATTTGATAGATCTTCTGCTTTTTGCTGGTTTCATATATATACTTATATCTACGCTTTAATATCAGGAAGTCACAGTAAGACAACAGTTAATAAAACCTGTGTACAATATTTAAATAAGAGCGCCTAATTTCTCGCTGGTTCTTCTCGGTTGGAACGGCATTCCGAACCAGTGCAGTGGTAGATTCACTTGACAATTCAAAAGCACTTTCTAAAAGTTTATTTGATTAAAAAATTATTCTATTCTATTCTATAGTCATGTTTCCTTTTACGTCGAAGGAGATCCATCGATCGGTTTGTCTCAGACAGACCATATAAGAAGACAGAGCATATACCAAGGTATACGCTATCCATCCGTCGATCGGTAACTTATTATTCTATGTAACTGGAAAAAAAGAACAAAACTCATTTGGTATGTAAAATTACAAATCAACGAAAGCAATCATTTTCCAATCCGTACCCGTAAAAGTAAAGTGCTGTGACTAAGCAAATAACTGGCTCGTAGCTCCGACCAACGCCCCTTGATGAAGGTTAACCAAACAAAGAAACGCGATGTTGACAGTTTTCTATAGGTAGATAACAAGAAACAATTTTGTTTTAACCATTCCACGAACCCTAATATCACTGCTTAAAAAAAAGAGTAGGTACCTATTAGCCGCTTGCGTTTCTTGCTACTTTGTGTGCGTTAATTTACGTAGGTGTTTAAAGAATGTAGCAGAAAATCTTTACTCTCCTGAGATAGAAAGTATAGCCATAACATACATTCTTTCGCATCTTACATTATAAATGGCAAAGTGTATCCGTTTCTACTTTCTTGATGGTTTGTTGTGATTCAAACACACCGCATTGTATTTATTTATTTTTAGAGAAAAAAAAAAACACAAATTACAATAATTACACCTCCAGCCGAAACCACATAATTACGGAATCGTAGCTACTCGTAGCACCTCGTAGCTACGGATGGACGTAATTTTTTTGCATGGGTTTGGATATACCTCAGTGTTTAGAACCTGAAGAGTAACACAGCGTAAAACTCATACTAGTACTTACACAATAGTTTGTATGGCAATAGAAATG
Organism: Hipparchia sbordonii; assembly: GCA_038048805.1. Taxonomy (NCBI): domain Eukaryota; kingdom Metazoa; phylum Arthropoda; class Insecta; order Lepidoptera; family Nymphalidae; genus Hipparchia; species Hipparchia sbordonii. The sequence continues at coordinate 10,739,244 of CM076109.1, read as the reverse complement.
GATTGAAGATTTATTATTGTACCTACTGTAATTACGAGACACGCTATTAATTTTATTACGTTGGTAGGCATTATGCTTTTTTTGTTAAATAATAACATGGTTAATATGTCTGCCCTATAAAGTGATACTTTATCAGACTTGATACAAATCCGTAACCAAGTTACCTACTAACCTATCTATAATAATGATAAAAATTATGCCTACTGAATCTTCTTATTCAGACTCTACGGCATCTCTAAGATCTATTTATGTTCATCAGACAATTTTGGCATAGATTTTGGACAGATTACGTTTTCATAATATTATATTCTTACTATAAATTCTACTATTTTAACAAATGAATATATACTTATACTTATATTCATGAAACTTGGTAGTTGGATCTTGGATTAAAAATAAAGAAATGTACGTGTTTTACAGTTTCTGAAAATTCCACCCTAAAACCGAATTCCACGGGGACAAAGTTGCGGGGATAGATAAATGCTAGTTTTGTCATAATATTTTTAGAATATTTGAAATTTTTATAACGTTAATTAGATTACTATTTACTTCTGTAATAATAATTGGTATTTAACTGATATACGTGCTAAATAAACTTTAATTTAAAAAGGTAGGTATAAAACGTTTCATTATAATTTATTTTGTATAATTTCATTTCAGTTAATTACCCGTATCCCCGTATCAGACTTCGCTAAGGTTTGAAAGTAACGAGGGTCTGACAGCAAAATACAATTTCCAAAGTTGACATAGGTAGGTACCTAAATTGAATCGATTAGTTCGTGATTATCATTCGCGCTATAGCCCTTAGTGGGCGTTTCGAAAAATTTTTTTTTATTCCATGACAGGACTGTCCTTGACTGCGATCTCACCTGATGGTAAGTGACGATGCAATCTAAGATAGTAGCGGGCTAACTTGCAAGGGGTATGGCCATGTACCTACATTCAAGTCATACCCCTAATCTGTTTCTACACGCCATTCGTGCCGGAACCTTAAAGCCACGGCCAAAGCCTCCCACCAGACCAGACCAGAGACAACTCAGAAATTATAGATTTCCAAATTGCCCTCGCCGGGAATCGAACCCGACCACAGTCATCATGCACAATAAAAATTATTATTATGTATTACTTCAAGTGAAAATAATAGTTTTCCACAGTGATCTCTTTCAGGCCACATCCCTTTAAGAATTCACATTGAATCAATGATTTTGCAGTTAAAGTTTACGATTAGAATCGAACTATCTTAAAAATGCAGCTTAGGTTTAATGCAATGCAGCTCGAAAGGAGTCTACTTCTAGATTATAGCTAGGCGTCTGCCGTAATGCTGTTTTGCGCAACATTACCTAAATTCAAGACCACCCAAAACAAAATGTATGTAGCATAGTTAAGTAGTGTATATCGCGCTGAATTTCCTCTATTTGAACTTCAAATAGCAATTTGAGTTATTGAAAATAGTGTTGGAGCTAAGGCTTAAATCTATAGACTGCACTCTCATTCAGCTCAGATTCAAGACAGAGTTAAAACGAGACATATTAATATCAGAGCATATTATTTATGTCTCGTTTTAACCTCTATCTTGAGTCAGAGCACGCTCTATAGATCTCAGCTTTTATCATTTGACTTTAGGATGTTAGAGGGCAGTTTTACAAACGTAAAAAAGTATAGGTACATGCCTGTAAATCCAATACACTGTAACTACGATTTTAAACGTCTCTCGCTAAAGAAAAGTTTCCCAAAGCTTTTTATCACGCTTCCCTTCTGAAAGGATAGGACGTGACATAAAAAACCTTTGGGAGTCCCTGCTTTAGCGTGAGCGATCATAGAATAGAATAGAATAGAATAGAAATATTTTTTATTCAAATAAACTTTTACAAGCACTTAGCATAGAAAGAGATGACACGTTTATAATATGGCTAGGGGGCAGAACAGACAGAACAGAGTGGTGTTTTGTTCTATTATCCCGAGTGACACTGGCTATAGTTCAGTTGATATTCTTTAAAGCAGTCGGGGTTTTTATTCTTCTTTAATACTAGTTAGTATGTACCTATACCTCAGCTCAGCAATACTTTGCCAGATTTAGCAGTGTGTAAACTTTTTTCACTGTAATTACATGACACGCGACAAATATTTGCGTAGTTAAATTCGTTTCGGTCCCTTTCGAGACTAATAAAAGGCTTTGAAGCGAGGTTCACTTGTGAGGGTTCCCTACGATTTATTGCCTCGTAGACATAAAGGCTACGCTGCGTAATTCACGCGTAGCTGCGTAGCGGCCAGGCAGTATCAAGTCTTTTTTAGGATTACGTAGATGTCATGGACCTTTTACTAAGCCTCCGCTGTCTATCCATTCGGCTGTCTATCAGGGCTATATCTCATGAACCGTAATATGAATTTATGGCATTTTTGCTGAAATAATGCATATTAGCCAATAGCAAGAAAGTCTCGGCCAATCAGAAGTGATTGTGATCGTGACACTGTAGCAATCACCTTCCCACATGTGTGTAATATTCTGCATATACCTAGTTGGCAAGCCTACCTTCTGCTAGTTAACTTCCATGCTTGCACGCCTGCGCCGAGCTTCTGGTAGAGGACATATGCCTGTTGGGTTGCTATACGGAGTAAGTGGCAGCATCAGGATGATAGCCGGATGAGCAGGTTACCTGGTGAGCAGCAGAGTGGCCAGGAGGTAGAACACGGAGGGGTGCACGCCGCACTCGCAGTCAGCCTGCGGCGTGGCAGTCTGCGCCTCCATGCCTGCACCCAGCTTGTGGTAGGCGATGTACGCACGCGCCGGGCTGCCGTGGGGAGCAATTTTTGTGGCCGTACTTTGCTTCTATGCCAACTGAATCTGCTCATCTGGTCGCTGTGACCCTGCTCCTCACCTGCAACACAATTTCACTTTGTAATCAACTGAACATTACAGATACAAGATTCAAAGGCCCGATAATTTTGTACTCGCTTCGCTCGCGCTTATATTCATTAGGTAGGTAGGTACTATGTATAATTTTGTTTGACCTCATAACCTGAAGCGATGCATAGGCTACATTGATTCCGAAAAACATAGGATTTTCCTCTTTACATATATTTTGTACTGGACCCTGTAATACGTAAAATGTCCGTCCATTCTCATCTCCCATCTGTCGCTTTCCTTATGCACGAAACGGAAACTTTTCTGACAGATAGTATTTATATGATAACTAGCTGACCCGGCAAACTTCGTACCGCCTTACAGTCGATTCTTCAATTTTTTTTTAATACTTATTCTGCTATTCGGGACACCGGGATAAAAAAAGAAAAAAGAAAGTTGATAAGTCAACAATTACATTATGTCAAATAATAACCGGTCAAGTGCGAGTCATACTCGCGCACTGAGGGTTCCGAAACTCTTGACCATTGTATTAATTAGGTACCTACTAGATGACAGCTTAAGTGCGCAGTGTTATTGAAGTTCCTATAGACGCCTTCCGGTCTCATCATCAGACCCTGCATATCATCTAGGACTAGAGTACTTGTCAAGATGAATCAAACAAGCCCAAACTCAATGGGGTTGTGTAGTTTTCTCACAGTTCCCAATCTCCATGTTTCATCCCATTATTTGTCTCTTTGAGTTACTTCCATAATGCAATGTATAACTTGTAAAACTAAGTCTAAGCTGTCTTTAAAGCATTCGAGATAGTCAATCAAAAGATTCTCTATGTTTGACAGAATTTTCTTTGTGACCCTTTTCATGTCTGAACAAGCAAGTAATAATATCATATGTTCTAATAAATGTGGGAATAGCTCAAAGTAAAAACACTAAATATATATTAACTTCTTTTATTTAAACTACTTTTAGCACTCCTTAGCATGTCTTAACTCCGTATGCCATCTTGCCAATCTTTTTTATCTCCATATCTTCCCACTCTCTCTATCGCATACATCCATCCCTGTCATACACTTACATTCCGTTTCCCACATTCGGTCATCCTGCAACTATGTCTGTCCCCAGACATACCTTCTCCGTTCATACATCTTTACCATATTCATACTTCCGCGCATACTTCATACCTTCTCAACACTAACACACCTTAAGTTAAATAATACAGTTTTCATACATACTTAACAGTAATACATCTTAAGTTAACCAATATAGAATGACATCTTATGTATAAGGAATCTAAACACTAGTAAGTATACATGGTCACAAATTATTATAATTAATATTTCTTTTACAAAATAAAATAAAATTTGAATGATCTCGAATTTAAAAAACCATAGGTATACTTAAGTTGGTTTTTTTTTCCTACCATAAAGCACCATGTAACGGTGGCTTTATTTTATACTACCATCTAGCCTGTGGGCTAATAAGTAATATTACTTAAACTTAAACTTATTATTAATTTCTATATTATCTAATTTACATAATTGTTATAAATGCTACGAGTACGTACCACGGTAATTATTTTAGTTGGGATTGTCGATATTTCGATCCAATTGCATGGACCGTGGTCACGACGAGACTGCGGTGTTGCGAGACGTCAAGTTGAAGCTGTCATGGGTAGAATCTATCTACCCGCCTTCTTGATCTTTTCGGAGGAACGTCATTTAAAGTTCGGCAGAAAACACTAACACCACGGTCCATGCAATTGGATCGAAATATCGACAATCCCAACTAAAATAATTACCGTGGTACGTACTCGTAGCATTTATAACAATTATGTCATTAAACCACGAATTAAGTCTAAAATCTTTATCTAATTTACAGTCCAATAACTGTCCTTAGTTTATTCTAACAAGTTCACTATAAGTTCACTTTGAGTTCACTGTGTGTTCTTAAGTTGGTAATAACAAAATCATGTACAAACATATTATCAGTGTAACACATAACCTAGTATATATACAATATACTTGGCGGTGCTGTTGACAAAGCTAACTACATACATCTACTTAACTATATTAATACACAAACATTCATTCAACACAGTCACCTTCATTATTACTTTACAGTACTATTTACCTACTATTACTATCTCTATCGACTATTTGACTCTGGTTTTTTTTCATAATATGGTCAGCTGAGCCATGCGTCTTATACATATTTCCAATTCTTCTTCTTCTTTAAAAAATGTCCATTGCTATGGTTTATTTCTTTTTCCAATTGCTTGGGTATGACCAACGATTGTCCTGGATACTTGTAGAGTACATCTCCATCCACTGAGTAATTATTCTCTCTTTTCTCTATCCTCTATAGTCCGCATACTCCTGGTTATCTCAAAGAACGTTTCACCTTTCTTGCTTCCATCGATCGTCCCATGCTACTTCGCTCATGCCTAGACAACAAGCTCAAAGTTCCTCATAGAAATACTAATTTTTATGGCAAGTCATTCTCAGCATATGCTGTGGAGTTGTGGAACTCACTGCCGAATAACGTCCGAAGCTCACCATCCTTAAATATTTTTAAAAATCGCCTGAAACAGGTATTAATATCCAGATGCCATGGTAATTAAACTATATATTTATCGCTATTTCGTAAAGATATATATGTATATATATGTATGTATGTATGTATTATTTTATTTTATTTGTTCAAATAGATATTATAGTATTTGTTATGTTATTTGTTATGTAGTGTAAATATGTATATTGCTTAGATAATGTTGCACCATACTACCCTCACACATCATTTCACTCCTATCACCAATGGTTGCCTGGTAGAGATTGCTTTGTAGCAATAAGGCCGCCTTTGCATGTGTAGTTTTAAGTTTTATTTATTTTTGTTTCTTTCTTGTGTGCAATAAAGTTTTTATCTATCTATCTATCTATCTATTCTTGTACTTCGACTGTTCTTTTATCTCCTTACTTGCTCCGATGCTATCTTTCTTTTTAACGAATGTATTGCCTTGCTCCAATAATTTCGGCCGCTGTGCTATGGACACTTCATCTTTTAACAAGCTCTTGAGCTGCTGAGGTGCCGCTTTAACTTGGACTGGATGGTAGTTATCTATGCACTGGTCAACCTCCTGCTTAATTAATGGCTTTCCGACATGTTCCACCAAAGATTCCACTTCACTCTTGATGTTTCCCTTAGCTAACCACCTCTTCGCATCTTTAAATATAGACGTATCCTTCTCTCATTAACACTGTTACATCTTTCAAAAACTCATTTCCTAATTCCTATCGTTATATGAACATTCGAAATATTTTAACAATTCAATTCAAACATTATTTAATAAGACATGACAGTTTTTGACAACTGGGTTATAAGACTGCGTTGACCTCTATTTTTAATCTATGATTAACACTGGATTGTAAATGCCATAGCAGATTCTATTACATATCTACCTATTCTACAAAAAAATGAAGGTAAATTTATTAGGTACTAGACGATGCCCGCGACTTCGGCCGCGTGGATCAAGATTTTTCAATTCCCATGGGAACTCTGTAATTTTTAGGGATAAAATGTTGCCTATGTTTTAATCCTGGGTATTAGCTATCTCCATTCCAAATTTCAGCCAAATCGGTTAATTCGTTGTGGCGTGAATATAGATGTAAAGCCGGTATTTTACCAAAAATGCAAAACGGTATAATACGAAAAATACCGTATTTTTCGGTATTATTCCATTTCTCATGGTATTTTTCGTATTTAACGATTATCTTATGTTTTTCAATGTAGATACGTTTTGTTTGTAAAAAAATCAGCAAGGAATATAAAAAACGTGGTTCTGCGTTTAATTTTATTTCATTAAAATGATTTATAAACAAATTAGAACATAATGATTCAAACATGAATTATTAAAAAATCTTTGACTTAAAATTTCAATGATTTAATTATAATCATAGAGCGTGCGAGCTCACCACCACTCACCACCCCTCACCACCACTCATCACCACTCATCACCACCCATCGCCACCCACTCATCACCACCCATTCATCACCACCCACTTATCACCACCCACTCATCACCACCCATCCCCACTCATCACCACTCATCACCACTCATTACCACCACTCATCACCACCCATCACCACCCACTCACCACCACTCATCACCACTCATCACCACTCATCACCCCCCACTCATCACCACCCACTCATCACCACCCACTCATCACCACCCATCACCACCACTCATCACCATCCATCACCACCCACTCATCACCACACATCGCCACTCACCACCACTCATCACCAATAATTATTGCCCATCACCACCCATCATCACCCACCCACCACCACTCACCACCCCTCACCACCCCTCACCACGACCCACTCATCACCACTCATCACCACCCATCACCACCCATCACCACCCACTCACCACCACTCATCACCACTCACCTACTCACTACTTATTCAAAATATACCTATTATACATTTTATTACATTGTATGACAAAGTATTCATCCACCCGCATCAGCACCAGCAGCAAGCGGCGGGCCAATTCTTTATTAATCTGATTAATGATCACGAAGCAATAAATATTCATTCAAAAACACGTCAAAAACAAAATTACAAAAAAATCTAACTATAATTTTGTATGAAAAAATAAAATACCAAAAATACCAAAAATACGGTAATCTATTGAATTATACCGGAAAAATTCATAGCCATTTGGTATTATACGGTATTTTTACATCTATAGGCGTGAAGGAGTAATAAGAGTAATAAACATACACACACACATACATATACAAACATTCGGCTTTATAATATGAATTAGTGTGATATGTGATATAGTGTGATGTGAATACAAAATATGACGGCATAAATTAATTAAAGAGATAGGTAATAGATAAAAAATATTTTTCTTAATGTATATGCCATTGCAGATTCTATTACATACCTGGTCTATTCTACAAATCATAGAGTAATTATAGAGGTCAGTCTACAAAAGTTGTGACAGTTCTGTGATGTGACGCATTAAAAAGTTAGGCTTAGAACAAACGATCCGACGCGTCAACTGCGGCTGGATAGTGAATGTACATTGAATTGTGCACACAATCGGACGTAGTCGCGGACGTAACCTTGGGCCATTCTTGAGTCTTCGGACGTCCGATAGAAATCTGGGCCTGCTGATCTCAAACGACTGTGAAACCTTATCTGTCGCGGCTCTCAGTCGATGCATCTGATAGTGTGTTTTAGCTTCAGATACTTTACTCCAGTTACAGTACTTTAAAAGTCATAGTAAGTGGTAGGTTTTTATTTGGTTTTTAGCTGTTTAAGTTACTCTTACTATGTTTAGAGATATCAATATGTTCGTCATTTGTAAGACTTTAAAGCTGGTGTTTGTAAAATATAACGGCACTTACTATGAAACTAAGAATTAGGTATGGAAAAAAACGATTTTTGGAAGATGTCCCTTAATTTGTTTTAATAATGAGAAAGCCGTGGTTTTAAAGCTGTAACTTTTCACTGAGTTAAGCTATAAGCTTGATATTCTTAAAACACTACGAGACCATTGAACTTTATATTCAGTATAAATTTCGACTTCGGATCATAAGCCGTTTTCGAGAAAAACGGTGGTGACACACTGACAGACAGACGGACAACGAAGTGATCCTATAAGGGTTCCGAAGTTTTTTTCGGAACCCTAAAAATAAAAATTATAAAACATCAATTGTTTTGCCTTCCCGGAACCCCTCCACTAACACTTAAACTTTATGGTATGGTATTAAAGTTCAAATTAACTTTTACTTACTTACTACTTATTACTTATTAGGAATCTTTTGTATGGGAATATAGAAAAGTGCTGTTTTTAGACTTATTCAGGCAATTTTTAAAATTTTTCTCTCCGTAAGAACCATCCTCGTGCTTTAAGGAATATTATAAAAAAAGATTTAGCGAAATCGGTATAGCTGTTCTCGAGATTTGCGCTTAGCAAGACATTTAGCGATTCATTTTTATATATAGAGATAAGCGGCTAACGTTATGCTATTTTATGTACTAGCCTAGAAATATTATGACATTGACATGCTATATTATCAACTTGTGTAAACTCCATATATCATATCATAATATTTTATTGGAGAGCATAAAAAAAATACTGCCGTAATTAATACTATAGTTTTAGCCCTATAGTTTTAATTATGGCTGTATCATTATCATTTTCATGTGTGTCATATGCCATTATTAAACATTACTTAACTAAGTACATAAATAGTTTGGTAGGACCGTAAAGTTTTAAATGAATAGCAACAATGTAGTTGGGATGGTATTGCAGTAATCCATTAACTCTAGAGTGGGTGCTTTCGTCTTAACGACTGAATTAAGCACTCACTCTGGTCTTCGCAGATCATTAACACATAGTAACTGCCGCACTCAATCACTAATCGTTACCTATATATAAGAATCTCTTTAGTATTATATAGATTTAAAAAAAAATCACTCTCAGCATCATCTAAACGCTTCGTTAGTACTAATTACTCGATACAACTCTACAATTACAACTCATTATAATATGAGATTAAGGGTCTTTGCCCTAAATCCATTGAGTACTCGTAGCAACCTAATAGTACTTAATTACTAATTATGTAAATAATAATAAATATTATTATTTTATAATAATACCAGTTTATACTGGTAATAAAGACACTTGGAAGTCTGACAAAGGCATCGCTACATAACTATTGTACTTTATTAATCAAAACAAGATCAAAACCTAACTAATAGTTATATTCGACAAACAAATAAATAAATACACAGTATACTAATAGTTATATTCGACAAACAAATAAATAAATACACAGACTTGACTGGCATTAAAAACTGTAATGATCGGAAACTTTCAGGCGTGTCTAATACACCTAATAACAATGATAATAAGTACCTACCAAGTTCTAAATAGTTATACGATACTCGTAGACGTACCCATCCTATTGTCATTAGTTTAACAGAATAGTACCTACACAAAATAGAACCACAACAGACTTACAATTTCATTCGATTTCGCGCCTTATCGCATTGAAACACACATAGTTCACACGTCACATTTTCCTTTGGCAATGTTTTTGTTTAATTACATCGAGCTCTTCGAAGTTATGTTGCGTGATTGTACTGAAAGGTTAAAGATAATTTCGACTGTTCCGCAGAACAAAGTCTTATCTGCTAAATTCATAACTTGAGATTTGAGCCTTACAAGTTTTAGTTTTAAGGTTCAAATTTCAAGTTGTGAATTTAGCAGATGTGACTTTGTTCTACGGAACAGTCGATTTACTCGCGATACGGGATTCGGGGGCGGAAAACACGGCGCTCGGCGCGACGGCTCAACACATACTGAGCGGGGAAAATGAGAAAATGAAGTAATGCGTAGGGTTGGGAAATGGGAAAACTCGTTTTCAGTAATAATATTGTGAGTAATGGATCCGCGTGATGTAGGTTTCCCGTAATATATCTAAACATCCAAACATCCACACTTTCACATTTATAATATTATAATAATAATAATATTATAATAAGTAGGATTAGTAGGATAGTAGGAAGTAGGATTAAACGAGATATGAATGAATTACGCATTAAGCATTTTTTTAATATTATAGCTTAGGATGGATTAGTTATAAGCAGTTTCAGATTTGAACCGCTACGTGGTCGAAATTCCACGATCTCGCACTACGCGCTTTGCTTCCTCGTTCCTAATACGCACTGCAAAAAATTTGGAATGCCCTTCCGGCTTCCGTTTTTCCAACTAACTATGACTTTGGTATCTTTAAATTAAGCAAGCGCTAGTCTATATTATATTTAAAACAGAGAAGTAAGCTCTCTAAAGAATTAGCTATCTAGTTACTCAAAATTACTTAATAAGTTAACTTTTCAAGAACGTGTCTCTGGAAAAGATAAAAAGTTCTGTATTACTCGATATCGATGCTGAGTAAAATGCGACATCACTAATACAATATTGGGCGGGCAATCGCCGGCTTGGGCGGGGAAAAGTCGATACCCACTCGTGTCATTACACGATGCATACTGCACAGTAATTAATAGTAATAGAATATAAAATTCCTTTAGTGTTGATAGACTTGCAAAGTGTGATTACTGGTCAGGGGAATTCCTTGAGGGGTTGCGTGAGGGTTAACTACCATTAACTTTAATCATACTAACAATAGTCATAACGTAAATTAGATAACAAATAAAATTACACATCATAACTATACGTTGTGCTAATGTCCTCCTCAACGAATTTTATAAACCGAACCTGGAACAGGGTCTTTTTGGGGTTCCGTACCCGAAGTGTTTCCAATGGAATCCTATTACTAAATCTCCGCTATCAGTCCGTCCGTCCGTCAGCAGGCTGTATCTCATACGTAATAGTTAAAAATTTCAGAGAATGTGTATTTCTGTTGCCGCTAAGTATAACAACAAGAAACTTGTACGCCGCTACTAGAAACGTGCTTTTCAGTGTTTTTGTTACAGAACCCGAGATGCGAGTCCGACTCGCATTTCACCGTTTATTTATTATCGCGTAGGTACCTTGCTGCAGGGAGCTTCTGGATACATGCGGCACAAGATCGAGTCCAGTGGAGGTATATGCAATAGAGACCTTTGTCCAGTAGTGAGCGGACGTCTATCGGCTGGTGAAGGAACGCTAAATCACATCACGTCTTTAACGGTAAGGTGGTAATTAGCCACGGCCAAGGCCTCCCACCAGACCAGACCAAAGACAATTGCGAAATTATAAATTCCCAAATTGACCCCGCCGGCCTTACTTACTTACTTGTAGGCATGTATCTCACCCTTTCTTGATATCATCTGAGACACTTTGTTTAGATGTGTTCTTTAACCAATAACTACAAGGCAGTAAAAATTACACATGTTGTTAAAATTCCTCATGGCTTGTTCAGCTGCGGATCATGACGTCCACTGTCCACTGTCAAGTCCCAGGCCTGGACAAGAAAAATAAGAGTTTCAAGCAACTCATTTCTGCTTCGTACTTATTCCTTGTTATTTGACCCAATTATTCTCTCTGAATGTTTGCTTATGAATAAAGCTTTCAGTTAAAACAAAAGTACTCTGAGAATAAAGCCTTCTCCATAGACGTGCATCCTTTTATTCTGCGATATTGCGATATCTATTTCTAGTTGGTAACATAATAATAATAATAAAATTAATGCTGATGACGCGATAAAACAATACAAAATCGATAAAAGTAATGAACAACTTTACTCTTTTTTGAAAAGTGTTAATTTACTAAAATTCTATTCAATCGATAAATACCAATAAAATGCATTAAAATTTTGCATTTCAATTTTCGCGCGTAAACTCTAGGCGCCATGCGATGACGTAAACCTGGCGCGCTTTGTAAAGTTGACACAACGGCCGCCGGTTCTTGCCGAAAGGCGGTATGAACTAGGTAACTATAGTCTTCTCTTCGTTGCGATACTCCTCCTCTTTATACTCTTCTTTTAAATGGGAGATTTGCCAGGTTGAGTACACTGTACATTGTTTAGCAATACAAATAGCTCAAGAAAACCTTGTGAAATCTTAAAAATGATTCCAATATAGGTATTAGGTAGTTCTATCAAAGGCATTTGAATTTTGATTGGTTGGTAACAAGGTAACAAACACACAGCGCCCTCTGCCCAAAAGTTTTTAGTAGGTACCTACCTAGTCCATGGTAGCCGGTAGGTAGGAACCACAAACCCACAAACATATAAGAGTAAGCAGACCTAACATAAGAAAAAATTGGCGTTCCAATTACGCCTACATACAAATCTCACGCACACATTGACAGTAAACAGAGCCGGACTTCGAAAAGCGAGGTTCAGCGAGGTTGAAGGGACTGGAGAGTATTTAATATCTGTAATTTGAAATAATATGGAAACTACGGAAAGTTGCCATCAAATTGTAGGTTAAACCCTTATTTTACATTCTGTAAACTTAATTCTATAAATTAATTCTTAATTATGAAAATGGATTCTAATGTGCTAAGTTTCGCGGTTTTGTAATCAAACAAGTAATAATGTTACAAAATAATATTTAATAAAATCAAAACAAAACATGATTTACAAAATCTACCCAAAAGATATATCTATTAGATAAATAAAACAAAATCAAAAAGCAACTTTTTCTCTAATATCTTTTAGAAATACAAACATTGACAATACGATAACATCAACAGTAGTTTAATTAACTCTTACATTCTATTCAGCCTGTATCACTCATTTCAATAACCTTATTAGAATAGTATTACACATTTTAAACTTATAAAAATAACAAAATAAACCATATGTCTCAGTCTTTTCAATAACGTAATAAGGAATAGTATTACTCTATACTCTTTATTAATAGTATTACTAGGCTGTAAATTTTGCAAGTCCATCAAAACTTGATCTCCAGCAGCTTTTCTTTCTACTGGACCTTTTACTGATGATGTAGACATATGCTGAAAACAAGAGTAATAAATTATCAGTTGTCTAGTATTAACAATTTAATAGGTAATACAAATAGGTACACAGCTATATATGTATGGGTATAGCTGTCAATATTTACGTTTAAATGGCAAGATGTTTTGGGTTGGTACCTAAATATAAGAACAACTAGAAACTTACTTGTAATGATGAATCAAAAATCATTGGGATTGCATTAGAAGTAAGGACGGTACGAAAACCACTGCAATCCACTAAATGTGCTTCAAAATGTTCAGAACATAGCACACTCGATGTTTTGTGCTGCCAATTTTTTTTATTCGTCTGCATCAACCAGGCATTTTTTATATTTTCATCCTTTGGAAAGCTGAAAAATGATTTAATTTTATAATTTATCCTTACTTTTATAGAAATAGAAATAGAAATATTTTATTTCAAATAAACTTTCACAAGCACTTTTGAATCGTCAATGAATCTACCACTGGTTCGGAATGCCTTTCCCGCCGAGAAGAGCCAGCAAGAAACTCGGCGGTCGCTCTTTTCAAAAAAAAGTAAAAATTTTACAATATTTAATGAAACTATGCTATGTATTGCTTCCACGATTAATTTTCCTAAGTCCAATACAATACAAATAAAAATTAATACAATCCAATACATCTTAAAACAGGCAGGCAAAAACAGACTAATTATTTAATCAAAATATACCCACTAAACAAAACTTGCGCCTGAATACGGCCCTGTCAAATTGTACAAGTATATGAAACGACAAACAAGATCCTGATATTAATTAATTGATAAATATTGCAACAGGAATATACTAGAACCAAAATTACTATAACTGTCTACGAGTTTTGCGTATATAATAATTAGGGACTGCTTCTAAAATGCCGAACGATTATTAATAATCACACAGTAAGCATATAACCAAATTACGAGTCTATAGCACATCAAAACTTACCGATGAAAAGTAATTGCAGGTGTTTTCCTATACGGAGAATTGCCACACAGAGGTGCACAACACTTCACCATTTTATTTCAGAATTTTTGATTCTTTAGACTCGATTTTAAAGCAAATTTAAAAGAATAAACAACTCGCAGGTTATGTTGTTGTTTTTGACAAATTGACATATTGCACCATACTGCTCTTATTTGTAGCTTACGAATTGCCTCAAGCTCAATTATGTCTATGAGTGCGTAAGTGTTGCAACAACAGAAGTAAAAGAGATAGAATCATATATTTTTTGTTGGAGAGAAGCAAGCGAAGATATTATTTATTCGTTTAGATGTAGTTGTGAAAATTATGTTAAGTCTGCTTACTCTTATATGTTTGTGCACAAACCACAGAGCTGAGTGCGAGGCGGGCGCTAGCAACCCTGTATTTAATATTATTATTTATATACCAATAGCAACATTTAAAATTTAAAAAGAAAAAGAAAGTCTACAAGCCAGAGGATATAGATTCATAATTTTCGCAAAAAATAAGTTTTGTAACTAAAAATATTCTATTCAGTGTATTATTTGACATAGAGTAAACGTAAATTTCGATCCGCAACAGGAAATCGACTTAATACAGTAAGTAAATACATATTTAATTTTATTTGTACACCTGTCAGGCGGGCATGCATTTTTTGCAACGTATGGATCGCATTTTAATTATTGCATTTTAAAATTTCCAAATTAGTTATTGTAGATTTAAGTATATAGTAACAATTAATGGCTTGTAAAAGTTTTGCTTTAATGTTTTACCACGTTTGCACGTGGTAATTACTACCTTCCGATTTATTTCATTGATTTGTTAATGTCAAATTTACCGTTAAAATACTGGCTGCAGGAGGATTGTAGGACTTGTTCTCAAGTTTTGAGCACATAGATTGCTAGGAGTTACAACAGAAATGTATTTGTTTTGTTTTGTTTGGGAATAAAAGTGAATATAAGTGTTTTTGTTACTGTACCTATTATGTACAATATTTTTTTATTTTTTTTGTACAACATCAGTTTATTTATACATACTACACTTTAAATTACTACAATTTAAATTATATTCAGATGGCAGAAGTAGCAGAAGTAACAGAAGTCCCCCAAACACCAGAAGAGATGTTGGCAGAGGGGCGAAGACACCTTGCTGTGAAAGACTACAGTGCTGCGGCAGAGGCCTTAGCAAAGGCCTGCGAACATCTTGCTAAGACACATGGAGACATTGCTGATGAGTGTGCGGAGGCTTATCTATGGTGAGGAGAAATTTTCAAGTTTCTATTTTATTTTTCTGAATCTTATTAGCGAACTATACAATATGAAACATTAATATAGTGCACTAATAGGTGCTTTCTCTATACCAGTATAATTTTCATAATATTTAATAGCAATACAGTAAGCAGAAGACCTTTTGACTGCAATTTTGCATACCAGGCAAATGGTAAAGTGTGAGAGACTATAATATGTACTATACCGTCTTTGTAGCTCTGCTGTACTCACATTTGACAAAAATAAACTCAGAAATAATATCAGATGCAGGATTTGTGTACAGAATAATTACAACCTTATGTAATTTTTTCGTGATTCACTTCAAACTGAAAACACTTTAACTGACATAGTTACTGAGGTAGTTCTTCAGTTTAGGAGAAATGGATGGAAGAATATTTTGTGCAAAAAGGCCATTCCTGAAATGTGATCATTTTGCAGGTATGGGAAAGCCCTGCTAGGACTCTCAAGGGAAGAAAATGGTGTACTTGGGGATGGCATGCCAGGGGCTAATAATGAAGACGATGACAATGATGGTAAGCTAATATAATATGGCTACAAAATTAAATTATTTCAGTTTGTCACTGTTAACCAACTCTAAAAATATTTTCCAGCTTATCCAATAGTTACATTATAAAAATATTCTTTGATAATAAATTCAAAATTTATGCATGCAATGTATTTTGAATTTATTTTTGCTTGTGGCTATTATGATGAAATGCAAATTTTTTAGAGGAGAACCATCAAAAATTCAGCACTTGCTCTTCTGCCTGATAATTATGAATTTTATTGTAAAATTGATTGACCATTCATTGTATCTTCTAGAAGAAAATGCAGGAGACAATGGTGATAACATGACAGTAGAACAGAATGGGGAAGCAGAGGCGAAAGAGAATGGAGAAGTGAAGAAGAATGAAGCAGTATCCACCACTAAAGACGACGAGCCTGGTAGCAGCACTTCTAAACCTGCTGAAGCTGAGGATAAACCTGTAAGTTTGGCACAGAGTTAGATTATAGACTGGAATAGCACATAGGCTACTTTTTATCCCGGATAATAAGAGTTCCTACGGGACTCCAAAAAAACCTCAATCCACACATACAAAGTTGCTGGTATCAGCTACTTATTTATATTTTATTCAAATTCTTAGTCTGGATTGAGAATAGTCCTCAATCCCTATGGCAAATAAGGAAAAACATAATTAAAAACAATACTTTTACTGTGACACTGCCTTAGTATTTTTTTTAATGAACAGGGCACATCTAATGGGGAAGGTGATGAGTCTGTAATGAATATGGACAATGACGAGGACGTGGACAACTTGCAACTTGCATGGGAGATGCTTGGTGAGTTCCACTTTTTGTGTTTGTTTATTCAGCATTCTGTTTCTTTTTTTATAGAGAGGAAATCCCAAACGTTGAGTCGACGTTGATGAGCTTCTGCATAATTTTGTATAATTTGGTTTACGAACTCTATTATCTTTTAGATTTGTCGCGAAGCATTCTTCAGAAGCGCGCAGAGTCGGGCGGCGACGAAGCGCGCGCCCTGCTCGCAGACGTGCACCTCGCGCTTGGGGAAGTCGCGCTGGAGAGCGAGACCTACGATAAAGCCGTCATTGACATGGGTACTTTTTTTTTTTTGTAATATATAAACCAGCGCTTGACTGCGATCTCACCTGAAGTTAAGTAAAGATGCAGCCTAAGACGGTGCGTGTTTGTCTAGAAGATGCCTATTAACTCTTGACTTAAAGACACCCATATTATAGTTAGTTGGAAAAACGGAAGCCGGAAGGGCATCCAAATTTTTGTGGTACGTATTAGGAACGAGGAAGCAAAGCGCTTGGTGCGAGATCGTGGATCGTATGTTCAGTAGAGCGCGGAGTCGGGCGGCGACGCGGTGCATGTAGTAATAACTCCAAGAGGTTAGCATGTTAAACTGTGGATGACGAGGTCCTGGGCTCTCGATTCCCTATAATAATAATAAGCTTTTAAAAAAATTTATTTCAATGACAGTGTGGATGATGATAAGTATCTGTACATTTTGTTTTCAGTGAGCTGCCTGGAAATACAGAAAGAGTTGTACAAAAGTGATGACCGTCGCATCGCTGAGACACATTATCACATTGGTAAGAAAAAGATTTTTTTTTTACAATTTTTTTTTGATTACAATCTAGCCTTAATTTAAACTTAATTGACTAATTATCAATTTTAATTTAACCTAAACTTCTAAATTACTATCTTATATACTAAGAGATTAGAAAAAAATGTATTCAGCTTTATAACTAAGCACACATTCAACTAGCAATCTTTGAAAAATATGTTCAACCAGAACATATTTTTCAGAATATTAGCCCTGCCAGGAAAGGCGCATTCCGAATTAGATTTAAAGCTACAATTGCCCGGCGTCGGCCCGGCCCGTTGCTAACGTTCGAAGGGATAAGAGTTACGCGTTAGAAAAAGAGACAACTTCTACATGAATATAACTAGGTAACTTAGCGCTGTGCAACCTAAATTGCATTTCATTGTGTGCTCGCAAGTCTAGCATTTGAGTTTATTTAAATAGAGAGTGAATAAATAAATCTCTATTTTTGAGAAACATGGCAAGGTTAATAAAATAGTATAACTAAAATACAATAACTAAATAATTTTCAGTTACTTATACTAGTTCTTATATTTTACTTATTTGCAAAATTAAATTAATTTTCTCATTATAATATTACAGGTATCGCTAACTCCCTCGCATCAAACTTCGAAGACGCGATAACCCACTTCAAAAATGCAGCCAATATCCTCGAGACACGCATCAAAACCTTGGAAAACCCCAGCAGTTTGACCGAAGATGCCACAGTCAAGAAATATTCCATTTCCGACCCATTCTACACCGTAGAAGGGGAGATCAAGGAGTTGAAGGAATTACTTCCGGAGATTCAGGAGAAAATCCAGGATATGATGGATTACAAGGCTGAGGTAAGACCGTGTGATTGTATCGAGGAGACCAGGAAAATGCTTCGGAGTATGATCCTCAAAGAGAGGAAACAGTGCTACATACATGTTGACGTTTAAGGTTTTTGAGCGTTCGTGAAGTGGATTGTTAATGTGCTGGATATTTTAGCTTAGATTCCCAACATATTAAACTGTCAAAACATAAAATAAATTACCCAGCTAAAGATATAAAATAAACTTAATTAATCAAAAAAAAAATACAAAAAAAATTTTGATTTTTAATTTTATTGACATTTGTATTCTCTATTGAATCCAAACTTTATCATTATTATTAAAGTTTGGAAAAAAAAAGTAGAGTGTATTAAAACACATTCTACTTTTTTTTTTCAAAACAAAATTGAACATGTATTAAATATTTATGTCAACACATAAAGCGTTAATATTAATAAGCTTTGATTTTATCCACTTTTTCCATTTCCCATTTTTGACAAATTTATGTCAGCATATTTGTGTCTCATTTTAACTCTAACTTAAGTCCGAGCTAAGTCAGAGCACCCTCTATAGATCTCATTGTTAAGCTCAGCTAGTTTTTGAAAATACTCTAGCATGTTACCAATGCACTTCGACATAGTACAACAACTGACTTTTATGCTAAATATTTCTAAGAATAAACCCAGTTTACTCATTAAAAAATCATAGCTTAGACAAGCTCTCCGTCTCTAGTGTCTACTAGTATCTAATAAATTATAATAATTATATCTGAAAACATGAATCTTTTACATTCCGTAGAATTTGAAATAGTTAATTTAAGCTACACATTAAAACAGTTACTGGCTTCAGTGAAAGTGTGAGCTCTCTGGTTGTTTTTTTAATAGAAAATGAGATTGTCTTGTGAACGAGAAGGTCCAGTAACGCCAGTGACTGTATTTAGTGACTATTGCCAGCTACTGTCTTAATCTAAACCTGCCGCAAATATAAATAATAATAATGACATATTTGACGTTAGTTCCTAAATTCTAAAGTTGCCAAATTGAACACTAATAATAATGTGATAAAATTGTTTGGCTGTCATAATCAGTATTAAAGTTAGAATTAAGTGCCTTATAGAATCTCAAGTTGCATTTAATATAATGATACTCAATAGTTCGTAAGCTTTAATGTGTAGTATAAGGCGTGCTACACACTTACTTGGGTAATTCAAGTATTTGTTGAACAAGAAATTCGATCTGAATTAATTACGTTTATTCGATTGTTCGATTTTACCGCCCAGCTATGCCGATTCGATTAATTCTGACCTAAATAAGTGTGTTGCTTGCCTAAGGTTTCCGCTCACTTGATCATTAAAGAAATCAATCAATAAAGATTGACCAAGACAAATGATAATCAAAAATTGGATGATTCAGTAAATAGGTGACACTAAGCTACCAAAAGCGGCTGATACGTACAAAAGTTAAGTTGACATACTTTGACAGCTGTCACTATGACCGCCGAACTTTGTCTATGGATGCAAAATGGCGTTGGAATTACTGTCAAAAAAATTTAAAACCTCGATTTTTGAAGTCTTTTTCATTTGTCCCAAGTGGGAGGAAACTTCTAGTTCTAATAACCATTTTTACCACACGGCCATTTTTGTAGTGCTTTACAATTCTTTTTCTAAAATAAAATCAATAAAATTAAAAGCTTGTTTGTTATTTCACATGTCCCTCATACATTAATGGCCATGTGGTGGAAATAATCATTGTTTTTTCTTTAGTATGGCCATTGATGTAACGCTCCCTAGATTTTATTTGGGCTGTTGAGATCGCATATTTTGCAAAATAACGAACGGTCCATTCATCTCAATCTATCGTCAGCTGGGCATCTACAACTGGGCACAGATTTCCTCTCGAATCAGAAAGGTTTAGGCCATAGTACACTTCACTGTCCAAGTTTGAATTTGCATACAACAACAAAAGTAAGATGAATGGCGTAGTGGTGAGCGCTGTGGTCTTATAACTGGGAGGTCTCGGGTTCGATTCCCGATGGGAACAATTTCGTGATTTATAACTTCTGAATAGTCTCTGGTCTGGCCTGGTGGGAGGCATTGGCCGTAGCCAGTTACCAGCCTACCGTCAAAGACGTGCCGCCAAGCAATTTAGCGTTCCGGCACGATGGCGCGTAGAAACAGATTAGAAGTAGTTATGGGTTGAATGTACACTGCAATACACCTTCCAAGTTAGTCGAGGAGTATCTGGTCGTCGAATAAAAGAAATAAAAAAGTTTCTTCTAAGCATGCCATTTTTTGGCAATTATGGCGTGAACAAATATTAACTTATTTCCAGACAATAAAACGCGTACGCGAAACTCTATTTTCCTCCAACGGCGAGTCCACCGTTTCGTCAGCCAACGGCGCCGGTGGTTCCGGCTCAAGCAAGACGGAACCCAAGCCAGCCGCTTCGGACATCTCTCACCTCATCAAGAGGAAGAGAAAGAACAGCAGCGAAGAGTCGCCCGCGCCCAAACGAGTTAATACGTGAATAGTGCTTTTAGTATTACCCCTGCTCCACAAGTTGGCCCCAAAGTTTGTCCCAACGTTTGCCTCAATACTATTCGTCCAACGTGTGTTCGGATAATATAGCATTGGCCCTAAAGTTCATGCCTTGGTTGAGAGTTAGACGACCTGTGTCAGTAATTTCAAAGAAAATAATCGCCAAATGGCGAATAAGCTCGCGGTGCATCCACACGTTGAGACATGTTGGGGCCAATGTGTCGAGCCAGTTTTACATCTGTGGACTTAGTACGAGTTTCGTTTATAAATTGAGACTGCTGAGTTCTGATGTTCTAGTGTTTCGATACTCGGAATCTATCAATCGTTGTTAGGAATCGTTTAGATACAAACTCTAACTAAGGGTATTGTTGTTACGTTAATCATTTACATAAATCAACTCCCAAAAAAATTAAAAGTATAATAGCATTCAAGTCAAAAATCCTCAAATGGGCGACCAACAAAATTTTAAGAAAATTACAAGATTCTCTTTTATACAAATTGTTGGAAGTATAGCGTTGATACGGTACAAGAAATAAGGCCAATCGAATAATATAGGAAATAAAATATCATAGGTATGTTATCTGCCTCGGAACTCTGTAAACTATTCAGAATTTTTCCAGATTGAATATCCCTTTCTAATGCTCAATGAAACAGGAAGTTTTCTTATAGATATTCTTTGGATAAAATAAATCTATACCCTATTTCTATATTCAAATTATCTGTAATCATAAAACTTGATGAATAACAAGGTTGCAAGATAATTATCATGGTAATTACCGACAGATAAAGATAAGTAGATGGAATATAGGAACCGGATGTTAGAGACTAGATGATCCGCCATTGTGAATTTATTATGATATTTACTATAATCAAGTGTCAAATGTCAAGCTTTAGTAAAATTTTACTAATGTCGTATCAACGCCCTATAAGTAGAAATTAGCTTAATTTATAACTAAAGCTAAGTAATGTTAAATTATCACAAAATACTTAAGACTAGATGTAAGAAATTGATTTACATTTTAATAAAGACAGCAACTTGTTTGAAAAGTACCTACATGTTTTTTTATTTGCTTACCAAAATAATATAAATATAAAAATTACGACATTTTAAAAAACCGACTTGGAACGCCACTATAAAGTATATCAAGCGTGCCTACAAAATTGGAAGTGTTCCCTCGATTTCTCCAGGCACCCCCGACATGTCGACAACATCCTAATCGCTAGTCAGTACTCTGTAATCGTTAAAATGAAAATATGTAATCCGCCATTTTGTGGCGGCGGCCATCTTGGACCAATTTTCATCAAACATAGCTAAGAACACCCCCGACTAATTCACCTTTCAAACAAAAATAAAACAAAATCTAAATCGGTTTATCAGTTCGGGAGCTACGATGTCATAGACAGACACACACACAGACACGTTAAACTTATAACGATCTATCTACTAGAGAGTCTATACTATTATAATAAAGAGAGAGCGCGAATTTTGTGAGTTTGTATGTATGTCCGGAGCAAACTTTGGAACCACCGCACCTATTACAATAATTCTTTTACCATTTCAAAGGTACATTATTCCAAATGGTTATAGGCTATAATTATGTTAATAAATGTATTATGGCTAGATATTATGTGCAAATTTGTTAAAAAAGTCGGAAATTTTTTTGACTCTTAAACGTTTTCAAGGCGTGCGCTGGGTTATATACCGCTATTGGATGAAAATGATGTATGGGTGAATTGTTTCTCTTAAAGAGGTCTAAAAAAAAGTCCGCGATAGCATATATCTATCTTCTAAGGATATCTTACTGTAACCATTTCTATCTTTTAAATTTTGATTAAAAATAATGAATTATTTTCGAAGCTTCTTTAACCGATGTTATGTCAATCTATATCTAAATAAATATGTTTATTATCGTAAGTATTTAATTTAGAACATATTTGCCCTTTACACTATACAATTTAAATAAATAATTTACGAGTTATCGGAAAATTAATATTTCCGCGCGACAGAATAAAAAAAGGTGCCGGCCGGCGCGGCGGGGCACGGTGGCGAGTATGGGCGCGGGAGATTCCTGTGGTTCCTGTGGTGATCTTATTTACAATCCTCTCCTATAAGAAGCTGTGTACGATCAGTCCCGTAAAAACAAATAATTAAATTTTCAACCCGGACGAAGTCGGCGCGGGCTTCTAGTCTGATATAAAGTTGCATGTTGTATCTATGAGGTAGGTACGTACTTAAAATAAATAATCTAATCATAATCAGATTGTTTTGACCACATACATAAAAGTGGTTTTGACCGATAGCGATAGTAGGTAGGTTCGACAAGTTTTTGCTTTTTATGGAAAGTCGTTTTATCAGATGCGTGGGTAGGCAAACTCAATGGTACTTACCTACCTACTTTATTTATTTTATTTTTATCGATCTAGGTATTACAGATATTATATTGTGAATAATTTATTACCTTATTAGTTTAGCCCACGACTTCGTCCGTGATTTTGGTTTTTGAATTCCCGTAAGATCTCTGCTTTTCCGGGATAAAAAGTCTAAATCAATCGTTCAGCCGTTTCGAACATTTGCCTGTTAAGTAAATGACACCTTCGGTTTAAGAAACGGAACATGACCACCTTGGGTTTAACAAACGATTTGACTTTATCCAATTAGGAGGAAAAGACTGTATAAATACTTACCTACCTATTTAATTTGAGAGATACGTAGGTAGGTGAGTTGACTAAAATAAGCAGGTATAGTTAGATAGATATTATGTTGGTGTCTGTCAAGTCAAGAGGTCAAGCATCGAGGTGACCTTTTATATACAGGTACCTAAAGGTTTTTATCTGTAAATGTTGTTTATTACTTTAACAAAAGGTTAAATAATATCTAGTCAGTAGATATTAAGTCATTATTTAAGTTGCTAGGTTGTAATTTTTATGTACCTACCTAGATGCTAAGAATAAATACTTATTCAATGTTCTGATTTTTTATTCAGTAGATGAGTATCTATTTACTTCTTCTCCAAGAGATGACCTCAGATAGTGATTTTAATAATTTGGTATAAAATAAATCGCTAGCTTACACCAAAAATGAATAATAGGTACTTACTCATAATTATATAGTAAAATATAGGTATATACATATTTTTTGGTAATTATTCATGTTACTCTACTGTAAAGAAAGATGGATACACATTTACTAGGTAGGTATGAAGCTACCTTACTTTATTGAAAAAAATATATATGTAGGTACACGAAGGATTAGAACTAAAGATTATTATCATCTATACATAATCGTTTCAAACTTTAACGACAGCTTTTCCGGTGTTCTCTCCAGCCAACATTCCAACAAATGCATCATAGAGCTTATCAAATCCCATCGTCATATGTTCCGCGGGTTTCAATTGGCCACTCTTTATCCAAGAGACTATTTGATTGAATCCTTCCGACCACCGATCCAACCAACGCCAGACTATTAAACCTTCAATTTTCAACTCCTTAGACACGATCTGTGGTTGTAAAATCGTAGCTTTCGGCATCTTTTTTGGGTCTTCGTTGTAAGCGCTGATGCTTCCGCAAACGGCAACTCTGCCTCTCGAATTCATTTGACCAATGATTATGCTGCTCAGTTCACCGCCAACGTTGTCGAAGTAGCAGTCAACGCCCTGAGGAGCGGCAGCCTTCAAAGCTGTTTGTGCATCCACCTTTTTGTAATTCAAGGCTTTGTTGAAACCGAGCTCCTCTTCCAGCCACTGGCATTTCGCGTCGGAACCGGCGAATCCAATCACTTTGCAACCCTTGATCTTCGCTATCTGACCCACGAGGGAACCCACGGCACCCGCCGCTCCAGTAACGACGACCGTTTCGCCGGCTTTAGGCTTACAAATTTCCAAAAATCCGAAATAGGCTGTGACTCCAGGCATTCCGACCGCACCAACCCCCAATGACGGAGACAGACCTTGCAAATCAGGCAACTTGTAAAGTATCTCTTTGGGAAATTCACCAAGCACAATCTTTGATTCTTTCACAATGAGGTAGTCACACCACCCTTTGTGGGTGACGACTCTAGTACCGACTGGGTAATTTGGATTTTTGGTCTCTTCAACCACAGCAACTTGGAAACTGAATTGGTCGTACGGCAATGGGAAATTCCTGTTGTAAGCTCGCAGGTAAGGGTCTACGCTGATCCATTCGGTTTTCAGCAACATCACGCCATCTTTCAGAGGTGGGAGTTCATATTGCACGACTTCAAAGTCTGATTTCATCGGAACTCCGTCGAAGTATTTTTTAACGACCCATTTCTTGGCTTTCACCATATTGACTGCTCAAAGGTATGCTGAAAAAGAAAAACAGTAGGTATGTATTTCAGTAACTATCTAAGTTAGCAAAAAATAATTAAGTACCTATCTACCTATTATTTTTACAAGATAGGAATATAAAATACACGAAATATCATTGGCGTATTGAGTTTTTAAAAATGCTGCTAGAGCCTTGTGTTTTTCCGGGATAAAAGTTTATGTCACTCTCCAGGACAGGTCCTCAACTACTTAGTACAACCCATGCAAAAAATCAGGTCGATCTTTAGCTCTATTGTCGCGTGATTGAAGGACAAACTAATAAACGCATTCGCATTTATACCTAATAATTTTTTTTTAACCGTTTTACCTGCGTACTTATACGTACGATAAATAAATAATTTGTACGTAAAACGTTAGGTAGGTATCAAACATTGTATGTGTGTATGTGTTGAATTGTTGATATACCTACATTCAAGATGCTGCAGGAACAACTTGCAACTTGGGTTCTTATAATTTAAAAATTGACAAAAAATTAGTGTTGTTTCCAGACCCAGACATACCTACTTAGGGACATAATGGCTCATGGCACTAATGCAGTTGGATGCAAAGCGACTAAAAGATTAAAATCTCACATCCTTGAAAAAATAAACATTGTGTCGGTAATAAAAAATAAAACGTGACTTCGATAATATGTATGGTATTGAGGTAGGTATACTTAGTAAGTAATTTAAAAAAAAAAATCGATATGAATAATTATTCATATCGATTTTTTCAATCATCAATGGAAGCTAATTATAATTGATTTTCCTTTTCATAGCGAGAACAATAACAAAACTTAATGATAATATACCTACCTACTTCCCTATTCAATTAATATGAAATTCAATAAAATAATTATTATCAAAGTTTTCAATGCAAATTACAAATAAAATTGTTTTTAAAGTTTTCAACACAAGCCAGGTAGGTACCAACGTAGGGCAGATGAGCCCTTTTGCCGGCCCCCTTCAGTTTTCGGCCTTTACGCATACACGATGCCGTAAAATTGAGATAATATCGATTAGAAATACTATTTCCAAATAAATTTTTTACTCAGACATTTGAAAACGTTTGCTTTGTTTATGACAAAACTTTTGATCTGGTCACATCTTCGAGTGATTTTACTGAATTTATTCAATTCGGCGGCTGCCAATGGAGGTAACGCAACCTGCGGAAATTACAAAAAAAAAATAGTACCGCGCGTTTCACTCCAAGGTAAGCATTGTGTTGTTTTCCTAAATAAATGATATTAATAGGCATGTAATATACTTCAAAAATAACATATTAACGTACTCCTAATATCATTTTTGGAATATTTTGTACAGAACAACAATAATGATGGGGGCCGGGATCTGACATTCAAATTTTTTCCAAATTTTGGTTATCGGCCAGTGGGCCGATATGTGGTATAAAAAGTCTTCCACGTTTTCATCTTTTCTATTTAAATGGTGAAATAATATTCTCTTATTATTGTAACTGTTGCGAAGATCCTCGCCATTAGTTTTCGGCCGTCAATTTATGTAGGAATAAGGAAGAACATTCTAAGGCTGGGGGTGGCCGAAATCCAGAATATCTGCAGAATATAGATGAAATGTTACTTCAGTTTTCGGCACAACTTAAATGCATGTGGCTGAAAATTGAATATCGCTGTTAGTTTTCAGCCAGTTTTCAGACTATTTATTTGAATCAATGTTTTTATTTTAAAGACTAGCTGATACCCGCGACTTCGTCCGCGTGGAAAAAGTTTAGAGTGACTTGCTACTATCCGCGAGAAGTTATGTCCTCTATTTATATATCTATAAATAAACTTGAAGTATTTTTTGTGATATCAAAAGAACGGCTTTTTACTACCTGCATACGAAAGTAAATACGGTACTTATGGCAAGAAAACAATTTTTAAAATTTTTGTCTGTCTGTCTGTCTGTCCGTCTGTCTGTTTGTTTGTTACCGCTAATCTCGGGAACGGCTGGACTGATTTTGATAGGACTTTCACTGGTAGATACCAGATCAGGCATAGCATATGCTACTTTTTTAACCGACTTTCGAAAAAGGAGGAGAAGGAGTTGTATTTTTCTACCTCTGTATATCGATATCTCCATGATTTCTTAACTGATTTGCGTGAATCTTTTTTTAATTGAAATAAAAACCTTGCAAGATGCTCCTATAAAAATTTCGGGTTCCAACTCTTCAATCCTGATGCTGCAGGGGTACTGCCCTTCTAAATTATGGGGATTTAGGAACTGTTGATTATGAATAGTTATTGTAAGTACCAAGTAAAGACTAAATCGTTGAATTCCAGGACCCAACTCCTCAATCCTGATGCAACAGAGTTTCTGACCACCTAAACTGGGGATTTAAGAACGCAGACGATGTCGCAGGCGTCCGCTAGTCTCCAATAATATTGAGTAGATCTTCACCAAAATTGGACAAAATATTTTTAATAGTACACAATTTATAATAAAAAAAGAATTATCAAATTCGGTTTAGATTTGAAGTTATGGAGCAAAATCAACAGAAACTTACATCCCCTATCCCGGATAAACCTTATTGTTTATCAGGATAAAAAGTATCCTATATAAATATATAGGATACTTTTTATCCTGATAAACAATAATGAAATTCGATATAGTGGTAGCTGATACTCCGGGTAAATACCCGGAGTATCAGCTACCACTATATCGAATTTCATTCAAATCTGTTCAGTAGTTTCCGCGTGATGCGCTCACTGACCGACAGACAGTCAGACAGAAAGACAGATAGACAAAAATTCAAAAAAAATTGTGTTGGGTTCAGTATCGATAATAACGTCTCCTCCGATCAAAATTTTCAAAATGTAGTTAATGTACTGAATTCGTCCAGTTACAGTTTTATTATAATAGATACTTAATACAGTTTTAAGTATAGATAGATAGATAAGTGATAACTAACATTGTTAGTTATTTAATAAAAATAATGATTAACTTACATAAAAGCGTTTTTATGTAATTTTAGACTTAAATGTATAATAAATGCATTTTAAATCCATCACAATGTAGTGGCCGAAAACAGAATACCCTATGGCCGAAAACTGAAATTTGGGGCCGAAAACTGAATTTTTAGCGTTTTTCCACATAAAATAAAAAATAAAAATAACTAAAAGCTTCAAGCACAAAACAGTTTAAAAAAAAGAAATTTCATTATATGGGCTTTCATCTAACATAACAAGTATATATAGATTGTAACATTTTTTTCTGATGTCCTAAAGTTGACAGGAGCACTAAAAGGCCGAAATCAGGCACATTGACTCTACTGGCTTATCGTAAACCACATAGTTACCTAGGGACACTTTCAATAAGTCCCCTTAAACTTTATAGAAATACTTTTAACAATATTAAGCAATAATATAACTTTTTGCAACTAATTTACAGGAAAATGAGTTCAAAAGTATTTATTTTTCTTACCTTTTGAATAATGTATTAGTTTGAATATGGTTTGAATCCAATAACACGTCCACAAGCAATCACCATTCACATAGAACTGATCAAAGGGGCACGCATGCTACTATTATTAAGTAATACCGGCTTTGCCAGTAGTTACGAAGAGACCTTGCAACCAGACATGACTTGCCGTTTACAGCGATGAACGATGGATGAATCATGATTCACATTCATAACTCAATAGGCACATTAGCACGGAGATGTTCAGTGTTTGCTACACTATGAATCTTATTTTCACACGACTGCCCAAAATAATAATATAAAAAAATACTTTTTAAAAAACCGGACGGGCCTTAAAAGAAACGATGAAACCGATGCGAGACACTAACCCGCGTTCAACATAGGTACATGTACCTATATACAAACTACAATTATTTTATACTTTGCAGTGGCGTTTGAACTTTGAAGTCAGTTTTTTAAAAAGTATTTTTTATATTATTATTTTAAACTTAGGACCAATTCACTAGACCATTTGTTTTGCTCATTATATAAATAAAATATGATGCCGAATGACAATGGTGTTATCAGGTCAGGATTTGATGATGGGATCCTGTAGAAATCCAGGGAACTACAAATTTTATAGGGACAATTGAAATACTTTGTAGTAGCGTTTGAAGTCGGTTTTATAAAAAGAATTTTTAGGTTTATACCTATTATTGTTTTCAATTTGAATTTGTGCATGACGTGGACTATTTTTATCCCCAGAAAGTTTAAAAGGGTTCCCGCGGGACTTTTAAAAAAATAAATCGACGCGGACGACGTCACATCGGTTCAGCGGTTAGCTAGATGGTACATAACAGATAAGTAAACATTCCCATTTTTTGCATTCAGCTACCAAACTATATAAGTAATTACTTATGTAGGTGCTTAATCTTAAAGAATGCAGATATTGGATACTAATTTTAAATCTTGTTTATTGTTTGCTTTCTCAGATAAGATAAGCAATGCCTCGGACATTGAAATGCAGATAAAATATTACTATCTTATTAGATAGTGTGTATTATTATACACACTACTAGCAACAATAACAATAATAACTCTTACCTACGTTCAATATACCTTACCAGTTACCTATATAGGCTATATAACATAAAAATATATTATTATGGATGTACATAATCATAATAATTAGGGTCAGTTCACACCGAGACGCGACGCGACGCGACGATGCTCGTACTTTTATCGATAGCGATATCAATATAGAACCTCTACCACACAATAAGGTACAAAATTCAGTGAGAACGCGAAAACGACCTAGGTCGCTTCGACACTTATCTAAATAAGTGTCGAAGTATGGCTCGTTATGCCGCTCAACGCCGCGCTGTGTCGCGATGTGCTCCGCGGCTCCCCTTTACGCAAGCGGTCTCTCGTGCTTTTTCAAGCATCTGCGCGCCTCGTCGCGTCGCGTCGCGTCTTGGTGTGGGCTAACCCTTACTTCCTATTTATAAGACTCAATAGCCCAACGGTTAATTCAATCCCCACACGGTGCATTTTTATCATATCCATACATTTGTCTTACTCACACCTAGCACAAGCTGTAGAGGGAAATATTAGTTAAGTTCAGCATGGCAAATTTTTTTTATCTATGGGTTTTTAAGCTAGTATTCTTAGATTAAATTCTAGTGTTATTATAAGTAATCAGTAAGTAGTTAATAGGTAGGTACTTATTATTTTAAAAGATGCTGCGCCTCTGTGGCTATGGTCTTTGAGTATAACTAACTTAAATGCTTAAAAGTCATGCGCTACTATAATTTAATAAAATGTAATACTTAATGAATACCAATTAATCTTCGAGTATTAAACCAACATAATTTTCCTCTTTGAATATTTAGTCTTTCTGAAAAAAATAAAAATAACAAACATCTGTCAAATTAAAAAAGTGTCAAAAGACCTGCTAGAAATTATTATTTTGTACTTGTACTTATATAAAAATTTTATCAAATCAAAATTACAATAAAATGGCTGGCATAGGCGACATGCACAACGCCTCGAGGCATTTGACCTATTCCAAATCCAACGTACCGCTATTTGGAGCCCTTCTTGATTATATGGAGACCAGTCTGGAATATCTGCGTCAAAAAACCTTTGCAAGAGCTGAGAGGCTCCATATAAAAGCCAGTAGAGCTTCTCTATCGGCTACGTTTGTTTCGACAGTTTGTCTGCTGCTTGGATTTGTTTGCAACGTTAAGTTTGAAGTGATGACATTCGAAGATGAACCTTTGCCGAATGACTTGCACTTTATGCTGATGAGCAAAGACGATAAGCTTTATATCGATGACATCGATGTATCGAGTGAGTTCCGGTTTCTGTAATGCTACATTTACACGCTTGGCAAGTCAACGACAAGCGTCTACAAACACAAGCGTGTAAACACCCCCTTTGGCTTGGCTTGCGTGAGCTTGTCGCCAATCCGGGCTAATGTCGGGCGTTTGTAAAGGCTTGGACCTTGTGGATGCTTGCCAAGCTTCGGCAAGCATGTTCCTAAACGTAGCATAAAACTTAAAAAAGTTACTTAATTGGGCAGATTAATTATGGTCATTTTTCGTCTGGGCAGATTAATTATGGTCATTTTTCATCATTTGGAAATCTCGGCGATTTATTGCTAAGTCACCTATGCTAAGCATGTAACGTGTTGAAGTAAGTGTGTTGAAGAATGTGTCATGCCTACTTACCGTATTTGGCGTGCTTTAATAATAATATGAATGCGAAATGGTGTCTATCTGTATGCTATATTTTCACGGCTCAATTGCTGAATCGATTTTGATGTGGCACATAAAGCTTAGGTAGGTACTTTCATGAGACGGCTGACGTACCTATTCTAACGTTTTAATTAAGTTAGTTGCTATTATTATTAACTAGTTGTCCCGCCCCGGCTTCGCACGGTTAAGGTACAAGCAGCCGGAGCCTGGAGTTCATGATATATACGTATTTGGCAATATCAACTAATAAATAGTCGACAGTCTCTAAATCCCATCAGTTTAAGTGGACAGTACCTACCCAAAGCCCTGACTTTTTTACGGGAACACTGCGACATGTGAAATGGTGTCTATCTGTATTGCTGAACCGATTTTGATGTGACACAGAATTTAGGTAGTTATAACGTTTTAATTAAATTAGTTTATATTATTAATAAGTAAAAATTTATTGCAAATGTTATGTACCTGCAGGAGTAGTGTGGTGTGTCGAAGCGTCAGATGTTCTCGTCATATTCTTCAGCACGCTACTTATATGGAACTCATCATATGTGGTAGGTAACAATCAATCTGTTATCATCCTTACTATAACTAATATTATAAATGCGAAAGTTTGTTTGTTGGTTTGTCGTGCAATCATACAGTGACGGAGCAACGGATTATACGGAACATTTGACGACTCGGTGAGTGACATAAACTAGATAACTTTTATCCTGGAAAATCAGAGATTTCCCGTGAGATTTTTCAAAACTAAATCCACGTAGACGACGTCGCGGACTTGAGCTAGTAGGCACATACATACATAGAGTGCTAAGATGAAAACAATTCTTTTTCGCGTTGTCATTGTCGGGTAAAAAAAATTTTTCACGCCCTTGCCTAGTTCAAATTCATATTTAAAATCCTATTTCCTATTATTTAATATAATAAATGCGAAAGTTTGTATGTTTGTTACTCAATTAGGTCGCAACGATGTCTCAACCGATTTGGCTGAAATTTGGCACAGAGATAGATTATAGTCTCGAATAGCACAGGCAGCTTTTTATCCCGGGAAATAAGAAAGTTCCCGCGGGAAAAAAACCTCAACCACGCGGTCGAATCTAGTTATTTAATAACATGTCGGCCAACTTGTAATGGTACTTTGACAAATCGAGACTCTCTACATTTTTTTTTTAAAAGAGCAATTGCCGAGTTTATTGCTGGCTCTTCTCGGCAGGAAGGGCATTCCGAACCAGTGGTAGATTCATCGACGATTCAAAAGCACTTGTAAAAGTTTATTTGACTATAAAATATTTCTATTCTATTCTATAACCTTCAGCGTTCTCCCCTGAGCGAGTACCTGTACTTGCCGTGGCTGGGCGCGACGCTGCGCGGGCTGTTCCTACGCCAGGCGCCCACGGCGACCGCGCTCATTTACACCATGGCTGTCATCAATGGAAATGTCAACCCCTTGTTTCTGACGGCCTTTACCTTTTTATTTTGTAAGTGACAATTTTTTGCCGTATACTTTGTACCTTTACAATATTGGGTATTAATTACTGTCTCTACTCTGTGCTTTATGACCATGCACCAACTCGTCCGCTGCAGTTCAAAAAATGTAGGTACAAACTCTGATGAAAATCACATCACATCACACTAATATTATAAAGCCGAAAGTTTGTATGTGTGTGTGTGTGTGTATGTTTGTTACTCTTTCACGCAAAAACTACTGGAGCGATTTGGCTGAAATTTAAAACGGAGATAGATTATACCTTGGATTAAAACATTGGCTACTTTTTATCCCGGAAAATCAAAGAGTTCCCGCGGGATTTTAAAAACTAAATTCACGCGGACGAAGTCGCGGGCATCATCTAGTATCTGATAAAAACGGTTTTCCCAGCTCTCAACAACAAAGGATTCGCTAATCCGACCAAAATTTAACCCTCAACCATGATGTACGAAATTCGTGCCGATTGCTTGAAAGTTTACCTTCGCCAAGCGATTTAGCGAGAGTTTATTATCATAGGAGCATTTCGGCACGATGGCGTGTAACATACAGATTACGGGTATGGGATGGGTTGCATGTACACTGCCATACTCCTTCCAAGTTAGCCCGCTATCATCTGAGACTGCATCGTCACTTACCATCAGGTTAGATCGCGTTCAAGGACTATCTTGTCATTGAATAAAAAAAATATTTAAAATGGTAATGGTGACTTTTTGGAATGGTAATTACAAAAAATCTTTCCAGTGCTAGAAGCTCGTCTCTGGTTAGAAATAGCGCGGTTGGTGCGAATGCGTTGGGAGAGAAGGGATCATTTGGACGTCTCGCACCACTCCTATGAAGTCCAGACGCTTTGGAGCAACGATGACGTGCAGAGCGTGGAAGTTGGGAATTACATTTATTAGTCAAACCCAAACCGTATCGATTTATCATATTATATCATGATTTCTGTGGTTTATTATGTCAGGGCTATGAGGTTCAACGCTCAAAGAGAATTCTTTCAATACTGCGTCAGCTTCAAGCGGCAAAAACAAATTGCAGTCATGACTGCAGAAATATGACGGATCTGCATTTCATCAAAATTCACAGAAAAAGACACGATAGCAAAAAAAAATATGTCTGAAGCCCCACTTTTTTGGATGTAGGTATCTAACATTGCTTTTCTCGTATGCCTATGTAACCCGTCTATAATAACGATTTGATTGGCACCTCGTTCATCAAATCAGCTCAGTAGTTTAGGCGCTACGGTGGAACATACGTAAATACAAACGTACCTACAGAGACTGCTAAGTTATAACTCTTCCTTTTGCTGTAGTCGGGTAAAAAGTACTGAATATTGAAGCGCCGCGCTGCTTCATGAACACAATAGGTACATTACCTACTTATGTATTGTGTTTGCCGTTTAACTTTGTGCTTTGTGAAGACTTTCGGCGCGGAGCGAATTCGATTTGAGCGTGGAAGCTTGAAAATATTAAATTATTTATTATGTAAAGAAGTAGGTGTTAGTGATTTTATAGTAGGACTATGAGTCCGCAATGGTATTTTTCTGTGAAACTCATGTTTTTACTTATTTTTGTGTGTGTTATTTGGAAAATAAAATATGTACTAATGGAAAACTATATTTGAAAAAATATAAGTATTTACAGAATAAACTCTTACAAATAATCGATGGTTAAAAATAAAACATTAGAAATAAAAGGATATAACAACTTATCGTTACCTAATAAAATTATAACATATCTAACACAGGTAACAGGCGGATCCATTTTGAAAGAACTGCATGTCGTATCGTAGCTGATTATGTAAGAAAACCGTATAATTTGACAGCTTAGAAAGTATGGAATCATTTTTTTATCAAATATCACATACGATTTTCTTAGTCATAGCGGTCTCTATTTCAAGAACGGTGGTACCGTTTCGAACGTACTGACTACCGTATCTACCAAGAGTGGTATGGCCACTGGTAGGTATACGGTAAGTTGATAATAATGAACATTGAGGCAAAAATTACTTGTAGATGGTAATGCTAATATAACAATCAAGTATGCTAAATAACTTGAAATATTTTTTAAATCCTTATATATTATTTTTTAATATATAGACTAGCGCTTGACTGCGATCTCATGAGATCGCAGTCAAGGCTGCATCTTCACTTACCACCGGGTGGACCCGGTGGTAAGTGAAGATGCAGCCTAAGATGGGGCGCGCTTGCCTAGAAGATGCCTATTCACTCTTGATACTTTCTGCAACTTCCTGCATCGCTATATTAATTAGTTGCAGAGACATTCATATGTCAAATGTGGCGCTCCAAATTGATCCATAATTTAAGCTGTCATTTGTATAAGGACAGCCAGACCAGTGTTGGCCTGTATAGTTAATCATAGATTATTATTTATACAGGTCAGTGCATAGGGGTGTACCTACCATAGACAACAGAATCGTCTTACTAACGTAAAGAATGTTGATCACCAAACGCTGCATTTATGCACAGGATTCATAGGAGAGCCGGGGGGACATTGGAATTCCCTCGCAAAGTCCAGAGAGTTGGAAAGTGTTCCGATAACTCTAAATCTGCCTGGAGAGTGGACGGCTGTTTTCAGTTTATTCCGCATTGCTTCCGGCCGCATAGCACCGCACCACACCTGAAAGTACATCGATGTTTTAATTTAATACCAAGCCAAGTCCAGAGGCCAAAAACAAGGAGGTTCGAACCGGAGAGGTTCAAACCAATCGTTGCTTTAAATTAACTCTAATTTTATCAAGGAATTCATCTGATTTTCTTGCTAATCAACGGAAAACATTTGAGGTCTCAGGTTTGATTCCCGGCGGAGACAATTTGGAAATTTATAATTTCTGAATTGTTTTTGGTCTGGTCTGGTGGCTTTGGCCGTGACTAGTCAACACCCTACCGTCAAAGACGTGCTGCCAAGCAATTTAGTGTTCCGCCGACAAGATGGCGCTGAATGTACACTGCCATACCCCTTTCAAGTTAGCCCGCTACCATCTTAGACTGCATCGTCACTTACAATCAGGTGTGATCGCAGTCAAGGAATATCTTGACATCGAATAAAAAAAAACAGACAAAATGAATTAATAATAACTAGGTATACCTTCTTAATTGAAGTGAGGAAAGTCCTACGTAAGGTCACAAATTTTTGAAAAACTCTAAAAGAATAGTTTCTTCCCAAAAGAATAGGTAACTGTTACCTATTTGCAATCGCAAAAGCTCACCCAAATTGACTGATAAGGTGGGTGATTACGCACCTTATCAGTCAGGGCTCACCAACCGCTTCGGTGGAGGCACCTCGCGTAGAGCGCTTCCTTTAGGTACCTACTTCACCCTTATCTGCTATGTTTACATCCGGAGTCAACAACGCATCTCTTAGATACCAACCTGAGCAAAGTTTAAAAAGAACAGCTGTTTGTTTGTATGGTTAAGCCCTGGCAGGGTCTCGTCAACCTCGTCGTGGTGCAGCAGCCACTGCTGGTACGCATGGAATGCTTGCTTCACTCCGCCGTTGTCCGCAATGTTTTCACCCTGGTAAAAAAAATACTTCTTTTATGGCACTAGGTGGATCGACGATATCGGACGAGTTACAAGGAGCCGCTGGATTTAGATGGTGTCAGTCCGAGACTTGTGGAAGTCCATGCAAGAGACCTTTGTTCAATAGTGGACGTCTTATATCAAGAAGAAGAAGGCAACGTTATCAATAGAAACTGTGGGCTCCAGACGGGAGACAATTGAAAGATCATTGTAAACAGCATGCCTTAACTGATGTGAGAACTGAGAAGTTTTCATTACCTAATGTAGGAACGCGCCTTCAAAATTTACCTGGGTATTAATTCCATCAAGTTTCATATTGACCTCAGGTACGATGTATTGCCCGTACTGATCGATCAGGCACTGGGCACGGC
This sequence comes from Hipparchia sbordonii, assembly GCA_038048805.1. Taxonomy (NCBI): domain Eukaryota; kingdom Metazoa; phylum Arthropoda; class Insecta; order Lepidoptera; family Nymphalidae; genus Hipparchia; species Hipparchia sbordonii. The sequence continues at coordinate 10,702,321 of CM076109.1, read as the reverse complement.
GATGGAACGCTTCTATGGCGACATCGGACCACCATCGGTGAAGGTTGCCCTCACAATCGAATAGACGACCCTTATCGTCAAATCCGTGGGTGATTTCATGGCCTTAAATAAAGTTACTTAGTGATAAACCACTGGAAAGAATGGCAGAAGAAAGCATAATAAGCTGAATTTATCTCTGAAATATTTGAAAGTGATAGTGGTAGTAGTGAACTTTAATTTCCCGGCTTAGGTATAACGCCTTATAGATTTTTTGTGCTTTACCGAACATTTGTTGTAATCATTTGCCATGATAATTTGCACATCTTGGTCTTTTTCTGTTTGAAATTGATCTTCTTGTGACATCGTTCAAGACATTCTCATGCTTAGATACTTATGATTTGTTTACGAGTTGGATTTTTATCGAGGGTCAGGGGATTGGGGGATAGTATGTTTTTATGAAAAGTGAAGTTATGCACGTACCAATAACAACGCCGATCCCTCCAAAATTCAAAGATCTAGGAAAATGCCTGTGATAGAAAGGAGGTTGTAAGATGCCTGCTGGGAACATGATCTGATTCTTGTTGCGGCTGTAGTAGGCATTAACGACTGCTGGTGCGGTGTTCCATAAAGTTTTATTCACAGGCTGGCCGATACTAGAAACAGGTTTTAAAGATTACAAAATGCCAATTTTCTGTGAAATTAAAAAAATACTACAAGTGTGCAGTTGTATTGTAATTATTGTAGACATAACTCGTCGTAAATATCGACCGAATGTGACTGACTTTGTACAAAACGGTACGCGAACTGCACCCAGACAGCAGTTGATCAGCAGTTGCAACTGCAATGGAACTGCATCCAACCTGCAGTTATTCTGTTTGCGATTCTTTATTCTTTTTTGTTTCATTTTTTCGAACTGAGCTCCTATAAGCCGAATTTACTTAGTTTAAATTAGTTACCTATTGAATATAGTATGACAATCAATTATAATACTTTTTTAAATTATTTTTGTCATAAATTTAATTTACGATTAGATCGCCTTACTTACCGTGATTGTTCCATTTTAGTCAAATGCAGTAGAATGTTCAGTATGTTCTCGAAATATTTATCAGGATGTATCTTAACTTCCTTGTATCTTTCATCTAGTTCATGTTTGTTCAATATAAAATCCGGGTAGCCAATCCTCAGCATCATCGAGTCTACCTTATGTGCTGCAAGTTTTTTTGTCTCATCGTCTATCCAGTTGGTCTTATGTAGTAGTTCTCTGAAAGCTTGCTGTATTTCTCTAGTCATTGTCATTGTGTCGTTTTTGCTCATCTCATCGAAGTATTTTCGCACGAACATCGATCCTAGCGCCATCCCCATGTTGGAGTTCACTTGCGATATGCAGTTCTTCCACCTTGGTGGCGCTTGCTCTCGACCGAATAAAATATAATAGAATCTAGAAGTGTTAAGTGCCTACTAATTAATTTTGCTTTTGAATGCAAAACAATAGAATAAGATAAACAATTAAAATTATGTGGTATTGTTTAATTTTTTTAAAACCTACCCACGTAAAATATCGACTAACTATGAAAGTATGGTCAGTCAGTTGTTTTTAAAAAGATAAAAAGTAGTGACAGGCAACTGCTAAAAATGGTCCAAGGTTTCACAACTGTTTCCTCTTCTTCCCTCTATCTTCCGGCTCTACGCTCCCAATTACAAATCCATTTTTTTTTGAAGTTGACTATATCCTCTTATCCCCTCCAAATAAGCGGAAAGCTTGTGCTAGGAGGGGTGGGACAATAGTGTAACGAGTGGGGATCAAACCTGCGACCTTTCAGTTTTCAATCCGCACCTTTAACCGTTGGGCTATTGAACCATGGCCAAACTCGCGTATTCATAGCTACTGTTCAAATTATGAGAACATGTCGGATATCAGCATAGAATGTATTTGGTCAATGCAAAAATTGGTTTATTTTTAGCGCACGGACTTTGTACTCACTGTTGTTTGGCAGATTGGAAGCGATCGTCCAGGTTGTTCACTCTGTGCCTCACGAATCGCCACAGCAGGTAATTTGATAAAGTGCTGTGATCAGTCTTCTCTATCAATTCTACTAAGTGCTAGAGCAAACGATAAAGAAAAGCTAGATGTATTGATAATAGTTTTTAAAGATCCTGGTAATGTTAAAGAAGTAACATTAGTACGTTTATCTGACGAAGCTACGGGCGCTTTGTTGCAATGTGTGTACGCACATTGCGTAAGTGTGCGTGCCTGTCAGGTGCCTGGGTGGGAGCGGTCAGGCGCGAGCAAGGTCTCGCTCACACTTATACAGATACGACACACACAACCATGAGCCACGACACAACGAATAAACCAAATTGGCTGAAATTTGAAATGGAGATAGCTGATATCTAGGATTAACACATAGGCTACATTTTATCTCGCAAAATTAAAGAGTTCCCGCGGGAAATAAAAATCCTCTTAATCCACGCGGATGAAATCGCGGGCATTATCTAATGACTATACTCGTATACGTAAATGGCAGATAAATTGCATTAAAACATAATGATCAAGTGATAAAGGCGACCAATAATAACTTACCCTAACATAATTAAGTGCGAATAATACTACAGTTTCTTGCGAGTGTACTGTCCTATTCATGACGATGCACAGATATCTTCTCCAATGTATTTGTGGGACCAATCCTTCTAACTTGGCCAGGGTCATACGTCTATACAGTTCTGATACATTTCGCCTGTCTTCTGGTGCTGAAGTTATTTTGGCCAATCTATTTAAATATAATGTAGATGATATAATTTTAAATACTTACAAATACTCGTATTTAGAAACGTCATCCAATTTTGCGAGAGCGTGGGATCGTCGAAGAAAAAATGTAATTAAAAAATCAACGAAGAAAAATTCAATCTGCTTTATGAGAAACAATAATAATTTAATATGACACTTTATTTAGTTGAAGAATCTTAATGATAATATGAATAAAATGACTGAAAGAAATATTATTTTAAATTATCACTTACTCTATTTCAAAATTGATTAATTTATCTGCGCTTGCTTTTACGTGTTTGATTTCACCACCAAGCAGTAATGCGATTTTTATAAGATACTCTTTATAAGCTTCTAGATAAGCTTGGTTTGAATCTTGGAGGAAGTAATCTCTTGTTGGCAAACCTAAATAAATTTAATGAACATTTTTTACCTAGTTTATTGACAATAAGTACCTACTCAAATCAATTGGGAGAATAATGAGTTACCTAAGCTCGTTTGATCAAACTGAATGACAAATTCATCAGAATTTTTGATATCAGGACCAACCCATTCTGATATTAAAATATCGTTATTATATAATCTGAGCTTAGCCATAAGTTCTAGCCAATCGAAATCCAGTCTAGTCCATTCAGCGTTTAAAATTGGCCATCCACCTAGCAAGTCTAATAAATCTAAAAGCGGTTGATGTCCTCTTCTTTTCAAAATGTCATGATTCATACAGGACTTGAAGAGAAATCTCGCTTTTAGTGCTGCATCATTCGTTGGATTGTTTTTAGGTGTTTCAGTTGCATGCTGAATTTTTAAAATTATTGTTCCTAATGGTTCTATTCTTTTCAATCTTTTAAAAAATGATTTCTTATTTTTATTACTTTTACTTGAAATAATAGAACGTTTGTTTATATATCTTTTATCATTATCATTATTTTTATGGGTACTTAGATATCTTCTATGTCTGTTCAAATAATCTTTCTTGCGTTCATTCTTTAATGTATACTCATGTAGTTTATGTTTTATCTTTGGCGGCTTCTTTAATTCTTTGGATTTTTTGTCCAAGTATCTACGTATGCGATTTATTATTTCTGATTTAACCTCCCTGGTTTTATTAAAATCATATTTATTGTTGAATTCTGTTAAATTATCCATTTCATCAGTATTCATTATTATAACATCAAAGTCCACTTCATATGGTTTACTAGGGCATTTAGATTGATACATCATAGTCAAGAAGTCGTCCTTCGTATCTAAATGTGGGCCAGGATATTCGGTTGTTACATGTTCATTTTTCTTGAATTCTAGTAAATCTTTTAAAACTGTATCTAAGTTTTCTCGCAACATTTCAAACGTATCATAGCTGAAACGAGAGTATTGTAAAAGTTTCATCGTAGTCGGAGTAAGCTTTTCTAATGAGCGAAGCCCAATAGCTCATTCTAATAAATGGGCTAAAATATAACTTACGCAACGAAAACGAAATTGAAAAAATGTTTTTGTAATTTTGTCTGAGCTATGTAAATATTAAAATATTGGTAATTATAAAAGTGCCCATTATAATTATAGAGTTCTCCTTCTTTTACTTACCCAGCCTTATCAGCCGGAATAGGATTAAGTGTTGGCCAATTTCCACAAGCGTACTGATAAAAGTCATGACAGGGATCTGCACCAGCATCCATGTATTGCTTCATTATGTTTGCTTGAGTCTGTCTTATGGTTTCTTTATCCCCTTGACCTTTCCAAAAAGCATGTATTCCTGAATAGGAAAATCGAATTATTTATAGGTAATACACATTTGTGAATGGAATTCATACGAGTCAATCTCCAGTACCAAAAACACAATTACAAATTACTAAGGATGGGAGATTAGTACAAAGAAGGCAATCCTTACTCCGTAAAGGAATACTGTGAACGCAATGTATTTGGATGACCATTTATATAAGAGTGGAGCTATTGACAGCTACTAGTGGTCGCGATGTCGTCTGTATTCAGCATAAGTTACGCTAGTAATTAAGTTAGATTTTATGCTTCTGTGTTGTGGTTGTCGTACGTCTGAAAGGATGTAATTAAGAACTTGGTATCCTTACCTTTTCCAGCGTAAGATTTGACTGGTTTGTATATATGAGCTGCTGAGCCCATTTCCCCTTCTTCAAGTTCAGGCTGTCGTCGGACTTGTTCGACATCATCCAATGGTCCTCGATCGACGTATATTTCTGGGTGGACGATGCTTTGGAATAAATCAGTTACATAAAGAATAAAGATATACAAGGAAAAACACTCACTAACTCAGTTATCCATTAACTGAGTAAATTAAAATAAAATAATTTCTTTACTCGTTTTAGTCTGTATATTACGTCTTTAATTTTTAAATAAAAGTTGGTAGCAGTGCCAGTAGTAAAGCATATTCATATCATTTATGGCCTACCTGTGTAAGTTTCTTCCATCATTATCATCATCGTTATCATCTTGTTCATGGGAATTGCTGTCATATACTGTTTCAGCAACCTCTTCATCTTCACCTTCTTCACCTTCTTCATTTCTTTCGTTTGAGTCGTTACTCTCATCGATTACTTTATAAGGTTTTTGGTTTCCGTGACTGTACAACATTAATTTCGTTACCGTAATTTCGTTACGATTCTGATATACTATAACTTATGGTATGGTGATAATTATGAACTTTGGATTGCTTTGAACAGTGACAAAAAGAAATTGATAAAAAAAAGGGATTCTGCAAGATTTTCGATATTAAAGATTAAGGAAACAGAACACAGTTCCAATTCACACATATTTCCAATTTATTAAACTTAGAACTTAGGTCAAGTCGTACCCAAGATTAATTGTCAATTTAATATTAGAAATCTTGTGGATATGGAGGACAAGTTCGTAAGCGTAGAAGTTTCAATAATGATTTCCGTAATATGATCATATGAGTTCAATCGAGGGCAAGTTATATTAACTAAGTATTAACTCAGGTAAGTCTAGTTTTAGATTTGGATTACAGTTTATTATAAAGGCCCGTAGCCTAAAGAAGACAGCCTTCGTTTTGAAATCAGATACAAGGTGACCTTCTACGATGATTTAATAGCCTTGTCCTTGGGCTTATTGCTAAATCAGGTTAGGTGGAAAAAAATGAATGAATAATTCTAAAAGCTGAATATTTTGTACTCATCATCATTATCAGCAACTCGTCAAAGGATTAGTACTGAGAGCAAGTTTATAATAATAGCTCAAAATAGTTCAATACGCTGGCCCAGTGCAAATGGCCAAAACTTTTGAGGACATTTTCGAGAACTTTCAGGTATGCAGGTGCCCTCAAGATTTTTTCCTTCACCGTTGAAGCATGTGATATTTAATTCCTTAACGTACATAAGTATGTACCTACTCACTCATAATCTTGCGAAGTGAAGCTGTAATGGCTTCTTCGTTTAACTCTGGTAGGTGGCCGTTGCTCTTTCCCGAAATTATCCCAAATTAAAATATCGCTTGAAACATTCCCTTCGTACAGCTCCGATTTGCGACTTGGATCTCTTCGAGAAAGTATAATTTCCTCAGGAGGAAGAAACGATGTCCTGAAACCTTGAAAAACCTCCCTTTCTTCAGGATCCAAACCTTCCAACCTCGTGTAACTTGGCACGTTTTTAACTGTGAACTGATCTGATGGATCTCCCAAAGAGTCCAAGGGTCGTTTCGATATAAAATACGCGACAGTGAAAAAAGTCGTTAGTATTATAAGTAATAAGAATCTACAAAAATTAGCACTTTTCGGTTTTATTGATACTGTTTGGGGCGGCGTATCAACTCGCGCCATGACAGGTTGTGACTGACGCATCTGACTGTGTCAGTAAATCCTGCGAGATTTGTAAGTGGAACATCATACTACCGTGATTAATATGGATTGGAGACAGCGTGTTTGTACGTTGATGCTTGTTCATACCCAACTACTTTGAGGGTATTTGGACTTTGATTAATAGGGTATCATTTACTTTGTCTTTGCGATTCAAGTTCTAAATATTAAGTATATTATGACGTCATGACAAATACAATATGGCAGATAATATAACAGGCAAAATTGGGAAAATCTAGGTATTAAGAAGGTACTGACGGAAAGGAAAAGCATGGCTCTACAGGCTGTTATAATCTCCTGAGGGCCTTGCGTTGAGGTAAGCAATGTTGCGGGTTGCAGCTAGCTGTATGTAAACTTATATAGCGACCATTGTTAGGCTGACCCTGGAAAATTGTGAGCAATCATCCTCGTCGTTTGAACCCAATTACATTTTAACACATGTATCTATCTACACATTACGTATACAGGTAGAATTCCAGTTCAACTCCCGTAGGGTAAATTATGGAAATTTAAAAAAAGAACAGGTAAGTATATAAATTATAGAATAATATATTTGCACAAAATATACCTAGCCTAAGTAGTCTAGAACTAGATTCTTAGCTTAGTTAATTATTGGTTTCGTTGTTAATTTTTCACCCAGCAACATATCGACGTTTTCTTTTCATGGACCAGTGAAGTTAGCGCCGGAAAGTGAAACAGGATACATTAATTTATTCCGGAAAAATTTACCTTAAGGGATATTCTAAGTCCTGCCGTAAGTAGTCCCGGGCAAAAACTTGTAGATAAAATTTAAAAAAAAAGTAAGATATACGTAAGTATAGATCCAAGAGTCTAACCAATAAGAGTACAGAGTATTTATATTAATAAAAGGCAGAATCGTCTGAGAACAGCAGTTGTAGACCATACCTTTACTTTTTTAAGAATTTAAGAAATTCCACAACAATCATAGAGAGTCATGTCATTATTTACGGAGTGATTATATTCTCTTTGTCTTGGATTTTACTGTCAATAAAAATCAAAATATTTATGCTTAATAAACACTTTGTTATAAACATAATGTTTAACTAGAGTTAGAAATAACAAAACTTGTTCTAGTTTCAACTGGTAAAAAATGACTTCATTTGCCGAGGTGACCAGACAAGTGCGTCTAATAAATGATTTGATTTTGTCGGACATGATTTGTGGTAAGATTAAGATTGGATTTTACCGACAGTAGGGATACCGTATATCCTAACCATAGGCATAGTATTACTTATAACACCAAAACTGTGTTTTTTTATTGGTTTGCCTTCAATCACGCAGCAACGGAACATCAAATCGACCTGATATGTAGGTAGGTGTAGTTTGAGATTTCAAGAGTGATATAGACTACCTTTTGACCCGGGAAATTATAAGCTTCCCAACTAACTCCTCGCATAAGAAGAAGCGGGCAAACGCTCTTTAAAAAAATATTTATAACATCTAATAAGATCGAAAAGAGTTTCGAAATCCTCTTGGTGTGTATGTTTTTGTGTGTGTTTTCTCTAAAATAGATGCCCTTGTTCCTTAGACCAATTCTTCAATCTTTTGTCTCACTGATTGCTTATTAGGATACCGTATAGGTTTTATTTGATGTATTGAGTTTAATTTCAAGGTAATAGTGATAACACGGAGGAGAACTTAGAATTCAGCAAGCACATGCTGGCAACTAAGTACTGGTTTGCACGTATTTCATGTGCGAACAAAAAGCGATTCGTGCTGGCTCTGTTAAAAGATGTGCGTAGTATCTGGACCCTGTCACTACTTCTGAAGTCTATATGGAATTGTCGACCCAAAGACGCCGTGATGTCTGTATGCGAGTAAGTTTTATTTTAATCTAGAATAGTTGATGCCCGAGACTTCGACATAGTGTGAATTTTTTGAATTCGTTTGTCTCCGAAATGCAATCTATCGCTCTTCAATATTTCGTCGAGATCATATAGTTTCTTTTTACTACCTAGCAAATATAAATATTTTCAGTAGCAAAAGATAATTCTTATATAATTTTCTACCTGCCTGTGAAGGTCTTGTCAAAATTATTTCGACCATTCCGTATAAACCCAAATAAATAAAATTTAAACCACATGTTTGTCATAATGTCATATCATACAGTTTTTTCAAAAGCACAAACAGACACTTAAATTTTATCTATTTGTACACAAATAACTTTTTGATTCTTCTTTTTCTTTCTTGATTTGTCATTGATATATATGTTAAAAAGGTTTGGAGAGATCAACCTCCCTTGACGTACGCCACAATGTTTTTTATTTTGTAAATTATTTAGGCCCCGCGTGTGGAGTAGCTACGATCAAGCACCCATGGATCACGATAGAACTGCACTGCCATTGACAACTCTTGTAGAAGTAATGATGAGTGACCGCAAGTGGTTTCAGTCTCTCGAACCTGTTGGTATCAAAATGAACTACTAATGACTAATTTGATTAATTTATTAAGAATTTGAAACAAAGGTATGAATGAGCTTTTCCCGGAATTTTCCTCACAAAACTCTAATTATGTTACAGCACAATTACTTGGTAATTTTTTATTTCAACGTTTTTATAGGAACGGCAAGCTTTAGTCCTCTCAGAGTTGCTAACAGTGGCCGGTGGTCCAGTAATGTGGGATATCTTGAAACGCGCACAGCAAATCTACGAGCAGCATGTCGAAATACAGCTGGAAGATTTACAAGAATGCATTGTTGTTCAGGAACCGCTACCACTAAAGAAATCTGTTTCAGTCGAAACGGTAACAACGATAAAATAAAGAGACTTTTCTTTGTAAGAAATTGACGAGGTAGTTAGAAAAATGTATGTAGGTAACTTTTTTACGCCTGCAGTTGATTAGTGCCCTCATCGTGTGTTTGTAGTATAGTAGGTAAACAAATTTTACCGACTACACGCCTGCTGATAAACTTGCTGTGTCTGCGACTACATCTTATGATAACATAACTCAGAGGAATAAAAATTTTTAAGCATGGATAACACCCAATATTATGTACCCACCAGATTCATATCACTGGATTGAAAACCAATTAACCTCATTGAATAGATGTTTATTTTTAAATATTTTCAGACTCAGACAAAAAAGGAACTAGCGGCAAAACGTAAAACTTCTCCAGAGGCTGATGTGACAAAACCCTCTACTCCAGTTCCTGGTCAAGCTCAAAAGGAGGCAACTAACCAACATTTTTAATTTATAAATACTTAAGGATAATAACGAACTAAATTGAAATACATATTGAGGAAGGAATATCATTCACTTAATAAAATTAAATCAGTCCAACAAGATAAAAATACTTAGGCTATTCTGCTAATGGCAATTATTTTTTTAGCTGGAATCTAACTTAACGCTTTGGGCGACAACAGTAAAGGCAATGAAAGACAGCATGAAGTTAGAAGAACTAGAGATGACATATAAAAATGGAACGACGAAGAAGATTTGGAAAGTGAATCGTCAAAAACCTGAAGCAGTTGAAACTGTAGACTTCGTATGTGATCAAGATCTAAATATCTATGATATTTTTACTAATTCAACTTTATGAAAAGGCAAAATAATAAGAATTGATGATATACAATTGCTTTTTCACGTATAAGTTTATTTCTAAGGTCGATATAAAATAAACGTTTCTTTCTTTATTTCTATATAGGTACTATATTATCATGCGTAGTTTCCATTTATTTAGCAATGGAATCTTGATCTTGACTTTTTTTTTCAAAGCAGTTATAGAAGAGCTTAGAATAAAGTTAGCCAGTGTACAATGATAGACAAAAACAAGATTGAATCTCAAGCTTTACAATTGAGCATTAGTTTTAACAAGTATTTTTGTAACTTAAGCTCGCTGCATACGTAACGTGCACGGGACGGGACGGGACGGGACGTGAAGTTTTCGAAATATCGTTTCATAGAAAATGTAAGCAACTTTGCATACGTCACGGAGCACGGACGGGACGGGAACGTGCCACGCGCGGAACGGGAAAAATATCGTCGGCGACGATGTTTAGCAATTAAAGCCAATTCTTCAAATGGAAAATCCATCTTTCCTTGTTCACATCACTAGCACGTTAGTTCTGAGTTATTGCCACGTTGCGTATGCATTAAAAATCCCCGTCCGTGTTTACTAACCACGTTCGGTCCCCGTCCCGTCCACGTCCCGTCCCGTCCCGTGCACGTTACGTATGCAGCGGCCTTTAATTAAAACTTTCAGATCCAGTTACTACCATCAGCAATAAGCAAGCGTATACTGAGATATTTGCCAATCACTCAGTTCGGGGAATGCGCCCGTGTCAACAAATACTGGGCATTTTTAGTTGACGAGATTCGCACGGAACTGCTTGCGAGACAAAAAATCGATGTCGAATTGGAAAGACTGCGAGTAAAAACTCTATTTTTATCCTATTTATCTTTCTTGTATCCATTCTGAAGGCAATAAATAACTATTAGTGACTGTAATTTATGGCACTTCCAATTGTTTCTTCTGTATTCTTTCGATGTCTCCACAAAAGTATGTACTATGTTTTAGGAGAACATGATTAAGCATGACATAAGTCTTGACCTATTGAGTAAGTCAGAATTCCGGACATCAAGTACATTAGTCACCAGCTCTGTAGGGGCTGTGAAAACGAAGAGACGGATTAGCTGCCTTACCAGCAATAAGTCTTATGCTTTCTCGCTGAGGACCATGATGAATAGACAAACCAATAAACAACGAATTCGGACAGTGAGTACCTATCTTCCCAGTTAGTTTCGGAAAAGTAGGTGAATGGTTATCTTCGGTAGTGCCTATTTGTTTCGTAAAAAATAGAACGAAGACAGACTTACTTAGTCCAATGTCATATTCCAAAGAGCTAAGTATCCCCCCTCATACATATGCCAGCTCTAAGAAGCAGAGACTAGGCGATAGCCTCTTACCGGAGCACGATGTGTAATATTTAGTACCTACCGGGTACGGGTCAGTTATTGTGGTGATAGCCTAGTGTTAAAGACTTTGACCTCTTTTCACGACTCCGGGTTCCGAGGCCTAACTTTTCGGAGTTAACTATGTGCGTCTTAAGCAATTTAATATTACCTACTTGCTATTTATCGATAAAGAAAACATTGTAAGGAAACTTGTATGCCTTAGAGTTTTCTATAAAGCTTCTAGGCGTCCTATGTGACATCTACCACTTCCAGTTCAGTTGAATGAAGGACCAAATACTTATTTATCCTACATTTTTCAGAAACCTATTCGCAATATGACAGACCTAAACGCGCGTTTGGAGATACGAGGTGCTGCTGATGAAAATATATGGAAATTTTGCAGGAATGTTCTTAAAATCAGTGAGAAATATGGTCATAGACAAGTGTGTTTGACCTATAAATACATTTTATTTGATAATACAGAGTACGTAGTTTATTGACTTAATCCATAATGTGAGAATGCGTGTTAATGAAACAATCAATGGAATTAATTTTCATAGCTTAACTCATCTCTTCCGCACTTTCGGTTCATAAAAAACACAAGGACCTCATCCAATGATGAAGGGTTTAGTCCGCCGATGCAATGGTCTCAACTTGAGACCTAGTTGCAATTAAATTATTTCTTCGTGAGGTACATACCTGACTAATAGGTATTTTGAATACTTCGTACGACTCTTTCTAGACTGTTGACCTGCTGGTACCTATTGTCAATTCTTGCCCAGGTATTTGACCCTGTGTACCAACTACCAGGTATTGTTCAACGACTTCGAAACCGAAACTGCCTGAGTGTAGATAGCCGTTAAAAGGGTTCTTCTTTGTCCATGGAAACATAAAAAGTATGCTGCAGTCATTTGTTTTGTACTGTCACAGATACCAGTTGCAAAGGGAGGAATATTGTTTATGGCAACAGAAACTTTCCCAGGCCCAACGGTGTCTAAAACTGTCAAAATACCGCTTGATTATCCACTTGTAATGGACCCTACCCTTAAGTATGTTAATTTTTTATGGAATATAATAAATCGACCAACAAAATTTATTTTTTGGCATCAAAACCTAGCTTCTAATTTAATAACTCAGCAACGGGAAAATGATGAAGCTTCTAATATACTAACTCGGCTTCTTCACAATGGCCACAAAATATTCCAAAGAAAGCATCAAATAAAGAGCCACTATTTTTATTATTGACCACTGCCACTGCACGATTTGGTGCGAGTGAGATGGATACGACTGGCCATTTGCACGATTTCGTTGGTGCGAGTGAGACGGATGCGACTGGCAATTTGCACGATCTCGTTGGTTATGGCTATTTGCACCAATCAGAGAGCGCCATTCAAAACATGCATTTGTTTTTTTTGTTGTTCTGTTGTTAGTGTGTTAATATTGCAATTATTTTTGTATAATTTTTTCTTTAAACTAAAGTTAGGTTAGGTTAGGGTTATACATGAATATTAAGGTGCCCGGCCGAAGGCCGGGCACTTAGGTTCTGTTGGGATCGTAAACCTACCTAAAACTAAAAAAAAAGTTGAAAAAAAATTTGATTTTTTTTTTCAAAAATGTTATAATGTTATGTGTAGGTATTTATCTTGAGTTAAATTTAAAAACAATCATTTTTTTAATTTCATTTTATCAAAAAAAAATGTTTTTTTATTTAGTTAGAAACATTTTTTTAATTCATTTTTCTCACAAAAAAAAAATTAAAAATGTGGTTGAAGATTTGGTGTATTATTTGATGCTAATATTTAAGTATTTTAGGAGTTCACGGTTTGAAGCTAAGTTATAAATATGGATGCTAAAATTATATTTTTTAGAGGCTCACTAGTTGAAGCTGACTTAGTAATTTAGAAGCCAATAATGGTATTAAATAGAAGCTCGTTTAATTACATGCCATTTTTTATATATTATTATACTAAATTTTACTAATAATTTATATTCTATAATCTTAATGAATGCCGCCCTTTCCGAATTTTATTTTCCTAATTTATATGTAAATGTAACGTGTAAGGTGAACATTTAAATGTAACGTCGAACGATGATAATATATTATCGTGGTTCGACGTTACATTTAAATATTCACCTAGGTACTTAAATTACTTAATCTACAGAGCCGATGTTGATGTGGTTTGTATTTTACATAGGGCATGGGAGAACTACAGATTTTAGCCCATAAACTTTTGCTGGGCTTTAAATTATTATTAATAACGTATGGCACTTTTTTGCAGTGTTCCGGCTAAACCTAAAGTGTTTGTAACACATTCGGACTCGGAGGAAGCAAACATTCCCGATCGGGAAGAAAATAGACGGTATACTCTTTGGTCGAAAGATTTTTCTAGGCTCTACCCTGTTTGCAAGATTTCATCTCATCTGTCGCCTTTTTAATATTTAAACGTGCAAGCTTGTACTTTTTAATTTTTTGTAGGTTCTATCCATTATCCATTGATTTATGACATTTTAACATAATTTAAAGTGTTTTATTTAAAAATAATCTAAATTATAGGTGAGTAGGTCTCGACTTGTCATAAGGTAACTTGTGGCTCTTATGACAAGTCGAGAATCTACCACCGGTTCGAACTTGCAAGATGTTTCTTCTTCTTAATTTCCTATAATATGAATAGAATAATATGATTTTCCTATTAAACGCATTATACGATCCTAGAAACGACGATCATTTTGTTTTTATTTCCGTGCATTCCTTTCGTAAATTGTATTAGGTATAATAAAAACTGAAACTTACATGACTAGAAAATCTATGAATCGATTGAGCACTTCACTAGGCACTCGTCGGATAGGTACTACTCTATCAATTCAATATGTTATTGTCATTTGTCAACTGTCATTTGTCAATGTCATTAGAAACATTATCTGTGATTTTACGGGAACTTTCGTCTTCAGAAAATTAAATCAAATCAAGTTATTTTTCTCTCGCGCAAAAGTAGGGTGCAGTGAAATTCTAATCTAAATTTTGTATAATGATGATAACTGTGCTATAATTTGTCTAAAAGTGTTTAAAGTTATCAAGGAAAATGAGTAAGCATATGTATTCTACTGCAAACCTTTCTGATAAAGAGCTAAAGGAACAAGGAAACAGACTGTTCAGTCTGCGAAGGTTCGAAGATGCCATGAACTGCTATACAAAAGCTATCGTAAGTTCTCAATTAATTCTCTTAGCATTGTCACATCAGTTCAATAGAACTAGTGTTAATAACAAAAAAATATCCTGTATTTAGAATATAAGTGTATTAGCAATTGCCAAAAAATTCGTCTGAGATAAAAATTTATTATAATAATCCTAATATTCTATCAGTCTTATTAAGTATCAATCAGTGGGATTATCTTTTAGATGTGAATATCAGAAAAATTCATATTTATATGCAGAATTCACACTATTGCTTTTTTGAATTTGCAATTTAAATGCATAGTATTTTTGTTTAGTGTTGATATTGCCTAATTTTTTCTAGAATTCCATACTTAAAAAAAATGTTTATTTTTACTTAACTATGACAAAGAAAAAAAGAAAAATTGTTATGATTTTAGCAGTCTATGTACAGTTATATGAATTTGTCTACTTACATAAAACATTCCACTATAGAGCCTAAATTACTGAGCCGATTTTGATCAATGACATGCCGATCGTTTCCTTACGTAGGGTGTCATAAGCTACATTTTATACTAACAAAATTATATGATGGATGGTATAACCATTTTTCTATAATCGTGGTTTTTAAACTTTTCTTATTAGATAAAGAACCCCTCAGTAGCCACATACTTCACAAACCGAGCACTATGCCACTTGAAGATGAAGCGTTGGGAGGCCACATGTCAGGACTGTCGGCGCGCCCTGGATATAGACAACAACCAGGTGAAAGGTCACTTCTTCCTTGGCCAGGCTTTGGTCGAACTGGACTGCTTCGATGAGGCTATTAAACATTTACACAGAGGTAAGTCTTACAAATGTGTAGATGCAGCAAGTGCACCATAAATTCAACCAATCAGAAGTGATTGCGAACATCAATTAACAATCAATCGAGTACAATAATTAGTCTCTGTGGCACCAATTAACAATCAATTTTAATGAATATTCATACACACAGCTAGTACAACCATTAGTCTCTGTGGGGTATAAGATTTTTGCTAACTTATATCCCACAGAAATTTCAAATTCAAATTATATTACATTTCCAAAGCTCGAGTAACAAGGTTTTATACTTGTACAAAATAGTCATCCAATCTGCCACAAAGTAGCATGCAAAAGATAAAAAAATACTTTTTATTTATAACTTTCTAGAGAGTTTATCACTTTGATGTAATTTTTGGTTTTGGGCCTTACAATTAACATGTAATATGCGAATTCGAAGTTATTATGTTCATTAATTCTGGAGTAAGGTATATGTACTCAAACAGACAGATGGACAAGTGCAAAGTCTAATGCTGAGATCTATAGAGTGCACTCCGACTTAGCTCAGACGTAAGATAAAGTTAAAACGAGACACAAACATGCTTTGTCATAAATCTGTCTTGTTTTAACTCCCCCTTAAGTTTGAGCAGAGTGAGAGTGTGGTCTATAGATTTATACCTAAAACTCGGATCTTTCGCTTTTTTTTTTTTTTTTTATTCGATGACAAGATAGCCCTTGACTGCGATCTCCTCCCTCCCTCACCTCACCGCGATCACCTGATGGTAAGTGACAATGCAGTCTAAGATGGTAGTCAACTTGGAAGGGGTATAGCAGCGTAAATACAACCCATACCCCTAATCGGTTTCTACACGCCATCGTGCCGGAACGCTAAATCGCTTGGTGGCACGTTTGCTTGGTTGATTTTAAATGTCGTAATTTATTTAATGTTATATCCCTATTTACAGCTAACGACTTAGCTCGTGAGCAGAAGCTGAACTTTGGCGACGACATTGCAGCTCAAATTCGCATCGCGAGGAAAAAGAGATGGAACGTTCAAGAGGAGAAGAGAATATCACAGGAAATTGAACTGCAAACTTATATTAATAGGTTAGTTCTTTGAAAGTAGAAAGTCAAATTCAAATTTTATTTATTTCGTGTAGGCTACCTTGTAGCACTTATGACACGTCATAAATCTACCACCGGTTCAGAATGCAGATTCTGCTGAGAAGAACCAGCAAGAAACTCAGCAGTTAATCTTTTCAAAAAATAAAATAATTTTACAATAAGTAACCAAAGTAAGCTAAGTATACAGTGCTTCCACAGTGAAGCTTCAAAAATGCAATACATATAATCCAACACATGTCAACATGGGAAGATAAAGCAGACCCATTCCCGTTGGTGGCACCCGTTGTCGAGCACGACGCATGAAGTTAAGGCGTTAATATGTTTTCTAATATTATGAAGCAAAGTTGAAGTGGCAAAAGGGTGGCATATAGTCCATAAATCTTAGATTTGCAACATAGACAATAGATTTGCAGGATAGACAACATTAAACAATTTGTGGTCAGCTGCTGGATATAATCAGTGCAAGACCGCGATGTGTACGCGAGAAGTACGTTCGTGTGTCGTTAACACGTGTAGTTACGACTGTTTGAATTCTATAATGTACACACTTAAAGAATCGAGCGAAAAAAACAATGGTATCTACTATACTTCTTTCAACTCACGAGGGCGCGTGGCTCATGGTTGTGTGCGTGTCGTATCTGTATAAGTGTGAGCGAGAGCTTGCTCGCGCCTGACCGCACCCACCTAGGCTCATAACAGGCACACACACTTACGCAATGTGCATGTACACGACGTAATCACAAGTAAAGTGCCCGTACTATACACTATACTATATATATAATAAAAGTTTGCATGGAAAGGCGGTCTTATCAGCGATCTCAGACCTTGTACAAACTTCATTTATCTTTTTAGGCTAATAAATGAAGACATGCAACGTAGAATAGAGTCGATAAAGTTAGAGAACATAAACGAAGAAGAAACCAATAGCAAAATATCAAAGGTTGAAGAAGAATGTGTGAGTGTTCCAATTTATTTTAATAATTAAATGTTAATTTAATACAAAATTGTGAATTTTGCTGTTCTTAATTCTTTGTATAAATATGCGGCAGTGTATTTTTTGGATGGTAGATTGTAATACAGGAGGTCACAGATAACTAATATAGATACTTTTAGACATTTCAATTTAGTTAGTGATTTTTGTACATGTCTAAACTAATAATTTTTTTTTCTCATGTTTCAGAATAACTATAGCAGTGAGTTAAATAACTTGTTTTCAAAAATGGATGAAAGGAGAAGGGTAAGTTTTTGAATATTTAATTTTTTACACCTTAATGTATGTGAAATATATAAAACGTATGTTCAATAACCAATCGACCACGCGAAAATATTGTTTTTGTTGTTTTTAAGAGGTTACAAGCAAACATTTCTTAAAAAATCATGCTATATTTTACAAACATCCAACATACAACATTTCTTAGTTCGAGAAATCCCGTTCTTCGTTACTTGACGTCACAGATGACGTATTATGAGGTGAAGTAACAGTATAATATCATGTGCGTGTCAAACTGCGCTAATGGGATCATTTGTGTACGCTCCTTACGCCTTCGCAATTCGCACCGCGCAAAACGGATTATGTACGTAAATACTTCTGTACTTGGTTGTTGAGACATGGGTGCTAACTCCGTAACTATCTCTAAACTGAACAAAACTTGACAGGTCTAAATATAGGGCTAGGCGGTAAAAGCTGGGGGCCAAAAAGCAGTATTAACCGATTTAAATTGGCATGGGACTTCACTGTGCATACAAATGTTACGCTTTATAGCTTATTCCAGGCGAAATGGAGGTACATTATTTCAGCAGGATAAAACACTTTTTACTTTTTAGCATAAAATTATTTTTATTATTAATTGCTTTACTTTACAAAATGTTAAATATGTAAGAAAAATAGTCTAAAATGAGTTACTAGAATTGCCGTCTCTATCGGCACTATTGTCATGTTGTATGCAGATTTGTTTAGTAACTCTAGCAGATTTTGTGCCGTGGTTATAATCGATGTTGCAGTCCTATGACGGAATAGGCTTTCCAGTTGAGGCGTAGTAGCACGCGTAAGGCTCAAATCATATTGGTGCAAAGTCGAAGCGAAGCGACGCGACGCGTCTTTTCTAAAAGGCTACTAAGTATCATCATTATCCCTGGTATGCACGGGTCTTCTCTAAGAGTCCGAAAGGCCATAGCCACGCTGGCCAAATGCGGATTGGTAGACTTACCCACCTTAGAGACATATTTAGAGAACTCTGGGGCATACAAGTTTCCTCACGATGTTTTTTATTTCATATCCTTAAATGCACGTAACGCGCGTTAATTTGTAATATAGACTATTAGTTTCTAACATAATATAGAGCAGATGAAGTTCATTAAGCCTCAATTGTGCAAAGTTTATGGCATTGACACAAATTCATCTGTTCAAACCCATTGCAATATTACCTGCTCCAAACACAAGTTAAAGCTTAGTTGAAGGGGAGAAAGAGGAACATGAATCAAGTTCAGCATAAACAATATTGTTATAAAAGAAAAGAATACTTAGTTTGCAACATTTTACAAAAATTGCGCATATATGTTATGAGCCTAAATTCGTGTCTGTTCAGGCATGTCTAACTAAACATGATATAGTTCAAAACTTTGACGACCTTGGGCTTATTGTGACGATTCCTCACGGTATGTTGGATGCGTGGGAGTGAAAGGTCGCAGGTTTGTTTCCCCTCAGTGGAATTTAAAAGTAGACATAATAGTTCCAAAATGATGATAATTTATTTTTCATCAGCAACCCATAAACGGCGTATAACTGAACGCAGATGTCCTCTCAAAGATGGGTTATAAGCCACCACATTGGTCCAATCACACACCTTTGAGAATATGATAGAGAACTATTGGATAGAATCAGGCGTTATTTTGCGGAAGTTCATAATTAGCAAGAAAAGGTTAGAGTTATTTTGCTATAATCCGCCAATAGAAAAAATCTGTATGGTCTAATAACTGGATAATACAGAATTGTAAAGTCGACATATCCTGAGGATGCTCCGGTGTCGGGCCGAAACTGTTGGCGGATTATAGCAAAATAACTCTAACCTTTTTTTGCTTATAGAGAACTGCCAACCGTGCCAACAAGGTTTTCTTTCACAGTTGAAGCATGTGATTTATTTTCTTAGACACACATAAGTCCGAAACGTCAGACATATATTCGTGGATCGAACTCGCAAACTCCCGAACAGGAGTACCCTATCCTAACCACTAGGTTATCCCGATGCTGCTGGGTACTGCCCACCTAAAACAGTGGACAGTAAGGAATTGTCGATTGTGAATTCATATTATAGGTACCAAGTATATGGACTAATACATAATGTCGCAGTTTTCTCGTAAGAAAGTACCGGCTTTTAATCCTGATGCTGCGGGGTACTGTCCATCTAAACTGATGGGATTTAGAGACTGTCGATTAAATTATTAATTATATGATGAACTCTAGCTTGAGCTGTTTTTACCGTTGCTGGGTTTATTTTGTAGCTCACCCGTGCGAAGCCGCGGCGGGTCAACTAGTATAATACGAGTATATTCAACAATTTGTATACTTAATGTGAAATCGTATATCTACGAGCGCCTTCCGTGAAGTGTCATGTTACGATTCACTTATACTCCGTGTACAATATGTTTGTAGGTATTCAAATCTTACACAACTTAATAATAACGACCTCCTTCTCGTTGTATTCAGAAACGTGACGTTCCGGATTATCTATGCGGCAAGATTAGCTTCGAAATCCTTAACGAGCCCGTCATCACACCCAGCGGCATCACGTACGAGAAGAAAGACATTGAGGAACATCTTGAGGTATTTCATTCTAATTTCATTAAGTTGAAGAAGTTATGAAATTGCCGTAAATCTTGCTGCAAGCGATAGTCCAAAAGAACAACGGAAATGGCAGTTAAATTGCTGTAAATCTTGCCGAAAGCGATAGTACAACTGTAAAAAGCTAATGATGATTTTTCTGCTTCCATTAATAACATTAATTTCAGCATACTCGGTAGCATTTATTACAGCAAAACATAATATAATATAATATAATATAATATAGCCTCAATAGCCTGAGGGATAAAGGTGCGGATTTAAAACTGAAAGGTCGCAGGTTCGAACCCCACCCGTTGCACTATTGTCGTACCCACTCCTAGCACAAGCTTTTCGCTTATTTGGGGGGGAGAGGAGAATATAAGTAAAGTTCAGCTTGGCTAATATTCTTTATTGAAAAAAAAAATAATGTTATAGATGCGAAAGTGTGTTTGTTTGTTTTTGTGTCCTTCAATTACGGAGCAACGGATCGACGATCGAGTGGGTACGACAACAGTGCAACAAGTAGCGAACGAACCTGCGACCTTTCAGTTTTCATTCCGCACCTTTAACCGGTGGGCTATTGAGGTTTAACGCTCTGTTTCCTTCACAGCGAGTGGGCCACTTTGACCCGGTGACCCGAGTGAAGTTAACGGCGGATCAACTCATCCCCAACTTCACTATGAAGGAGGTTGTCGACGCTTTCCTACAGGAGAACGAGTGGGCGCTGGACTACTAGTCTATTCATCGATGTTATTGTCTATCGTTGTGGTTACGTCACTAGTGCATGATTGGATAGGTTGTTTTGTGAGTATTCTTAAGGAAAGTTAAACTATTCTGGTGTGTATGTCCTGTGGCGTGCATACAGGGTAGGCATTAAGCGGGCAGATTTTTTTTTAATATATAGACTTTCGCTTGACTGCAATCTCACCTGATGGTAAGTGAAGATGCAGAATAAGATGGCGCGCGCTTGGCTAGAAGATGCCTTTTCACTCTTGATTTACAGACACCCACATTATAGTTGGAAAAACGGAAGCCGGAAGGACATTCCAAATTTTTGTGGTGCGTATTAGGATCGATTTTTTTATTCAAAATAGGCTTGAACATGACGACAATCAGTACTGGATAGTACTGATGAAGTCTAGGTTGCCTAGAAGATGCCTATTCGCTCTTGCCTTGACGGTACTCAAATTATATGTGGCAGGAAACACACGGATGCTGGAAGTGTGTTCCACACCTTAGCGGTTCTTATCAGAAATGTTGAATTAAAGCATTTTGTTAGAGTAGGTTAGATTGGGCAGATGTTATAAAAACCTAAGGGTAGACTTTTTATAATTTGTACAATGCCTACACTTAAGTTTTTTATAACTCGTACTGGAGATTTTTTCCATTTTATATCATCTGCCTACTCTGTGCACGCCACTTCTGTGCAGCTATTACATGCAACAATTTGTCATTGAGGTTATTCGTATAACTATTGGAAAGAGGTACGATTTGATCGGAAATACCGACATTTTGGGTCAGATTTATCTCCTAAAATGGTGGTCAACATTGACATAATCGTACCAATAATACCTACTATTGTTGGTACAGTACACAAAATCATGGCTATAAAGTGTCTAAAACTAAAAACATTTAAGCAACTGTAGGGTACAGTTCTTGCAATTCACGAGGGCGCGTGAGCTTTACTTGTGGTTACGTCGTGTACATGCACATTGCGTAAGTGTGTGTGCCTGTCAGGAGCCTAGCTGGGAGCGGTCAGGCGCGGGGAAGCTCTCGCTCCCTCTTATATAGATACGACACACACAAACATGAGCCGCGTACCCTCGTGGATTGAAAGAACTATATGATATTTGGGAGGATTTGTTAAAGTGAAATAACACCTTTTCTTAGCGAAATAACGTCTAAATTCGAGTGAATTTGTTATTAGTATCTGTGTCGACAGGTACCTACCGAATTTAGACGTGCCGCCGATCTGGCATTTTTTGATGAATTTTTCTTAGCGATTGGTAATCTTCTAAGTGAATGGTTGTCGCATAACTCCCCTCTGTTGTGGGATTGTCTAAAAATGATAGTGGTCAGCAAGTTCGACTGCGGATGACGAGGTTCCGGGTTCGATTCCTGGCTAGCCAAAAAATGTTTGGGGTTTTTCTGACAAGAAATTCTCAGTACTAGCCCGGAGTTAGGAAGTTGGCGGTGAGTCACCCCCGTGCCTCGTAGAAGACGTAAAGCAGTCGGTCCTGCGTCTGCTCTCCGGTCGTGTCGGACTATGAGAGTGAGGGAATAGAGAGTGCACCTGTGTAATATTATTGGTTAAAACGCATTGATGCAGCAAGGACGCCATAAATTCACATGGCGGTGATTGTAACACACTGATGCAATCATTTTTAAACGATCCCACGAGTTTGATTGATTGTGACGTAATCACAATACCTTGTTACGTCATCCATGTTCATCATGACATTTTGGGAATGTTGACGATGGTTTTGTGGTGCGTCAGATGCTGCTGACGTCACTCGCTTCTCCTTCGAATCTTGTCTTGTGCGATCTCATTCAAAGTTTACTGCTCCACACGCGTTTGTAAAAATTTGATAATAGTACATTATGGTACAAGTGAAATGTTGGTGATTGCCGCTGAGGCGCCATTGAGACTCGAGTCGTCAGGCGAGGGTCTTAAGATAGCCGAGGACGGCAATCATCAATACACACGTGTATCATACGACGTTTTTCAACACACTTGTGAAGAAAATAATACTAAAATAGTACATTATGGTACAAAACAGTGAAAACGAGTTGTGAAAATTTCGCAATGGCGGGAATAATTAATCAGTTTTCCGGAATGTGCGCGCATCTTTCAATGGCGATCGGCCATAGACTAAAAGAATGAGGTTTCTCTTTTTTGGCTTTTCGCGGATAGCGTTTTAGCTATGTACAAAATGGGGAATTTAAAGTTTTCTTTTTTACAGAAAAAACAAAAGTTATATTTGAGTGAAAGTTTAATTTATGAAACACGTACAAGTTGAAATTATCTATTTAAATACCAAGTTGCATGAAATGAGCAAGCAATGGGCACATTCATTTATTTGTACTATTGAACACGACCTTTTTTATAGAAACTTTTTTAAGAACAGAGCAACTCAACCAATACAATTAAAAAAATCTCTTTAACTCACTTGTGAATAATAGTAATGAAAAAGTCACAGTTTGATTATAGGCGTCATTATAGATGGATTTATAAAAGAAACATTACATTACTAACAATTATGTGCCTAATTGCGGTGAATTTGTAGCCACTTTATGAGAAGTGTGTTGAAAAATAAAATATCTTCTCAAACAGGAGCCCTGTAAAGGGCCATAGACCGCACGATCCCAGTGTAGAGCCTCCAACAGGATGATTTTGGACCACCAGATTGGGCAACATCGAGCAAGCGCACCCGTCGCATACTTCATAGTTAACTCGACGACCTAACCTCAAACTAACCTTTAACTAGGCGAGTTAAAGCTAATTTTGATTTTTTTATATGAATTGCATTTTTTCTGATCAATTTAATGTAAATAATTATAAATTAAAATAAAGGTACATGTATACTTGAATGTCATATAAATATAATAAAATGAGTTAAGTACGTCAAAATTATGAATTTTAATGACTATCATGAGTGAAAATTATTAGAAAGTTTACCCACATCCTTTAATTCAAGAAGATTATGTATTGTATGGATCACATCCTTTGCTTTCGCGTTTCTGTAAAAAGCTAATATTATTGGTACAGTCGCCAAAGAAAAACAGTTTAACTGCGGTCAATAAAATTATTGTAAAGACACGCGTGTGGAGTGGAGTCTTATGTCCAAATAGATGTCAAATAATTTGGTCGTTCAGTAAATTTAATTATCCTAAGCTAATTAACTCTTTTTTCAATTTCTCTGAATTTGTGTGCAACTAAATTAACACTGATATACATAATAGGTGAAGATCTTCAAGATAAAATTGACTTTTTAGTTTTTTTTTTCCAATTTTCAAAAAAGAAACAGTATATGGACTAGGAAACAAAAAAACGTTTCCTAGCATGCTATTTGTCAAAGCTGATGTCACGTGAAAATGCCTCAGTAAGGTTAGTATGTATTAAGATTTAATTCGGTTGATCGTATTTGTGTTCGATGGCATTAGCGTCAAAGTAATTTCAACTATAACAGCATTGAATTAGAGCTCAATTTCGTTCATGGATTCTTATACGTTTACGTATACGGATTCGCTTCAAATTAAAATCGGTTGTACTGAATTTGTGGCTTTAAACCAATACGGTTAAAGTTCATTTTACTTTAACGCTAATGTCAATCGAATTAAATCTTATACTAACCCTATACAGACCTTAGAAATGTGCAGGGTGTGATTTGTCTATTGGGCGATCTCTTTTAAATATAAAAATGTGAAGGATAAGAGAGTATGTTTTCAATAAAAACATTTCCAATTTTTTTTTATTTGTGGTACTTTTGAATTGAACCAGCGAAATGTAATTCAGGCAATTTCTGACAGGATAGCATTATTGTTTTCATGTTAAAAGATTTCCATTGTAATCATAACAATAACAATAAAACCTCAATAAATATATTTATACACCCTGTATATGACATCATCATCATCAGTAGTAAAGTGATTGAAGAACTAGTACCAAAATTTCTTGAATAAAAAAACATATAAAAAAAATCTCAAATAGAAATAAGCCATAATTCAGTACCGTACGAGCTTGTGACATTTCTACTATTAGGTACATTCAAAATTGCATCTTGCTGATTATAATATTATTGCAGTCTAAAAACTTTCAAAACTGCTGCAACATTAAAATTGCATATTATCTGCGACTAGAACTTGCCAAAAAACTAATTAAGCAACCATACTTTCATCGGCGCCACGAGTCTCAAGTTTCTGAAATTGGCGTTGATTCATATTATGATATTTGTATGCGATTGTGGAAAATCATTTTCATTTAGTAGGTTAAAACGCATGATTTCATTTATCATTTCATATATTACGCATATGTTTTAATCTGTCAAATGAATACCAACTTTGTCACGCAATCCTAAGGCTGATCTTTTAGGCCCATATTACACTATACTATTTATAGGATCCTATTTCGTACCATAGATTATCATCCTAGAAATATGATAATTTGATACTATGAATGTATTTAACACAAAGGCCCTAGTTGCTCATCAAAATGTGTAAAAAAGAGCAACTAGGGCTATTGTGTCAAATAAATTCATAGTATCAAGTATATCATATTTCTAGGATGATAATCTATGGTACGAAATAGGATCCTATAAATAGTATAGTGTAATATATGGGCCTTAAAAGGATCCGCTAGTGGCGCTGTACATTTTATTGACATGACTGTAACGTTTCCTCTAGCGAGCGTATATGTAAAGTAAAAAGTTACACTAGCACCTTATGAACTTCTTGTCGTACCTTGAACTGTGTTAGTGTACTAGTTTTAAAGTGTAAAAAGTAAATCTTAGTAATCTTAGTAACCGTATTGGCAATTTTGTAATTACCTCACGACACTGATAAAAATGGGATTTATTTACGGTCCTACTTAAAGAAAAATCATAGACGGGTAAAGTTAGACTGAAATATATAGACCGAACTCCACTCTGGCTCAGACTCAAGACTGAGTTAAAACGAGACAGATTTATGTCAGACCATATTTTTATGTCTCGTTTTAACTCTATCTCAAGTCTGAGCTAAATCAGAGCACCTCTATAGATCTCAGCATAAATGTGTAAAATATTACACATCGAGCCCCAGAAAGCTATTATCGGCCAGTCTGGGTTTCGTAGAGGGTCGGCTTTGTCACTCATGCCTATATAACATTTGATGACACGATGCCTAAGTAATAACCCTTTCCAAAGCTCGAAGTTTAATATTTAATGCCTACCTATTGTACAAATCGACCGTTCCGTAGAACAAAGTGTCATCTGCTAAATTCATAACTTGAGATTTGAGCCTTACAGATGTGACTTTTAAGGCTCAAATTTTAAGTTGTAAATTTAGCAGATGAGACTTTGTTCTACGGAACGGTCGAAATATGTATGAAACAGACGACGAAACCGATTTTAAGAAAAGTCAACCCTGCTGCAGTAATTTTTGTTTGTCCCGCAAACAACTAACTTCGCTGTAACCTCGTTTGTAAGGGCCCAGTCTATTTTTTTCTTTATTCTATGGATCATGTATGAAATACTTAAGCAAAATATTTGTATTTCATTGATGTATATGCTAGATATCTTTTCGTTAGATAATGCCCGATTTCATCCTTGGGTAAGGCGTCACCTAAATGTAGACATACCTTAAACGTGTTTGAAAACTAAATCGTTAGCAAGAAAAGGTTAAAATTATTTTGCTATAATCCGCCAAGAGAAAAAATCTGTATGGTCTAACATGCAGTTACAAGCTAAGCACCGCTTACCTCCAGCAAGAAAGCCAAGTTCCCAAGAGAGCAATGCCACCACCACTCACATGCACCACCACACAAGACTTATACTACTCTCGACGCAAGTTTCGCCCCGACACCGGAGCATCCTCAGGAGATATCGACTTTACAATGGCGTATCTAGTTGTTAGACCATACAGATTTTTTCTGTTAGCGGATTATAGCGAAATAATTCTAACATTTTCCTGCTAATCATGAACTTTCGCAAAGTAACGCCTGATTCTATCCAACTAAATCGTTGTTAAATATCAACAAATTGGGTTTAAGTGTTCCCTATAATTTAGGGATTATCGATGAAAACGGGTGTTGGAAATCTAAATAACTATAAACATAAGAACTGGTCATGACTATAAACATGTAGTGCTGAAGTAAACGTTATTTTGTATTTAAATCTTTTATTCATGCACCTACCCATAGTTGGACGCACATACGCAATAACGTTTCAACCCACAAACCTTTGTCAAATTAAATACATAATGTAAAGGAATAAAGTTAACTTTTCAATTGATAAGCTGTGTGGGTTGACTCTTTATTGCAGATGTGCGACGTTCGTCCAGTTACTTAATAATAATTTTTTTTTCAATTAAATGAAAAGATACCTCTTCACTGGAATCCTACTCGATGATAAGTGACGATGCAGTCTAAGATGGTAGCGAGCTAACTTGGAAGGGGTATTGTAGTCTAAATTGAACCCATACTCCTTATTATGGTATCTGATTTTTTTTTATCTAGTACTTAAAGTAACAAAACTAATGATTATTGCAGTTGTTCAGAAGTGGTATAACTTTGAACTTCAACGGTCCTTGTTACTGAAAATTTCTACAATTCCTCTTGAAAGTAGGATAGTTAGCTATTTCTAGCTAAGAGCTTACAGTATCGAAAATAGAGTTATGTGGGTAAGTAGAAATTTTTAACTCTCGATGGAATTGGGGGTGCTATACATTTGACCGTTTTATCTGAGTGTTTGTCTGTCTGTGTCATCGTATCGCTGAAAAGGATGAACCGGTTTGATTGAGGTATTCTTTCGTTGGGATGATTTAATGGTGATGTGCTAAGGCCTCAATATATTATAATACGGAAGGTAAATCTAAGGTAAGGTAAGGTACTTATCTGAATAAAAATTCTTTTTAAAAAACCGACTTCAATCGCCAATTCGCCACTACAAAGTATATCAAGATTTCTCCACAATCCCATCATCAGAGCCTGACGATGGGACCACCTGGGAAGTATACCCTTTCAAACAAAAAAGAATTTTCCATATCCAGGCGTCTTCGAGTAATCGGAGAACATATGTACATAAAAATATTAAAAAAAAAGATTCCGACGTATTGAGAACCTCTTCCTGTTTAGAAGTCTGTTAAAAAGGATATTCTTTTTCAAATCCTGTCAGCCATGTTAAAAATAGATTACCTACGTTAGCGAAAGATTTAGAGTGGGCAGGACAATGGTGTAAGGAGTGGGGTTTGAACACGTTGACCTTTCAGATGCCAGTCCGCTCTTTACTCAATCTATTGTGGCTCTAATTTTCTGAAACCTACGATTTTAGTGCTTCAACGGGACGTTGTGTAAGAGTGACGCCCACCACTAATACTACAAAGTATTTTTCAATGGCGTAGTACCAATATATCTACTACCTTCCTGAGCAGTGACAGTCTAGTGGTTAAGATTTCGGCCTCAGTTTCGAGGGGTTCGAGGTTCAGGCACGCACCTCTGACTTTTCAGAGATATATTTAGGTATGTATATGTTACGATAAATGTGATAAATGTGATAATTAATTATTACTAATTTTCAGTAATTATTAATAATTTCTCACGATTTGGTAAATGTGATAAAAACTATGAATTTCATCAAGGATTTCTCGCATACATAGATACAAGCATTTCAGGGTGATTATAAAAAACATAAACACGAAGGCTACACCGGAAGCTGCGCTCTGCTACACCTGCCGTTTGGATGAAGTTTCAAAGATTGAAGTTTTAGAGTAAGTCTCCAAAATCCTCAATCATTAGCTCTCTCCATATGTTTCGAATTACGAAACCATCAGAAGTATTGAAAAGGAACGGTATCAAAGTCTTGCATATATTTTGTATGGAAAATTCGGTTCGAATGTATTGGGTTTTTCCGTCATGAAATTCTCAGTACTAAGCCGGAGTTAGGAAGTTGGTTATGTGTCACCCCCGTGCTTCGGAGAGCATGTTTAGCCGTCGGTCCTGTGCCTGGTTTTTCTCCGGTCGTGTCGGATTTCCGTCCCGGAACCGGTCACCGGACTATAAGAGTGAAGGAATAGAGAGAGCACTTATGTGCACACACTTGTGCACTATAATATCTCGCGCGCAAATGGTTAATCTTTGAGGAGGTTCGCTACGCTGAGCGGATTCTGTTGGTCTGGTAATGATTCGAGATGAACGAATGAGTAGTATAGAGTCCTAATACCTACAAGACCTACAAGAGTCCTAATTCAAACAACTCATAAAAATGAATTCATTCACGTCATTCATTGTTCGTCAAACAATCGCTCATCCATAAACTGGCGCTTCATTAATTCCAGTTTAGTTTTTTATCCTGGGGACAAGCCAATTCCCATTCGACGGGCGCGGGATGACAACAACAATTTCGTTTATATTACATATGTAATTGAATAAAAACTCCCATCGGGCTGGAGTGTAGCCAAACGCAACAGTTGATACTGCATCGGACACGTAATACATGAACTCTCTGCCTCTGGGCTCATAGCTGGGAGGCTCGCTTCAACCGCTTTATTTCGTGGCAAATTTTATAGCCTAATAACTAACTGGTACTACATACAATCTTCATACTTTTGGCATTAGATCTGTGCTCTAACATTGACACAGTAGTAAGCTAAGTTTAAGTATTCTATTAGCAGTAAGTATAGTTAGTAAAATTGTAGGTACCTAGTAGTCAAAATCTTCATTTCCTTTCGTGGAAAGCCTTCGTCGCTGTCGCTAACTTAAGTAGCGTGTCCCTTTCTCCTTGGAGTAAGGCTGTAACAAGGAAAGCTTTCCAAAGTCAATAGAAGTCTACGTTTCAATACGTTTAGATCAATAGGTATAAAGAATCAAGAGAATCATATACATAGGTATGATTATGCACCACATAACCCTTGCCGTAAGGATTTCAGATTTAGTGAAATCTGGCCACCTCAAGAAATCGTTCCATATGTTCTCCACCTACAGGTAGGTATACCATAAATATAATATAATACAGATATTCCTGGAATTCTGTAACTGGAGTGAAGCCAAACGCAACAGTTGTGATTGTGCATCAGGAACACAATACATGTGTCAGCACTCTTTGCCAAGAGGCTGGCTTGAAAGACGTTTGGTGTTTGCAAGATTTCCGTAATAGCCCAATAACTAGCTGGGCTTGCGCCAGATAAAAATATGTTGAAAATAAAAACGAACACGGTTTTATTTTTATCGCAATGCATCGCACATCCATCATTATAATCTCCTGTATTCGTTGTCAACGAGAACTCTACACTGGAATATTGTGGACGAGTAGTTATAAGTTTTATATACTTGTGATACATGGTCCAGCGGTAGATCCGATTTCAAGAAAGAGAACACCTGCTTGGCTGGGCAGTGTTCGAGAAGCTTCGAGATGTCTACTCGTCCAAAATCCCTCAGTGCCTAAAGCCTTCGTACAGTGCGTGTTGCCAGTGATGACTTATGAATCTGAAACATGGTCGGTAACTATGCGCCTTTTTCATCATTCTTCTTCATTTCCTGGGAATCTTCTCCGCAAGTAAGCATCGATTCGCCCGTTTTGCGTAACTATACGACTTATAAGAAGGTTAATTGGCGTAGCACCATAGTTTTTTTTTATTGAAAAAAATTGGAGAAAAACAAAATTTACGAAGAAAATTAGTTTTCTCATAAATTTTTTATGAAACGGCTTTTTTGATGACATCTCGAGTACGGATTGACTGATTTCGATGAACTTTTTATATATGTCATAGGTTAGTTGAGGGCAAGAAGAGCCTCTTACCTCAGAAAAACAGTAAACTAACTCACGCGGACGAAGTCGCGGGCAGAAGCTAGTTTCCAATAGTAACTTAGTAGGTATAAAACAGATTCAGGTCATTCGAAATGCATCTTTAGACCTAAGGCGGTGAATGCAGATACTAAGCAACTAGGTCAAGGCGAGCGCATACATTATATCGGCCGAGAAAAACAATCCTTGATCGCAACTAGGATATGGGGCGTGGCGTGGTTGGAGAATATTGCGTTACTGTATTTCAAAAGAACGATGGCACCAAGCAAATCGCTGGTTTCCTTTCTTTTTACACGCTTACCCAAAGCCAAAAAAAAGGGTTATGATTTTAGCAGTCTATGGAAAACTCAAACTCAAAATTATTTATTTCATGTAGGTCAACTTGTGGCTCTTATGATAAGTCGAGAATCTACTATCGATTCGGAATGCTGATTCTGCTGAGAAGAGCCGGCAAGAAACTCAGCAGAGCTACTCAGCTCTTTTCAAAACAAAAAATGTTACAATACGTATCTAATCTATCTTGAAGACAGCTGAAGCAATGCAGATTGGAATTTTTTTTGCAGAAGAAGAACCAGAATTGGAACCCATGCAACTTTGTCATTAAGAAATTCATTAATGACAAAGTTGCTTGGAACTTTGTCATTAATGAACTCCACCAAATGTGTGTTCCACCAAAGCGCTTAAACTACTGAGTCGATTTTGATTAATGAGGTGTCCATCGATTATATTTTATAGTCCAGGTGGCATAGGCTTCATTTTTAATCGACGAACTAAAAACGAGACGGTTCTCAAGTCAGTGCGTATAAATATTTTTTTGTATAATAAATGAACGTCCTTACTAAAATGTTATAATTGTAAAAGTGTGTTGGTTTGTCCTTCAATCATGCTGCAACAGAGTTACGGATCAACGTGATTTTTTGCATAGGTAGTTATAGCTGAGAACCTGGTGAGTGTAGGCTACTTTTTATCCCGGAAAATCAACTAGTTCTCGTGGAACTTTTAATAACTAAATCTACTCGAACGAAGTCGCGGGCATCAGCTAGTAATCAATAAGACGGATATTACTTTAGTCGGGTTTTTAGACTTTTTTATTTTTATTACGTCTTATATTCTAAGAAAATAGTTACAAGATTTCTCAAAGGATCCTCCGGGAAAAAGAACGATCATAAAGCAAACCTATTCTAATGCGAAATCTTCAAAGAGTTCCTGCTGTAAACGGCACGCTAGGTGGTGCGTGAGAAACTAAATGGTTTTTTTATAACACTGCCTGAAAAAAGGAGTATATTGTTTGCAGGGTTCATGTATGTATGTATGTGAGTTTCTATATTTCACCATAACTTGAACGCATGAACCGATTTTGATGAATAAAGTATCGTTAAAATTCTTAGCTTATTCCGGATGACATAGGCTAGTAAAATTTTAAAACAATTGATAGGGTGACCATGGTCCCGCATTAAAGACTAAAATTGCAAAAAATATTCGAAAATAAGATTAAGTATATAATTATCATCTAGAAAACGGATGATTAGATTCCAAAAATATCTAACACTATAGTTCACAAAAAAATATCATTTAAAAATGTGGATAAGATTCCAAAGGTAATGACTGTGGTATTTAACTTTTGAGTTCGTTTTTTGGCTGGGCAGTCGTGTTTTTTAATTTTTTAAATTATAGCT
The DNA here is from genome assembly GCA_038048805.1 of Hipparchia sbordonii. Lineage (NCBI taxonomy): Eukaryota > Metazoa > Arthropoda > Insecta > Lepidoptera > Nymphalidae > Hipparchia > Hipparchia sbordonii. The sequence goes on along the minus strand of CM076109.1, from coordinate 10,669,763 downwards.
TGTTTACATTCTTGTTCTTTATTAACCGATATACGTCTACAGTTGGACAAAGGTCCAAATGTTCTGGATTTATAATTTTTTATAAGCTTATTTTTTTAAAAAACAAAAGAAATACGTCAGCGGCTAGGTGTTTTAAATTTTCTTTAGTAAAATTTTTAACACGTAAAGTCTCTCTGGGGAAATCTTGGCATTGCGCATTTTTAACTCTCGATGCTTAGATTAAGTAAAGGTTGTGACAAAATATTTTTGTATGTTTTTTAACTAGATGTTTCAGCGTATATCATACTAATATTATAAATGAATGTACCTATAGATGGATGGATGGATGGATGCATGAATGTTTGTTACTCAATTACGCCGAAACGATTGTACCGATTTGGCTGAAATTTGGCACAGAGATAGAGTGGAATAATACATAGGCTACTTTGCATCCCGGAAAATAAGAGAGTTCCCGCTAGAATTAAAAAACCTCAATCCACGCGAACAAAATCGCGGGCATCAGTCAGTATTAAGTATAAAATCAATATTAATGCAATCTTATATCTTACATATTATATAAAAGGAAAAGGTGACTGACTAACTGACTGATCTATCGACGCACAGCTCAAACTACAGATCGGGCTGTTTGGCATGCAGATAACTATTATGACGTAGGCATCCTCTAAGAAAGGATTTTTGAAAATTCAACCCCTAAGGCGGTAAAATAGGGCTCCAAAAATCGAATTTAGCATGAGCGATGCCGCGGGCAATAGCTAGTTATTTTTAAATGTGTCTATTTGTCTGTTATGTTTTACAGTTCAACCGCTGAAACGATCTTATTGAATTCATATATAAAGACAGCTTCAATTCTGGATGATGGAAATATTATTATACTTATTTCTTAGAAAATCAAATGGTTCCCAAGATATTTTTAACTGAATTCCCGGAAAGGAGTTTCTCAATTTGAAGCGTATTTTTAAGAACTTCTACGGACCGAGTAACTTCTTTCATAATGTATTACATTTGTAGAGTCTCTTCTCTTTTGACGTGGTTTTAATTTTAAGAGATACTAGCTTTTGCGCGACCTCATCTCTGTGGAGTTTGGCCTTCTAAAAATCTTTTCCGGGATAAAAAGTATCCCATTTTAATCTATCCTATACTTAAGTAAAAAGTAGATCCGCTACTCCATTGCTGTGTGATCGAAGAATAAACCAACAAACGAATACAATATCGCATTTACAATATTCAGTAGGTATCAGACCAACAGTAAAAAATGTTTTTGTTTACAGCCTCAATAGCCCAACGGTTAAAAAACTGAAAGGTCACAGGTTCGAATCCCACCCGTTGCACTATTGTCGTACCCACTCCTAGCACTTTTCGCTTAATTGGAGGGGAGAGGAGATTATAAGTCAAGTTCAGCTTGGCTAATATTCTTTAAAAAAAAAAACCGTAAAAAAATATATAAATCTATGCAGGATTTAATTAAAATCTAACTCCACGAGGACAAGATAACGAGCAAAAGCTAGTATCTAATGTATAAATTGAGTTTCTTCAATACGGAAGTCGATTAAAAAACTAATAAAGATTTTAGACTTGTTTCGTGGTTTTATGACATAATTGTTATAAAATAATACGAGTACGTACCACGGTAATTATTTTAGTTGGGATTGTCGATATTTCGATCCGATGGCATGCAATCTCAACTAAAATAATTACCGTGGTATGTACTCGTATTCTTTCATAACAATTATGTCGATTAAAAAAGTTCATACTTTATACACGTTAATCGCGTTACACATAAATGCGCACAGAAGTGGTTCCTCTGAAGTAGGTACACTGTGTCTGTTCTGTGACACCTGTGTCCCGTCGTTTGCCGGAGGAGCGTCACGCACGCGCCGCACGCAGCTACGCCCACCGAGCTTAGATGTGAACCGCGTTCCACTTTACAGGGTGCGTTCGTAGCGGATCGTAGCAACGTAAGTCTACTGTGCTACGATCCGCTACGTACCCAGACGTGACGTGATGTCGGGTGTGAACTGTAAGCTACGATTCCGAAGCAGCAGCGCTATTCAGTAAAATACAAACTCACTTCGAAAGCAAACTCACTTCGTCAATCACGGAATAGTATAAAGACTAGAACAGTTATGACACTCGTCCTAATACAAAATAAGAACGAATGCCTATTCATTCTCAATCATCTTGTTCTGTGTTATCAATTTGACATAATTGACGAGTGAATTCGCTTTCGAAGTGAGTTTTATTTTAGTGAATAGCCCTACAGGTTTTAGAACCTAGTTGTTTTAGAACTTATCATTATATTAAAATTACGAGACCAGCTAACAAAGTTTTTGATATGCCATAGATATACACTTACATATTAATACAAGTTGTTACATGTCACATTTTTGAACATGATTTAAACAGACAGTTAAATAAAGATTACTGATTAAGGATTTAATAGTTTTATTAGTTTATGTGACGGTTAATTAATCTTTAAAATACACAATAACTTTACTATATGTACATCTGGATTCAATTTTAGCTCCTCCTAACCTTAGTATTGTAGTGTATTATATTATTTCTTCGGTTTAGATTTACAAAAGCACTTACGAATGTCAGGTTTGTATATGTTACTAATTTGTAGTTGTTGGATTGGATAGTGTATTAATACTGACCGTAAGTTGCACCGTTTCATGTCGCGCGGGTTTTACCAGCGAGCAGTAGCAAGGCTCTGCGCAGCGGGCGGCGCAGCGGCGCGGGCGGGCGGCGGGGCAGGCGGCGGCCGATTCATGTTTACGGGCTTGCCTCCCGTCCGTCAGCTGTTCCTCCATGAATGTGACGCGCTCGCGCCGAGCATCGATTGCCAGAAGCCGCCACGTGCCAGTAACGTTCCGCTCGCCGGTTCGCCCGCGCGCCCTGTTCACGCGTACACCCCGTCGCTCATCAATGGATTGCCAAAGGTGACCGGCGGACGACACATCAACGCCTTACCCCGTAAGTACGCAGTCAAACCAACCGCAGCCTCGACGAACGATCGAAATTACCACTCAAATAACAAACACGTACTTTACTGTCAACGTAAACAAGCTTTTCACACGATCAATTTTGATCAGATTGTTTCTTGGTATTACCGTTACAGAAACGATAACTTTAATGTTAAAGTAATGTGTGATAAATCGCCCTTCAGGCGACGCAATAGCTTAATTGTTTTTTTCAAGGATCTACTTTGAAACAGGCGGTAAGGACCACCACCAAGTTACAGAGGGCTCAACGTCGGCGCGGCTGCGCGTCCTATGTTGACAGTGACCGTGCCCCCAAAATCCCCAAATTTTTCACCTATCGATCTCTAGAGAATAGGTGGTTGCTTTAATTTATAAATTCACGACGGTTTTAAGGTTTACGTAATCGATGGGACAGTTGTACAGTTTTTGTTTGGTCGTTGTTGTTAGTTTAAGGTGTGTTCTGTGAAAATTACATAAATACTATAAACCTAGTTCCATGAGGGCCAACACATGCTACAGAATAGAAAATATAATATAAATTACACTGACAGGGCATAATTTACTGTCATCTCATTCACAATGATTCCTGTGGAAAGGGACGGCATAACTTAATGGTTCTGTCACATAAAGATGTATAGTTAGTAGTTCAGTTTTGTGGTGATGTATACCTTATTTTTCTACGTTTTCTGGCGTAGTTACGTATTTACATCACAAAGCATGAACAGAACTAAATTGACAGAAGTTCGACCATCATCCCTTTACAATTTTTTTACGTGAAAAACGATAGCATTACGTTTAAGTCCTGCTCTTCAATAGTTTGTATATTAGATTCATTATAGAAAGTTTGTACCGAGATTCTCTTTTTTAGGTTCGCCTCCTAGTGAACTAAAGAGCTCTAAATTAAATTGTAAATCACTTATCATCCCTTTCACAATGCACCTTGCGGAAAAGGATAGCACGATTGTTAGTCATGTGTTATGTATGTTTACAATCAAGCATAAATATTTTTATTTTATTATGCCTTTCAAATTATATAAAACCTGAATCATAGATACACTTTGTTTGTTTACATTTGTGTAAGTTTAGGGTTGATTCGCGTTGATTCACCGTACGAGGAAGGGGTCATATCGTTGGGAAATGTAATCTTTTTTTAAATTATGAGATAGACAATAAACGAATTGATCTTGGAGAAATGGGTGAAGATACATGGTAAAGTATATGGTTGCCGAATTGTGAACCTGTTTTTAAAAGGAGTATATAAGTAGGTACTTCAGTGTTTTTGTAATTTCTTAGTTTTTACCCACTACGCCAAAGCCAAAAGGAAGGATTATGATTTTACCCAGTGTCTGTATGTATGTTTGTATTTACAATCGTTTGAGATTAGAGTGCATAAGTCGTTTGTGGGGTCGAGTATATGCATTTATAACTTGATTCCGAAAGAATTGTTAGATTTATTATTACACTTTAAACATTGTCTAAAGAAAAATTTAATTAGTACAGGCCACTACACATTTAATGAATTCCTTAATGAAAAAGTTGCTTGAAAGCAATCTGCTTAGCTTCATCTGTCCACAAGATAGATAAGCTACTTAATGTAACATTTTTGTTTTAAAAAGATCAACCGCTGAGTTTCTTGCTGGCTCTTCTCAGCTGAATCAGCTTTCCGAACCGGTGGTAGATAAATCTCGACTTGTCATAAGAGCCAAAATTGTTGGCCTACATGAAGTAAGTAGGTAATTTTGAATCTTGAATTTGCTATCGTGGTCCGAATGATATAGTGTAGTTGATGATGTAGTGTAGTTTAATAAGACCAATTCACTAAAATATTGAAATGCCGAATAGAAATTTAGCGTATTTAGCTATGAAGTATTCACAGCTAAAACTCTGATCACGAGCGATTTGCTCTTATTCATTGAGGAGTTCCGTCCTCCATCTCCGAAGATATTCATTAGATCTTCACCAAATTTAAATGGGACCAACCTGACGATACGTCCTTTCAAATAAAAAGAAAAAAAAATATTTATATTTATTTTAATATTACTGTGACATAACTTTTTTATATGAAGGAAGTTACGAGTAGGTAAGTATATTAAATTTTCCGTAATCGTGTTACAGTTTTTAAATTTTTCTCTTGTTGACTGGCTTCACAAAAGGCCTCAATTCTCAATTCGTCGGAATCTTTTTGGAAGAAACACTTTGTACCCCTACCAAGCGCCCTCGTTTGTTTACAATTTTAGAATGTAACCATACCTACAATGCAAATGTTTTTAAGTCCATTTGCTTTATTACGAACTGATGTTATCATTGGGATTAGATACATATACATACGTAATATGAACAATATCATTTAGGATCGATAGTTAAGGGCGGGTTGCATATAAGTTACGGTTCTGGGTAGCATTTATTACCGAAAAAGTCTATTTTAAAAATAAAGAAATATCATTTACTAGCTTTTGCTCACATTAAGTTCGATTTTTCAAACCCCTATTTTATTCTCTTAGGGGCTGAATTTTTAAAAATCCTTTCTTAGCGGATGTCTACGTAATAATAGCTATTTGTATGCCTTTTAGCCCGAGCCATCTAGTGGTTTGATCTGTGCATTGATATTCGCAGATCAGTTAGTCAGTCATCTTTTCCTTTTATATATTTAGATTTGGGCTCATAGCATTTTAAACATTTAGGGTATAGCATTTCCACTAAATGCCAGAAGATTAGAACGAAATTCTGGTAGAGTTTTGACTTGTTCAGAAGAGCCATAAGTTAGATACGAACGGATGGAGATTTTGGATAGAACTTTAGTTAGTTTCCTCGTGTTACAGAAGTTTAATTTTAGCGAAAAAACAAAAGTAACTAGATACAGTTTTAGTAATAAATTGTGTTATATTTATTACCTTGTTTGCCGCTTGCAAGCCACTTTCCGAGTTAACGGGATCCGTTTGATATAGTTAGGTCTTAAATCCATTTGTCTAGTAATAAGATAATTTCACTTCGGAATTGTTACAACGCTAGTTCAACAATATGGTAAGTGAAATTGCCTGGAATACTTACGTATAACATAGGTCTAGGTATAGTTCTTGCAATTCACAACGGCGCGTGAGCTTTACTTGTGGTTACGTCGTGTACATGCACATGCGTAAGTGTGCGTGCCTATCAGGAGCCAAAGTGGGAGCGGTCAGGCGCGAGCAAGCTTTCGCATACGTATACAGATACGACACTCACACAACCATGAGGCACGTTCCCTCGTAAATTGAAAGAACATAGGTATCTACCTACCTATAGGGTATAGGTACCTTGGCTGCTCGTTAGCCATAGCATATATACTACTATACTCACAAGCTCTTCGATATAATATTCTTTAGCTAATTAATCTTAATTTATTGGTTATTAAGTTAAACCGTGTCAGGGTTCTATATAACTTTTTACGATTTAACCCTATAATTTAATAAACCTTTGATGAAGATACTAAGTTGCATGTCAGGTGGTTAGGGTAAGATTACAGTTAAGATTAAATTCGTATTTATAATTTTTTTATTTCCATCACGATATTAAAAGAAAAAGTAATATTTTCACGTCACGATGGTACGGAACCGTTCGTGTGCGAGTCCAACTCGCACTTGGCCGGTTTTTCTTTTAGTATTATCACGGGATTCCGCAAAGTAACGCTTGCTTCTATCTAATATTTTTATCACATCAAATTCCTATACCTAGCGCAGAGCGCTATTCGGAAGCGCTGGGGACTCAAACTATCTATGCAGCGTTGCTGACCGTTGAATAGTGGTTGAATATCTCTCATTTGCGACAAGGGTGACATAACTCAAAATTCACCAATTTTAGTGTCGAACATTTATACTTTTTGCTGTAAAAAAAACAATAAGAGCGAGAGAGATTGTGACTTAATGCTCTGTCGCTTTGTTGGCCGCTGTGTTGTTTCGAGACCGCAACATCCACAAAACATTACTCTCTAACGAGAGAATTCTCTCATCGTCGATTTTGAATTATGCCACTCTTGTCGCAAATGAGCGATATATCATCGTTGCTAATTCACTTCGATCCATTATTAATACCCTTACTAATATTATAAATGCGAAAGTGTGTTTGTTTGTTAGTTCGTTGGTTTGTGTTTCAATCACGCCGCAACAAAGCAACGTGATTTTTTTGCAAGGGTATAGTTGAGGATCGAAAGAGTGACATAGACTACTTTTTATCCCAGAAAATTAAAGAGATTTTAAAAACTAAATCCACGCGAGCGAAGCCGCGGGCATCAACTAGTGGTCTATAATAGGTATTCGTATCAATTTCCCGTGCTGCGAAAACCATATTTTGAAAATAATGCAGTGATTTAATGATGGATGAATTTGAAATAATTTTTTTTACAACATTTTATTTGCAGCTACCAAAATTCGCAGCCTGTTTAGATGTATTTCCTCCCTAATACATATTATATTACAGCAATTAAAAAAGAAAAAAGTTGATATCAAGTACTGTTTCTATTATATATATCTTTTAATCATATTATAATAGAAACAGTATTTATTATAACAGTAATCTTTTTAGAACAGCAATTTCAGCAAAACGAGTAACAGTAGGTACAGAAAGTATTCACGGCATCAAATTATCTCGTAAAGAAGAAGATTTAAGACAAAACGATTTAAAGCGCCATTTGTTCTGATAACAGGTTTCCGAGCAGCAAACAAAGTAATAAATACATAGTGTGATATGTTACGATTGTGTGATATAAAGTTCTTGTTATAATTCTTGATAAGTGTAAAGTTCTTGATACTTTTACAAACTTCTTCAACTCTGGGCACCTTGCCCATGACTAAACACTTGGAAGATCTATGCCAAACATTTCCCCATGTTGGCTAAAAATCGGTTTCTTTGCAGCGTCTTAAATCCCAACAGAATCCGTCCTTAGCGGCTAATTTCCACAGAAATTATCCATCTGAGCGGGATATTTGTGATTAGAGTACAAGTGTGCATACTAACACAAATGAACTCTATATTCCCTCACTGTCATAGTACGATGGAACGGAAATCCAACATGACCGGAGAGAAATCAGGCGCAGGACCTACGGCTTTACATACTCTACGTGACGCTTTTTACCGTACGTAGCCTATGTCACTCTCTAAGTAAGTATTCAAATATTCATCACGTCGATCCGTTGCTCCGTTATTGCCTGATTGAAGAACAAACCAACACGTACACTTTATCATTTATAATATCAGTAAAACTATGTAGCTGTTGACGCTTTTGTTTATATTAATTTAAAGATTATAATTAATTGGTGGTCATCAAACAAAAATAGCTACTAATTGCTATTCATTCCAAATTGGAGGCGTTAAGCCTGTCAGGCAACTGTTTCCAACATAGGTATCATTAACATAATGGTCGCCGCACAATGGCGAATGCTCTCTAACTTAATAGGCTCAGCAATGAGATTGAATAAATGATGGAGCGCGGTGCGTGCATGTTCACTACGGAGGAGCGTTTTGCGTGTTATGATGGGTCATGACGTGACAAAGAGAGTCATACATACATTATAAGGTACCTAACAAAGCACATACGGCACTTAGACGATTATTTTCTCGGTCACCGACTGGGAAAGTTATAATTTAACTAGATTTTGTCCGCGGCTCGAAATTATGCGAGTTTGAATTTTCAAAAATTTTTTCTTAGCGGACGCCTTCGTCATAATAATAGCTATTATTAGCGAGCTGTTTGGCCTAGAGATAGCTCTAGTCCAAACAATTTTCCTTTATATACATTTAAACACTAGCTGATGCCCGCGACTTCGTTCGCATGGATTTAGTTTTAAAAATTCCGTGGGAACTCTTTGATTTTCCGGGATAAAAAGTACCTTTGTCACTCTCCAGGTCCTCTATACCTTAGCTTTCATATATGAAAAATCGCTCCAAAATCGGTCCATTCGTTAGGGAGCTACGAGGGAACAAACAGACACACACACTTCAAACTTATTGGTTAAATTTTTTTTATTCGATGATAAGATAGTCCTTGGCTACAATCTCACCTGATGGTAAATGACGATGCAGTCTAAGATGTTAGCGGGTTAACTTGGAAGGGGTATGGCAGTATACTCATACCCCTAATCGGTTTCTACACGCCATCGTACCGGAAAAAATACAGGAGTGGGAAGGTATGTAAAAATCTATCTTTACCTCGTATTTCAATTATTTGATCGCGCTACATTTCGAGAGATCGGGAAACGTTCCAACATCTGGCGAGTGCGGGCCCGCCCGCGTTTCCGCTGCAATACCGTCAAACCGTCAAACCAGTTATTGATTTATGTAAAACAACAACGAAATCTCTTGCGATTTTAAATGCTGAAACATTTCAACAAGGGTTAAATATCGCTTTTGGAATCAAAAATTTTAGACTTGATTCGTGGTTTAATGACATAATTGTGATAAAATTATACGAGTACATACCACGGTGGCTAATTGTTTTAGTTGGAAATGGAATTGTCGACTTTTGGAACTGTTACTAGAAGTACGTCTTCTATTAGAAGAGACCTTAAGCTAGCCCAATTGCCTGAACCGACAACCCAAGACAGAATGACTTGGCGCAGAAAAGTGAGGAGACCCGACCCCAAATAATGGGAAAAAGGAGAAGACAAAGAGTAGAAGAAACGTCTTCTTTTTTTATCTTTTGTCCTAAAATATTGTTAGTGTCAAAAAATAAACACTTTTTACTTTAATTTTTAAATAAAAGAAACCGTTTCTCTCCATTGCTAAATATGTTTCCACGCATTTTCCAACGACTTTTCTGTTTCATCTTAATGTATGTATTTATGTAGTTGCGATAATGCGTTTTAGACGTAGGTGTTAAAAGCAGAGCTACATTACACATGGTGGTATATTACAAGTCACGAGGACGCATGAGCTTTACTTGTGGTTACATCGTGTACATGCACCTTGCGTAAGTGTGCATGCCTGTCAGGAGCCTAGGTCCAAGCTTTCGCTCACACTTATACAGATACGACACACACACAACCATGAGCCACGTGCCCTCGTGAATTGCAAGAACTCTATGGGATTTAAAATGCAGCGGCCCCGCCAGAAGCAAGCATAACGGTTCCACAACGCAGCGTGTGTAATCACCCTGAGATCGTACTTTTTTAGACTCTTTCCCGAAAGCCAAGGACTTAACAACTCTTTTAAGCTTGCATTTCATATTAAAGTCTTGTATTTTTCCGACATCTTGGCGAACGTACATGCTGCTGTTGTCACGAATGTATTCTCGACGGCTCGCTATGCAAAATAATGGAATTTTTAAAGTTTAATCCCTGGTTTCTCTCAGCTGGTGAGTCGCTCACTGTATTTCACTCATTTTCCCTGTGTCGTAAGAGTTATTGCGGAGGGTGGAGTGGAGGTTTTTTTTGGATTGTACATGCTTGTACATATTTGCATATATGCCAGGGGGATCGTCAAAGTTTGGATGTATGGATGGTTGGATGGATGGATCGACTGAATGGAGTTCACTGAAGCACAGAGAAAGATTATAGTCTGGAATAACATATAGGCTACTTTTTACCTCGGAAAATAAGAGAGTTCCCGCGTGGGAATTAAAAAACCTTAATCCTCGGGAACGAAGTCGCGGGCAGTAGTACCTAAGTGTAGTTCCGATTTCACCAACCAACGTCGATGAACGTTTAACCGAAGAATAAATTGGACGTTCTGACAGTTTTTGCATTGAAAATCTGCCGGAATATCACATTCAATAATCGGGATTCTACTGTACTTTCAAACTTCCTCAATCTTATATATTCATTCTTTATCTTATCCACTACTAAGGAAAAATATACAATTATAGAGCCTTTTAGAACGCTCCCGCTCATGAATATATTCGTGGGTGAAAATCATTGGTTGCAAAACCGATTATCCGCTGCGTTGATGTTTTATGCCGTTTGCATGATGTTCCCGGATTATAACGCCGGTAGCCGGACGGTTTTCCTCCCTGCTATTTGGCGTTCAATACTCGTTTCAGATTTGGAAAACGATTTGCTTATGTCGAATATTGAGATCATATTGAGACAATGGCGATCTTAATGGCGTTCCAAACGCTAAGTGAATGTTTTTCGACCTAATCTTCTTCTTCTTTCTTTTCTTTGGTGAATGGCTTAACCTAATCTTCTTTCTAAATCGATACCTCCTACGTAAATTGTGGTATCCCACAAAATTGGCATTTTAGGTTTTTTTTACATACTCTCAAAACGTATAAATTTGTATCGTTATTAAAACGACGGCCTAAACCATTGTATTGACCTTCACAACAATTAACGCGTCACGTAAGCGTTTTGGGGATACAACAACTTACGTAGGAGGTGTCGAAATATATAAAAGGCAAAGGTGGCTGACAGACTGTCTGATCTATCAACGCACAGCTCAAACCACTGGATGGATCGGGCTGTTTAGCATAAATATTATGACGTAGGCATCCGCTAAGAAAGGACTTTTGGATATTGAAATCCTAAGGGGGTTAAATAGTAGTTTGAAAAATCGAACTTAACGTGAGCGAAACCACGGGCAAAAGCTAGTTTGTTATGTTATATATAATTATACTATTTATAATAGCTTCTGTTATATAGGTATTTACAATAGGTAGAGCTTTTGCTTAGATCTTCGTCCGCGTGGAGTTACGTTTTGAAAATTATCGTAGGAACTTGATTTTCCGGGATAAAAAGTAGCTATTTCGTGTGAATACTGGCGAATGCTTTCAAGATGCAGTGGATGGACGCAGGTAGAGGCGGCATTGAGTTCAGAATAAAAAACAGCTGTCACATATGTTTGTGTATTTGTTCTATCAAATCCCCAGACAATGCACGTCACATATTTAAACTATAATATCACTAATATTTATAATAATAATAGGTCAGGAATTAATCAATCATGTTATTTAAGTAAATTATGAATTACAAAGTTATAAGAATTAAAATTTAAGACATGTCGTTGTGCTAATGCTACCACAAGGAAGGAAAAAGTGAAAGAGTAATGTCAAAGTGACATTATCTATGACATCTACTGAAGTTGATAAGAATGCGTTCAGGAATAACATTTCAACACTTCCCCTCATTCTTATCAATCAAACACGATTAACAAATAAAGCTGCTCTACAAAAGAAAGTATTATAGTCTATCAGTTGGTCAACAAACATATTTCAAATTCAGATCTTCTATAAAATACAAAAGTTTAGTCTTACTCAAAGGTTTAGTAAGAACATCGGCTGTCATCTTATCAGTTGGTAAATATTGAATCATCATATTGTATTTTGATACAAGATCTTTAACAAAATGGTAACGTATGTCTATATGTTTAGTGCGCTTGTGCGAATATTCTTTTGCCAACAACAATTTGTGAGCGCTCTGATTATCATTAAAGATAATAATCTCTATGCGTTTATCTACAATTTCCAACAAGAAATTCCTAATAAAGCACAACTCTTTTGCGACATCACTAATGGCTAAATATTCCGCCTCAGTGCTGGACAAAGCCACACAACGCTGTTTTCTGGCTTCCCAGCTAACTGCACTGTTACCTAGTTTGACAACAAAGCCTGTATATGATTTCCTATCACTTAAATCATTTGCCCAGTCAGCATCTGCATAAGCAGTCAAATTAAAACAATTACTTTTATAAAAACAAAGTTTTAAGTCGATAGTACCTGCTAAATATCGCAGTACTCGTTTAGCAGCTATCCAATGAGTTTTATCAAAACAAGTTAAATATTGACTAAGCTGACTGCAGCTGTAAGCTATATCAGGCCTTGTACATACTGATAAATACATCAAACAGCCTATAAGTTGCCGAAACTGATAAACATTGTCATCTAAAGGTTCACTATTTGATTCTACAAGTTTACTATTAACAATCATAGGTGTAGATACATGTTTACATTCTAACATATTAAAACGTTTAAGTAACCTCTTAATATATTCAGACTGATCTAAAGTCAAAACATTTTTATCTCTAATCACACGTACACCTAAACAACTTGTCAATGAACCTAGATGCTTAACACAGAAATTTTTACTTAACAAGCTAAATAAATCCTGTGTACTACATGTTGAAAAAATATAAAAATCGTCAACGTAGAGAGCTATGATAGTGAGATCCCTACCACTCTTTTTGACATACACACAGGGCTCACACTTGCTCTGGACGAATCCATTTTCCAATAACAAACTATTCACTTTCAAATTCCACATGCGACTAGCTTGCTTAAGTCCATAAATACTTTTAAGTAGCATACACACCTTTCTTTCATTTTGAACAAAACCTTGCGGCTGTTCCATGTAAATCCTCTCATTAAGATCGCCATTCAAAAATGCAGTAGTCACGTCAATATGTTCCATAGACATATCTAGTTGATGCGCCAATGAAAATAAAATACGCATCGTGGAATGACGCACTACCGGTGAAAAAGTATCAGAGTAGTCTATACCTTCCCTCTGGCTAAAGCCGCGAGCGACTAAGCGAGCTTTAAATTTGTCGAAATTTCCTGATGTGTCATGCTTTAATTTATAGATCCACTTGCACTTGACAACATTAGCATCAACAGGTCGATCCACTAGCTTCCAAACCTTATTATCCATGAGTGACTCATACTCTACCTTCATAGCTTCTTGCCACTCAGAGGAATTTGATGATGCCACTGCCTCTTCATATGTTTGTGGCTCTTCAAATATAGAGCTGGCGTACATACCTATTTCATAATCGCCATATCTTATCGGCGGTTTACCACGTGTACTGCGCATGGGGCGGCTGCTGACGGTCACAGACTCCTCTGTACGAGTCGCACCTTCCCCTCCAACTACTGTGTCCCTGCAAGTCACCGGCTGCGTCTCCAGTTCCTCAGCAGAAGACTCAGCATCAGCAGAGGTCTGTTCTACCTCGCTGTCAATGCAGCAGTCATCGCCAGACTCAGCATCTATAAATTCATACGAAAAATCATATGATTTATTTGCACCTGTATTGACTAGACTAGAATCCTGACAAGATTGACTAGAGTTTAAAATATTATTACTATCACAGGTACTACTATTCAATTCACAATTCAATTCATTATTGTATTCATTAAAAATTATAAAATTATTATTATTATTTGAATTTAATTCATCATTTATGTCAAGGCATTTAAAATCCATATAAAATTTATCTTCAATAAAATGCACATTCCTTGACAAAATAACCTTCCTTGGATTTGATGGGTCTATAAGTCGATAACCTTTTGTCAACTCTGAATAACCGACAAAAATACACAGCTTTGCTTTAGCGTTCAATTTACTAGTACGAGTAGGCTCAGGAATTAAAGAATAGGCAATGCATCCAAAAACACGAAGGTGTCCAAGACAAACAGTGCGTCGGGACCAGACCTCCTCAGGCACCTGTCCTGCTAATGCCGCAGTGGGGCTTCTATTTTTTAAATAAATAGCCGTCATCACAGCCTCACCCCAAAAACGGTTACAGAGACCTGCCTGCAATAACATGCACCTAGCCTTCTCCAATAATGTTCTGTTCAGGCGTTCTGCAACACCATTCTGCTGAGCACAATACGGTACTGTCAACTGGTGATCGATTCCCTCTTTCTCAAGGAATCTCCTAAATCTGTCACTACAGTACTCACCACCATTGTCAGAACGCAAGCATTTAATAGACAATCCAGTCTGCTTTTCTACGTAATTTTTGAAATTGATAAAACAGTCTAACACTTCAGACTTTTTCTTTAATAAATATCCAAAACTTTTACGAGAAAAATCATCAGTAAAGGTTAATAAGTACCTTGCATTTCCCCAGCTAGAGTCTTTCATAGGGCCGCATACGTCACTATGTATGAGTTCCAAGGGCCGGCTTGCACGTCTCGCAGATCCTTTTGGATAAGCCCTGGCCACAGGCTTCCCCTCCAGGCAGGCAACACACTTACTTGTAAAGTCTTGCTTGTCAACCTGAAATGAAACGCTACGTGCTGCACACTCCCTAAGTGTACACATACCTTTAAGACAAAGATGCCCTAACCTTCTATGCCATAAATCAGCATCCATATTATTATTAGACCGGGCTAACTTAGTAATCTGTGCTTCCTGCACTTGATGTAGGACAGCCATCGATTGCTCTTTTGCAAAAGTACCTCTTATTCTATAAACACCCTTACATAAATCAGCAGACATAAGGGACTTGCCTTGTATACTACAGCTGTCATATATGAAACACCCATCAGCATTAAAAACCACAACCATGCCACTTTCACATAACTTACTCACAGAAAGCAAATTTTCAGATAACTGCGGAACAAACAAAACATTGGTAAAAGTTTTATCATAACCTTCAACGCTTACATGCATATCTCCAATACCAGAGCTCTCCAGTTTAGTTGCTTTATCAGCACAGGTAATCTTAATTTTATTAGCTTTTAAACTAGTCAGAAGACTCTCATTATTACACATGTGCGACGATGAACCACTGTCCACGATGAAGTCTGTACTCTGCGTAGCTGCCAAAAACGATGAAGCAAATACGGTCTGTTCATCTTTACCATTTTCTTTCTTCTGTCGCTTTAGCTTCCAACACTTAGACTTCACATGACCTGGCTTGCTGCAGAAGTTGCAAATTATAACCTTCTTCTTGTTGAAACTTCGAGCAACGAGTGCATTATTTGATGAGCTACTTCCCTGGTTCTCAGTGTTCGCCTTTCGGTACTCCTCTTGAATCAAGCGAGCACGAACAAGCTCTGAAGATAGTGCATTGGTCATCGATGCCGTCTCCAAGGCTGATACAAGTGTGTCAAATTCCTGAGGGAGACCGGACAATAATATTTCTGCAATTTCTTCATCTTCAATGACCTTTCCTATGTCCGCCAGTTGCTGTACGAGGGTAAAAACTGTTTCAATGTATCTGGTCATATTATCATACTGGTTGTAGTCTACCCTATGGAGTTGACGAAGTAGACCAACCCGTCTAAACAGACCCTTATCTTCAAAAACAGACTGAAGTTTATCCCAAGCTGCTTTCGCTGAATTAATTCCATATAGGATTTGATAAAGAGTAGGCCTAAGGCTTAGCGATATCCTAGCAAGAGCCTTGGCATCCTTAGTAGTGTCTTTCTCTGTACCTGAGACACAATCCCAGAGACCTTCTAAAATTAGTGAATTTTTAATACCAAATTTCCAACTATTATAGTTTGACACGCCCTCCAATTTCTCAATGTTTACTCCGCCACCGATAATGTAGCTTGTCGTGGATGAAGCATTGGATGCGCCCGAATCTCCGTTTCCAGGTGCCATTGAGGTTATGTTGCGTGTGTGTGACGCGGTGTCGAAATCAAATTACAGCAAAAATATTCTGCCAATCACGTACCTCTATCGTAATCTGGGCCAAAAACCTGTGAATACTGGCGAATGCTTTCAAGATGCAGTGGATGGACGCAGGTAGAGGCGGCATTGAGTTCAGAATAAAAAACAGCTGTCACATATGTTTGTGTATTTGTTCTATCAAATCCCCAGACAATGCACGTCACATATTTAAACTATAATATCACTAATATTTATAATAATAATAGGTCAGGAATTAATCAATCATGTTATTTAAGTAAATTATGAATTACAAAGTTATAAGAATTAAAATTTAAGACATGTCGTTGTGCTAATGCTACCACAAGGAAGGAAAAAGTGAAAGAGTAATGTCAAAGTGACATTATCTATGACATCTACTGAAGTTGATAAGAATGCGTTCAGGAATAACATTTCAACATTTCGCTCCTGTCACCGATGGTTGCATGGTAGAGATTGCTCTGTTAGCAATAACTTCGTTCGCGTGCTTTGAGGTTTTTTAATTCTCGCGGGAACTCTCTTCTTTTCCGGGATAAAAAGTAGCCTATGTCTTATTTCAGTATATGATAATAATCTATCTCTGTGCCAAACAGTCAAATCGGTTCAGTCGTTGCATGATTGAGTAACAAACATCCATCCATCCATGCATACATTCAATTTTATTGAACATTCATTCTATTCTAATTAATTTTAAAATGAAATAATTTTATTTTATAAAAGCTACATAGTTTTCTACTGGACGTAGCGTTGATAATATATCTAAGCGAATACCTATGCATAAAATTATGAAATGAGTAAATCTCGTAGGTAGGTACCAACTTTCGTTCTTAATTTACATGAACGACTTAACAATTTAGGTAACTTGTAAGGCTTTGTAAGATTTTATAAGCGGATGATACTTCCTCGATATTTGATACTTACTTATTTGGTTTTAAAGGTGACGTCACTTAAGTAACCTTTTATATACAAAATCTCTGCCAATACTACTAATAATAATAATATATAAATACGAAAGTCTTTGTTTGTTGGTTTGTTCTTCGAGCACGCAGCAACGGAGCGACGAATCGTTGCGATGTTTTTATTCGACTAAAGATATTTTTAACACAAACATAAGTTATAATTCATAATAATAATAAAATAGTAATAAATTAGAGATTGATAAAATGTTTCTTCTAAATATTGTATTTGTGTTAAAAAACTGAATCAGACTTGTAGACGATGAAATTAGTGATTTCTCATGTGCTAACAAGTTAAAAATATAGAATAGAAAATTATTTATTGCACAACAAAAAAAAAAAAGAAATTAAAATAAAAATCAACAAGAAAAAGAAAAGTATTAAGAATGCAAAGGCGGCCTTGCACAAAGAGTGTCAAAGAAATTTCTTACAGTCTTTCTCTCTCCCTCTTTTTTTAAAATATCTGTTTTTTGTATGAGATCATCATTATTAAAGGTCTGCACTACTCCACTGATATTGGTTGGCCTTAGGCCTTAGATTTGAAATGGTGGGTAGTCGTAGAAAATCGAACGTCGCCATTCTAAATCGCTATCGATAGGGGAACTACGAGTGTAGTATATTGCCTCCGATACATTAATCTACATCCATCCAGCTAACTGGCACAATATGTACAACTCAAATAAATAGCCCGCCATTAAAACTGCTGCAAATCTGTTTGAGTTGGCAGTTTGCATTTACGCTAAGCACTCTTGGCACTCGCTGACGAGCGTCCGCATTTACGTTGATACCCTCTCTGTGTGTTATAGACCTTATTAAAGTTACTTACCACAAGTAGGTATAGTCTTTGTAACTTACAAGTATAGTGCGACGTTTTTTATTTCACTAAAGATAAAAACATCTAAACGTAAGCATATCGCACCTTGAAAACAAAAATGGCGTTTTACAAAAATTGTCATTTTTCAGTATGACCATTTAAAGTTTTGACGCAGCATTTTTGTTCAATATCTTAGCAAATAACTGGAAGAAAAGAATGCAATTAATTTCATTTATCAGTTTGACTATCTAATTTAAGTTGTGTACTGAAAACATGCCAGTAAATTATGGAGTTAATTTAGAAAACATGGTTTTAAAAAAAAGTTCCACACATGCCACTTTTGTTTTCAAGGTGCGATATGTATAAACATTACATTACATTATTGTACATTAGGTATGACAAAAACTCGTATCAGTTAAACTCGAATATGAGTGCTGACAATTTCGCTCGCATTCGAGAAACTCCTTGTGTTACGGATCCGGTACCTGTGGGGTTAGTATAAGAATTTAGTTCGATTGAACGTATTTGTATTCGAGGATATTAGCCTCAAAGTAATATGAACCTTAACTGTATGGATTTAGAGTCACAAATTCAGTACAACCGATTTTAGTTTGGAGCGTATCCGTATACGCAAACGTATTGAGAATGCGTGCACGAAATTGAGCTATAATTTAATTCTGTTATGGTTCATTTTACTTTGACACTAAGGTAATCGAATACGAATACGATCAATCGAATTAAATCTTATACTAACCCTACTGTTCGCTAATTATGAGACTCATCAGAACGCGAGGTCATTCCACGAATGATGGCGAGAGCTACGCTCGGAGTTTCCCCTGCGGGATTAAATCAGAAATAAGGAGATTCTAGGTAGTTACCTAGTACCTACTTCAGCTAATGAAATTAGATGATCACATCCAACGAGATTGTCTTAATATCGCGAGTTCGAGATTTCTGCAGACAACTATCCAATCTTATCGACATGATGGATGGCCAGCTATACACGTATACCGAGCGAGTAACATGAAAATCGTGCACCGGATTGTGAGATTTACTATGTTTGAAATACAGTGTTCATTTCTGTGCTCGTATTTGTAATACATTTATCAATTTGTGGGAAGTTCTCGTGATAGTTTTAGCTTATTTAATATCTTTGATACATGTTGTTTTTATTGATACATAGGTAGAATCGTGAGTTAGCATTATTGTATGTTCATTTGTCTTTTAATCACGCAGCAACGGAGCAATGAATCGACGTGATTTTTTTTGTATGGGTAGATATAGTTGAGGTCTTGGAGAGTGACATAGACTACCTTTTTATCCCGCAAAATCTAGTTTTTGTATAATAGGTACTTAAGATGGATTTCATACAAGTTTTAATACACAAATCTATGAAAATATCTTTAAAAAAACGGCGTCAAGGAAGTGCCTAGCAAACTGAAAATAAGCATTATATTTATTACAAAAAATATATAAAAACACACACATTTTTATAAGGTTTTGTATACGATTGCAAGATTAAAATGAAATGTCTGTTTATTTTTACTAAGGGAATTATAAAGCGTTATGATTTTGGTGGCGGTGGCCTTACTCCATATTAATATAATATAATTAATTGTTATTAAACCGCGGGGGCGCGACCCATTAATGTTATTTTATTACTACTGTTTCTGATGAAATATTCTTTGCGTTTCCTGTTTGGCCGTGATCCGTTGCCCGCGTTACGAGTATTTGCATACTTATGGTCGGGGAGGCAATGATAGGCTGTTACGTACTTTGTTATACACAAATATTTTTTCTGCTTATTTCTGTTTAGGGCAATTTACTTTTTGACAAGTAGGCCGGGTATAGTACCTTTAATTCACGAGGGCGCGTGAGCTTTACTTGTGGTTACGTCGTGTACATGCATCTATATATATAAAATTCAAAGTCCTGACTGACTGACTGAGATATCAACGCACAGCCTAAACTACTGAAGTTAGAAACTTGAAATTTTTACAGTTGTTTCCTTTTATGACGTAGGCGCATACTAAGGAAGGATTTTTGAAAATTCAACCCCTAAGGGGGTAAAATAGGGGTTTGAAAAATCGAACTTAACGTGAGCAAAGCCGCGAGCAAAAGCTAGTATTGTATAAGCGTGCGTGCTTGTCAGGAGCCTAGGTGGGAGCGGTCAGGCGCGAGCAAGCTTTCGCTCACACTTATACAGATACGATATAACGATGCACACACAACCATGAGCCACGCGCCCTCGTGAATTGCAAGACTTGGACCATCTTGGACCGATTTTCATCAAACATACCTAAGAATAGTATTCCTAACAGAGTAAGGAATTCTAAGTTTATAGGTTTGGCACGGGCTAAAAAAATATTTTTGTCTGTTAAAGTCTGCGGTTTAGTTTGGCCCTTTTAAAATGAAATTCTCATTCCCGACGCCGTGCCGCGCCGCTACGAAAGTTTGCACTTGCATAAAAACTATTTAACTGAGTAAAATGAATACACAGGCGGCGTAGCACCTTCTTTGTGGGCGCTGTAGGTGCGAAACATTATTAAATCCTTTCTGTTTTCATTGCGGTGTATAAACCGAGCGTAATCTCAAGTGCGAGATTTTATAGTTTTCGAAACGAAGTTTGACTATCCTTACTAATATTATAAATGTGAAAGTGTGCTTATTTCAAGATTTTTGGACTTATTTTGTGGTTTAATGACATAATTATGATACACTAGATGATGCCCGCGACTTCTTCCGCGTGGATTAAGGTTTTTTGATTCTCTCTGAACTCTTTGATTTTCCGGGATAAAAACTAGCCTATGTGTTATCCCAGACTGTAAGCTATCTCTATGCCAAACAACCAAATCGGTTTAGTCATTGCGGCGTGATTGAGTAATAAACATACATCCAAACTTTCGTATTTATTTATAATAATAATAAATAGAAAATAATAATAGGATTATTTGTTGTTATAGGGGCGACAGAAATACATATTCTGTGAAAATTTCAAGTATCCTAGCTATTACAGTTCATGAAATACAGCCCACTGACAGACAGCCATCGGATACCTAGTAATAGGATCCCGTTGGCACCCTTTGGGTAGAGAACCCTAAAAAGCTATAAATATCAAGTGTGCCTTACACGCTTCTTTGTAACGCACAACACAAAGCGGTAATACAAAGACTTGTATTACCGTTTTGCTTGTTATAAAATTCACTGGATTACATCGGTCGTTTGCATTGTTTAAAATAATACTGAGGGTCCCAAAAACTTGCCTATATCCCTAGTACGAGTATGCCCACCTCGATTACTTTCATGGCATTAACGTAAGCGAAGCCGCGGGCAATAGCTAGCAATTATTAATTTAGCCCGAAGTCACTGGCATCAACTAGTACTATATTTATGGACCCGACCTTGGAAAAAGTGTGCTGACATGTCTCTATAAATCATCGCGCAACCCTACTGTGGTCAACACGGCTCCATCCCCTTTAATTAAAAGGGGCAGCTTCCATTTGTCGGAAAAACACTGTTTATTAAGCGCTGTTTTTTATATAATACTAGACTATGCCTATGACTGTGTCCGCGTGGATTAAGGTTTAATTTTCCGGGATAAACTGTAGCTTAAGTGTTAATCCTGGGTATGAGCTATCTCCATGCCAAATTGCCAAAATTCAGCCAAATCAGTGCATTCGTTGTGGCGTGAAAGAGTAACAAACACACACACATCCACACACACAGACATAAAAACTTTCGCCTTTATAATATTAGTGTGACTAGCTTATATTCACGATTTCGTCCGCGTGGACTTAGGTTTTTAAAAATCCCGCGGGGCCCTTTGTTTTTCCAGAATGGAGTCACTTTCCAAATTCTCAACTATAACCTTGAAAAAATGATGTCGATCCGTTATGCAGTTGCTGCGTGATTGAAGGACAAACCAAATGAAAAGGACAGCACTATTTTTCGTCAATTACTATCAATTTAGTTTACCTTAAGTAATTCTGTTGTACACAATAGTTTACAACAGAATTATAAGCATTAAACTTAATCATTAACTTGAACGGTACTTAATTAGATATCAATAAAATTTAGGTTTAGCTTTAATTAAACGGTATTACCTAAATACGTAGACATGTAATGCTTTAAAACATGTGACCTTAGTCGTAGACACTAAGCAAGTACTAAGCTAATAAATATGCTAAGCTAATTAGAGTTGGGCAAACTATATAAGAACATACTTATATAACTAGAGTTATAATTAGTAGGAATGACATCACACAACACAGACACTAAGCACGTCACTGAAGCACGCACCAGAATTTATAATGGTTTTTTATAAATAACTAGCTTTTGCCCGCGGCTTCGCTCACGTAAATTTTGATTTTTCAAACCCCTACTTTACCCCCTCAGGGGTTTAATTTTCTAAAATCCTTTCTTAGTGGATGCCTACGTCATAATAGCTATCTGTATGCCAAACACCCCAATCCGTCCAGGGGTTTGAGTTGTGCGTTGATAGATCAGTCAGAGTCGTGAAGCACGCACCAGAATTTATAATGGTTTTTTATAAATAACTAGCTTTTGCCCGCGGCTTCGCTCACGTAAATTTTGATTTTTCAAACCCCTACTTTACCCCCTCAGGGGTTTAATTTTCTAAAATCCTTTCTTAGTGGATGCCTACGTCATAATAGCTATCTGTATGCCAAACACCCCAATCCGTCCAGGGGTTTGAGTTGTGCGTTGATAGATCAGTCAGAGTCGTGAAGCACGCACCAGAATTTATAATGGTTTTTTATAAATAACTAGCTTTTGCCCGCGGCTTCGCTCACGTAAAGTTTGATTTTTCAAACCCCTACTTTACCCCCTCAGTGGTTGAATTTTCTGAAATCCTTTCTTAGTGGATGCCTACGTCATAATAGCTATCTGTATGCCAAACAGCCATATCCGTCCAGGGGTTTGAATTGTGCGTTGATACTTGATAAATCACTCAGTCAGTCACTTTCCTTTTATATATTCAGAAAAGATAATAGATACCTGCGACTTCTACTTTTGTACTATCCTACTAATATTATAAACGCGAAAGTTTGTAAGTATGGATGGTTGGATGGATGGATGTTTGTTACTCAATCACGCCGCAACGACTAAATCGATTTGGCTGAAATTTTCAGGGAACTCAATTTTGTTGCTCGACCTGGAACTCAAATCTTGACACTCAAATGTGAACTTGATGATTCGCAGTAATCCACTTGACCAATGAAACAGTCCACAAGAGTCTACAAGAACAGCTATTATGAAGTGCCTAATAGATGTTCTTGTTCCTACTAAGTAGGTACATCAAAAGAATATTCTCGAAGTCTGTCTTTTACGACTGTAAAAGTATTAATACGTTTCCTTTGACGAGGAACGACGGAAGTCGCTTTTGTCGGACATGCCTCTGAATTCAAGTAGATATTATGTAAGAACTATAAGGTCATATGTTACGAAACTTATATAGCATAGACAGAATTTAAATAGAAGCTTCTCTACTTTGGTATTCCTCTCTATTGCTGAGGGGCGTGACCATTTGTCAATATACACAACTAGACGATGCCCACGACTTCGTCCGCGTTAATTCAGGTTTTTTAATTCTCGCGGAAATGTTCTTATTTTCCGGGATAAAAAGTAGCCTATATGCTATTCCGGATTATAATCTATCACTGTGACTTTCAGCCAAATTGGTTCAGTCGTTGCGGCGTGATTGAGTAACAGACATCCATCCATCCATCCAAACTTTCGCATTTATAATATTAATGGGATTAATGGGATGGACGGAAAAGGGACTGTGAATTCTTCCATCCCTTTTCCGTCCATTCTAATTGACAGATTTACGCGGAATTAACGTGAAAAGTTAGGAAAAGTTAGATGGGGCCTTGGTCGTCAAAATCTCTTGCGATTGTTTAGTCGTGAAAGGTTAACAGACACTCACACTTTCTCATTTATAAATTATTAACTAGTAGCCAATGCCCGCGACTTCGTTCACGTGGATTGAGGTTTTTTAATTCCCGCGGGAACTCTCTTAATATCTGGGACAATAACTAGCCTAATGTGTCATTTCAGGCTATAAACTATTTCTGTGCCTTTCACCCAAATCGGTTCAGCCGTTGCGGCGTGATTGAGTAACAAACATCCATCCATCCATCCATACATTCATCCATACATCCCAACTTCCGCATTCATAATAATATTATAGCAGGAAATGGGTAGGTACGGAATGTGGATTAAGCGCAAAGCTTGTCTTAGGAGTAGGCACGCTTTAGGCACGATAAGAATTAATTAAATTAGTGAATGAAATGAACGAAAAAAGTGAGTGAATGAAATGAATGAAAGCACCTGGTGAAGATTGAAACATAGACCGAAGGGTCTATGGTTCTGCGTGTTAACCGTAGCGGTATGGCCTCTAATTTAACGAACTAAAAGTCGTTATGAATACCATAAGGTCTAGTGCACACTAAGTGGGCATCAGAGTGAAAGCGGCCTTTCTCTGCGCTCGCCAAGAGCGCTTAACGTGAATGGGTAAGGCCGTAGATTTTGCCACTTTGTAACATAGAGTAACACAGACACTCCTATGTTACGGTAACGTAGAAGTAACGTGAAAGTAACATAGTGTTTTTAAGGCTGATTACATAACGTACTTATTTTAACCGACTTCAAAAAAGGAGGAGATTTTTGTAATAAACTTGTAAGTATAGCATTTTTTATAATCGCCGATCATTCAGAGACAAGAGAGAGAATTCAGTAATAGAAAAAAAATATTTTTTTAAACTATCATCAATGGAATTTAGTAACCAAAACTCTCTGGCTGTTTATCAAATAAAGGTACATTATTCTGATTATTACGAAGATGAGTTTCAATTAACTCATCTTCTTTTAAACTCATTCTTTATTTAAAAGAACTATTTGAAAAATCCGCTCCTGGCAGAATGTGTACATTAACCTTTACAACACTTCAACGTTACTAAATAACAATCAACGTTACCAGTAACATAGAAGTCACATAAAAGTAACGTCGAAGCGTAATTTTTGAGGTTTTAAACAGGAATAATTACTAAATGCGAGACGATTTTAGTCAAATACACATTATCATGTTTTTATAAATCACTTTATCTAAGTATAACACATACATGTGTGCAATAAAAACTGTTATTTACCTTTAAAATCACCAAAATTCACAAAAAAAAGCTGCTGACGAAACACACGCGCACACCTTTGATAAAATTCCACAGGCTAGAAAATGGCGGTTTCTTTTTTTTTATTTCGTTGCTGGAATCTTTAGTGTGGCCAGTGCCATTATAAAATACTACCCTAAAGTTATTGAATATTTAGATGCCCAATTTTGGTAACATACAAAATAGTAACGTAATAAGTGAAAATAAGGAGACAACATTTTGAATTGCGATAAAACATTTAAAAACGCATATTTAAATACATGGAACCCAGGATGTAATTGCTTAATCTATTCACATTTCAGATATTCATAGTAATTTAGGACTTTAAATAGAAATAATGTAGTTATAACGAGCCAAATATTTGACTGGATCAAAAAGACAGCTTATTTTGGGCAAAATTTCGGGGTAAGGTCGGTTTTAAGTCATTGTATTTTTTTAAATATACGACATACATTCAATTTAAGAATGCACTATAGGAGTTTAAGAACTACCTAATCTAATTAGGATACTTGCATAACAATTTACGCAGTACTTCGATTTTTAATACGCATGTCAAGTTAAGGGACATTTTCTTTTTACAAAAAGTGACAAAATCTACGGCCTTACCCGAATGCAAACTGCTGGCTCAATAGATTTGTTTCAGTTTCAACATGCAAGGTTTCTGACTGAAAAAGGTTTTTAAGACGTTTAGTTTAAATAAGCCTCAATAGCCCAACGGTTAAACGTGGAAAATAATTTTAGTTTGTATACGTAAGTTAAAATTGGGCGGGCCTAAATAGCAACGATGAAACCGATGTGCGATGTCTCTTCAAAAACCGACTTCAAACGTCACGATTGAAGTCGATTTTCTAAAATAATTTTATTTTTATTTAAAGCTTATAGCGTCATAAAACCAATCTCTTATAGCGAGCTATTTGCTCTCAATCATTGAGGAGTTCCGTTCTCCATCACCAAAGATATTATTCATCAGAACATAACTATGTTCTGATGAACATTGTTATGTTCTTTGTTCTTTCAAATAAAAAAAAATTTAAATTGGTTATGGAATATCACCAAAAAAATACGCGTCGAATTGAGAACCTCCCCCTTTTTTAAAAACCAAAATTCGTCCGTGAGATTTTTAAAACATAACTTCACCAGGACAAATTCACGGACAAAATTTTGTGGCTTTGGTTCGGTAGTAGTTATACTACATTGAAGCTGAGAACTAGAGAAGCTCGGGCTATCGATATAATTATGGAAGTTAGGTAGTAACTGCATTGCAGTATCTATAATCATTCGATTGGCTGTCAATATTGGCTTACAATTAATTTGTATGCCGGAGTACCTTAAATTCAGCCAATAAGAACGAACGAAGCGATCGCAATGCATCAATCCAAAGTTACATAATATAGGCGTAAAGAGCAGGGTTGCTAAGCTCTTACCTACTGTTAACATATATTTTTGACATTCTTTTTAATTTAATCCTATTATTAATATTATAAATGCGGAAGTTTGGATTTATGGATGTTTGTTACTTAATCACGTCGCAACGACTGAACCAATTTGGCTAAAATTTGGCACAGAGATAGATTATAGTCTGGGATAACACATAGGCTACTTTTTAAGCCGGGAAATAAGAGAGTTGTTTCGCGGGAATCAACTAGTGTTACAATAAAACTTATAATAGCTAAACTACTCTAATTAATATATAAATCTTGCCCGCGTGGAATGGTGCCATCAACACTGCATTTCCGCGCTGGACAGCCAGGCTGATTCGTTGCGCAAAAAATGAGCCGGCCCTTCTGTCACATGAGGCAATTAATCACGGTGAAATGTATCGTAATTTTCTTTTGCACATAGCCTCCATGGCCCCAGGGTCTCCACAGCAAACGGAACAAATATGTAACTCTCCATCAGAGAGGCATACTTGCACCGCTTACAGGATTCAGCCATTGAAGAAGCGGACGAAGTCACTGGCGTCCGCTAGTTTAACATAAAAGTTCTTAGGAACTATGACTAACTGTTAGTCGGTACTTTTATTATGATAGGTAAGTAGCTACAATAATATAATAGATACGAAGATGGGGTATGTTATGAGGTCTCAGTTTGGCAATCCTACAGTTAGGAATGACGATAGGAGTCTAGCAGCCGTCGACAGTCAAAGCGTTTTAACGCGACTGCATTCTCGTATTGGTATATAAAACACCCTTGACTTTTCCATATTCCCGTTTCGACCTCTATGTTGCGCTGGTGTTTATATCTATAAAAAAGCTCTTACAATAAAATCTCGATGCATAAATATATAAATTGTTTCCAACTTGGCTCAATTTTTCTGAAAGATGTTCTTATTTATTTGAAACTGGACCGTTTTCTGATCCTTTTAAATGTTTCTTAAGCAGGTATTAATGTACAATATTAAATCTGTGATTATGTGTGTGTTTAAAATGTCGGATATTATATTGATTTATGAATAACACGAAACACCCCATATCGTATCGTTCGATCACATAAATAATAGGTCTACCGTTTGAGTATAGCAACTTAGTTCGGGTGCAGGAAGCGAGGGAGAGGAATGATTAAGTAAGAAGCCCTTCCGCCCATAGCTACTTCAGTACCCTCGACACCGTAAACACCACTCATTTTTTTTAACAATAATATTCTGTCTCACACTGTTTGGTTGCTTAACTGTGTTAATAGCAAGATATTTGCCAAATGTATCCACTGACGTGGATAATTGGCCTGGCGAGTTGGCCGATAAGCAATTAAGACTTCTTACCTTCAATTGAAATTTGTTATCGAGTTTGGAAACTAATTTAGTTAACCTTGGGCGGGTCGTAACCATAAGTATGGATATTTCACTTGCCTACGAAGTGAATGGTTTTTGTTTATTCAATACGTTTTGGACCTGGCTTCGTGGAATTGAGGTGAGGTAATTCCTGGAATTTGTTACATTTGATGTATATTAACGAGTCGCGAAGTTGATGTGGAATTGGGCGGGGCACATAGTTCAAGGACTCATGTCCTTTGACATGACTAATGGTCTTTGGGCTTAGGCCATAGATCACAACGCTAACCAAGAGCAGATTGGCAGGATTTCACACATTTTTGACAGCATCACGGGAAAAAATTTAGTTTCACGGGTAACAAAAGTTTTTTTATTATTACTTTAAGTTAACAGAAAAATAATAAAAATTACATTAAACGTCATCAATCATCATCAATTAGATTACTAATTACTATATTACTATATGGAATTTTCCATAAAACGGACATAGCACCGAAGCTTTAGAGGTGCCTGGCTTCACACACCTGACCTCTCGAAAACGTGCGCGAAGTTACGACTTACACACTGTAGACTAGAACTAGAATTTAACTCAAAACTTACTAGAATCCTAACTTAGAAGTACAACTTAGAAGGAGGAACCTTCATCCAGTATTCTCGAACGTAATAACATAATAGAATACCACGCTAGATCAAATTTACGTATTCTGCTTTAGTTACAGCGAAGTTATCCCGCAGAGTTCAATTTCACCTACCCAGTGAGAAGAAAGTTACGTACAATCAAAGTCCATAAATTAGTGAGAGAATTCTAGAATAATCGGCGAACTAGTGACCTATATACACTTTAAACAAACTTGGGTTCATTAAAATCGCACATAAGAGGTTACTTGAAAGTGTTTGATTTATTTGCGATATTGAAATTAATTTTGTGCAACGATACCTACATCTAAGGCTCAAATTATGCTATTATAGAAATTCTTCTTCAACTGAGCGCTATCCGATTAGGTGGAATCCGCTTTCCGGAAAGCTTTATCCCACTTTGCCCAGTCTAGGTCTTCAGATTTTTGAATTTGAGCCCAGATTTGAAAAGCTTTGCAATAAAAAATTATATTGCCAGTCGCGGTACCTATAATGACAATAGCTATAGCAATGATGTAATGAGGTCAGTGGTAGTACGATGACTATCGATGGTGCTTCAGTTTGAGAGTTTCCGATCGTCGTTATTTATTAATTGATGATGTCCGCGACTTCGTTTGCGTGGATGAGGTTTTTAATTCCTGAGAGAACTCTTGAATTTTCCGGGAAAAATGTAGTTTACCTATTAAGTAGACTAGGTAGGTAGAGCTATCTGCGTTTAACATCCAAATCAGTTCATTCGTTGTGGCGTGAAGCGTTAACAAACCATCCATCCATCCATCCATCTTCAGAAACTTGCATTAGTACCTACTACTAGGATCAGTAGGATTTTTTATTTTTATTTTACTGATGTCGAATTAAAAACAGTTTTGTTGTTTACATTTCGCCAGCGAAATGCTGAATGCACGCTATGCGCATTTCGAACTTGTGTACTTTAGAATCGGAATTTAAAACAGACAAAACAGAACGGAGTTTCCTTTGTGCAAGCTGTTTTTAAAAATAAAAATAATTTCATTTTAGAGTTATTTAACCAGTATTTTAAAGTCTATCGTTGACGTTAAATTTTGTTGGCGGGCTCATATCTAATGATGCTATAAACGCTTTCTACGCTGATGCAGCTTTGAAACTATACAATTATCATCAGCAGTAAAGAAAATAGTTACATGGAATTCACAGATTTTTTTTTAAATTTTAGCCAAGCTGAACTTGACTTATAACCTTAGAGAACCTCTCCCCTCCAAATAAGCGAAAAACTTTTGCTAGAAGTGGGTACGACAATAAAGCAACGGCTAGCGTTCGAACCTGCGACCTTTCAGTTTTCAGTCCGCACCCTTAACCGTTGGGCTATTGAGGCATTCATTGGTTATTTGAGCCTACTTTGCGAGCTGAACTTCTGTTCTAAGAGTTGATACTTCGATGAACATGCAATATTAATGACTAGCTTTGGCCCGTTTTCGCCGTCGACGACTTAACCGCGTGGAGTTTGGTTTTTCAAAACCCTGTGGGAACCCTTCGTTTTTACCTTGCAAAAAATCACGTCGATCCGTTGCTTCGCTATTGCGTGATTGAAAGACAAACCAACAAATACACTTATAAAAATAATATAAGTAAGGATGACTCGCATACCTAGATCAAAAGGGAGACAACTCAAAAAGGTCCATGTTCCCTGAACAAAAAAAAAGCCTTTCTGAATCTTTTGTTAGCAATGCTTATGAAACTCAATTTTATTTTAGGTCACATTTCACAACATCATTTATGACATAAAATAAAATTAAGTTTCATAACTTTGCTAAGAAAAGATTCAGAAAGACTTTTTTTCGTCTTAGGTAACAGAGACGTCTTTTGAGTTGTCTCCTTTTTGATCTAGGTGTGCAATATCATGAATATTATTAACTGATGATTCAAA
Source organism: Hipparchia sbordonii (assembly GCA_038048805.1). Classification (NCBI taxonomy): domain Eukaryota; kingdom Metazoa; phylum Arthropoda; class Insecta; order Lepidoptera; family Nymphalidae; genus Hipparchia; species Hipparchia sbordonii. The sequence goes on along the minus strand of CM076109.1, from coordinate 10,639,179 downwards.
ATCGGAAAATTTATAAAGAAATGACGAAATACTTACTTGATTGCCTACTGATTCATAGAAGACAATAGAAACTGAAATTAATTAAACTTTGTGCGACAGTAGTATTTTCCTCTTTGTTACAGTTCTTTCTTCCAAGAATATTTCGTTTAAATTGGAAGAGCGTGGTCGGTTTAAGCTCCTTAATATTCCCTCTAATTATATAAGAAAGTTGAAAACAAAGCGAAACAATTGTTACTTAAAACTTATAGTATATATCTACTCGTGTATAAAACATTTCAAAGTGATAAATTTCAGAAATACAACCATTGTGGCATATATTATTCATCAAGCGGCTGGAAATCCCGCGAGGTCGGTTAACACGCGCGGTTATACTGCAGTTTGTAGTTCTTATTTATGCTGTGGTATCCGATAATGCATAGTAGTTGTACCAGTTTTCTGCCAGACAAAAGCTGTTGAAATATTTTTCCTTTTTCGCGGCCCTGTTATACTTTCCAGCGGTAAAGTACCCAGCCATAGCTGCCTCATAGCTTTAAGCTTAACCTCCTGTACCAAAATTCATTAAGATCGACTCTTTATAATTTTGCAATGAAAATATAACAAATAGCAACAATTTGAAAAAATTGTCACTAAGTTAAATATATAATATCAGTAGCTTTTAGCCGCGGCTTCGCTCACGTTAAGTTTGATTTTCGAAACCCCTATTTTACCTCCTTAGGGGTTGAATTTTCAAAAATCCTTTCTTAGCGGATGCCTTTCGGCTCGATCCGTCCAGTGGTTTGAATTGTGCGTTGATAGATCAGTCAGTTAGTAAGTCAATCAGTCAGTCACAATTTGCTTTTATCTATTTAGACTAGCTTTTGCCCGCAGTTTCGTTCACGTTATGTTCGATTTCTTAAACCCTTTACCCTTTTAGGGGTTGAATTTTTAGAAACCGTTTATAGCAGATACCTACATCCTAATACGTATAGTATATCCTATATGCCAAATTTTAACCCGATCCGTCCAATAGTTAGTCATCTTTTGCTTATGTTTAGATAAGCTTTTGCCCGCGGTTTTATTAACGTTAATTTTGATTTTTGAAACCCCTATTTTACTCTCTTCTCTCTCCCTCTATTTACTCTCTCTTTCCAAAAATCTTTCCTTAGTGTCAATCAGGCAGTCAGTTTTCCTTGTATATATTCAGATTTAGATTAAATTATATAGACTAGCTTTTGTCTGCGGCTTCGCTCATGTCAAACTTAACGATTTTGCAAAGCACTATTCTGACTAAGAGTGTCAGTCAATCAGTCAGTCAGTTACCTTTTCCTTTTATGTATCTAGATTTCAGCGTGATATTTCACTGTTAAAAGCGTTGTGGATAGGAGTACATTATTCATCAAGCGGCCTTCCGCTCGGATCTCCCGTGGGGTCGGTTTACACGCGCGGTTATACCGCGGCGCGCAGTTCTTGTTTACACTGTGGCAACTGGTAATGCATTGTAATCGTTCCGGTTTTTGGTGCAATGTTAAAATTCTGTTTTGTTGCGCATTCAGTCGTAGCCTCGTTTTAAATATATTGCCGGTTTATTCTAAACTGTCCTTTGCACGCGATTTGGTCTGTGAATAAAATTTATTTTAACGTTTGGCAAAGATTTTGAATTGTAGCAAGCTTTTCTGCTTTGCTAAGTTATACATCCTTACTGGGTGGTGATGGGCACTGGGCAATTAATCTTACATTAGAATATATTTAGTTGTCTGTGACATCATTATACTTATACTATACTTCGATAAAATTTTTAAAAATTTCTCAAAAGTTAATGCGTAATGAGCGTATGTGTTTGGGTAATCCCAAACACATAAAATGACACATATTTATTACTGTGCATTGATAAATTTACAATTTTATACATAGGTTATAAATATAGATAATGGAAATAGAAAGAAAGGATTTATTTGTTTCATTGTAAGTAGGTACATGGTACGATTGTAACCCACGCTACTGCCAGGGGCCGTGTAGGAACACAGACAGGTTTTAGTGGGTGCAAGTCCCACATAACCCCTCCGTTTCCCCTGACGGAGGGGTATGCTAGGCATTTCCTGTCTATAAAAAAAAAGGTACATGGTACGATGTTATAGGGTAAAGATGCCGAATATGAGATACCATTTACATATTCGGCCATAAAAAATAAATTATTGCACTAATGACAATGAAAATTATTTATATTCGATAAGTATTTAATGAAGTTTATCCTTGAAAGACTGTTTAGTGCTAGGTATAATAGATTTTTTGTTATATCAGATAATATTAGAAAAGTCAGAAATTACGTCTCAGGGAAATGGTCTCCTATTATGAGATACCAAGGGTTTTTAATATGAGATAGTATAGATTCATAGAAAAAGGAAAGAAATCAATTCAAAAAACTTTTTATTGGCCATATTTATTAATCTACAACATCGTACTACTAAATAAAAAGGTTTTAGTAACAACTTAATAATATATTATCATGTGCTTGTGCCAAGTTCTTGATGTTCTTCAGATGTAGATGTAACCCATAAAATCGTTAGTCCAACTGTACAATATTTTTCTATTTTTGCTTCTAAATAGTCAGAAAAAGCTGGATGTCATCCCATGAACCTTGGCAAATACTTCTGCGTTAGCATCTTTTTTGACATAACGTTCTAGGATACTCTTAAGAACATTGAAAGTTTTGACGCTATTAGGTAACATATTTGTTTGCTTCGCACTACACTCACGGCCCGTATTATGGCATCGTGGTCTTAGGACTTCTTTGATCGACGGCATCTAGAAAAAGAGGTTTTTAAATAGTCGTATTTCTATATATCCTAATATGAGATATCTCATTTAAGGAGCCCCCACGTGTCTCATATTAGGAAAACACCCAAATTTAAAAACTAGGCTGCCTATTATTTCTTGACGAAGAAAATACAACTAAACTGCAAATGCATTGTAAAATTAATCATATAACTGATACAATGACTGTAAATTTAAATCATTTAGTGTGACTATAAAGTTGTAACATACCTCGTTAATATTTGGTGTAAAAAATCGGGTTTTGTGGTTTCGTAAAAATCCGCACGTACACAACCTGACTTCGCCTCGAACTGGGAAGCACCAACACATGTTTCGGTCTGTTGCCAAGCGGCTTCTGGTGACAGTATCGCCAAATAGCTGCGGCGATTAGTTTCGCCAAAACCTAACTATCTCATATTTGGCAACTATCTCATATTCGGCATCCTTACCCTAAATTATAGATTCTAATGTTATACTACGTATAATTAAAACGGTCCCTCAGTAATGAGGGCCACGGGAGAAAGAGTCAATATCAAATTTCTATTTTTTGCTTTGTGTTTTTTTGTCTCTTTATTTTAGAGCTTACTCACTAAGGCTAAAATCTATAGACCGCACCCTAGCTATAGATAGAGATAAAACGAGATCGATTTCTGTTAGAGCATATTTGTGTCCCGTTTTAACTCTATCTTAAGTCAGAGCTAAGTCAGAGCACGCTCTATAGATCTCAGCATTAGACTATGTCGCTCTGTTGGGTAGTTGTGGCTGTAATATTGTGATGGATTTGGCGCACAAGCGCAACGTCGCGTACAGCGCTTTGTCGTCGCTCACACCCCTTCCGTCGACTGCAAACAGAAAATTCCCGCGGCGTGTGACGATATTTTGAATAAATGACGTCGGAGCGTGGCTTCGCATACATTATGCTGTCATTCTTCTTTGATACTCGTATTATAGTGTAACGGGCCAGTATTTCGGCAATTCTAAGCTGCAATTGTGTAGCCGACTACGTTGCGTACATCTGAGACTGTAGAAGTCTTTTTTTAGTATGTAGGTTGGTGTGCGTGTAAAAAATGTCTAAATCACGAAAAGACTGATGAAATATTCCAAATCCGAGCAACTCTCAATCATGTGCTGAATTCCTGGTTTCCGTTTCTGTTAGTCTGCCCTTTTATACCTTGAATAAACTAGCGCTTGATTGCGATTGCGAAGAAAATCGGCCAAGTACGATTCGGATCATGCGTCGTGCTCGTGAACGGGTGCCACCAACGGGAATGGGTCTGCTTTGTCTTCCCATGTTGACATGTGTTGGATTATATGTATTGCATTTTTGAAGCTTCACTGTAGAAACACTGTATACATAGCTTAGTTTGGTTACTTATTATAAAATTATTTTATTTGTTTTGAAAAGAGCAACTGCTGAGTTTCTTGCCGGTTCTTCTCAGCAGAATCTGAATTCCTGACCGGTGGTAGATTTATGACATGTCATAAGTGCTACAAGGTAGCCTACATGAAATAAATAAATTTTGAATTTGAATTTGAACCGCACAAGAAGGGTCCCTTACCATTGCATATCGCATAAACATCAGCTATGATCAAGATTGAGCGAAAACAAAAAAGTGTATGGTGACCCCCTAGAGTATAAATAGGTACTTGATGATAATATACAGGCTACAATTAAAATTTCAAGTATCTACCTATTGGTTACCTACTTGCGATATACCTCCCTGACAGACGGACGGACGGACGGACGGACAAAAAAATCAAAAAAATAGAGTTTAAACATTATTCTCTTTCTGGGTAAAAAGTGGATTAGAATTATTAAAAGTTATAATATATAAGACATAAATAAAAAGTGTAGGACACTTATACTTACTTATACAGCGTTGCAAAGCTAAGTGTATTTAAGTTGCAAAGTGCGCGGAGGCTTCGTTAGCACTCTACTGAGCGCCAGCTCGACTCATAAGCGCTGTTTTATTAGAGAAAAACCTCTTTTTAACATTCTTCAAGCAAAATTTTACTATATATTTATAACCATTTCTAGCTATTGTCCGCGGCTTTGATCACGTTAAGTTCGATTTTGCAAACCCCTATTTCACCCCTTTAGGGGTTAAATTTTCAAAAATCCTTTCTTAGCGAATGCCTACGTCATAATTGCTGTATGTGCAGCCTGATCCGTCCCATGGTTTGAGCTGTGCGTTGATAGATCAGCCAGTCAGTCAGTCAGTTAAATTTTCCTTTTATATATTTAGAAGAAAAATCAAAAAATCAAAATCAAAATGTATTTATTTCATGTAAGCCAACTTGTAGCTCTTATGACACGTCATAAATCTACCACCGGTTCGGAATGCAGATTCTGCTGAGAAGAGCCGGCAAGAAACTCAGCAGTTGCTCTTTTCAAAAAATTTTACAATGGTTAACAAAACTATGCTATTGTATTCTGTTCTACAGTGCTTCCACTTTATTTGTGTCTCAGTTATGTCTTAAAATGAGTATCTTAATATTAATATTTAATTAGATGCCTTAACATGGGTAGCCTAAGTATGTCATGCTCACTTAAACATTTCTGTGGTGGTGTCGTGTGGTGCGGGTTGTTACGTTCCCTCAAATATGGTTGAGCGAGGCAATGGCTGGATCATGCGTCATGCTCGTGAACGGGTGCCGCCAACGGGAATGGGTCTGCTTTGTGTCTACCCATGTTAATATGTCTTTGGTTGCGGTAGGCGTACATTTTTGAAACTTCTGTGTGGAAACATTGTGTGCATAGCCTAGTTCTTTTTAACAATTGTAAAAAAAATTTTTTTTTTGAAAAGAGCAACTGCTGAGTTTCTTGCCGGCTCTTCTCAGCAGAATCTGCATTCCGAACCGGTGGTAGATTTTTGACGTTTCATAAGAGCTACAAGTTGGCCTACATGAAATAAATAAATTTTGATTTGATTTTGATTTGATTTGATTTATGCACACAGTGTTTCCACAAAGAAGTTTCAAAAATGCACACCTACCACAACCTAACACACGTTAAGATGGGTAGACACAAAGCAGACCCATTCCCGATGGTGGCACCCGTTCACGAGTATGACGCATGATCCAGCCATTGCTTCGCTTATTAGATTTATATAATTTCTAGCTTTTGTCCGCGGCTTTAATCACGTTAATTTCGATTTTTCAAACCCCTTCGGGATTGAATTTTCAAATCATATCTTAGCGGATGCCTACGTCATAATAGCTGTCTCTATCTCAAACGGCCCGATCCGTCCAGTGGTTGGAGCTGTGCGTTGATAGATCAGTCAGTCACCTTTTCTTTTTATATATTTAGATTTAAAAAATTGTCAAGCCTAAGACCTCCTATTTATAGCCACCACTAATACTACAATATCAAAGAGTTTTTAACCAATGAAACGGTGCTTTGACGTGGTTTGAGTGCTCTTTGGAGCTAACGAAGCTTTCCTATGCACTTTCGAACATGAAACACTCCCAACTTCGCGGCGTAATAGGTTTTTGACATAATAATTTATTTCCTGTTCGTTCTGAATACGGTTAAAAATTGGGTTTTAAATTTTATTTAACCAATCAACGCACAGCTCAAACCACTGGACGGATCGGGTTGAAAGGCATACCTACATGTAGCTATTAGGACTTAGGCATCCGCTAAGAAAGCATTTTTTAAAATTCAGTCCCTAAGGGGGTTAAATAGGAGTTTGAAAAATCTAACTTATCCTATTGTAAACATCATCTCTTCTGTCTATCAATAAAGAATTTTCTATCTATCTATCGCGAGCGAAGCCACGGGCAAAAGCTAATGTACCTATAACTTCTCAACTGGCTCTGGGGGCTGATTCTGTATCTCAGTGCCTATCAACGACGATAGGCATTTTTTTTTTATCCGATGACAAGATAGCCCTTGACTGCGATCTCACGGCTGGTAAGTGACGATGTAGTTTAAGATGGTAGCGGGCTAACTTGGAAGGGGTAAGTGTAGATTCAACCCATACCCCTAATCGGTTTCTACACGTAATCGTGCCGGAACGCTATATCGCTTGGCGGCACGTCTTTGACGGTAGCGTGGTAACTAGCCACGGTCAAAGCCTCCCAGACAAGCTTTTTTTGTACTTTTACAACTTGTACACACGAGGATATTCATTTATTAAGGCTATAAATAAAATCTCGCAAAGAGGGCGTCGTCCCGTTTTCAATTTTCTAATCCGATCCAAGAGATTTATAAAAAGATTTTGCAGTGGAACGCCACGGGAAGTAATTACGGCAGCGCACTATTAAAAGATCGATTTTGTTATAATAGACTTATGAAAATCGGTCATCTCGCTTTTCCAACTTCTCAATGCTGCCTGTAATGTACTGCCCCGTTTAATGTGGGGATTGACTAACAGTCGATTATGAATAGTTATTGTAGGTACCAACTACCAAGTAAAGAATTCCATCGTTGAATTCCAGGACCCAACTCCTCATTCCTGATGCTGAAGGGGTTCTGCCCACCTACACTGTGGGGATTTAGGAACTGTCGATTGTGAATTGAAGAAGCGGACGAAGTCGTGAGCGTCCACTAGAATAATATAATGCGTTTAAATCGGTATCTACTCAAAAACCCAATAGGGTGGATTCCGCCGGGCCTTCGATAAGTCGCGCAGATCTAATAGGATTTTATATGACGTATGTAACTTATTTATGGTTTCATAGAAGCTTTATGATCCATGTTAGTAAATTAAAATATTACGTACTGCTCGCGACTTCGTTCGCGTTTATTGAGGTTTTATTGAATTCCCGCGGGAACTATCCTATTTTCCGGGATAAAAAGTAGCCTATGTGTTATTCCAGACTATAATCTATCTCTGTGCCAAATATCAGCCAAATCGGTTCAGTTGTTGCGACGTGATTGTGTAACAAACATCCACACTTTCACATTTGACTATTGTTAAGTGTTAAGTTGTTGTCAAAATTGTAATTAGGTGCATTAGGTTTTTAACTTTTATGCATAAGAGCGCCAGCTCGCCATCAAACTGGCTGTCCAGTTTGGCGACACAGTATTTTTAAGTTTATTTGTGTACCTAAATTTATCAATAAATTTAAAAAAAAAAAAAATTATAATATTAAGTAGGATAGTAGGATTAGTAGGATTATGAGCAGAGACTAATATATTTACTAAAAAAAGGACATTAATTACACAATGTAAGGAATTCCAACATATAACACGCAAATAATTAAGCAGATGCCCATTACTCAATAATTAAATAATATATTTAAAACAAACACAAGTAGGTATAAGTATGTTACAAACGTTATACGACTACCGTCACTAAAAGTTATAAGAATACAGATAAAATTCTACTCTCCTCTAACAGTATATAATAATAATTATTGTTTAACTTTACAATAACTGCCACAGATTTATGTGACAGGAAAATTTTAACAAATTACTTCTATTTTTCCGTATTTATTGCTGTTTTCATAATAGCGAGTTAACGACCAATCAACTAAGTGTTTTCATAAAACCCCTTACCTACTTTCCTAGTAGGGGGACTCATGTAATATGTAACAGTTGCATGCAGGACTTTGTCAGAAATCCTTTACTTGACCTTCCTATTAGGGCCTCAATAGCGTAGTGGTTAAAGTCGCGGAATGAAAACCGCAAGGTCGACGGTTCAATTCCCGCCTTTTGTACTGGTGTCGTCCCTTATCATAACGTAGCTTTACGCATTTTGAAGAGGATAAGTAAGTATTAGTCATGTTTAACATGGCTATGGCCTATAATCTCCTTAATCCTATAAAATTCATTTGTTTCATGTATTTACCTAAGATTTACCTGGTGAAAATGTATACCTACTAAGCTAGTCTGGATTATTTACACAATGATATTAAGCTTTTGATTTAAGTTAAAGAACACTTATTCGTAACTTAAATAAAGTATACAAAGTCCTCAGGAAATCGCATGTGAGCAAAACGTTCAATTTGGGTTACCTTGTAACACTGATTATTTTTTGTAATTTACGGACATTAAAATAGGTCTGTACTATAGTTATTGTATAATGAAAGGTTTATATATTATGCTGCAAAATGTTAAGGCAAATCTAAATTTCATAGTGTTCATAATGTTACCAAGAAACGGTGTATTATGGTAATGTATTACGATTTCGAGGCTTTTAAACTTTTAGTGGCTTATTTAAAGCTTTTCAACTTGTTTGACTTCAAATGTATAAACGAATACATTAACTCGAATGTAATTTTTTTTTAATCATTATTTTTAAGTTTTTAGCACACTTCCATTGCAAAATCGTAGCAGCGGAACCAAAGCGTCAACACATAATCAAATGTCCGCTTAGAACTGGCAGTTACGCCTAACCACAGTTCAGAAAACAAAGGAGAAACTATAGCAAACACAAAAATTTATCTATCTCCTTTCGTTCTGCAATGAAGAAGTGTAAAAAGTCTGAAACTAGCCTTTATCGCACTGTGATCGTCGCTTTTTAAGTTCCACAATGAAAAAGACTAGTAGTAGTAGGTATACAAAATATTAAGTTAAAGTCGTCCGTTTTGAAAAAAATATGACAAAGCCGGTCAAACGCCGATATAACTTCCATTTCATGAATGTAGCATCACAAATCATAAAGACAAGTCATAAAGATTAATTTTGCTCGAATATGAGTACAAAAATAGATATAATTTTTAATGTCAGTTCCAAAATATTCTGACATTAATTATTTACAACTAGTTCATAAAATATTAGGAAAACTTCACTTCAACTTCATCTCATGCTGAAGCTTCTGTAGTTTCGCTGCTACGGTGTTGCGGAGGGATGTGCTAAAGGCCCGATGAGACATCAGAGTTGAAAGTAATAGAAAAAACACGCGTATTTTTAAATAAAGTCTTCACACACTGACAGACAGACGGACAACCAAGTGAGACTATAAGGATTCCGATTTTTTATTCAAGTTTTAGAAAATCAAATGAATATTAGTCACTTCGCTATAATTTCCACTTCCTTTAGTTTCCATTTCCTATTAGTTGCTGAAGTTTCTTATTACCATTATGAATGTTCCTGATCTTTAAAACTTAACATTTACTGCAGAATGTTAAGGCAGGTATTATGAATTTAAATGTTATTTTACCTAAGCCATGTATTATGATAATGATGTATAGCCGTCTATAGCCGTGGAAGGTTTGGCTGTGTTTCAATGTAAAAAGAACTTTATCATTTAGGTTTTACGGTTTATTATCTAATAAAAGTAGGTCATTTTCTGAGGTAAAGGAAATACCGATTAAACGGCGCTCCTCCAACTTTTAATGAGTTGTTTTATGGTAATATGAGATCTTTTATGATATTATTTTTCAAGTTAAACAAAAGTTTGGGGGATACTTACTTTTGTAATTGAGACATAACTGTAATTCATTCATTCATCATTTTTCATTCATTTCAACCAATTGCCAGCGAACTACTGGGCTCCTATCGAATGAACAGGGTTTATATTAATTGGTACGAAGGAAGTAATTCTTCATTACTTCACTATAACGTTGTTTTCCTTCATTGTTGACGCATGTGATATTTAATTACTTAAACTGAGAAAAGTCATAGGTGCGTGCCCGCGATCGAATCTGCGATCCCCCGAATAAGGGAAGGCAGACCTAACCATTAGATTAATTATCACTGCATGAAGTAATAATTACCATCATACCGTTCTCGAAACTTACTTTTTACTAGGTGTATCGCCTTTACGACTCCAGAATTTCCAGTGAGTTGGAAAACATTTAACATTCGGATGAAGTCACAAGATAGTTTAGTAAAAAATATAAAACAAATTTGAAAATAAAGTTTTTAATGCAACGCAGGCCCGGCGAGGTTTATGCTCAGCTTCATACAACACTTTTAGATTTAACGCCCGTAGTTTCATGAAAGAACTCTTCAGTATGAAAGGCATTTCAGTTACACTCGTTGAAACTTCAACTACAGTGGGGCCGGCTAAATGTTGTACCTGTACGTTTTAATATTACAAAAACTTATTGTAAAACGAAACACAAGGTTGGACGTATTTTTTACCCGACTGCGGCACGCAGAGGGTAATGTGTTTATCACTCTATGTATGTATCTATGTATGTGGCGCTCTGGATACCGAACGCGTTGGCCGATTTTGATGATTCTTACGTCAATCGATTCCTGTTATTCTTGGAAGTGTCACTAAAGACATTACAGTAATCAAAATTCAATATGGCAACCACCAGAAGAGTTATTGTGAAAAAGCCTTCACTTATTGTGAAAATTGTCAGCGAACTATATTGAGTGAGGTATCATTGAATAGGTATTTGAAAATCATTGTTAGGTTTACATCATAATTTTTGAGTTTGAATGATCGTTTACGATTTACGACAATTAAAAGTTTTAAGATTGCGGAATTTAACGTCTTATAATCTTAACTAAAAAGTGTAAAATAAAATATTAAATTAATAAAATCAATAATTTAATTCAACTACAGTAGTCTACACTACTATTATAAAGAGGAAAGATTTGTATTTTTGTGTGTATGTTTGTAATGAATAAACTCAAAAACTACTGTGCCGATTTCAAAAATTCTTTCACCATTGGAAAGCTACATTCACCTTGAGTAACATGGGTTATATTTTATCTTATGTACCCTTATCTTACATCTTATGTAACCCGTGCGAAGTCGGGACCGGCCGCTAGTTTGTAATATAGAAATGAAGTGTTATTTTCGTATCTAGAAAAGGAAACCAAATGCACATTTTTATAAGGCTTTAACAATAGGACCGTTGGCACAATAGAAGCTTATCTATTATATCGGGATCATAAACGGACACCGGCGAATCGATGGCCCGTGCGGCTGCCTACCTGCAATATAGACGTATGTACTTAATACTCATGTACCTTGAGTGCCCAAGGTATTTGAACATTATGTGTGAAAGGTGCCCCTTCTTAGGGTTCCGTAGTTAAACAAAGAACCCTTATATTTGTCCAATCCATTTTTCCATCTATCTATTTATCTGTGTGTCACAACCGTTTTGAAAATCAGACAGACGAACGGACAATGGAGGCTTAGTAATAGGGTCTCGTTGGTTACCCTTCGGGTATGGAACTCTAATAAAAACACCTTCTCCACCAAGATGTATCCTTGAATCTGATGCTGAGATCTATAGAGCGTGCTCTGACTCAGTTCAGACTTAAGATAGACGTTAAAACGAGACACAAATATGCTCGAACATAAATCTGTCTCGTTTTAACTCTGTCTTGAGTCTGAGCTGAGTAAGAGTGCGGTCTATAGATTTTAGCCTAAGACGTAGCGATTTTTTAAAAATTTTTTTAAAGAATATTAATCAAGCTTAACTTATATTCTCCTTTCTCACCAAATAAACGAAAAGCTTGTACTAGGACTGGGTATGACAATATTACAATGGGTGGGAATCGATCCTGCAACCTTTAAGTTTTCAGTACGCGCCTTTAACCATAGGACTATTAAGGCTAAATGAAAGATTTACTAGAAACAGAAATCTGTTTCTAGATTTACTAGAAACAGAAATCTGTTTCTAGTAAATCTTGCATTACGGCAAATCGATCTGTTGACACGCTTATCTTGTTGTTGTACACTCGACTTTTGTCGACTGATCAAAACTCGCCATTGGAAAACTATAATTAATTTTATCTATAGTCATTCTACAATGTTTCTTTCAACTTAGATATTAGGAAGATATTTAAGAATATTCTAAACCTTACTTAATATTCCCCTTTCTACTCCAACTTAGCGTAATCTTGTGCTAAAAGTGGGAATCACAATAGTGCAATGGGTGGGGTGTGATTTTTCATTTCATATTTTCTGTAAATCTGAATCTCTGCTTTCATATTATTTTCCATCATACTCGTATAGGTATGATATGAAGTGTTATTTCAAACAATTTAAAAATGTAAGGAAAAACGTAATTAATGAAGTCATCGTAACGTAAAAATCATAAAGCCTTCCGTGATACGTCTATTCGTGTCGACTGGCGGCGTAGCACTGGGCGGTTCTACGGCGCAGCGTGTAGTGATGTCGTAGCGCGACCTCGGGCGTAGACCTTTTTAAGGCCTACGTTTCATTTAGGAGCGCGGAGGAAAGAATAGCGATTTTGTATTTTTTTTTTGTATGTGATATATATGTGGTTTTTTTATAAATGCTGCGGCATTATTATGTTCTGGCATAAATACTTATGAGAAAAAAAATGATTAAACTAGTCCCTAAAAATGAATTTGTTTTAAAATCTTTTAAATATAATATGAAACCTATATAATTATATGTATTTTAACAACAAGAGCTTAATCAGTACTGGACGAAGTGAATTTACTTACCGAAATGTCAAAAGAAAGAATACATTTTCATTTGAAAATAGTGAGTGCCATGCACTTCTGTGCCATAAGAAAAGTAAGGCAGATTATCAGTAGAAACATTGTTTTTTCAAAAATTCCTAAATAATAGAATTACGAGGATATTTTATAAAAAATATTTTAATTACGATTATTATCAATCGAAACACTCGATTATTATGGTAAAATATGAATTTTTGTATGATTTTTTTTATTAGAATTTTACAAAGTGGAAAGAAATTGTTCAGTATTACGTATATAAATTATTTGTAAAACATTGTTGGTATTCTGAAATAAACCCTATACATATTGTGTATTCTTTATCAAAAATCGCACTCTCACTTCGCTCAAACTCAAGACAGAGAAAAAAAAGGAGACACAAATATGTTCGAACATAAATCTGTCTCGTTTTAACTTTGTCTTGATTTTGAGCAGAGTTAGAGTTCCGTCTATAGCTTTCAACCTTAGAAACAAAACAATTGGATAGTGTGGCATTGGCTGTGACCTAAACGGGTCCATCATGGGTAAATACATTTAAATATTTGAGTTATTATTAGATTCGTTAGTCTCAGTAACCTATTAGCGCAAGCGTTCTCATTAATAATATCATTTATGCACTTAAAAGGCAAGAAACATTTAATAAAATTATTTACAACTAGGTGTTTACATTTTAGTATTTCTTTTTTCATAGTAAAAATTCCCTTTTGTCCGTTTCCAAAATTAAAAGTTTCACTTTGATCCTTAACATTTTCAATGACTAGCAAAAAAATATATAATATACATATTGTTATTATATCTTAAAGGTTTGTCTTATAATTCTCCTATATTATACATCCTATAAATAATGTGGAAAACTCATTTAAAATAAATCAGTCCGCTCCGCTTATCGCTCTGCTATGTTTTTATGTACGAAGGCGTTAAAATGCAGGGCTACCAACTGTAGGTAGACGCGGCGTAATTGGCAGAAATGGGCGGCTGAAGCGACCGGATTTTATTAGGCTTTGCGACAATACAGCCTTCTTGTTATACTGAATTTAGTTGTCCGATTTATTTACTGGAAACATTGCCCTTAAAAGATATTGTGTATTATATTGAAATAGCGGCGTAGTATAGAACTAGTCCTATACTATAATTCTTGCAATTCACGACGGCACGTGGCTTATGGTTGTGAGTGTGTCGGATCTCTATAAGTGTGAGCGAGAGCTTGCTCGCGCCTGACCGCTCCCACCTGGGCACCTGACAGGCACGCACACTTACACAAAGTGCTTATACACGACATATCCACAAGTAAAGTGATGAGTAACTTCGTGAGATAAACGTACTATACGCCCCTATAATTACGTCATTACTTACGTCGACATATCGCGATATTTAAGTGTTAATTTGTATAAATTATGATGTTTTTGAGCAGTGGTAGCCTAGTGGTTAGAACTGGGGTCTCCAATTCAGGGGATCGCGGGTTCGACTTTTGACTTTCCTGAGTTATATGCGTTTAAGTTATTAAATATCGGTATCAGTATTACAGATATATCATCGTATTCCCCCCCAAATCGTTTGCTTAATAAAATTTTAATATAGTTATTGTTGATTCCGGCAACTTCGTTCGCGTAGATTAAGGTTTTTTATTTCCGCGGGAACTCTCTTATTTTCCCGGGTTAAAAAGCCTATGTGTTATTCCAGACTAATAAAATCTATCTCTGTGCCAAATTTCAGCCAAAACAGTTCAGGCGTTGCGACGTCATTAAGTAACAAACATCCATACATCCAAACTTTCGCATTTAGAATAATAGGATAATGAAATCTAAAGAGGGTTGGAAAAGTCTATTAAACTATTAAAAGTAATCAAAATATCATGAAAGCAGCAGCCATGGTCGGAATCAACAGTTGAATTCTACGATCATCAATCTTAGTTTCACTTCATCCGCGCCAAAACACTATTATCAAATTACACTACGAGGAAATGATCAGACAGTTTCTCAGAATAGTAGGTACTAGGTAGGTATATACCTACTCGAAACGTATACAATTACTATATAGCTAGCAGGGTATCTTTAAAACAAGGGTGAATAGGCATCTTCTAGGCAAACGCGTTACACCTTAGACCGCATCATCACTTTCCATCAGGTGTGGTAGTGGTCAAGCGTGTGCCTATAATGTATAAAAAAAAAAAAAGGAGCCGCTGGAGACGGATGGCGTAAGACCGATGCCTGTGGAAGTTCATGCAAGAGTCGTTTGTTCAGCAGTGGATGTCTTTCAGTTGAAAAAAGAAGATATACTTGTATATACATTAGACTAGCTTTTCCTTGCGAGTTCGTTCGCGTGGAGTTAGAGACTAACTCCCTAAACCCTAAGATTTAACCGTGTTTTTTCGGTAAAAGGTAGCTTATATTACTTTCCAAGTTCTCAGCTATACCTATGCAATAAATCACGTCAAAATTTTGCTTCGTTGTGGTGTGATTAAAGGACAAACCAACAAACAGACATTCGCATATGTAATACTAGACTAGATGATTCCCGCGACTTCGTTCGCGTGATTGAGGTTTTTTATTCCCGCGGGAACTCTCTTATTTCCTGGGATAAAAGTAGCCTATATTCCAGATTATAATCTATATCTGTCCCAAGTTTCAGCTAAATCGGTTCATTTCATTTCGCATTTATAATATTAATAGGAAATAGGATAAATATTAAATAAGAATAGGATTAGTATTTATACAATATTTTAATCAACAATTAGATGGCTGTATTTTTAACCACTACATGTTAACTAAATTGCTACATTCGATAGCCTTTCATTACCCCACACTACGGTTACACTAAACACACAGCCGGGGCAAGTTAACTCGCAATAAATCCCGGGTGGTGACGTCACAATTAGCCAGGCAGCGTTAACGTAAGAACGTTTACTCAACAAGCAAATTAACTTCAATTAATTTATGCTCACTTGGTTAGGAATATTTACATAAACAACAAACGCAGGACGGTGTGCATTGTAAGTGTGCGTCCACATCTGTCGTGTGTCCTAAAGGACAACCGAAATTTTGTTTTGTGGCTATGCGAAAATAATTTCGTTTAGTCGAAAGATAGTTTACGTATTTTCATTTTAGATGCGGTTTTTGCTGTTTGAAATCTAACGTGATCAAAATGATTCTTAGCTATCATTTCGACGACCCCTAAATAAATCATCGAAACTCAAAAATAACGTTTTTTTTCTCTTAGCTTAACTAGCTTCTATTAAGCTATATTTTATATGCCGCTAATGAAAAAAAATCACTTGGAGACTTCGAAAATGACATAATCTAAGTGTTTTTTATCTCGGCAAAACAGAGGGATTTTAAAACCTAACTAGATACTGACAGAATCGCAAGCAAAAGCTAATAAATCACACTAATATTATCACACTTCACATTAATATTATAAAAGCGAAAATTTGTATGTGTGTACGTTATTCCTTCACGCTAAAAGGAATGAATCGATTAACCCATAGGCTATATTTTATCCCGGAAAATTTAAGGATACCCGCGGGAAACAAAAAGCCTTAATCCACGCGGATGTAGTCGCGGGCATCTTCTAATAAATAAATAAAATAATTATGTCCATAAACCACCAGAATCTCTGTTGTGGGAAGAGTAATTTTTATATCTCTGATGGCCTACAACAGATTAATCGACCAGGCCATCGCAGGCGATTATCAGATCGCCCGATGTCGAGTTCGAATCGGGAAATGTGGTTGAAAAACGGAAATAAACGAAACCTCAATTGCTCAACGATTCATCTGTTTGGTCGTATTATGGTTTACAGGCACACTACAATCATAGCTTCATACTGACTCAATTCAATTGATATTAAGGGTTGTTACTTGGTTCTTGATAAGCTGTATGTATTTATATTTTGTGTAATTTTTAGTCTCAACCTGTTTTGTGTGCCTCTTTAATAAATAAATAAATAAATAAATTCGAGTTTCAGTTTATTTTGTTTAGTCTAATCGTCTATAATATTAAGGTAAGGTAAGGTATTAAGTATGTCAATACCATATAAAGAAATTGTATTTGAAAACTTCGTATACAATTTTGACGACGTCCCTGTCGCAGTGGTGAGTGTTGTGGTCTTATAACTGGGAGGTCTCGGGTTCGATTCCTGGCGGGGGCGATTTGGGAATTTATAATTTCCGAATTGTCTCTGGTTTGGTCTGATGAGAGGTTTGGCCGTGGCTAGTTATCACCCTTCCTTCAAAGACGTGTCGCCAAGCGATTTGGCGTTTCAGCATGATGCCTTATAGAAACAGATTAGGGGTAAGTATGGGTTGAATATACACTGCCATACCTTTTTCAGGTTAGCCCGCTACCATCTTAGACTGCATCGTCACTTACCATCAGGTAAAATCGCAATCGAGGACTATCTTGTCATTAAATATAAAAAAAAAACTGTCTGTTTAAAGTACCTACGGATAAGTAACCTACCCTTATTTATTAGGTCACCATTTAAAAGCATCGTCACTTACCATCTGGTGAGATCGCAGTCAAAGACTATCTTGTCATCGAATAAAAAAAAAATTACAATTTAAATATGGCGCCCGTTAAAAATCACCATTGATCTCATAATTCGAATCATCACCATGTTTTTCAAAAATTGTCGTGGTTTGCTAGATTCATATAATCTGTACCTGTACCTAGTAGGTAATACTAGAACTCTATTGTATATGAAGTAGTTACAGCGCCACACTATTGGCGTATTGGTGAGCTACGTAACTAGATACTCGTATCATGAATGATCTATTAGAACCGCAGTGTTTACGTGCATTACAATCTAACACGCCAATGCAGGCAAATCATGATTACTATTACTGGTGGGATTCTGATCCAATTATTCATTGCTAGTTAATGCCCGGACTAAACGTAGTCCGCGTGGATTAAGGTTTTTAATTTCCGCGGGAACTCTCTTATTTTTTGGGATAAAAAGTAGAATATGTGTTATTCGAGACTGTAATCTATCTCTGTGCCAAATAGCCAAATCGGGTCAGTCATTGCAGCGTGATAGAGTAACAAACATCCATCCGTCCATATATCCAAAAGCACATACTTACCTCATGTGTGTTAGTAGTAACTATCGGTAAAATTGAGGTTCTATTTATTTAGTTAGCAGTAGTTATCTATGTATTATTGTGGCATACAACCAATCACTGACTGTATTTGATTCAAACAACAATAACTGTATTCAATCCGGAAACCAATTATATATCTACTGTCAACAATATAGGAAGGACAACAGTGTGACCGGCTTCTGTAAATATTGTATGATTTGGTCGAGATAAACTAGCTTAATCCAACATATAAAATTCTTTGAAACCAAATACATATATATACGATACACGTCAACAAAATTTTTATTTACGTTTCTCGAAAGAGCTACTGTCGAATAAGATTTAATTTTTTTAAGAATTTTGGTATAGGTTGTGTATTGGTATGTAACCCTGTTGTTGTCATTTTTATTAATTGTCATAAAACAGGCCTAACCTGTCATACTTACGACGTATTCTGTGAGGATAGATGGACGGACAGTAAAGAAATAGGGTAGGGTTATTGATTTATCTTGGCATTCCGCACGTCAAATCTATAGATTCACGCTCATTCAGCTTTGACGTCATGACAAATTCAATATGGCGGATATAAAAATCAAAATTATTCGTCAAAAAAATATTATAATCTTGAGACTGCAGCCCGTACTGCACATAACTTCGCCTCAGAGATAATTCGTTCGCGGCTCTTTATTCCAAGCTTTTTAATATTTAATGGTTCTGCCTTTCAGCTATTAGCCTAAGCCAACAGTCGACTGTGTGGTCTCTGAGCCAATATTTGCATAAGCTGTTGGCACTTGGATGATCTTTGTCTTTTGGGATCATGGGATTAATGAGAGTACATTTCATCACATCTACGGAAGAAATAATCTGCAAAACATGAATTTTACAAGGGGACGTTTTAAAAGCACAGAAAAATCGATATCCCTACCATAGATAAATTAATTGCAAGAATTTTTTCTCTATATCCCTACAAATGCTAACCAAAAAGTATAGCAAAAAGAAAATATGACAAAAAAAAGCCATATTCAGTACCGACCTAGAACAGTCTCCGGTTACCTTGTCGGAGGATAAAAGGGAGGAACAAATAAAAAAAATTACAAATGCGAAAGTGTGTTTGTTTGTTGGTTTTTCCTTCAATCACGCCATAACAAAGCAACGGATCGACGTGAGTTGCATGGGTATAGTTGAGGCCCGGGAGAGTGACATAGGCTACTTTTCATCCCGGAAAATCAAAGAGTTCCCGCGGGATTTAAAAACTAAATCCGAAGCCGTGGGCATCGACTAGTAATATATTTTTTTTTTTTTTTGTAATAATGGTATTGTTGTACATTAAGGTTGGATAGTGGTTGGTAGGTGGTATTGTATGAAGAAGTTTCTTAAAATTAAATGCTCTTTAGTGCTTATTTCAATACAGAGCTACACGTTTTCATAGATTCGATTTCGCAACATCGATCTGCATTATTTTGCCCAGTGAGCGCTTCAGGCATTAACAATGCAATCGAGTTACGTCCTGCATCAATTTACATATAACGTCATAAGTCGTTTTATTCACTTTTAACATCATAATGGCCTTTATAGTGTAACAGGCATTGTTAATTGGTTATCAACTTTTATAATGATATTATCGAGTTATCTTAAATCCTCTAGCCTGAATTGTTCTCAACACAAAGGATCTTTTGATCTCTAAGTACAGAGAAGCACAGACATGCTTAGAGAGTTGAGATGCTCTAAGTATTAATTTACCACTTTGGGCTAGTTTGCTGTTATAATTATATCCTACTACATAATAATAATATTATAAATATATATGTAGTAGGATATTTGTTACTCTTACACGCAAATACTACTGGACAGATTTGCACATAGGTTACAAATTGACCCGGAAAATTATAAATTTCCCGCGGCAATCGAAAGACCCTAATCGACGCCGACGAAGTCGCGGGCATCATCTAGTCATAAATGTTTACCATATCGCTCTTTAAGCCTATAATATATTTTATGCGAAACTATATACTCTATACTATAACTCTATTGATAATCAAAATATAAGACGACTGATGGGAAAACCCCCCTTACTAGGTGGACCGATGACATCAGATGATTCGTAAGGAGCCACTGGATATAATCGGCATAAGACCGAGACATGTGGATGGCTATTCAGGAGATCTATGCTCAGAAGTGGAAGTCTATTGCTTGATAAAGTTGAAGAAGGTTTTCACACCTTTGTACTAGTTTTAACTAGTTTTATGTCGAACCTTTTTGTACCTAATAAATCTTCTACTAGACTGCCTCATAAAAGTTTCAAGCCACTAATTCACTGATCGTCGATCCGTCGTTTGTAAACATCTATGAATCATCCATCAGGGTTACAATGTTAACAGGCTCTTAACATAAGCCAATTTATGCCTTAAATGTATTATGTTAGGAAGCATAATAGCGTAAATCATTTTTCTCAGGATATTTGACTTGCTGTATGTATGTAGTATGATTGTTTTTCTAAAACATTTATAGTTTTCTGTGATTTTTGTTAGGGCTAAAAGTTATTGATGATATACTCGTTGGTATTTTGGTATTGATAAAACTAAAGCTAAGTAAAGCTAGGTAATGTAAACTTGAAAAGTTAGACTCGAGACACGGTTCTTTAAAAAAATGTAAAACAAAAGCTATGTCTTTATGAATCTATAGTAACTGGCAACCCAGCTAAATTGGTATGCTCCAAGTGATTGACCCCTAGAATAATTGATGCCCGTACATTCATACTTGACCGGGTAATTTCATTTTTCGGATCAAAACAGACTATTCGAATATCGCATGAGTACAATGCGAACTGCACTTTACTGATGAGAATTTTTCATCTCGTGATTAAAGCTTTACATAATATGTGCGTTACTGTGGATTATTGTGTTCTGTAGAGGCTTATTAGTCCCACGTAGATATTATGAGATGAAATTAGCTTCATATATAGGAGTAATACTTCAATATTTTCAGGTTGGTAGGTCATATTATTTTATCCTGGGAATAATTAGGGTCTCTTCGTTAAAAAAACTTATTTTTTAAAAAAAAAAAAAGAACACTAGCCAAGTTGAAGTTTACTAATATCCTCCTATCTCCTCCAAATAAGCGGAAAGTTTGTGCTAGGAGTGGGTACGATAATAGTGCAGTAGGATTCAAACCCTTGACCTTTCAGTTTTCAGTCCGCACCTGTAACCATTGGGCTGTTGAGGCTTAATTATAGGTAAAAATAAATCGTATAGATTCCCGATAACCAACTTATTGCAACACGATGCTGAGTGGAAATAATATGCAATATGCGGTTTAACAATCGACTAATAGTTAAAAATTAATATTTTAATTAATTTTCTGAGTTTTGTTAGGTTTAACCTAAACTGTGATGAATGTGACCAAATAAAAAAATAACCCTTTTTTACAAGCTTTTATTTAACTTGCAATGTATGTATGTTACTATATTTATTCGGGTGGAATCTTGCAACTCAATTTTGAAGCAGATATCTTCCATCGATTGAGCTGAAATTTTTTATACACGTTTAGTTTGAATGACAATGCATGGTTAGCTGTGTGACGTCATTCTAAACCCAACATGGCGGAACACCCAAGATGACGGACTAGTTGTTTTTAATGCACTCCTACAATATGGGTATTAACTGAAAGGGTTTGCTGAGAATAACTCGAAAAATAAAGTGACGTCACTCTAAATCCAATATCACCATGTTATATGACTAAGTTTTTTATGCTTTCCTACAATATGGGTATCAAACATAAATGAAAGGACTTTCTATTTAGCGTATTTATATAAAAGCTTCTTCTTAAAAAAGTTTTTAATTTTAATTTATTACTGTTTATGCTATATTTTGAACCTCAGCCATAGTTATACGGTATGCCATTTCATAAAAGTCTATTTGACGCGTTGTTTAGACTTGCGTACAGGTTTTATAATGGCTGGCAGTCCCAGTTTACTGTGCTTTGTTTCTTCGGCTCTCATTAAAACCCGTAGCGAAATATGGACTTAGCGAACTGAAAGCACAAACTCATACACAATCCTTGTTTAATACCTATATTCAGTCTGTGTTCATAGGAAACAATTAAAACTCTGAACTACAATCAAAGTGTTTTTATCATAGACTAGCTCGCGATTTCGTCCGCGTGTTTTTTCCGGGATAAAAGGTAAGTCTTTGTCATTCTCAAAGTCTTCAAATATATCTGTTGTGGAAGTTAAGCATTTTTTTTGCAACATTACCATTACATTATTACCATTAATCGCTTCAGCTTCAGTTGTCTTCTATGGGGTACCCCACTCTTGCTCTCACGAAATAACTGAAGACCAACATTGGAAATAGGTCTTCAGTTATTTCGTGTACCTATGGAAATAGGTCTTCAGTTATTTCGCGTAAAAGCTGGCTTACTTAGAGTAAAAAAAGACGTTTGGCACTCGGGGACTGCCACGGTAAAGCTATTGCATAGCATTTTTTATCAACGCCATCTAGCGGTGAGAGGAGTCCCGTGTCAGGTTATTTTCGTTACGGAATTTCTGGATTCGGTCTCCACGCTCAAGGCCCGTGATAGAAGCTATGCAATAGCTTAAAATCTTGAAGAAAAGAAGATTCGCACTGCGCCGAATTACGAGTATGTGTATCGAGGGGCAGTTAACGATCGAGTACCTATGAATTGTTAGAAGTCCATATGTGATGACTGATAGATGTTATAATAATCAGTTATAATTGACTGATTTTGGCGCTAAATGCGCATTCGGCAAAAATACATTCGTTTATTGAACTAGCATTATAGTTTGGAAAAAATTCAGATTACTAATATAAGATTACTAAGGATATAATTTTAATCATCTGATTTACAGTATCCATTCCCATAAAGAGTATTGTATACTTTCGAATTAATTCTATTTGAGTCCAGAATTTGAAGCACTGTAATGAAATTTCTTTTAACTTCATATACATTTTTAAAGCTACTAACGAGAAGTAGACATCAGCTGCGAATGCAAAATGGGAAACTTTTGTGATTATTTTAGTGGTCTCATGAGCCAAATGCCCCGAATCACGTCCATTTCGACCGAACAGTTAGCTGGGGAGTTACGAAGCTGCCATGTTGCCAATCAGAGTTTTTGAAATGCTCTAAGTGCTATGTTTTTCTGGTGGGAGGCTTGGCCGTGGCTAGTTACCACCCTACGTTCAAAGACGTGCCGCCAAGCCAAATAGTGTTCCGGCAAGATGGTGTGTAGAAACCGATAAGGTGTATGGGTTTAATGTACACTGCTATACCCCTTCCAAATTAGCTCGCTACCATCTTAAGATGCATCGTCACTTAGCATCAGGTGTGATCGCAGTCAAGGACTATCTTGTCATGAAATAAAAATAAAAAAATAAAATATTCATATTAACGCCAACTCTAGTAAATTTTTATTTCGTAATTCTAGCCATCAAAAACCCTCGTTTTAAGTTATTAGAAGAAATTTTATTGCTCACTTAAGAAAATGATTGGTGATACAAAACAAAAAAAAGTGTAAATTGAAAATTCAAAACACCCCCGACATGTGAATCTGTATGTGGACTATGTTTAATGTGCCAGTTTCCTACTCCAAAATCAGATCCTCCTCCTCAATCCTTGATCGTCATTTATTTAACACCTTCTCATTGAGACCATTCTAATGAACCAAGACACCTATAGGTATCTGCTGTAAGTCGCTGAGGAGTTGGGTTGGAACGCGCAGATTATTTGATACTGCAGCATCATCCGTCTCAAGGTTATCATCGGATATTGAGAGCAGATATGCTGTATGTATTAAGTAGCTACTATCTGCTATACAGGGAAGGTACATAGTTAGAGCAGCCGACGAGTCTATCAGCTGTCAAGTTTATATTTCGCCCCGCCGACATTTATTGCACTGTTGCTGTATGCCAAATAATATTAACTTATTATTATGTGCCACAAATTCTGAGCATCTAAGGCTTAAGCCACAGTAGTATTTTTCTTTTTTTTTTTGATAAGCTATTGTTAGTATCAGCTTGGTATAGAACAATGGTGAAAATTCTTTTTACAAAACCGATTTGAAACGCCACTACAAAGTATATCAATTGTGCCTATAAAATCGGTTATACTGAATTTGTCACTCTAAATCCATACAGTAAGGTCCAATACGATCAATCTGAACTAAATAAATAATCCTACTAATATTATAAATGCGAAAGTTTGGATGGATAGATGGATGTTTGTATTTGCCTGGGCACAGATATAGATTGTGTGGAATAACACATAGGCTACTTTATATCCCAGAAAGTAAAAGAGTTCCCGCGAGAAAACCTCAATCCACGTGTAGGAAAGTCGCGGGCATCAGCTAGAAATAAATAAATCGATTGACACCTCATATCATAATATCAAAACGCATCTTCTAGGCAAGCGCGTACCATCTTAGGCTGCATTTTCACTTACCATCAGGTGAGATCGCAGTCAAGCGCTAGTTACAGTGTTTAAACTATTTTCTTGTTACTCTGACTCTTTGTTGCTTTCATTCAATTAAAAACTGCCGACCGTACGGTACTATAACTGTTTACAAAACGTCAAGCGTCCACTTCCAAAAAACCGGCGCACTCTCGGTTTGTTTGTGACAGACATCAATTTGGAGCTCTCAGTGATGTGCAGTGAGGCTTTGTGGAACTCGTACATAACATACAGAGTGCGTTATATTGCATTCTTTGTTTTATGAAACTTAAAATTAAATACGGCTAACTTACGGCTAAGTAAAAATAAAGTAAAACTGGCGCAAATCAAACGGAGTAGAGAACTGCCGAGTGCGGTTTCTAATTTATTTTAATAAAGGAGTAACTTTATATAACTTTTATGATATAGCGATTGCGCTATTATATAGATTTCATTAGATTTTTACGAGCTTACTTATTTTTAAGAGTTAGCTGGTAAAAATCTAATGAATTACCAAATTAAGTTAAATCTGTACTTTACCTTTTCTGGAGGTTACCCAGTTAGTATTTTTAAATAATTTTTTTTCAAATGGAAACAGTAACAGAAGACCTTTCTATTTGTAAATCAATAGAACGATTTATCAAATATTTCACTATGCAGAATAGTTCAACACCTTTAGTACAAGTTTTCATATTTTGATAACGTTGACTGATTTCAAAACTTTCGATTTGCTTGTACCTAAGCACTACGTTATTGTCTTGGGGTGTTTTTACGATTGTAGTTTAAGTAGCTTTATATGTTGGAAGAACTTGGCCATATTACTTTGATGTTGTAGTGCCCCTCAAGGTATTGTAGTGGCGACCTCTCACCGCAAAACGCAGTGATTGCAGACCTCCCACTAGGTAGACCGATAACGTCATACAAGCATCGCAAGACAGAGACCTGTGGAAGTTCATGCTGTAGACAACTATCGGTTAATAAAGAAGATGAAGAAGTTGTAGTGTTTTGATAAAATTAAATGAAAATGCAATTTATTGTATATTTAAACTAACTTTAAATTACAAAGGACTTGCTTTTGCCCGCAACTTTGTCTTCGTGGAATTAGGCTTAAAAATCTTTCGGGAACCCTTTGTTTTTCCAGGTAAATAGTAGCCTATGTCACTTTACTATAACTATACTGATGCAAAAAGTTACGCGTAGCTCCATTGCTACGTGATTGAAGGACAAATCAACAACACACTTTTGAGTTAATAATATCAGTGAAGACTGACGGTCTTATTGCTTTCAAGCGATCTCTACTAGGCAACCATATTGCAAACGATATGATGATCTGAGAAAAAAAGTCAAGGGTATACGCAAGTTTATGACTAGTTGATTCCCGCGGCTTCATTCGCGTGTATTTAGTTTTGAAAATCCCACGAGAACTCTTTGATTTTCCGGGATAAAAAGTAGCCTATGTCACTTTTCCGGTTTTCAATTATACCCATGTAAAAAATCTCGTCGATCTGTAGCTCTGTTGCAGCGTGAAAGACAAACCAACAAACCAATAAAACAATAAACCAACAATCAAATACACTTTTGCATTTATAATATTAGTGAGGATCTAGTCAGAAAAGTAAGAATAATAAGTAAAACTAGAAAACTGTGAAAGTTGTCGAGTTGTGCTGACACTAAGTTTACTGTAAAATTGTACGATGGTGTTGTCGTACACGATGTTTGGAAGTCTGCCAGCGGGAGAGATGTTAGCGGCTTCGAGATATGCATCGCAGCCTCAAAACTGAACTTAATGGTGTACTTTCAATCTGTTTTGATAATATTGTTAAACATTTTTTTTTTGAAAAAAATATTAGCCAAGCTGAAGTTCACTCATATCCTCTTACTCCCTCCAAATAAGCGGAAAGCTTGTGCTAGGAGTCGGTACGAAAATAGTGCAACGGCTGGGATTCGAACCTGCGACCTTTCAGTTTTGAGTCCGCACCTCTAACCGTTGGGCTATTGAGGCTTCGTAATGTAACTAGACAGTTCGATAATAAATAATCGTTCTTAATGACTAAGTTGCATGGAAACTATCGGCTTTGTTTCAACTGCCCACAATATAGTACAATAGGTAATATTATTGTAATACCTAAACGGTCCCAACGCGAACGGTTAAAGTTGCACTATTTTCGTACCCACTCCTAGCACAAGTTTTCCACTTATTTGGAAGGGATAGGAAGATATTAGTCAACTTCAGCTTGGCTAATATTCTTTAAAAAAAACTAAATAATGATAATATTGTTGAACCGGCTGCTAGCTCTTCTCAGCAGAATTTGCTTTTCGAAACGGTGGTAGTTGTAAAAAAAAAAAAAGTACGAAACGATTGTTTTTTTAATTTCATTTCGAAATTGAAATTGAACACTCAAATCGAAATTGAATTAAATCACTAAATTATGCATTGGGAAGAAAGATTTTTAATTCAATTTTTACTTACAATAATAATTCTTTACAGAAATCTTTACAATTATGTTGGTTATGGCACTTACCGATAAATCGAAATTATTTTGGCCTTGTAAAAACAAGAATATTAAGCAAGCTAACAATACAATAATTATCATAGGACATTAGGTCTTAGTTTATGGTAAATCTTTAGTTATACTATTATGTTTCATGGTATTTTTCGTAGTAACTTTCAAGCGTAACGATACATTGATATGGCATTACGTGAAACGATTGCATTTTATGATAGAGCTACCTAGATTCATGTAGGTCACATCATGATGTACCTACTTCAATAAAACGCAAGCGGATCGATGAGTTACAATTATTGTTAGTCGTACTCTTGTCGTACTTGCAATCTTACTTTAACTTTCGACAAATTGTTCCCAATACCTACTCCATTTTAAGAAACTTCAATCTCTCTCTACTCTCTCTCAATCTTTGTTTGAAATCTGAAAGGTCAACGGTTCAAACCCCACCATTGTACTACTGCATCTAGCTGGCATCCTTGAGACAGATAATAATTGCTTTAACTGGATCGTTGGTCTAGTGGTTAAATACGGCTGACAAGGTTCATGGGTTCGATCCCCGGGTCAGGCTAAAACATGTGTTGGCTTTTCAGTCAAGAAATTCTCAGTATTAGGTGTCGTGTGGTGCGGGGTGTTACGTTCCCTCAAATATGGTTGAGCGAAGCAATGGCTGTATCGCTGTATATGTGGCGTCATGCTCGTGAACGGGTGCCACCAACGGGAACGGGTCTGCTTTGACTGTCCGTCTTGACATGCGTTGGATTGGTGTACCTACGTATGCATTTTTGCATTTTTGAAGCTTTATTGTGGAAGCACTGTATACATAGCATAGCTTTGTAAAAAAAAAAAATTTTTTTTTGAAAAGAGCAACTGCTGAGTTTCTTGCCGGCTCTTCTCAGCAGAATCTGCATTCCGAACCGGTGGTAGATTTTTGACTTATCATAAGAGCTACAAGTTAGCCTATATGAAATAAATAAATTTAGAATTTAGAATTTAATTTAATTTGAATTAGTTTGGATAACTCCAACGGATGTAGGTACCGCAGGTGATGTGTCACTCCCGTGCCTCGGAGAGCACGTAAAGCCGTCGGTCCTACGCCTGATCTCTCTCCTCTTTTATCGGGCTATGAGAGGATAGAGAGATCACCTGTGTTTACTGTACATAGTTGTGTACTATAATATGCCTCGCGTAGATGGCTAATCGCCGTGGAAATTGGCCATCGTGGCCGGATTCGGTCGGGAGGATTATTACATTTAATATCGGAAAATCAAATAGTTCCCATGGGATTTTTACGTACCTACTCATGGAAATCAATTGCTTATCAAATCAAATCAAATCATTTATTTGCATGATGGTAGTTACATAAAAGTGTTACGATAGGGTACAAAACATTCCGCAATCCTCCAAACAAAAGTCATTTAATTTACATTTAAGTTGAATGTTTTTATTGTTATGCCCATTATTTTATAAGTATATAGTATGGTAAGCAAAAATCAACTAATTAACATTACTTACTTAAATTACTTATTGCGGGAAGAATTCATCATCATAATAAATTGTTAATTGCATCTGAACATGGCATGTAACTTTAGAATAAGTACTGCAAAATAATTGTTTTATTAAAATGGAAGTAATGTAACTCGCAAAATGATAACATCAAAAGATGTAAATTGCTAATCTAATAGATCGAGACCGGTGCTGTGCCAAGAAACCCGCTTGTTAACACCCGTTTTAATACAGATTTCGCTCAAACTTTAGCTCTTTTAAAAGCTATTTCAGAGCTTATTTTGAAAGTTCGACCTGTCTTCAGTTAACTTCTCGTACATTTTTTTCTCTTAGATGTTAATTTAACTACTTCGTTGTTATAGTGGCAAGCTTATTTGGCTGAATTAAATTTAAATCGTGAGGTCGGAGTTCGATTTCTGCGTCGTACGTAAGTTATGCGGTTTTTCTGTCAAGAAATTTTCAGGACACACTAAATGAGTCATGCCCTTTATTTGGCCAGCGATAGGTTGGGTTTTTTTTTTCAAAGAATATTAGCCAAGTTGATCTTGACTTATAGTCTCCTATCCCCTCCAAATAAGCAGAAAGCTTGTGTAAGGAGTGGGTACGACAATAGTGCAATAGGTGGGGACCGAACCTGCGACCTTTCAGTTTTCAGTCCGCACATTTAACCGTTAGGCTATTGAGGCTTATAAGATAAATGTTGATATATCATGTTGATATTTCATGTTTTTTTATAGTTATGAATTATGATACCACAGACAAACAAACATAGAGCCAGCAGCGGACTTTTCGCATCGGCGTTAAAAATAGATAATAATAAAGATGCCCGCTCTTTACTTCACAATGGTCGAGTCAAACTAGCTCAACAGCATTTGACCTATATCAGAATATCTGTATGCACTTGTTTTCTAGCTTTAGCTATACAAAAGTTTTTAGTTTGCGATCGTACGTAATGTAATATTAATTATACGAGCAGAATAAACTTTCGCAACTTTCCTTTGACTGGAATCCGTTTGTATAAGGGCCATTTTTCTGTCATGGGTTTACACCCTGGCCGATCCTAGCCTCTTACATTTGGCTTATATTTATAATTTATATTATGTTTACATAATTAATTTGGCTTACATACCTACCTGGCATATATTTTTCGTGTACTATCTTACACATCTTTGAGAACATTATGGAAACTCTCAGGCTTGTATTTCCTTCACTGTTGAACCATGTGATATTTAATTACTTAAATGCATATAACTCTAAAAAGTCAGAGACGAGCCCGGGATCAAACTCGCGACCCCCCGGCATTCCTGAAAAGGGTATGGCAGTGTGAGTTGGACTTATTACCCCTAATCGACATCTACATGTCATAGAAAAATCTGATTTACTTATGACCCGTGCCTTTTCAAAAGCTTTAAAGGCTATCGAGTTCCAAAATAATGAATAATATCCGTAAGATATTAAGAAAGAACTTATTCAAAAAATACGTTCGTACAAATTTATATTCACTCAGTAACAGTGGTGTTCGTGTTGCAAATGATTCCCATTTCCTGTATATGGTCTGCAATCATTGCTGCCAGTTCTTTATTACTGTTACAAACAAGTTGGCCAATTGGAAAAATTTCAACATTACGAAAGCATAGAGTATGCCGCCTTAATTTGCATATTTAGTACCTTGTAGGAATTCCATGAAATTTTTAGGAACGTTCTCTCTCTAGAGTCCAATTAGAATATTCCGTATCGAAATTACGGAAATTTTCATTATATTTACGGTATTTACGTAAATATAGAGAGTCCACTTTTGATAGATGGTCCGATCGCAAAGACATACGCGCGCAGCCAAGGTCAAATAGAACCGCCCGAAAGTTCAAACGGTCGAAATTGCGTGCCGGTCTTTCGCTACCACAGCACATGAGTAAATAACCCAATAGAGACAAATCTTCAAACAACCGTAGTAGTGCACTACCTATTATAAATATACGGCATCTGTGTACGTGTCTACTGGCTGCGTCTCGGGTACATGCAAGCGGACAGTTTTGTCAACAAGTAAGTTACTACGTAGGTTACTACAGGTTGCTACGAGTAAAGTTTACATTATCTCAGCCGATGGATAAGCTCAGGATCTGTACGAAGCACGCTGTATTTTTTTTGCGTTTCATATTTTTGGAAATATTTTTTGAAAATTTTAATAATATAATTTTAGTTTTAAATAGGTATCTAAGTATTTATGTTTCTATCATAATATAATATTATGTTGAAATTAAACAGATAATCAAATATTTTGCGTCATTTATCTTAGCCTCTTCTGATAACTCTACGAAAATAGGTATAAATTATGGTGCACGGTTCGGAAACTTTACTTCTTCTAGGTTACATACTCATGTGATCATAGAAGTGAACCCTGTCAACTTCCTTTAGAAGTGGCATAAATATTCAGAAATATTACGGCGAACGGGCGTGCAAAATCAGTGAGGGCGCCTATTCATGTGGCGTGCAGTTCGATCGTGGAGCAAGGCGCGGAGGAAACGTCAGAAAAATCGAATTTCCATGCCGGCAGTCGAGGCTGAGGCGGCGCGGCGCTAACACCGCGCAGAAAGCGCCCGCGCGCGCCCGACCGCTCTACGCCGCTCTACGCCGTAGCCCGTCGTCGCTCTACCTTACAAAAGTTTAAAAACGCGCGCCGTCGCTAAATAAACCCGAAAGAGTTACCATAACCAGTGCTCAGTGTTAACCTCTTTTAAATGATCATCCTTCGGTGGGCTAATTAACAGATTATGGGTTTGGCAACGGGCGTCCCGAACGCGGGCCCGCTTGTCGCTCGACCACATAAATTCGTACTTTCTCTAATAAAAGGTGACGTCATTGACGCGTCAAACTTTCGATCGAATGTTTAATCATAAATTCTGTCGAAGTTCCCTCATAAAGAATTATAAATTGCACTGTCTCACTTAACTGTTCCAACAGCGTGGAATTAATTAATAATGAATCGTTGCATTCGAAATGTATAGAACGGTTTTGAATTGTTGAAAGCATTGTTTTGTTAAGATGAATAGTATAATAATGCTTTTATGTTTTATACTTGAGAAAAGTTCTGAATAGGGATGTTACTAATTAAATCAACTATTCTTTATTAAACATCAAAACGCGCGCTGTTTAAATGGTTCAAACTCAAAATTAGTACGTTAATTATATGTATTTTTTAATTAGTCTAATAATTTGTAAGACAAAGTTTTATTTTAACACAGGCAACATCCCTATAAGAAATATAAAACAGTAAATATATTTGAAACAAATACATCACTTAATTATAGAAGCGAAGGCAATAAATAATATTTTGTCAACTCAGCCTTTCGACATTTGTATTGGATGTAATTTATTGTTTTTTCTTCCCTAAATAGCACTTATTTATATGACAGATTTAGATTTAGGTTACTATATACAAAAACTAAACAGACAAGTTCTATACAATAAAGTTAATCACATTAAACTTGATTAAACTTTGACCTTTTGCTTTACGCTACAAGTTAGACAGGGCATGCTTTGTCCCGAAATTAAAAAAAGTTTATAACACTAACATAATCCTATTAAAATATCCTAGAGTAAGATTAAACGTCTGTGATGTTTATAAGTAAGGTGAAATAATAAAATGTTTTGTACGAAAAAGGAGTAATACCCACTAATTAGTTAAAGTTTTTTATATACCTAACATCGGAATTCATAAAATTAATAATTCTATACTGATCTTTCAATCTATGGCTATAAGGCTGCCTATGCACAAGGAATGCGAGTAAAGAGGTAGTAGGATGAATCTGAAATGTACCAATAGAGATTTACTTTCATAACTTAATTGGTCTTAGCTTTCCTGTAACGGTGTTGAATTATCCTTTTACTGGCTTTACGCGCATATATCTGGTGAAAAGGATGCCTTAAAATCGGAATGCAGTGCTACCTCGATATAACAAATCCAAGAACAAATCGGAAGTAATTCGTTGAACTGGGGTTTGTTATGTTGAGGTTAGATTAGTCTAAAATTTGTTATAAAGAGGAAAAAAAGCGTGTCGAAACCTGTCGCGACATGAATCACATACTATGGAATTAAGGATCATACATTGACGGGAACTTTATATAAAGGTTTTGGTTGACAACATTCGTTAATTAGAGGTATTTACACTTTTTCTTGATAGTTGAAAATTCGTTGTAAAGAGGTTGTTCGCAAAAAAATTTCGCAATGTAAAGGCATATTTTATGGTCAATTTAAGGGGATTACGAAAAATTTTTTAAATCGAAAAAATCGTTATATTGAGGTTCGTTATATTAAGGTTGCACTGTATATGATAGATTTAATATACAGTAGGTAGGTATTATAGTATACCAGTGTCAGTGTCAATAATTCATTTGCCTCGGAGCAGAGGCTCGTTAGCAAGAGTACCGTAAAACGGGGTTACTTTGAACACTGGGGTAACTTTGATGATAACATAAATTGGTAAGATTTTTGCAATTATTTACGTATAACGAAACGTTTTAAGATTTATTTTTATTCAGTTGGCCAGATTGACAGATCGGCCATATTTTTCCGAAGTGCCTGCGTGTGGTTTGTGGTTGGGTGTAAATAAATTTTAATGTTAAAGTTGAGTGTAAAAATCTTCAGAAATAATCACCTGGATAACTTCAATTGCCCAGACGTAAGTATATATATTTGGTTTAAACTTTTGTGCTATTCTTATTATACATTTAGCTAAGACTTCAAAATATGAAGAACACATTGGGTTTGCGTCGCCATTTTTGTATGCATGAGCACGTTTATTGACCGGGGCTACATTGATAGGGTATGCGAGGCTACTTTGATAGATATCAATTTCACCCCAATGATTGTTAGATTTTCACTAATACGAATAATATGCATGTTATCTAAGTAGCCCCTTTTGTTTGTTTTGTTTCAGTTGTACGATGGTTCGCACTTATAAAAAGACCGCGGGGAGTCGCGACTACAAAAATTACACGGAAGAAGTTTTGGAAGAAGCTATTGAAAAAATAAGTAACAACGAATTGTCGATTAATGCTGCTTCTCTTCAGTATAAAATACCCTATGGAACACTTTATAATAAATTTAAAGGGTTACATTGGAGAACGCCTGGTGCTCAACCTGTCTTTTCCCGTACCGAGGAATCTGCTATATTACATGCTGCGGCTACGTGTGGCGATTGGGGATTTCCCCTGACGCTTTTAGACCTGCGTATGTTCGGAAAATCATATTTAGATAAACGGGGCCGGATAGTAGAGAAATTTCCAAATAACTTACCTGGTGTTGAGTGGGCTGTCAGCGTCCTCAAACGTCATAAGAACTCATTTGGTCAAAGGCTAACAACTAATATCAAAAGGTCTAGAGCGATCGTAGGCCGTGAGTCTTTAAATCGATATTTTGATAACCTTCAATCTGAAATAGATGAGGTACCCCCAGGTAACATATTCAATTACGATGAGTCCAATATGGCCGACGATCCAGGAAAAAAGAAATGCATTTATAGAAGGGGCGTAAAATACCCCGAAAAAGTTATGAACTATTCTAAGAGTTCTACTACAGTCATGTTTTGTGGGTCAGCAGATGGCACTCTATTGCCGCCATACGTGATTTACAAGAGTACCCATCTTTATGATACGTGGAAAGAAAGGGGTATAGTTGGTAAACCCTGTTGCCAAGAGCCATGCTGTAGTCGAGGATGCCGATACAACAGGACCATCAGTGGATGGATCGACATGCCCACATTCCGAGATTGGTTCATGACTAGTTTTTTGCCTCATGCAAAAAGACTGCAAGGAAAAAAAGTGTTGATAGGAGACAACCTATCGTCCCATTTAGATAATGATGTATTGGCTGCGTGTGAAGCGAATAATATCCGCTTTATATGTTTGGTGCCTAATTCGACTCACTTAACGCAGCCTCTTGACGTCGGATTTTTTCGTCCATTGAAATTAGCTTGGAGACAAACTCTCGAAGAATGGAAAAAATCCAACCTACGATCTGTTTCTGTGCCGAAAGAGACTTTCCCATACTTACTTAAAAAAACAATAGAACACATGGACCAAAAGCCACCCAAAACCGGCACAGACGTTGATGTGGAGTTGTCAGCAGTCAAAAGAAACTTGATAAGAAGTTTTAAAGCTACCGGTATTGTGCCATTCGATAGAGACAGGGTGTTAAATAAATTGCCACGTGATTCGCCGTCTCCTGAAATAGAGACAGTTGTTCGAGATTCTTAACAGACTATCTAAGAGAGCAGCGATATGGAAATGAATCAAATCCACCGAGAAAGAAGAGCAGATTGCAAATCGAACCAGGTAAAAGTGTATCAGCGATTAACACAAACGAAGAGGCTGCTGATAATATATTGGGCGATAGCAACATTCCTCAACAGAGTGATAACGCAACCTTGCTGCAACAAAACCATCTGTGTCCTTATGATGAGCCATCTACAAGCAATCAAACCGAACACGCTTTTACCAACTACTATTCTGAAGCAGAAAATGTAACGCCAAATCTTCCCGCTTCTCCACAAGAGCCAACCGTGGGACAGTTTATATTAGCGAAGTTTTCTTCACAAAAAGGAAAGAAGACATACCAATATGTATGTTACATTGAGGACATCGTAGAAAGTAAACTTGTTGTTCAAGGTTATAAATCCCAGAGAAAATCCAAATCTACATTCAAAGAGGTTCCTAATGATGTGTCAATAATTGAGGCTACTGACGTTATCAAGTTCCTTCCAAAGCTAAAATACATAAATGATTGTTACGTATTCCCTAACGATGTGATGGTTAAGGAATTGTGATTTATATTTTGTTAGATACATACATAAGTTTTTATAGTATTACATAATTTGTTGATTGTTTATCGGCTAAATGCCCCAATAATTTATAAGACGATCTCGTGAGTTAGACTGATTTAAACTGATTTAGACTGATTGTTACAAATATTGTAAGTTTATTTTTATAATTATCATTAAAACATTTGATTAATAATTTAATTTTGTTTTATTTACTCAAAGCCTTTTCCTGCTGCCTGCTCACGTTACGTCGGTTTTTCAACAATCAAAGTTGCCCCTTGACTCAAAGTAGCCCCAAAAATGTTCAAAAGGCTATAATTTCAAGGTGAGCTGTCCAAATTTTATTTTTCTTTTTGTTTTTGGTTGCTAGTCGGGGTGTCTTTACAATGGCATATAAAGAATACTATATCGCAAAGTAGCCCCATTCATAATATAATTTTGATAAGGAGGTTTTGATTTTTTTTCTAAATAATTAAAAAAGATTTTAATATTTTTTTTCTTGATTTGTGTAGTAATTAATGAATCGTCATTACTGTATTTTTTGTTTAATTCCCATGCTTTAATCAAAAAAGTTATTAAATTTTAAAGCTGGAAATTAATCAATGTCACCCCGTTTTACGGTAAATCAATCTATGGACACAAACAATTTGTCAGGTCAAACGAAAGCTTTTAAAGTTTTTACGTGTAGTTCGTACGAGAATAAAAATGTTTTGTTAAAAACATTATCGTAAAAACGGTATCATTCTCGCTTTCGTTCTTTTGCCTAGTTTTTAAAATTTTAAGCGAATCAAATGTAGCATTTTTATTTTCAATCTATATATTATATTTTATAACTTATAACTTTCCCTTTATCCCAAACGTCCTTATTAATCCTTACCAATATTATAAATGCGAAAGTTGTTTGTTGGTTTGTCCTTCAATCTTGTAGCAAAAAAGCAATGGGTCAACCTGATTTTTTGAATGGGTATGGTTGAGGACCGGGAGAGTGACTTAGGCTACTTTTTATCCCGGAAAATCAATGAGATTCCGCGGGATTTTTAAAAAACTAAATCCACGCGAGCGAAGCCGCGGGCATCAACTAGTTGCAAATAAATTTTATCAGTGCATATTATTTAAATTAATTTAAAGCAAAGTTTATATAAATATTTGATAAATTATATTACTTATTATAAATTATTATTTAAAATTCGATCAAAAATAAGGGAATTTGCTTTTGATCGGATTTTATTCGAGCTGTATTTATTTTCTAAATAATATTATCTTAAAATTTAACTTAAGAACTTATTCAAGCAGCTCAGAGCATTTCTTCATTTTGTAGTTTATTATTAAAAAAGTATTTCTAAATAATGCTTGAAAATCTGCAAACTTTCGAAGTTTTATAAAGACTTTGAGTGAAGTATAAGCAAAATAGTACAAAACATAGCATCAGTGCTAAGGAAGCTTTTTTAAAATAAGAAGTTTATTTTATTATAAAGCTATTGAAATAAATATAAGGTCAAAATCTCAACCTATCTTACCTCACTTTAATATATATTTGAAGCGGGTTGCAAAATACACTTTAAAAGTAACTACACTCTGAGCTATATCCTACAAGCTTTGAGCCTATAAATTTTCGCGTCGGTTAAAGCCTTCCAACTCAAAATGCTTTTAAAGTTAAGGATCTATTGGCTGGACTACTATAAACATTTTGGGTAGAAAGTGCGTTCCAAAAAATTTTAGGTGCTAGGAAAGTTTACGTCTTTGCAAATTATTTAATAGGTGGTACGTAATTGAATGCTCATATTTTTCATTAATAATAATAATTTTAGTTTAGACTATGAATTGAAAATTACTTAGGCATGTACAATGTAGGTATGTTGTATACAGCTAGTTTTATCGTTCAGATTCAGGAATCGATAAAAATCCCTTAATTGTCAAGGGCGTTCTCACAATCGAAGACAGAGGGTTCGCCATTCCCACGCCAAGCCAAGCCTGGGTCGCTTCACATTGACTGTACCCATACAATTATTGATGCTAAGGGGAAGCGCTATCGAGATTGTATTAGGATCGATTAGCCATTCAACCGATCAAATACAAAGGCAACGCTACTAAACTAATACTCGTATGTTATTTGTAAGGAATTTTTCACGCATACCTACCTAGCATATTTAGCGTGAACTGTTAAGGTAATTAACTTTTTTTCTGAATGCCATAGTTTTTATTAAATAGTAACATAAACATAATAATAATAATTCATAATTCAAACATATTTTATATATTTGCTTAAATCGTTTCGTTCCGGCACGATACACGATGGTGTGTATAAGAACCGATTAGGGATAGGTATGCATTTAATTTAAACTGCCATACTCCTTATGTAGATAGCCCGCTACCATCTTAGACAGCATCGTCACTCACCATCAGGTGAGATCGATGTCATGAAAAGAAGATACACTTATGCCTTTCCGCAATTGACCAGCTGATACTGCATTACTATAGTATAAAATTAATAAAAAAAACTTAATCGGATAGTTTTTGGGCCAACCAAATGAGTTCTTTCTTCGAGGTACTTACTTTATAATACACTTTCATAATTTGTATATATCTACCTGTAGGTATCTTAGTAACAATTTTCTCTTCGATACGTGTGATACAGTTACGTCAGTTTTTAGTGGTTTCAAGTGCTGAAGTGAAGTGGTTTCCCGCGTGATTATAATGTGTATTGGATACAAATTTCGGATCTTTATGTAAGTAATTTTACTCGTTGATCGAGGTATCAGCAGAAAAATCATTTGCTATTCTCGAGCGAAATAGAATAATTAAAAAAATATATTGTTAATCTTACCATTGCTATTTAAGTTTTCACTGAGCTATTAAAACTATTGTAACATTCAGACATCTGCCAATTAGTTGTTGTTGTTGTTGCATTGTAATTTGTAGCTAATCTGCTGCAAGATTGTCTAAAAATGACAACTACAGTGTAACGATGGCAATCACTTCTGATTGGCTACTCTCTCATCATTAGCAAAAACCTAACAGTGAGATCACAAGATTCGATTTTAATTGACCAATTGCTAAATTATTTATTACATGTCCTTCGCAACCAAACTCTACGAATCTATGATACGAATACGAAATGCTTGTCTTAAAAACTTACAAATATCAGGGCTTTAACAAATTGTTTCAAAATAGTTCAGTAAAGAATTTTCCTGACTATAATCTATAATTATATAAAAAGGCTTGTCCTGACTGACTGACTGACTGACTGACTGACTGACGATCAACGCACAGCCTAAACCACTGAAGTTAGAAACTTGAAATTTTGACAGTAGGTTCCTTTTATGACGTAGGCGAGCACTAAGAAAGGATTTTTCGAAATTCGCCCCCCAAGGGGGTAAAAAGGGGGGTTAAAGTTTGTATCAAACTCCGTCATTTTTCGAGTTATACTCATGAAATTCGGTATTTAGGCTTTAAATTGAAAACAAAAAGTACGTGTTTCACAGTTTTTAAAAATTCTACCCCCTAAGGGGTTAAATAGGGGTTGAATGTTTGTATAATAGTCCTTCGTTCTTCAAGTTATTTTTCAAGTTACGTTTATGAAACTTGATATTTTGGCTCTTGATTAAAAATAAAGAATTACGTATTTTACATTTTTTTTAAATTCTCCCCCCAAGGGGGTAAAAAGGGGGGTTAAAGTTTGTATGAAACTCCGTCATTTTTCAAGCTATACCCATAAAATTCGGTATTTAGGCTTTAAATTGAAAACAAAAAAGTAAGTGTTTCACACTTTTAAAAAATTCTACCCCCTAAGGGGTTAAATAGGGGTTGAATGTTTGTATGATAGTCCTTCGTTCTTCAAGTTATTTTTCAAGTTATGTTTATGAAACTTGATATTTTGGCTCTTGATCAAAAATAAAGAATTACGTATTTTACATATTTCGAAAATTCTCCCCCCAAGGGGGTAAAAAGGGGGGTTAAAGTTTGTATGAAACTCCGTTATTTTTCAAGCTATACCCATAAAATTCGGTACTTAGGCTTTAAATTGAAAACAAAAAAGTAGGTGTTTCACAGTTTTTAAAAATTCTACCCCCTAAGGGATTAAATAGGGGTTGAATGTTTGTATGATAGTCCTTCGTTCTTCAAGTTATTTTTCAAGTTATGTTTATGAAACTTGATATTTTGGCTCTTGATCAAAAATAAAGAATTATGTATTTTACATTTTTTGAAAATTCTCTCCCCAAGGGGGTAAAAAGGGGAGTTTCAATATTCATAGTTAAGACAGGACAACGTCTGTCGGGTCCGCTAGTATAATATAAATATGAACGAGTTTTTTTCAAAAAAAAAAAAAAAATGGATTGGAGGCTCACGGATTCGATGCACGGTAAAAGTTTTCCAGCATCTTTTATACCTACCGACGTATTAATTGATTGGATGTTGACATTTAACGTTTTCACCCTGTATATTCGGGCTCTCTAAATGCAAATATTGGCGCCGGGGATGATGAATGGCAAATAAAGAGCGTGAACTGCACCAAATTGTATTTTCGGAAATGTTTTTATCAATACTGTAATACTATCCATTTGCTTTAATAAAATGGAATTGAAATTAAATACAGAGTTTTATATAATTTTTTTTCTGTATATATAAAAATAGTCTATACCTCCTTGTATAATCTTCTACCTGACTTTGAAGGTTCCGAAAAAATCGATTGAGCCATTCCATTTTTTGTATGCTATAAACCAAAGGCGATATGCTGGCGCATTCATTCGTTACGCGTGTTACTACCAGTCTTACTACTAGTAAGTCTTACTATCAGTAGTAACAGGCATAATTTTTTGTGCCTGCGTCATTATAAAGTGTGTCAGTACTTGTTTATTTCCGATGTTACTACTACCTAAGTTTTTGACCTAAGTTATACTAAGGAATGCCTTGCGACTTTTTAAACCCTTCCCAGAGTGCCTTAATTCTTAGTCCAAAGAAGCCACATTTGATTAATTCGGCTTTGAAGTAGGCATTTGTGATGTGCTGGCATTTCCGATTTTGGCCTACAACATGTAAATAGCACTCTATCTAAATATTGTGTTGATTCGATCGATGTACCCAGATCAAACGATAGTAATGAATGCAAAGCAAAAGTCAAGGTTCACAAACAGTTGGCATCGCATAGAATGTGTGTTTGAAAAATTTGTTTAGAAATCGCTCCGACTTCTATTTTCCCGAACGGTTTTCTACTATGTTTGGTGACAGCGCTGCATCCTGAATGCGAGCTAACAGATTTAGTACTCGAATACTCTATTATTCCATAGATCAAATGGAATTGTTTGAACCTTTAGATACAGCTTGGAAAGATGTTGAAAAATTGCGAGAGAATTTGGTTGACTTACCTTGTATGGAACGGAGATCACGTGTTAAACGCGATTCCTAAAAGTTGTATGAGTAGTACAAGAAGTTAGATGAAAGTATTCCACAGTACAAGAAGTCGGTCAAAAGATGCAATAATAATGCGAAAGTATGTATGTTTGTTTATTGATTTGTCCTTTCATCACGTAGCAATGGAGCCACAGATCGACGTCATTTTTTGCATGGGTATAGTTGAGGACTTGGAGAGTGAGATAGGCTATCTTTTAGCTGCCTTGTTTAACTAGACGCGGACGAAGTCGCGGGCAAGAAGTATTTGTATAAAAACAGATTTTCTTGCTTTAAAAAACTTACCACTTGTAAAAAAGTGAACATGGCTACGTCCTTACAAAATCAGTACAATAGCTTTAGTAAAAACGAAATGGCGCGCCGAATTGTTACAACTGAAAGAAAAGTGAATTAAAATAAGTGATACATGTAGAGGACTCTTGTTTATAACAAAAAAAAATCTGAATAAAAAAAAGTGTAATTCGATGAAGAATTTTTGTGTTTTCTTTGAAAACAAAAGCGTTGATTCGTAACTTTTCCTAAAGATAATCTAAGGTTTAGAAATCATTGCCATCAAGAGTCGTAAAGCTACGAAGTTAGCCTTCACGTTGTTAATGCTCGATGTCGAATAAAAGCTGTTATTAAAAAGACATTACGAGTACACTTACTCACTCGTGGTTGCGGTGAAATCTCAGACACATATAAACACGCAAGTTTGAATTTATGGATATTGATGTTCACCCGTGTTCAATCTACAAGTGTTCGTTTTTTATGTGCATTCCTAATCGACTTGCAAAAAAGGAGGAAGTTCTCAATTCAGCGGAATGTTTTTTTTTTATGAATGTTCCCCGATTACTTGAAGACGCCTGGACCGATTTGGAAAATTCTTTTTTTGTTTGAAAGGGTATACTTCCCAGGTGGTCCCATGGTCAGGTCAGGATCTGATGATGGGATCCTGGAGAAATCGAGGGAACTCTTCAAATTTTATAGGCACAATTGATATACTTTTTAGTGGCGTTTGAAGTCGGTTTTGTAAAAATAATTTTTACGTTTAAATTATTCTATTTTGATTTGATGACTAATGTTTTGATTATTATGTGCGTTTTGTTATTTAAATTTTTGTCTATCAATATAGAGATGCTTTTTATGAATGTTTTTTTGCCTATGGCTGTTTTTTTGTGAGCGTTAATTTGCTTTAATCCTTATACTTTGACAACAATGAAGGGATTATCCTATAACATAGTTGCATTGAGGAAATGTGATATAAAATAAATTATACGTTGAAATAGATTTCAAATTATAAAATATTAATTTCTTTTCTACAAGTATAAAATATCAATCTACAGCTACAAATATAATTTTAGTCGTGAGCATTTTAAATTTTCAACACCTTACGAAAATATAATTTAATTTTTCATTCATTTTGACGGTCGATAACCTGTATGTAGAGCACTCACTATACATTTTTACTTTGACTGAATACACCATGTATAAGAGTTGAGTGGCTGAGTAAATATTAAATTCACCCTGTATACAAAAAGCATTTGCTTTTTGCCCGGTAAGGAATCCGGCAATTAACCTCTGGAACGTTTTGCCCCTAGAATGTTCATAAATAAATTTTTCATCTGCATATTATACCGCTCGGTATTTTTTTTAAGTTCCATGCATTTCATTTTAGTTTACTCCTATTTATGGTTTTAATTGTGGCAAATGGAATTATTAATATTTTTAGTTTGGAAAGTTTGCAACAGTTTGAGAGCTAGTTTGTAGTACTTACACTATGAAGTTTTTAAGCTATTAAGTGAACTATTTTTCTCATAATAATAATTGTTTTCTTGGCTTGAAAATACAAACAGGCCTGGAAAAATTAATTTTTTTCAAGATTATCGTCATGAAATTCCATCCCATTGACTCTTGAATTGCAACTCTATACTATAGATAATATATCCCGTACAGATATACCTGGGTCGAATTCGGTCG
This sequence comes from Hipparchia sbordonii, assembly GCA_038048805.1. NCBI lineage: Eukaryota > Metazoa > Arthropoda > Insecta > Lepidoptera > Nymphalidae > Hipparchia > Hipparchia sbordonii. The sequence goes on along the minus strand of CM076109.1, from coordinate 10,596,330 downwards.
GAAGTACATTATTATTTTATTAAGTAAGTAATACCTGTTTAAAAAGAACACTTCATAGTATTCGCCCTCATATTATAATTTCAAGTTGTAAAGTGACTTCATAGTGTGAAGATTTTAACTCATTTCAGCAATTCAAAATTTTATTTGCCAAGGGTAATGAAGTGTTCATCGTCGCTTGCAAGAAATTATTTAAAAGACTATCGTGAACGACATTCTGAAGAATAGGGTTTAAATTGAGCCATTTTTAATGTTCGCTTTGGAATGCAATTTTTTTTATTTATTTTTTTATTATAAAATATAAATAAATAAAATAAATAAAATAAAAATAAAATATGTTTATTTCAGGCCATAGGCCCATAGATGTTAGTAAAAACAATTCTTAAAAACTATGTTAGTTATTAGTCTAATTTAATTTAATTTAATTTAAATACTTGCCACCGCGCCGTACCGAGGCACCAGCCACATGCACATGTGTGTGTATCCAATGCCTCAGTATTATAAAATATAATGTTACTCGTATACTGTCAGAACGCCTAATTTATTCCTCGGATAAACGTGAGTTGACGTTGGTGAAATCGGCACATTAAAATAAAATAAAGGCGGTGTTAACGTTTGACCTATTAAGCATATAATTTTATGTCTAACATTGCATAAAAAGACGTTATCACCTAAAATACAAACGTAAAATTTGAGGCTTACTTTTGACGATATTTTTTTTTACGAAACTTAATATTATCCCAAAAATTCCTTGCCAATATTTATTTTATTTACTTAAATTTATTACATAGGAATTTGATAGTAGATAGGAATTTGATAGATTGATGGGGAGCGTTATAACCCTCAGTAATGAGGCAATAACGACGCAAAGACGGCAGCCAACGTTCAAAAATATTAATCAAGTTTTCAATCACAAAAACTATCCACTACTTTACTACAAAAGGCATTGAGGCCTCTTTTAGTTTGTGAACGGAGGAAAGCTCGCCGGAAATCATTATTTATAAAAGTATCGTTGCATTTTTGAAAAGAGCAAAATAAACGGTTTCAAAGACCCCTGCTCGAGATTATTCTGAAGTTTCTTACAGACATTCAATAGCAGCGGAGAGCGGTGACCCACTATTAATATTTCTTAAAGTACTACCGACTCCCTGATGCCTGCGACTTGTAAATCCCGCGGAAACTCTTTGATTTTCCGGGATAAAAAGTAGCCTATGTCACTCTCCCGGTCCTCAACTATACCCGTGCAAATCCCGTCGACCCGTAGCTCTGTTGCGACTTGATTGAAGGATAAACCAACAAACAAACACACTTTCGCATTTATTATATAAAAATTTTTAGTGTAATATTAAACTAGTCATTCGTCTCGAACTATTTCAGATTAGAAGTTAATATAATTAGGTGGCTAAATTTTGACTTTGATTCTGTGCCTCGAATTGTAAACTTAAAGTTTAGAAAAATTGCAAGTCAGGTGGGAGGCTTTGGTCAAAGACGTGGCGCCAAGCGAATTAGCGTTCCGGCACGATGGCATGTAGAAACGGATTAGGGGTATGGGTTGAACACTGCCATACCCCTTCCAAGTTAGTCCGCTACCATCTTAGATCGCATCGCCACTTACCATCAGGTGAGATCGCAGTCAAGAACTATCTTGTCATTGAATAAAAAAAAGAAAGTAAAATGTGTGAAGCAAGTATAGTAGCAAATGGGATTTTATTTGCCGAATTTAATTTAAAGTCAGAGTATTAAATTTAATTAAACAAGAAAGTCATTATCTCTATAGTTTTGAAGTTTTTCCAAGAGCAATTCTGATTAAATCCCATTAAGCGTTGGCCGGCAACGTAAAATTGAATAATGTGACTATGTTTATAAGCAAGGCAATTTAATAGCAAAAAAGGCTTAGCGGAAAAACAGTTTTTGTACAGTTTCTATGTTAAAATTAAAATTGCACAAACACATGTTTTATAAATGAAGACTAATTTGTATTAAAATGCTTGTGTAATTTAGTATGTTACGAGTAGTTGGTATGGCTTTTTCATACACTAACGAGATCTGAGACTTCGTTTTAGATAAAACATCTCTTTTTCCACGTACTTTGAAACTGTGAAACCAACTTCCTGCGACGGTGTTCCCACTAAATTACAACATGGGGTTATTCAAGGGGCGGAACAACAAATTCTTAAAAAGCCGGCAACGCATCGGTGGTGCCTCAGGTGCTACAAATGTTCACGGGCGGCGGTAATCACTTAACATTAGGTGACCCGCCTGCTCGTTTGCTCGCTAAAAATATATAAAAAAACATACAGTACCTAAGTACACGAAGTAGCAAGTCTGATTTTTAATTCGGTGGAATTCTGACAGCTGTCATTTTGTAAATAGAACGAGTTGTTTGTATGAAAAACAGTATTACCACCTGTAGTTCGATTTTACCCCGAACTATCTGTCAGGCATTTGTCATATTATATCTATGTGCGGCAATTGATTTTTATTTTTATAAGTTTTTTATTATCTTTTTTGTGGGATTTTTTTAATCTCTGGTAACATTAAGATACGTCAGAATTCCACGCAATTAAAAATGAGACTATAGTTAATGTAATTAATCAAGTTTAAAAAATGACAGCGCTTATTTAGATTTTTGAAAAGTAACACTAATTACCTACAGTTACCTACTTGAAAACTTACGTTGGTGCCATTACGTTTCCAAAAGATTAGACAAGTTTGCTCTCTCGTTGCACTTTATTGAAAAACTAGCTTTTTTCCCCCCGCGTTTAAGGTTTTAAAAATCCCCACAGAAGTTTTTTACTTTTCTGTTTTCCTTCTTTCTTCTCTTTCTTTATTTTAAAATTAGTGGCATGGGCAGTGGTGACGTACTCGTACGAACGGGGCGCTATTTACGCGATAAAACTTTTTAAGCACCTAATTTTGAATTGAAAAGCCAACAATAGGGTCATGTGTTCAACAATGAAACACAAAAAATTCAAAGTCTCATGCACCTTTTGTTTTGACAGATAGAAGTCTAATTTTTTACAGGTGTGTAGGTAATTTTATTCGGCATCGGATTTCATTTACAATTTTTTTAATTAATATGTAATCAATCGACAAAAAATTATAAACTGAAAAATGGGAAATGTTTCATTGTGTCCACAGTGGTAGTACACAATGAAACACCACAAATTCAACAATGAAATATTAATAGTATTGTCTCAACTTTTGTGTAATTTATGGAGAAGGTGAATAAAAAAAAATGCTTGAGTTAATAATCACAAAAGGATTTATTTTTAATTAACTTTAATCAGGTTACCAGTACTATTACTGGTATTATAAAAAAATTAATGTTAATAAGATTAATTTGTGAATTTGTAGCCACAAAAATTATTAATTTGCCCGGAAAGTACATGATACTATGTATGTACAATTATACGGTCCACAATAAAACAAAATGATACACATTGAAATAGTGTTTAATTGTGTTCACTGTGCAACTGTTTCATTGTGAACTACCTAAGGTTTTTTTTACTAATTTCAATTTTTTACCCACTAAATTGTAACACTTTAAGATATAATTTATTGCACATTAATCTACGAAATGTGTGTAATGCTAATTAATCATGAAATTTATGAAATTTTCAACCATACTTTAGTAAAAAATCTATAAAGAATGCTAAAAATATTTACTTTTTGTCGAAAAAAACCAAAAGTGCTCCGTAAACACATCTTCTCGCACGCGGCGTCGATGCAAATTGGGCTAGGGCGGGGGGTTCACGAGAGTGTCCTAACGCAATATAATGCACGAAATGGCAACGCAGAATTTTAGAAATATCACAGTGTTTTATTGTGTACCACTGTTTCATTGTTGGACATCTGACCCTACCTATAATATTAGCGGGTTTACTTGAGGTGCGGTGCGGGGAAGCGCGACGTGAGGTAGCGGCCAACTTACATGAACCGGATAGTAGAGATAAATGCCAATAAAATAAATAAGATGAAAATTCATTGAAAATATTTCCATAAAACGGTATGGTATAAACCCAAGTCAAGTGGGTACACCCTCTCAAAATGCAAGTTGCTGAGGAGATTGTAATGTTATGAATTTAGAGCGGCGTAGACTCCCGAGTTTGATCATTTATTCCATTAAACTTATACCGCGATTCATATCAAGGGGCCTTTCATTATTATGCCTTTTATGTATAACGATCTCACTAACTTAGTTATTTATCTTTCTAATTTTAACTATTAATTTTCAGAGATAATATTATGTTAAGGCTCTTTTCGCACTGCATCCGAATCCGATGCGAATCTGAAATTTTCGATCTGAGTTCGGTTACTTTAATTCTAAAGGTGCGATATATCGAAACCGAAAGGTCGATGGTTCGAATCCTACTCGTTGCAGTGTTGTTGAAGCTACTCATCGCAGAAGCTTAGTTAGAGCACAGTAAGGAGAGATATGAACTTTCCTTACTCTATGGTTAGAGTAAGTCATTTTTAAAATGACTCATATATTTAATATGCTTGAAATGAAATAAAGTTATAAAAGTATAACGGATTGGAGCAACACTTTTTATGTAACACTCGATGTAAGTTTGAAAATTAATGAACGACTAGCTTTTGCCCCCGCGACTTCGTCCGCGTGGAATTAGATTTTGGGGTGGAATTTTCAAAAACTGTGACACACGTACTTCTTTATTTTTAACTGAAAGCTCTAATACCAACTTTGATGGAAACAGCCTGAAAAATGACGGAGTTTCATCTAAACTTCCATCCTCTAATTGAACCCCTTAGGGGTGGAATTTCCAATAATCCTTTCTTAGTGTGCGCCAACGTCATAAAAGGAACCAACTGTAAAAATTTCAAGTTTCTAACTTCAGTAGTTTAGGCTGTGCGTTGATATCTCAGTCAGTCAGGACTTTGAATTTATATATATACTAGCTTTTGCTCGCGGCTTCGCTCACGTTAAATTCAATTTTTAAACCCCTATTTAACCCCTTAGGAGTTGAATTTTCAAAAATCCTTTCTTAGCGGATGCCTACGTCGTAATAGCTGTCTGGATGCCAAATTTCAGCCCGATCCGTCCAGTGGTTAGGGCTGTGCGTTGATAGATCAGTCAGTCAGTCAGTCAATCAGTCACCTTTGCCTTTTATATATTTAGATATATAAAGATCCTACTGATATTAATTCGAAAGTTTGGATGGATCATCCGTACATCCAGTAGGGATGGATATTTATTACTCAATCATGCCGCAACGACTTATAGTTTGAAATAACACATAGGCTACTTTTTATTCTGGAAAATAAGAGCTCCCGCGGAAATCAAAAACCTAAATCCACGCGAACGAAGTCGCGGGTATCAGTTAGTATGAGATAATAATAATATGAGTAAACCACGAATGTAGATCACGACACAAATCCGGAAAAATATTAGAACTTTTGCCTAGAAAGTATTTTTATTGATTTTACTTAACTTTTATCACGAATTCTAAGCTCTGCCTTCACGAAAGGTTAAAGAACGTTTAGATTGAACGATAAAATAAGTACAAAGCGTTCAAGTTGAAGGGAACTGCTGAAACTAGAATTTAATTAAAATATAAACATTATACTTTATGACTTAGGAGGCTTTTTTGCATCACTGATCAAACAAAAGCCTACCAAAGAAAATTCTCTTTAGTCCTCAGAAGAAAACAGAAAAATGACCAAGTATATCGAAGAATATCCACTGTCCTGTTTTTTTCTGATGGGAGGCTTGGCCGTGGCTAGTTACCACCCTACCCTCAAAGACGTGCTGCCAAGCCATTTAGCGTTCCGGCACGATGGTGTGTAGAAACCGATAAGAAGTATGGGTTGAATGTACATTGCCATACCCCTTCCAAGTTAGCCCGCTACCATTTTAGACTGCATCGTCACTTACCATCAGGTAAAATCGCAGTCAAGGACTATCTTGTCATTAAATATAAACTAGTGGTTCGCCCCGAACTGAGACCTCGCGATATCCCATAATTCCCAAAAGTTTTAATTATATATTGTAATAATTAACTTTTAACATTAGACGCAATAAAAAAAAATAATAGTTGACATAAAACTGTTTTACTGACACAGCGCCATCTATAATGAAGCATTATAGTGAAGCATTATAGTGAAGCTATTAGCTTCACAATAATGCTAATAGATGGCGCATTAAAATTAAATAATTTCGTTTCTTTATAACATTTATCTAATTTTAGTATTTGTTGTTCAAGTACAGGATATAACTGAATTTTCAACCAAGTTTCACGTTCTAATATTCAGTAATTCTTGACATATGGCTCAAATTAAAATCTCCACTTTGAAACCCCCCCATTTGGTCAATTTTTAGGGAAAAATTAAAAAAAATATATTTTTGTACTCTGTTCAAAGTCGTCTTTAAAAAAATATATCGCAAGTCTATGTAGAGCAACAAACAAGATTTTACTTCAAATACGCTTCTATGAGAGCCCCCCTGAAATAAAGCTTTTTATATTTTTTTATACAATGTTCGGCTGAAGGCCATCAGTTTACATATTATATTTAAATTTGAAGTAATTACGTTCAGTAATTCAGAAGTTATAGGGCTCTGACAGACATTTAGACGAACACACTTCTCTGTCTAGTAGGCAAGCGCCCTAGTTGACTCAGAGAACTTCGCTTCGCTCGTTCAAAAAACTGTCTGCTTAAAGTACCTACGGATAAGTAACCTACCCTTATTTATTAGGTCACCATTTAAAACAAACAGTTACAACAGGCTTTTTAAGGCATTGCATGACTTTTATATGTTTTTTAACAATTTCTAGTTTTAATTTCTGGTTTTTATTTTAATTGAAGTTTTAAACTTTGAATTAATAATATACTTGTAGTTAATAATCATAATTTAAATAGTTGAGGACCTGGAGAGTAACATAGGCTACTTTATATCCCGGAAAATATATGAGTTTCCGCGGGAATTAGAAAAGCTAAATCCACGCGAACGAAGTCGCGGACATCAACTAGTTTTATATAATTTTCTCTGAAATAAAGTATATAGGACCTCACAAAGGGATTGTAATTTATTTGTCCTTATTTTTAGCGAGAGATAAAGCACGGTGCCAAGGGGTTTGCTTTTCTACTTTTGTTCAATTACCTTTATTCTTTTTGCATTAGAAACGAGCACCTATATCAATCTGTTAACTGTTAAAAAAAGGACTTTCGGGAATATCCCGAGGTATCAGACAAAGATAGCAAAAAGCTGGAATCAGGTTACTTAAAGTAGTTTTGTTTTTATATACTATAATAAACATAAAAGTTAGCTATCGCCAATGCCAATTTACGCTTCAACAGCCCAACGGTTAAAGTGCGGACTGCAAACTGAAAGGTCGTAGTTTCGATTCCCACCCATTCCACTATTGTCGTACCCATTCCTAATACAAGCTTTCGGCTTATTTGGAGGGGATAGATGACTATAAGTTAAGGACTTGGCTAATATTCTTTAGTAAATAAATTTGAAAAAAATGAGTTTCCTAACCTGACGATTTATAAAATCTATTATTGGTATTTTGCGGATCCATTGAAGGTTTATATAAAGAACAAGCTAACTCAATTTAAACAAAAGCTTCCATCAAAGTACCTTCACCTTTTCATGGAAAGACAAAGCCTCGTCACTCGTATCAAGGTTAAATGACATCAAGTGACGATCGAACGAGTGCTCAAGTGACTCGAAGCTGAGACCAAAGGTGCTGAGCAAAGCGTTTCGTGTCTCGAAACGTACTTATAAAGACCCGCCTTACAAACCTGAAGGGTTTTCACGTGAAGATACCTAGTTGGGTCCGAGACGCTTGAGAGACGAATTTAGAACGCTGAAAAGTTCAAGATGCCTCTGTATTATACGAGATACCGTTAGATGAAGAGAATTAAATTACGGACTTGCGTTTTAAGAGTGCACTGATATTGGTGCTATTATTATAAATGCGAAAGTGTGTTTGTTTGTTGGTTTATTGCTTCATCCTTTAATCGCGCAGCGACTTTGACTGTTGATTGACTTGATGCTTAATTGGGTAGGTATAGTTAAGGACCTGGTGCTCTACATCTAACGCTTATTTTACACAAGATCATGTTATACAGTGACATCCTTATATTCCTTAATTTGAAGTCGTCATTGTATGAAATGTCAACACAATATTGAAATAATACTTCTTTAAGCGTTGGTGATAAGTGGCACTATGTGTTTTTATATCCCGAAAAAAAAAGGTTTCCTGTGGGACTTTTAAAATCTAACACCACTGCCGTGGACATTCTAAAATCCGTGGAATATTCTAAGCAAGACTAAGAAAATATTGAAAAAATAAAAAATAGAATGGATGCTGGATAAATCAGTATATTTTACATGGTACATTTCGCTTTTGTATTTGCAAAACTTAAACAAGTAGGTTATGAATAAGCTGATAATAGTTAATTTAGAATCATGAATGTAATCGATTACAATAGTTGTGTAAGTTTCATATTTCATTCAACAAAATTACATTCTTAAAGCAAAGATATTTTGTATGTTTTTCAGTTTTTCTGTTAACAAAAATAACGTTGTGTTCATTTACAATTATACCTTATTATAATGATATGCACACATATTACATACCTACATATATATTGAAGCCTCAATAGCCCAACGGTTCAAGGTGCGGGCTGAAAACTGAAAGGTTCGAACCCCACCCGTTGCACTATTTTTTGACGACCTCCCTGGCGCAGTGGTGAGCGCTGTGTAACTAACTATAACTGGGTGGTGTTGGGTTCGATTCCCGGCTGGGGCAATTTAGGAATTTTTAATTTCTAAATTGTCTCTGGTCTGGTCTGGTGGGAGGCTTTGGCCGAGGCTAGTTACCACCCTACCGTCAAAGACGTGCCGCCAAGCGATTTAGCGTTCCGGTACGATGGCGTGTAGAAACCGATTTGGGGTATGGGTTGAATTTACACTGCTATACCCCTTCCAAGTTAGCCCGCTACCATCTTAGACTGCATCGTCACTTACCATCAGGTGAGATCGCAGTCAAGGGTTATCTTGTCATCGAAAAAAATAAATTGTCGTAGGTAACCACTCCTAGCGTAAGCTTTTCGTTGATTTGGAGGGGAGAGGAGAAAAAAAAATTATACCTTTAAGAAACGTATGCTGTTGTTATAATTTGAGTGAGTAACGCTAAACTTTTCGCTTAAACTCGGCAGCAGTGCGCCAGCACTTCGCTCATTAGAACTGGTCTAGCTGAGAATAGTCTAGCTCATTACGTAGTTCGCACCTCATTAAAATGCCTGCCTTGAGAAATTGTACAGAGAGTTTTCACTTATTCATTTATTTGTAAACTACATTTAAGTAATATTATGTAGCTATACATTAATATTGTAATATTTTGTTATGAAAAGAGCAACTGCTGAGTTTCTTGCCGGCTCTTAGCAGAATCTGCATTCCGAACCGGTGATAGTCATGATGTGTCATAAGAGCTACAAGTTGGCCTACATGAAATAAATAATTTTGAATTTGAATTTAAGTCAATGTAATAACAGTGAAACTTCTAAATAGCGTTTTGGTATCTGAAAAATTGAAGATTATTCATTTATTTTATATATTAAATTAAATAATCACCTATAAAATAAATGCATACGCACTAGACAGAAAAGTGTATCTTTATCTATTGAATATATGAATACCACATTATCTTAAATTAACAAAAATAAATGAATACATACTTATATACTAATTTTAATTTATGCTTAATTGCTATATATGTACCAGAAAATATAGTTTTTGAAGTCTTTTAATACTTTGTTTGATATTTTATGTTGATGTTTTAAGTTAATCAATACCTAAAATGGTGCAATTTTTTCATATTTTATTACTACCTACATAATTTGAAACTCTGCCTTTAATTTGATTCGACCGAAAAAATGATATTGTATTGTACTGTTATAGTAAGAAATAAGCTTAAACGTAAAATGTAGTAAAACCCAACATGTAACATGCAGCTCAGGTGATGTAAGTAGGTGAAGGTAATGTAGTGGAAACATGTAGTGGAAAATCGGAGTACATTCATGTTCAAGTGTGTGTAATATTGAACTGCTGGTAATACATAACAATGTGTTCATGCAGACTCAAGAATGTTGAGTTTTCTATGTATTGGTATAACCTATGTGAAGGTTTGATAATGTGAGGGACTCTGGAATTTTATTTTGTACTATCTGATTTCTCGTCTTTATTCGCGCGGATTTAGGTTTATTTAAATATATCTTGGTAACTCTTTGATTTTCTGCGATTTTCCAAAATATTTTTTTTGTATCTTGTTGTATGACTTACTATTAAGATAAGTAAAACTTAAAAAGAACTTTTTTATGTAAGAATTTATAGAACAATTAAATGTGAATACATAAAATATAAATTAACTTATTCATATAAGCTAAGTCGTTGTTTTTATTTTGTACAATATTGACGAAACCAAAAACGTAACTTATGAAATTTTCACTTACTTATTATTGACTTTAATATGAGTATTACAAAGTACAGTTCTACAGTGATGTCAATATTGTATCTACGCGGTACAAATGTAGCAGAAAACTCCGCTCGCGGAAATTCTCTTCAGTGTTTAGTCCGTGCAAATATAACTCGTCTCGATATTATAAATTATGATTTTGGTATGTAATTTTGCAATATACCGTCAATAATGCAAATCTAGCTAATCTTATACTATATAGACTATATAATATAAGATAAATATATTACTTATAGATTTAAAAAAAATCGGTCCCGAAATTTTCCCAAAATCCCGAGATTTTCTACATCTATCCCATCTAGCAGCCAACTATTGCAGCGACCATGGATTATCAGTTTAATACGAAATCTATGGCAGCTACCCATTATATAATATACCTATTGAAAAAACCTATGATCCACGCTGAATCAAATCAACATATCGACCTTCTGACAGAGATGTGTGCATGCAATTATGACCCTTAGTGCCTCTTTCACCGCCTCCAAGTAAACTCTAACCGACAAATAAAGTTGACGTTTTGACAGTTTTTGTATGGGTAATGTGTCAAAACATCAAATTTATTCGTCAATTAAGTTTACTTGAAGGTGGTGAAATAGGCCCTTAAAGTGGCAAACATTTTCAGACCACAACTGTAGGTACATAGATAAAAATGGTGACCTAACTAACCAACTTCCGACAACTAAGATTCTCGCGTTCATGTACACTTTTGTCCAAGGTTCATAAAAAAAACGGAATCCTTATAGGACCACATTGTTGCCCGTCCGTCTGTGTGTCAAACATGTATTACTCAAAAAACGGTTTGAGATACTTACTAAGTTAAAATTTATACCGCATACAAAAGTCAATAGTATCTTAATGCTGTGAAAATTTCAAGTTTTTAGCTTCTTTTCTTTCTTTTCATACATAATTTCCATTTTCGCATTGATTTAAATCTAGACGGATTATAATTTTGTTATGTTAAAATTTAAAAAAACATATTTTATGATAAAAATTATATAATATTAGCTCCCCTTTAAGTATTGTATAGGTATAGTGACGGGCAACTGAACTGCGCGTGGCCTGACACGCATGTGAGTGGTTTTTTTTCTGTTTATTATAACGTCGTTGATGTTATAGGTGTAGGTGGGTAGAAGCACGGATGCGGCGGAGCGGGGCGGCGGCGGCGAGGTCCCCCGCTCTAGGCCAGACGATGCGCGCCGGTTGAACGAGCGCGTGCGCGGTGCATGTACGCGGCGGCGGGCGGCGCGTCGCTCGCGGGCCGAAAGGTGACTAAACGCTATTAATTAACACTAAATCTTTCTCAGCGAAAATATTCTTGGAAACCCCAATCTTACGAGCATCATACGGTATTAATATAAAATCGTGTGGCATGCGTAACACGGACGAGCCAAGCGACTCGCTAGGTGAAACCTGTTCCTGCGCACTGTAGTACTACCAGTGGGTGACGATACGCGCAGGTTGAACGCGCTGTATGAACACAGCGACGGGCGGCGCATCGCTCGCGGGCTGAAAGGTGACTAAACGCTATTAACATTAAACCTTCCCCAGCTGGTATATTCCTAAGAATGCTAATCCTACAACGAATCACATGGCATCGATACAAAATCGTGTTACGTGCGTAACACGGACGAGCTTGTTCCTGCGCAGTGCATGTACGTACCAGAGGAAGACGTACATTCATAAACTAAAAGGTAACTAACTTAAGACTACTTAAATTCAGGCTAAGACTAAGCTAAAATTTCATAAAAACGCTAATCCTACGAAGAATCACACAGAATTAATAATAGTAAAGCGTGTGACATACGTAACACGGACGAGCCCAGTGAGTCGCTAGATAATTGAAAACTGTTCCTGCGCACTACATGCACCTACCAGCAGGAGACGCGACGCTCGCATACTAAAAAGGTGACTTAACACTGATTACATTTAGCCTTATATAGGTGGAAAAGACCTTAAACCGGGACTACAAAAGATCAAACATCATTTATACAAAATTGTGCCACATGTGTAACACGGATGAGCCAAGTGAGTCGTACGATAACTGAAAACTGCGTCTGCGCCGTGCTTTACATAGTAGCAAAGTACCACGTGTATCGTACTGAAAGGTGACTAAATAGCAAATAATACTAACATTAGTATATTGCAGGTGGAACATTAATCTGAAAAGCCAATCATCATACTGAGCCAAACATTCATGCAGCTCTTATATTATAAACGAATTTTGTCGGCTCAAAAGTGACTAAACCCTTCTTTAATCGGTCAGTTAGTAACTGGGCACTTATGTAAATACAATTACATTTTTATTAGATTTTATCTGTACTAGTTTTTGATACATCGTGCCGTATTTGTATCACGGACGAGCTTGAAGGACTTGAAGGTGACGAGAAACTAGCACGTAGAAAACGATACATTGGAAGCTTTATTATTGTTCTGTAAAAGGTAATTTATACGTTACACTGAAAATCAGTGCTATAAAACGAAAAATACATCACAACATTATGAAATTGATGTCAACTAGGAAATAATATTGCGCCAACAATGGGCTGACATTATTGGATGGTTGTTTGTTGAAAAATCAATAAGCGATTAACTTCTTTTGGTAATAAAATGTAGGAGAAATTGCTAATAATGTATCTAATAAGCCTACAACGTGCGATAAAATACCTTATTAATTAGTTGCCAGCAAGTTCATTTGTGCGGTTTTATATCAATAAAGTTCAAATTAAAACCATAAAATTAACGTTGTTTTAGACAATATTACTTGAAAAAAAAATATATATATCTAAAGATTACGTGTACGTTGTGATATAATGGATTCGAGGTAAATTTTGATTTACAATTTTATTAATACCATTTTTGATACTTACCCTATCCAAAGTAGATAGTACTGAGTGCCATATATCACAATCCTAACTTATATTGGCTTGTTTGACACTGTTTGAGAAATTTGCTGGTGTAGTATCATTGCCATTAGATACTTGATGAAGAACTTCATCAGTCATTGCACAATTACGTTCAACGTTCAATAATACTAATGGACGTACTTCGCACGTGGTTGATATCTATTTGAATGCCGTAGAACTGCAACGAGTGTCTCTTTATCAAACGCAAATTATGGAGAGTGGCATCGAAATGCAAAAGGTGATCTGTGATCGATTTCATAATAATTATTACCTCAGCTGTATCTATTTCATTTGATTCTTAAATTATATTCGTTTACTTAACGTTTCCTTTGCTTTATTTTAGTTTACTCTGTGGTATATATATTTTGAGATCTACTCAAACTAAAGTACACGTGGATAGAAATATTGTTATTAACAAGAAGCTTGTATACCCTATATGCTTCTTTACTAGTCTTAGTAATGACATCTGTATCCATAAAATACAGGTATCGGTGTTTTTTCCGAGTACTTCATTAGCTTTCATTGTGTTTTTGGACTCTACTATTTTATTGGATTCTTTAATTTCACTTATCCATTGTTCAGGACAAGTGTATATTATGAAATCGATAGAGCGATCACCTTTTCATTGCAATGCTGAGTATATAGCCCATGTTTTGCGGTAGCGTTTTCAGTAATGTTGCAACTTGTAGATCGAGTGTGGTGAGTGTCATGGGAGGGGATACATGCGTGACGCGGTGGCGTGTTGCAGGCGCGCCAGCACGGCCGTCACCCTGTGCCGCCGAGCCCGCACGCGGGCAGCCCCGTACACCCCGCGCCCACCGGCGTCCGCGCCTACTCCTGCCAGCACTGGGAGTCCCGACTCCTCGCGCCTCCGTCCCGAGTCCTCTCGTCGCTCGAGCCCGCAACGCCATGCGATGTCGTCGAGGTACTGCCTGACTTGTTGTGTCCACGTGTCGATGTTCTAGTCTTAGCATGAAACTGTATCGATGTAAAGCCACACACGCTACTAATCCGGCGGCTTTTTAAAATACGATCGTTTGTTGTAGATTTGCGTAAGCCGCTCGAGTGCGTATGTCGCTTCGTAAACCGTTTATGTGCTGTTACAGAAATATAGTGTAAGTATTGAGCTTCCTGTAATATTGGTATATGGTAAATATAGTATTCGATGTAATTGTTTATTTTAATTTGTATCGTAAGCTAGCATGAGCGAGTGAGACAATGCAATGACTGGGGTCACCTTTAACATGATTACGCGTAATCCTATCGATGCTGTAAGTGTAATGGTTTTAGCGAGCCGTTCGAGAGGACGCCAGTAATATGTGTTACGGGCCAGTGTTGGTACGCGAAGTGAAAAAAGTAGGCCGGCCATGAAACAGAGACATCTAGCGGAGAGTGTCCGGGGGCAGGTGTCGAAGAACCAGAGACTGCGACTCGACGTGCGGAACGAGACATGAGTGTACACTATTACAAATAAGAAAAAAAAACGTTAAATAAATTAATCCAAACACATAACGCCAAATTGCGCTTGCTTCCAATATCGTTTTCTCACACTGAAACATATCGTATATAAGATTAAGAAGTTCAATTAGAATTAAAAATAAATATAGTTTCGCGCCTTTTCTTGTGCCTATCTTAATACAATTCTAAATCATCTCTAGTGAGATAAAATCAAATCTTAATACTGTGATGGGACTAACGTAAAAGTGATATCGATGTACGTCGCGTAAACGTGAACTTTTCTCTCGGCTAGTTGTATATAACTAGAATAGTAACGCTAGAATAGAGTTCTAAATTGTTCGAATTAATCCTTGATAATTTTAAACTGTATCGTCGAATCGTGCGTGATAAAGCAAACTGTGTGTAGTGGTGTGAGTGAAGTCTTAGCCTAGGAGCTAAGCCGAATTTAAAGCCCGCGTTTTCTAACGGCCTCAAAGCTGGCAAGTATGCAGGCAGCTCTTATGCTAAGAGCCAAATCGCGGGAAAGAAAAAAACAACGTTTGAAGCGAGGAATCAAGAACGAATTGCCAAGCAATGTGGCGACCAAACCGATCGCGCCCTTCCCGAGATATCCACCGGCGTCCTGGGTATGTATTAGATTACTTTTAAATATCTTGCATGTTACGAAAGCCGTGTATTGCTCGTTTATGCCGACGTGCTTGGTCATAGATTTATAGTAAGTACATAATAATGATTCTACTTATCTTAATATGTTTTAGATCCATTTTCTTACACCTACTAGGTATCGTTCTGGCTGTAAACAATAATTTCGAAAAGATTACTCTTATGATCTATTTAAGTTTCATTTAAGGGTTTTAGGATCAAAGTTACTATTTTATTTAAAAAAAACTGTATTTATAAAAATGTATTTAGGATAGTGTTATTTTAAAATTAAAAAGTATTCGACCTTTCAATTTTCATTTGGAACAAAATATTTCTTAAAATTGCATACGGAAATTTTATACTATTCCAAGTTTTAAGAGTTTTAAGGGTTAAGAAGTACATACTCAAACGTAAAGTCAACTTTTACCGACGACTAAATTTGACTTTTCACCCTGTTTCAATATACAATGTCAGAAAATCTAATTTACCTATTCCTCCGTTAAAAATTCCTCGGCGATTAAAAAATACTTAAAAAAATAGGTCCGAACTGGAATATTTTACATTTCGCTACTTCAGAACTAAAGGGCCACATCTCAAAATTTTCCAAATTCACTTTTAATTCAAAAATAGGGCCATAACGCGAAGACATTCGTCAAAATCGGCCTTTAAATCACAATAATTTACGCGTACGCCCTGTTAGCATTATCATACATTGTAAGTTGGAGAGCCAAAAAATCAAAAAAAAAAAATTCAATCTGCTCTCGTGAAAAAAATTTGATTTTGAAATGTGGCTCTTTAGTTCTGAAGCAGCGTGTAACAAAGTAATTTTCACATATTTTGTCGAATAAGAAAGTAAACTTTTTATACCAAGTTATACCAAGTTTCTACTTTAGGGACACTGAAATAACGAATGTATTAAAAAAAAACTGCATTAAGCATTTTTATAACAGCTACATTGTCATCTCTATATTTCATCTGTCCACGAGGTCGTGTATTATTGTGAATCTTTTGTTCACTATTGTGTTTATTATTAAAAAAGAAGGCACAAAAACTCAACTTCAGCCTAGTTTCAATGTTCGGCAAACACTCGCTGAAGCAATTCATCACTTACTGCCGCTGTCCGCTGCATTCAACACCCCATTGTTTTCACTTTCCTACTTTATAACACTATACTACTATACTACTACATATACTACGTATATTAAACGTAGTAAACGTAATATATACAATATATACCGGGTATATACGAGTATGATTATCGTCATTTAAGTAAGTTAAGTAAGTTTTTCAAATTCTGTACGAAATCAACTGTACTGAAACTGTAGTAACCTTTCTACCGTTTTGACTCCGTTTTTCTAGGGCTCTAGGCGTTATCATGTTCGATTGTGGATGACGAGTGGGTTCGATTCCTGGGTCGAACCAATAATATTAAGCTATTGCATAGCTTCTATCGCAGGCCAGCGTGGAGACCGAATCCAGAAATTCCGTAACGAAAATAACCTGACATGGGACTCCTCTACGGTGAGCCGCTAGATGGCGTTGATAAAAAATGCTATGCAATAGCTTTACCGCGGCAGTCCCCGAGTGCCACACGTCTTTTTTAATTATTGGGGTTTTCTGTCAATGAATTGCTTAATCTTACATTTACTCCCTGCTAATAATATATTAGAGTTAATGAACATAGGTACGCAAAGGCGGTATGTAATTAGTGTGTTTAACGTTACCGCCTAAATTCAAATCTGGTTCAATACTATCAACCTTTCTACTATAATTACCAAAGGGTTAGCATGTTCGTCTGTGGATGACGAGATTCTGGAGTTCGATTCCTGGGTTGGATCAATTTACGTTAGATGTCAATAATTCTCAGCTGTACTGGTCCAAAGACAGAAAGTTGACGGTGTATCATCCTCGTGCCTTGAGAATCTAGTAAAGCCGTCCTGTACCAAAGCTCTCGTCTGATTTCCGTCCCATTGGAATATGAGAGTGAGGGAATCGTGGTTGCTCCTGTATTTGCCCACACTTGTACACTTGTGATTTTCCCAGTAAAAATAGGACAGCATCTCCGAATTAGGATCATCGATTGCGATCGTCGCAATCGTTTTACACAATTTCACACTAATAAAAATAACACACACTAATATAAATAAAATTTGAAACAAGTTGCACGTGTTAGGTTGTTGCATATTTTATCCGTGTTGTGATCTTGAACGGTAAATACGTTTCATGAATTTTCAGACAGACTTAAGCCATGCTCGGTGTAATTTGCATTTACATGCATAATTGTGTACAACATGAGTTAAAGGTTTACCGCTGGGAGATTTGTTGTTCTACTGTTATTCTAATGTATAATTTAAACGTAAATATTCATTTTACAAAACCGACTTCAAACGCCACTACAAAGTATATCAATGGTGCCTATAAAAATTGAAGAGTTCCCTCGATTTCTCCAGGATCCCGTCATCAGATCCTGACCTGATGACAAAGGGACCAGCTGAGATGACCGATTGTAAATTCAAGAAGCGGACGAAATCGCGGTCGTCCGCTAGTTTTTAATATCACTTCAAAATAGCAATTTTGTGTACCCTGTAATTTTTAATACTCACAAAGAGGATTATGTTCGGGTATAAAAGTAAATGTACGTAATAAATAATAATTAATTACAATAATGAATTGAATGCAATCCATTGGATATTCATTTATTATGACACATGACAATCATGTATTTATGACAGTTAAACGTGTTATTTTGTTAAATTGAATAAAATATTTATCATACATTTTGGTATAGATTATAACAATTAAAATGTTTTTGTATTATTTTATTTTACACTAGGTGATGCCCGCGACTTTATCCGCGTGGATTTAGTTTTTATTTATACATCTGAAATGTTTCAACGATTTAATTAATAATATTAAAAAAACGTCATTAAAGTACTCTAATAACCTACCCTTTAACTAAAGAATAGCTCAAAATGAATATAAAAACAAATCTGACCTATAAAATTTATGAAAAAAAATGCTTATAGCATTTTAATCGAAAGAAGCCATATCGATCGTTCAGTCAATTACACGCTATTAAATTAAAAACCTCGTAGACACTCTCATAATCCATACAATATTACTTAATCAAGGGCGATAATTATGAGGGATAATATGCTCGTAGCTATGCAATTTTAAACCCTACATGCACTTCAATAGAATTAATTTTACATAAATAGAGGATAGTTATCAGTAGCATGCTAGCATCAAACGACGTTATGCAATTTTTCATCCTCGACGTCTTATTTGACTGAAAATTGTGTAGAACCCATCCGATAATATAGAAAGACACTATAATTTAGGTCTACTCTCAGATATTTAGTTTTGTATCTTACGGCGAATAACTCAAGGATCGATTTTGTTTGAAAATTTTTTGTGCACAAGATTTCAATACGAGGTTTTGTATTAAACATACACCGGCGTGTCTGATACAACGGATTTTGCACCTTGTGCTTTTAGCCTGAGGTTTATTTTCGTTTGAATGTTGTGAGCATGTGATGTGTGTTGTATGGGAACATTTCGTGGCAAGAGCGTTAATGGTTTCCGCCCGATAGCTGAATGGGTGCTGTCAGTACTGTGAATATACTTTTGCTCGTCAATTGATTATGGTTCAGGAGCTGGTAACACTAAAAGCCCTGTCTTGCGGAATCGAAAATTCTTTTATGAGAATCAGTACTTCACAATTAAACGGTTAAATAATGATACTGACCAAAATGCAGGTACATTTTGGTGAATAAATCCTATAATCCTATTATTCCTATTTTAAGTATAAATGCGAAAGTTTGGATGTATGTTTGTTACTTAATCATGTCGCAACGACCGAACTGATTTGGCTGTTTGGCACAGAGATAGATTATAGTCTGGAATAGGACATAAGCTACTTTTTATCCCGGGAAATAAGAGAGTTCTCGCGGGAATAACAACCTCAATCCACGCGAACGATGTCGCGGGCGTCAGCTAGTAATCTATCTATACTACAGAGGTCCTCTTCAGGTCCGCGTCATTAAAATTGTATAAATGAACGTGAAGTCTTTGATAGATACAAGTCGAGTCGAGCGGCGAACAGTGATATCGGGGGCCGATGTTGTGTCAAGGCTTCACGCTATGCAGCTATTGACGTGCTCGATCAATGACCGGCCGCCTGCAGGTGACGAAGTGGTTTCGCTTGACGAAACACCGGCTCCTTTGTCACTCCTTTGTTTTCAGTCAGCTCGAGTCACGTTTATGACGTCGTCGGTAGAGTCAAGCTTCCGATCGGTTGTAGATTGATTGTCAACTGACAGACTTTGGTGTTAGGATCTCGACACATCGAATGCGTTGTGGGGCGGCGAGATACGGATGTATCCAGTCAATTAATGATGATGATTTTATTTTAATGAAATGAAAATATGCAACGAAATTTTCTTTGCTCAATAACATGCGTAATACTTTTTTTTAAAGAATATTAGCCAAGCTGAAGTTGTTTAATATCCTTCTGTCCCCTCCAAATAAGCGGAAAGCTTGTGCTAGGAGTGGGTACGACAATAGTGCAACGGGTGGAATTCGAACCAGCGACCTTTCAGTTTTCAGTCCGCATATTTAACCGTTGGGCTATTGAGGCTTCATTATATATTAACATGCAAAATTAATAGTTCCACAGTTTTTTTTGCCTCAATCTTTCAATATTTTTCCATTATTATAATGTAATTGGGAGATACTTACCTAATACCACTTCCACTATCTGATTCAATGCTAAAGTTAAAGTAAAACAATTTAGACGTGAAATGTATTTTATTAATGAAAACCAATTAAAAACACAATAAATTTTAAAATACTTTGTATTTTAATGTAGTAATCGATCCCTATGCCAGTTATTCAATTCATATTTATTTCAATAAACACAAGTTGTACATTTTCGCTTCTGGTGTATCTCAGACGCCGTAACGCGTTCAGTGTGAGGAGCTCCTTAGATAGCCTCTGCCAACGATGTCATTTTCGTCAATCGATAGACGTTTCGATCAAAGATCGATAGACACAGGTTTCTTTGGCACCGTGATTCGTATATAGCAGCTCGCTGCGACTCGTCTAATTTATTTAGCCAGAGAGTAGGGTTTTTATCAATTCTGCGCTTTCCGATGGCACCCTGTCGTAACGATGTTGCCATTCTAGCACCTTACAACCCCATCTTATGTCGTGAAATAATCGTAAATTAGAAAATTAATTGAAATCATTTAGATAAATAGCGACTCTTGGTGTCACACAATAAAGTGTAGTTCAGGTCGCACAACACTAACTTACCTTTAGCGTTTTCAAACTACAAGTTGCCTCCTTTTCCGTCGCGTAACTCTTGTCCTGTTGCACTACATTATAGCCTACTGAGTTGACCCGTCGCTTTGGGAATCGGGATAGAACGACCACGATGGCGGGTACTTGTAGCTTTTGGCGTTGTCCTAATATAAAGCGAATGCGCGATCATCGCGCGAATAAGCGATGCGAGCGGCCGCGGGTTCCACTGCGCATCGTTCCATTGCGCGAATGTCTATGATAGGACACCTATTCGAGATCAGTATGTTCGATCGCGCGTTCGTACGAGTAAAATTCGTTCGAACTTGCAATGATCGCCCATTCGCGTTGTATTAGGACAACGCCTGATACCTAAAATGCGGAGTGCGTCTGGCCCGCTAATAGTAATTAGTAAGTAGTAAACAACATACAAGTACCTACCTAAGAAGCGTACTAAGCGACTTGTGTCCCAAGTATCAAAACCTCATTAACGCTAGACTCCGCTGAGAAGTTGAGAGCATACGTGCCATGGATAGGTACCTACTTCGTTATCTCCCCGCTCACTGGATCATAAATGATTGATGGCAATAAGCCAAGAGGAACCGAAGCTATAAGGGCGGATACAAACTACATAATTTATGCGCGCAAATTGCATTCACCCCTTTCGGTTTTGGTTGCGAATTTATAGGTATATTTTTTTTTGTATCCGCAGGCGGGTCACCTAATGTTAAGTGATTACCGCCGCCCATGAACACTTTTAGTAGTAACACCAATGCGTTGCCGGCTTTTCGGAATTTGAATAACCCCATATTGTAATGATATATAATATATTAGGATATGTATGTCTAGCTGATGCCTTCGTTTGCGTGGATTTGGTTTTAAAATCCTGTGGTTACCGTTTGATTTTCTGCAATAAAAAGTATAGCCTATGTCACTCTCCAGGTCTAAACCAGGTCAAACTTACATCGATCCGTAGCTTTGTTGCAGCGGGATTGAAGGACAAACCAACAAACTTTCACATTTATTATATTAGTTAGTATTATTGGGCGTACGAAATGAGTGCACACACTGTGCGTTTTTTGGCGTCAAATAGGCACTTCGCTTTCAAGAAGTCTTTCTTGGTGCGTGATGAACAACCTATATCTTCAAGTTCTCTTTTGAATATAGGTACTTGCCTTATGTCGTCTTCGTCCACAAAGTTCGTTGAAGTCCACTGCTGGGCATTGGCCAAGTGCTTATATCCAACAGCTTCTTGGGAGTGGGACTCATTTGAGTCCTTTGTCGAGCTAGTGGGGGCTACTAACCACTTTCAACTCAATGTCTCAATTGTGGGCAAGGCACTCGTGCCAACAATCTTCAATATACCTTAGTGCAACAATTTGCAAGTAAAACAAGTGTAAATTGAAAATTTAAAACACCCCTGACATGTGAAATTAAAAAAAATGCAATTCGCCATTTTGTGGTGGCGGCCATCTTGGATTTGAAATTTCACCCCTTCTCACCACGTCACTTCGTCATTTACGTCGGGGATTAATAAAAATAAAAACCCGTGAAAATGCTATGTTAACACTATGTTTCCAGTTAGGTATAAAAAAGCTTGAACACAAAGAAGTTTGTTTTTCTACACAAACAATATTTTGAATCAACGCGGATTGTGTGGTTATTTCCAATAGTTGTTGAACTTTGATATAGGTCAGATAAAAGCTTGGACACAAGGAAGTTTTGTTTTTTCAACCAAAACATAATTTTGAAACAACGCGGACGGTGTGGCTTTTTCCAATAGTTGAATTTATTGAGACACGTCAAAATAGGTATGTAGGTATAAATCCTTAGTTGATCTATTCAGATAGAAAATATCATTAAGGACTTCTTCCATTAATTGCCAGAGGTCTTCTGTAAGTAATCTCTTCCTTAGAGATAAGCTGTCCTTGTGCATGCCCTTCAAAAATAAATATTTATGTTTTAATTTTTTGTTCTCTGGTGCTAAATAAATAAATAAATAAGGACAGTTTTGTCCTTTCTATTTGGATATATTTTTGTGGCACAGAATATCATTGAATAGGGGAAAATGGAAGACTGGAGCAAATACAGTGGTGGTGTCGTGTGGTGCGGCTTGTTACGTTCCCGTAAATATGGTTGAGCGATGTAATGTGGTTCCCTCAAGTATGGCTGGATCATGGATCATGCTCGTGAACGGGTGCCACCACCGGGAATACTTTATGGCTGCCCGTTATTGAGACTCTTAAGATAGATTGTAACATGCAAATGTAGGTCTTATGCATTTTTGAAACTTGATTGTGGAAGCACTGTGTACATAGCATAGTTTTGTTACCTATTGTAAAAAAATTTTGAAAAGAGCAACCGCCGAGTTTATTGCTGGCTCTTCTCGGCAGAAACGGCATTCCGAACCAGTGTTAGATTCATCGACGATTCAAAAGCACTTAAATAAGTTTATTTGAATAAAAAATATTTCTATTCTATTCTATTCTATTCTATTCTATACAAAATACTTGGCCTCTACGTCAATTTTAATATAAAAAAATGATTCAACTAATACCCTGTTAGTAGTTACAGAACTTGACTTAAAGTTTTCTGAGAGCACTACTTCGTTAGTAGTTCTTAGTTACGAGTAGGTAAATAACATCTAACAAACATTGCAACACTTTGTTCAGTTACTCGTAAACTACTGTGCAGCGTAAATACAAGACCCATCGAACTATATAACGCGTAGAAGCGCAATAGTCGAGGCGCGGTGGGAAGCTATTTTTAGAAGGCCGCTGCGCAGTATTGTCGCGTCACGTTATTCATCACAATAATCATGGAAAATGTAATAATCAGTAAGTAGTAAGTAGCTCTTGCAATTTGCGTGGGTTGTTTACTTGTGGTTACGTCGTGTACATGCACATTACGTAAGTGCGCGTGCCTGCCAGGAGCCTAGGTCAGGCGCGAGCAAGCTCTCGCTTACACTTACATAGATACGACACACACACAACCAAGAGCCACGTGCCGTCGCGAATTACAAGAACTATACTACTACCAGGAAAATAACTACATGGCATACACACATTCATTGGTTGTTTTGAGTCTACGTTTGGAGCTGGAGGAACTTTGTTAGGAACTTCCGTTCTAAGCGTTATGATTCGATGGCAGGACCTTAATTCAAGTTACGGGTGAACTCAATCTGAATTTAAATGTACCTACCGGTGGCAGCATTACTGTGACAGCTTTATTGTAAAGTTGCCTAAATAGTGGGCCATCCTTACTAATATTAGAAATACGAAATATGTGTTTATTTGTTGGTTTGTCCTTCAATCTCGCGGCAACAAAGCATCGGATCGACTTGATTTTATGCATGGGTATAGTTGAGGACCGAGAGAGTGGCATAGGCTACTTTTTATACCGGAAAATCATTAATCAATGAGGTCACGCGGGATTTTTAAAAAACGAAATCCACGCGAGCGGAGCCGCGGACATCAACTATTCAACTAGTAATAAATAAAGTTAAAAATTAAAAGGAGGTTTACATACGATAAATTTTGTTTTTGTTCGATCTTTAAATAAATAGTTGGTATTTCTACTCCCATAGGAAAGCCCGGATCTTAAAGCTTGCGCGGGGACATTGGTCCATTGCGTAGAGGCTACATGAAAGAGTTGATCTAAATTAGGCGATGAATACACCAACCGGATTTTATCCTTCAATTCATCAATAGGCTACAAGAAAAGAGTTGATCTAAATTAGGCGATGAATACACCAACCGGATTTTATCTTTCAATATATCAATAAGTTGCACTGAATGATGATCCCCGGTGGGTGCAGGACTTTTTTAAGGAATGGACATTAAAATACTTAATTGGGCTACTGGGTGGGCTGCCGTGCCATGACAATATAATGTATCTAAAAAAACAAGCATTTTTCAGAAAGCGCGATTTTCTGTTTTTTCTTTACCATTGTTTCATGTTTTACGAGATGAGTATTCAAAATTTCTTAGTATTTTTAAGACTTAATTGAAATACTTAAATGCCATTATAATATGTATTATGTAAACACGTGCGAGGAACTCAGTTATCGCTGTTACGATAAAACAACTATCTTAAGATACAGTGTATTTTCTTAGCACGGCAGTGGAGTGCTATGGATATGATATCTAGGCTATAAGCTGGGGCTACCTGACGTCTACCATTAGAACCTTACAAATTGAAATTACAAGCGGTGACTCGCACTTGGCCGATTTCATAATAGGCATTTGTAAGGATGGTAAACAGCTAATGTATTTCATTGATTTTTATTTGTATTTTCGAATTTTTCCAGGCGTGCGAAGGTTAAGCTTAGGACTGTGACATTTACCGGATGACGTAGCCTCGCCAATTGAACTCTTTTATAGAGTTTATAAAAAGCTTCCTATAGTCTCTATACTGATTAGTTATTTACTACGTTGGACATTGAAGAAGCGTTGAAGGCATTTATGCTTAGTACTATTACGTATTCTGTGCTTAATTGACTATAACAGACACTTTATCTTCTTCTTTATCAACTGATAGACGTCCACTGCTGGACAAAGGTATCTTGCATGGACTTCCACAAGCTTCGATCTTGCGCCGCGTGAATCTAGCGGCTTCCTGCGACTCATTTGATGTCATTGGTCCACATAGTGGAGGGTCTGCCAACACTGCGCTTCACGGTGCGGGGTCGCCACTCCAGCACCTTGGGACCCCAACAACCATCAGCTCTTCGAACTACGTGCCCCACCCATTTTCATTAAACGCGACTCGCTGAGCTATGTCTGTCAATTTGGTCACAATTTATAGTCTTTATATAACAGTATACATATATTATCTAAACATGAATCGTCAAAATTAAGTTGCCTTTTCTAAAATACTGTTGTATGTTTTTGAATGATTACAGTTTTTCTTTGTAGCATGGTGTGGGTAATGGCTCAATATAAATCACTTCTCTATTAAAATTATTATTCTATTAAAATCTATTAAGACTATTATTTTTCAGAAAATCTGTTTTCGTAATTTAAGCTTTATGTTTTGAATAATATGATACAAAGTAACGTTAACGTACTATCGACCTGTTACACCAAAAGAACTGCATGTGTAGCACCATGGTATAGTTCTTTCATTTCACGAGGGCTCGTGGCTCATGGTTGGTGTGTGTGTTTTATCAGTATAAGTGTGAGCGAGAGCTTGCTCGCGCCTAATCGCTCCTACCTAGGCTCCTGACAGGCACGCACACTTACGCAATGTGCATGTACACGACGTAAACACAAGCAAAGCGTCCGTAACTTCGTGAGATAAACGTTCAATAGCACCTAATACCTACTACTCGTACCTTAGTATTGTTGGAATAATTTTTTGATGAAATATTATTATAGTGTGAAATAATGTTCTGTTCGATGTATCAAACCGGATTCCAATCGGCGTAATTTATGGCATTCGGAAATGTATGAGGACGCGTGTATGCTATCGTAATACTTTTTCATTTTTATACGACTTCCAAATAAGGAGGGAGGTTCTCAATCCGGAACGTTTTTTTTATTCATCTACTTTACCAAAACTGTAGTAATTAATACGTATAACACTCAGCCTATACTGCACAATACTATAGTCTTCGATCATAGAAATATAGTATACTACGTTATAAGTAGAGTTGTTCAAAAATGCTATAAATCAATATCATGCTACTGACTATAAACTATAAAATTTTAGCATGCTATAAAAAATGTTATGCTATAGCAGACTGTAATTAGGAAGTTTGTGGGCGGCCGGCGCGCGCGCTGTCTTGCTACACGCTAAATCACATAGCATGTTTATTGTGAGTTGCGATAAATCCATCTCCTAACTGCCCGGCCGCCTCAGCGCCGCTGCTACGCGCAGTGTGCTACACCGCCTACAGCGCATGATATTTATAGCATCGTAGCACCACAGCGCCTACGTATGTATCACTTGCTGTGTGCTATGGAAAGATAGCATGCTGTAATATGTTGCTAAGTGCTATATTAACCACCTCTAGTTATAAGCATAAAAGCCAATACCCCAAACCCCAAAGTACCCCAAGCCGTTTCTGAGAAAAATAGCCTTGACACACGGATAGACAGATGGACAACCGAGCGAGCCTATAAGGGTTCCGTTTTTTTTCAGAATCCTATAAAGCGATTTGAGGTGAGGTAATAGAGTTACTTCACTACCGCATTCAAACTACCTACAAAATTTTATCAATAGAAAATGTCCGCAAACTGCAAAGTTATTAGTCATTTGTCATTACCACGTGAAAAAAAAGACTCAGAAGCACGCCTCTTCACGAAAATCACGTAACTTTCTCATTAGAACTATTTTACACGGACATAATTGCATACAATTTGTACCGAATTTTAATAGAACAGTAGTCATTTACATAAAATACTGGAGTGTTCGATTTTAACCCTGAGGACCGCACCTAGTGACCCAAATTACTAACATTCGTTAAATATGGGTTTTTTTTTCGTGAAATAAAATAATAATAATAATATTGTACTGCAAGGCAAGCAAGATAGAGTCACGAATTGTAGTGGCAATAGTTTAACAGACTTAAGAACCGATATTCGTTGGTTTCCAAATTCCTAGATTGGTGACCTCGCACCTGTTCCTTACCAGCAGGGCGATTCAGACCTGTTCGATAACATACCGTGTCGATACGGTTAGATATCTATCTCTTTTTGTCGTGTGGATTCAGAGCGAGCGAAAAATATGTTAACAAACCGAATCGATCGACAAATAAGTTATCGGAAGGGTCTGAAACGGGGGGCTGTTCCTGTTCTAATGTCCCCCTTCAAATTATTTCTTCTTCTTCTTTGCGAGCCTTTTCATTTTATCCATCGTTTTGAGATAGGCCTACTCATGGGCACGTTATTTCTGTTGGTATTACGCCAGTCTCATCCAAGCTTAGCCCACAAGCTTGATGATGTCATCGGACCACATTGCCTCCCCACATTTCTCTTGCTGGTACATAGTCTCCACTCAAGCACCAAGCGAGTCCATCGGTCGTCTATCGTCCTAGCAGCATGCCCCGCCCATCGCCACTTTGACCTGGTCACATTCAGAACAATATCGGTCAGTCGTGTCCTTTCACTTATAATTATTTATTGGCAGATAAACCTTAATTAAAAATAAGGCTTTTATTTTACTTATTTTGGCAAAAACCTTAATAATAAAAGTGAGGAATAATTTATTTTTTACAAAAGCGACATCCTAATTATTGTAAGTAGAGTACAGACTGCGCTTCATCAACCCACTGCCAACATATTATAGTCTAGCAAACATCATCTGCAGTCAAAATACATTTATTGTTAGTCATGGGCTTTTTAAGCTAAGCTTTGATGTAGCGTTAAAGTTTGACTACCCTATAATATAGCAAACGCGTGAAAAAATACTGAGGTAGCTTACACTCTCTTGAATGTAAACTAAAGCATTTAGCTGACTTTCATTAAAAACTACTAGAAATATGCCGAGAGTAGGTGGGGAAAAGTTTCGTGGGCGACCGCTACTTTTTAATATAGGGCAATAGGCTGGCTTACTGCTTAAGCCACGCAAATCTCCACCGATATTCAGCCTCCCAGAGGGTTGACGTTGATAAATCAATAGTTGCACGAACGATGTTTGACTTTTGTAGGAAAATATCGGTCACTGCATAAAAACTTTTATTCTACACTCCTCTATGATCGCGGTGGAAAAAGTTAAGCTGACTTTGATTAAAGAAACAAACGTGATCTAATTGTCAGTGCGTATCTTTTAATTTCATGTTTCCGGCAATGTAGCTTTGTTTTATTATAGAACAAGCTTTTACCCGCGGCTTCGCTCTAGCCATCTTTTAAAAGAAATCCGAAGTGAACAAAATTACCGATTTTGATTTTTCGATTTTTCAGCTATTGTGTAACGAACAGCAATTGATTTATATAATTGTACGAGTATATGCTTCTTTTATGCTAATATTTATCTTTAATAGCAGTATAGTGTAATTAACGAAAGTTTTAATCAAAGAAAAAGTTGAAGATTTGACATTTCGATCGATGTTCGCTAGATTTTTAATCTCAACATCTCATTTAAATTTTAAACAACTATATAATTTTCAATTTTCACGTTATCAACCACAGCTATACGATTTATTTATTTAAATTTATATTCTAGTGGTGAATTCATAGAGCCAAGTTATGTAAATGTCTAAAAACCAAGCCTCAATGTTTGGACTAAGAAGAATACGTATTCAGTTTTCCAAGTGTTGACGCGGATAAATCAATCGTACGACCGAATGTTTGACTTGCAACTCGTAGGAAACTATAAATCCCCCGTTAGAAGCGGGATTTAGCAAATAGGAGCGGCAAATACGCCGCAGCGCGGGCTAATTGGAAGCCTTAGTAATACGAATCCATCGGTAATCTTTTATCTATTCGTATGTTAGGGAAGATCCACATCTGCAACCCTGAGATGCGTGCAAAATTGAAACTTGACTTAAAAATGTGACTCTTATGACAAGTCAAAACTCTACCACCGATTCGGAAAGCAGATTCTACTCAGAAGAGCCGGCAAGAAACTCAGCAGCAGCATTAGCTTATCTATCGTGTCGGCTGCTGAAGTAAAGCCGATTGCTTCCAAGCAACATTGTCACTAAAAAATTTAATAATTTAATATCCTCTACTTACATACAATACATACCTACATTAAATAAGTTAACACACTTTGTCTGGTGGGAGGCTTTGGCCGTGGCTAGTAACCACCCTACCGTCAAAGACGTGCCGCCAAGCGATTTAGCGTTCCGGCGTGATAGCGTGTAGAAACACATTACGGATATGGGTTGAATTTACACTGCCATACCCCTTCCAAGTTAACCCGTTACCATCTTACACTGCATTGTCACTTACCAGCAGGTGAGATCGCAGTCAATGATTATCTTTTGATAGAATAAGAAAACATTGTTTTTTGTGAAAAGTCTATCAATACTTTCGGAATTAAGTTATAAAAGCGTATACTCGACGGAACAGATTTAAAAGGATTTCTGCACTTTACGCAAGCGACAGAATGTTGTTGTTAGTTTATGACGGTGTCTAGTTAATGTATTAAGAAATGGTGTGGACGAATGGTGTGGTGAATTGCTTGTAAACCGCTCATGAAGACATGAGCGGTTTACAAGCAATTTGCGTGAGTTATCACAGTCACACCTTGGAAATGTTCGTGAGAACTTGACAAACACTTTAAGCAGGTACACCATATGCAAAAGCATGCATGCAAACTGCTCGTGAACTGTCGTGTTGGGTTTTTGTCCTAATGAAAAGTGATGCTATCGCAACTTTACTTCGCTTCATATGCACAGGTGTGAATTGACTTTTAGAAATAAAATCTTGCCAACTTAATAAATTACGACGTGATTGAGTAACAAACATACATCCAAACTTTGGCATATATAATATTATAATAATAGGATTGGTGTACACACCATTACAAGCTATTTATAGGACCATTAAAAGCTAGCTTTAAGTAATATATAAGTCAATGCTTTAGTTATATTTCTGTAATAGCTAGGTATCCTATCAAATTAATAAAAGTTATCTTAATTTTCCAAACAGCTTAAATGAATAAATTTATTCACAAGAAGACAAAAATATGCGTTTAAAATTTCAAAACAGACTTGTCTACTTTCTTTAATATGATATGCTTGTTTTATACATAAATAAACCTTCAGATAGTGAAGAGTTGAAAATTGTATCAAAATCATGACCTAGGTACGGATAGCTATCTGTTACGTAGTTTATGAGAATTGAACGCCCAAACAGACACGCGGATAGGGGCATTGTTTACACTATACTATAGAGATTTAGAAGAGATAATATAGATATAGAGAACTATCTCGTGTAAATTAAGCAATAAAATGGATTAACAAAGAAGAGTTTGCACCTACAAACGACTTGACATAATAGCATAATATAATTATTACTATTACTCCATGAATGAAGATTATTATTATTGTGTTAGTAAATTATTACCTAAACTCGTTAAACATATTAATAGACCCATTGTAGCCTCAAACAAAGGCGATGATATCATCATTATAAATTTCGAGGCTTTAACCTTTATATTATAAAAGACCTAAGTTATTCAAAGAAAGTGTGTTTGTTTATTGGTTTGTCCTTCAATCACCCGGCAACGGAGTAACGGATCGTAATGGGTATAGTTGAGGACCTGGCGAGTGACATAGGGTACATTTTATAACGGATAAACAAAAAGCCCGAAGGATTCTAAATCTTTTTTTTAATCGATGACAAGACAGTCCTTGACTGCGATCTCACCTGATGATAAGTGACGATGCAGTCACTAAGATGGTAGCGGGCTAACTTGGAAGGGTAGATTCAACCCATACACCTAATCGGTTTCTATACGCCATCATGCCAGAATTGCTTGGCGGTACGTTTTGACCGTTTTGACGGCCAAAGCCTCCCACCAAACAAGACCAGAGATAATTCAGAAATTATAAATTCCCAAATTGCCCCGAACCCGAGACCTCCCAGTTATGAGCTCTCACCACTGCGACAGGGAGGTCGTCGAACGTAACTCTATTCGGATGAAATCTATCAGCTAGTTGAAAATGTGTTTTTTTCTATAAGTTCTTTAGC
Organism: Hipparchia sbordonii; assembly: GCA_038048805.1. NCBI lineage: Eukaryota > Metazoa > Arthropoda > Insecta > Lepidoptera > Nymphalidae > Hipparchia > Hipparchia sbordonii. Next base: position 10,564,881 of record CM076109.1, on the reverse strand, counting down.
CTGGAAATGTCACACGCTTATTGTGCTTCGTGAATCAAGTAGTACGTCTAGATTTAAGTGATTGCAGCCATTGATGTTCCACTGCGGGGAAAATTTACTATTCAAAAAGTCTAGATTGAAACGTAATCCGCTGTGCAAGCTGCTCTATTTCGAGTAGCTTTAAACTGCTTCAGACTACAGACTTTATCGTACAAACTAACACAAGACGGATATCATTTAGACTACATCTTCACTTACCATCATTTAAGATCGCACACAAGCGCTAGTTTATATTTAAAAAAAAATCTTAACTTCGCTTTCTACTACGTAAAAACATGGCTTTATTTTATATTCAATCGAGTTTTAGAAAACGTTAATTTTAATTAACTTAAACATTTTACTAAACTGCAGTAGGTATATAATTTAAGAATAGCACATATTTAATTATGCAAATACAGTTATTTATTGGGTACAAACAGTAATATTTAAAAAAAAGTAACTTAAATAAATTAAAACTACTTACTACTAATTATATTTACACGTTAATTTAAAGCAAGTAACACCTTATCTCTGACTTTACCTGTATGCAGTATGGACGCATTGATGTATATACGCAGTAATATAATAAGTCTATGTATATTATTCGTTTTGTATGGACGTAATATTTTCTCCATACAAAAACTTTTTGTCGCAAGTCGTGCCCGCATTTGGTTTAAACCTTCGTGAAAGATGCAGAGGTTTCGGCTCAAGCCAACTAATATGAAATTAGTGGTGCATTTCTTTTGCTGTATGCTTCTGTGCTTAAGTTGGCTGCTGAATTTTTAATTTTCGAAATGGTTACATGAAAGAGGTATGTTTTGAAATTGACATTCTTTCAGGTTGTTAGGCTTTAAGCTGGCTTCATTTTCTATTTTGTAACTGAGTTGTTCTATATTTTTTTTATCATACAGAATCTAATTATAAGCATCACGATCACTTTTGCCCGTGACTTCGATCGCAAATTTTTAAAAATCCTGCGGGAACCGTTTTCTTTACCGAAATAAAAATAAGCCCATATCACTCTCTATGAGTAGGGCTATGCGAAAAATCACATCGATCCTTTGCTCCTCAGCTGCGTCATTAAAGGATAAACCAACAAATAGGAATGGGATAGTCCTATAGTTATTTTTTTAAAGTAGATACAGTAGTTTGTGCGAATATTCCTATTGTTGGTAAGTCACTAAATCAATTTAGACAGCAATAGAAGTAGTGAGAATTACACTGATCTAGCACGATATAGCTTGATCCAACAAGAGAAGCAAAAGACAAAAGAAGTATCTTATAACAATTCAAAAAAAAATTGTTTGCCTAGATGATCGTCATATTATTGCTTAGAGTATTCATTGTTCATCCAATTAAGCTAAACAGGGCGCAATCCTTGTATCCTGGAGATAAGCAGGATACTTTTCATCCCAGAAAAGAGTTTACTTGGAACTTAGAACTTAGCGTCTCTAGCATGGTCTGATAAAACTTGATCTGGAATTAAAGTGGTAAGGGTGCTACGATGAATCTACAATGTAGCAATCGGCTACGTCGTAGGTATTTTCATAATAATATAGACAAACGAATATGTTTCATGTAGTCACGTCATTTTTGATGACATTACGAACGAGGGCGAAGCATTAATATTTTTTAAATAGCAAAAGCTTTTAAAAATATTAATCCAGGTTAAGGTGTCATTAACATACCTAATTGTCTCATTAAATAAAATAGATAACAATTTCATAACAATATGTTTTTACTTAATAATTTTACATAAAATTCCACGGATTTTTCAATCTATTCAAAATATTTGACAAACAACTAAAGAAGGAATCTAAAAAGTAATCTATGTGTGACAAATTAGTCCCAGCTTTCTTTTCTTTGTGTTGTTATTTACCCTAGAGGCCAATGGACTTTCTATATCTCTATTCCACGAAGCATATTAATCGTTTCTTACACGCTAGTGTTAAGTAGTTCAAACATTTTAAATTATACAGAGATAAAATCAATCGTACATTTTTATGACCGTATAAAATGGTTAGTCCATTTTTGATATTAAGTCGACTAACTAGGCAAAAATGTTCATGAACATGATTTAACTTAGGGATGATTATTTATTATTGTATGGTTGTCACCCTATATAATAAACTATCTGATAACACTAAAAGTCTACCATTAACTAAGTTTATTTATTGTTTTTCTATAATGTTAAGTTAAATAATAATTTTTAATTTTGGCATACTTATTCATTTTTAGTCATAAAGGTACAATAAAAAAAAATTCTATAGTTTTTATAGTAAAAACTTTTTGCCATTCATTTGTAAAGCTGACATTAGTACACCTAATATAGTTACAAAATTGCAACGATGATTAAAAAATGAATATATGTAATATTATGGAAAGTTATATTATATGTATTTAGGTAGGTAGTAACGTTAAATTAAGATAGCGCATCTGAGAGAGTTGACTATGAATAAAAAATTAATATAGGTAATATGGTAAGTGATATTACCTATATGTATTTAGGTAATAACGTTGAATTAAGATCGAGCGTCCGAGAGCGTTGGGGCTTTTCGCAGGAAACTCTTCGAATAATAATTTCCTGTCCGTAAGAAAATCTCTGTTAAACACCGGCGAACTTAAATTAAATCTTGCTTACTTACATAACTATTATAATTATAATTTTATATCTACTTAAGATAGGAAAATTTTAGGTAAAACATACCTATTATCACAGATTAAACCACAAAATTAACCTACGATAGCTTATAATGCGAGCATGTATGATCGCATACTAGATATTCCATTTTACTAGCAGGTATAGTACGTTTATCTCACGAAGTTACGTGCGCTTTACTTGTGGTTACGTCGTGTACATGCACATTGCGTAAGTGTGCGTGCCTGTCAGGAGCCTAGGTGGGAGCGTATACGACACACACACAACCATAAGACACGCGCCCTCGTGAATTGCAAGAACTATATTATATGGATGTGTGATACGGTCATAGTTATTTACGACAAGTTAAAACAATAGCGATTGTTCCAAACGCGTCCTACCGCCCTAGCCATAATACAAACGTGCCGTATCTATTTTATCTTTCCATGATCGCTAACGCTGTAGAACAGGGGTTGCCAAAGTTTTTTTTATCATGCTTCCCTTCTGAAAAGATAGGACGTGCGATAAAAAATTTTAGAAGCCCCTGTAATATGGCTAGGGCGGCTGGTCTAAGAAGAACCCACATGAAACTCAACGAAATTTTGTAACACACAATTTATACTAGTGGTTCGCCCCGAACTGAGACCTCGCGATATCCCATAATTCCCAAAAGTTTTAATTATATATTGTAATAATTAACTTTTAACATTAGACGTCATAAAAAAAATAATAGTTGACATAAAACTGTTTTACTGACACAGCGCCATCTATTAGCATTATAGTGAAGCTATTAGCTTCACAATAATGCTAATAGATGGCGCATTAAAATTAAATAATTTCGTTTCTTTATAACATTTATCTAATTTTAGTATTTGTTGTTCAAGTACAGGATATAACTGAATTTTCAACCAAGTTTCACGTTCTAATATTCAGTAATTCAGAAGTTATAGGGCTCTGACAGACATTTAGACGGACACTTCTCTGTCTAGTAGGCAAGCGCCCTAGTTGACTCAGAGAACTCGCTTCGCTCGTTCAAATATGGATAGTGGATATACCAACCTAGCTACTCTAATGTGGGACAGAAAATAAAAGTTTTACAGAACTTTTAAATTCGAATACTGAAATAGATAATAGCGTACATATACTGGATCCCTAAGCGCTCAGTTCGCTTGTTGTAGAAAGTTCAATTTTATCTTGATTCAGTACTGGTACACAGCTGGTACGGCTGGTGTTAACTTAACAGTTTGTATTTCCTAAATAAACATGGCCTAATAATAATTACAATTTCACCTTATGATCAGTTCTAGAAAGAAACTATTTTAGAGATCAGCTGCACCTTTGTTCACTTCAATACTGTGTTGACTGTGTCTTTCTTTGTACAAATAAAAACAGTCATAATATTTTTTTTTTTACTTTTCAGTAGCTTTTTTGTCAAAACGTTCATTTTTTATGTTTTGATGCTACTAAGTAATAATTAATATCTGAGTTCAACTTTTTTGTCCCACTAGAACAACTGCGTCTAAATCCTTTTAACAGTTCGACTATAGTACGTTTATCTCACGAAGTTACGGGCGCTTTACTTGTGGTTACGTCTTGTACATGCACATTGCGTAAGGGTGTGTGCCTGTCAGGAGCCTAGGTGGGAGCTCTCGCTCACACGTATACAAAATATACGACACACACACAACCATGAGCCACGTACCATCGTGAATTGCAAGAACTATACTGGAAAAAAAATTCCAATAACTTAACGGTCTGAATTAAGTTATCAGTTGTACTAGTGCGAATGATCCAAAACGTCATATGGTGAAGGAAAATGCGGGAAGGCATTGCATTCCAGCGAAGTGCACAGATAACGTGACCGAGTTGAAAGTCATACATTAGATACATACGTGTGTGATAAATGGAATAATACATCGCGTGACGGCAAGACATTTTTCAATTAACGCGGTTAGCATTACGAACAATAGCAATCGACCTCGCGAGTATAAAATTGATCAAGTAGGTACCTATCCAAGTACTTTCTTTTAGGTAATTAGCTGATGCCGCCGACTTTGTCCGTGCATTTTGGTCGAAATGTAAACATCAACGTATGAAACGCCATCTTTTGACTCTTTGCGAACTGGACTTCGCTGAACAGACTCCTAAAACTATTTCAAGTAGGATATATTTTTTTCGTGAGCCAATTTAACCTTTGAAAACCCCACGAAATTCGTTAAGTAAGTAATTTTGAAGTTTAGCGTACTGAAATTTTTTTTGTGAATAGTCTAGTATTATTGCATTCTCTACCTAGCCCTACATCAATCCTTACTAATATTATAAATGCGAAAGTGTGTTTGTTAGTTAGTTTGTCCTTCAATCACGCCACAACAAAGCAACGGATCGACGAGATGTTTGAAGTTGAGGACCGGGAGAGTGACAAATGCTACTTTTTATTCCGGAAAATCAAAGAGCGCGAGCAAAGGCACGGGCATCAACTAGTGTAATATAAAGAAACGATGGTTCTACAATCTTATTATAGTATCTAGATAGAAGATCGATATTTATTACTAGGGCAAGCATTTAAAACGGTGCTTTGTTTTGTTGTTTGGTCTGGCGGTCACGGGCTCTAGTTTCATTATCACCGCTGACAGTTTCAAAAGCATAAAGAAAAATTATCGGCATTTTGAAAACTTGCACAAACAAGTCACGATTTCGATAAACATCGGGAAATGTGAAATAGGGCAATAAACAGTGGATTTGAGGCATTACTCGCCCATTGGCTATCGGCTAGCGACGATATTTCATGTCAATAATACACGGATACAAGCTACAGAGAGGTCAAATAAACAGTCTCCGAAGGGGCTATAAAGGAAGAAATATTCTGAACAAGTCACAATTATTGTTTGTTATTTTCCGGGACTTTCTTGGAGATTTCCTTTACCCGCTATCTAAGAAGAATATTCGTAAAGCCTATCCTTTATTGTTTTATTCTCTGTCTCTGCCAAGTTATTCTTATTGCTGAGAGTCGTGACCCCTTCTATTTCTAAAAATAAAATTAGTTTGTGGTCTTCGGTACTGTTTTATTTCTTTTTCAATTCAGTTGCTTGAAAAATGCACGTGCTAAGGCAGTAAACAGGAGTAGTAAGTTAAATTAACTGCCCTCGTGCTATTTTTTTTGCAGTTGTTTTTAATTTCTGTAAGTCAATTGATTTCGAAAAAGTTTGCAAGTAAAGAGTTCTACTTTCTTTATAATATTGAAGCATACAAATGTTCAAACTATTTTTAAATACAGTTCATAATTTTTGTGTGTAAAGCCACCATAATATAGTTGATTATGTTGACTTTACACGCTCTGACACGCTTATCTTGTGCATGTGGCGATATTCGTAACTAACAGAATCTAGTCTGTGTTAAACCTAAAATAGAAAAAGTGGCGCTAGATTTCAGCCTTTAGGTTCTGTTACATTTTTGAAACTTCTAACTTTTAAATATACTGGAGTATAGATACTTTAAATGTCAGCTATAACCGTAAACATAACAATTTAATTCATGATGAAACAGTTGATTTAAAATTTCCCAGCGAAGTTTGCTCAGCAAGGCGAAGTCGTAGCTTTTTACGATAATATGTGTGTAGGTAATTAAAAGGGGCAGCCTTTTAAACGCTGGAGAATTATGAAACAATACTGTTTATTTTTAAGTATGTATCATTGTTAAAATATGAAAAGACTCGCAGCGCGGCGTACTACTAACAGGCCTACGTGCTCTAATTGCTTTATATGGTATAAAAAGACTGAATCTAAAGGATTAATTCAGTCTGGAATAGGGCTACCAGGTAAAGGAGAAATACCATTGTTCGGAAGAAATTCTGATATTTTAACTATGTTTTATTTTAGCTATTAAAAGATTACAATAGTGTGGAAAGTGAAAAGATAGATAGATAGATAAAAACTTTATTGCACACAAGAAAGAAACAAAAATGAATAAAACTTAAGACTACGCATGCAAAGGCGGCCTTATTGCTACAGAGCAATCTCTACCAGGCAACCATTGGTGATAGGAGTGAAAAGAGTTATTTTTAAAAGGACAGAAGCAGTGCATGTGGTCAATGTTCTACATAATATTTTATAATAGCTTTTCGTCCGCGTCGTGTTAGGTTTTAAAAATCCCGCGGACTTCCTTTGTGTTTTCAGGGATATAAACCTAGCTGTTCTTCAGCCAGGTCTCAACTATACCTACTCACACAAAAAAATTACGTCAATCCGTTGCTTTGTTGCTGCATGATTAAAGGCCAAACCAATAAACAAAGACATCAATTTCGTAATATTAGTAAAGATTTTTATATTTTAAATCCATTGTGTATTTAAGATTAGGATTCGTACTAAAACCTACGTTACTTCTCATAACTTTTTAATTATTTTAAACGTTCAAGAATTCCATAAAAATAGGAGCAGTACTTCCATGAGATAAAATGTCTTTTTCCCGCTTACGATATCTATGTATTAATTAAAGAGGTACTGACACCTCCTGTTAACAACGCGCATTGCGACGTCCTTCATAAAAATATTCATGGTGTGTCACACGGTGCGTTGCGGAACCGCAAGGTATTGCGAAATCGCTGCAGTGCTTTTGCGGCACCGTTGCGGTGAAAAACTTGCAATTATTTATTTATTGATCACAGTAATACGCAGACCGCAGCGGGTTATTCTTTGTATGAAAGTTTTGAAATAAAAATTTAAATCAACCCCAACATGTGGAATCAGTAGCCTATGAATGATGGATGCAGGTGCATAAAGTATTGCAGTATCATCGGGTACATTTAATGCCGAGTAACGCTTAACCGAGGAATTTCTATGTTCTGTAGTTTTTATATTAAAAATCTGTAATGGTAACGGATCCATAACCGGTTGATTAGATACATAAAAATTATATAAATTTAATGACTCAGATCTCTATATCGGCTGAAAAATGACCCGATAGGTAATGCTTTAAACAGCTGGACTGATTTTCATGTTTGCATAGCTAAGAAATATTACAGTTAAACCCGCCAAAAAAAAAAATACAAACGTCTCACAGAGACATGGTCAAACTTATAACACCCCTCTTTTTCCTGAGAGTTAAAACTCACTCATTGCGGAACCGCACTGTGCAGTGTGGCATCGCTCTTACAACTTCGTTATTGATTCATCAATACATTTGTGACTCACGCACAAATATGAATGAAGTTAGTTAAGGAACTGTCAAGGACATCCTATTTGCATTTGAATGGGGCAAAAGAAGAAAAAGAAGCGTCGCAAATTGAAATTTGTTTGAGAGATATATTTACATGACGACAAAATAATTTATGTCGTTCCATTTGATATTGTCGTTAACTTGGGTGTGCAGAAAATGGATTTTGTCATGCCCCTTATTTATGGAGTTATGTCTGGTTTAAGAAATTAAATATCACAATGCTTTAACGATCAAGGAAACCATCGTGAGGTAAATTGCTTGTCAGAGAGTTCTCAAAAGTATTGAATGTATGGGTTGAATCTACACTGCCATACCCGTTCCAAGTTAGCCCTACCATCTTACACTGCATCGTCACTTACCATCAGGTGAAGGACTATCTTGTCAACGAATAAAAAAAAATGTTCTCAAATGTGTGTGAAGCCACACTTGGCCTGACTGGTGGATTATGGCCTAAACCCTTGCCATACAAGAAGAGGCTTGTGCCCAGTAATTTGCGGACGATGTAATGAGATTAATGAATGAATCAGAAATTTTCCATTTCTTTCTGGACATGAGAATTCCGTTGTCTGGTAACCCTAGAGCGATACGATAGCGTGCACCGCGCCCGCCGCAATACAAATGGGTTTTTAGGGTTATAAATCAACCCATGATAATTACTAAGGAGCAAATTAGTGTTACACCGGATTCTAATGTCACCTTAACGTACACTACATCCTTTGCTAACAATGTAGTGGTATAAAGCATTTCTAGCTTCAGACAATAACTTTTTAATATTATTAACTAGCTGATGCCCGCAACTTCGGCCGCGTGGTTTAGTTTTTTAATTCCCCGGGGAACTCTTTGATTTTCCGGGATAAAAAGTAGCCTACGTGAACTCAAGGTCCTCAACTATATCCATACAAAATATTACGTCGATCCGTAACTCTGTTGCAGCGTGCTTGAAGGATAAACCAATAATGCTGGCGCAGTGGTGAGAGCTGCGGTCTTATAACTGGGAAGTCTCGGGTTTGATTTCCCGTGGGGGCAATTCGGCAATTTATAATTTCCAAATTGTTTCTGGTCTGGTCTGGTGGGAGGCATGAGCCGTGGCTAGTTACCATCCAACCGCCAAAGACGTCCCGCCAAGCGATTTATCGTTCTGGCACGATGGCGTGTAGAAACCTATGTGTTAAATGTACACTGCCATAGCTCTTCCAAGTTTGCCCGCTACCATCGTAGGCTCCATCGTCACTTACCATCAGGTGAGTTCGCAGTCAAGGACTAACTTGGCAACCATTAAAAAAAATGATGTAGCGTTTAGTACGCGTCTTTGGCTGGCAGGGCAAATGAATCATTTCTTGTACTTAAAATTATCTAATAACGATTTATACTTTATCTATAACTTGAATGCTACTTTAATAAGCTTAAATTCTTCTTAGATAGAATCTTGTTAACTTAACGGAATGCTCTTGTATAGTACATACTATATTGTCATTATATAATATCCTATGCTAGTAAGTAGTATTTATATGTATCTTAAAAAAACTTAAGGCTTTAGTCTTTAATTTTCTTTCAATAAAAATAATAATATGAATTAATTTTTTTTGCGTATATAGGTTCGTAAAGGCTTTAACTTCAAAGCATTCTAATAAATATTCGCACAATAAAGTTAGAACAACTTATAGTCTGCTCTATTCTTAACACGGATGCTATAGTAATATAGGTGTCTATTCTTTTTAACTTTCTTGGTTGGATAGCCATCAATGCAGACTGTGACCTGTTTAAAAGTCTAAAGCGCGACAATAGATATCACTCTCTAGAGAGTGATAATAGGCACCGAAGTAAGACTTCCCTTCCTTAACTCTCTAGATTGCAATTAAACTATGATGTGGCTGGTTAATGGTTACATTATATTGGTTGGTGCATAATTTACTGCGGCTTTTATTTTTGGAATCTGTTTTCAGTGATAATTTTGACACATTCGGTTGTTTTGGTGTCCGAAAATTTGTGGAGACTAGCTTGTGCCCACGACTTCGTCCGCGTGTAGTTAAGTTTTAAAAACCCCGTGTGAACCACTTTTTCCGGAAAACTTTTGTTTTCCGGGATAAAAAATAACCTGTCACTCTCTAAGTACTCAGCTATACCCAAGCAGAAAAATCAAGTCGATCGTTGCTGCGTGATTGAAAGACAAACCAAAAAACAACTACTCTTTCGCATTTATTATCTTCTTTATCAAACGATAGACGTCCACTGAACAAAGGTCTCACAGGCCTAAGTCTTGTGCCGCATGCATTTATACCATTAGTAAGGATCTATATAAAAACCCGCCAAGTGCGAGTCGGTGTCACAAAAGATGTATTCTTTAAAACTTTCAATTAGGTATATCGAATGCAGTGTGAACAGAACCTTATTAATGGGGTCCCGTTGGTACCCTTTGAGTACGGAACCCTAAAAAGCCACGAAATAAGGCCGCAATAATTACACCAATCCATTATCAAGCCACCTCTGTTATCTCTTTGAGGAAATGTTCGATCTCAACTCTCGGATCATTGAAGGCAATAGATCAATGAACCAAACACGTTGGTGTATATTACAGTGCGCGGCGGGGCGCGCGGCGTGGCAGGAGGCGGCGGCGCTGTCGGTGGGCGGCGGGGGCGCGGGCGCGGGCGGCGCCGCCCGCCGCTGCTCCGTGCTCGGCGACCACCCGGGCGCGCGCCGCGACCCGCGCGGCAAGTGGCACCGCACCAACCGGGTACGGCCTCCGTAGACCTTCGACCATTAATCGCGGTGTAAAAACCAGATGAACGTATCTACAAAAAATTCAACAATCGTTTTTTTTTTTTCATAAAACTGGTCACAAACTACCAAAACTTCAATATATTGTCGTTCCAAAAAAAATATTATCCATTACATGAGTAATGGATAATATTTTTAAAAAGAAATAATTATAATTTATGAAAATTATAATTATTTCTTTTAAATAACTGGTATTGATTGAAGAGGCAAATCATCCTATGTTTTGCTCTCCTGTAAAATTGAGAAAATGTAAATACGTTCATCTGACTCTTACACCGTGATTAGCCGGGACGAGCCTTTACGCAGATTTAGTACTGAATAATATATTCTGCCACTTTCTGCGAGAGGTGAGGTAATCACGTACAGCACACATTTACTCACTTCCGCACACTCTTGTAAAAAACTTAATGTATCTATGAACGCACACTAACTCTAAAGCTGTCACACTTACAAGCTGACACGTACGTTTGTACATGTACTTCGGCAATGCGTGCGCTTGCCAAGTCCTGGCTAAATGGTCGAAGCCGTAGTCCATTCCGTACACAGAAATGTATCCAGATAGACCGGAAAATTGAGCGCGAAACGCGCGCAACACAAGTGCGCTTTCAACTTACGTTTCAAGTCGCGTTAGACGCATTCGTTTACTACCCAGACGAATGCCTGTGTGCATGCCTCATTTTCGCTGGCAATATCTCATGTCGATTGGCACACGTCAGCGCATGGGTAAACGCAAGCACTATTGCACGTGTTGCTTCGGCAGCTTACATGACGCATGCCTCTACGCTAGTTGAATAGTTAAACCAAATGAGGTTTATGCGTGCGGTTCTAATTGGATTCAAACATATTTTCTTTAATCTTTATGGATACGAAATCATACTGAAACCATCAATCTTTTTATTTAAATACTTTATAATTTAATGTACCAAAATAATTTCAAACGCACATAATTGACATATGACGTCAAGAAAAACGTAAAAAACATTACTGTCAGCCGATCGTAATCGGTAGATCAATGCGTGACGTCTGGCTTGCTTGTCTTTGCTCGCTTCATTCCTGGGATTGCAAGAGAGTATTTTCCCTTAGATGACCCAAGTATGCTCATCCTAGAGCTGCACAATCCTCTCCCATTTTCTCTATAAGATAGGTAAGACATTTTACATTGGTGAAATCGCCCCTTAGTAAAATAGTTGTAATAATTGTTCTATCTCGATATATTTTTGTGTTATGTATATTGTTATTCTATCCTATTCTCTTAAGCCTGTCTTGAAGTTCGCCAGATTTCTGCTATAACACCATTCTGAAGCTTAAGCCTGCTAGGATATACTAATTGTATCTCGCCGCATTATTTGGTAGGTACTAGATAGGTACCTATATCTAATTTAAGCCTACTTTTTATTCCCACTTCTGCATCTATTTACTTCTCCGGTGTCATGACCCACTTCACTGGACGGCTGCGATTTTCATCAAGACTAGGGGTACGTAGCTTAGCGTTATATTGGTATGCTATTATAAGCGAATTACCACGACCGCGACAGGTAAGGTAGAGCCGGTCTTCTCTTTTTCACTTATATCAACTGTGCTGTTATATTTCTAAAGATAAGCTGCCTAAAAATTATTGCATCAGTGTGACGAATAACCTCTAATCGGCAGATCCTTACTGCACCAATGCATTCTATATAACCAAGAGCGAGAGTGTACCAGCCAATCAGAGATGATTATAATCAGCATTCCGAACCGGTGGTAGATTCTCGACTTGTCATAAGAGCCACAAGTTGGCTTCTGTTGGCCGACATGAAATAAATAAATTTAAATTTGAATTTTTAATTTGAATTTGATTGCAAGCGCGACACTGATGCAATCACCTAGCAGACGGCGCATAACTTGCGCATACCGATGCCTCCCGCCGCGTTATCCTTCGATATGCTCTTTGATACCACAGAGCATTTCCGTTGCAATGCTCCAATGTCGGTCTCTGAGCATTTAAATTTTAAATATATACTACCGTCCACGTCAAGTTGGCCGCACGATAGCAACGTACCGCTCGCGATTGTCACTACCAATTTTTTTTCAAAGTTTTGTTATTGGTACGTTTTGAATGTTTTTATTAACTTTAAATTAGTTATTTATTTTTGTTTGAGTACTATTGTGTGCGCGGTGTACGCCAGTCCTAAGACACGCTATATTCAAGAAGAGAACCGTTGTGGGGTTGGAGGGCGTTGCTGTGCTTAATTGCCTTTTTTGTTTAGCGCGCAATACAATAGCGCAATAAATAGCGTTAGTTCACTGTTCGGCCACGACCGTTTTCTTTTTAAACAGTAGGGTTAGTATAAGTTTTAATTCGATTGATCGTATTCGTATTCGAAGACTTAGGCGTCAAAGTAATTTGAACGATAATAACATTGAGTTAGAGCTCAACTTCGTAAATGCATTATTATACGTTTACGTACACGGATACGCTTCAAATTAAAATCGGTTATACTGAATTTGTGACCTTAATTCCATACAATTAAGGTTAATTTTAATTTGACGCTAATGTCATCGAATACGAATAAGATTAATCAAATTAAATCTTCTAACCCTACAGATTCTAGTATAGTGGCAATGTAAAATACCTCACAGTAAGTAAAGAGCGTTTAAAATGTTGCAGGTCCGAGATGCATCATACGGGTCATCGTCGGACTCGGACGGGGATTTGGAAGGAGCGAGCGGGGAGCCGTGGGGAGTCGCGAGGCTCCTCTACGCGGGGCTCGCGACACTCGCTCTTGGCCTCGTCGTGTACTTCGTCGGCACCGGAGACAAGGTCCGGGCAAGTCTAGACTCACTAACTTTCTTTTCTCCCCTCCAAATAAGCGGACCGGGATTTGGAAGGAGCGAGCGGGGAGCCGTGGGGAGTCGCGAGGCTCTTCTACGCGGGGCTCGCGACACTCGCTCTTGGCCTCATCGTGTACTTCGTCGGCACCGGAGACAATGTCCGGGCAAGTCTAGACTCACTAACTTTCTTATCTCCCCTCCAAATAAGCGGATGGGAATTTGGAAGGAGCGAGCGGGGAGCCGTGGGGAGTCGCGAGGCTCCTCTACGCGGGGCTCGCGACACTCGCTCTTGGCCTCGTCGTGTACTTCATCGACACCGGAGACATACAATTTCCTGGCAAGTCTAGACTCACTAACTTTCTTTTCTCCCCTCCAAATAAGCGGAAAGCTTCACGCGTCAGTTGCACAAGTAGAGTTTCTTGAATGTGAGCGGACAGAAATAGCTTGCGGTTATCCTTTGAGAAAACTTTCAATACAATTTTCGCCCGCGATAATACATTAAATTAAATTACATTATGACAAAAACTCATATCAGTTAAGCAATAGTCGAATATTCGAGTATTGGCACAGTGGTGAGGGCTGTGGTCTTATAACTGGGAGGTCTCGGGTTCGATTCCCAGTGGAGGCAATTCGGGAATTTATATTTTCTTAATTATCTCTGATCTTGTCTCATTTCTGAATTGTTTCTGGTCGGGTCTATCGTCAAAGACGTGCCGCAGCGATTTAGCGTTCCAGCACGATGGCGTGTAGAAACAGATTAGGGATATGGGTTGAATGTATACTGCCATACCCCTACCAAGTCCGCTACCATCTTAGACAGCAACGTCATTTACCATCAGGTGAGATCGCAGTCAAGGGCTATTTGTAGTTGACAACTAATGACATAACTTGCCTGGCTGCAGGGTTTCAAAACGCCAGCGCTGCGGCTGGTGGGGCCGTCGCTCATCGTGGCGGGGCTGGCGTGCTGCTTGCTGCGTATTATGTTTTGTATATTCGCCAAGCCGTGCTGCCGGCGGAGGACCAACCACAAGGAGAACAGAAGGTAGCTTGAAAATTCCAAATTCACTTTCAAAATTATTTATTTCACGTAGGTAGGCCAACTTGTGGCTCTCATGACATCAAACGAGACTCTACCAGATTCCACTAAGAAAGGTTCGAAAAGCAGATTCTGCTGAGAAAAGCCGCCACTATACACAATTATCACAATTGAGACTGTAGCACTTGATTTCTATAATAATAATCTATGTCTAACACTGCAATGTAAATATGTGGATTTGCTGTCCCTATACAAATGACAGCTTAATTATGGATCAATTTGAAGCGCCACATCTGACATACGAGTGTCTGGAACGGTGCGCCATTTGCAATATCATAATAACAGTTCCAGAGACAATCGTATTTACTTAAGGCGCCAAAATGGCGTCAATCAATGGTGTTAATCATAGATTAATTATAGAGTTCAGTGGACTGTAGCAACGATTGGTGCAGCTTCCACAGCATCGACCTGCTGTTGCAGACTGTCCGGTTGCGTGGAGGGCGAGGAGATGCCGCTGGCGCGCTGCGCGGGCGCGCGGCAAGGCCCGGCGCAGTGCTCGCCCGCGCGCCGCCTCGACGCGTCGTCGTGCGACGTGTCCAGCCTGTCCAGCGGCGAGGAGGACGAGCGCCTGCGCCGGTACCGCACGGCCAACGCGCCCGCCACGCACCTGCAGCCGCAGACTGTCCACGTGCAGCCGGTGAGTTAGGGTAAAAACATGCCAAAGTTGCCTCACTGCGATGCCTCGCGGTCGCGGTTTAGCTCGCTACCTCGATGTCACCTCCATTTAAAACAAATGTATGCAAACAGACGAGCACGGTCGGAACTTGGTCTTGGTGCGTCCTCACAGGTAACTGCAGCTACCTGGACTCAGCCCTTTTAGATGGAACTGGGTCCCGTCGGTTTGGCTTCACCCTTGGGGAAATCTTTGAGCGCGTTGGATTTGTCTGTCCAGTGGTGGAGGATGCTTAA
Organism: Hipparchia sbordonii; assembly: GCA_038048805.1. Classification (NCBI taxonomy): domain Eukaryota; kingdom Metazoa; phylum Arthropoda; class Insecta; order Lepidoptera; family Nymphalidae; genus Hipparchia; species Hipparchia sbordonii. Next base: position 10,549,423 of record CM076109.1, on the reverse strand, counting down.
GATGTCATATCTAGTGTGTTGAGAACACTCAACATCGTATCGACACTACAGTGTCCGATACGTCTTCTCCTTCGGTACCAGTCCAAGTCGGAAGGAGCTATTAATTGGATTTTTTCAAGTGTCATGTTCATTTGCTACCAATTGTTTTCGTTCTAGGCGGGGTCGCAGTCCGTGCCGCAGCCAAGTTCAGAGCCAGGGTCGCAGCCAGGGTCGCAGCCAGGGTCGCAGCCAGGGTCGCAGCCAGGGTTGCAGCCAGGTTCGCAGCCAGGTTCGCAGCCAGGGTCGCAGCCAGGGTCGCAACCAGGGCTGCAGCCAAGCCCGCTGCCAGGGCCACCGCCAAAGTCGTCGCCATCCCTACAGTCAGCCCAGCAGACTGCAGGCAAGAGGCCGCCCCCGAGGAACGTTTCCTTCGCGGGCGGCCCCGATGGCGAGCTGGTGCTCAGCCCGGCACAGCTACGCTCCTAACCCAGAAGCAATAAACGTTGTCGCAATACTTTTTATACGAACTATGACTATGATCAGCCAAAACGATATGTGTGGCGGCAAGTGGAGATCAATTTTGCACGTTTGATAATTGATATACATGCTGTGTTTAGAAATTGCCAACTGTGTTAACAAATCTTCTTCTTTATCAACTGATAGGCCTCTACTGCTGAACAAAGGTATCTTGTATGGACTTCCACAGGCTTCTTGTATGGTCTTGCATCCAGCGGCTTCTTGCGACTCGTTTGATGTCGTCGGTCCATCTAGTGGGGGGGTCAGCCAGCACTGCGCTTCCCGGTGTGGGGTCGCCACTCCAGCACCTTGGGACCCCAGCGTCCATCGTCTCTTCATACTATCTGCTCCGCCAATTTTCATTTATAACATTAAGGTATCATTATTGAACAGTGTCACTGTTACAGCCCATAAAACCATAAGGTACATACTTACCCAGCTGTCACTTATGACGTTTTTACTGCATCAACGCATTTTAACCAATAGCAAGAGAGTACCAGTCTGCAGTTAGTCAGAGATGATTGCGATCTGTTAGTCTCTAGCACTCGATGTTTTAAAATAAAAACACAAACGAGTAGTAAAATACAAGCATTTTTCAGAAATCGCAATTTTCTGGGTTTTTTTTACCCTTATGTTTTACGAGACACAGTGTATTTCCACTTAATTGAAATATTTAAATGCCATTATATGTGAGGAACTTATTTATCGCTGTTACGATAAAACACTGTATCTAAAAATACAGTGCTTTGTCTTAGCACGGCAGTGCAGCAACTGTACCTATAGGAATCTGCAGTCCTAATTGGCACTTTAATTTTGGGGAGAACAGAGTCAGGACGAGCCGTTTTTGCATCGCAATTGTTATGACTGAATTTATAGAATGGTATTCTTGTTGCGTTTGCTGCAGTGGAAAATAAGCTAGTCAGAGGTGATTACTGAATGCATTAATCACATTGTATGAATTGCACCACGCGTATGAACAAAAAATGAAGAATTTGTTTAGATAGTTGTCAATTTCTAAATGATCAGTGTATCTACTTAATTTTTAAGCTAAGTTTCGTTTTTATTTCGACTGCGTACCGCAACGAGTGTTTCAGCTGTTTTATTTAGTTTAGCGAACGGTCCCGTAATATGGTAGTTAGTATCGTGTCGAGTAAATTGTAAGCGTTGTTTGTAAATCCGTAGTAATTTTAATACTGAATGTGCTAGTCATCCGTCGTAAAGCCAACTATTGGTAGTAATGCGTACGATTAGGTGTGGTTTTTTAAATTAGGAAATCCTTGCTTTAAATTATAAATGTAAAAATTATATTAAATTATAAATGTGAAATTGTCTTGGTTTGTTGATTTGTCCTTCAATCACGCGGCAACGGGGCTGCGGATTGACGTGTTTTTTTGTATGGGTATATTTGAGGACTTGGATAGTGACAACGGTTTTCCCTGAAAATAAAAAGAGAGAGATTTAGAAAAACCTACCTTCACGCGGATGAAGTTACGGGGAAAAGCTATTATAAAACAAAGAATTTGAGAAAAATCAAATATTTTAGTTTCAAAACCTAATAGAATTGCATTTTTTATCTTGCAAATGTTTATTTATAACCTGACAGATTTAAAATACTAAAAACTTTCAAAACTGTTAAAATTTCTGGTAAAAAGACCGTGAGATTTTTTTGTAACATAATACTGACACATATTATATTTATACATAATTTAAATACAAAAATATATTCAAAACCGCACCTCATCGTTAATCGATATTAAATAGTGAATTTATGATATAAACATAAAATTGTGTTAAAACTGCCTAAGCACTAGTGCGAATTTATATTTAAATATAAAATCATAACTAGTTATATAACTGACAATAATGATTGTTAACTGATGTATAATAGAGTGTTATGATGTATGCGCGATGATTTTATTTAAATTATATGTCATTTAATCGAGTGTAGTTCATTCGCCGAGTATTTGAAATATTAAATAATAATTAATTTATTATACTTACGTGATTGATATATTATTCGTTATTTATATAAAACATAATTTTAGAAAAAGTTATTTACTTACTACATATTTAAACCTGTCTAATTTTATTGTTCCATGCCAAAAGGTATTCATGTAATAAGACAAAACAATACCAAAAATATACCTAGTATTCGACACAAATGGGAATAAAATAATATTAAATTAATTTACCTAGAGTTATTTAATATAATAAAATTGTTATAGTAATTGAAGGATTCGAGAATATATTTACTTAAATAGATTTTATTACGATATATAATATACATAATTGATAAAATAATTATTTAACTTGGCGTTTGAACTACGTAAATACACCAACTTATGATAAAAATGCTTAAAAAAGTAAGCCAGTGTATATAGTGAATGAAACTGTTTGACAGTTACGAATATGTTAATATGTAATAGGAAAACTGCGGTAATGCAGATACAATCATGAAAAAATAATATTGTTAGCATTTGCTTCTCACTATCAAGATGATATAAGGTATTATAATTTATTTTATAATAATTATATGACATGAGGAGTGAATAATATAATAGAAGAGCATTATTAATATCTTGAACTTTCTTTATATCAACTACAATTACCTACATACATACTCTTTATTTTAAAGCAACTACTTTAATTTAGGTGAACGAAGTTAGGTACTTTATACACTCATGTCTTCTTATTATTTTGTTTTAAAGACATGATAAAATGTTGTAGCGAAGTGTTAACAATATAAAATTTTACATTTAAGCGTGCATTGTATATTGCACAATAGTGAAATACTGTTTATATATAAATATTATTATATATTTTAGAAGATATTTGCACCTTTAGTAGTGGAATATTCAAATGTATATTTGCAGATTTAGCTAGAATATACCTATTCTATAACTGAATTTCTACCACGAAACTTCATTATAATCGGAATCAGCTTACATCGCAGTAATGGTATAAAAGAAATGAAATTATTTTCATTGAAATAAAATAAAAAAAGACGTTTGGCACTCGGGGACTGCCGCGGTAAAGCTATTGCATAGCATTTTTTATCAACGCCATCTAGCGGCTCACTGTAGAGGAGTCCCGTGTCAGGTTATTTTCGTTACGGAATTTCTGGATTCGGTCTCCACGCTGGCCCGCGATAGAAGCTATGCAATAGCTTAAAATAATAGAAAACATTAAAATGAAGGCCATTTCGATCATAATCGATTTTCGCGACGCCTCTACTTTGAAGTAAACTATGAAACAAAAAATATATGTATTTGTGTGGTATAAAAAAGTTTTTGATTAGTTTTTTGTCAATTATAACTTTGTAATCAAATGAATGTAGTTATTTTGAATTGTTTAAATCTAAGAATTGTCAATTACTTAATGATTATTTTGGCATAAGATATCCACTTCATTTACTTACTCGCTATTGTAATTTGTAACTATTTCTCTATATTTTAAAATCCTATAAATTGTATATTATTACATATATCGAATCAAGCAATAAAATGCACAATCTCTTCGAACAAAAATTTAAAAATCCGTTTAAAAATCTTCTCTTAATTTGTCTTTCAAAATTTAATAGAGAATAATTAACTAAGTTTTATTATTTTTAAAAATACTACCTCCCAAAATAGGAAAAGTACTAGCATAATGCAACATTTTTTGCAAAATGTAAAAAATAAACCGTAATGCAGTGAAAATATTTATAAAAGAATGATGACCGAATGTATACTTTTTAAGCCGTCAGTAGGTACTATTTAGGTAGGTAAGTAATTTATAACATAATATTCTTTAGATTTCTTGGATGAATTTTAAAGTGCGTTTGTTTAATACATAATATTATGTGAAAATATTTACTTTAAGTATAATATAAAAAATCTGAACCCACATAAATAGATGTTAAGGAAAATTATGAGCTTTATTTAGAGTTACTGGCTTATTCAACAGTGGTGTGTATATAGAAAACCATCATCTGTCGTTATCGATTAATTATTTATTATTATACATAATATTAATTTATATTTCCATTTCTCGAATTCAAACTTTTGCTTATCCTTCCTATTTTCATGTACATTTTTACGAACTAAATATTTAAAAGGTTTACCATATTTCGAATGTTATTATCAAGCGCACATAATCTGGTGACAGGGTTAAAATTTTATATTTGTCTACCAGCAGACGCGAGAAGCATTCAGGGTCAAAATGAGCGTAGCATAGATCTATAATAGATTTCTTATTTTTTAATCACCACCTATTCAAATTATTGTTTAACTTTTTAAATCTTTACACTTCCACGCTAAATTCGGCCCTGAGTGCAAAATTTTGAATATCACACATTTTTCAAAAGTATTTTTACAAAAAAAAAAAAAATATGTCTGCTTATTTATAGAATGATATAACCTTTTATAGGGAAAATATTTACCTAAACACCCTATTTTAAAAAAGCATCAAAAATATATTATAATTCGCATCCGATATATCTATACCTATTTAAAATTAGATCAATAATGGAATTGTGAAGAGAATTGTAATATTTACGAAGCTATGTACCCACTCTGTTAATTTTTCCAACCTTCATAACAAATGCACCATTTTAATTTTATTTAAATAATAATATACATAAGTAATAACTTAATCTATTTTTGTTCAGCTGACTTAAAAGGTTTTAAAGAGGACATTTTTGTTTGACAAAATCCGTGCGGTTTCATAACGACGCGACGCCGTGTGAAATACTCTACTTGAAAAACGGCTTGTTTCTATTTTAATTCAGCTAAGATTGTGAAGAGCTATTATTGTGTTATAACCAATCTTTATTATTATATGTATTATAATAAAATAATAATATTTATTATATTATTGTGCTTCCACATGAATCTTGCGACGATCGCTTTCCAAAATCGTACTATTTCACTTCATAGTTACTACTTAAATATTATTTGTCTAAAGTTTCAAACACATTGCTGTGTTGTGGTTTAACGAGTAACGACTCGTGAAGTGACACAAAAGACGCCCGGAGTCACACCTCATACAAATAAAAAAATTAAAGTATCTGCCAGTATCTGCCAGCATATCTGAAGCAATTATTTTTGGATACTTCAACCTTGATAGGCTGATAGCAAATCTTCGCCGCGAAAATGTAGCAGCAGAATGAATGTTTCACGGCAATTTGATAATAGCCTAAGCTCTATGCTAATATGTTGGCATAAAAAAACGCTTAATATTTTTTGTCTTGCTCAGCGCTTAATATGCTTTGTCCATCTTTTTGTTCGATCAGTCGGTATGTCTAGTCAGTTTATCTGGTCGGCTCTATGCTATGTTGGGATTTGATAAAATGTTTAGAGTTCCTGTTTAAAAAATAGAAATGGTTTATTTTATGGACAATAGAATATTTTCCATAAAATAAACCATTTCTATTATTAAGTACAATAGATTATATTCAGGAAATCAGAATCCTCACAGGATCTACGCAAATCAAGTTGAGTGCATCTTATTTGCGTAGATACTTATTTTATTATAAAGGCGTGCACTGTCGTGAGCCTCTGGTGGCGTGCATCACTTGAATCAGAATGTGTTACAACACACTTCACCACCATTCAACACAACAGAGAAATGTGCTTGGACCTTTAATTGTAAGTCTAGCAAAACGGCTACCCATTCAAGGCCTAATCGTTTACCTAATTAGCTTAGAATCCTGTTTTAAATTATAATATGTACCTAATGGTGTGTTTTACTAGCATATACGTAATAATTTTAAATATTATAAAAATGGCTGTATTTTGAACTATTTATTTTACTGATAGAATAAAATTTAGAGCCAGTGTCTTCTAAATATAAAAAAAGAAAAGGTGACTGACTGACTGACTGATCTATCAACACACAGCTCAAACTACTGGACGGATCGGCATCGTATGTAGGTTAAGAAAGGATTTTAGAAAATTCAACCTGAGACAAAATAGGAGTTTGAAAAATCGAACTTAACGTGAGTGAAGCGGTGAAACCGCGGGCAAAAGCTAGTTTGTTCATAAGAATATAACCACTGGACCGATTTTGACGAAAACTTCACAGTTCGAAAGCTTGTAATTATGTATACGAAGATAGACTTACCTACATAGGTAGGTAGGTACTTAGTGCTGTTAGTTTGATCAAAATCATCTAATAATAGTGCAGGACAATTCTAAATATTACTAGAAACAAACCTTAATATTCTATCAGTAAAAGAAATAATTAATAGCAATAACTATCTGGCGGAATTGCTTGACTGTTACTTTAATTACCACGTGGTCCACGTTTATAAGGCAGCTTAAATTGCAGCTAGTAATTAAGTTGCGACCAAACAGTTGTTCAGTGTAGCTATGAGTAACTAATTCGTTAAGACTAACAATGATAAATTATACTGTAAAAAGAACGTTCCTTTACTTACATGAGTTTTTAGATTTTTAAAAACATGTATGTAGTTCATTCAGTTTTATATTAAAACAGTGACTGACAGCGTCGTTAGCACGCGAGTGGGTGCCATCAAAGACTAATGCACGTTTTTACCAGCCATATCTAAATCATTCCCTAATTAGGAGTCTCTTAGGTAACCCCTAAATATATTCCCATAACCAATGTCATTTCCACCTTTATTCCCTAAAGGTTCGTGAAAACGAAATTGTCAAAACGCGTCACCCAAGTTAGGAAATGTTGGTAAAAATTGGCATGTATCACTCTATATAAGTTAGAACTTCAGTTCTAACTGATTGTATAAACTTACTTACTTGGTATGACAATTTATACCACCTACAAGTATATAGCGTGATAGAAACTCTGATGGGAGGTCATGTCTTAATCTAAAACTGCATTTGTAGTTACGGGACGGATTAGAATTTTTAAAATTTTTTTATGCCTTTTCTTGCTGCTGCTAAACGATTTCTTTGTGCAATCAGTGGTGACTTTATAAAACAATGAATCTGTTATAATTGCGGTCTATTCATACGTACATAAGTTAAAAACTAAGTTATAGGAAACTAATAAATACATTGAAAAAAAAAAATCAGTCTGAAGTTCATTAAATGTACCTATTTGAATATCTATCGATAAGTGATTTTAAAAAAGTGTGTTGATTTAAAATAATATTTAACTGTAATAATTATCTAACTACTTTAAGAATAACTAATTTAATACTTCATCCTGAATTTTTATTTGTTAAGCTTTAACGGAATTAAATTAGAGGGAAGAAGGAAGGATTGTTTCTTGCATCTCTGAGCAATTAATTGCCTCTTTTTAACACCTCTTGCGTAGTTAATTAAGTACACACTCAGACAAAAATGTCTTGAGACATCGTATTGAATTCTCACTTGACACTGTCTTGAGACATTTTCGCAAGTCTGCAGCGGCCCTTACGGTGCAAGTAAATCTATTTGATAGAAAGATCACTGTGATTATAGATGTTGATTATGAAAAGTTTTACCGATTAGAGATGCGATAAACTGTTAAAAAGTAAAATTTTAAATTTTTGTTGTATAAATTATTATTAAAAAAAAATGTTTGTCATTGCGCTCAATAAGTTACAAAAGTTATTAATTATAATTAATGTTTTTATATTATGAGATAGTTGAATGGAATATTTTGTTTTTCTGTATATAAATATGATAATAATTGTTTTTTTGTCAAATAGCCACGAAATCGGTCGTACATCGTTTGTGTTATTTATAGGCATTGGTGCATATCATGTGTATAGAACATATGATTAATCAAATAAATTAGAACAGAAATATAACAAAGTGTATCATTAATTGATGAAGTAAGTACCTACCTACCCTTAAAGCTCGCCAAACATCAATCATAAATCATCACATACCTACCTAGCCTACCTACTTAATTTTTTAATTCGGTGATAGATAGTGCTTGACTGCGATCTCACCTGATGGTAAGTGACGTTAGAGTCAAAGTTTGTAGCGGGCTAATTTGGAAGGGATATGTACATTCAACCTCTACCCTAATCGGTTTCTACTCGCCATCGTGCCGGAACGCTAAATCGCTTGGGGGCACATCTTTGACGGTAGGGTGGTAACTGGGTAACCACGGCCAAACCTTCCCACCAAACCAGAGACTATTAATTACCATGGTAATTGGTATACATAATTATAGTAATAAGTATTTACCATACCTTCTTTTTTAATATTTTTAGCGAGCAAACGAGCAGGTGGGTCACCTGATGTTAAGTGATTACCGCCGCCCATGAACACTTGTAGCACCAGAGGCACCACCAATGCGTTGCCGGCCTTTCAGGAATTTGTTGGTCCGCCCCTTGAATAACCCCATGTTGTAATTCAGTGGAAACACCGTCGCAGGAAGTTGGTTCCACAGTTTCAAAGTACGTGGAAAAAAGGATCTGGAACATCGGATGGTCGAAGTGCTCCAGGCACCCAGGTGGTGAGGGTGAAATTGTGTTCAGTGGCGAGCGGTGCGGTTGTAGAAGAGAGACGGTGGAATAAGGTCATATAGCTCTTCAGAACACTCCCCATTATATAGCCGATAGCATACGCAAAGAGAGCTAACATCTCTGCGGTGCTCCAGGCTTTCCAGCGGGTTGGTTAATTTGGGATTGCCCACAAGCCGAACTGCCCGCTTTTGAATCCGGCCAAATGGAAGGAGTTGGTATTGAGGTGCTCCAGCCCAAAGGTGAGAGCAGTACTCATATTGCGGGCGGACTTGCGCTTTATAGAGTATGCTCGGGCCGAGCCTATGCTCGGGCGCAAAGTACCGCTTAGAGTACCGCGGGATAGATACACTGAAATCATGGTAAATACCCTTAGAATCCGAATCAAAAAACTGTAAAATATTGCAATTAAATATTAGATCTTCGTTTCCTGGGAATCTTTTCCGCAAGTAGGCGTCGATTCGCCCGTTTTGCGTTAAATATTAGATGAAAAGATGGTTAAAATTGAAACACAATATTAACATGTCATAATATATTTATTTATTCCAACTCTAAAATATTTTATAAGCTAATAATACAAACAAACGTAAAATAAATATAAATTTAAATATTTACATTTTTCATTGAAAATCTTAAAACAAAATCACAACATATTTTAATGGCTTAAAACCATTTTTACTAAAAAAATACATACATAAAAATATAAAAGTAAGTGAAACCTCAATGGTTTAGTTTTTGACAAGTCAAATAATTCTTAGAACGCGTTACAATTCCAATTGAAAAGCTATTAAACAAATGTAAACTTATCTGATGCTGAGATTTAAAGAGCGTGCTCTGACTTAGCTCAGACTTAAGATAGAGTTAAAAAATCAAAATCAAAATTTATTTATTTCATGGACACCATCCATTACCACAACCTAACACATGTTAAAATGGGTAGACACAAAGCAGACCCATTTCCGTTGGTGGCACCCGTTCACGAGCATGACGCACGATCCAGCCATTGCTTCGCTCAACCATATCAAACGAGACACAAATATGTTCTGACATAAATCTGTCTCGTTTTAACTCTGTCTTAGGTCTGAGCACGCTCTATAGATCTCACCATAAGAATAGTACACATTATACCAAAGAAATAACATTTTCTAAGAGTTTAGTAGAAATACCATCCCATTTGAGTTATCACTTACCAATGTACGACTCGAATACCAAAATATAATAATTAAATTGACAGAAATTTTCAGCAATGTCCTCCTCTATGACTTTGTGTGTTTGTGCTGTCAATTTTATCCATGTTAACATTAATTATATTGCTCGCGACTTTATCTGCGTGAAATCCGGTCTTTAGAAAACCCGTCTCTGAATTCCCAGAAAAAAATTGGACGCACATACGCAATAACGTTTCAACTCACAAAACTTTGCCAAATTAAATACATACATACTGTAAAGGAATAAAGTTAACTTTTCAACTGATAAGTTGTGTAGGTTGACACTTTATTGCGTATGTGCGTCCAATTATCTTACGTCAGATTCATGAAATTTGGCGCAGAGATAGCTTGCATCCTAGAACTCTACATCTCCAAATAAGCGCAAAGTTTTTATTAGAAGTGGTTACGAGAATAGTGAAACAGGTGGGGATTGAATCGTGAACTTTTCAGTTTTCCGACCTTTAACCGTTGGGCTGTTAAGGTTTAGTTCTTTCAATTCACGAGGGCACGTGAGCTTTATTTGTGATTACGTCGTGTACATGCACATTGAGTAAGTGTGCGTGTCTGTCAGGAGCCTAGGTGGGAGCGGTCAGGCGCGAGCAAGCTCTCGCTCACACTTATATAAACACGACACACACACAACCATGAGCCACGTGAAATGCAAGAACTCTAACAGACATACAATTTCGCGTTTATAATATCAAAGTATGAATGATATTGTTATTAATAATTGTAGAGGCTATTATTAGTAGTAGTATTATTCAATTATTTATATTACATGAACGTATTCCGAGTATAGATTATTTTTATAACAACTACTTATGTGAAAGGACGTAGTTAAGGAGATAATTTAGTTTTATAAAAATACACTTTTATCGTAAGGACATTTGAGTTATTAGGTAAACATCATAAATATATATAACTTGTGTCTAATAGCACTATAGATAAACATACATAAGGAAGTTATAGCATTTAAAATGAATACAAAATTTCACCACACACAACAAAATAATACATTTACAAGAACATAAGCAATGTATAAATATAATATTTTTACTTAATGGACTTCTAAGATAGAATATTTATTGTTATGAAATATCGCGGTGTAAAAGCCAGATGAACGTATCTACAAAAAATTCAAAAATCGTTTTTTTTTTTTCATAAAACTGGTCACAAACTACCAAAACGACAATATATTCAATATATCACAAATTCCAAAAAAAAAATATTATCCATTACTCATAAATTATAATTATTTCTTTTAAATAACTGGTAAAGATTGAAGAGGCAAATTATCCTATTTTTTGCTCTCCTGTAAAATTTTTAAAAAGGTAGATACGTTCATCTGACTCTTACACCGCGATATATTCCTTGCAGAAAATTAGTTTAGTACATACTAGGAATTGGCATATTGATCTCACTAAATAGTTATGCCAGAAACACATCAGCAACACCACGCTACTAAAATTGCAATAATTTTAACGCTCAAAATAAAGAATTACACAAGACCTTTATTATTTTGAACTAGCGGACGCCCGCGACTTCGTCGGCTACTTCAATTCGCAATCGACAGTACCTAAATCCCCACAATTTAGGAGGGCAGTACCCCTGCAGCATCAGAATTGAGAAGTTGGAAAAATACTATACAATTCTTAAAAACAACCCAAAATATATTAATTTAATGGACGACACATACTAATTTTATTAATACCTTTTAATTATAACTAAACCCTTATCATTCTGCGATCTCACCTGATGGTAAGTGATGATGCAGTCTAAGATGGTAGCGGACTAACTTGGAACGGGTATGGCAGTTTAGATTCGACCCATACCCCCTAATCGGTTTCTACATGCCATCGTGCTGGAACGCTAAATCGCTTGGCGGCACGTCGTTGACGGTAGGGTGGTAACTAGCCACGGCCAAAGCCTCCCACCACTTGGACACTGTCTTCCCATATGAACAATGTGACGTCGAGATAGCAGTTGAGCCGATCCCATAAACGCAAGGTCAAGTATACTACGCTCTATTTATGAAGCTTGCTCGTCGAACATGTATGTACGTCTAAACCTAGCTTAATATAATACAAACACAAATACACTGATAGGTGAACATCACAGTAAAATATCTAGGGTCGGCAGCCTAAAGGACGTAAGTCACTGAAACTCATATTTTTTTTATTTAACCAATATTCATTTATTTTAAATACACCGTCTGACTAAAGCGCATAAGTCAAAGTCATTCGCTTCAATTTGAACTCTCAAGCAAAAAAATTCAATAAAAAAATATGAGTTTTTGTGACTTATGTCCTTTAGTCTGCCGACCCTAGAATAATATATGTACTAGCTTTCGCCCGCGACTTCGCCAGCGTGGAAATAGATTTTTAAAATCCCTCGGGAAAACTTTGTTTTTCCGAGATAAAAATTAGCGTTTGTCACTCCACAGCTTTGCGACTCAGAAAATGATTGCTACAGTATCTATTGTATCTAGTGTATCTATTCATATAAAAAAACACAAAGGATGACTTTATACTCCCAGTTTACATTGGAAATGCGAAATCACCTGTGGGTGTGCAACAAAGAATTAGTATGATTCGACGATTCTAAGACTAATATCATATGGTTTCGACGATACCTTTTCTTTTAGAACGCGGCTCGTTCGATATGAATGAAGTTTCTTCTGATGATGTAGTCGCTAGTTTGGGATGCTTCGATGTACTTGGTACGGTCTGCAAAAAAAGCAGTACTTATCTGAGTTTGACACTTAGGTATTCACGACATAGCTAAAACAATACATATATAATAATATAATTATACAAAAAATTACTTTAGTCCCCCATAAAATTAAAACATTATCTAAGAGAAACTACTGCGTAATGAAGACTGCGTTATGCATAAAATTGCATCAAATTCGGCACAGAAGTTTTTCAGGAAAATGGTGGCATAGGAAAATATTGAAAACACGATTGCAACAAACCAGAAGTCCTTTATGCAAAAAACTGCATCGAAATCGGCCTAGTAGTTTTCTTTAGTTTAAAAATTCGGAGTTTTAAATTCATTTTCATAATATGCATGTTTACTCAATTTTTATCGAGTAGCGCCATCAAACGAACTGGGCAATATTGACATAACATGATTTATTTCCTTACAAAACTTACATAATTATACATAACAAAACTTACATATTATTAAACTTACATAATTTGGACTGTATTATAATATGTAAAAATCATCGAACTATAAAGCAAGAAGCGCAATAGTCAACGGGTGATAAGCCATTTACAGTAAGCCTTTAAAGGCGAACTACGCCGTATCTTCGCGTTAGTACGAGGAGCTGACAGAAATTATTAAAAAATGACATACTGCGCTGTGAAAGTCATAATTTATCACAATAAAAATCAAAAACATAATTTTCAGTACCAGTACAGAAAATTAACTACATGGCACTCGCACATTTATTGGTTATTTTGAACCTACAGCGTTTGGAACGAACTTTGTTAGAAAATTCTGTTCTAATCGTTATAGTTAGATGGTAAAAATATTGTTTCCAATACAATGAATAATATTAAGATATTACGATATTATGCGAAAATAAAAAAGCTATATTTTAAAATGTCTACAATGCTGAAAGCAGATGTTATAAGTTCTTGCATTTCACGAGGGCACGTGGCTCATGGCTGTTTGTGTCGTATCTGTATATCGACCGTTCCGTAGAACAAAGTCTCATCTGCTTAATTCATATGAGATTTGAGCCTTGCAGAGTGACTTTTAAGGCTCAAATTTCAAGTTGTGAATTTAGCAGATGAGACTTTGTTCTACGGGACGGTCGATATGTGTGAGCGAGCTCGCGCCTAGGCTCCTGACAGGCACGCACACTTACGCAATTTTCATGTACACGACGTAACCACAAGTAAAGCTCACGCGCCCTCGTGGGTTGCAAGAACTATACTAAACTAACATGCAGATGTCACTTACTGAGAAGTGAGGTAATTTTATTTTATTAATTGCCGAATTTGTTACTTGTTTAATGCAGAGTTATTACATGAATATGGCCTATGTATATATACAGGGTTTTAGACATAAGAGTATATGTAACTCTTCATATACATGTTTTTAAATAAAAACCCTGTATAAAAGAATTGTTAATTAATACAATAGGTATATGAATAGAAATATTTATAAATATAAAAATATTAAGCGTGAAATTCATTAAAATTAGTTTACCTCACTCGCCAGCAGTGCCCTCTAGTGGCTGCAAAACGATAATGTTTATTTACAAACACTACACCACTAAGTCGTATTATGTCACATACACATATTCGTTAGCATTTTTTTTTTATAAAAATATTATATGGCATGGCAGGCTCTTTCTCTATAGACCGGTTCCCAAATGTGCCTAGAACTTTCACTAGTGATTAGAAGCTAAGACACCCAATATTTATAGTTTTTTTTTTTTTTCTCCTTTCCCCTCTTGTGTTAGGAATGGGTACGACAATAGTGCAACGGGTGGGGTTCGAACCTGCGACCTTTCAGTTTTCAGTCCGCACCTGTAACCATTGGGCTATTGAGGCTTAATATTTATAGTTGGTTACAAGGTTCCCATATGTATGTTGGTCTCATGCATTGTCAATGGATACAGTACATGAAGCTTAATATCAGCTTTGGATTTGTGTGAGTGATCGCCAAAAGCAGTACAAACCGCCTATCAGGAAGCAATACTAATCGACTGTCAAAAAGCAGTACAAACCGGTTAAAACCGGCCCGAAACCGGTTATCACTCTATACTTTCGGTGTGAACAAATACTAAGCTTCGCGGACTGTACTCAGTATGAAAGAAAAGTATCATAGCACACACCATACACCACAATATGGGCAGAAACATACCCATGACTAGATACTAAGTGACAACCCAACTAGCAAAATTTGTCATATAAAGGCTTATAAGCCAAAAAAAAAATATGTCTTATAAGAGCCATATGGGTTTGGGCGCAACTTATAAAGTAAACAACTATATAAGTGCCATATAAGTACTTTATTATAAGCTAATATTTCTTATACATCTTTTAATACGGCTATCTGCATTCAATACTATTTTATAACGATTATAAGAGGTCTGGTCATATTATAAGTCAACTTTGCTAGTTGGGAATGTACTCTAAGATAAACATGGACCAATCCGTTATAACTATGGTAATTTTTTACATCACTGTCAGCATACTGGCATCGGTAGTCTACGTACCATCATAGTATCGGAAAACTAAATCTGTTGACGGTTCGGGGGGGCGATTCAGACCTGTTCGATAACATACCGTGTCGATACGGTTAGATATCGATCTCGTCTAAAAATTTTTTGTCGTGTGATTCAGAGCGTTTGGTTTGAGGATACGATTCGGTATCGACTACGTTATCGACATCGACAAGATACATTCGATTACAAGAGCATTTACGAATTGAAAATATATGTTATCGTACGGTAACAAACTGAATCGATCGATAAATAAGTTATCGGAAGGGTCTGAATCGGGGGGCGGTAAGCCTATGGGACGAGGTCTAACATGTTAAGCAAAAAACAGGTAACTTTTTGGGTATTGGCCGTTACCTGTTGAACTCTGGTAACAGAGCTGCTCGTGGAGGCCACGGCCGCCGCTATGCCGGGGTTCCTTCTTATGTCTTCTAGAGGAATCTCTTCCGATCGCGCTCGCGGCGAGCTTTCCCTTGACGGGTGAGTACTGCTACTGCGCGATACGCTGTTGAAGGAGTGTAGTAGTAATGTATGGACATTCACATACTTCTTTGCACGGCATAATATGGCGGTTCCACTTATAGCGAAATAATACAAGTACTTTATTTTAATATAACCTTTAAACCCTATAAATAGGGCAAAAAACAAAAAAGTTATAAGCTGTTTTATTGGGACTGTATCCGTCTCTTTCTAAAACGAAATTTTGTATGGAGCCATAAGTGTATGGAGCTACTGAATTTGTGACGCCACATGACAGTAAAGCTCTCTCTGTCTAACAGGATACTTTAAAGCTCTATGTTTTCGAGACCAGTTAAGATATTAAAGAAACAATTTCATTGTGCTCTAATATTAATAAACTTTATTTTAAGTATATACAAAAAATTTAATGAAATACCCCATTACACATATTTATAAACCAATAGCCTAGTTGTATTTTCTAGGCGCTCTATTTTAGGCTGCATCTTTCCTTACCATCAGATGAGATTGCAGTCCAGCGCTAGTTTATACATTAAAAATAAATAAATAGTGTGACCGTACACGTGCGCAAATACATCCCCTCGACTGTCTTCAGCGTTCTTTTTAGCCGACTTCCAAAAAGGAGGAGGTTATCAACTCGGCCGGTATTTTTTTTTTACGTGACGGAACCCACGAATAAATAATAAGTAAGGAAGTCTAATTCAGAACAAAATCCACTCAAAAAATGGCCCTACTTCAAACCAAAACGACGTATGATTCAAAATACGTATCATACGAATCATTTCCGAGGTTACAGGAAGACTTTGTGATCGGTTCAAATTCAGAACGAAAGCAATGATTGCTATGACAGCTGAGTCTTTGGACGATGTTATGAAAATTTGACGTGCAAGAAAAATGACCAACTGTTGACGTGCTATTTTTGTTTTTAATTCCCGCCTCTAAGGGCATAATTTTAATCTCCACCCACTTCGGCGCAATTTATGTTGGGGTCATTTTTTAACGCAGTTACTCCGTTAGTCTACTCAGTTAGTCCTTACTTTATTTATTCGTAGGACGGAACCTGTGTTTAAACACACCATGCCGAAAATACGCGACCGAAGTTCGGCGTGACTAAGCCTGCAATGTATTTTATATTACTGATGACACACCAAACCGAAATCACGTCGCGTTATAGCGTACAGCCGAACTTCGGTCGGGCGTAAGTTCGGCAGCGATTCGGCGGCAATGTTTTGTATAGCGACCGAAGTTTGGTTCGATTGTCGACGAAGATCCGGGGGTGGGGATACTTAATACCTACACAAAGTTACGCAACTGAATTTCTGCCGCGTACTTTCGGCTCTTATCGTGTGTCATATCAGCCGAATGCGTCGGAACGTAGAATCAGCCGCGGAACTTCGGTCGCGTATATTCGGCATGGTGTGTTTAGACACTAAAAGTGATACCTTTCTCGGCTGGTAGTCCTCTCGCGGTACACAACGATGCCATCCTTGAGCACGTGCCCGCTCGGCCGGCGGATGCGCCTCTCTGTGTCGTCGCCGTCTATACCTGTGTTGACAATAAACAGACTATCCTGCTGATTCGGTAACTTAGTGTTATCCAATGAAGTTTACTATGAAATAGTAAATGACATTTCTCTTCAACCTTCAATGGATGAAAAATATATTATGTGAGTGGCTTTCATTTCATTGATAGGTACCGAGTTATAGAATCAGAATTAGCCTCAATAGCCCAACGGTTAAAGGTTCGGACTGAAAACTGGAGGATATTAAGCAACTTGAGCTTAGATAGTATTCTTTTCTCAAAAAATAAAAAAAAAGTCTTGACTTGTCATAAGCTCACAAGTTGGGCTAGGAGAAATAGCATTTTTTCATTTTAGGAAAGAGAGGTCTTTGTCTGGTGGGACGCTTTGGCCGTGACTTGTTAACAACCTACCGTCAAAAACGTGCCGCCAAGCGATTTAGCGTTCCGGCACGATGGCGTGTAGAAACCGATTAGAGGTATGAGTACACTGCCATACCCCTTCCAAGTTAGCCCGCTACCATCTTAGACTGCATCATCACTTACCATCAGGCGAGATTGTAGTCAAGGACTATCTTGTCATTGAATAAAAAACAAAGAGAGAATTATCCAGTAGTGAACCCGGGTTTGAGTTGATGATGTTGATGATTAAGTTGACGATGATGGTGATCAATTAGTATGAGGTACCTGAATGTCGTCTGACGGAGGAGAGGGCGGGCCTGGCGAAGAGCGGGCGATGCCGGGGCGCGGGCGCAGGCGCGGCCACCCCCGACACCTCCAGCAGCCGACCAATCTGCTGCATTTTCTTTTGACGCGATTTCGTGCGACCCTGATGACATATTCATTTAGATGACACAAACAACAAGAAAAGTTTAAAAATGTAATGCGACTACACAAAATCTACTATATAAAAATAAGTCGGGTTTTCCTTCATGACGCTATAACTCCAGAACGCACGAACCGATTTTCACGGTTTTGCATTCGTTGGAAAGGTCTCGGGCTCCGTGAGGTTTATAGCAAAGAAAATTCAGGAAAAATTTCAACAATTTAAGAACGCGGACGAAGTCGCGGGCGTCCGCTAGTTTGATATAAAATCCTTCGTATTACTGATTTTGTTCGTATTTAAAAAAAATAGATACCGGCCGAATTGATAACCTCCTCGTTTTATGAAGTCGGATAAAAATGTACCCTATGCCACCCGGCCCAAAATATCGAATCAATTGGGTATTTGACTGAACTTGTCAAAATGTGGATTCATTAATTAATTATTATTATAAGCGAAAATGTAACATGGAAGAATAACATTTGTAAAAATAGAAAATAAATCGGTCAAAAAACAAATCCTACTAATATAATACTACTAATATTATAAAGGCGAAAGTTTGTATGTGTATGTGTGTGTGTGTGTATGTTTGTTATTCCTTCACGCCACAATGAATGAACTGATTTGGCTGAAATTTGGAATGGAGATAGCTCATATCCGGGATTAAAACATCGGCTACATTTTATCCCAGAAAACTAGAGTTCCCGCGGAAATCAAAAAACCTTAATCCACGCGGACGAAGTCGCGGGCATCATCTAGTAAGCCGTTTTACTGCAACTGTATCCGTCTCTTTCTAAAACGACATTTTGTATGGAGGCGTGCGTGCGCGTGCATGTGTGCGTGCGTGTGAGTGTATTACTCCTTCACGCTACAACGAATGAACCGATTTGGCTGAAATTTGTGAGTGTGGTGCGGGTTGTTACGTTCCCTCAAATATGGTTGAGCGAAGCAATGGCTGGATCATGCGTCATGCTCGTGAACTGGTGCCGCCAACGGGAATGGGTCTGCTTTGTGTCTACCCATGTTAACATGTGTTAGGTTGTGGTAGGTGTACATTTTTGAAACTTCTGTGTGGAAACATTGTGTGCATATAGCCTAGTTTTTTTAACCATTGTAAAAAAATTTTTTTTTAAAAGAGCAACTGCTGAGTTTCTTGCCGGCTCTTCTCAGCAGAATCTGCATTCCGAACCGGTGGTAAATTTGTGACGTTTCATAGGCGCTACAAGTTGGCCTACATGAAATAAATAAATTTTGATTTGATTTGATTTGATTTTAAATGGTGATAGCTCCCAGAAAGCTAAGGAGTTCCTGCGGGAATAATCAAAAAACCTTATAATCCACGCGGGCGGGCATCATCTAGTTAGGAACACAACACAAACCTTGGTTAGTCGCTGCTTGGCCGCCATGCTGCGGATGTGGTCGTCGAACTTGAACTTCGCACGCAGTAACACTGTACGCGGCAACGCGGCGCTCGCGCCCACGCGTGGCTTGTGTATGGTCAAGTGAAGGCACCGGGGGTCATCTTTGTCACCTTGTATCTGTTGGAGACAGAATGACGTCACAATGCTGTACAATCCTATTATCCTATTATATTATATGTAAATCCGAAAGTTTGGATGTATGGATGTTTGTTACTCAATCACGTCGCAACGACAGAACCTATTTGGCTGAAATTTGGCACAGAGATAGATTTTAGTCTGGAATAACACATAGGCTACTTTTTAACCCGGGAAATAAGAGAGTTCCCGCGGGAATAAAAAACTTCGATCCACGTGAACGAAGTCGCGGAAATCAACTAGTTTTTTAAATTTTTTTAATTTTATAATAGTACCTACTTAACTGCGATCTTACGTGATGGTAAGTGACGATGCACTTACGATGACTAAGATGGTAACGGGCTAACTTGGAAGGGGTATGGCAGTGTACATTCAACCCATACCCCTAATCTGTTTCTACACGCCAACGTGCCGGAACGCTAAATCGCTTGGCGGCACGTCTTTGACGATATGGTGCTAACTATAGCCACGGCTAGAGCCTCCCACCAGACCAGTAAAAATTCAGAAATTATAAATTCCCAAATTGCTCCCGCCGGGAATCGAACCCGCGTTCTACCAGTTATAATACCACAGCGCTCACTAGTGCACCAGGGAGGTTTAAAAAAAAAGAATATTAGCCAAGTTGAAGTTGACTAATATCGTCCTATCACCTCCAAATAAACGGAAAACTTGTGCTACGAGTAGGTACGAAAACAGTGCAACGGGTGGGGTTCGAACCTGCGACCTCTCAATTTTCTTACCTACAAAAATACACATTCACATTGCTGCAGTAACAGGCGAATGGGATAAAATATTTTTGCGTTTTTACTCCAACCATTTATCAGAAAAAACCAAGTTTAGTAATGGCGAACACGATTTGAAAGAGGTTACAAAATACTAGCTTTAACCCGCGGCTTCGCTCACGTTAGGTTCGATTTTTTAACCCCCTATTTAACCCTCTTGGGGTTGAAATTTTCCAAAATCCTTTCTTAGCGGATGTCTACGTCCTAACAGCTACCTGTATACCAAATTTCAGCTCGATCGGTAGAGTGGTTAGAGCTGTGCGTTGATAGATCAGTCAGTCAGTCAGTCAGTCAGTCAGTCAGTCACCTTTGCCTTTTATATATTTAGATTTGAATGAATAAATGAATGAATATACTTTTATTGTACACCACACATAATATTAGAATAGATACAATGAGCTTAATAAATATTTGAGAGATGATTCGGCGAAATTTCTTTCCATGGAATGAAAACTAAGGAAGTTGATTACTTACTTCTAAATCTTGTAAGCTGCCAACCAACTTGGCCACTCCCCAGCCAAGCCGTTGCTTGTCCGGCTCCACCAGGATAACCTGGATGTTATCTACCGCCAAGAAACGGTGCTGCCATGTACCGTCCTTTTGGATTATATCGCATGAAATTAGGTCGGAGTCATCTGTGAAATAATAATAGAACATACTTTACAACAAGCCTATTTTAACTTTTTTTTTCATTTTTTTTTATTTAAAAGAATATTAGCCAAGTTGTACTTGATTTATATTCTCCTTTCCCCTTCAAATAAGCAGAAAGCTTGTCTTAGGAGTGGGTACGAAAATAGTGTAACAGATTGGGACCGAACCTGCGGCCTTTCAGTTTTCACTCCACACATTTAACCGTTGCGTTATTGAGGCTATTCCGTTTTTAATTTCTGTTACTTGTTACTTTAAAAAAAACAACAAGTAACAGAAATTAAAAATAGCTAAACTAATATTGTATATCAAACTTCTCCAAATTAGTGGAATTCTAAATTCTTCTAACTTATGGAAGTAAGAAGTGAAGAATGGCAAAACTAACCTTTATAATAGCTTAGTACATAAAAGTAATTTGGTTGACTTGATTCCCTAACTTAATTCTTTTTCCAGCAGAATTTAGACTTCCTCTAAATAAAAAAATACCGTAAGTCTGAAGTTGCAAAAAACATATATCAGGGATTCTCAGTAAGAAAAGCACATCTATATTTTCTGTCATATATTAGATGAGAAAGCAATACAAGATAATGGAAAATAGGTATAAATTACTAGCCCGCCGCTTCGTTAAGTTAGATTTTCAAACCCCTATTTCAACCTCTTAGGGGTTGAATTTTCAAAAATTCTTTCTTAGCGGATGCCTACGTAATAAAAGCTATATGTACACCAAGCTTCCGCCCAATCCTTCCAGTGTTTTGAGGGGTGCGTTCATAGACCAGTCAGTCAGTCAGTCACCTTTTCCTTTTATTTATTTAAATTTTACTTACTGAGGTCCAATATGTCGGCAACTTGTACGAAAGGAGCGGGGTTGGCCAGCGGCAACTGAGTCTCCGGTTTGTTCGTCAACTTCAAATACAACTCCCTGATTAGGAAGAACGTCCGTATCGCACGTCGAGCTCTTTCCATCTGCAAATAAGTATTGGTTTAGCTAAGCTTGATCTTTTCCGTTGCTCCAGATATTTTTTTCCACGTACTACCAAATTGTGGAATCATCTCCCTTCGACGGTGTTCCCACTTAATTACAACATGGAGTTATTCAAGGGGCGGACCAACAAATTCCTGAAAATGGGTGAATCTGGTACTACAAGTGCTCATGGGCGGCGGTAATCACTTAACATCAGGTGACTCGCCTGCTCGTTTGCTCGCTATACATATAAAAAAAGACTGTTTACGATAAAGGTAAGGAGGTAAAAAGTCTTTCCAACGTTGTCTCAATCGGTAGACATCACCTGTTTGACAGTTTGATAGCATAAAACAAAGAATATTCGAATATGTTGGGAAAAGGTTGGAACCTTTTTTTATTAATGACATTGACTGCGATCTCACCTGATGGTCTAAGATGGTAGCAGGCTAACTTAAAAGAGGGTATAGCAATTTAATTTAAACCCCATACCCCTAATCGATTTCTACACACTATCGTGTATCACGCCGAAACGCTACGTCGCTTGGCGGTACGTCTCTGAAGATATGGTGGTAACTAACCACGGCCAAAGACCAAAAATCTTACTTAAGGTCCAAGAGACGGGTCTGCCCGCGAAATTCAAATTTAATTTGAATTTTCGCAATTTGTAAACTAATACTACAAAGTAGGCTTATGGTATTCAAATTGCGATAATGGCAGTATCATCTTCACAGGTTTATATACTAATCTTAACGTGAAAGTATCCAGTTTAAGAAATTAGTCAAAATAATGAGTTTGACGTGAGTTACTCACAAATTAGTCATTATTTTGATTAATTTCTTAAATTATTCTTAAATTATAATTCTTACTTTTACGTAAAGATTAGTATATAAACCTGTGAAGATGATACTGCCATTATCGCAATTTGAATACCATAAGCCTACTTTGTCGTATTCATTTATAAATGGCGAAAAACCAAATTAAATTTGAATTTCGCGGGTAGCTCCGTGTCTTGGGCCTTAATTCGAGCAAATGTTGAGAACTTACCTCTCCACTCGGCAACCGCTTTTCAAAAGCGATCCCGGACATTGGCGTGCGCGTCGGCGGCAACAATATCGCTGCGTCCATACACAGCCATTCCACGTTCAACGGTCGCTTGCTCATTTCACAGTACCTATTGATATTCAAATTCAAAATTATTTATTTACTAGCTTTAACCCGCGGCTTCGCTCACGTTAGGTACGATTTTTTAAACTCCTATTTTACCTCCTTCGGGGTTGAAATTTTCCAAAATCCTTTCTTAGCGGATGCCTACGTCCTAACAGCTACCTGTATGCCAAATTTCAGCTCGATCGGTTCAGTGGTTAGAGCTGTGCGTTGATAGATCAGTCAGTAAGTCAGTTAGTCAGTCAGTCAGTCAGTCACCTTTGCCTTTTATATATTTAGATTTCATGTAGACCAATTTGTGGCTCTTATGACAAGTCGAAAATCTACCACCGGTTCGGAACGCTGATTCTGCTGAGAACAGCCGGCAAGAAACTCAGCAGTTGCTCTTTTCAAAACAAAAAAATGTTACAATATGTAGCTTATCTATCTGGTGGACAGCTGAAGCAAAGCAGATTGGTTCCAAGCAACTTTGTCATTAAGGAATTCATTAACTGTGTAATAACCTCTACCTACTTATTAAATGATAAAGACACAACCCATCACTGACCAGACTGACTAATGGGCAGAGAGCTCCTCTCAGACAGAATGAGAAGGGTTTAGGGCCTAAACTTTAGGCCATAGTCCACCACGCTGGCCAAGTGCAGATTAGCAGACTTCTCATACCTTTGAGAACATCATGAAGAACTCTCAGGCACGCATTGTTAAGATAAATAAGTAGTCAAAAGGCAAGAATCCAATTAAAAAAAAAACTTTTGTCTATGTAAAAAATATATGTCTATGAACTCTATGTAAAATTTATGTCTATGAATTTAACCTCTCCGGAATTTTCTCACTGTGTTTTTCGTACAAAATTATCTGATTTTAAATGGCTTCGACAAACAGTGGAAAGTTGCCAACTTCAACTGACCGTATTCATAGCCATTTCTTGCGGTATTTCTTCAAACAAAATGCGGATTTAACAGTTCCAATTGACAGATAGCCCCGAGTTTTAGCTAGAAAAAGTTGTACTAACTCGTCCTCAAACATGTCCAAGAAAATATCGTCACATTTGTAAAAGTTCCTCGCCAGGGCAGCGGAGCGCGCCCGCAAGTTGTCGACGGTGGCAACGTGCCGCGCGCTCGCCGCGCCCGTGCTGCCCTGCATGCACGTTCGCAGCAAGCGGACACTTATCTCACAGGTTACCAGTCTCACTTTGGACGCTGAAAGAGACGCGACTCTTAAGTCAACTAAAGATTTTAGGCTTGATTCGTGGTTTGATGACATTTTTTTATCTTTATTATCCAAAAATAAAGGAGAAATTGTTACAAGGTTCTTTTGAAAGCCTCCACATAAACCACGCAGGGTTATTGAGCATAATTGTGATAAAACTATACGAGTCCGTACCACTTGCAGTGCGTCGCACTTAGCGGTCACGATGGGACTCCCGTTGTGACCACGGTTGATGCAACTGGATCAAAATATCGACAATTCCAACTAAAACAATTACCGTGGTACGTACTCGTATAGTTTTATCACAATTATGACTCTTAAGTCATAGGTAACATGGACTGAAAGTAAGAACACGAATCAAACGCAGAAAGAGACCTAAAAGTTGACCAATTTGATTAAATCTTTACATTCCTTACTAATACTTAATCTTACTAATATTATAAAAGCTTTGTGTTTGTTTGTTGGTTTGTCCTTCAATCACGCTCCAATAGAGCTACGGATCCACGTAATTTTCGCATGGGTATAATTGAGGACTTGGAGAGTGACATATGCTACTTTTAAGACTAAATCAGGCGGACGAAGTCAGAAACATCAGCTAGTTGTACATAATTTGGTTATAATTCTAATTTTACTATCTAACCTTACCAGGTTTGCAGCTGAGGTTTGCAATCGCCATTAGTTTCGATATAAGAAGAGCATTAAAACTCTCAGTTTTCCTTTTTGCACTAGAACTTCTTTCTTGGGTAGTATCTGAACACGATGGTTCACATTGATTTGCGTTTGATTTGTTACTTGGTGCATTAGGTTTGGTGCCATCATGTAATTCCGAATATAGTAACGTGTCTAGCAATTCCGGATTTACTCCTAAAACCATAGACATATAAGTTAAAACTCTAAGCCTGTAAAATACAGTAACAATACATATAGCACTGTTATATCTTACCCACTGATAACCAGGTCGGCAATAAGGAGGGAAAACGATTTAAAATTAATTATTATATTCATTATAAGAAAAGATTATACAATCACAAAACGAAAAGTTCAAGGAAATCGTTATCGTATCACATGTTTTACTTAGCAACAGCTATAGAATAAATATACATACCTTTATTATTTATCAAAGCGTAGAGCAAGCATAAAGCAAACAGTGCTTTATAATCATTTTCGCTGCAATCCAAAGAATCTAAAACAGTTTTTAAGAATGGCCTTGCTTCTATGTTCCTAGATTCCTTTTCTAGTACATTTTCTACTGTCGCAATCTTCTCGGGATTTGTACTAGGCATCGATCCTAGCAACTTCTGTTTTTCTTCATCAGTTATATTATTTAACTCCGAGACCTTAGACGAACTTGAATCTATCCCTGAATCAGGTAGTGGTGAATCGGGCATATTTGCTTTCGATAAAGTCACGGAACTATCGGATTTCACTGGGTGTATTTGAGTTACTAAATCTTCAGTCGAGTCGTGCGCTATGCTTGAAGATTCGCTTATATGGGATGTGGACGGAAGCGACGTTGAAACTAGCTCGGGATCGAGATCGCAACTAGAGTGATCGGTATCGTAACCAAAGGCTTTAGCCCCGCAATATTCCGGGGTAGTATAGTCCCTATCGGCACACGAAGTATTTTCCAATGCCTTTTCCAAACTTAGTTGGGGCTTGGAGAATTCCAGTTTAACGTTAGACTTTGCATTACTGACGTACATATCCAATATTTTAGTGGCACCGTCTTCGAAGACTGATAAGTCTGATTGTAAAATTATCCAGGCCAACGTGTGGACAATCGGGCCGTGAGTTATTATTAGAAATACTTGAGATAAAAGGAATAGGGAGACTACACACGACACGGATGGTTTTGTCTCGTCATCCGATTCGACTCTTTGTAAAGGATAGTTAATTCTCGAAGGTGTATCCGTGCTTTTGCCTGTCAAAATCGCTTCTAAATTCCTCGTTATCACTTCAATACTTTGTAAATGATCTCTATTGTATGGGGAAGATGTGACGGGACGTTTGCTTGATTCGGACGTAAGAGAGTAAATGTACAGAGGTATTAACAATTTATGCAATAGATGTTCAGTTAGAACATCGTTTAGATCTGGAATGTTGAGACATAGTATGTCGTTGATGTAGTGCAAATGATCTAAGTGTTCGGCAACTAAGTCGTCGAGTTTCTGTTGAGATTGATGGCTGAAAATAACAAAATTTCCATAATTTCTTCATGTTTGTTTTATAAGAGCGACGGCAGGTTATTGCTGGTTCTTTTCGGTGGCAAGGGCTTTTCAAAAAAATTCTATTATATCTATAACTCTAATAAAAACTTCGGGTTCCAAGAGCACAATCCTGATGTTGCAGGGATACTGCCCCCCTAAACTGTGGGGATTTAAGAACTGTCGACTATGAATAGTTATTGTAGGTACCAAGTAAATAATACATCGTTGAATCCCAGGACCCAACTCTTCAATCCTGATTCAAGGGTTCTGCCCACCTAAACTGTAGGGATTTAGGAACTGTCGATTGTGAAGTGAAGAAGCAGACGAAGTCGCGGGCGTCCGATAGTAGCTAAATAAAATAGAGCTTCCTGCGTCTCTCGAAATTTAGTAAGGTGAAATAAGTTCTTATGTATTAACTGCTACATTTAATACTTACTCAGCATCGTTTCTGACACAGGCATTTAACTCCAGTATATGTTTACCAATAAACCAAACTAGATTACTGAAGTACGGTGCAGCCGTTCTACAACATATAGGATATTCATTGTCATTAGCAACCCATTAACATCTCACTACCCAACTAGCAAAGAAGTCCTTCAAAAAAGACTACAAGTCTATCAATACTAATAAAGCTCCTACTTGTATTACACTCTTTTACTTATAATAGCATTTCTCAAGTAGATTATAAGATCGTTATAAAAATAAATGCTCCTGTAACTACGCTCAAATCCACCTCTATAGTATGGTGCAAGTACTTTTTTATAGTGTAAAAAAAGAACAAAAAGGAACATTTTGCTTTGGGTACTGAGCATAGATCTGCCATCAGAGGGCTCTGAGAAGGATTAATCCACTACTCTGGGTCAATGCAAATATGTAGACCTCACACACCTTTGAAAACATTATGGAAAACTCTCAGGTGTGCAGGTTTTCTCACGTTTTCTTTCACCATTGAAACATGCGATATTTAATTGCTTAAGCGCACATCTATACTAATATATAAAGCTGAAGAGTTTGTTTGTTTGAACACGCTAATCTCAGGAACTACTGGTTAGAATTGAAAAATTCTTTTTGTGTTGGATAGTCCATTTATCGAGGAAGGCTTTAGGCTATATAACATCACGCTGCGACCAATAGGAGCGAAGCATCAGTGAAAAATGTTGCAAAAAAGGGAAAAATATCCATATTTAAAATATATTCTTTTAAAAACTTCTTAATCGCGATCATAATAACAGAAATTGACGCAGACGAAGTCGCGCGCAACAGCTAGTAATTTCATAAAGTCATGCATGTCCGGCATCAAACCTGGAACCCCCGAATAGAAGACAGCAGTCCTAACCTATTGCTATCACTGGTGTATCTAAATTCATTGTTAAAACTTAAATCATGGGTTTCAGCTAGTATTAAATAAATACTATTTATTATTGTGATAAAATTAAATGATCGAATGAATTTGATCCAGTTGCATGGACCGCATTGATCCATACAACTGGATCAGAATGTCGACAATTCCAACTAAAACGATTACCGTGGTATGTACTCATTTAATTTTATCACAATTATGTCATTAAACCACAAATCTTATTTATATTTAAAAAACAATTATTAAGTTACCTGTCTCTTATAAACCTCAGCATGCTGGCATCTTGAACCCTATAGACATTTAATGTCAGTGTTCTTACAGCTATCCGCACCATTGACTCGGGATGGTTGAAGAATTTTATCGCCTCAGTGTACAAAGGGAAATCTTTTGTATGCTTAAAGAATAAAGAACCATAATCAGTTGAGCTAAGACTCAATATAACTTAAACTTGAAAATTAAATAAAACAAAGCATATCTTCATAAAAAATTCAGTATCATTAAGTTAACTTTTATGAATCAAAATATATAATAAATATATTTTTAACTAGTTGATGATCGTGCGGTTTATAAAATCCCACGGGATTTCTTCGATTTTCCAGGATAAAAAGTGCCTATGTCACTCTTCCTGGTCCTCAAATATATCACGTCTATCCTTAGCTATGTTGCAGCGTTATTGAAGGACAAACCAATAAACTAACGAACACACTTTCGCATTTATAATATTAGTAAGGAAGGATATTGAAATAAATTATTTTTGCATGAACATACTGATTCTGTGGTCACTATACCTTTGCCACTGAAAAGATCTTTTAATACAAGACTAGTTTCTTGAATAAATTTGTTGTTTACTCACCTCATTATAAAAAAAGTGTATTGTATGATTGTTCAACTTAAGGCTAAGAGTTTTGAGGAATGATATATAATACGCCATAACTTCTTCATCAGATACGTCAAATTTATGAACTATAATAGAGTTGACGTGGTTATTGCTCAGTAAATAATCTGAAATTAACAGAAATTATCCATTGTTCTTCTTTTCATTGGACAAAGAATTACAAAAAAACTTATTTGGATTATGTAAAACATATTAAAGTTAACATATCATCCAAATGATATATCGCTGATAACAAGTAGAGAAATATGTATCATATAATTCTTTGAAACTGAATCAAGTTCCTGTGATGGTGTTCTCACTAAATTACAACATGGGGTTATTCAAGGGGCGGACCAACAAATTCCTAAAAAGCCGGCAACACATTGGTGGTGCCTCAGGTGCAACAAATGTTCATGAGCAACGGTAATCACTTTACATCAGGTGACCCGCCTGCTGGTTTGCTTGCTAAAAATATTCACAAAAAAAAAGTTTTTTTTTTTAATACTGAATTTTGTGAAATTGAAATTGTGTAAAATAGAAATTAAGCCAGCTCCACTTTAGGCTGCATCTTCATTTTCCATCAGGTGAGATTGCAGTCAAGCGCTAGTCTATATATTTAAAAAAGTGTATACTTACATAGTGAAGTTTCATTTCTAATATTTTCAAATAATATGTTAAGAGTTTGCAGTAACTGTACACAGACATATGACGAGCCCCCACATTTTTGTCGCATAATCTTTAGGAAATATGATAACATATTTTTCTCTAAAAAGAAGCTGAAAATAAAGTTTATTATCACCCTTTCAATCAATGAGTGTGGGATTAAAATGCTCTTATTACATTTTAGGATACTATTTTATTCACTTGTTGAGTATCAATTTGATTAAAAATATAAAAGTTTTATTTCTTCCTCCAAAAATTAAGTATAGCTACATAGAAAGGGTAAACCTTGATTTTATGATAAGTATCCATTAGCAATATGAGGCTAATAGAACAAAGCTGTTTTATTATTACATCTTTTATGTAGAAATTGAGGTATTTGTTAACATAAAACATTTTAACTCGTAAAAATAATCGTAATTTTTAACAGAATAAGTATAAACATATTTTTTACACAGTTCATGATTTTGTTGACCAAGGACTGCTCTAATTAAATAGAACCAATAATTTATTATCACTTACTAAAATACTTACTCAAACACAGAGCTGTCATTCTGGTCGCCCCAAATCAGGATTTCTGCTATGCAGCGCAAAGACTCCACAAGTATCCCACGGTTACTCTCGGAGACTGTTGTATTTTTACACAAGATATTATGCAAATATTTTAATCTCTCCAGAGAGTGTGGGTTCTTGGGGCGGCCCCAGCCACCCCCGAACCAACTACGACTCCGAAACATCACGCTACTTTAGGCTTTCCACAGTTTTTATCAACACTAACCATTTTTCTGTTTACCAATACGTCACTAATTAGCACAATTAAGTCGATACGTATTGCAGCTGTTTTATCGGGAAATAGGAAGTTATAGTAATCTCTATTTATTGACAACACGAGCACACGTTTCTGTTTTATTTTATTTTTATTTTTGCAGTTTTGGTATCACTTCCTAGTCTTAACGACGTACCTATAATTTGACAGATTAAATGACATAACATGACAATGACATTTCATGTGACATTGAGGTTTAGCTGCGGGATTGTCTAAATGCAACAATCGACTAGCTGAGGATCGAATGCAGCTGGTCGTTTATCGGCATAATCATTGCTGAGTGCGTTCTTGCTACAATAATGTATTAAATGCACATAAGTACTTACTATATAATATAGGTACCACTACAATTGAGAGCTTACGACTGCCTCGTAGGTCTAGTGGTTAGCAAGTTCGATTACGGATAACGAGATCCCGGGTTCGATTCCCGGGGTGGGCCAAAACTGTATTGGGTTTTTCTGTAAAGAAATTCTTAGCTCGGAGCTAGGAAGCTGGCGGTGAGTCACCCTCGTGCCTCGGAGAGCATGTAAAGCCGTTAGTCCTGCGTCTGATCTGTCTTTCCGGTCGTGTCAGTGAAGCGTATGAGACGTAGTAATTAAAACAACCGCTATTGACGACGACTCGTTTATTACTGATTGCTGATTGGTGTACAGTGCGTAAGCAGGGTAGGTAGGTACATAGGTATACACATCATTCCTCCACACTTAGTTTTTGAACCCTGACAACAATAGACATAAAATAATTATTATTAAACTTAAATTAATAAAATATTAACCTACCTAATATTACCTACTTCAAAAATATATTTTTTTTGTAATCGAATTTTGAGTACACTTTTTTCCTTTGCCGCTTTTGATGTGAGAGAGTGGGTGACGGCGGCGCATTTGCGACCCGGTCTTGTGGGGGCGTCTGCGCCTCCTCACACACAGCCGACGCAGATGGTTCGTCCGGTAACGCGGCCGCCGCGCGACGAGATTCAGCGAGCCCTCGCTCACCCTCTCCATCCTCACAATCTCCCCATTCTTCACCATTACCGCTACCATCGTCTGCCACACATTCGGCACCTGGCAACGATGTCGTTTGAGCTTCATCAGTTCCTTTTTCCGCCACCTGCTCGTCCGCGCATTGGGTGTTCGCGGCCGTTAAGCACTGATTATTATCATTCCCACTGGCGTTTGCGATCTCGATAGAGGGGGGCGGAGAATAGACCTGATAAGACTCACTTTCGACATTCTCTTTCCCTGTATATTTTATTATTTGATCCACGTGTCTAATAACGCAAATTTTAAGATCGTGGATGAAAACTTTATACATTTTATTTCCTATTTTGGCTTTTATGGATCCCAACTGCCAAGTTTCCTTCCGTGCACTGTACCCTCGGGCCCAAACAACGTCTCCGATATTAAAATGTCTTAATCCCGGCACCGGTTGTAAATCTAGGTAAGTTTTACTCGTAGGTAAAATTAAGTCGAGGCGAGATCGCAGATTTCTATTAAACATCAACTTGGCCGGTGTTTCGCCCGTGGTACAGTGTACGGTGTTTCGATAATTAAATAAATAACCTAATAATAATTCGTGAGTCTGCTGTATTGAAGAACTATTTTTTAAAATACATTTTAACATTTTTTTACATGTTCTAACCGAGTTCTCGGCCTGACCGTTACTGGACGGATGATATATGGGTGTCGTCATGTATTTAATGCCGTTACTTGAACAAAAGCTCTTAAATTCATTCGAATTAATTTTAACGTCGTTATCGGAAATTAGCACCTCCGGTAGACCAAAAATGGAAAAAATGTTTTTTAATTTCCCTATTAAGGCTTTCGTGGACGTGCCATTATTCATATATAGGCACTCAACCCATTTACTAAAGGAATCAACCACTACTAGGTACATCCTTTGCTCGACGGTCATGTAGTCAATGTGTATGCGCTGCCATGGCCCGGCGGCGGCCGGCCAGGGCGCGGGGGGGTCGCGCGGCGGCGCGGGGCGCGCCTGCACGCACGTCTCGCACGAACCGATCCAGCGCTCGATCTGCACGTCCATCTGAGGCCACCACATGCGCTGGCGCGCATTGCTTTTACACTTAACGATGCCTAAGTGAGACTCGTGTAGTTCGCGCAACATCCTTTCCCTTAAAACTGACGGTATAACTATTCTATGACCCCTAAATAGGCAACCGTTTTCAAACTGCAAGTCGGACTTGCACTGAAAGTAAGGTAAAACCGATTTACAGCATATTTTGCGAGGCCAACCTTGTTTCATATATCTTATAACTGTTTGCAAGGTCACATCGCGCTCTGTCATTCGTATGACGTCGTGAATTGTTGTCGCCGCGGGAGTTTCGTCTAGGAATTTTAGCGCGTAGCGAGTATCTACGTCACCTTGATCGGAAAAATCGTCCGTACTATGCTTTAAGGGCGCGCGCGAGAAATAATCAGCTATCATATTTCTATCGCTGGACACATACTGAACCGTATAATTATAGGCGGACAGAATAATTGCGTATCTTTGTAAACGAAGCGCTGTCGTCACCGGTATACCCGTCTTACTATTAAAAATAGACACTAAAGGCCTATGGTCTGTTTTTAATATGAAAGGTTCCTTACAACCGTACAAGTATTGGTGGAAACGTTTCACCCCGAATATGATAGCGGTCGCCTCCTTCTGTATCTGACTATAGTTCCTCTCGCTGGCTGTGAGCGAGCGCGATGCGTACGCGAGGGGCCGCTCGCTGCCGTCCCCGGCGCGCTGCGACAACACGGCCCCGAGCCCGGCGGGGCCCGCGTCCACCGCGAGCACGAGCTGCGCTCCGGGCTCGAAGTGAGCGAGCACGCGCTCCGAGGCGAGGTGCCGGCGCACCGCCGCCAGGCTGCTCCGCTGACGTTCGCCCCACTCCCACGGAGCGTCACTACGTAAAAGTTCGTGAAGTGGACTCAATAAAGCCGACGCGTTAGGAATAAACTGCCTATAATAGTTGACGACACCTAAAAATCTTTTAACCTCGGTTACATTAGTCGGTTCCGGTGCACTAATTATAGCTTCCACTTTATCCGGGCAAGCTGATAGTCCTGCGTCACTTATGACGTACCCTAAGTACTTGACGCTTTTTTTAAAAAATTCGCATTTATTCTTCTCTAAACGTAAACCGGCGCTATATAATCTGCTTAAAACCTCGCTTAGTCTTTGCAAGTGAGCGTTCCTATCTCGGCCCGTAATGCATATATCGTCAACGTAACACCATCGATTCCAGAAAGCAGGGTTTCCATCGACTTTTGAAAAATTGCAGGGGCATTGGCTAATCCGTATACTAATCTAGTATATTTGAAAAGACCCTTGTGGGTATTTATTGTCGTAAGCTCCTGAGAAGAATCATCTAAAATGAATTGGTTATAAGCGTTTTTTAAGTCTATTTTGCTATATCTCTCTCCCCCTCCTATTTTTGCGAATACTTCCTCTATTCGGGGTAAAGGGTATTTTTCAATTAGAAGATCCTTATTTAATGTAACAGAAAAATCACCTGCAATTTTTACTTGGCCGTTGGCTTTCAATACGGGCACTATTGGTGTAGCGTATTGAGAGTAATTAACTGGAACTAAAATGCCTGCACTGACTAATCTATCGAGCTCTTGTTCAACCTTGTCTTTTAGGGCGAAAGGTACGGTGCGTGGTTTAAAAAATTTGGGAACTGCATTATCCTTAAGTTGTAATTTAACTTTGAATTTGTTAAACGAACCCAGCTCATCTCTCCACAGATCAGGAAATTTATCTAACAAACATTGTATATCTGTATCGTCACTCAAGGCGTTAATTTTAGTAGTAATAATAAGGTTGAAAGCGGTCATAAAATCCCTACCTAACAGGGGCGGGCCTCCGTCTCTAATAACATAAACTTTAAGATATTTTTTTAAATTATTGAAATTGGCTTCGATTATAAAATACCCTAGGGGTGAGATTTTATGCCCGCTATACATACACATTTTTACATTACTTTTTGTCAATTTATAATTTGTAAATTTATCCTTATATAATGAATCTGAGATGACGCAAACACTAGAGCCTGAATCCAGTTCCATGGTTAAATTTTTATTTCCTAACATTAAGTCCACTAGAATAGGTTTATCACTCACGTACCTTATGTTAAAATTTTGGCATTCCTCACAGGCCTCTTGGCCTTCATCGGAAACCTCCTCATTATCGACATGGTATACGCCCGAACGAGCATTGGGACACGTTTTTTTTAGATGACCCTTCACAAAACACTTTTTACACTTGTAATTTTTATAGAAACACTGATCACTTTTATGATTTTTTAATCCACAAACTCCGCAGCGGAACGCATCTCGAACTTTCGCTGAGTCACCGTCGCTCGCGCTCGCACTCCCGCCAGCGCGGCCTTTCCGAGCCGACAGGCCACGGCCACCGCGACCTTGAAATTTCGCTCGGAATAGCGGCTCCTCCTTTACTTGAAATTCGCCTGTAGCCGGTAACGCCTTCGCCTTTTTGGCGCACTCCGCCTGTTCCGCCAGCTCGATCGCTCGAGACAGCGTAAGCGAGGACGGCTTCTGTTCGAACAGCTTATCGCGTTCCGGACCTGAACCCAGGCCGAGGACGAAACGATCTACTAAGTTCGTTTCCAATGCGGTGCCGAAGTCGCAATAGGTTGCCAGACCCCTTAGTCGCGCCGCCCAGTCCCCTAATGATTCGCCTGGACTTCTGCTCGCTCCATAAAATTTTGCCTTATCTGCAAATGAGCACTGCTTCAGCTTAAAATGGGTGTCGAGTAATCCAACGAGTCCCTCGTAACCGAATGACTCCAACTCTTGAGGGTACGCAAGGTTACGTATTAAGCGGTACGTCTCGTCCGTGACGTGGGTGAGAAGAACTCCGGTTTTATTTCCCTCGTCTTTCACGTTGTTAATTTTTAAAAACTGCACTAGCTTTCCTTTGAATATTTGCCATTCACTTGATTTATGGTCGAATATTTGCAAATTTCCCAAATAGGCCGACATTTTTAAAACAATAAAATAAACTAAAGTGGGTGGGTAATCCCTCCGCGTAGCCAATGAAGCGTATGAGACGTAGTAATTAAAACAACCGCTATTGACGACGACTCGTTTATTACTGATTGCTGATTGGTGTACAGTGCGTAAGCAGGGTAGGTAGGTACATAGGTATACACATCAGTCAGATTTTTCGTTCCATTAGACTATGAGAGTGAGAGAATAGAGAGTGCATCTTTTTTTGCGCACGAACTTGTGCACTATGATATCTCAAGTGCAGATGGCTAGTATATGTGGAAATTGGCCGCCGTGGCCAGATGTGATCGGGAGGACATTATTATTATAACGCTTACAGCAGTAACCTAATCAGTTTAATAGACCGTATCTTACCTAGTAGATTTGCATTGAGGCGTAATGTAAACCTACTACGGTGTTACGGTGTAATGGAAACGGTACCTACCTACGTAGTCGTGAACAAACTTTTGTAAGTGTGATATTATTTTCTACTCCTGCCACGCGACAACACCTCACTATAAACTCAATAATCTAAGTCAATAATCGTGGTGATGGCTTACCTGAAATTATGTACCTATAATAACTATGTTGTTTTTTCTTCTTCTTCTTTGATGTACAATACAGACTATTTCATTCCATCGCGATTGCGATTGTCAAACTCAAAACTGAAGCTATAATTTTTAAACAATCGTGCGCTTATCGTGCGGCAGGAAATTAGTTGCGTTCCGTTTTACACTGTTCTTGATTCTAAAGATTAGCCTAAGCGCGAACCTTTTAAAAGGCATGTAATTAAACGAGCTTCTATGTAATACCATTATTGGCTTCTAAATTACTAATTAGAAGAAAGAATTAGCTTCAACTAGTGAGCCTCTAAAAAATACAATTTTAGCCACTATATATTTTGAATATAAGCTTCTATAAATACAACTCAGCATCGTAATTATTTTTTGCATCTATATTTATAACTTAGCTTCAATCCGTGAACTCCTAAAATACTTAAATATTAGCATCAAAATATAATACAATGTGGCCACTAAAATAGTAAATGATCACCAAAACTTTAACCACATTTTTAATTTTTTTTTTGTGAGAAAAATGAAATAAAAAATGTTTCTAACTAAATAAAAAAACTTTTTTTTTTTGAAAAATGAAATTAAAAAAATGATTGTTTTTAAATTTAACTCAAGATAAATACCTACACATAACATTATAACATTTTTGAAAAAAAAATCAAATTTTTTTTGAACTTTTTTTTTTAGTTTTAGGTAGGTTTACGATCCCAACAGAACCTAAGTGCCCGGCCTTCGGCCGGGCACCTGGATATTCATGTATAACCCTAACCTAACCTAACTTTAGTTTAACAAGTATTACAAATTAAAATTGTCAAAGAAAAATTTAATTCAATCACAATATTAACACACTAACAACAGAACAACAAACAAAACAAATGCATGTTTTGAATGGCGCTCTCTGATTGGTGCAAATAGCCATAACCAACGAGATCGTGCAAATTGCCAGTCGCATCCGTCTCACTCGCACCAACGAGATCGTGCAAATGGCCAGTCGTATCCATCTCACTCGCACCAAATCGTGCAGTGGCAGTGGACAATAATAAAAATAGTGGCTCTTTATTTGATGCTTTCTTTGGAATATTTTGTGGCCATTGTGAAGAAGCCGAGTTAGTATATTAGAAGCTTCATCATTTTCCCGTTGCTGAGTTATTAAATTAGAAGCTAGGTTTTGTTGCCAAAAAATAAATTTTGTTGCTCGACTTATTATATTCCCTTTTAAAATAGTTGGGCATAGTCAGCTTATTATAAACCTGTTAATTTCAGCCAAAGTTTTCAGCGGACTAACAGCTCCTGTAGCAAGATAATTTATTCGATTTTTCGAACCCCGCCCTGTTTTATCCTCCTTAGGGGTTGAATTTTCAAAAAACCTTTCTTAGTGGATGCCTACGTTATAATAGCTAACTATCTGTATGCCAAAATTCAGCCCAATCCGTCTAGTGGTCTGAGCTGTGCGTTGATAGACCAGTCAGTCACCTTTTCCTTTTAGATATCCTTCAAAGTGAATATTTTTATTTAAATACTAGCTTTAACCCGCGGCTTCGCTCACGTTAGGTTCGATTTTTTAACCCCCTATTTAACCCTCTTGGGGTTGAAATTTTCCAAAATCCTTTCTTAGCGGATGTCTACGTCCTAACAGCTACCTGTATGCCAAATTTCAGCTCAATCGGTCCAGTGGTTAGAGCTGTGCGTTGATAGATCAGTCAGTCAGTCAGTCAGTCACCTTTGCCTTTTATATATTTAGATTACATACTTATTAAAAAAATAAAACGAAATATTTGTTTTATGAATAATATTTTTTAATTTAAATAATCCTGTTGTAAAGGTGAAAAAAAATTACAAAATATAGTTTATATAGTACATACTAGCTAATATTAATAATTATATAATAAAATAAAATTAATTTAATATCAGTCACGAACCCTTTTTTATCCGACTTTTAAAATGAGGAGGTTCTGAATTCGACTGGTACCTATCCTTTTTTGGACTTTTTTATTCTTTTAAAGTGTTATTGATTATAATAATACGCAAAAATAATTTAAAGAATGTTAAAGTATGTCGTGTTATAGATAATTTTTTAATAAACATTTACAGGTAGGTAAGTAATAAGTATGTAGCTACAAAGCTACAAATATTCTCGATCATGGAATAAAAATTACAGCTAGGTATACCTAAGCAAGGTTTTAATGCTAAGCCATAGGTTAACTAGCTGTAGCAAATAGACATATAGGTAATTCGAATACCTATTTGATTATAAGTTAATTTTATACCTATATTTAAAAAATTATTATTAACTTGAATAATCTAGAGTTACTTATTTGAGCACCGGCAAATGACTTACAAAGCTCACAAAGTATCTTAAAAAGTAGTTATTACCTTATTAAGTAAAGATTTGCACATCCCATAAAACTAAAAAAATACATAAGTAGGTAAAATCCTTACTTTTAATCCTTACTAATATTATAAATGCGAAAGTGTGTTTGTTTGTTGGTTTGTTCTTCAATAACGCCGCAACAAAGCAACGGATCGACGTGATTTTTTGCATGGGTACAGTTGAGGACCGGGAGAGTGACATACATCTTTTTTCCCGGAAAATCAAAGAGTTCCCGCGGGATTTTAAGAACTAAATCCACACGAGCGAAGCCGCGGGTATCAACTAGTTGTAAATATAATGTTCGGGAAATGAAAACCTTCAATTTAATAATATAAAGTTATATACTCAAACTCTTTAAGTATGTAATAATTACGTATGCACGATATGATTATAAAAACATTTTTACTGTTTTTATTTAAGTACAATACTTTATGACTAACAAATAATATCATTTAATTGGTCAATTTTATTGTACCTAACTAAAATCACATTCGATTTTACTTATCTAATCGAAATACTGTCATATTTTATCATTATTATGGACGGATCATACAAATTATTGAGTCTTGTACATTGTACATCTTTTACTATCTTAAATATTAAAAAATAATAAATTATTGAAATAAATATATGTAATCTAATTCAAAAATTTTATTTAAGTACCAATAATGTTACCAATCTTATAATATTATAAGCTAACCTGTTATGACTAAGACGTAGGCATATTAAAAGCTTTTTTTTAAAACTAATTACATAGTCGAGTTAAAACTCGCCAAGTACTTAAAAAAATTAAAAATAATAATCTGTTATCATAAAATATCATAATTATTATAAATACTACACAAATCTATAACTTACATAAATATTATAATTATTTTATTACCTCAATATTTAAATATTGAAATTTTCAATATTTAATTATAGGTAATAAACGAAAAGGCTTTACGTAGATACTTATAATATTAAGGTTCTTCAGCACTGATGTCTTTATCACTAACGCAAAGAATTCTATAATATTAATAATAGTCATGTATATAATCAAAGCACTAACGATTTATCATTTCAAACAGGTGGTAGTGTAGATTTTTCTAATTTTTCATCTAAAAGCGTACCTATATTAGTTCTATAGAATGCCGAGGATATCAATCGATCAACTGATGTAGATAGATATAAGTAATCAGATGATAAATCTATTGACAATCTCTCGGTGTAAAATTTATTTAATTTAAATAATGATGCTACAGACAGATTTGTTGTATGTACTTGAATTTGTAGTTGTACCTGGATACCTATTGCTATGAGTACTTATATTATCCTTTAGTATCATCATATTATTTGTATATATCATCACAAAAATAGCAAAATACTACATTTATTGACTTTTAAATTATATAGTTTTAGTCTGATCTAATTCTTATATAATTTTTTAACAAGTTTGAGTCCTTTGTACGTTTAAATACCAACGTCATTATTTACGTCATTTAAATAACTGTTAGTTATTATTAACACGTAATCTAAATACCTATTTAACTATCTAGCTATTATTTTAAGGTGTAAAACACAACGTTTCCTGCAGCGATCACAGAAAAAATTCTGTGATCGCTGGTTTTCTGCGTTTCAATTTGATTAAGGGCAAACATGTGGCTGGCTAAGTATTAATCTAAACAAACGACGACTCGATACGAGTCATTATTACATCCTAAAGGTACAACAATATCTTACTCTTAAGGATAGAAATTTTGAAGGGCGTCCGAATATATGGAGTTATATGTGTCCCGAAGCACATAAACACTGTCTCCTGGTTTTCCATTGAAGACGTATGGACCTTTTAGATTGGTGACCTTAGAGTTGGTTGGAGTTGGTTTCGGTTTTGGCTTCGAATAAGAAGGTACATTGTAGCTTGGTCGAGATGGTGGCATCATTGGCGGCGAAGGTCCATATCCATAAGGATCCATTGGCATTTGTGGTTGTGGATATCCCGGAGCACCATTCCATTGGTACACGCCAGTTGGTTTGCCATTGGAAACGAAGTCGATTGGTAGATTGATGAAAGGATCACCTTGTGGAGGGACTTGAGGAAGCATGGGCGGCATCGGAGGTCCAATTGTAGGTGGTTGCGACACGTATCCCAATCCAGGCACGAACATATACGGCGTGGGTGGCAATCTGATGTAGAAGATCGGCGAATTGTCGTACTGGATAGAATTTAGACTATCGTTCGGATAAGAGTCCCCTCCATTCTTCTTCTTAGTCTGCTGGCGGCGTTTGGAAGGAATAGTTCGAGATATGTCGTCTTCCTCAAAACGGTCATCGTTCACGGAGAAAGTGACGTCATCGTCGTCATCTTCTGTATAATCTAGACCCGACGATAAGAAAGAGGGAAAATAACCTCCAAATAGGTTAAGTGCTTTGTTTCTTCTATGAGTGGGTTCTGGCGCTGTTGTAGTAGATTCTTTGAACTTGTCTTCAAGTTTGCTCTGTCGTCCAGATTCACTTTCTGCAGGTACTGCAGCGGCGCGTGATCTTCTAGAAGGGCTGCTTTGGGCTTGGTACATAATGTTGAGCAGTATCAGGACGGGGAGTAGAATTGAAGTCTTCATTTTGGTCTATCTGAAAAAAAGAAAAAAGGTATGTCAATTCAATAATAATTCAGCGAGTCATGAAAATGATAACGTAGCGGTAACGTAACGGGCAGGGAATATAATTCGAAGAAACGATAGGCGGACTTTGTGGTTCCAAATGCAGCGTTCGAAGATCTCAAGACAATCTCAAGCGAGTCGCTTACAGTCGCTAGCTACAAGGGTCACAAGATATTGTTTTGTAGCGATCTTTACAAGAGATCTAAGTATGTTTATCTATGAACGTCTATCGGTTGAGTCGACGACGAGGTAAGTACCTACCTACTTACCTACTTTTAATTCTAAGAACGTTAAGTTTAAATTAATACAAAGAAATAGATAAATGGAATGAAAAATAATTAGACTAGAGTCATTTGTCAGGTAGTCATAATATTTCACACGTAATATGAAGTGTCGGTGTAATGTTTTCTATTTTTCAACGCCTCGCTAGACTGAGATAAATTATAACTCCGTTGTTGGCAGTGCTAATCGATTTGCAGTTGGTAAATAGACGATACAAACAAACAAAAACGATTAGTAGTCATTACTTATTCGTGTTGCAGCCACTAATAGGAGTTTGTTTCAAAGATATGCTAACAAAACGCCTAGAAAGTAAATAAGAAATTGATAAAAGTGCGATATAAGATATCTACCATGAAACACGCTGCAATTTCTTTAATGAAAATAAGTAGTTAGTAGACATTCACGGTAGGTATAGTTCTTTCAACTCACGAGGGCGCGTGGCTCATGGTTGTGTGTGCGTCATATCTGTATAAGTGTGAGCGAGAGCTTGCTCGCGCCTGACCGCTCCCACCTATGCTCCTGACAGGCACGCACATTTACGCAATGTGCATGTACACGACGTAACCACAAGTAAAGCTCACGCGCCCTCGTGAAATGCGAGAGCTCATCATTCAACCGAAGCGAATTTATTATAGCGATCTGCATTAAATAATCTTTACGCTAGAGGTTTTTGATTGTCATTACTTAACTCTAGCGGGCTCCGAATAGAAAATATAACAAATATAAGTAGGTAGGTAATTGTAGTTTTTACATCGTGTCGCGAAGCTAAAGTGGAAATGGGCGGGGACCATAGTTCGAAGAGAATATGGTCGTTGTGGTCCCAATGTCCTGGAGTGGCGACCCCGCACCGGGAAGCACAGTGTTAGCAGAAGTACCACTAGGTAGACCTATGGCATCATACAAGTCGCAAGTAACTGCTAGATACAGGTGGCTCGTGACCGAGACATGTAGACAAGCAATAGATATTTTGTTGTAGACGTGTATGTCTATGATTTGATGAAGAAGAATTTTTCTTTACGATCTATAGACAATGCATCTGTATTTTAATCGTCACTACTAAGGTGGACAAGTAAGTAGGTATAAGCTCAGCTTTGCATTTGTGTGAGTGCACGTCTTGGATTGTTAGTTCATTTTATTTTATTTATTTATTTATTTATTTATTTATTCAGACACACAACAGATAATGACAATACAAAACAAATATAATACAGCCATGATTATAAGCTAGCCACTTTCCACAACAATGTATCTACATAAGCAGCAGATAGTCGGACGTGTCATTTAAAACTAAAAGAAATTTGAACTTAAACAAAGACATACTTATAAACTATTGCAAATTGTAGGTAATTATGGATATAATTTCCGTCTGTATAATTTATGTGTAACATCCGTCTTACCTAACCGAAAATCGTCTTAAAAACCAATTCCTGAACTTATAAAGTCTCTAAAATCCTATAATAATCCCTTACCTATCGTATTTTTCGCTTGACAGGGCAATAGAAAGTATTTATTGGGTAGCTAAGTAATATATTTAGCACACAGTAGGCTGTTTAGTGTTTATAGTTTTGTACTTTTTAATAAAAAAATGGTACTGCAAACATTTGCGGCCTCCGATCGACTATCTAGTTTAATTTATTACCTACTGTGCTGCCTGTTGTCTTTATTGTATTCACCTACCATTTATATTAATA
The DNA here is from genome assembly GCA_038048805.1 of Hipparchia sbordonii. Lineage (NCBI taxonomy): Eukaryota > Metazoa > Arthropoda > Insecta > Lepidoptera > Nymphalidae > Hipparchia > Hipparchia sbordonii. The sequence continues at coordinate 10,506,424 of CM076109.1, read as the reverse complement.
AAATAAAATAATGTAATAGGTTTTTATGCATGGTACCTAATTGTATTTGTTGGAACTTAAAGAAAATTTTATAAGGCTTAGTTTACATCATAAATAGAATAGATTTCTTCAGAAGAAAAGAGATTTTCATATAAATGTTCTCATTCGAGGAACCTAGTTCGAACCAAGTGTTATTAAGGGTTAAGAATAGGGTTACCAGACGTCCCGTATTTCCCGGGACATCCCGTATTTTAGGCATAGTTTAAAATGTCCCGGCGGGACTCACTATGTCCCGTATTTGAACCGTACTTCGTTTTTCATTATGATATCGATCCAAGTATTCACACACGCAACGTTCGTAAAAAAGCGAGTTGATCACCATTTTTAATTACGATTATAATTGCATTGATTTTTACAGATATGTTAAAAGTTTAAAAGGTATAAAAATATATTAAAACTGAAAAATACCAAAAAAAAAATTACACTAAATAATTTTGTTTTTCTATTTGTCCCGAGCAAAAAACTGAAATCCCGTATTTTTTTACCTATTCAACCATTTGTCCCTTATAGGCTGAAAAAAAATGGCAACCCTAGTTAAGAAGGAATAGCAATAATGTAAAATGTTACATCCATGTTAAAATCTTGGTTGGTTGGTACTTATTTCTCTAACTGTAATATAATCGCCCAATATAAATTAAATTCTGAACAGTTTAGATTCTAATAATAATATGATCGCTGCACCATCATAATCGACACAGGCTACATTATAACAGTACACTAATATTATGTAAGTATGTTCTACTGCTTCCTTCTTACATCTATTGGAAAGGCCATTCAAATCTGGCTTCGGGATGTCTATCATTAGGTATAGCTCTACATACGAGACTAACATTCAATCGAACTTCGTCCCAATGATGTTCCAATGGAGGAGCAATAAAATTACGGTAGATTTTATTAATCATGATTTATACTAGTTAGATTAGATAGAGTTAGGTTTTAAATCCCGCGGGAACCCTTTGGGTTAGCGAAATAAAAAGTCACTCTACAGATCTCTATGTTCATACAAAAATCATGCTGATCCGTAGCTCTGTTGCTACGTGATTAAAGTAGGTACAAACAAACAACCATACTATTGCATTTATAATTTAGTAGGAACATAATGCAATAAGCAATACATTAAATTCAAATTCAAATTCAAAATTTATTTATTTCATGTAGGCTACCTTGTAGCACTTATGACACGTCATAAATCTACCACCGCCGGTTCGGAATGCAGATTCTGCTGAGAAGAACCGGCAAGAAACTCAGCAGTTGCTCTTTTCAAAAAATAAAATAAACTAATTTTACAATAAGTAACAAAACTAAGCTAAGTATACAGTGCTTCCACAGTGAAGCTTCAAAAATGCAATACATATAATCTAACACATGTCAACATGGGAAGACAGAGTAGACCCATTCCCGTTGGTGGCACCCGTTCACGAGCACGACGCATGATCCAGCCATTGCTTCGCTCAACCATATTTGAGGGAACGTAATTAAATAATTAAAAAGAAAACCTTCCTTATTAATGTCGGTGGTAATACAAAATCAAAAAGAAAATAACTGGGAGAGTAATTTAAAGTCCTTCAACGTCACAGGAGCGAGGAATAATAATGGATCAGCTCATAAGCTAAATTAAATGGTACGAGTATGATAATTATTATTGTTAAGTTTTGTTAATATTGCTTATTTATTTATTTTTATTACAGACTATGCTTACAGCTTAATGCCAAAGCACACCGCGTGTTAAGCTAATAACTAATTCATAATAACAGATATTCTTATGACCAAGTGTGATCTATAAATGAAATAAATCTATTGATGTTTATATTTGTTGTACCTCGCACCAAGGTACCCTACTGCACGGAGCACTATACTGTATCAAAAACTAATTATACGTATAATTACCGATAGTAGTACTGAACTGAACTGCCATACTGGGACACCCAACCGCATATCCCAATCCATAGTGTGTGATCTGAACCCGCGATAGTAGACAACGCCATCTAGTGCACTCAATGTTAACTAAATAATTAATGTTCCATCTAACTTTCTATTATTCTACTGTTCTTAAATTACAAGTATTAGTGCATAAAAATAAATATAAACTGCTAGTAAACAATCTCAACAATATTAAACTTAGATAGATTTACTATCTACATAGGTTGGGATGAAATTGGTCGGTTGATGTTGATCGCGTGTGTAGCCTGTCGTGGACCTTTTTAGTCATTATCGTCCAATGCAGCGTCCGACTAACTAAATACTGCGGATATCATTATAGATCATTGCATTAGATGTGTATTATTTAGTCAGATTACCAAGGGTTCAATATTACATTAATATGGTGTTAGAAGTGTTATAATAATAATTATCAAATTAAAATCTTCGCATCGTTATTAAGTTATTCTAGAGATTTGTTAATGTTTGCCTATACTCTTCAATATTTAATCTTTCTCGACATATTAACTAGCACTGATAGGTATACTTACTCTCTATTAATAATAAATTTGACTTTTAAATACTCCCGCAACAAAAAATACTTGCGCAAAGATTGTATCAACTCAACAGGATGTCAAGTCGAAGATCCAGTCGAAAGAAGCAAGCGCATTCACCTGTACGTTTTTTATCCATTACACTAATGTAATTTTATTTGCATTTAATGTAAACATTCCATCATGGAATATTGTAATGGTATAAGCAGATAAGTGATTAATGAGACGTCCATACAGTGTTGCTGACATCGGTGGTCGTTATTGAAAAAGTTGGAAAGAATAAGCGAAGTGACTCAATGATCGGAAGAGACTTGATAAATTGTATCATGTTCTTGACGTAGACACGGTACCTATGAGATTGTATCGTCACTTAAAACTAGGGTTGCCAGATTTTTTTTCAGCCTATAAGGGACAAATGGATAAATGGGCAAAAAAATACGGGATTTCAGTTTTTACCCGGGACAAATAAAGAACAAAATTATTTAGTGTTTTTTTTTATTTATTCTTTTGATATTTTCCCGAGGATCGAGTCGAAAGAAGTCGAGAGATCGACGATCGAGTTTGAAATTATGCAGGTAAATAAATTATTACTGAAGCTTATTTCAGGAAAACTAAAGGTTATCCACACAATGCGGGTGCTAGTAAGCTATCTACCAACTATTACAAAATATAATTCTTACACTCTAATAGGTAGTAAGTACAACTTTCGCAAATAAAACTAAAACTAATATGGAAAATGTATGCAAAGATAATGAGCTCAAAGAGATAAGTAGATGTGGAATGAAAACCACATCTATTGCGGTGTATGCCTAATGGTACTGAAATTACTAAAAAAAATATTAAAAGACTGCCTAAGTGAACATACAACGCTTAGTTCAAAAAAATATTTTGTAATAATTAAAGTGGTTTGTTCGTTTGTTGATTTATCCTTCAACTAGCTTTTTCCCGCGGCTTCGCTCACGTTAAGTTCGATTTTTCAAACCCCTATTTTATCCCTTTAGAGATGGAATTTTCAAAAATCCTTTCTTAGCGGATACCTACGTTATAATAGCTATCTACATGCAAAATTTCAGCCTGATCCACCCAGTGGTATGAGCTGTGCGTTGATAGATCAGTCAGTCAATCAGTCAGTCACCTTTGCCTTTTATATATTTAGATAAGGCAGCAAGCCTTATTGCTACGTTATTGAAGATCAGCGTGATTTTTGACTTGGACAGGATAGGAGCGTCTACTTACTGCGTTTTATTCCGCAAACACTCTTATTTTTCGGAATAAAAAGTAGCCTATGTGTTATTCCAGACTATAATCTATCTCTGTGCCAAATTATAGCCAAATCGGTTCAGTAATTGTGGCGTAATTGATAACAAACATCCATCCATACATACATCCATCCATCCAAACTTTCGCATTTATAATATTAGTAGAATTAATCTTCTATTTGGCTATGTGATAACGCTACTATTTGATTGAGGCATGTCGGTGACTCTGGGTATAACAAACTCCTCATTTTTGGATTTGATCACGTAGTAGAGAAACTCCGAGTATAGCTCTCTCCGCTATGTAGACCCACAATAAAAGCTGTGATTAAAATAATATCTTTTTTAATGGCAAACATTTAGTTACCTACTCATCGAAGATTATGGCGCGAATACATCCATAATAACACGTTAACACTAAATAGTGAGAGCATTAAATAGAATTATAACGAGTATCCGAGCCTCTTGTAATTATATCAAACTCAAAGCCCCGATAAAAGGGTATTTACATCAGATTACTGTCATCGACATTTTTTGCTTTGTATCTACTATATTACAATACTAGCGGACGCCCGCGACTTCGTCCGCGTTCTTAAATTGTTGAAATTTTTCCTGAATTTTCTTTGCTATAAACCTCACGGAGCCCGAGACCTTTCCAACGAATGCAAATATAGTAGATGACGGTTGTGATGAAACGGCGGCCATAATAATTTAAAAAAAAAAAGACGTGTGGCACTCGGGGACTGCCGCGGTAAAGCTATTGCATAGCATTTTTTATAAACGCCATCTAGCGGCTCACCGTAGAGGAGTCCCGTGTCAGGTTATTTTCGTTACGGAATTTCTGGATTCGTTCTCCACGCTGGCCCGCAGTAGAAGCTATGCAATAGCTTAAAAACTGTTGCGGCTATGATTCTAGCCGTCCAAGTATGTAGATTGTAGGTATATAACTATTTACGAAACTATTGAGCCGATTTTGACGAATGAAGTATCAATTGATACTTTATGGCGGTCCGGCTACATTTTATACGGACAAAATCAATATGAAATCGGGTTACAGTTTTTAAACTTTTATCCTTGTTATTTGTTAAGCTGAGATTATAATCTACATAATTCTACACTTAACCAAATGTACCAAAGTATTTCTGTTTGACTGATACTTGTTCACGACTATATCAATGAAATAATCTATAATAATGTCACAGGCCTGTATCAGACCTAGCATATCGATATTAATGATAATATGTACGTATGACGCAATCGCTGAAGCTCCGATATGACTTGTCCGTTGTATACTTGTATATCAGGCAAAGTATTGCCTGTTCTAATGTAAAGATTTGACTTTAAATCTTTCCCTTTCCCACCCGAATTAGGATTAAACCAATTCAAAAACTGAAAATAAAAATTTAAGTAGTCTAAAAAATTTTTGAGAATACCTTTATTCTAAGCTTTAGTTTTATTCGCCGATAGTGTGTAGGAGGCTTAACGATCAGAACTTCAAGACTATGGTATTAGATACGAAAAATATAAGCGTTACTTATGATTGTGTAAGTAGGTAATAAATAAACTAATCATAGGTAGCGTTAAGTTGTAGCCATAAAAATGTGTACCTAATTATTGTAGTTTATTATCACAATAAACTATCGTTAGTCCGTCATCAGGATGCAAGCTGTCTATACAAAATTTCGTCAAGATTGGTTCAACGGTGAAGAACCGTGAAGAAGTGACAGACACCCTGCCGTATTAATATTATGACACTAGCTGCTGCCCGCGACTTCGTCCGCGTCAATTTCTGTTATTACGATCGCGATTAAGTTACCTATGTTGATAAAACTCTTTGGCAAATTGTAAATGGTAATAATTGGCAATAATGCATTAATTTCGACCAAATTTGATTACCATAAAAAAGGTTATAATGAGTCAATCTTAAAAAATAGACATATATACTGTTGCGGGCATTTTTTTAGATCATTTAAAGAGTAATAATTCTTTCATACATATTTTTGGGTAACTTGAAACGTTTACGCAGCGCACGCTGCGGAAGCCCTGAAATATGGATAATTTTCCCCGTTTTTGCAACATTTTTCACTGATGCTTCGCTCCTATTGGTCGCAGCGTGATGTTATATAGCCTAAAGCCTCCCTCGATAAATGGACTATACAACACAAAAAGAATTTTTCAATTCGAACCAGTAATTCCTGAGATTAGCGCGTTCAAACAAACAAACTCTTCAGCTTTATAATATTAGTATAAATTAGTATGGGTGTGGGGCCGTGTGCACTTATTTGCTTCTCAGATAAGTTCATCTCGCCTGGTGTAGAATAGAGATGGGCAATAATAAGAGATATGCGAAAGCGAAGCACTCTCCCACGGTTTAACGGCTGCGCTTATTATCATGTAATTGAATACGGATATTAATAGTTCATTCTCAATGTTAATGCTAATATAGATAGGTGTAAGCCACTTTTTATCATGTTCACTTAAACGGTTCTCATAGATTAGACTTTGGTTTTTATGTGTAACTATAAAATTGATCCTATACTTAATGCTTTTTAAAAGCTACTGAGCTGGGATTGGGTACTTATCTTAGATAAAATTAGATAAAATAAGATAAAGATATCAATTGAGATGTTTAAAATAGGGTTCTAATGGAAGCCTTCTTCTTTCAAAAGGTGTGCCAAAACTTGACACACTTTTGTGTAGGTTTCTGTAGGTTTTCGATAGTTATTCGTTAGTAGTTATGGGATAAATAAAGAATGACTGACTCAGCGTTTTTAAATAAAACTTGTGGTAGTTACTTAGGTAAGTGGTATTAAAGATATTATAATATTTAGTCCTTGGCCTTGTGTGATTACTGACCACAAATTAAGGAAATCATTAATTTTCGATTTTCGACCACGAATTTTTTTGTAATGACCCGTTTATTACCGTTGTTTGTAACTTGGAAGTAAAGCCGTAAATAATGGGAAGGTAAGGTTCGATTGTGACCTATTAGTAAGGAATATTCTTTATAGAATATTAGAAATGGAGAAGGATTTAGTAAATAAATACGAGTAGGCAAGTACCTACCTCGATAAAATATTTATGACTAGCGGACCCGACAGACGTTGTCCTGTCTTAAGTTTTTTTACATCCTCTTTGACGAAATTGGCAGCACGCATTCTGTCAATGTTATGTCAAACGCCATAAGGTTACATCAAAAAAGTTTGAATTGTAAAAGCGGTTACATTAGAAATAATTTAATATGGTGGTTAATATTTCTTAAATTTTCTAATTTTCCGCGCAATTTTCTTAATTTTTTCTTTCATAAGAACCTTCTCCTAACAATAACAAACACAATAAAAAAAGAATTAGCGAAATCGGTCCAGCCGTTCACGCGTGATGCGCTTACCAACACATTAAGCGATTCATTTTTATATATTAGAAGATGTAGTAGCATATCGATGCAACTTATCAGTGGCAATACCAGTAGGTAGATCATCTACTACTTGTACTTACGCAGCTGTTCAAAATACCTACTAGTAATTACTTTTCACAAAAAATTTAACCGACGCACATTGTGAAATTTTTCCCAAAATCGGACATCCCTTTTTTATGATACTAATCGAAACTTTAAGCTTTTTTTAATGCTAGAGTAGAACACCCAGAAGTTAATTCTGTTTAGAACCGGAGTTATAATTTTTTAAATTTTTTTTTATGGTTACCAGAAAAAAACTAAGAAATGCTGTAACTTTCTACGTAACGAAAGTTTTCAAGTTTCAATTATAGCATGCTATAAAATCAATTAAGTGCTATTTTAGGAAACATATAATTAATTTCTAAGTGAACAATAAAGGAAGATATGCTTTTTTAAAACTAATTTTGAAATTAATTTTTTTCTCATCTTGGTATAGATATTAGCATCTAATTTTCACATATTGTATTTATTAGTGTTATGTTAACCCACCTGTATAATATCAGATACGTAACACTTAGGACCTCGGAGTTATTGAATTTTAAAAATTTCATTTTATGCAACTCAATAATAATCCCTGAAAAACATAACCCTCCGTTTTTACAGTCGGATAAAAATTCTTTCTTTCAGCCACTTTTTTAGAATTTTCTCTCGTACATTTGTAATTAAGATCTTTGTGACAACCCTAATATCATAGAAATTGTAAAATCTCATATCTCCAATGTCCTCATAGATTTCTGTGTGATTTTTTTTACTAGTAACAATACAGTTACGAGGTATGTTTTCAGATAGATATCTACTGCTAATCGTAAATGGTTTATGAGAAAAAAAAAAAATGTAAAAATCACAAAATTAAGAATAATTACTTTATTATTAATACTAAAATTATTTTGTTTAGCTTATAAAATGCCCTGTATATAATGCCACTTTGCCCTGTAAATAATTGTATAAATATCATATACAATTCTTTTATTTCGCCTTTTTCTGAAAATACAGAATTTTCTAAAAAAAAATATTACTCCGAGGTCCTAAGTGTTACGTATCTGATATTATACAGGCAAGTTAACATAGCACTAATAAATATAATATGTGAAAATTAGATGCTAATATCTGTACAAAGATGAGAAAAAAATTAATTTCAAAATTAGTTTTAAAAAAGCATATCTTCCTTTATTGTTCACTTAGAAATTAATTATATGTTTCCAAAAATAGCACTTAATTGATTTTATAGCATGCTATAATTGAAACTTGAAAACTTTCGTTACGTAGAAAGTTACAGCATTTCTTAGTTTTTTTCTGGTAACCATAAAAAAAAATTTAAAAAATTATAACTCCGGTTCTAAACAGAATTAACTTCTGGGTGTTCTACTCTAGCATTAAAAAAAGCTTAAAGTTTCGATTAGTATCATAAAAAAGGGATGTCCGATTTTAGGAAAAATTTCACAATGTGCGACGTTAGAAGCACTACAAAAAAGGAAAGCTAAAATATAAGTCTTTTTAGTCTTACTAACTAAGTTCTTACACTACTTAACTAATTTTGAGACAAACTTTTTTAAAAGCTGTATTTTTAAGCATGGCTGCGAGATATCTTTGATACCTCTCGGATGACTCTGGGAAAAGAGATGAGTGGTTATACATAAAAAAATATATATATGCGCGACGAATTGAAAACCTCCTTTTTTTCGTTGGCTCTATAGTAATCAGGCAAACTTCAGCCGCCCAACTTGTTATTATGCAATAGGTGCATATTGCGAGTAGTCTACGATGTAATAAATCAGCAATTTATCAGCCTCCTTTTAGAAAGTCCATCCGTTTCACTTAAAATGTATCTCACCACTTCCTACAGGTTAAAACGAACCATATCTAATTGATATAAAGTTAATTATTACGGACATATTTATGGAACTGGAAAGAGGAGTTATAGGCTTTAGCAGATAGGCTAAAAGGTAAGTTAGAGTATAGTACATATTTAGATATCAATGCTTCAGGTATCGTTTCAGAAAAGGTGAAAAATAACCGGTTAAATGCGAGTTGGACTCGTATACGAAGGGTTTCGTGTCAAAAAACACGAAACGAAAAAAACATGTATCTAGTAGGGGATTCTCCTTTATTAATTTTTAATTTTTTTTTGTTTTTTTTTTTAATTCGATGACAAGATAGCCCTTGACTGCGATCTCACCTGATGGTAAGTGACGATGCAGTCTAAGCTGGTAGCGGGCTAACTTGGAAGGGGTATAGGAGTGTAAATTCAACCCATACTCCTGTTTTTATTATTTATTGTTATAGCGGCAACAGAAATACACATTCTCTGAAAATTTTACCTCTCTACCTATTACGGATCATGAGATACCTTTATATCCTACTTTTATCTTCTTCTTCTACCTTTATTCTTTAAAAAATATAGGATACGATACGATAAATTTTTAAATCGGAAACCGATTTTATTTCTAAAAAAAATAGTTAAGCTCCTATATTTTCATACATTTTCTAAAGAAGGATTTGACACAAGTATTGCTTAGGTATTGCAATACCACAATAACAATTGTATGCAATACCTAAATCAAGAAGGAATTATAATATAATATATAAATAATCTAAATATATAAAAGGCAAAGGTGACTGACTGAATGACTGACTGACTGACTGACTGATCTATCAACGCACAGCTCTAACCACTGGACCGATCGAGCTGAAATTTGGTATACAGGTAGCTGTTAGGACGTAGACATCCGCTAAGAAAGGATTTTGGAAAATTTCAACCCCAAGAGGGTTATATAGGGGGCTAACGTGAGCGAAGCCACGGGTTAAAGCTAGTTAATTATATAGGAGTCTTATGGTCATAGACTTATTATATTACTACGGTATAATCGTTTTCGCCCGCGACTTTCTCTGCGTGGGGTCAGATTTTTTAAAATTCTGCATGAAGCCTTTGTTTTTCCGGGATAAAAATAAATCTATGCCTTCAGGTCCTCAACTAGACCCATGCAAAAATCCGTTTTTCGTTTTTCCATTGCTGCTTCAAGAACCCGGGGCAAAATAACCAAGGAAAGAATTTATGATTACGTTACCCTAGAATTAGTCGTATCGGTTATTTATTTAACCAGCTCCTACTGGTATTTATGGTAGGCACCTGTGACTAGGTATTAAACAAGTTAACAAGTCGGTTAAACTTAAACCACACGTTACCGAACAGGCTTTCAGGATTGCACTATTAACCTAGCGTACCTAGCTTGTGGTTAGCGGTCTAAAATGCGTCTAGAAACCACATAGCTACTCACAAGTAGGCAATAGGAATGCTGCCAACTAATTAAAGCAGCAATTCTTTATAAAACGTCAAAACACACGCGTTGTAGGTATAGCAGGTCAAGAGTGAACAGGTATCATCTAGGCAAGCGCGCTTCATCTTGGGCTGCATCTGCACTTACCATCAGGTGTGTCCGTGTGTACCACTTATGTTTTATGTATAAAGTAGAACTTTGAGCCCGTTTAACTTTGAAACAATGCTGGTATATTTTTTACGACAAAAACTGTAATTATTGATTTCTTCTTCTTCTTTGTCAACTTATAGACGTCCACTGCTGGACATAGGTCTCCTGCGTGGACCTCCACAGGCCTCGATCTTGCGCCACGTGAATCCAGCGGCTACCTGCGATTCGTTTGATGTCGTCGCACCACCTAGTGGGGGGTCTGCCAACACTGCGCTTCCCTTCGATATTATTAGTTTATAGTAGTAGGGAATTAGGGCGTATGCCTACAAAAATTTAATTGTGCATAATAATTAATTAAAATTCAATAATAAAAATCAAACTTTATCTGTATAGGATGCACTAAACATTAATTTCTCTTAAGTAGTATACTTGGCTGGTTTTACGTGTAACTGTAATTCGCCCTAATCGACACCTAAATCTGCCCTTTACCGTGTTATATAGGGGCTTTAAACGGTTGATTCATGTGGTGTTAACTATTTAGCATAATGAGCTAAGGAAACGCTACTGATATCGTGACCCATGACTGTTCCCGTACTATACGCCTATCTGCCTTAACCGGAATAAGAAGCAGGCAGGATCTTAATACAAGCTAAACAAAATAGAAAAGAAAAACTATAGTTTATTTTCTGCAAAATACCGCTTTAAAATAAGTCCAGTGCTATTTCAGGAAAATTATGTATTTCAAATTAGGTATTTCAGGGTAACCGTCTCAATTACCTACGCATTAGTATCACTAACTGCATTTTAACTCCCTTTGAATTAAAAAAAAGAAGTGTGGCACTCGGGGACTCCCGCGGTAAAGCATAGCATTTTTTATCAACGCCATCTAGCGGTGAGAGGAGTCCCGTGTCAGGTTATTTTCGTTACGGAATTTCTGGATTCGGTCTCCACGCTCAAGGCCCGCGATAGAAGCTATGCAATAGTTTAAAAATAAGTTAAATTGAAATCTATAGAGCGCGTTCTAACATAGCTCAAACTTGAGAGAGGATTAAAACAGAAGCTCCAGACATATACATAATTACTCATTTTAACGCTGTCTTGAGTCTGAGTATGGTCTGAGTAGAGTGTGAATGCGATCTCTCGGTGAGTGTCAACATTGTTGTGAAAATTTTAATAAGTAGATTATGTAAATCCTTCAGTTCAAAAAGGGTTTCAAGTAATTATAATTGTAAACTCTTTCTCACAAAAACATTTCCTCAAAGGAGATGGATAAATCTCGCTCACACGCTTTGTCGGTCTATCTTACGACGCACTGTGGGCTCGATCGGTGCTTATCGTCTCGAAAATCCGTGACTTTTTTATTATTTGAACTAAAACAGTGTTTTTTTTTAGATACTCTTTCATATATAAGCTATAATATACTAACATTTGCGCAGCAAATATTTTTTTATTAAGATAATAAAAAAATCATAAACTGAAAAAATAAGCATTTTTATAACATTTTACAGACAAACATACGTATAACAATACAATTTTTATGTTTTTGCCTAATGATACAACTGAAATTGACAATTTGCTTGCGCGGCGCGGCGGTAGAAAATAGTAGGTATATTCCTTGATCTACGGTAACTAAAACAACGTTAATGGTATCTACGTTTATGGATTTTCTAAATTCAATAATATTTGAAAAAGGTACATCATAATTCATAACTATGTCATACGTAGATTGCACAGGGTAGATGTACCGAACTCTTTGTAAAAACTTCTCTACATTATTGCAGGTCGGTATCACAAGGTATCATCTTTACATGACCACATGGAATCACTTGACGTAATAAATGGCTTTCGAAACGATGAAATTACATGTAATCACTTGTTATAGTTTTGTATTTTTTCTCAGGCAGTACAATTTATTGATAGACAAGACGACATGACATGGCGCCTAAGCGTAAAGCATCAGCATGCGATCTAACCTGTTCATAACAATCACTTATAAATAAAAACCAGCTAATGGCCGCGACTTTGTCCGTGTAAATTAAAATTTTTAAAAAGCCCGTGGGAACTCTGTGATTTTCCAGGTGATAATTAATTAATTATATTTACTGACTGATGACCGTTTCAACTGTCATAAGATAAGTCATAAGACATTCTATCTATTAATTATATTATCATTATTGTTATGAGTATATTATAGTCGATGTAAAATGTCATTGTGGCAACACTATATATTTACTCTGTGTCTATTCCCCTTCACCTCTAACCTCCATTGTCGTGTCTAAGTCTCATGTAATAATTAATATAATTTATATTGTCCAGTCCAAGTACTTTTATTTAAACACCAATCTGAAGACTAAACATGGTGTCAGAAGTGCACTGAATCTTGAAAAGGAAAACTTCAAAGTCTTATAACTACAAAACTACAAGTTGCAATGTCGGAAAAAAAAGAACCGCGTGGCGAACAAAAACCTGAAATGTCTTCGTCAAAAATGTCTTCGTCGAGGCTCAACATAGCAGGAAACATAAAGCCCATGTGTCTTAAAGGAAATCTCGCATTAAATTGGAAAAATTGGTATCAGTCGCTAGTGATTTTTCTTAAAGCAAGTGCTATATACGATGAGTCAGATGCACGCAAGGTGGCGGTTTTGTTGCATTTCATAGGTGCGGAAAGTCTCGAAATATTCAACACATTCAATGTAGACATTGAGAACATTACATTCAGTCAGTTAGTCTCCAAATTTGAGGAATATTTTGTACCTAAAAGAAACATAACCTATGAGTGCTACAAGTTCTTTACAACAAAACAAAAAAGTGATGAAAGTCTTGAAGATTTTCTTACAACGCTCATCAACAAGAGCAAGTCGTGCGAATTTGGAAATTTACAGGATAGAATGATTAAAGACATTTATATAACAAATATGCATGAAAGTTTTCAGCATGTCCGGGAGAAGTTATTGCTTGAAGAGGATTTAACACTTGAAAAGGCTAGAAACTTGTCTAAAACAATAGTGTCAGCTAAATCTCATGCTACAGAGTTTAAAGAGTCTACTAATGTCTTTTATCAACGTCAGTCATTCAGTCAGTCAAGATCTCAGTCTTCAGCCAGGTCACAGTCAAGGGCAAGGTCACAGTCAAGAACAAGGTCACAGTCAGGATCAAGGTTACAGTCTCAAGATAGGAACAAGTGTACTCGGTGTGGGCAAATTCATAGATTTGCCTGCCCTGCTAAAAATGCTAGGTGCAGACGGTGTCACAGTCTAGGTCATTATATGGCTTTTTGCAGGTCGAAAACAGTGAAATACATACAATTAAGTGACAACAATATGAACAGTATGGACTATCAAGGTAACGATTCAAATTATTTGTTCGTCGGACACTTAAATTCATGTCAAACTACAAATTCAGATTGGAGTGTTAATTTTACAATTAATAACATAAATGTGCAATGTATTTTAGATACAGGAAGTGATGCTAATGTCATGTCATATAATTTGTTTCAATCATTGAATGTCAATCAAAATTTTTCACCTTGTCATGCTAAAGTTACATCTTATTGTGGTAATAGCATACCTATATTAGGTCAGCAAAAATTGGAATGTACTTATTATGTAAATAGTCAACCTCAGACAAAAATAATTAACTTTATTATTGCAAATGTGTCATCTCCAACTGTAATTGGTAAAAGTACTTGTTCAGAGCTAGGTCTCATTAAAAGAGTCTTTAATATTGAAAAGTCAAATGATTGTCAAGAAAGTCTTAGTCAGAATTATGATTCCAACTTAGTACAGAGTCAGAGTCACAGGTCAGAGTTTAATAATTGTCTTGTCAACAGTCATGAATTTCAGTCAGAGTCATATAATACACATAATAATTATCATAATCTGTCAGAGTCATATAATAGTAATAATTATCAACAGTCACAGTCACAGTCAGTCAGTCATGTTCAGTCACATTTACAGTCATATTATATTAATAAAAATAATAATTTACAGAGTCTATTGTCTAAGTATAAATCTGTATTCGATGGATTGGGCTGTCTACCTGGTGAGTGTCATATCACTGTCAATACTGATGTTCGTCCTAAAATTGATCCACCGCGGAAAATTCCATTCTCATTACATGATAGACTGAAGAAGGAATTGGAAAATATGGAAAGTCTGGATGTCATCACCAAGGTTACTGAGCCAACGGCATGGGTGAGTTCACTTTTATTAGTTGAGAAGAAAAATGGTCAACTTAGAGTCTGTCTTGACCCAAGAAACTTAAATGAAGCAATATGCAGGTCTCATTACCCTATACCTACCATTGATATTGTACGGTCTAAGCTCCATGGCGCATCATATTTTTCTACTCTTGATGCAAGTAGTGGATTTTGGGTTATTCGTCTGGATTTGGAAAGCTCAATGTTATGTACATTCAACACCCCATTTGGCCGCTATAGGTTTAAAAGATTACCCTTTGGTATTAACTGTGCCCCTGAAATATTTCATCGAATTATGACAGAAACGTTTGGTGTTTTACCTGGAGTTATGGTATATGCAGATGATATTTTAGTCTATGGAAAAAGTCAACAAGAACATGATGAAAATTTACAAAGAGTGTTTAAGAAAGCTCAAGAAGTCAACCTCAAATTTAATAAAAGTAAGTGTAAATTTGGTCATACTCAAGTTAAATACTTAGGTCATATATTTTCACAAAATGGAGTGTCACCTGATCCAGATAAAGTCCGGGCTATCAAAGATATGCCGTCTCCTGTCTGTCTCAAGGATCTACAAAGATTTCTTGGTATTTTAAATTATCTGGGAGGATTTATAAAGAATTTAGCAGAGGAAACTGAACCTCTCCGTCTCTTATTAAAAAAGTCAAGTGAATGGTCATGGAATGAAAGTCATGAAGCTACATTTAAACGTCTGAAAGATATTATTTGCCAGGCACCAGTCTTATTACACTATAATGTCAAAAAGTCAGTAGTCTTGTCAGTTGATTCAAGTCAGTCAGCAGTCGGTGCAGTCTTGCTTCAAGATAATCATCCTATTTGTTATGCTTCTAAAACATTAACGTCAAGTCAGAAACGTATGGCACAGATTGAAAAAGAACTGTATGCCATTGTCTTTGGATGTATTCGCTTCCATCAATATATTTATGGAAAAATTGTCACTGTTGAAACGGATCATCGTCCATTAATAACTTTATTTAAAAAGCCTTTAGCTGAAGTTCCAACACGTCTACAAAGGTTAATGCTTAGAATACAGGCCTATGACTTAAAGGTTGAATACAAACCGGGTACTAAAATGTACATAGCTGATTCATTATCACGTGCAGCTTTACCTGAGTGTAGTGAAGATGAACTGGATGAGGATGTCAAGGTTCATGTCAACATGCTAGTTAAAAACTTACCTATTTCAGAAGAACGTCGTCAGTGGCTTACCAAGGCTACAGAAAATGATGAATGTCTACAGCTACTTAAGCAATATTATGAACAAGGATGGCCTGACAGAAAGTCAGAAGTCAATAAATTAGTCTTACCTTACTGGAACTGTCGTCATGAAATCCATTCAGTCGGAAATTTATTGTTAAAAGGTAATAGTCTTATAATACCTACTAAACTAAGGTCAGAAATTTTGAAAATTATTCATAGTGGTCATCAAGGCATAGAAAAATCTAAAAATTTTGCAAGAGGAGTTGTATATTGGCCATTAATGTCACATGATATACAGCAGTGTGTGGAAAATTGTGAAATCTGTCTGTCACATAGAAATGCCAATCCACCAGAACCTTTAATGTCACATAAAATTTGTTCTTTTCCATGGCAAAAGGTCGGAATAGATTATTTAAAATTCAATAATCAAACCATACTTGTCGTTGAAGATTATTATTCAAACTACATAGAAATTGCTAATGTAAGTTCAACTGGAGCCAAAGCGCTGATAAATGCTTTAAAACCAATATTTAGTCGCCATGGTATTCCATTAATAATTAATTCTGATAATGGTCCGCCGATGAATTCACAAGAATTTAAACAATTCTTAGAGTCTTGGAATATTACACATACAACATCTAGTCCTTACCTGTCTCGTTCTAATGGATTAGTAGAATCTGGAGTAAAAATAGTCAAACGCATACTTACCAAATGTGCAGAGTCAGGTGAAGATCCGTATCTTGCTTTACTGCAGTACCGAACAACACCTAGAAGTAACTTACCATCTCCTGCTGAGTTATTGATGTCTCGTCGTCTCAGAACACTTATACCTACTGTTGAAAAACACCTTCAACCTAAAATAATGAGTCATAAAATATACAGGAAAATAAAACAACAAAATATTGATAAACAAAAATTTTATTATGATAAAAAGTCTAAAATCTTGTCTAAAGTAAAGAAAGGAGATAAAGTTATGTTTAAAAAGTCACCAGAGGCAAAATGGCAACCTGGAGAAATTGTAAAGGAATGTGAACAACCTAGATCATTTATTGTTGAAGTTCCAGATGGGTCTACGTATAGAAGAAATCGACAACACTTGTTATCTTCTCATTCTTCTAGTCCACCTAAGGAGAAAATATTAGAAAAGAAAGTAGAAAGTCCAGCAAGTAGTCAAAAGGTTAGTCCAAGGAAGGAAATGAGAATGGAAGATAAAAATTGTAATGAAAGTAATGATGTCGGATTAAAGAAAACAACTAGTGGTAGACAGGTCAAACCCCCGGTTAGGTTTCAAGATTGTATCTATGATTAAGTTAAAGTTAAAATTTATTATTAAGTCTGTGAGTCTATAAGTTTTCTATAAATGTTATCAGTTTGTTAGTAATTGTCAACCAGTCAGTTTGTCATAATAATATAATAATAAGTTTATATAAATATTGTCATGTTTTTAAAAAAAAAAAAAAGAAAAAGGGAGATGTTATGAGTATATTATAGTCGATGTAAAATGTCATTGTGGCAACACTATATATTTACTCTGTGTCTATTCCCCTTCACCTCTAACCTCCATTGTCGTGTCTAAGTCTCATGTAATAATTAATATAATTTATATTGTCCAGTCCAAGTACTTTTATTTAAACACCAATCTGAAGACTAAACAATTATATCGTAACAGTTTTTTTAAATCACAAATCAACGATGAAACAAAGTGTGATAGTTTCATATTAGAACGTAGTAGATATTTTACTTTTATTGTGTACCTAAACGGTTGTTGATTAACCGGTTGATTAATCAGTAATCACACATTGTAAAAGCTTATTATTACTACCCAGTAAATATTTCTGTCTACCCTTACTCAATTTAAGTTTTATAAAAATTATAAAACATAGTGGTGAATAACAAAAAATCGTTTAACGGCTGAAGCGGTATTTAACATTCAGTAACTTGGGTTATTTACCTTATTCAGCTCAAACATTTGGCAATAGTTTATCGGAGTAAAAAAAAAATCTATTCTATTCTAATTTTAAACTTACAGTATGTAGGCCATGACTATCCTATATATTGTATCTAAGATATCAATGGAGATCGAACATAATTGTAACGAAGAAATTCATGTAAATTCAAACGCTGAAAAGATCATAATCTTGTTAATTAATATTACAAGCCCACGCCTAGGTCCACGCTTAAACTCGCATTCAAATGAAATATAACTGTGTAACAACATAATTTGTTCGCGTAACGATTATAAGCAGCTTTCATCGAAGCTCGCCGTATATTTATAAATGTTGCCTGGTTCGACCCCTACCGTAGGTTCTCTCTGTTTTTTTTTTCACAATTTTAAATATTTAACGTTACTTCTGAAACAAATAGAAATGGTCGAAACACTTAAAATTACAAGTTACGTACGGTATGTTCTTTAATTATTATTTTTTAAATCTACTTATTATATAAGTAGCCAAAGTAATTGTTAGGAATCTCAAAATAGGTAACCATGTCATACGCGACAGCTTATTAGTTTATTATTATAATTACCGATTTGCTAATAAACCAAATGTGTTCGATTGTAATAGTATGTTTTTACTTTGAAGTGGTACATACCTGGTGGCTTGCGCAACCGGCCAGTTTACAGATATCAGGTGCTAATGGTTCGTAAAGACATTGGTAACTTTTCTGAAATTCTAAGGCTAAAACAATTCTAAGACAGAGTTAAAACAAGAAAGATTTACGTCAGAGCATTTTTGTGTCTCATTTACCGAGTCTCTACCTTGACCTTTTCTGACTTCTATCTTGAGTCTGAGCTGAGTCAGAGCACGCTCTATAGATCTAAGCAAAAGTGCTGATTTGTATGTATGTTTGAGAGAATATCTGAGGATCTGAGGAGAAGTAGGGATAAATAGCTATCTCGTTGTAGCTTTAGAGTTTAACAATGCTAAAATTCGATTTGATTCTTGTTCAAATTAAAACATCCGCTCGAGTACGTCCTGGATCGATGGTAGTGGTAAAGAGGTAAAAACAGTTGCAGAATGGATGCACTGCGGCTCTGGTGGAATGCAGGCTAGAACACTTCGATAGCCTTGAGGTTAGTTGTAGTTCTAATTCAAAGGAGATAGCGAGTTTAGAATTTACTACTCAAATAGTTTTTATACTACGAAGTACGTGGTTGAAATAAATAAAATGTATATGTAAAAGCAGCTTAAAAATATAGCTGGTAGCTCGTAGCTAAGCAGTCTGCTGTACTTAATAAGCAGTAACTTAAAAAAAATAAAGCTCCTAGTTATGCTTTTAAAAGTTTGTCGCTGACTCAAAATTAGTTACATTAGTTTAGGAGCTTAGTTTGGTCTTACAACTGGGAGGTCTCGGGTTCGATTTCCGGCGGGGCAATTTGGAAATTTATAATTTCCAAATTGTCTTTGGTCTGGTCTGGTGGGAGATTTTGGCTGTGGTTAGTTAGCCCTACCGTCAAAGACGTGCCGCCAAGAGATTTAGCGTTCCGGCACGATGACGTGCAGAAGCCGATTCGGAGTAGGAGCTGAATATATACTGCCATAACTCTTCCAAGTTAACCTGCTACTATCTTAGACTGCATCGTCACTTACGTGAGATGCAGTCAAGAGTATCTTGTCATCGAATAAAAAAAAACGTAGATACTTACAATGAATTGTATTGAAATTGAAAATGTTCATTGTGCATCCACTGTGGTGAATGTAGGTACTGTATAACACAGAAAAACCAGTGGTAGATTTAATTGAAGATTCAAACAAAATTCTATTCTATTCATCCGTAAGTTCACATAGGTATGAAACAGCCCTCTGCGTTTCGCAGCCAATGAATAAATCGCTCCCGCTTATCCCTCGTGGCCTTTCCCCTAAACCGCACTACCGCGGCCACCTATGCAACAATATAACAGAGATAAATTCAAGGAGCCACCGCTGAATCAACATATTAATGTACCAGAACGGCAGCTTCTCCGTGCGATATTTCAGCTTGTTTATTTGCTTCTGGCGTGATTTCTACTTGAAGGGTTTCAAGATCTTTGATCCCTTCACAATCTTGCCTAGGTAGAATTTAATCTTTAGTTTTTAAGTAACTCCTCTATGTTAGTTATTATCTGACTGAATATGCGGCACCTTTACGTATTTTCAGATCTTGTTACCCATATTTTTGTAAATAAAATTTTTATTTATTTATTTATCTCTTTATTTATTTTTACATTGTGAAAATTAAATTCTAATTCAGTATTATCATAGTTCGTAAGGGCTTTTTGCGTCTAATGTCCTGTCCTAACCTGCGGTTCCTATATTCAGTCTTTAATGTGAAGATAAGGTAACATTGCTAATGTGTATTTTACTGTTAAAAAAGTAATTACCAACGTAATTAACGACGTAGATTGAATGTAGGAACCGTTTCTATACTTCTATATATCCGGATATAACTCTAGGACCTAGGTATCAAATCATATCTTTATAACACCGTTACACAAAATGGTAAGTCATTAACACATTTACTCGGACAACCCCGTTGTACTAAGCACTAATATAATAACACACATTGCTCGCTGGAGGCTAACGCTGATTACTTCACATTATATAAGTTCATGAACTTGATTATCATAATGTAACAGTAATTGAAGAAAACGAGTAGGTAACTTAGTGCGAGCAAACAAGTAGAGGTAATAGTCATAGATCAGCGTTTGTAGCCTACGTATCTACGAGTAGATCTGTAATGTATAAATAAAATTGAAAAGTCTATCTGCGATGTTCAGCTTAATTTGAAGCAGTTATTTATTGTTATTCTAATTATGATTGTGCTAGCTGATCTCTCTCTCTCTGACTCTTTGATTTTCCGGGATAAAAAGTAGCTTATGTTACTCTCTAGGTCCTCAAGTATAACCATGTAAAAAATCACGTCGATCTGTTGTGTTCAACGTGATTGAAGGACAAGCCAACAAACCAATAAATAAACACACTTTCGAATTTATAACAGACATTAGTGAGGAAGTAAGGATTGTTGTTATTCAAAGTTATTGTACCGCAGCAAAACACAACGATTTACGTTACGCGATTGACATGCGTTACATAAGACGCCGCTATAGAAAATGCTTTTCATTTCAGACACTTCAATTTTTTTTATTTGTATAGATACAAAATTCTCTTGAGAAAATTTTAAGTTTCTAGTTTAATTCAGTAAAGAGTTACAACTTTTCAAAGCCTATTTCGATACAAAATTTCCATCTAGGCATTTTATCTTAAATCATTATAATTTTATAATGGTATTTATTTTAAAATGTTAAAAAATTCATTCTACGATGAAATTTACAAGTTTACCCTGTAAATAATCGTAAGATACAACCTAACGGACAACTTCGGAACCCACTGTGTGACGTGCGTGGCCTGACACGCATTTGGTTTGTTCGTTTATTTTATTTCTATTTTCAAGTTAATCTCTATAGGATTTTTTAAAATCAAAGAGCTGATGCGAGTATATTATGCAATTACACCGCAGCAGGTTAAGTCTTTTTATTATTAAAAAGTGCGCCTTTCCCCACAGATCGTAAATTGATGCTTACAGATGCATTTCGATAAAATTGAAAGTTACTGCTACTAAGATTACGGGTGAGTAAATTATATGGAACATGTCACAATTTACATACTAAAGGTATTACTACATTACACGTACCATCCATTAGTTTCCTTGTACCATAATATCATGTTACAGACTAGTTCTTCTTTATAGATCTAGTCTGCAAAATTAAAATCAAAATTAAATTGGGTAGGTAGGTATTTGACGGTATTTAACTGTTGTCAAAATGTGGATATTCATTTATTACATTCGAAAATGTAACATATAAGAATAACATTTGTGCAATCAGAAAATAAATCGGTCAGAATCAAATAAGTTATAAGCTGTTTTACTGCGACTGTATCAATTTCTTTCTAAAACGAAATTTTGTATGGAGGCAGATTGTATTGGCAACTTTCTTCCTTCTTCCTTCCTTATGAATTTTTGAATTGATAGCTGAAGAGTTGAAGAGCGACATAGGATCCTTTTTATCCCGGAAAAACAAAGAGCTCTCGAGGTACTTTTAAAAATTTCACCCAACGCGATCGAAGTCACAGACAAAAGCTAGTATATATGATAAATAGGAAGTAAATAAGGCGTGTAACATTGTAAGAGGGATACGTTAAATGTGGTAGCGACTTGAGTATGCGTCGTGCGACCCATAAAGTGAAATGCCAAGATTGTCGCAGGACCTTTCATGAGAAGTTGAATTATGTGCTTTCATTTCACGTTGAGATATTCCATATGATACGAGCGTAACATGAGCGTTGGACGACGGCGACCATTGTAATGCCCGTGTCGTCAAAGTAATGTATGGCATTTACTGAAGTAGGAAGAGCTGAGGTTTCAAACTGGAACAAAACTGAATTGGAACGATCTCCCGCTGAGATACGACCTGTTATTACAGCTGTGTGTGTTAACTGTGCGTAAGTCGCGATTTACTCTCAGCCAGAAAAAAATACAATTGACAGAATCTATATGTACGGAAAAAGGAAGTAAAAATTCTGCGTCCTTTCCTTGTCCATATTATACTTACTGACAAATTCACGCACAGTCTATGTAAACTTCAACACTAGAACTCTAGAACTAGCGTTGCAACTTTGACGAAAAAGACCATTGTGTTATGCCCGTGTCAAAGTAATGAATGGCATTAAATAAAGTAGGAAGAGCTGAGATTTGAAACTGGAACAATCGATTTTTACACATTTTACAGATATCTTGCATCCTACAGATGGACAAACGATTCTTTTATAGAGGATTTTTAAACGAAAGGAAGTCACGATCTAATGCCAGTTTTCAATTATTATCTATCTAGAACATAGGAGTAAATTCTTAAGAGAAGTCAGTAAGAAATAGCGTGTCACATAACTGTCGCAGCTTAAGAGATTAGCGCATTCTTTTTTATCTGAATTGCAATCAGCATCATCTTTTATCAGCACGAGAGATCATAATGTACAAAAGCAAATGACCTAATGTACCTAGTGACTGAAAATGTAACAACTGAAGCTGTAGAATTAGTGGCAATATTTTTTGACATTAATTTAATAGATAATAATACAATAATAATAGATCATAATCACCTCAACTTGGCTGACACTCTCTTACTGTAGGCTAAAATGCATAAAAATATCATAAAATAAGTCAGATGATAGCAATCACTTTTGATTGGCTATACATCTTTTACTACTGGCTATTTTACGTTGCTTATTTATGAGAAATACATAATATAGGCACCAATTTTTTAGGTAAAGGTTTAATATTAGGATATGAACTTAGCAGTTTATTTCCTAAGATTAAACTTTTATCATTCTTATCACCCTGTGCTTTCAGACTGCACAAATAAAGACTTAAGATAAGCATATCAGCGATCTTGAGTGAGACTACGTTATTCATATGGATGTAGAAAGCGTGACGTGTGCAATTATTTTAATAATTTTTTTTTACGCCAAACATAATGAACGAGTGTTTTAAGTAAATGGGTAACTTAGTAATCATTTTCATTCTGTGAAAGGGGATCCCATAAAATTGAAAGTACCTATTTCACTTTCTATGCAATTGAACGCAAAATATTACAATAATATTGAATGGCTCAGTGATAAATTAAAAATAGCTAAGCTAGATACCTCAACTCCTTGAAGGGAGAATAATCTACAAAGATGTTAAGTTCAGGTAACGTAAACTTAATCTCATACCGCTTCGTTCTTTACATTCTATCAATGAAGCCTAAATGTGTAAAATTAGAGAAACTAGTTGAACGGGAGAAGCGTGTTAACTTGGATTAAATGATGGCAAAGGAGATAGGATCGCCCAATAGGGGAGTTCGCCCTCTCACCCCGAAGGCTAGGTCTAAGTCTAGCCTAACGCAGGAAAATACCCCTCCAAAAGGACGTCATACATTTGGCTGTACGGACAAATCGTGGAAAGCCATACAAGTCTTTGGAAGAGCTGATGAGCAGAAATCGGCGCAGGATATGCTTATAGTGTCATAGATTAAAAGCCTGTTTGATGTATCTAGTAATTATGCTGATATGAGAGTCAAAAACTGAAATAAATAGGATGCACAAGATCGGTCAAAGTGGGCAAGAGTATGTCAAAAACCCCATCTTCTGGGATAACGTTTAGTCGAAGAAGAACATCAGAATTCTCTTAGGTTCGAAATATTTTTATTATGAACATAATAACATTCATGTATGAAAATTGAAATGAATATATGAATTCGTTGCAGCAAGCAATGGATTGAAGCAGTCAAGACAAAATGTTTATTTCCATGTTTTGTATCACTATCGATCTAGATAAAAAGTGATCAAACTAATTACAACAACATTCCTTGCCAGTGCGAGTTACAGTGGTTTTCCGATAATATTTACTACACCAGTTAATCTTGACTTTCATTTCTATGAACTTCTTGTATCCATTCATTGAGTTATGTAAACAATAGAGATGCAGTGCAAGTCTGACGCATCAGGCGTTTAGCAGAAAAACGCTCTAGCTCATTTAAAATTAAAATAAGTAATAAAGAAGTATGGAACCTGATAATTTTTTTTTAGTAAACTTACATTATGTATCTCTTTTACGCTTGTAGTAATACCATAAGTAATGAAAATTAAATGTAAGATATTATTGACATACAGAATAAAAGCAGGTATAGCTACAGTACCAATTGGCCGAATGACGAAACTGTACTCAATGTCCATACGTAAGTCAAAATCAGCAGGGGTATTCACTAAATTCGTGTATTTTTGCAATAAATGAGTAAATAAATTCTTCTTCTTCTAAATTAAAACTCATTTCGGAAGCGAACTCTCTTGTCAATTATGTCAAATAAGGGATAACTTATATCAGAATAAGATGATAGAGAATAGATAGATATTCGCTCCTATTTTGTATTGCAAGATTATTTTTCTTTTCTTGTCTTATTTACCTATTCCGCTTCACCAATCAGGTGAAGTGAGTTTTCTTTTGCGGATCAAGAGATCATCGCGGGACATTGTCGTCGTCAATCGATAGCCATCTCAGCTATACGTTGTCCAAGCCTTTATTTTCTTTTTGGCAGATGACGCCTATAAACTACGGTTTTTTTTTCCCGGAACAATGTACTAAAATAATGTCGTACTTTATTGACGTTTAGTGAAGTGCCCTGTGCATAACAAACAACCACAGACTATAACACAGTTCTTGAAAGACGATAAATCATTCACAATTATGATAAAAATAATTTGACTTCGTGTAAGTATTGTTTCTGTAAATTTAATTAAAAAAAAAAGGAAAATAAAAATAGTAACTATGACTCCAAGATTGAATATTTGCAAGGAATTAAGTCGAAATCTTGGAATTTAAGTTCAAACCAAGAGTAAAGAAATTGTTCTTTTAATTTATTTATTTTTTGACGGCTGCCTTAAAATGTAACTATGCACGCGTTAGTGAAGTGAGTTAACTTCAAAACGCGTGGTTAATAACGTCTAAACCAAGTTTAAATCAAGAGTTATGAGCAAATATACTTGGAAAATCACATACCTACCTACTTATTTATTTAACAACTAGCTACGTAATTGGGTATACAAATGAAACAAGTAAAAATATTAAATAATAGCGGCTCGTCCTGGCTTCGCACGGCTGGACATTTATTTTTTAAACATTTTGGCATAAACGTACAGTAAATGCAGGACAAGTGACATCAACGCGTAATTTTTAAAAACATTTCACTGAGCAATTTTATTAAACTCGTAATATGTTTCGAATGGAATGTCCGATTTTAATAAACTAAAAAGTAATTTACGGGTATTTAAACTGCCTTGCTTGAGAAATCATTTATTTAGGTAAGGATTAAGGCAAAGGTATAAATAACTTGATCTGATTTATATACACTATACAATTTAAATTAATATCGGAGTTATCAGAAAATGAATATTTCCGCGTGATAAAATAATAAAATGGTGCCAGCCGGTGCGGCGGGGCACGGTGGCAGGTATCGGCGCGGAAGATTCCTGTGGTTCCTGTGGTGATCTTATTAACAATCGTTTCCTATAAGAAGCTCTGTGCGATCGCAGCCCCGTAAAAACAAATATTTAATATTTCAACCCAGACGAAGTCGGGGCAGGTCGCTAGTTAAACATATTTTGAAAGAAAACCTTAATTATTATTATTATCGATAAAGAACCCAAATCAACTTATTATTTTTTTCTGTTTGTCTGTTACCGCATGTCAAATTAATTTATCTAAGTGATTAAAAATATATAATAAAATATAAGTACGTTAAATCAAAATTAAAAAATATTTCATTAAATCGATTGAAAGTTCTTCTTAAATAAAATCGATTATTACTTCAAATCGAATCGGTAACGTGTGAAGGCGTCACTAAAGTCAAAATTTCTTGATCTGCCAAAAAGAAAATAAAGAATTGGACAATCTATAAGCATAGGTCTTTTGTGAAGTTGTCCATTCAGGAAATCTTGTAACAAAACTTAAATTTGGTAACACAACGCTTTCCGGTGCTACGTTACCATTTTAGCACCTTGTGACCCCAAAGTTTATAGGTAAGTAAGTTCTTCGAACTATATGCTTTCCATTATCACTTCAGTTTTGCCACCTGTTGAAATAATATTATGTCGACGACTGTGTTTCTGCTACTCTAGATCTCCTTATTTCTAAATTATGATAAGAGACAGAGATTTTCGACGAAACATCACTCCCTCTAGTCATCACTCCCTCTACACTAGAGGGAGTGATGTTCCGTCGAAAAAGACGCAGTGAGGTAACATACAACTAGAAACTCTAGTTGTATGTTACCTCACTGCGTCTTTTCCTGTTTTTTGTGCAGGGTACCTACCGTTCGCAACAGCGCGTCGACGCTTTCTCAACTATTCGTAATATTCCACGATGAAGTTACCTGAAAAAAATTAACAATATTTACTAGATATCGTACACCAGGAAAATATGTTTGTTTTTTATGTCGAATGACTGTTGAGGCTAGTTTTAATTGAACGATTATTTATATATATAATTCTAACCGATTATAGTTATTATAAAAATTGTTGCATTGATCAGTAATTAAAAGAAAATATGCTACAAATCTTGTATCTACATACTCGAATAAAATTTTCCTATGGAAAATATTTGAATCAAAAAACGCGTCGCCTGCACACTATGGTTCTAGTATTTTGACTTCTATTATTTCAGCTAGCTCCTTGATCTAGTGGTTAGCATGTTCGACTGCGGATGCGAGGTCCCGAGTTCCAATCCCAGGTCGAGCTAATTGTGCATTGGGGTTTTCTGTTAAGAAATTCTCAGTACTAGCTCGGAGTTAGAAAGCTGGCGGCGAGTCACCCCCGTGCCTAGGAGAGCACGTAGAGATGTCGGTCGTCCACCTGATTCCCTCCGGTCGTGTCGGATTTTCTGCCCCACCGGGCTATGAGAGTGAGGAAATAAAGAGTGCACCTTGTGTACTATGATATCTCCCACGTAGATGAAGTAGATAGCTACTCTCTAAGGAGGTTGACCGCCGGGACCGGATTTGGTCGGGAGGACATTGTTGGTACTTTGAGAGTGCAAAGTTTTTACAATGCCATAGGTAAAAGTAAAATGCGTTGATTGTAGATAGTAACTGGGAACTGCCCAGTTATATGAATTTTCGTCTGGTTACCACCCTACCGACAAAGATGTGCCGCCAAGCGATTTAGTGTTCCGGCACGATGACGTGTAGAAACAGATTAGGGGAATGGGTTGAATGTACAGTGCCATACCCCTTCCAAGGTAGCCCTCTGCTATCTTAGACTGCATCGTCACTTACCATCAGGTGAGATCGCAGATAAGGACTAACAAAAAAAATTTTTTTTAGACATAGAGCTTAGATTAAGTATACCTAAATATTTTTAGGCATAGAGTTTTAGAAGGATTTCTATACCTTGCGCAGATCATGTTAGTTATGACGCTATAGGCAGGTACTACTCAAATTCCTGAATCCTGTTATTCCATCCCAAGTTTGTCAGTGCCTATCACATGCAATCTATCGCAGTCAGGATTCCAGTTACAAGTACCTGTGAAATTACGTACCAGATTGCTTTGTTGATCAAACATATCGGGACATGGTTCCTACTTCCTTATCATAACAGTCTCTACGTACCTATTATCGAAACTAGCTTATCTTATCTTTAAGAATAGCTATGTTAAGGGCCGATTTCACCAACGTAAAATAAGTCTTATCCGAGTGTAAATTTGAATATTTTGACACATTTTCAATACAAAAACTGTCAGAACGCCCAATTTATTCTTCGGTTAAACGTTACTTGACATTTGTGAAAGCGGCACTTAGCAAGTTATTCTTAGGCTTTACCAGAATAAATTATGTACCTAATGATGATTATTTTAGCGGAACGTGAAAAATATAGTTATATAACTAGCATAAAAGTAGATAGAAGACCATAATAACGAATCGCTCGACAGCTGACACCCATCAAAATCAGCTGAACATAGGTAAATACATACACAGATTGCTAAAGGCATAAACCCTTCCTTGGATCTGACGTAATCGGTTAAAAAACCACACTAGATCTCAGCTTCAGATCCTATCCTTTAGAAAAGCTGTGAAGTAGCGTTGTAAAATATTGCGATTTTGATTGATTGTTAGATAGCAATAGCGGCCCACTCGTGTATTGGAAGCGACGGCGTTGGCCGTCCGCCCATCGCGACAGATCTTATTAGCATTATCTTATAGATACGAGATCTTCTCAACAAAACATCAGTTCGTCACTACTCATTAATAATGGACTTAAGGGTCAACACACTCGGTTTTTTGCTAATTAAATGTACCGAGTAGACAGTTAAATAAATTGTTTATTCTGAGTTATTGGTTACTTATACATAGACTTTTGACGACCTCCCTGGCTCAGTGGTGAGCGCTGTGGTCTTATAACTGGGAGGTCTCGGGTTCGATTCCCGGCGGGGACAATTTAGGAATTTATAATTTCTAAATTGTCTCTGGTCTGGTCTGGTGGGAGGCTTTGGCCGTGGCTAGTTACCACCCTACCGTCAAAGACGTGCCGCCAAGCGATTTAGCGTTCCGGCACGATGGCGTGTAGAAACCAATTAGGGGTATGGGTTGAATTTACACTGCTATATCCCTTCCAAGTTAGCCCGCTACCATCTTAGACTGCATCGTCACTTACCATCAGGTGAGATCGCAGTCAAGGGCTAGCTTGTCATCGAATAAAAAAATAAAAAAAAAAAAGACTTATTATATTACTGCGTATATGTCAATGTTACTAGTATATTTTATTTGTTTATTTATCTAGAACCGGTCCACGTAACGAATCTTTCGTTTTGATTTACGATGACGTATGACAGTTTACGCGATTTTTCGTAACAGCCTCGTAGTCTAGTGGTTAGCAAGTCCTGGTTTCAATTCCCGGGTCGGGCCAAAAATAGTATTTGGGTTTTCAGTCAAGGAATTCTCAGAATTACCCTGGGGTTAGGAAGTCGGTTGTGGGTCACTCAGAGGTCACGTAAATCTGTCGGTTCTGCGCCTGATCTGTCTTCGATCGTGTCGGATTTTCATCCTCCCAACAAACTTTTTGAATGAGGGGATAGAGAATGCATCTGTTTTTCGCTCACACTTGTGCTCTATAATATCTCTGGAAATTGGCCGTCGTAGCCGGATTCGAAGGACAATATTATTAGATTTTTCGCAACACATAATAAAGATGAAATAAAATGCTATATTTCGTGTATTCAATCCAAAATCGGCTAAGAAATAGAAAAATTACACTAGTTGATAATGTATTCATATATTATAGACACTGGATAAGACGGATGAATCACTTTTGAATAATTCCTAGCCGCAAAAAAGTGTATTAATCTAACTCATCGCCACCGGACAGAAATTGATAATGTTTCTTCTTCTTTTCCGGACAGATAACTTTCCGGTTATTAGAATCCGATTTGAATTAATTTGAATAAAATATATAGCATTGTCTATGAGCCATAAACACTTTTTATCAATGGAAGGTTTAGTTTTATATTATGATTGACAATTTAAAATGACCTCTGATTTCTTTGCCTTATATTTTTGGTATCGTTTGATTCCAGAACACACGTATGATTTTATATTGCCTTCTTATTCCCTTTTAATTTGAGTCTCCCCAACAAAAGTGCACGTATAATGTGAGTACCTTTAAGGCGAGAGTGATTGAGCATCTTCTAGGCAAGCGCGCTCCAACCTAGATCATCAGTATTTTCCATCATTGATTGTCGTCAAGCGAAAGCCTATCTCACAATAAAAAGACGTGTGGCACTCGGGGACTGCCGCGGTAAAGCTATTGCATAGCATTTTTTATCAACGCCATCTAGCGGTGAGAGGAGTCCAGTGTCAGGTTATTTTCGTTACGGAATTTCTCGATTCGGTCTCCACGCTCAAGGCCCGCGATAGAAGCTATGCAATAGCTTAAAAAATTTGAATATTCTTTAAGGATAAGTGTAGTTATATACAGGGTGTCCCACGGCTATGCCACATGGAGGGGAAGTACCTTAAATATTGTAGATGGAACATTTTACTGAAAGAAGACTTCATTTTAATTTAAAAAACAATTTAAACTGCATTCATAGATTTTTAAATAATTGCCTGGTTGAACCGGGACTCGAACCCGCTATACGAGAAAAAAAAATTAACCTGTAACTTTATCATACCGATCGGAAGGCTTCATCGTAAGGATTATTTTTTGTTAAATAACATAGCATGAAAAATAAAAGGAAGACCATGAATTTTAGCCTTTGATGTAAAATTTTGTTCAGAAAAATGAAAAGCTGACATTCGTAGCTCTGTTGCAGCGGAACTGAAGGACAAACCAATAAATCAACAAACAAACACACTTTCGCATTTATAGGTAATATAAGTAAGGATTAGTAAGGATAGTAAGGATCGGGAAATTATGCGTACTTCTCAAGTGGGTACTCATTAGTAATAGTTCATGTCAGTTGTATGTCGATACGCCAATGTCAGCTTTTCATTTTTCTGAACAAAATTTTACATCAAAGGCTAAAATTCATGGTCTTCCTTTTATTTCTCATGCTATGTTACTTAACAAAAAATAATCCTTACGATGGAGCCTTCCGATCGGTATGATAAAAATACAGGTTAATTTTTTTTCTCGTATAGCGGGTTCGAGTCCCGGTTCAACCAGGCAATTATTTAAAAATCTATGAATGCAGTTTAAATTGTTTTTAAAATTAAAATGAAGTCTTCTTTCAGTAAAATGTTCCATCTACAATATTTAAGGTACTTCCCCTCCATGTGGCATAGCCGTGGGACACCCTGTATATCTACTACCAAAGTACAAAATACGTCGATATAATAAAGCATATTTTTTTTTCGCTTATGTAAATTGGCCGATTATACACGCTTTTACTGTACACGGATTCCGTGTTTCCGGATAGAATTTTAAATTATATGTTATATCATAGTGGCATGTGCCTCTGAAGTTATTTATGTTATAGGTAGTTATAAAGATGAAATAATATAAGCGACTATAATAGGGTTGTTATTATATCGGTGACTTTCACACATCTTATTATAATATGCTCATCTATATAATATATAAAATTCAAAGTCCTGACTGACTGATTGACTGACTGAGATATCAACGCACAGCCTAAACTACTGAAGTTAGAAACTTGAAATTTTTACAGTTGGTTCCTTTTATGACGTAGGCGCACACTAAGAAAGGATTATTGGAAATTCCACCCCTAAGGGGTTTAAATAAGGGATGGAAGTTTATATGAAAGTCCGTCATTTTTCAAGCTGTTTCCATCAAAGTTGGTATTTGAGCTTTCAGTTAAAAATAAAGAAGTACCTACGTGTGTCACAGTTTTTGAAAATTCCACCCCAAAATCTAATTCCACGCGGACGAAGTCGCGGGGGCAAAAGCTAGTAACGTATTATATGTATTAGTCGAGCCTAGCGTTTTTTTTTTTTCATTTTCAACTGAAATTAATTGTTATCTATCCATCTAAATATATTTAAATCTTCGATCACAGAAGAAAAAATATCTATGATCGAAGATTTAAATTAATTGCTTAAAAATCAAAAACGGTCTGATCTCTGCACTTTTATCCCGGAAAGACAAAGGGTTTCCACGAATTTTTCAAAACCTTCCTCCACGAAAAGTCGCGGACAAAAGCGAGTCAAATAAACGCCCTTTCAATTCGATTTATAGAACGAAGTAAACAGAAGAAGATTTATTATACATGTATAGCATGCGATTAGCGTTCTCATGTCACGATGTCTTCATTAATTGATGCAAAGTTTCAGCTAGCCGGCAATTTTACCGTAAATCAACATTAAGGGGAGGGTAAGGTTAATTCGGTAAAAAAAAGGCATGTTTTCAAGATTTTTTTTTGGCAATACAGATGGTGTTAGTTTAATCAGTCGATCCATACATGATAATGTAACATTAGAACAATATTCTCCTAAATTTTCATTGCAAAATATCAAAAATTGAGCGAGTGACAGTGAATTTCCGGAGGCGCCTCGAGAAAAAGTTGTTTTGCGGTGTCCATCATAACTCGCAACCAAATCATCTGAAATAAAAAAATCAAAATGCATTCGTTAAAGGAGATGTTTGTTGAGGTATTCACGAGAGGATTTTATTTTTTTTCGATTTTTCGATTTTTCGTAGCACTTGGAAGCCAAAAACCAGATTTTCGCTAAAAAAAACGGCTAATTAGCTGTTGTAAAAAAATTGATAATTATTGCAAAAAAAAAAGCTCTCGACAATACCTGGGGAATTATGTGAAGAAACACTGTGCAAAATTTCAAAACGATTGGTCCAGTAGATTTTTAGTTATGGTGGACACGGATTTCAAAAATGACAAGTCTCAGAAAAGCGCTTTAAAGTTCGCGTACTGAAGTATTCAAGATAAAATTCGACAATTTTTTTATACTCACACAGAGTCGTCGATGCCAGGTCCGTCACTTGTTACTGCTCAGCACATCATACTGCGTTTAACTGATGCATAGATCATGCCTCGAATATACTCGACTTTACCTGAACAGACCCGTTTGGGGCGGGTGGGGCTGTAAAACCTCAGGCTGGCAACGGACGCTGAAATACTCATAACTTCGTCAATTTTGCCCCGATCGACTTGAAATTTTAACACAATCTTCTTGAGATATTATGCATTCAATTAGAAAAATAAAAAAAAAATCGAAAAAAATAAATTTTAATACCTTACCCTCCCCTTAATTGTACTAAAGCGGTTATTACATGCGGAATTCCTAAGCATTCAACCTGAGATATGTTTGTTCATTAGCGTAGTTCAGCGTACCGCTTTACACTGATAAATATACCGGTACGGATTTCTGGTCATTATTGTGGTTTGTTTTGACTTGAAGCCACGTTGGGAATTCCACTATAACTATGGTAAGTTAGTTTACATTTTGAGATGTCTATTTTAGCTATGCGTAATTAAGTACTGCAGTGTCTCTATTAAATTAGGTAAGTTCTTATTATAAAACAACTTACATAATGAGTAGGACTTACTGCGTACAGAGCTTCTGATACTTAATTCTTAAAAACCGGCCAAGTGCGAGTCGGACTCGCACACGGAGGGTCCCGTACTATTGTAACAGCGATTATTAAGATCGAGCAAAAGAAGCCAAAAGAACATATTTCTAGTAGCGGAGCTTTATTAGCCGAGTATTTTTATTATTTGCAGTTGTTCTTAAACTGGGAGGTCTCGGGTTCAATTCCCGGCGGGGGCAATTTGGTATTTTATAATTTCTGATTTGTCTCTGGTCTGGTTTAGTGGGAGGCTTAGCCGTGGCTAGTAACCACCCTACCGTCAAAGAGATGCCGCCACGTGTACACTGGCATACCCCTTCCAAGTTATCCCGCTACCATCTTAGACTGCATCGTCACTTACCATCAGGTGAGATCGCATCTATCTTGTCATCGAATAATAAAAAAAAATAAAAAAAGACGTGTGACACTCGGGGACTGCCGCGGAAAAGCTATTGCATAGCATTTTTTATCAACGCCATCTAGCGGTGAGAGGAGTCCCGTGTCAGGTTATTTTCGTTACGGAATTTCTGGTTTCGGTCTCCACGCTCAAGGCCCGCGATAGAAGCTATGCAATAGCTTAATAAAATAAAATAGCGGCCAATTTCGTCCACCTGAACAGATAAGTTAGTGGCACTGTAATCGCGCGTATGAACCTACTTAATTTCTGAAGTCTGCTATAAAGAAGTCATTAAAGTAATTTACAAATTGGCATGTATCAGCACACGGGTATGTCATGCGACTAAACGATATGATGCAGTTTATGAGAGGTGCACTTGAATTATGGCATTTTCTCTTTTGAATGCAAAACCTGATTAAACGATCATTATGTCAACTTTCATAAATATTTGCGAAATATGAATATTATGATATCATGCGAAACGTGCAGTGATGTCATTTAAACAATAACACCAACCTCAATATACAAAATTGAAAAAAAAAAATTGCTGTAATTGGGCAAACCAGAAAAAATCTGTACAGTTAGCTATCATGACGTAAATGTCCACTAAGAAAGGATTTTTGAAAATTCAACCCCTAAGGAGGTATAATAGGGGAATGAAAAATTGAATTTAACGTAAGCGAAGCCACGGTAAAACGGTAGTATACCTAATTCATATAAGCGAATTGTACGCAAAAGTAGGAAAACAATTTACCTGTCTAACAAGCGAATTTTATTTATTAGAAGGAAAAAAACGAGTATGTAGCCCAATTGCATTAATATATTACTATATTAGGTAATTGAACATTCAAATAGATTCTATTTTTTTCCGCGAACGTTACTAATATTTTACTATTTTATTTTCATTTTATTTATTTGGTCTACTAACGGACACTTACAATAACGGACACTTAAAACAATATTCTAAAATTAAAGCTTGCTAACTGTAGTGACCACTCAAAAGTAAACACAACATTTCCAGAAGTTCGTTACATATGAAACAAGAAAAAATTAAAAGAATTTAAAAGGCAAATTGAATACAAGAAGTGTCTATATAATCTATTATAAATTATCTATATAATTATATTATTATCTATATTATTATAATATCAATATCACAATTATTATGGCAAATCTAATTAAGATCTGCCAATTAAATTAGAGAGCATACCAAAAAAATAAGCGTAAATAAAAGAAAGAAAAGAATTTGTATTTAAATATTCGTACTTACAAAAGGGTATGCAAAACATTGTATAGTATTAGCCACACAATTATTTTCTCCGCATCACATTGTTAATACTGGACATCTAGGACACCGTTCGGACTAAGTTTAGCATCATTAAACCCATTCTGTCCACATCATGTGCCTAGTCACAGTAAATCTTCTTAGCGCGGCTTAGGTTATGCCTAGTGGAGTTACCATAACTTTAACTTTTCAAACGCAAATTCTTAATACTTGCACTCTAAATTTTAAGCTATTGCATAGCTTTTATCGCGGGCCAGCGTGGAGACCGAATCCAGAAATTCCGTAACGAAAATACCTGACACGGGACTCCACTACGGTGAGCCACTAGATGGCGCATTTTTTATCAACGCCATCTAGCGGTGAGCCGCTAGATGGCGTTGATAAAAAATGCTATGCAATAGCTTTACCGCGGCAGTCCCCGAGTGCCACATGTCTTTTTTTTTTTACGAGGATACCACTATAATGGGTGGATACCTATTCACGAAATCTTTAAAGCTCTAGGCATTGAACTATAAAGCTTAGAATAAAAGTTTCTAACAAAAACAATCAATAAAAGTGTGAGTGCCATGTAATTATTTTCTGTACTCGTATTGATAATAATTACATTTTTGATGGATATTGTGATGAATTATGATACCCTCTCACTGCACAGTAGGTTAGTCATTTTTCAATAACTTTCTGCAAGCTCGTTGTTCTAATGCAGCAATACTGCATAGTCAGCCTTTAAAGGCTTACTAAAAATGACTCAACACCGCATCGACTACTACGCTTTTAGGTCGATTCTACTGGGGTTCCAAACGATACTTATAATACATTCAATATTAAAATATGTAATGCCGTCATTTGCCGAAGGGAATATTTTGAAATGGATGGTACTACTTCTATTTTTACACCAGTCATCAACAGAATTAGTACCTGTCATCATATATTATCGTCATGGGCTATATGGTTACTATTGACAGTAATATTAAACTCGTCATAATTATACAATTGCTTCACACAGAATCATTATCCATAAGAATAGCTCTAGTAAAAATGTCATAAAACGTGTTCTACCAGTGCATTTAGAATATACAGCATCAAGGTCGGTCAAGGCGACGTATTGGAAACCGAAAGGTCAACGGTTTACACCCCATCCATTCCACTAATTTTGTATCTATTTCTTACATATCTTTTGCACATTGAAGCTTGCTTTTAACGCTTCGTAAGGGAGCTTCTAACAAAACTTCTTTCTAAACGTAGGTTCAAAACAATCAATGAATGTGTGAGTGCTATGTAATTCTTTTCTGTACTGTACTAATTTACGTTTTTGATGGTTATTATGATGAATTATGACATCCTAGCACAGCACAGTACGTCAATTTTTAATAATTTTCTGCGAGCTCGCCGTACTAACGCGACGATACTGCGAAGTCGGCCTTTAAAGGCTTACTAAAAATGGCTCATCACCGCGTCGCTTCTTGCGTTATAGCTCGATGGTTGTATGGTTATTCGGAGCGGACAGGAAAGTTCAATCACTATTTGCTTTTAATTTATTTTTATTTTTATTGTTGGTAGTTACAGCGGCAACAGAAATACACATTCTTTAAATTACTGACAGAGAGACGGACGGACGGACGGACGGACGGACTGACGGACAGCGGATGCTTAATAATAGAGTCCAGTTGGCAACTTTTGGGTACGGAACCCTAAGCACGATGGTTCAACCCAGCTTATTTTATCTCACTATCGATCTATATTTTTTTAAGCTATCATATAGCTTCTATCGCGGGCCTTGAGCGTGGAGACCGAATCCAGAAATTCCGTAACGAAAATAACCTGACAAGGGACTCCTCTCACCGCTAGATGGCGTTGATAAAAAATGCTATAGCTTTACCGCGGCAGTCCCCGAGTGCCACACGTCTTTTTTTTTAATTTTTATTGTTGGTAGTTACAGCGGCGACAGAAATACACATTCTTTAAATTACTGACAGAGAGACGGACGGACGGACGGACGGACAGCGGACGATTAGTAATAGAGTCCAGTTGGAAAACTTTTGCGTACGGAACCCTAAGCATGATGGCTCAACCCAGCTTATATTATCTCGTTATCGATCTATATTTTTTTAAGCTATTGTATAGCTTCTATCGCGGGCCTTGAGCGTGGAGACCGAATCCAGAAATTCCGTAACGAAAATAACCTGACAAGGGACTCCTCTCATCGCTAGATGGCGTTGATAAAAAATGCTATGCTATAGCTTTACTGCGGCAGTCCCCGAGTGCCACACGTCTTTTTTTTAATAAAATTTTTGCTAACTTAAACTAAATTACATGGTCACCCCACTCGCGTGTCCAGGCGCCCTGTTAACATCAGTTTGGGCTGACAATGAAGCCTACTCAATTTATATGTAAATACGGCAGCTACAAGAATCCCGTGACCGCTTTCCGAGATTAACCGTTACCGAGTGTCATAATTAAGCGGTTAATGTGAGGAGAGTGTTTAGATAATTTTATTGACGCCTTAAATGGTGCTTTAGCGAACTGCTCACTGCTTCTCTAATGATTGGTTTGAGTTGATAGGTTTAGTGAAGAGGTTCCTGACCTTAGTGCGACTCAATGGAGATAATATTATTCTTTATTCTGGAGAATACTCATTCTGAGTTCTCAGCGCAGACTGAAAACAGACAAAACGAGACAGATTTATGTCGGAACATATTTGTGTCTTGTTTTAACTCTTATCTTGAGTCCGAGCTAAGTCAGAGGCTCAGAGCACGGTCTATAGCATCAGAGGCACTTTTTCGAAAACTGGACATTCTGCTGCGCAGATTTATCATCAGTGGCGTAAGTTAGAAGATGGTCGTTGCAAACCTTAAATTGTTACTATAACTATTTCGACTGTTCCGTAGAACAAAGTCTTATCTGCTAAATTCACAACTTGAAAGGACAATGGGCACTTTTGTATGAGTTGCGTCCCCAGACTGTATCAAGTTGTGATATATGTCATTTTAAAGGTCATGATAATAGCTTCATTTTATTGTATGACACCAACTATGAGACACGTGCAGGGAAAGAACTATGATTTTTTTTAATTTTTTTATAATAGAACGTATTTATTTTTGTTCTTTTGTTTTTTTTTTTAATACAGAATGTATGCGTTATTTTAGGGGTTTCATTTGTTTAGTATAAAGTCAAAAAAACGCTTAAACCCTACCTAAAGCCGTCTCCAACCGCCCTTATAACGGCCCCTGACCTCACATCTAATCTATTATACGCGCGTCCTTTGTACAGGCCGTAGTTTGTAACTATTAACTACGTGGCGCGCACATATCTTTTGCTCTTTAGGATCGGTACTATTTTGAGTTTTTGATCTCTGTCCTCTGCACGTTTAACGGACTTGATTTTTCTGTTTTTGCTTTGATTGTGGCTAGTTGGTACGACGGTAATTAGTTTTATTTTATATAGTGCGGTGTGGCTGCTTGTCTGTGTTGCACCTTCACCTCCGTGCTTGCATATCTACGCAGTATCCCTGCCTGCCTGGGAGAAACGACGCTGTACCACCTGTGCAAGAAACTCACCGGAACCGACTCACTCGTCTACGCTGTACTAAACAGCCAGGGTAGGCAAAAATACTCCGTCCAGGATCGTGCTGAGATCATGGCGGAGTATATGGAGATACAATTTACTCCAAACCCACCGGCCAGTGACAATGCGTACAGGGACCACGAAGAGATCGACCAACAAGTGCGGGAATTCCTGTCGGCCCCGACTCCCCAGCTCCGGGGAGGCGAGTTCATCTCCCCGTCTGAGCTGAGGAAGGCCGTATTCCGACTCCCCAAACGGAAGGCGCCAGGCTACGACGGAATTCCGATCGCCACACTTCAGCAGTTGCCCAGAAGAGGTCTCGTTGCCCTAACGAGACTCTTCAATGAGGTACTCCACACCGCACACTTCCCGGAGACCTGGAAAAGGGGGAAGGTCATCACCATTCCCAAACCGGGCAAGGATCGCCACCATCCAGGGAGCTACTGCCCCATCACCCTACTGCCGCACATCACCAAGCTGTTTGAGCGTTTATTGCTGCGAAGGCTTGCCCCGTACATCCAACTACGGGACGAGCAGTTCGGCTTTCGCAGCAACCACTCGACGACGCTGCAGCTGGCGAGAGGACTTCACCACATCGCCAGTGAGAAGAACAGGGGGTACTGCACCGTCGGGGTCTTTCTCGATATCGAGAAGGCCTTCGATCGCGTGTGGCATACCGGCACCCTCTCGACCGACCTACCACCAATGATCGTGCGGCTGGTGGCTTCTTTCCTGGAAGGCAGATCCTTCCACATCTCCGTGGAGGGCGCGGACTCCCAGCCGCGCCGCATACGTGCAGGAGTATCCCAGGGCCGCTGCCTATCGCCGTGCCTGTACGCATTGTACACTAACAACATCCCTACCCTCGCCGGACATCTACGCGAGGGGGAGGAAGGCGTGCTGTTGTCGCTCTACGCCGACGACCACCACGTCGTACCACCAGATCGTCGTCTGCAACAAGATGCAGCGCCTGCTGGATCTGCTTCCGAAATGGATGGTCAAATGGAGGATGACCGTCAACGTGGGAAAGACGGCCGCTATCCTGTTCGACATCCGGAGACCGGAAGCCTCAACTCCGCTTTCGAGGGCAGGACATAGTTTGACGAACTTTGGTGTACTACTTGGGGTGCCGCATCGACCTCAGCCTTAACCTGATGCCGTTGGTCAACCAAGTTGTGAACCAGGCCAAGGCGACAGGGTCGATGCTTCACCAAGTCTTCAATTCAAGCCTATCACCGAAGACCAAGCTCCTCATCTACGGAGCCTATATCCGCTCCAGACTGACGTACGCGGCACCTGCCTGGTATGCGCTCTACTCGGCAAGTCAGAGGAGCCGCCTACAGGTCCTCCTGAATAAGTGCCTCCGTCTGATCGTTGGAGCTCCAAGGTACG
Source organism: Hipparchia sbordonii (assembly GCA_038048805.1). Classification (NCBI taxonomy): domain Eukaryota; kingdom Metazoa; phylum Arthropoda; class Insecta; order Lepidoptera; family Nymphalidae; genus Hipparchia; species Hipparchia sbordonii. The sequence goes on along the minus strand of CM076109.1, from coordinate 10,466,125 downwards.
TGAGGAACGACGTCATCCATCGCGACCTCAAGATGCCTACCGTGGAAGAGTACGTCCGCTCAGTTGCGCGGCGCATGTTAGCGCGCTGATTGCGGACCGTACCAGCACCTCAACGGCATCGCACCGCTAACCAGCCGCCCACGACCAGACGTCCCGTACCTCGAGAGCTCCTGCGATCGCCAACACCGAGGAGGCACGCAAGTGACTCCAGCGACGACGAAAACGATGCGAAATCCACTGGACGATTCACTCGCCCATAGCGCGGAGCCACCCACCGGATTTGACATCGCTCCGCACACGGCGGCGGAATACCCGCCCGCGGTGCGGAGCCCCACGGATATGACGGACCACAGGCTCCTAACCAACGCCAGTGAGCCTCGGCCATAACTCAACACCGGCGAAATGCTCTTTCCCGTGCCCCGCCCGGGCCATGAGGCCATGCCTCGAAGCGCGTACCCCCTCAGGCCTCACGGACAGAGGACACGACCCTGCTGTATGTTGTAACTAGACAATAGATTAAGCAGGTATTAAGGACCTTAATACAGCCGCTTGCTAGTCAAGGGGTAAAAGATCCCCCCACAAACTACACGTACGAACTAGCCACAATCAAAGCAAAAACAGAAAAATCAAGTCCGTTAAACGTGCAGTGGACAGAGGTCAAAAACTCAAAATAGTACCGATCCTAAAGAGCAAAAGATATGTGCGCGCCGCGTAGTTAATAGTTACCAACTACGGCCTGTACAAAGGACGCGCGTATAATAGATTAGATGTGAGGTCAGGGGCCGTTATAGGGGTGGTTGGAGACGGCTTTAGGTAGGGTTTAAGCGTTTTTTTGAGTTTATACTAAATAAATGAAACCCCTAAAATAACGCATACATTCTGTATTAAAAAAAAAAAAAACAAAAAAACAAAAATAAATACATACTATTATAAAAAAATTTAAAAAATCATAGTTCTTTCCCTGCACGTGTCTCAAAGTTGGTGTCATACAATAAAATGAAGCTATTATCATGACCTTTAAAATGACATATATCACAACTTGATACACTCTGGGGACGAAACCGCCCATTCTCCTTTGAGCCTTAAAAGTTTTTGTAAACTACATATAAAATGTTTATAGCTTACTAAAACTTCTAAGGCTCAAATCTCAAGTTATGAATTTAGCAGATGAGACTTTGTTCTACGGAACAGTCGATTGATGTACCTAATACTTGAACAGCGGATTTAGATTCTAAGACAACTATTTACTGAGCGGAACTATGTATCGGCGAGTACCAACGCGCAACGTAGCGAGTAACTTAACGAACCGAATACCTACCGACTCCCGATATCCATATATACCAACCGAGTGATAGGGTAATTAAAATAGTTTCAAAACTCGTTATCGATATCAATAACGATAAAGGCTTTTGATATTGCAAAATCGCGGAACGACCCACCTCTAGCGCAAGAGCATTTCCTGAGAAATAAGCAATTTCAACAATTTTGTGAAAAAACTAAAAAAAGATGTTTTTTTTTTCTTTTTTTTTTCTTAATAAATTGATAAATTGTAACATCTACGTGAACTTAATACTGGAGGCCCCCTTGTATTCTCATATTTAAAGGAATGATGACAATTTGCAGCACGGTGATTACAAGAAATCAAAAAAGAAAATCTAATACAAGAATTGTTACCTATTGGAAATTATATTACGTGTACCTATTACAAAATGTGGGCCAACTTAAATGAGGACAACTTATATAGTTTTTGATCTTACTAACTCCAAAATGATAATATTTTTGGGGAACATATCTACATGAAAAAAAGATTTCGACGAATGATGAGACTCTCCTCAAACTTCTTTTTTTGAAGTCGCTTAAAAATACCTATAGATATTTCCATTGGTAATTTTAAGAAGTATTATGGGTAGAATTTTGCAATGCATCTAATAGAATATTCCCTAAAACTGAGATGCCCATATTTTCTAACATCGATAGCCATTGTATCCCCATCGGGTAGCCACTAATGATATCGCCCTCCGCATACGAGATTTATCAGAATAGATTGCGTTTCGTTATACGGAGACGATAGAGGAATATATTAGTGCCATATTGGGTTATTATAATTCTAGACTTGGAAACTCAATACGTCTATCGTTTCCGTTATGATTTATAAAGTGCTGTTGGCTTCGGTCAATGTATGTTATTTGCCAGTTGTAACTAGGGTTGCCAGATTTTTTTTCAACCTATAAGGGACAAATGGTTAAATGGTCAAAAAAATACGGGATTTCAGTTTTTTTCCCGGGACAAATAAAAAACAAAAGTATTTAGGTATTTAGTGTCATTTTTTATATTTTTCCGAGGATCGAGTCAATTTTAACATTGTCATTCTGACACTAACACTGTTGATGCGGGCTACGACTGCAGGAGTTAGTAGCGAGACGAGTACGTTTTACGAACGTTGCGTGTGTGAATACTTAGATCGATTTCATAATGAAAAACGACGTACGGTTCAAATACGGGACAGAGTCTGTCCCGCCGGGACATTTTAAACTATGCCTAAAATACGGGATGTCCCGGGAAATACGGGACGTCTGGGAACGCTAGACTTGTAACTGGTTATGTTAAATTTTTGTTCGCTCGCTTATTCCTATGAAGTTCCGTCATAGTAGAAATAAATAAACTGTAGTACTAGTAAGGGAGTTTTGATATTTATTCTTGTCTAGTCCCGTTGTATCTTCAGTTGTGTCCAGTGCCTATATATTGTCTAACTGCCTTGTTTGTCTAGTGGTTAGCAAATTTGATTGCGGATGCTGAGGTCCCGAGTTCATTGTTGAAATCGACACTAAATTGTTGAACAATAACTCTATGCACTAAATGACTTCCTAACGCGGGAGTCATAACTTTAACATCCGTGTATTGAAACTCCGAAATAATCCTGAAGGAGGTGAATGTGCTCATGAAACTGAACAACTTTCCCCAAGGAACATAGGTCGAAATGTGACAAAAAAAAATGTGTACCTCCCTTACAAAATTGACGATCAGCTGATTGATTTACTATGGGAGGTAAAAATTTTTTTTTCACATTTCGACCTAGGTTCCTTGGGGAAAGTTGTTCAGTTTCATGAGCACATTCACCTCCTTCAGTATTATTTCGGAGTTTCAATACATGTTGTATAGAGCCTATATCTTGTAGGCCTATATAGGCCTCAATATAATCCAAAATATGTCGATAGTCAGTCAGTCAGGACTTTGAATTTTATATATATAGATTAAGTAATAGTAATGTTTGTCTGTAACACTCACACTACTCAGAATGGGTGTACACCTTTGATCACAGAAGAAATATTTTTTTTCTGTGATCGAAGGTGTACACTGTACAGCTCAGCATAATATGTATACACTTCTTCTGTGATCGAACGACGCTGATTTTCAGCTGAGACCCGAGAAACGTCACAGTTGTCGCATACCAAATATCAATATATCGATAAATCGAAAAGTTTTTAACAGGCCTAGATTCTATCAAGTTCAGAAAAGTATAAAACCGGTACAAAACGGTTACACACTCAGCCTATCTCATTTACGCTTACAACAATTATCCCATACGGACATAAACTATCACAGATTAGAAGCTTAAGCCTATTAATTTATAGCTCAATCCATTTAATCACAGTCGGCAAGCGCGACCGCTATAAATACTAACTATATTAACCTCGGGCAAATCTGATATCAATGTATGAATAAACCTGACAAACCCCCCGCGGCGTGTACGGTCTGCAAAATAAACTATACCAACGGGTTTTAAATAATAATATATTTTGTACATTAACAAAAAGAAAAGTTAACATCTCATTGGTTTAATAGTATGTAATATTATGTATGTAGTCAGTGGTAGTCACAAAAATAAAATGATGTAATAAAACGAAATCGAGTAGTTATGTTATTGAGGTTAATGTTTTAGTAATCGAAGAAGTATAAAAAACAAAATTTAAAACACCCTCCACATGATACAACATCCTAATCGCTAGTCAATAAACGTTAAAATAAAAATATGTAATCCGCCATTTTGTGATGGCAGCTGTCTTGGACCGATTTTCATCAAACATAGCTAAGAACACTCCCGACTAATTCACCTTTCAAACAAAACACACACACACAAACACTGACACGTCAAACTTATAACACCCCGTCGTTTTTGCGTCAGGGGTTAAAACATTGGGTATTATGTCAGCTAAAGTATCAATAAATAACTAAATTATTAATAGAAACCGATTAGGGGGTACACTGCCATACCCCTTCCAAGTTAGCCCGCTACCATCTTAGCTGCATCGTCATTTACCAGCAGGTGAGATCGCAGTCAAGGACTATCTTGTCATTGAATAAAAAAAAAGACGTGTGGCAGTCGGGGACTGCCGCGGTAAAGCTATTGAATAGCATTTTTTATCTAGCGGTGAGCCGCTAGATGGCGTTGATAAAAAATGCGCCATCTAGCGGCTCACCGTAGAGGAGTCCCGTGTCAGGTTATTTTCGTTACGGAATTTCTGGATTCGGTCTCCACACTGGCCCGCGATAGAAGCTATGCAACAGCTTAAAAACCCTTATTTTTTTCCAACTGTACTTTTAAATAAATAAACAGCGCCAACGCAGCCTCCGATGCATCTCGGTAGCGCTTGTTATAATGCGTCAACATTCTGAGCCGTCGACATAATATGATCATTCTAACGATACTCGCTACCCTGATAACAAGCAACAAAGATGAGACTCATTATTTTCAGACCCATTTAAATTAATCTTAGTCAGGAAGCGTCGAATAAAGCGGGTTTACTTCGTTTACGTCGTTTGTTACATTGTTTTCATTTTACTATTTTAGTTTAATGTATACACTTTCCATGTTCCTGAAAATAAAATGTTATTTATTTTATTTTATTTATTTATTCAGGACTATACTATTAATTTATAGTGAAACAAGTTTTATCTCAGGTTCTTATGAAGGCTGCTCTAGCCTATTATTTCTTTATGTAAACGTGAAGGAGCTCTTATTCTGCGTTTTAATTTTTTACACCAAACTTATTTTATTTATTTATTTATTTTTTATGTTTTAAGGATTTACTATGCATGTGCACTTATGTCTACTTCTTCTAATATATGTAATATTAGAAGAAGTAGACATAAGTGAAGCTTATCTCTAAATAAAACTTTAAAATAATATTTATTTAAAAATTACGAGCCTCGAAAGATCCGTGTAATGCATCGATATATTATGTCCATATTATGTCACTAACTGTGCAATTTTAGACTTAGATATCTATCCAACAATATGAGTAAAATTAAAACCCAAATTTTATGTAGTTTCACCAATCCAGTCGCGCGGGAAATCTTTTACACTTTTACCTGTCAGGAGAAGACTGACAAATTAGTTATAAATTTTTTTTATTGATAAATTAGTTATAAATTATTTTCTCTAATATTTCTTAACTAAACTGCCTGCTACATAAACAGCAGTTGAATACATATAAAACGAATTACTTAATTGCTCGCCACTTTACTACAGTTATAATTAGCGAAGTGAAATTGGCCTTTCGAACGATAGTGAATGTATGTAACGATAGTGAAATTTCATACGCATCTGTGGGATGTCAATGCATGTTACATTGTATTGTATTATGTAGCTAGGGATATAATATCTGAAACATACTAACACGATCGCTATTTTTAACTGACTTTAAAAAAAGGTAGTTATCAATTCAACAGTTCAACACATATAAGTATGGATATTAATGAACCTGTAAAATATATACAGGATTGTGCGGAAAATCGACCTAGACAACGTAATCACACAGATGTTAACGGGACACGGCGGATTCTCCGAATACTTAACTAAGTTTAAGTGTAAGGAGAACCCATCGTGCACCTGTGAACCTGGAGTACCAGAGTCGGTGAAGCACATCCTATTTAAATGTCCAGTCTTTAGCATACAAAGACATAATATGCAGCAACTTATTGGGACCCCCATTGATGAGGAAAACCTTGCCAAGATAATGGAGAATAGAGAGGAACGAGGGACATTCTTAAAGCATGCTAGAAAAATAATAGAGACGGTCACAAAACGTAATAAAACATAAAAATTGGCGCACTTCCAATATTAGGCAAGATAAAGTAAAGGTCGCAAGACAAAGTATTGCTGCAAAATATTATAAAAAATTTTATAATACTATTTGCAGGTGTAGAATAACAAGAAGGAAAATATTGAAAGTGTGCACATTAAAATATATATTATCGTTGTAAATAAATTTAAATGTAAAATAACCACATATTGTATATTAGATATAGAGAGAAAATGTATAGATGTAAGCAAATTGTAATTTTTTTGAAATAAATAAAAACGATACGCATCCCTTAATGAACGCTATTAGGAAGGGAACTCTACCCTTAGTGTGAAAGATGATGGATGAAAGAAAGAAAACGTATGAAGAATACAAGTACGAGAGGCATGAAAGCGAGAACTGGAATGAAAGAGTCGACAATGAAAATAACAAGTAGACACAGTCTCTGACAATGTTAGAGGGTAGGGTATTAAAAAAAAAAAAAAAAAAAAAACCTGTAAAATATTCATATATGACAATTTAGGGCTTCCAAACAGTAGTCGCTACGAGCGACTTATCCCACACAATGGAATAGACTACTAGATAAAATATCATCCCCCTTTACTTGTAGGGGAGGTACCCAAAATAATAGCTTTTTTCAAAATTTTATTAAGCTATTGCATAGCTTCTATCGCGGGCCAGCGTGGAGACCGAATCCAGAAATTCCGTAACGAAAATAACCTGACACGGGACTCCTCTACGGTGAGCCGCTAGATGGCGTTGATAAAAAATGCTATGCAATAGCTTTACCGCGGCAGTCCCCGAGTGCCACACGTCTTTTGTACAACTTTTTCGGCGTAGTTAATATGCCAAATTACAGCTCTTTAGTACCAAGTCTCTGAGATATGCTGCGCACAGACGGACGGACTTGGCGAAACTATATGGGTTCCTTATAGTTTTATTACGGAACCCTAAAAAGCTTAGGTAGGTATGTCTTTGAATACCATCGGTAGGATCGCTTTATTTTCAGAGCTTAGAATAAGAGCTTAGTTGGAGAAAAGTTCAACAAGCTATAATTGCGACTCCTTTGGTGAGTTTCACACGCATCGTTAGTTCTTTTATGGAAAGACAGGTAATAAAACAGACAAACTATGGAATAACGAGTCTACATAGTTACCTTTACTATGCTATCCAACTGCTTTACGAATGTAACCTGGCTTTTCCGGTGGTTTTCCGGTATTCAACTGGTTTAGGTCGGAACTCGATACAGAAAACCAGCCAATGTAACTGAAACGTTTCTGCAATTAGAAGCGTGGTGCGGGAAGTGAGTTGTAGCTGTCAAAATATCAACCTTCTGTGGAATTGTTTAAAAACAATAGGGTCTCGACTGGTATTTTTTTATATATTTAACAATTTTAAGTAAAGTAAAAAAATTAAATATTATAAACACAAGGCCATTTTTCTTTATTTAATATCTATACTAACAGGATAGATAGATAGGGAGAACATTACTGGCGTGTGACGTCACAAGTCAGGAGCTCCATACACACTTCACAGAAAATTTCGTTTCACAAGGAGAAAGACAGGTCGCAATAAAACAGCTTATAACTTATTTGTTATTTGACCGATTCATTTTCTATTTTTATAAATTTTAGTATTCTTACATTTTCGATTACAATTAAGTATAGTCCTTGCAATTCATGAGGGCGCGTGGTACATGGTTGTGTGTGTCGTATCTATAAGGGGGAGCGAGAGCTAGCTCGCGCCTGACCGCTCCCACCTAGGCTCCGGACAGGCACATACATAATGTGCATGTACGTCGTGTACATGCACATTATGTATGTACACGACGTAGCGTGTGTAACTACAAGTAAAGCTCACGCGCCCTCGTGATTTGAAAGAACTATAATAAGTATCAATATTATGACAAGAGTCAGATACACAGTTCTTGCAAAGTCACGACTGCAATCACCTCTAACTTTTTTTTAATTTAATTAGCTGTATTTATTTTCAGACTATCCCACAGCAACATAATTTGGTCTTATCTATTTATTTGTTTACATCGCCACAGACCAGTCTGCGTTTATGGAGGAGACATCAGGGTCACAAAAAGTGGGTACTCCAGATCGGATCTAGAGCATGAAATCGATTCTCTAATTGAATTAGAAGATACCCATCTAACAGTTTCAGTTGCAAAATCGATTACCGGATGTACGAAACGTGACGGCAAAATTGACTCCTTTCTCGATTTTTTTTATACCCCACCATTTTGAAATTACAAACAACTGTATCAAACCACAAAGCAAAGACCTTCGTAAAGAATAATAGGTACTATTTGGAGAGGAAAATCAGTGCATTTTATCCAATCATATAAAGCTAATCGCAGATTAAAACATTCGCAGCGCAATGCTGTTTCCAGTGCAGTATTATATGTATACTGAAAAAGCAAGTGCTTCAGTCATGTTGACTGCTGAAAATTAAAAAAAAGACGTGTGGCACTCGGGGACTGCCGCGGTAAAGCTATTGCATAGCATTTTTTATCAACGCCATCTAGCGGTGAGAGGAGTCCCGTGTCAGGTTATTTTCGTTAAGGAATTTCTGGATTCGGTCTCCACGCTCAAGGCCCGCGATAGAAGCTATGCAATAGCTTAAAAATCAAAATAATTTATTTCATGTAAGCCAACCTGTGGTTTTATGATACACTTAAAACAGATATAACCATCTTATCAACGGTAGGTGCATTTCTTTCTTAGGCTCGTACAGCTCATGATCATGTCTTCGCATTTTCAGTACTGAAAAATACGTATGTATCTCCCTCCTGGAGTCAACGTATTTTACTATCACGTATTCCTTATCAGGCATACCAAATAAATGCGAATGAAGACATTAAAAGCTGCCACATTTTATTTGCCGCAAGAGCTTATTTCGCCGATTGCGGCTTGCGTTTAGTGTGCGATCAACTTTGTAGGCTAATCGGTATTATTTGAAAGAGAAAATTAGATTCACTACATTCAATTCCATCATTTCACTAGATTCAATAATATGGATCTAATCGCAGATTACAGCCACAGAGCATAAGCGGCAGCTAATACGCTGACTGCAGCAGTATGCGTCGATAGCATCCAACGCGGCGAAGAAATGCAAAAGACTTTATATAGATGACTAATACGATTTTAAAAACTAAATCCACGCGGATGAAGTCGCAGACATCAGCTAGTGGTAAAATAAATTTGCACCACTTAAATATGTTAAAAGGTCGCTTAGAGGTTCGTGAATGGAAATTATCTGCTACATGAAGGCTACATGTGAAAGTGGCAGCCGTACGTAGCAATTAGCTTCTGTCATCGACTCATCGCTATTTAACTTGACTGGATCAGAGAGAGTATTGCTTTTTTTATCTTTTTAAGCTATTGCATAGCTTCTATCGCGGGCCTTGAGCGTGGAGACCGAATCCAGAAATTACGTAACGAAAATAACCTGACACGGGACTCCTCTCACCGCTAGATGGCGTTGATAAAAAATGCTATGCAATACCGCGGCAGTCCCCGAGTGCCACACGTCTTTTTTTCTTTTCGGCGGATCATTCTGGCCAGGATTGATTCTTTGGTCGATCCAAAAAGGTAATAGAATAGAATAGAATAGAATAGAAATATTTTTTATTCAAATAAACTTTTACGAGCACTTTTGAATCGTCAGAATTTCATGAACTTTCTGTGAAAATGAAAAAAACTGAGTAGCAATTCAACCGTGCGCCTTATGTAAAAGCTGTGTTTGTCAGATTTCTCCCGCATCATATTAAACTGCTGTCCCATCGAAATAAGAGAATGAGGGAATTGAAAATACACAATGTGTTTACGCTGACACTTGTGCAGTATAATATTTTCTGCTTGAATAATATTGAGCGCGCGGCTGAAATTGTGTGAGGAGAACATTTTGTAGTCTTAAATTAAGTCGTAAGTTCATACGTGCGAAGCTGATGCAAGTAAACTAGTTTTTGATTAAGAACTCTATTTTTAATAAAGTCATGAGAAAAGCTACGCTATTCGCATTAATTTACGTATCTGCATATTTAAATACAAAAGAATAACACACGAGTATATACTACAAAGTTTAAAGCGGTCGGAATGTCGTGCTTGTTCACGGTAATAGGCGGACGCGGTTGATCGGAGGGGAGGGGTAAATCGAGGTTTTTTTTCAAAATGTTGTAAGTAAATTTACTGGTGGGGAAAATCTAAAATCAAAACATCTGGCGGTTAAATGTAAAAGAGTGTTAAAAGACAAGTAAGTTACGTAAATCTGCCTAAATTGTGTGGCTATGTTTGGGTGATCTCGGATATTATGAAATGAAATGAATGCACTTTATTGTACACCACATTAAATAGAAACATACAAGATAAAATTAACTTCAATCACGACTTAATGCAGATTTAATCCGTTAAAACGGTTCTAGAAGTTATCCTAATGACGTTTTATACAAAATACAATAAAAAAACATAGGTATATTTTAACCAACACACCGGACACATTTTATTGGTATTACTGTGTGATAGGATTGCGCTTGATCACAATCTCTAATGGAAAAACTGATGAGCTCTAGGGTGAATAGACATCTAGGCACTTGCCTTGAGATGCCTAATCACTCTTGCCTTGAAGGTTATACGCGGCGGAAACACAGACGCCGGAAGCGCGTTCTAAACCTTAGCGATTCATTTTGGAAACGTTGAATTAAAGGGTTTTCGCGTGATGTCTCGTAGTTCTGTAGACCAGTGGAAGGGACAAGTTTGTAAATTATTTAATTTTGATAGTTTATTATTGATTTGGCAAAGAGCTATTTAAAGTGATATTTATCAACATAGCTATAGACAATCTTACTTAGGGATCTTCAATTGAATTGATTGAATTGACTCATCCGATTGTTTAAGAATGCTTTAACAAATTGCGCTCGCTCATACGCCCGCTATCGCCCCCGCCTGCGCTTGTTCTACGTGAACACGAACGAAGCAGCATCGTATAAGTATGGCGCCGACATCAAAGGCATAAATTCTATTAGCGCATTCAATGTCACTATTTAATTATATTTTTACCTTTTAGTCATCGGATACCAGTCGCCAACCTCATACTGGTGGACAGAAATTGGCTACATCAATTTGTTTTATTTTTTCTGTAATTCACAAGTGGTAAATGATCGTTTTTCATGGATTGTACGTAAAGATATAAATTACTAGCTGATGCCCGCGACTTCGTTCGCGTGGATTGAAGTTTTTTAATTTCCGCGGAAATTCTCTTATTTTCCGGGATAAAAAAGCCTATGTGTTATTCTAGACTATAATCTATCTCTGTGCCAAAATTTAGCCAAATCGGTTCAGTTGTTGGGGCGTGATAGATTAACAGACATCCATCCATTCATGAAAACTTTCACATTTATAATATTATAGGATTAATACTAAAGAGTTCCCGCGGGAATTAAAAAACTATTATCCACGTGGACGAAGTCGTGGGCATTGTCTAGTACATAATAAATTCACGCACATATCAGAAAATATGAATTTTCACTAGAATTTTTAATTTTTTTATTGCCTAAGGCAAGTCCAGTTTATAAATTTTTTTCTAACTCCCTGGCGGCGACCACCTGACGACCTCCCTGGCGCAGTGGTGAGCGCTGTGGTCTTATAACTGGGAGGTCTCAGGTTCGAATCCCGGCGGGGGTAATTTGGGAATTTATAATTTCTGAATTTTCTCTGGTCTGGTCTGGTGGGAGGCTTTGACCGTGGCTAGTTACCACCCTACCGTTAAAGACGTGCCACCAAGCGATTTAGCGTTCCGGCACGATGGGTTGAAAGGACACTGCCGTACCCTTTCCAAGTTAACCCGCTACCATCGTAGACTGCATCGTCACTTATCATCAGGTTAGTCAAGGACTTACTTGTCATCGAATAAAAAAAACCACTCATCAACATAATCATCAACTCAATATTGATCACTACACAGTTTCCAAGTGGCAAATAAAACACTATTTCTACATTTGAGCAATTAACAATTTACTGGTTACGCCTCCGTGATCTATCATGCTTAATTAGCGGAGGCGCCGCAACCACTTATCTTTAAGTGTAACAGTTATATTCACAGCGAAAAAAATTTTATCCGATATAAATTAATTCCGGACGCAATTAACAGGTATCTTAATAAAAATCTCAATGTATGATGCATAGAACAGAAGTAAAGTAGCACTATGTAGTTTAAGAGATAGATGTTTTATCTATCTCGGCATATTTATGAGTGAATTGATGTTTTACTTATGTTTCTGTGCTGAAAAATCTAAAGAGGGCTGTTCCAGATATGTTTTTACATACCTACGTTATATTATCAAAAATTTAAGTGTATATAAACACTTCAGTAAAAACATTAAAATATGGGAAAGTTTCGTATTGATAGTGTTTAAAAGTATATTTTGATAGATATTTTTACTATGTTATTTATTTTTAAAATACTAACATAAAAAATGCCATTAATTGGATTCCCTAACATAATTAGTCACCTGATATACTATTTACCCCCACCAATCTATCGTTACGTTAGACCGTAAAGACTTACACACAATTGTAAGGTGCGAACTATAAACTGAAAGGTCGCAGGTCCGATCCGTTGCACTATTGTCGTACCCACTGCTAGCACAAGCTTTCTGCTTATTTGGAGGGGATAGAAAAAAATTGTAACTACGAATTTCCTACACACATAACGTGTGCGAAGAGATCGGTGCTCTATCGATGATCAGTCTTGAGTTTAACGTTTTATTTGTATGCTATAACTGCAGTATATATACTGCAGTTGTCTCCTGAACTATAGGCTAAATTAATCAGCAAATAAATGTTTTACCGAACGGCGCCAATGAGCCATTAGACCTATTACACAGAGTAATTACAACTAGAGGCTATTACTATTATTGACACATAAAATGTTTTTATCTAATATATGGATATGGATTGAATGAATTGGGCCTTGGGAAAAATAATTAGAAAGTGAAATAATAATTTCCGCATGAACGCGTTCTTATAATAGGTATACCTTACATCGATGTAAGATGAAATTGAGAAAGCTATAATATTTGACCGTCGGTCATTTAACCGGTCGTAAATTATCACATGCTCTAAAATATAATTATTCAAAAAAGTATGAAATTTTGAATTCGTAAAGACTATTTATTACAAAAAATAAACTTAAAGTCAAACATTTCAATCTATCAGGAATGGGATATATTTATAATTTTTTCATTCGCATTAGGTATTAATTATTCTCAATAATTTTACAAACATTAATCAAACAACGCGTCGTTTAGCGCTATTACAAGACTATATACTATAGACTGGCTTCACGTTATAGTGTCATTTTTGTTTCGTATCAGGTGGAAGAACATTTGTGGCATAAGTCTTGTTAGGACACAAAATAAGCTGTTTTCCTATATCTTACGCATACACGGATACACGATACACTAAAATAATACAAAATATGTGGACCTTGCCTTGCTTGATGGAATCTAACCATTGACGAGTGATTAGACCTCGAGCCACAGAGTAACGTCTATGTAATGAGCACATTATGTAATATTTTCTTCAATCTGTCACTATCTTTTTGTTTATGAGCATAACGCATAAATACATTTAATGCAAAAATATTTCACATATGCGAGTTTCACAATTTTCTAGTTAGACATATACTTCAGTAAGTTTGATTAAACCAGTTAAATAGGAATTTAAATACAGCTTTCATGAAGCCAAGAGCAAAAACTTGTCGTTTATTAATTTGAATAAAAATCGCAACTCATTTTAGTTAAGCACCTCAATAAACAGTTTCAGATGCTTATTTAAAAACATCTAAAATAAACGTAAGAGGAAAATTCCCTACTAAAATCAGAGTGTAGGTAAACTATAAAATTCAGACCAAATAGTAGTTAAATATTTATTTTTGGAATAGTTATGGAATTACAAACTATCCAATTTCAATCCACGTTCCACGTTCCATATCCAATGATCATAAATGAACAAACATCATAACCATCATTCGATATTTCAATAAGTGTTACCCATGAAATCGATTTAACATACAAATGGCCGTATGAAACGTTCGTGGTTGAATCCTCGAAAGCACATAAAGTTAAATAGCCCTGACACGCCTTATGCTCAACGAGTATACCAGCCATCCTACTTTGTTTATAGGAAACAAGGTTGTACAAGTATAACCGTAAATTTATTTTTTATATATTTTTATAATGGGTGACAAGATGTGACGATGCAGTCTAAGATGTCAACGGGCTAACTTGGAAGGGGTATGGCAGTGTACATTCAACCATTCATACATATGGCATCGTACCGGAACGCTTAATCGCTTGCCGGCACGTCTTTGACGGTAGGGTGGTAACTAACCACGGCCAAAGCCTCCCACCAGACAACAACTACACATTCTTTTTCCAAAACCAACTTCAAACGCCACTACAAAGTATATTAATTGTGCCTATAAAATTTGAAGAGTTCCCTCGATTTCTCCAGGATCCCATCATCAGACCCTGACTTGATGACAATGGTACCTGGGAAGTATACCGTTTCAAACAAAAAAAGAATTTTTAAAATCGATCCAGGCGTCTTCTAGTAGGTAATCGGGGACCATACATAAAAAAATATTTAAAAAAAAGATTTTGACGAGTTGAGAACCCCCTTTTTTCAAGTCGGTTAAGAAGAACGATACAGAAACAAAATCAGTACTTGTACTTTTTGTTGATTTTTGTAGAAACAGAATTTTCCATGCTTAAAAGTAAGTACTTTGTTTTTAAGCTTTCGCCGTTATATTTGTGACACGCCCCCTATAGACTCTGCGATATCGTTGCTCTGTCCGAGTCAATGTATAAATAGCGCGGTCAGCGACCGGCCTCTGTTCGGCCTTCACTTGTCACAACCCGCAACCAGGGTTACCTATTTTAAGAAAATCCTTACTAATATTATAAATATGATAGTGTGTTGGCTTGTTGGTTTGTCCTTCAATCACGTAGCAATGGAGCAACGGATCGAAGTATCGTGGATATAGTAGAGTAGAGAACTTGCGAAAGTGACATAGGACACCACATCCTGGAAAAATAGAGGCTATGACACTTCTTTTCTTTTTTTGAAATATATACTATATCGCAAGACTGCGATCTCATCTGATGGTAAGTGAAAATACAGCCTAAGATGGTGCGCGCTTCAACAACTCTCAGATTAAAAAGATGTTGATCATAATTTAATTCAAAAAAAAAGCTGTTACGAGTTTATAAAAGTACTAGATGATGATAGCGCCTTCATCCGCGTGGGTTAAGATTTCTTTGATTCTCGCGGGAACTCTTTAATTTTGCGACATAAAAGTAAGCCTATGTATTAATCCAGGGTATAATTTATCTCCATTCTGATTTTCAGCCAAATCCGTCCAGTAATTTTTGCGTGAAAGAGTAACAAACATATACACACCACAAACACACACACACACATACACATACATGTAAACTTTCGCCTTTATAATATTGATGTGATTTGATGTTTAATAACGTAGGGTAAAGATGCCGAATATGAGATACCATTTACATATTCGGCCATAAAAAATAAATTATTGCACTAATGACAATGAAAATTATTTATATTCGATAAGTATTTAATGAAGTTTATCCTTGAAAGACCGTTTAGTGCTAGGTATAATAGATTTTTTGCTATATCAGATAATATTAGAAGAGTCAGAAATTACGTCTCAGGGAAATGGTCTCCTATTATGAGATACCAAGGGTTTTTAATATGAGATAGTATAGATTCAAAGAAAAAGGAAAGAAATCAATTCAAAAAACTACTTTTTATTGGCGATATTTATTAATCTACAACATCGTACTACTAAATAAAAAGATTTTAGTAACAACTTAATAATATATTATCATGTGCTTGTGCCAAGTGCTTGATGTTCTTCAGATGTAGATGTAACCCATAAAATCGTTAGTCCAACTTTACAATATTTTTCTATTTTTGCTTCTAAATAGTCAGAAAAAGCTGGAGGTCATCCCAAATAACTCTGCATTAGCATCTTTTTTGACATAACGTTCTAGGATACTCTTAAGAACATCGAAAGTTTTGACGCTATTAGGTAACATATTTGTTTGCTTAGCCTGGCTATTATTTATTTTATTTATTTGTTTGCTTCGCACTGCACTCACGGCCCGTATTATGGTATTAGGACTTCTTTGATCGACGGCATCTAGAAAAAGAGGTTTTTAAATAGTCGTATTTCTATACATCCTAATATGGGATATCTCATTTAAGGAGCCCCCACGTGTCTCATATTAGGAAAACACTCAAATTTAAAAACTAGGCTGCCTATTATTTCTTGACGAAGAAAATACAACTAAACTGCGAATGCATTGTAAAATTAATCATATAACTAATACAATGACTGTAAATTTAAATCATTTAGTGTGACTATAAAGTTGAAACATACCTCGTTAATATTTGGTGTCAAAAATCGGGTTTTGTGGTTTCGTAAAAATCCGCACGTACACAACCTGACTTCGCCTCGAAATGGGAAGCACCAACACATGTTTCGGTCTGTTGCCAAGCGGCTTCTGGTGACAGTATCGCCAAATAGCTGCGGCGATTAGTTTCGCCAAAACCTAACTATCTCATATTTGGCAACCATCTCATATTCGGCATCCTTACCCTAAACATTCGTTTTCTGTGGAGATCCTTGCAACAGACATAATTTATGTCCAGAAGTGACGCGGGAAGTAAGTTCATTATAGGCTAACAATAAAAAAGGAAAGCGAAGCGAGCGCAAAACCAGTTACAAATACAAATTGTTCAATAACTCCTTACTTCCATATAAATAGTCCATGACGGGGATTGTCATTATTAATATAACATGGCGGCAGAACGGCGTAGAGCCTTTTTCTAAAACGTGTAATTTAATAATTTTAACCGACACAGATTAGACTGATTGCCCTGTCTAAGTATTCCTTAAGGACCTCAAGTGCTCTTGTCAAGTTAATAATACATGATTTATATTTTACTTTATTTGTAAAAATATTTTAGCCGTTGGGTTAAAAAAACAAAGGGCCTGTGCTAAAATTACTCTATTCTCTTCGTACAAGTTGATTATTGTACTTTTGTGCTTCTTGGTTGTAACTACATACTTGTTACATAGTGTCATAATTTTAATGCGCTCATTACATGATTACGAAAACCTCATCGACTCAGCTATTTGAATACTCTACTCGAAAAAAAAAAATGTCAGGTCCCAAGTTTTATTCTTACTTGATCCAATTAGTTGAGAATGCAGTCAAACGTTTATTTGTGGTTTGTATGTGTCACTAAATAATTAATTAGGGTAGGGTTGCCACTATTGGACCACTTAACTTAAAACTGCCATATCACCAAAAATATTAGAGTATATGGACATATGACTCAACAGTTTCTTAGGCCTTATACCCAAGTATTCACAGCTGTTATATCAGATTTTTTACTTTAAAGCATAAATACACAAAATACAAAAAAATATTTTTGGGGTGGTTGCCTTGTTTGGACCACTGTCTCCTTGATTGAACCACCTAGTTGCTATAATTGGACTTAGGAAATTTTATGGACTGGTCCATTCATGGCACCCAAGGATTTTAGTAAATAAAAGGCTAAAGATCATTACTAAATACAGTCTTTATTTCTTTTTTGCAGTCTAATTGAAAAGTCTTTTACATTAAATAATAATCAACTATAACAAGTTTTAATCTATTTTTTAAAAAGTTTTCAACGACTATAAAATAGGTAGCTAGTTCAAATTGTATTTTGTGGGTTTGGTCGTTGAACCCCTTAACCTAATAAAAAATAGTATGTGAAACTTCGCATTTGCTGCGAGTATGCAAAAAATATCCTAATGCACCAACCACATTACACAAAATCAACATATGACACAAAATAACAAAGTAATTATTAGTAATAGTAATTAAAAGACTTTACTGTAACTTTTAACATAAACATTGAACTATGGTACTCAATCAGTCAAGTCTTAAAATGTGAGATTGATTCATTGACAACCTAATACCTATTATAAGTTTGTAAAACATAACATTTGCAGAAATATGCAGTAAAGATATAGCAAAAAAACAACATTAAACACAAGTCACTGAATATTTTGAATTAAATTACAAAACTATACTTAAATATAATACAAATTTTGGTTTTTGAGATCAATCAGCGACATGATGGACAAAAATATTTCTTTATCCCCTTTTTTACACAAGCACACTCTTCATGCACCCAACATTTACATACTAGACATTGTATCATGTCTTCAATCGAGCATAAAACACAAATCTTACAAAACCACTTTTCCAACTCTTCTTGTGGAACGTCTTTAACAGCTTTAACTTTTTTAGTTTTTTGTTTAAAATTCGTTGGTTTTGATTTAGCTTTATTTTTGGCTGCTTCTAATTCCCTTTTGTATGGAGATGACGTTAGTTCTAACGCACGTTGGGGTTTACGGCTTCTTTTTCTTAGCTCTTGAATAACCTTCTTTGCACCTGGAGATATACTAGCTATTTGGAAATCGGAACTAGTGCTTGGACCTGGTTGTTTGCTGGGTTCTGGTCTGCTGGTAGTAGCTGTTGAAACTGACTGATCAGTAAGAGCATGAATTTCTGAATCTGAATGGGTAGCTGATACAAGTGGCTGAAGTTCATTTTCTGTTTGATTTTCAGAGCTAGTGCCCATATCAGGACAAGTTTGTTCCTCCAGAGAACATTGAATTTGTCGCCGTCTTACTTGTCTCAATCCTTGAATAGCTTTATTTGCACCTAAAGATTCACCTGTTATTGGTACTTCGGAGCTAGTGCTTAGAATTGATTGATTGTTTCGATCATGTGCAGTATGTTCAGCTGAATGAACATCAGACGCGATAAGCTGCAGAGCATTTTGTGAATGAGATTCAGAGCTATGACTTAAATCTGGATGGTTTTGACTTGGTCCTGGATTTTGCTCCATAAGCCTGATGGTATTTGTTGTTCTTGTAGCATCTGGTATCAAATAGAAGGGATCTACATCCATGTTCTCGTCATTACTTTGAACTTCATTATTGTGGTCGTCCGTTGTTGTGATGAACTCGTAGTCTTGGAAAATGTCTTTGTTTAGTGGCCAAATACCACATTTCTCAAATCCACTTACAGCATTTCCTACAGATGCTGCTCGGGCATAAGCTCTTCCAAAAAGCATCGAGATCTGAAATGCTGTAACGCATCGCCCAGGGTTACTGCGCAACCATTTTTCCGTCTCATCTATAAAATAATAGCTCAATGGTCTGAAGAAAGTTGTGTCAAGTGGTTGAAGTTTATTTGAAGTGTGTGCGGGAAGTGATAGTAGCACAACATTGTGGTTTTTCGCATATTCAATAGCTTCTAGGTTTTTTGTGTGGCTTGTGTGCCCATCAAGTATCAAAAGAACCTTCTTTTCAGGAGATGGCTTTACAGTTTCCACAAAGTGCTGAATCCAGACAAAGAAAATTTCTTTGTTTATATAACCACTGTCAGGATTAAATGCGAATATCGAGCCCGGCGGTGCACCATCTTGTAGCTCATCTTTAGCACGTTTCCGTTTGAAAATGATGAGTGGAGGAATAAAATTCCCAGATGCGCTTGCACAACATACAGCTGTTGTAGTGGTGCCACGTTCACCACTCGTAATAGCCCCAACTTGATGTTTCCCTCTCTGCGCCAGTATTTTTCTGGGTTTTCTTTGAACCGTAGAGAGGCCTGTCTCATCTACGTTAAAAATATTTCTTGGATCGTTTATACCATGTTCGTCCATAACTCGTTCTAACTTTTCAAAAAAGTCATTCACTGTTGGTTTATTAAAGGCTGTAGCTCTATTAAACGAAGTTGCTCTTGGTTGTCTCAGACTTATTTCAGGATGACGCTTTAGAAATCCATAATACCATTTTTTACCGGCCATTTCTTTTTCTTTATTAAATCTGTGCTTCAAACCATTTTTCTCTGCTATTTTAAAAGCCAAACTTCTGACGTCAGTTGGTATGATGCCGTATAAACAACGTTCCATCTCCAAAATATGATTTACTAACTTTTTTTCCAAATCGGGTGTGAGATCTCCTTCGGAGCCTACAATCTGCTTTTCCCCTTTAGCTTTCACATTCTTGCTGTCAAATCTTCTTTTTAACGTTGCTTTAGGCACACCAAATATCCTGCTAGCTTCATTCAAACCAGCTTCTTTCTTACTCAAAGCCAACAATGCTAATTTCATGCTGCCTTCATTCCACTTATAATAGTGGCCTCGCTTCGCCATGCTAAAACAAAAAAAAGAAATAAAATTACTATTTTAGAAGTTTCTTTGATTGGACCGGTTCAATGGGAGAAACTTACATGGGTCCATTGATGGCAACTCACTGTGATCGCAATCAAAACAAAATTTAAAAATAAGTTTAAATATTTTGTGGCATGTTATTAGTAAGTTAGCCGAACAGATAAATATGCCAAGCTAATAAAAATAATTGAGTTGAAAATACCTTACAAATCTGTACTTACATGGTTAAGAATGTCGCATTAATTTTACATCGGGAGCTCGTGAAACACACCGACGTACGTCCTGCCTCAACGAAGCCTGCGGCGACACTGAAGGTTGAGGGGCCGGGTGCGGGGTCAAATAGCTAGCGTCTTGTTATAACGGACTATTTTTATGACTGTTGGTTTTAGAGAAAACTAAGTGGTCCAAACAAAGCGCTGGTCCAATGATTGCAACCTTACCCTACATATTAGGTAATTTCTAGTTGATGCCAGCGGCTTCGCTCGCTTGGATTTAGTTTTTAAAAAATTTCGCGGGATCTCATTGCTTTTCCGGAATAAAAAGTAGCCTATGTCACTCTCCCGGTCCTCAACTATACCATAGATGATAGACTTATTATATATCTACGAACTATATCCATGCTGTACCCATGCAAAAAATCGCGTTGATTCGTTGCTTTGTTGCGGCATGA
Organism: Hipparchia sbordonii; assembly: GCA_038048805.1. Classification (NCBI taxonomy): domain Eukaryota; kingdom Metazoa; phylum Arthropoda; class Insecta; order Lepidoptera; family Nymphalidae; genus Hipparchia; species Hipparchia sbordonii. The sequence continues at coordinate 10,445,036 of CM076109.1, read as the reverse complement.
TTAAAGGACAAACCATCAATAAATATTACGGCCAAAATAAATAAATTAGTTTGCAGATGAGAAGTCAGTGTCCGTCTTCAAAAGTTAACCACAAGTCAAAATAATACACAACTTGAATATAATATTTAGCGACAGTCATGACAAGTTATAAAATGATAAAATGACATTTCGACACCCAATAATTCAATAATTGACGTTGACATGACACATTACACAACATGAGATCAGAAATATGCGCACTGGTTATTTTTTTCCGGTTCTGATATCGATCTTTGAATAACATCTATTAATCAAATGAAATAGATCACAAAAAAATGATGCTTGATACAGAAATATAATATTAGGACATTGACTCTATACTGCATAATCAATTTAAATTTCACTAAAAAATAACATCTAATGAAAAAAACTTGAGAGGTGTCAAGGGACACCCGGATGGAACGAAGTTCAATGCGAAATAGAAATGAAAATATCTGGCTTGCTTTCTATAAGAGAGAGAGAGACAGACAGAGAAACATGAGAGAGAACTATAGCAAAAAGTGTCGTGACAACTTTTCGTAAGAATTTTTTCCGTCTAGCCCCCTTTCACAACGCGCGATAAGGAACTTCGTTCCAACAGATTCAGTCGATTTTTGATCTTTAACATAAACTTAAAAGGGATTCTAAAAGTACTCAGTTAAAATAATGTTTTGGGATTTCTTGAATATTTACTTATTATTAATCAATTTTATAAATTTTTATTTTGTTTTTCGAAAACAACATTATGTGGCTATAAAAATAAGAAAAATTCTCTCATTCTTCACTGACTTTTCACTGATCTTTAGTGATTTTACATGACGATTAAAAATAGCTGAAACATGTAATTTAAAAACTAAAATCTTTACAAAACCTCAAAACAAAACGATTTCCGGCCAATTAAAACAGTTAAAGACAGCTTTTTAACATCACTTTCGTCAATTATTCAGCGCATACCGGTGAAAGCGAACTTTGTAACTGGATAAAAAGACAAAAAATGCCCAGACAGGAAATAAGAAATAAAAAACACAAAGGCAACTGGGCGGTCCATCTGAGCCGACGACAAGCGTGAAAATTAAGTTAGCTTTTTCAACCGGTATTTCTAACTTGTAACAAGCATCATCATAGTCAAAAATTGGTAAAAACCGTGCTACTGTAACCACGACTGTGACTGAAGTTTTCTTCTCTGGCCAATAATCATACTCATTATAGAAAACGCAAACAATGAAACCAAATAACTAATTTAAAAACAAAAAAAAAAAGACGTGTGGCACTCGGGGACTGCCGCGGTAAAGCTATTGCATAGCATTTTTTATCAACGCCATCTAGCGGTGAGAGGAGTCCCGTGTCAAACCTGACACGGGACTCCTCTCACCAATTTCGTTACGGAATTTCTGGATTCGGTCTCCACGCTCAAGGCCCGCGATAGAAGCTATGCAATAGCTTAACATTCAAAACGTAACAATAACAAAACTTTGAAAAAATGCGGTAGTGACAATCTGTACTAAGCGGGTCTAACTTGAGGTGTGGTGTGGCGAAGCGCGACGCGAGATAGCGGCCAACTTGACGTGAACGTGTTGTATATCATTTTTATCGACGAAGAAAGTGGCCATCATTACATTTTTTCCCCTCTAATTGATAGTCTGCCATTAATAGTAGACGGCGATTTGTGAATTAAAAATCAATAAAAGTGTAAATCAATTTGAATAATAAGTATGATGAATGCGCTTTTATTGACTACTATAATATTTCGGTTTTGCTCTTATTATTTTGTATACAAATTACGAAAGCGCAAATTACTATATTAGTTTTGTTAGTATGTTTTATGCCAAGCTATTGAATACACACTACGAACTTTTTTTATCGTATATGTATAATTATCTCGTATAATTATTATGATAGAACTTCACTTACAGGTAAGTTCGTTTAATCATTAATTAATACATATATTCATACTTATATAATATTAATTTATAATGCTATGAAATCAATCTTTAATTTTATTATTAAGTACTCGTAGTGATTTACAAAATGAACAGTGACGACGCAGTTTTTTTGTATGGAATATTTATTTAGTTATGCTTCGGAAAGATATGGTGAACCCTTTTATATAAAATTCAATGTCCTGACTGACTGAGATATCAACGCACAGCCTAAACTACTGAAGTTAGAAACTTGAAATTTTTACAGTTGGTTCCTTTTATGACGTAGGCGCACACTAAGGAAGGATTTTTGAAAATTCAACCCCTAAGGGGGTAAAATAGGGGTTTAAAAATCGAACTTAACGTGAGCAAAGCCGCGAGCAAAAGCTAGTATTAATATTATGTCAACTAGTATGGACGGAAAAGGAATGGAAGAATTATCCCTCTCTCCCGTCCATACTAAACGACAGTTTTACACAGTTAAAAAGTTACACTAGACCCTCTATCTCTAGCCATAATATCCGTTGTACCTACCTATCTATTCGTACATTGCAAATGTAAAATTGTAAATTTGCGCATGCGGTCAACACTGTCGCGTAGGCGTGGCCCATTATAGCCGTAAATGTCATCACAGATTTAATACAAAGCTGTGGGTCAGGATTGCCCCTGATTTATTTATTCGCAACCCCGCCCTCTTAACTCTCAGTACCGTATTCCTAGTTTACACTACAGTGTAATGCAACTAAAGCTCACGTCCAAAGTTCTAACCTCTGATTCAATATATTGTAATGCTTTCTATCAATTGTTTTTATTTAATAACAAGATATTCCTTGGCTGCGATCTCAATAAATCTGATAAAAAAATAAGTAGTATGTATCTATAAGTAGCAGTTGACCGTGAATTTGTTTAAAGAATGAAATGTATTAGTTTTTATTAAACAATATTAAAATTATTATAATTATAAAAGAATCTAGAGTATTACTATCTACGAAATCAACGATAAACAATAATACAAATAAATCATAGGTTCCATATTGTTGATGCTGAAATTGAATTTAACCGTTCCTTGGGCAAATGAAAGGGGCAAATTAAATACCGTAGTTCATAGAGGGACCACCGTGAAGGCGCGAAGACAATCCGCGCCCATTGTTACGCCATTTTGATTTATATCGCGCTATTCATATATCGATAAATAATTTATAGCCCCGCTTCTCAGTGCTTTATGGAAGAAACCTAGGTATAAAATTGTGAATTCAAGAATTATTCTACGGATTTCTACTTAAGTACTTGCTTTTTAACTAAAAAACTTAATTATTTGATAAAAATACATTTCATTTTCAACAGAATTAACAAAATGCAATACAAAAGAATGTTCTTTTTATGAAAAAAATTTTGAAAGATTATGTTGTAATCTGATGATTTTATTAAATCAATCCATAGCTGCGACGCTCTTTATAAATTATTTATTTATTAGCTTTTGCTTTTTCCCGTTGCTTCATTCACGTTTCCAAACCCCTATTTTACCCCCTTTGCCTACATCATAATATTCGTGATTCGTGTAGTGGTTTGAGCTGTGCGTTCAAAGGTCAGTCAGTCAGTCACCTTTTCCTTTTATATACAAGGTGTTAGTTAATGTCCCTATCCTACCGAAACCCATAAGTTGGGGTCGGTGTATAGATACATGAAAAAATATCATGAGACGTGTAGCTCATATCCTGGCCAAGTTATGAGGACTTCAAAAATTCACCATAAATGTTTAGGTGGCAACCTTTAAAACAGCTGATTCAATGGCAATGAACTGCCAACGATAAAACTATGAATGGATGTTTGTAGGCCTATAACGTACTACTTGCTATGCTATAACGTTGCGATAAAATATTCCAGATGCGATACCTAACCATTAATCGGCATGCAATTAAATCTGTAAACCTGTAGTATTGTTCAGTAGAGTGAAAACCGATTAGAAATCTCGTATTTTTGCAAGAATATTCCCGACTACTTTCGGACTCCATAAGTTAAAGTCCGTACCTACGTAATCCATAAAGTGACTGCCGCCTCTTTATTTGCAGGTAATTAATATCTCGCGTCGTGGTTTTGATTAACAATGACTGTATGTGAATGAACGAATGAATGTGTGTGATATTTTTAATAATAAATCAATTGCAAAACGATACAATAATTATTATTATCGCTTCCAGTACAGTGCAAGCATATTACTAGCATTTGTAGTCGAAAGCGAGCGGTGTCCGGCGTAGTGATTTGCACCGGCGGCGGCGCGGAGAAGTGATTTTTCACCGGAGAATCACCGGTGACTCTCCGGTGAAAGTAATCGGTGTTTAACCGATTATTATTGAATCATAACTCAAGTAATTTAATTTAAATAAAAAGAAGTTTGTTGAGGAACATTGTTAATTATTAACTTAATAACATTTATTCAAATACAATTACTTTATCATTATTTCCTACCTCCTTAAATAATAATTATCATAATAAAGTAAAATATTTTTTTTCTTAATATTTTTTTTATTTAAAACCTTTACAATACATCTAATATCATTTTGAGTTCACACAATATCGATGCGCTTAAAATTCCTGTGCATTGTACTAGAACATTAACAGTCAATAACATTTTAATTGATGCTAAATCTGTATTCGAATTCACCGGAGATCTCCGATGAATCTTCGGAGAATGGCAAATCACCGGTGATTTTCACCGGTGCTCGAAATTCCCCGCTCTAGTTCCGGCCCCTTCCAAAGCCGCGTACGTGCTTTGAATATTAAATAGGTACGTCGAACACCGTAAGGGCGAGCCCTCACTGGAGTGCGACATCGCGTTGTAAAAATCATAGACGTAGCGACCACAACGCACCGTGGAAATGTCCGCTGTGCACCGTAAAAACGGATGATTGATTAATTTATCAAGATGATTAATTACGATATCGATTATCTGATTTACTTGATTCAGGATTGTCCTGTCCTTTGGGAGAAACCAACGGAAGATTGATGCGTCTTAAGCCAAGCAGAAGTAGTACTTAGTGCGGTCCATGTCTCATTAGAAACTAAACTAATGGACAGAGTTTTCTCGTACTATGTCCTATGCGATGTAATATTTCGTTGCGCAAACGCAACCGCAAGTCTTGCTTGTAGCCTCGCCTTTACCTCGAGCGGCGCGGTCAAAGTCATTCTTGGAATTACTACTACGGAAAGGGATTTATGTGGCGTATTGTTATTATGTCTTCAGTTAGGGTTTCCAAAATGTTTTTTTGTTAATTAATTAATTAATTTTGTATGAAAGTTTTTGATAATTAATTTTCACTTTTTACCACCGCCATTGTGTTTATGGGGTCAAAGTGCATGGGTGGTTGCTGGTAAGTTATACACATTAACAAACACCTTGTATTTAACGTAATATATTTTTTTTTATGACGACTATGAAAAAGCCAAAAGGAAGAATTATGCATTCCGATTGCAGTCTATCCGCCGTACCGCCTAAACGACTCAGCCGATTTTGATGAAAATGAGATCAATTTATTATGGTCCGGGAGATATAGGCTACATTTTGTGATCAAAAATACGACGGATGCTACATCCAACTTTCCATAGTCGGGTTACAGTTTTTAAACTTTTTTCTTGTGTCATTTATTAGCAAGATTTCTTCTTAAATTCATTTATAGCCCTGGAGTATATAACCAACTTTATAGCTCATATTTTTTTTTTAGATCATATTCAGAAATATGTTATTAGGTTCTTTTAAGTAGGTATCTATGTCATTTTATTTATACGACAAAAGGGTAGCCCTTTTGTATAATTTTATAGGAGAAATTCACCAACACTAAATATAATATTAAATGGAATGGTAATAAAATCGATGAAAGCGCATTTGTAATAGAGAACTAGCAATTGTCTATTTTACGATAGTCATAAACTTAGATTTGACGTTATTTTCTATAGTAAGAAAGAGAAATAACATGTTACATATGTGTCGCCTAGCTTAATCTTTTTATAAAATGCTTTTACATACAAATAATATATTATACATGCCGGAAGACTGCATTCAACGCCTGAGTAAAGTCGAAAGATTTTTTATTTACTTAAACGTAACTTGCTTATGTTTATTTCATTTAAAGAATATAATGAAATAAATATACGCAAATTATATTCATGTAAATAGAAAATTTGTTTGAATCCGCGTATGCTAATTTAACAATTATAACAAAACTAGCTGATGCCCGAGATTTCGTCCGCGTGGAGCTAAGTTTTAAAAATCCTACAATAATTTAAATTTCTAATTTTAATATGATTTTAAGTTATAAAATAAAAAGCTGATGCCCGCGACTTTGTTTGCGTGTATTTAGGTTTTTTAAATATCCCTTGGGATTTCCTTGATATTCTGGGATAATTAATATCCTATCTGACTAAGAATGAATGCTATGCTTAAAGCGTAATTTTGTCGGAATTACTTCAGCGGTGTAGACGAGAAATGATAGGTATTAGCCTTTATTAAGAGACGACTCAGTACAACATTCGCATATACGTAAATATATATTAGCATAGATTATAATATTATCATAATAAATTGACTATGTAATGTGACGTAACTTTTTTGAACTCAAGTTTTCTACTTTAGCAAATGTTTACTTAATTTAGAATTGATGGTTCTTTATTTATTTACAAAGTCCACACTTTCCTGCAGATATTTTGCATGCAAGAAAAATGACTAAAAAAGAGCATAACGTAACGTGATTAAAACAAAACTAAGCAATACACAATAAACAGTGTCATAGCATACATATGTGCATAGGCATATTATATGTAGCTACAATGTCTAGTGGTAGTTTAATAGATTCATACTTTGACTTTGAGTAATCACTAAAACCCTTTAAAGTTACAGCAAACACAAATATAATTTATAAAACTTTTTATCCTGATATATTTCAGGAAATATTTCTTTATTAGAGTTAGGAACTGTATATATCTTAGGAGTGTGAGTAAACTCATAAAACAAGACAATTTTTCTGGTGCAACCCGTATATGTATTTGTTAAAACAATGATATCATGAAACTAAATGGACTTACAGCACTCTATCGACAGTCCTAAGCGCACTATCTTACAGGCCTCGTTAAGTCAACGCTTTGTCGCTTGAGATAAAATAACTATTTTAGTTAAACAATAAAGTTTCCTACTGACAGAATTGGAGGAACGAAGATACGAAATTGTATTCTGAGATTTCAATACAACTTAATAGAGATAGAGTTTGATAGTGCAAATTCCAATAAACTAGACGCATATTATTTTGCAAGTAGGTATGTTTCGTAGCTTTTTTTGTTACTTTAGACCTCAATTACTGAACAAACAAATAAGAATTTAAAATTTAAAAAGTATAGAGAATAACAATTTAGAATACGAAAAGAAAATAGTTTAAACAGTACTTATAGAAGGAACAGAGAAACTTTTTGTTCCCATAAAACAAAAGCTTCCCGTGGGTCAAATAATAATACCTAAATTCACGCGGATGAAATAGCAAATAAAAGCTAGTTTTCAAAGCTTTAAAACGACATAGATACTTGTAAGCTTCAGAATAGGTAGTCATTTTGCACGGAAGAAGGAAGTAACTGATTCTGAGACCTTTTGACCTTTTTGCTATCACATTAAGTTTTTCGCACATCACATTAGTAATAATTCTAATGTGATGTCAGATGTAAAATTATATAAAAATAATTGATACAGTATGACGATCGACATCAGCTCTGATTGGCTGAGACTTTCTCGCTAAATACAACCAACTAGAAAAAGAAAGAAAGAAAAGGAAGAAAAAAACGTTTATTTTATAAATTGTGCCACACATCACTCAATAGTTATACCTAGATGAGGTGATAACCATCGTCACACTGCTGTAGCAATTACTTTTAATCAATTTCACAGCAAAATAGCACATCTCTTTAACTCTAAAATAAGAGAAACGAGGGCCATAAATGAGCAACAACATCGAGAGAATTTAAAAGAGATTTGCCAAGGAATTAGCCCCATTGTGAGTTAACTTAAATGTATTTTAAAATGTGTATTTGGAAGAAAAATAGGGACGGATTCCAAATTATAATAATTGTTTTGATGCATGCTAAGTACATAAAAACTTGACACCTGCACAATTATGAGAAAATCTGATTTCCTAAAAGAACCGTTCGTTATGGTAACAGTTAGAAGTAAGAGATGGAACAAAATGATTCCATTTGCATACTTTCTTTTTACACAAAGAAATGCTTTTTGTCCAAAATAAAGGTCACATATATGCTAAATGAGTTGCTGATATTATACAGTAAGTACTTTCGGTGCTTTCGTCTAGAAAACTGAAATTTTAGACATTACTTAATCTGGTGAGGAATTGAAAAAACTGAAAAATCTAGTTTTCGGTATCCAGTTGATTGAGTAAAAAATATAAGTACTAACTTGACGAAGTGTTTATACATTCAATTTAATAAGAAGAATTTCTTATTAAATTGAATGAATAAACACTTCGTCTTTATCCATTCAACTGTGAATATTAAACAACATAGAACATGATATACATTGACATTATAGCCCAGTCATTAAAGCCAAAACCCGAAAGTAATTAGTAACTTGATAAAAATTTTAGGGGGTTTTTAAAGAAGGTAAAATAACTTACCGTGTGATTTTGCAGTGTTGTGGGGTGTACGGAAAGGGTTGAAAAGGGGTGAAAAGGGTTTTTTGTTAATAACATTGCCAAAAAAATTAGTAACACGCTGCAAATTTATAATAAGGTTGTTCTTACCGTTTTGTAACGTTTATTAAATTTGCAGCGTTTTGCAACATACGGAACATTGTTTATTATTAAAAAACAATGAAATTTGTTATTAACAAGGGTAAAAAAATAGTAACACGCTACAAATTTATAATTAGGTTGTTCTTACCGTTCTGTAACATGTATTAAATTTGCAGCGTTTTGCAACATACGGAACATTGTTTATTATTAAAAAACACAGAAATTTGTTAATAACAGGGGTAAAAAAAGTAGTAACACGCTGCAAATTTATAATTAACCTGTTTTTACTCTTTTGTAACGTATATTAAATTTGCAGCGTTTTAGTAATTAACAATGTTCCGTATGTTGCAAAACGCTGCAAATTTAATAAATGTTACAAAACGGTAAGAACAACCTTATTATAAATTTGCAGCGTGTTACTAATTTTTTTGGCAATGTTATTAACAAAAAACCCTTTTCACCCCTTTTCAACCCTTTCCGTACACCCCACAACACTGCAAAATCACACGGTAAGTTATTTTACCTTCTTTAAAAACCCCCTAAAATTTTTATCAAGTTACTAATTACTTTCGGGTTTTGGCTTTAATGACTGGGCTATTACGTCAATGATGATATACGATATTTATTTATTTACTTATGTAGCACCAGAAAAACAAAAAAAAAAAAACAAACCTATAAAGGACGTGAACAAGTACAGCTTATCTCTAAGGAAGAGATTTCTTCTAGAAGCCCTCGAATGTAAGAACAATGAGAACAGTAAGTAGGTAGTTTAAAGTTTGAAATTGTATGAAGATACGTGGTGGTACGTAATAAACTAATTAGTTTACAAACCAACTAAAATAACGCTGCTTCAAACGCCGGCAATCAATTTACAAGTCAAATCTACGAGTAAAACTCGCACGCAATGCAACAGACATAAAAAAAATATTGTTCTAAAAAAATGTTCATCCGACTGTTTCCAGCTCATTCATCAACATTATGAGCATTTAACACGCCTTATGTTATGTTTATACATTAGTTCTGTTGAGTGTCGGATTAAATGCGGAATTAAATGTACCAAACCTGCAATTTGTTCGTATTTATCTAAATCTATGTTCATTTCATTTCAATTAGCTATTGTACTTTTATTTTAATCAACAGTCTCTTTAACTTACTTAATGTTTTATTAGCTTTTTTTTTCATTTATTATGCATAAATGACCATCTTTTTGAATTAGTTAACGTTTTATTAACTGTTTTTATATTTTTTCATTGTATTTTCGATATTTCTGGTTTAACATAGATGGCCCAGGGTTTTTGGAATTAAATGAAAAATCCTGCAATTTGTTTATCTAAATCTATGTCCATTTTATTTCATTAAGCTATGTTATTGTTTTTTTTTTTTAATTAAGCGTCTCTTTTTTGGTAATGTTTTATTGGCTATTATTACAAAATTTATGTAATTTTGTATGTTTTTAAATTTCAATTATCACGCCAGCAACATCTAAAAGCGACTAATTTTATTAATAGAGAACATCGATTTAAAAAGCAACATACATTAATTGAACGGAAATCGTTCAGATATTGATGATAGAATCATAAGACATGCTAATCACGTTGTAGCAAATAAAAAAGTAATTAAAACTAGCACAGAAATAATTCATAATAATAATTCTTCACAAGAAGAAACGTACAAGTCTATCCGTCGCATCTCATGAATACTAAATAGAGGCGTCTTGGAAGCATATTGAAAATAAAATCGATGTTAGACCGATGAACGTAATTATCGATGATTTAACAAGCCGCAGTGCAATTTGCAAGATAAATCATTATGATTAACCTGAAGTTGCAGATGCGATACATGATGCTATGAGGGACGGGTTAGTGCGAGATTATGTAATTGTCTGTAATTTCACCTGACTAGAACGAATTAAAAGAAAAACATTTTTAATCTCCCGATCAACATGTACGTATTGATATCTAATTGATTGTAAGTTTGTAATTATTGGCCATTAGGCACCTACGGTTTATCGATATTTTGTCTTTTTAAGACATTTGCTGCGGCTCCTTATCGAGGCGAAATATTTATTTGCACCACGTTTAATTGTTACTACAAAGTATTTAAAACAATAGTAGGTACGATTTATTTTTAATCGAGGCAAAAAAGGAGGAGATTCTTAAATTGTCTCGTATATATTTGTGTAATAATCTTCACCCACATTTTTTCACAGAGTCGTCCGATTTTAATTTCTCTTTCCTTGATCTCTTTTTTTTTGATAGGGTCTAGGTCGAAATTAGTCTCATTTAAATTTTGAAAATAAATTCCACCTCTAAGGGTTTCCACACGAATTTTCCGATTCTATCATCATCATTACTATCTAAGACTGCATCGTCACCATCCACCATTTCGTCGATGAAATGCCAATAGCTCCTAACGTTTTTTTCGTGTTTAATATATATAGGTAGTAAATACAAGTATAGTTCTTTCAACTCACGAGGGCACGTGGCTCATGGTTGTGTGCGTGTCGTATTTGTATAAGTGTGAGCGAGAGCTTGCTCGCGCCTGACTGCTCCCATCTAGGCTCCTGACACGCATACTTACGCAATTTGCATGTACACGACGTAACCACAAGTAAAGCTCACACGCCCTCATGAATTGCAAGAACTGTAGTAAGCTTCTAAGTGTTCGTAGTCTTTCCAGACAATTTGGGATGAAACTTAACACAAATGTTATTTCTAGAGCATCGAAAAAAATGTCAGTTAAGAGTTATTGGCACTTCATCGACGATATTTTGTGATCGTGGACGCGTAATGAGCGTTATACATAAGTTTCGACATAACTTGTTCGATGCAGTTAAAAATAACTTAATAATATGACTACATCTATCAAACATAATGTTACTAGTCTAGCGTGTGTATAACCGTATTCAAATTTATGCATATAATGACACCAGAAAAGGTAATTGGAATCATTATATGCACAGACATTTCACATGTTCAGTTTATAGCCGTAACTTTATGATTGATGTATGAATTGTGTATGAATAATGTTACAACTTAATATATTGTATAGTCGTTACTAATATATTAACTACTCGTAGAAGTAAGAGCTACCGATGTTTACAACTCAATTTTTGACGTGTGACGTCATGTTATGTTAGGAGTACAATTTTGAGCTTGGTTTTGGATTAGAATCCTATAGGTATATCTATATATATATCCCTAATAAAATGTGTCTTTACACACTGTTTAAAGAGTGTGTGTGTGGGTTTTCGTGTGATATTACAAACGATTAGTGTTAAGTCAGTATATTTGTTGTATGTGACATCTTGACTAAATATATGTGTTATCTTTCATTTGAAAATTAATATTGTTTAAATGGCAAAAATTTTGAGCTTGCCATCTCTCTACCTACAATTTACTTTCTACAACTAAGCTTTTCCGTTTTATCTCAAGCGTGAATAATTTGACACGCAACAAGTATCAAATTAAGCCACTTTAGAATTTTCGGTAGTTAAACTTAAAATGGTAATTGGAATGGCCCTTTTGGTTAAATATGTAAAAATGGAAAAAGTGATTACTATTTTATTAGCCAAATATTTATTCAAGAATGGACAATGGTACTAGATATCTATATATATAAAATTCAAAGTCCTGACTGACTGAGATATCAACGCACAGCCTAAACTACTGAAGTTAGAAACTTGAAATTTTTACAGTTGGTTCCTTTTATGACGTAGGCGCACACTAAGAAAGGATTATTGAAAATTCCACCCCTAAGGAGTTTAAATAGGGGATGGAAGTTTATATGAAACTCCGTCATTTTTCAAGCTGTTTCCATCAAAGTTGGTATTTGAGCTTTCAGTTAAAAATAAAGAAGTACGTGTGTCACAGTTTTTGAAAATTCCACCCCAAAATCTAATTCCACGCGGACGAAGTCGCGGGGGCAAAAGCTAGTATGCATATGATTTTACAGACATTTAAAATTCTCTAAGTATCGAGTCCCGCTAGCAGTCCTGTGATCACCGTGTGACGTCATGTTTTAACCAACTTTTAAAAAGGAGGAGGTTATCAATTCGGCCGATATCATTTTTTTTAACGCTCCGCTCACTCGCATAGAGAGGATTCCATATCTCGGAAACTACTTGACATATCGAAATAATTCTTTCACGTGTATTTTTATTTTCAACAGAAAATACGAAAAACCAAAAGTCAAAATTAGTGAACATTCTCCATTATGATGTTGTACTGGCCTTTTTCAAATTCCATAAAGAACACACATACCTACTTAGCAACGGAACATGAAATTGGAAACCCACGAGCTTTGTCCATACAACACCGAATTATTCGCCGCTTACATCTTGCTTGTGCGTGTGTAGAGCCATTAAAACTTAACTTAGGTATTACAACCTTTACCTCCCTCAATAAAGCTATCCTCTGCAAATAAAGGTCGGCGCTCATTAAACATCTTATTTATATATAATTTATGCGATCAGTAGTCGGCGCCCGCAGTACGCCCACCTGCAATATTCCCGAGGGAACTACTTAATTGACCGGGATAAATGTATCCCGTTTCCGTCTACTTTAAACTGGCTTTGCACGCCCAGTCTATAATGTGAGATAAATCCTTTTTAATAGTTAATAATGTTAGGCTTTTTGCGGAATCTCACCAGCACCATCAGTGTGACAACGCTTATAAGAGTTTTATAAGAGGTTTATTATGTTGCATTGATTCTGCTTGGGCTGCTGATGTAAGAGCGATACCACACGGCGCGTTGTGGCGCCACAACGTGGTGTAGTGTGGCGTTGTGGTGTTTCTGGTGCAACATTTCGTTTCGTGAGGGCAAAGAAGGTCAAAAAAGGTTCTTTGCCTCTCAATAAGAAGATGCAGGGTAGATAAATAATATAAAGGACCTTTCCGCTTATTTGAAGGGGATAAGTCAACTTCAACTTGGCTAATATTCTTTATTTAAAAAAAAAAGACGTGTGGCACTCGGGGACTGCCGCGGTAAAGCTATTGCATAGCATTTTTTATCAACGCCATCTAGCGGTGAGAGGAGTCCCGTGTCAGGTTATTTTCGTTACGGAATTTCTGGATTCGGTCTCCACGCTGGCCCGCGATAAAAGCTATGCAATAGCTTAAAAAAAATGTATGTGTTTAACTAGTTCTTTTTGGCTGTGACATCACCATTCATACTGCGTCGCAACTATAAAATCGGCGACTTGAATCTTATTCGTGTTTGCGCATACTGGTATAATGGTAAAAGACATTATGCAGAGCTGTACACCACTCATGGGTGGCATGATGAATCAGGATCAGAGACTAACAATGGTACAATATCAGACGTTAGTACTTATTTTGTGTGTTAAAACATTTCATTTAGTTTTAACTTCAGAATTAGCCTAGCTACTACCTAGCTTAATTTAGATTTATTTCAGTTTATTTTATTTAGGAACGATGTTTCATGTATATTATTTATTTACATACTTTAGTATAGATAGTTCTTGCAATTCACGAGGGCGCGTGAGCCTTACTTGTGGTTACGTCGTGTACATGTACATTGCGTAAGTGTGCGTGCCTGTCAGGAGCTTAGGCGGGAGCAGTATGGCGCGAGCAAGTCTCGCTCACACTTTGTGTGTTTGTGAATTTAATATAATTAGCTTTTTAAACAAATCCCGGTTAGTTTAAAGAATATTATTTGAACTGACCTAACCAGGAATTGAAACCATTAAGCATTATATTTTAATGCTTGGAGGTGAGTAGTAACCCAAGGCGAAGTCGTAAAAAGATCTATAGTGAGAGCTTATGGCAAAATCATGAATGAAAACTGTTTGACCTGTACTTTACACCTATAAAACCGTCTGATCGGCGTATCGCCTGTAATCTTGTATGTTCACTGTATGTAGGTAACGTGTATCACGGAACATGGGAAAGAACCCCTAGTACAGTCTTATCCACTTAAGATTCACGTAGATCGCAGACAAGACCATCGTCCGTCTTATTTTTTTTTCTAAATATATAGTAAAAGGCGAAGGTGACTGACTGACTGAAAGCATAGCTCTAACCGCTGGACGATCGGGCTGAAAGGCATACAGATTAGCTATTATAACGGAGGCATCTGCTAAGAAAGATTTTTTGAAAATTAAACTAGTAGGGAGTAAAATAGGGGTTTAAGAAATTGAATTTAAAGTGAGCGAAGCTACGGGTAAAAGCTTGTATAATATCTATATATATAAAATTCAAAGTTCAGGACTTTGAAGGACTGACTTCAACGCACAGCCTAAACTACTGAAGTTAGAAAGAAGTTGAAATTTTTACAGTTGGTTCCTTTTATGACGTAGGCGCACACTAAGAATGGATCATTGGAAATTCCACCCCTAAGGGGTTTAAATAGGGAATGGAAGTTTATATGAAACTCCGTCATTTTTCAAACTGTTTCCATCAAAGTTGGTGTTTGAGCTTTCAGTTAAAAATAAAAAAGTACGTGTGTCACAGTTTTTGAAAATTCCACCCCAAAATCTAATTCCACGCGGACGAAGTCGCGGGGGGCAAAAGCTAGTATAAGGTATAAGTTCTTTGCTGCTTACTAATTGGCATGTTAAAATTACTAAAAAAACCTAAGGTTGAAATCTATAGACTGCACTTTCACTCTTCCAGACTCGACAGAGATAAAACGAGACAGATTTATGTCGGAGCATATTATTTTATGTATTGTTGTAACACTTATCTTGAGTCCGAGCTAAGTCAGAGCACGCTCTATAGATCTCAGCATAAGTGTAGGGAATATAAAAAAATAGATCACCCCACTCATTGAGTAGGGCGAATCTGTCAAATCTGCAAAATATGAAACGCTCGGATAAGAATTGTTTTACGTTGGTGAAATTGGCCCTATATCTTTTAAAGTCTACGCCGTAGACTCTACCGTTATAGTTGTTTGATAAGACGATAAACAATTAAAGTAGTACAAAAAACCAAGCTATAGTCTGATTTTTAATTGCGTAGAATTCTGACGTATCTTAACGTTACCAGATATAAAAAAAATCCCACAAAAAAGGTAATAAATTTAAGCTTATAAAAATAAAAAT
Source organism: Hipparchia sbordonii (assembly GCA_038048805.1). Lineage (NCBI taxonomy): Eukaryota > Metazoa > Arthropoda > Insecta > Lepidoptera > Nymphalidae > Hipparchia > Hipparchia sbordonii. Next base: position 10,429,256 of record CM076109.1, on the reverse strand, counting down.
CAATTGCCGCACATAGACAATTATATGACAAATGCCTGACAGGTAGTTTGGGGTAAAATCTTGAAGGATATGGGGTAAAATCGAACTACAGGTGGTAATCCTGTTTTTCATACAAATAACTCACTCTATTTATAAAATGACAAGTGTCAGAATTCCACCGAATTAAAAATCAGACTTTAAAGTGTTACACTATACTAAAAACCTCAACTCGAACAATAATTGTAAAAGTTATAACTTATCTTCTTCTGTTCATATATATTTTATTCAAATTGTGCTTAGGTACATTCTAAGTCCATTATTGTCTACGCCCAACGCCATATCCAATACATAATATGTATTTGGTAACTTGGTAAGCTATCTTTTATTAAGACCGAACTTACGTTCTGAATCCGCTATAGTATGGCATGCTTAACTTGGCAAATATTCTTTTAAAAAATTACAGTTAACATTCAGACCGATCTTGCGTTAATGCGTTCGTCTACACTCTGCGCCACCCCCAGTAGGTATTCGGTAAGTAGGTAAAGTGTAAGGTACTCACGCCGCGCGCCGCACAGTTTATCGCCCAATCTGAAACAGATAACAACACTTAACAATAGCCTTTTAACTGCAAACCAAATCATTTTGAGTTAAGGAATGGGAACGCCCGTTTTATGTTAATTTACATAAAAGAAGATAATTAAATTTTTGGCTTTATTTTATTACCTGACTACGGCAAAGTCAAAAGGAGGGGTTATGATTTTAGCAGTCTATACGTATGTATGTGACTACATTACTACGAGTTACGAATTTTCCACCGTAGCGAATCAATTTGAACTACTGAGCTGTTTTTGATGAATGAATGAATGTTTCAATAGGTTCGTTATGCGAGTGACTTGGCTACATTTACATATCAAATATCCAGTTTTTAAACTTTTATCTAATGTACGTTGAATGTGACAATCATTCCATTATTTATTTATTTATTTATTTTATTTTTATTTTTTATGTACACATAAACATTTACACGACAACACATATTAGAAGAAGTAGACATAGGTGAAGCTTATCTCTAAAAAAACTACATTACCTGATGAATCTGAATCTCTCAGATCAGTAAAATATTCTTGCTACAGTACAACACTGGCATTCAAATAAATCGCATTTCACGGTTAAATTCATATCTGAAATTCTACTTTTCCTCGCAAATACTGTAGAAAATACTACTCAAATAAATAAAACAATATACCGAGAAAGCCTAGAAACGAAAGTTATTGTATAAAAAAAAACATCATAATTTTCGCTTTTTCACTCACGGCAACGATACGATATTGACATGGACAGAAAATTATTATTAGTATGGTACTTAATTTTTATTTTGACTTGATTTCTTCATAATTATTTTGTTAAATCATTAAAATTTAAGCTATTTCTAAAATAGGATAAAATTAAGTTTACCACTAATTTTAATTGTTGACGGAGATACTTTTTGTATTATATTAATAATTTTTTTTAATGGCATAATATTATGTAATATGTGATCAAAAGAATTTCTCAAGCGAAGTTTGATCGATATTATATCAGTCGTTTAATTCAAAGATAGTAACAACCTGTTTAATATAAATTTTGTCTGAAAAATATAGCGACGACGTGTAATAAATAATTATTCTTCATTTCATTTAATTATAATTAAATAAGTAATGTACAAAATCTTAAGCAAAGCAAATATAAACATTTCCAAACTAGGTACATACTTACTGGAAATAGAATATGTGCCCAGTTAAGAATTATCTTCCGATTTACTACTAATGAATAGGAAAGAATATTAAATTTTAACTCAAATGCAGTTTTAGATATTACTCATTTTTATTATACAGTCTGCTTAAGTTTCTTTTGACTATGGTTAAAATATTGACGTCATTATCGTCGGAGGTCATAAATAAAGTCGTACCTTATTTTATCGTAAAATGTAAAGAAAAGCAGCAAATTGAAATCGAACCGCAATTATTGGCAAATGTTGATGCGTATCCGATATTATAGAGCATCATTAAAATGACGGCTCAAGTCTAGAATTACCTCGCACTGTGCGGTCTGTAAATAAAATAAAAAATAAATAAAAATAAAAATAGCCTTTATTTCAGTCTACCAGTTTACATTTTCGTTATTTGCCTTAACCTAGAAAATCCCTAAGGACTGAGTGCCTCTCGGCAAAGGCCTCCTCCAGCTCTCTCCAGTGGTTACGATCCTGTGCTACCCTTCTCCAGAATGGACCAGCTGTAAGCTTCAGCTCGTCCTCCCAACGTCTAAGCTGTCTGCCCTTTTTTCTTTTTCCGTCCCGTGGGTACCACTGTGTTATGAGGGTACTCCACTTATCTTGGGCATCTCGAAGCATGTGACCTGTCCACCTCCACTTCAGCTGATCCATTTTAGCCAGGATGTCTGTAACCCCAGTTCTTTTCCTTATGTCCGAACTCCTAATTCTGTCCCTTCTCTTTACTCCCACCATGCTCCGTTCCATTGCCCTCTGACATCTTTCGAAACTGTCCCTATGTGCCTTATTTAGTGCCCAAGTTTCGCAAGCATATGTTATGGTCGGGAGAATGCAGGTATTGAATACTTTTTTCTTCAAGTTTAAGCTCAGATCCTTACTTTTAAAAATTTCCTTTAATCCCCAGTACTTTTTCCAGCCTAAGGTTATTCTTTTGTTTACTTCCTTGGTTGTCTGATCTTCCGGAGAGATTATTTGTCCCAGATACGTATATTCTGGTACATATTCTAATACCTTTCCTTTTACTGTAATTTGTGTAACTACGTTGTTTACATTGGTCATTACTTTTGTTTTGCTTTCATTTATTTCCAAACCAGCGTAGCTACTTTCAGTTGCCAGTTCTTGTATCATTTGTTCCAATTTTGTTGGTGATTCCTCAAATAATGCTATATCGTCCGCGAATCTGAGATGATGCAGCCTGCGACCATTTATTTTTAAACCGTTTTCATCCCAGTTTAAGTTTCGGAAGATACTTTCTAATACAGATGAAAACAATTTAGGGGACAGCGGGTCACCCTGTCTGACGCCTCTGCTTATTGGGAAAGCGTTTCCCAACTCTTCTAGTTGTATCCGTGCCTTGCTATTTGAGTATATATTTTTAATTATATTTATATATGTATTGCTGATTCCTTGTTGTTGCAGACTAGTCCATATTCGGCTGTGGAAAACGCTATCAAACGCTTTCGCAAAATCGATGAATGCTATGTACAAAGGTTTATTATATTCGTTGTACTTTTCTAACAGTTGTTTGACTGTATGAATGTGGTCTATTGTAGAGAAGTTCTTACGGAAACCCGCCTGTTCAGTTGGTTGGTTCTCGTCTAGCTTCTTCTCTATTCTACCGAGGATGACTTTCGCAAAAACCTTATACACGTTGGACATTAGGCTAATAGGCCTGTAATTGCTTATATCATCCTTTGCCCCTTTCTTATAAATCAAAATAATGTGCGATTCCCCCCATTGACCGGGTATAAATCCTGTTGTTAATATACCATTAAAAATTGAGGTGAGTGCAGGGGCTACTTCATCCATCGTACCTTTTAAGAGTTCATTGCAAATCTTATCCGGACCTGGAGCTTTCTCAATTTTCTGGCTATTGATTGCTTTTTTAATCTCGCTAATTAAGAAATCAGGTTCAGTGTTGGATTTTTGAATCATCTGTCCGAGATCACTATTTGGGCAGTTCTTTGATGAATAAAGCTCACTATAAAAGTTTGTAGCTACCTTATATATTTCTTTTCTTTGAGTTATATTTTTGCTGTTTTTCTTTAACCTCGGTATCCACTCCTTCCCAGTCTCCTTTAATTCTTTTAAAGCTTTTCTTATTCCTCCTGTCTTTTTGATATGGTACTCTAGTCTCTCAAGCCTCTTATTTTTCCTATCCTGTCTCATACTCTGTCTAATGTTTTTACTAATCTCTGCAATCTTGCGGAGATTATCTTTCTTGTCTGGTTTTGATATTAGAATCTTCCTTTCTTCAATCAAATTCTTAGTTGCCATACTTAGGTATCTGGTTTTGGAGGTTTTCTTCTTTGATGTTACTTGTTTTAGCGCCTTCTCTATTGTGTTATATTTGGTTTCAACATCTGGCGATTCGTATGTGGTATGTTTAATTGACTCCTGTAGGGTTTTAATTGTCTCTTCAGTGATGGTTTCATTAAATATGTGGTTTGTGTTTCGTGCGATATTCTTTCTAGACGTTCTAGGCCTTCTAAGATTTACTTCTCCTCTTACCATACGATGATTTGTATTAAAGTTTAATTTCTGTATGACAGTTGTGTTTGTGAAAGCCTTATGGTAGTTGCTTATGATATAGTCAATTTCGTTTTTGAATTTCCCGTCAGGGGATATCCATGTCCATTTGCTCTTGGTATTCTTCTTGAAAATGCTGTTTAGAAGCGTCAATTTGTTTTCTTGTAGGAATTGTATCAGTTTCTGACCATTTTTGCTTCTTTTTCCATACCCATGTTTACCTAGAACAAATTCTTCAGTGTTAAGCTTTTCACCTACTTGGGCATTTAAGTCTCCCATTATTACCAGATGCTTATTTTGATGTTCTCTTAATATTTCGGATAAATCATCATAAAATTCATTTATTTGAGTTTGTTCTGCCTGTTCTGTGGGTGCATACACTTGTACTATCATCCAGTCTTTTTTATAACTCGGTATGCTTAGTATTACTGAGGCTATCCTTTCTGAAATTCCTATGAACTCCTTGATGTTATCTTTTAATTTCTTTTTAATGAGGAAACCAACCCCTTTGTGACCAACAGTTTCTCCCTTGTGGTACATTACGAAATCGTCTCGTTCATCTATTGCCTCCCCTACTCTTCGCATTTCACTGATACCAATAACATCCCAATTTATGTCTTGCAATGCTAACAACAATTCCTGTAAACTTTCCTCGGTTCTAAGGGTTCGTGTATTAAGTGTTGCTATGTATAGAACTTTTTTAGTGGATTTATTATTTTCCTTTGACATAGATGCAGTGTAGTCATGGTGTTTCTTATAATTGTATTTTGTTTTGGTTTTGTTATAAATTGTTACTGGAGGGTTTTGGTCTTTAGGCACACCCGCGGTGACCAGCCGTGTTGGGGGCCTTAATGCTTGTTTGTTATTTTTGTTTTCATGTAGTTTTGGTGTCTGTGATTTGGAGTTTAGTTGCTATTGTTCATTATTATTTGTGTTTCCTCTATTATTTTTGTGTTGAGCTAATTTGGCTTGTTTCGTTGCTGGCTTTGGAATATTTTGCTGTGATGGTGGTGAAAAATCTTGCTTTCTTTTTTCTCTCTGTGTTGTAGGGCGTTCCTTTACAATCAGTTTGTTGTAATTTATATAAGCGATGTTTCCCTTTTTTCTTTCTTCAATTAGTTTATCCTTGAGTGCTTTTCGTTCTTCGATAATTTCTTTCGGGTAATCTTCAGTTACGTTAATGTTTAATTCCTTCAACGTCTTTTTGTTTTTTAAAATTTCGTTTCTTTTGCGCACTGTAGTTAATCTTAACAGGATAGGACTCGATTTGCGATCACCTAGCTTCCTTATGTAGTCAATCTCCTTGACTTCCAACTCAACCCCCATATCTGAGTTAACTACTTTCAAGGTGCTTGTCAGTTCTTCTCCTTTCTCGCACTCTACTCCATGAAAAACAAGGTTCTGTTGTCTGTTAGATCTCTCTAGTTGGAAAACCTTTTGTTCTAAAATTGTTATTCTTCCCTCTGCGGATTCTAGTTTTTCTTGCATTTGGTGTAACTCAATGTTTACAGCATTGATTACATTACGTGTTATGCATTCGGTTTGGGTTTCCAATTCAATTTTTAATTTTCCGAGAATTTTCTCAATCGCATTTTCCGAAATATCCATGTTGATAGTGTAGTCTGGGCTTTAGGAGGAAGGGTATGTCTATGTGTAATTTTGTGGCGCGGCAACACTGGGTCTTGCGTCAACTTCACCGGAAGTTTGTTTTGAGTTTGACGTTTTAAAGAAATTACGACAGGATAATATACGTAGTTATGTTTATACCCATAGAAACTCGATTTTATTTTACGAAAATACCAGTCTTAAGTATGTGATTTCTTCTTGATGTTTTATTATTCCTGTAGCAGGTAAGTTTGTCACTCGAAAATACGTCCGAAACACTTAAATTCCCGCCTATAATCACTGTGTTGAATTTAAAACTCGAGCAGCAAATTTAACGAATGTTCACTTGACACTTGACAACTCCTGCGGTCTGTAAAGGCAAATACAAAGTTTTCCACTAGGTATTTCTTCTATATACTTATATAAAATTCAAAGTCCTGACTGACTGATTGACTGACTGAGATATCAACACACAGCTGAAACTACTGAAGTGAGAAACTTGAAATTTTTACAGTTGGTTCCTTTTATAACGTAGGCGCACACTAAGAAAGGATTATTGGAAATACCACCCCTAAGGGGTTTAAATAGGGGATGGAAGTTTATATGAAACTCCGTCATTTTTCAAGCTGTTTCCATCAAAGTTGGTATTAGAGCTTTCAGTTAAAAATAAAGAAATATGTGTGTCACAGTTTTTGAAAATTCCACCCCAATACCTAATGCCACGCGGACGAAGTCGCGGGGGCAAAAGCTAGTTTTAATATACATAGCTGACCTAAAAAGTGTATTGTACTTTAAATTCATTATCAGCATCAGTATCACAATCTACCGATAGAAGATCACAGCAGGACAGGTATCTTGAAATGATCGCCACAGCTCACGATCTTGTGCCGCCTACATCCACCTTTTGGGGGTGTACCAACGATGCATGTCCCGGTATGAGGTCGCTTTTCCATACACCTTATAACACCACAAACGCTTAAGTTTCGATTAAATTACGACTTTTCAATACCATTACATTGCAAATAATTACCAAGTAATAATTGTAGTATAATTGTGCTTTAAGTGTGTATAAAAATTATTAATTTAATTGATAATATTTGGACGAGGATAACGACAAAATAAAGTCAACTTTTTACAATTTAACACCTTGATTGTAGGGTCAGTCGGGGTAAATATAAGACACTCAAATTTCGTATAAAAATAAGACATGATTATAATTCCGTAGAAAAAGACCAAAAAAGAACTTTATTAAACTAAAAAGTATACTTCATTTGTAATGTCTTAGAATTCAAATTACTAAATTGATAACTTATTGCATGTATACTTTATAACACATTTTATAAAGTACCGAAAATATTGCCGCGAAAACTTTACATTGGGATCTAGGAACTTTTCGTTTGCGTTAACCCGTTCATGCAAGCGCGGCCGCATCTCCCGCTCCCGGCATTCTGGGCGAGATGTGCTTGCGGGGGAGAGCGGTGGTTTTATTCTGCATCCAGTCGTTGATAGGAAAACTCAAGTTGTTTGTAGGGTAAAAAATGAGACACGTAAGTGGGAAAAAATGAGACAGTGTATGGGGTAATATTAAGACAGTTGATATTTTTTGGAAAGCAATAAAAACTTAGTCCGCCTTCTTTAGAAGTCCGCCATATTGGATTTAGGGTGACGTCACTTTATTTTTCGAGTTATTCTCAGCAAGGCCTTTCATTTGATACCCATATTGTAGGAGTGCATTAAAAATAACTAGTCTGCCACCGTGAGTGTTCCGCCATTTTGGATTTACAATGACGTCACTCAGCTAACCATGCATTGTCATCCAAACTTACCGTGTATACAAAATTTCAGCTCAATCGGTTGAAGCTATCTGCTTCAAAATTGAGTTGCAAGATTCGACCCGAACAAATATAGTTGCATACATTGCAAGTTACATAAAAGCTTTTATATATAACAGAGGAGTGTCAAGGCTCATATTTAGATTAGATACAGATAGTATCAGACTTCCCTATCATATTTTGTAGCTATTTAAGGTTAATATTGAAACATTAAGTACCGACTACTGTAATTATTACCAAAAAAGTAAACCAATTTTTTGTTTTGTTAATTTTAATGATTTTTTTATATCATATCTCCCAGCTCTATTTTATTATTACCACCATCTCTATAAAACACTGAAGGCATAGAAGTTCAAACATGTTTCATTTTTAACCTTATATGTCTTATATTTTCCCCTTTATAGAGGAAAAAAATGAGACATATACTTTGTATGAAAAATATACATTTCGCTTGACTATTTTGAATTGAATTGGTATCATGTGAAAGATACCAATTATAAGTATAATATAATCAGTTTTTCTTACACTTATAATATTTTTAACAGCATTAAAAAAGTAAAGATCTGTTTTCGTCCCATATTTACCCCGCCTGACCCTACCATATTTTACCAAACCACAATTTTTGCGTATCTATTACTAAAATGTAATAGTTAACATAATATTTTTTCACTATATATATTTTTCAATCTAGTATAGGTACCACTAGGTAAAAAAGTAGGTAAAAAATATATAGTGATACCGTGAGATCTCTCTTGAAAAATGTTTTGATAACGATCAGGTTGTCTTATTCCCATTAACACGTTGCATAACAATGTCAGCAGCGCTATCTCCCAAACACTCTATCAATTACCTTAATAACTAAATTGACTCAATAGAAAAAATAATAAACCAATCATCAGCTGCATAATACCACACGTCATGTTGCGTCTAGCGGAGGCATCTCTTTTTTTATTTATGTAATGAAGAAAATGAAATTGAACGTGAAATTGAAGAGTATGCATGAGATAATGATGATTTTAACATGATTTTAATGTGGTTTTAAATGCTTCTTACGCTTGTGCGTACACTACATGTCTAAACAATAAGACGCAATCTATAGATATACATAATATTTTAATATAAATCTATGTACATTGTACATACATAATATTATATGTATAAAAATCAAATTGCTATTCGTCAGTCTGGCTAAAACTCAAAAACCAACCACCAATCGACCAATTTGAATTTCTCTATTTTGTTCGCTCTAATACAGAGTTGTAGTTTGAAAAAAATAGGGTAAAAATAAATTAGCAGCTCTTCAATCACACACACACACACACACACACACGCACGCACGCACGCACGCACGCACGCACGCACGCACGCACGCACGCACGCACGCACGCACGCACGCACGCACGCACGCACGCACGCACGCACGCACGCACACACGCAACACAACACACACACAACGGAGCAACAGATCTGTCTGTCTGGTAATATAAAACGCAATAGATAGATAGACTCCATAATCAGCTTAAGTTGACTAATACCCTCCTATCCCCTCCAAATAAGCGGAAAGCTTGTGCTAGGAGTGGGTACAACAATACTGCAACGGATGGGCTTCGAACCTACAACCTTTCAATTTTCAGTCCGCACCTTTAACCGTTGAGCTATAGAGGTTTAGCTACAATTAGCCGACGAATACGGACATTAAAAAACTGTCAAACATCAAAATTCATCGGTTTAAGTTTACTTGTCGTTGTTGATGTTGAAATAGGCCCTAAGTTTATTACAAAACCTCGTTACTCGTATAATTGAGTGTGTACGAACCGGAAAATGCACCTTTTACACACACGATTTCACAACACGTATGAGTATGAAGATCAATCTGTGAAGTCACAGGAAGTTATTAACATTAGATAAGTTACATTAATCATACGCAAGGAGCTGTAATTTCTCTTGTTAAAAATAGCGAGCGGTGTCATGAAAAACTGTTTACATCGCATCTGACTGATGCGTCCGGTGGATCGCTCAAGTGAAAGTACTCTCACGGTAGTGTACCTACATTCTGATTTAGTAGCCTGCTTCGATATGAGAGTTTCTTCAGTGAGTGAAGTTGGAATAGTATAAATAATGTAATAAGTAACGGCGTATTAATGTCCCATGGCTGAGTAAAAGCTTTCGCCATCGCGGAACTGTCATCGGTGAATTGAAAACGGTTGAGTGATTTGAAAAACAGATCTTGTATTCCAAAAAATCTTTGACTGGTGGGAGGCCGTCAAAGACGTGTGGCCAAGCGATTTAGCGTTCCAGCACGATGGCTTGCAGAAACAAATTAGGGGTATGGGTTGAATGTACACTGCCTGCATACCTTATGCAGGTTTCCAAGTTAGCCCGCTACCATCTTATGCTGCATCGATCACAGATCGCAGTCAAGGACTATCTTGTTATCGAATAAAAGAAAAAATAAATTCCAACCTAACCGCCTGGATACCATGGCCATGGATAGTGGTCATTCCACTTCTCATCATTCCATTCTTCTTAGTAACGCTTGGTATTTAGTAGCAGAGCGATCGTGGTCATACCAAGTGACGTCTTTAGCCAAAGATGTGATTCACGAGCACACAACACTTCTCCCTGCTGGCTGATAGCTTGGTACATTGCATTCAATGGACCGCCCTCCACTTTGCCCTCCACTACAAAACGCTCTATAGACTCACTCTCAAGTCGCGAAACGTGTCTGAAGCGCAAATTGACCTACATACGAGTAATAATAGGTAGTCATGCTTTAAGCAGCTACAAAACACCTGAAATACTTATAAACATCAAACGAGTCGCAGGGAGCCGCTGGATTCAGGCGGCGCAAGACCGAGGCTTGTGGAGGTCCATGCAGGAGACTTATGTCCAGCTGTGGACGTCCATTAGTTGATAAGAAGAAGAAGAAGACTTATATACCTACCTACCAGAAAATTTTAGGTACTAATGAAAAGAACAAAAAAGATTTTATCTCATTTTTTGCAAGTTTTTGCAAAAAAAAAACTTCAGACATAAGGAAACAAATATCATTATCGCTGGTAAAACTGTGCACACGCATTGAGTAAATCATACTGCACTTCAAATTAAGTAATTAAGTTTTTAACGATGTAATTTAATTATTAATTACTAATACGGAAACTTAGGGTCATGTTATAAACATAAATCGTTTTGCACGGATTCGTTATAATTACTTACAATATTGGAGAAGTTTATACAGAAAACCATTATAATATCGCGTGTTTCTTTTTCAGAAAACGATGGTTTCAATGAAGTAGCCTTCAGGAAGTAAGAAGTTGCACATCCAATGCCAAAATTAATGAATTGTAAATCCATTGTTTACCTATGTTGAAGATTCGTAACGGCATTGTATTTTGCTTTAGCTACTATTTTATCCCTCCTTCAAGGATATTGTGTTTTAAAACAAGAATTAAGAATTTTTTTTTAAATAAAGAACATTATTAGCCTAGTTGAACTTGACTTATATTCTCCTCTCCGTTCCAAATAAGCTTGTGTTGTGTTAGGAGTGGGTACAACAATAGTGCAATGGGTAGGGCTCGAACCTGCGACCTTTCAGTTTTCAGTCTGCACCTTTAACCGTTGGGCTATTGAGGCTTAAAATTATTGATTTTGTTTTGTTGATTCAATTTTTAAAGAAATAATACATCGTACTTAGAGAAGTTACATGTGGTATTAACGTTAGTTTTGAAATCTATGAAGAAATGAAGGAGTGATAGACAATAAAATTTAAAAATATCACCGTGGAATGGTCCCGAATGGTCACTTGCGATATCAAATGTGACATCACATTTGATATCGCAAGTGCAAAGGTAGATTGAGATAAAATTAGGCTTTAGCATACAGTATGGACTGTATTCTGTACTTTTGTACTCTGATACAAAAAAACTTTAAAAAAAAATGGAGACAGGAGCCAGGAATAGTGTACCAGTACTTACATTTTTAGACTATGGTCCAAAAAGCACAGCTTAAATTAACTTTCATTTTTTCGATGACTAGTTTAGGCATAAGTACAGTCTAGCCAAACTATTTGGTTAGTATTTTACTTTAAACTTATAAATAAGAACTTATTTTTTGTGATCGAAGAATATGACGTCTTTCTGAATTTCTTTTATCAAGATCTTTGTATTGTAGTCGTATTTTATATTTTTTTACGTAGGCTTTTATTTTCGGTAGAGAAATCTTCAAAAGTAGGTACACTAGTCTGGTTGGCACTCGTATAATAAAGTGGTTTTGTTTTCATTTTGACTTGCTGTCGTAAGTTCTTGTTGCGTTTCACTTTAACAAGGTACTATAACATATGAGACCTATGTTTCTCGTCAATGGAATTCAAACGACATGGACCGTTTGCAGTGATACGATATTATGATGATATGTTGCAGGGCTATCATCAGTTTCATATAGGTTTTTTAATTCTTCAATAGATAGTCTTTGACCGCGATCTCATTGATACAAACAACTTTGATTCCTCTGAGCAGATACGTGACGATCCAGTCTAAGCGCCTATTTCACCACCTTCCAGTAAAGATTAACTGACGAATTTCGACGTTTTGACAGATTGCCTAGGTGATAACCGAAACTTGGTTAATGAAGTGTTATTCATCATTCATGAATTTTAATGTACCTGGGGGGTACAAAATAAAATGTTCTCCTGTAGTAAATTAACGAAATTTCCTTTATTGTTTTCTGTAGAATTGACTCTACAATAGTTTGCTGCTAAACCTTCTTGCGTGCTTTGCTCTTCGCATTGTAAACGGAAACTTTACGAAGCAGACTTGCAACCAATAACAAAACGTCAATAAGATGTCATAAAATTATTTCTAATCTCACTAACGGAATAGAATAGATCGATCTCTTCCTACTCATTGTGAGACGTAAATGACCCAATAGGTACTGGCATTATGGGTCATTAAAGGAACATTAAAATAAAACTTTACTATTCCACTGTGAATGGTTAAAGCTGGTAGCCCTATTGGTCAGCGAGCGAGTTGACCTGCCATATAACTTGTAACGGCTCACTTTAATGAGTATGCAATCATGTTTAAAGACAAAGATGAGTTATGCATGCATAATATGCATACCACGCGCTTACTCGGAGTTATTTGGACATAGTAAGGTATGTATGCTGCGTACGTAGACTTAAGTTATGTCTACTGTGCTTTAAGGTAAGTGATCAGTGACCAACTTTGACAAACTCCCTGGCTCAATGGTGAGAGCTGCTGTTGTGATCTGTGGATGTGGGAAGTCTCGGGTTCGATTCCTGGCATGATACAAACTAACCAACAAACAAACGTACTTCGCATTTATAATATTATCCTTATAATAAGGTAATATAGAGATAATAAATCTATATATATTAAATTCAAAGTCCTGACTGACTGACTGAGATATCAACGCACAGCCTAAACTAATGAAGTTAGAAACTTGAAATTTTTACGGTTGGTTCCTTTTATGACGTAGGCGCACACTAAGAAAGGATTATTGGAAATTCCACCCCTAGGAGGTTTAAATAGGGGATGGAAGTTTGTATGAAACTCCGTCATTTTTCAAGCTGTTTCCATCAAAGTTGGTATTTGAGCTTTCAGTTAAAAATAAAGAAGTACGTGTGTCACAGTTTTTGAAAATTCCACCCCAAAATCTAATTCCACGCGGACGAAGTCGCGGGGGCAAAAGCTAGTTCTATAATAATTTAAATCTCCGGGCGTTTCGGATTATGTTATCCATTATGAAAAATAGAGAGTGTACCCGTGTGCACACATTTGTGTACTATAATATCTGCTACAGCCGCACTTTTAAAAAGGAGAATTTTATTATTAGGAACCTATGATTCTAGATACCTGCAGCAGTGTAATAAGGATACATTATTAATAATAGGTACCAAGTACTGGAACCGCGTGGAGGCCGCCATTAAAAAATGTTCTAGAGAGTAGCCTGAAGGCTCTATTACCCACACAATTACACGGACACGCAGTTTTAGAGACAACCTGTAAGGGATTAGCTATATTAATCTTAATTGTCTTTAGAAAACCAGATTTCAGTGACTTTTACGCAGTATAATATTGTAATATCTTAAGATTTATGAGTATGGATAACAGCTACGACAGACAATAAATTAAAAAGTATCTAAACATACAACTACTCGGATAATATAATCAACAATTACTAAACGAGTATTTTTCGTATTAAAACTAAAGTAATGCTGCCGTTACTTCAAAAATGTTCGTATGGTGTTCCTGGTGGGAGGCTTTGGCCGTGGCTAGTTACCACCCTTCCGTCAAAGACGTGCCTCCGAGCGATTTAGTGTTCCAGCACGATGGCGTGTAGAAACCGATTAGGGGTATGGGTTGAATGTACACTGCCATACCCCTTCCAAGTTAGCCCCCTACCATCTTAGACTGCATCGTCAGTTACCATCAGGTGAGGTCGCTTTCAAAGACTATCTTGTCATCGAATAAAAAAAAATGTAGTACCGTTACAAAGAACTCTTTATTTAACAAAAAAATATTAAATATCCGAACACCTGAACAATTTAAACATACAACTACACTAAATCTTTTATGTTCTCTCAACACAATAACTAAACGAGAAAATTTCGTTTTGAAAATAGAGAAATGATGCTTTTACTTCAAAACTGCAAACCAGTTGCGAAAATTTTTTCACAAAACTTTTTATATCAGTCGCAAATAGGTGAAAACGCTTTTAAATAAGTGCCTAAACGCGATCAATCATGAAAATAATACACTTCTATTATCGTAAAAAGTTGTAACAAGTAAGTAGGTACTTAAGTGTAAGTTGTAAAAGTTGTTTCAGCCGATTTCTTCCTAGTGAGTAACTGCCCAGTTTCTTATACGGCTCTTTCTTAGTATTAATCTAAAAAAGATTGCAATAGTGTCACGAAAACAGAATCCTCTAAATGGCTCAATTTATGACGTTCTTGCTGCAACAATGCTTTTCAACCGACTTCCAATAAAGGAGGAGGTTCTCAATTAGTCGGAATCTATTTTTTAATTTTTATGTTTGTTCCCCGATTATTCGAAGACGCCTGGACCTATCTGGAAAATTCTTTTTTGTTTCAAGGGGAAATCGAGGGAAGTCTTCAAATTTTATTGGTACAATTGATATACTTTGTAGTGTGTTCCACCGTAATGTAATTAGTAACTTTCCACTTGCACCATAGCGAACAAATCACTGAGCCGATTTTGATAAACGAGGTGTCAATCGATTCCTTATGATGTTCCGGGTGTCAAAGGCTACAATTTCAGCAAAATCAATATGGTGGATGTTACATTCAATTTTCCGTACTGCCGTCCTAAGGAAAAATGACATATCTGACATTTTTTTTTAAATTGAGTTAGACACATATTCGGCATCAGAACAAAAAGACGTATCTACTATATAAATATACTGGTAATTACTGGTAGATGCGTCTTTTTGTTCTGATGGCGAATATGTGTCTAACTCAATTTAAAAAAAAATACAGATACGTCTTTTTTCCTTATGACGGCAACGTAGTCAAGTTACAGTTTTTGAGCTTTTATTCTCGTCCAAATAAACATATCATGAGCTAGCACCATAACTCATATTAAGTTAGTGATAGTGCACGCTAAACATACAAGTACAAATGACGAAGCAATAAAACTCAGTCACAGAACAGGCAAAAAGGTGTAACTTTATAGCTCCGACCATAAACACTTGGCGCATGATTGATAGCGGTTGTAATTTGCCTTACAGTCATTTATTCAATAAAGTCAGCCGCCACTGCTAGCATCGGGCACGCAGAAATTGTTTTATAAATCATGCAATCAGATGAGTATAAACGTGCAGCTATAATAAACTAGAACTAGATGACCTCTCACGGCTTAGCTACAATTACCTGTAAAGTCTCGAACACACTTACGAAGTTCAAAACACACTTTCAAACGTCCATCTCACCTCAAATCAACCATTGCATATCATCGGGGATAGTGCAAAACCGCGTAAGTACCATTGGTAAAAATTTCTTATTAAATTAGTAAATTTCTTATTTCTACGGCTATTTCACACAGAGAGAATTAATTCATGTGTTCTATGTATTGATAAAAATAGATATCTTTTAAAGTGATTAAATTAATCGCTACGACAATTACGCGGTTTTGATTTGACCACAAACGTATGGAAATGTATTTTAAGGTATCTACTAATGCTAGTTACGCGGATTTGCACTATACCCGACGATATAACGAGTATAAGTATACTTTTTTGATAAGTGTCTCGTTGGTCTAGTGGTTAGCAAGTTTGACTGCAGATGACGAGGTCCCGGGTTTGAGTCCCGAGTCGGGCCATAAAATGTATTGGATTTTTTTTATTCGATGACAAGATAGTCATGGACTGCGATCTTACCTGATAGTAAGTGACGATGCAGTCTAAGATGGTAGTGGGTTAACTTGGAAGGAAGCCTGCCACCAGACAATATTAAATTGCTTAAAAGAACATAACCCCGAAAATCAGATCTGTTTACCCGAGGTCCTATACGTGACGCACTGAATAGAGAAGAATAGTTCTAACCACTGGTCTGTCAATACTACTTATGTATACAAAAAAAAGTTAGCGGCATATTCCCATTTCTACATCGCAAAGCATGTGGCAATTTAGGAATTTATAATTTCTAAATTGTATCTGGTCTGGTCTGGTGGGAGGCTTTGGCCGTGCCTAGTTACCACTTACCACCTTACCGTCAAAGACGTGCCGCCAAGCGATTTAGCGTTCCGGCACGATGGCGTGTAGAAACCGATTAGGGGTATGGGTTGAATTTACACTGCTATACCCCTTCCAAGTTAGCCCGCTACCATCTTAGACTGCATCGTCACTTATCATCAGGTGAGATCGCAGTCAAGGGCTATCTTGTCATCGAATAAAAAAAAAGCAAGGAAACACAAAGTTACCTGGATGACGTATCTTAGGAATCAGCGTGTAGACAAGATCTAGCTATTTACGTATCGCGCCATTATCTACAGCGGTCCTCTGTAACAAGTGCCGGACCATACATAGTCAAACAAGTATTAGATATGAACTAGCAACCTGATCATCTTACTCCTTCCTTTGATTTATGATTGGATCCTAGTATGGATCCCTGGTTTAGCATTTCAGAGGGAAAAAAAATAAATTAGAAATACGGCCTGACCATTCTGCTATAATCTACGTAGTCGTGAACAATATTGTTTTCATAAAGACAAAGAATAGAAAACTACGAATATATTGTTTTCTTTACTAATTCTTGATAATGTCGTGCCTACAAGTAAATTCTAAACAATCTTTGTTTGTAGGATCATTACCCGAAGGTAGCTAAATTGTCTTTCAATTCAATGCTCTATAAGGCTTTATAGGAAGTCAGTCAATCACGTCACTCATTAGTTCGGGATTAACTCACTAATAAGGTTTTAATTGGACATAACATTTCTTTAGGCATTAACTCGTAAAGGAAGTAAATGGATTAGGTTTGTTTTAAGAAAGAAAAGCGGGATTCTTACCTATAGAGTCTCAACACTCAACGGTTAAAGGTGTGACTGAAAACTTAAAAAGGTTGCAGGTTCGAGCCCTACCCTTTGCACTATTGTCGTTCCCGCTCCTAACACAAGTTTTCACTTATTGGAGGGAAAAAGAGAACATCATGCAATGCATTCAGCTTGGTTGATATTCTTTATTAAAAAAAACTTTCGCCCGCGAATTCTGTGTGGAGTTCAGTTTTTAAAAAAATCCCGCGAAAATCCTTTGTTTTTCCGAGATAAATGTAGCCTATGTCATTCTTATACAAATGCAAAAAGTGTGTGTGTTTGTTGGTTTGTACTTGAATCATACAGCAACGGAGCAATGGATCGACGACTTAAGAAGGTGTTGCTAAGTCGTGAACTATTTTTAGAGTAAGGTTTACCTCATCAATCGAAAACACTAGCGTATCTAACACTTCAACCACTTATGTGCCTTGTTATTCCTATAAAAAAACGTCAAACAGTGCGGTTTATGAAGTGTAATGCAAATATTAGCACAGCCGTTGTTTGCATGTGTACAAACAATTATAGCCGACGGAATAAAGACTAAGCCAGTTGAATACGCTAAATTGCTCCGAAGATGGTCAAACTCAATGCAAATGTTGCATTACCGTTAATATATTATGTGCTTACACCGGACGACAAATCGGACACTCGTAACGACATGATGTATATAATTAAAATTCACGGCTCATTTAGTTCAGAATCAAAAAGAAAAAATAAGCGCCACTTATAATAACTAGAACGGAACAGGTACTAGTTTGAAAAATAAAAATAGGATGTAAATAAACAGTACAGGTGTCGAAAATAGCAACTGAATCAATAATCTGCCACTTAAATGGTTTTACATGTAACAAGGAATAATTTTGTAGTTCCAGTTACGTCATGCGTGATAGTTGAACAGTTTTGTCGTACCTATTTTGAGATGATACAATAAAAAATAATAAATTCAAAGTAATCAAAAATATCAGAAGTTTCATGAGCTGTAACAGCACTAGTAATCGCAAGAAGTGCATTTCAGTATCCGCTGAAAATGCATGTGTGAGATTCAGCAGTAGATCGAAGAAATGCAAATCAAACGCGCAAGTCAGCGGTGTTAGAGCATATTTTCTATAGATTAAATATATCCAGACGTAGAATATTATAGTAAAAGTAGCAATAGTAACAAACAGCAGTGCACAAATAGGTACACAAATCCAAATATAGATAATTACTACCCATCCCATGACGATTCTCTTTTTGAAAAGACTAAGAAAATGCAGCATTTTTAAGACGTTACAAGCGTGCAACCTCATTTTGCTTGATATCGTCGGTCGATCACTTCATAATGAACTCCGTCTCGTCTTTTATAAAGACAACGCAAAAAACACAGGAGTGACGTTAAAGTAGCGAGCGTATACAGGTCTAGAATACAGGTTTTTGCTAAGCGATTTCAAATTGATATTGACATCACATGCTTGCGGGGTCCGTTTTTTGCTGGGATTAGCAATTTAAATTAGTGTAATTCTATTATCATGTGAACGTGTGAGCGTGTTTTCAGACTGCTGAAATGTGACAGCTTGTTTGGTTTAAAATGTACAACCCAATACAAGCTAATAAGAAAACGATGACAGCTGTAGTACCTCGAACATGATATCGCGATGTAAATTCCTTGTACAAAATAAACCGGTCAATCGCTAGTCTTTCTCGCATGTGAAGGGTTCCGTATTCCACTTTATATCAATTATATTAACCTTTTGTGTTAAGTTTTTTAAAAATCCCGCGGGAAAAATTTGTTTTTCCGGAATAAAAAGCCTGTGTCACTCTACAGGTCCTCAACTATACTCTTGCAAATAATCACGTCAAAGATGACTGACTGATCTGTCAATGCACAAGCTCAAACCATTGGACGGATCGGGCTAAGCATACAAATATAGCTATTATGCCATAGGCATCCACTAAGAAAGGATTTTTGAAACAACTTCTAAGAGAGTAAAATAAAGCTTTGAAATTTGTACTACTTTTATAATATTAGTAAAGATTATAGAGGCAACACGGTTTCTATAACAACTGCCTACCCATAAGTATTACGTCTGAAGCTTTAGAATTCACGGCGAAGGCTTAGAAATAGAGTCACTTTTTTCACCTTATGAATATGTAATTTTAAACAGCAATAGTGCAGGGCAGAAAGACATACCAATCAATTTGTTTACTTAGATAATGACATCTGAAGCTCGTTTTTTATAATCCTATGGCAGTTATCTCTAATTTACAGTCGTCAGTCGCATAATACAGTCTTTACTGTTAATGGAACTACATAAATCAGATTTTCTAATCTTACCTCACTTTCTTAAAGCAAATGTTTATACCCATACCCCTAATTGGTATCTACACTCCATCGTACTGGAACGATATAATATATCACTTATTGTCACGGCTTTGGGAAAGTGGTCAAAAAATCAACTTGCAGCTTTTAAATGCAGCTTTTTATGAAAAAACGAAACTGGGATCCTATTTGATTCCTGTCCTAACTTGACCTTAGGCTTAATATATCCTAAACGGACCCCTAAATCAAAAAAAAGTTCATAACGTACCTACAATACTTTTGATAGACCTTTCGACGATACCCCACACAATGGGATAGACGGTAAAATAATATCAACCTCCCTTCACGTGTAGGGCAGGTACCTAAACTAATAGTTTTTTCAAAATTTTATAGTACAACTTTTTCAGCGTAATTAATATGTATAATCTTGGCAAATTACAGCTCTTTAGTACCTACCATAAGTCTCTGGGATACACTACGGAAACTATGAGGATTCCTTGTACTTTTACTATGGAACCCTAAAAAAAGAACATTACTTTTTTTATACTTTTTAAAACTGCCAAGTTTTACTTCAAAGTGTACCTACTGAAATTATAAAGGGCAATTTATTTTTATCATACTCTATCTATTCTAGGATTGCAATAATTCTTTTTTTTTTTCTAAAATTAGCATTTTTATTGTTATCTCGTGGCCGTTTAAGCGATAATTTATAAATAGAACACACTATTAAGCCGAGGTATTGTGTGAAGGGTCTAGTCAAACTAGTTCTTAACTCCATATTTGTGTATTTAGTCATTAAAGATGTGTTATTTATGGGCTCCTAAGTATTAGCAATTCATTACTATAAATGGATCATTCATCAGTTCTTATGTTGCATAACAATAAAATATGCAAAAGTATCCAATTCTGTAGCTTATCAGAGTGAACCAAAATAACTTAGCAACACTATCGTACTTCTACATATATGTGTAAGTTTTGATTTGGCAATGAATGATTTTGACTTCGCTTATGGAACTAAATGTTTATGTCAAATACCATTTTCCTAGATGTTTTTTTGGAAATCGGTTAAAAAGATTTAAAACCGGAACTCGACTACGTAAAGTTAGATGTGACGTCATATTGATTTCGTTCGTATAAAATCTTCCAAAAGAGGAGGAGGTATTTTTTTGGAAGTCGGTTAAAAAGCAAATGAAAATTTTTACGATTTTTAAATATTCAGCAGCAATAAATAGAATGGATAAATATAAATAAAAACATTAAAGAAGTTTTTAATCAGATCGCAATCTCTATATCGATAACGTTATCGCTACCAAGCGACGCGAACCTCCGTCCAATAATGATGGAAATCTTAATTTAATCCTTAGATATAATGCCGATATCAAATAAGCTAGAACATGTAAACAAGCCGAGTGATTTCCATTAGAACCTTTATCACTGCGTGTCGGAATCCAACCGGCTTCCAGTCTCTACGCAAAAACAAAATAGCCCAAGAGCCCGTAGGTTAAGATTTTAGCTGAAAGTTTCCAAGATTATTGCACTAAAACCTAAAAGGAACTGAGGTAGGTTCGTGAATAATGAGTTTTTTTTTCATTAATAAAGTAAAATACTATTTATTTATTTGAATGTTGAAAGTACATATTTTAATTTATTTTTTGGTAAAAAAGGTTGCCTTTCAAAATTTAATATTCATAGTACCTACCTATTTCGCCTCATATAGGTAGGAATACCTAAAATTCTAAAATTGAATAAGTAAGTACCTAAAATTCTAAAATTTTTCGAGCTGGATCTATTTTGGCATACTCAAACGTAGAACTACAATTTTTTCAAATGCTAAAAGAAACAGCTTGGCAACACTCATTAACTTCACTCACAATAAATATAAAACTGTACATTCTGATATTACTAGGTTGTTATTCTGTGGTTGTACCTCAGAATACTTCATAATACTGCAGGGTTGTATTTAACGTATAATTACTATCTGCCCATGCACCTATCCTCGCGTAATAAATAATATAGCCCATAAAATTTGATTACAAATCACTAAAGATAAATCAAGTCATAAACTTAAACATCATATTTCAAAAGTAAATTGTAGACTGATAAATAATATTATTAAAATACTAGCTGATGCCCGCCACTTCGTCCGCGTGGATTTAGTTTTTTAATTCCCGCTGGAACTCTTTGATGTTCCGGGATAAAAAGTAGCCTATGTCACTCTCTGGGTTCTCAACTATATAGATAAAATCACGTCGATCCATAACTCTGTTGCAGCGTGATTGAAGGACAAACCAAGAATCAAACAAACACTTTTTTACAATCGACCTATCCGGGATTGAAAGCAAAACCTCTTGCTTGCACAATTATTTCAATACTAGATGCCCGCGCCAACTTCGTCCGGGTTGAAAATTTAAATATTTGTTTTTACGGGACTGATCGCACAGAGCTTCTTATAGGAGACGATTGTAAATAAGATCACCACAGGAACCACAGGAATCTCCCGCGCCGAAACCCGCCACCGTGCACCGCCGCGCCGGCCAGCACCATTTTATTATTTTGTCGTGCGGAAATATTCATT
Source organism: Hipparchia sbordonii (assembly GCA_038048805.1). NCBI lineage: Eukaryota > Metazoa > Arthropoda > Insecta > Lepidoptera > Nymphalidae > Hipparchia > Hipparchia sbordonii. The sequence continues at coordinate 10,407,103 of CM076109.1, read as the reverse complement.
TTCCGATAACTCCTTAGATATTTATTTAAATTGTATAGTGTAAAGGGCAAATATGTTCTAAATTAAATATTTACGATAATAAACATATTTATTTACATATTCCCTTCGGACTGCGGCGCGGAACGGTCGTGTTTAAGACTGTGTAAAAATATTTTATTTGAATAAATTAACTATAAAAGTAAAATTTAACAGCAATAAATTAGTGAAAAATCGTCATCGTGTGTGTGTGTGTGTGCATAACTGTTGAAAATCCATTACTGACGAAATTCGCATATGTCACTCAGCGCCCGATAAATCACATCACGTTATTCCGTCGTAAGAGTAGCTCAAGCTCATTCTCGGATATTATGGAACACGCCGCCTCTGACTCGAACTTACCAGGTTCTGTTGCATCCAATAATGCCGCGATACGATCCAGACGTAGACCGCGTGAAGCTGAGGACCCAAATATGTCGAACAAAGACCTTATGGCAGAATTTTTCAAGTGGCAAGCTGAGCAAGACACCAAATTTACAACATTATTGGAGTCGATGAATGATCTAAAATCCCAAAACTCGGACATAAAAAAGTCAGTGGATTTTATGTCGCACAAATACGACGAGATGTTGGAAAGACTTTCATTTTTGGAAACAGAGAGACAAGACTACAAAAAACATATAAGTCGGTTGGAAAACAAAATTGAGGTTCTAGAACGAAATGCCCGTATAACAAGTATAGAAATACGAAATGTACCAATAAAACAAAAAGAGAATAAGGAGGCATTGTCTCAGATAGCTTTGAACATTGGCAGTTCTTTAAATATACCGGTGCAAACATCTGATATCAAAAATATCTTTAGAGTTAACACAAAATCTGCCACCAAACCGATAATAGCCGATTTCACCACTGTTGCTATGAAGGATAAATTTATTAGCTGTTTTAAGAAATACAACCAACAGACCAAAGAAAAACTGAACACTACAAATATAAAAATAGAAGGGCCCTCAAAACGAGTTTTTATCTCTGAAAACTTAACAGAAAATACCCGAAAATTGTTTTATCTAGCTCGTGAGTTTGCCCGTAACAATGCATATACTTTTTGTTGGACGTCTTTCGGCAAAGTGTATCTACGCAAATCTGAAGGTTCACCGCAAATACTTGTTAACAGCGAACTAGACTTTGAAAAACTATTACTTAATCAATGACTAAGTCAGTTCAGTTTTTCTTTCGGTTCTTTTTGGTTTAGTCACCTAACCTCCTACCTACCTATATTTTTAATTGTTTTCATAGATTACTTGCAGCTGCTAAAATGTAAAACATATTTAAATTACATCACATACACAAAATACACTGACCCACTCCATACCCAGCCATTCATACACAACATAACATGTAATATGGATACATACTCGTATTATGACATTCGAAATCAAAAGAAAACTATATTATGCCAATACGTCATCAATAGTTACTTCAATTATTTGCATCATGTTGTTTGGATAACACTTGTACAATGCAGGGTTACTACAAATAATAATTCACCTGGCGAGCGGACTTTGTTTACATTCTGCCCGGAAAATTACTTAACTACCGACATGTTCACTATAAAAGATCATACTATTATTTATCTTTTTTCTTAAATATGGACTCTAATAGAATTGTACAGGACATCGACAATTGCTTGTCGACATTTTGTTCACACTGTGACGACCCATCGAAGTGTACGAGTTTATTAAAAAATTATAAGCAGAATGACACAAATGCCCTAGCCATAATTTGTGTGAACATTAGAAGTATAAACTGTAACATAGACTTATTCTTAGCTTTTATTAGTAGTATAAACATGCCTATAGATATATTTGTTTTGACAGAATGCTGGACTAACGTTTATTCTAACCCGCCATCAATAACTAATTACAATTTATTTTATACAAAAAATAGCATCAATCAGAATGACGGGATTGTCGCTTATGTGAAAAAAAGTCTCGAAGTGAGTACAATTGAACCAAAAATCTTAGATGGTAATTGTTTAGTGCTCGAAGTTGACAAATCTTACTCGATTATTTGCACATATCGTCCTCCCAGTTTTTCAAACCCGACCAATTACATAAATTCTTTGGAAAGTATTATTAATAACTTGAAATTCAAACAAAACATAATCCTTACAGGTGACGTAAATATAGATATCCTGCCTAGTAATATAAAGGGCTTTTCGTCCGAGTACCTAAACCTAATGGCATCTCATGGCCTCGAACAAGGTATTAATTTACCCACTAGGATAAATACCGCCATCGATCACTTCATGATTAAAACCTCAGGAAAGTGGCAAACCTTAGTTTTTGAGCAGTTAACTGACCATTCGCCTATTCTGTTGTATATATCCAATACTAAAATTCACAAAAAGTGTATACAACATAATAAAGTAATCACGGATAAAAATGCCATTAGGAAGTGTTTATTGGAACTGACTTGGCACAACTATTATTCACTTACGGATGTCAACGTAATAGCAGAAAATTTTATTAGTACATTACAAGATTTGATTGATAAACATACTATCACTAAAAAAATCTCTAAGAAAAAACTACCTCTCAAACCTTGGATCACAGTTGGTGTTGTTCGATGCATACGTAAAAGAAATAATTTATATAGGCAACATAAATACTCACCCAATAATATTGAGCTAAAAACAAAGTACTTAAAATATAGAAACGTTTGTAATAAAATTTTAAAATCATTAAAAACTGACTATTATAAATCTAAATTATTATGTAGTAATGGTAATATACAAAAAACGTGGAATGTTATCAAGGAAATGTGCTATAGTAATAACAAAGTGTCCTCAGATTCTTTACTTAAGATTAAACCGTCACCTGTCGAATCACTGAATGAAGTGAATAACTTCTTTACGTCAGTAGGAGGTAACTTAGCTAACAATATTCTTGATAATATAAACAAGACTGAGACGGAGCTAGCAAGTCAGGCTGCTAATCTTTCAATTTCCCCATGTGACTCTTTCTCATTATATTTAACGGATTCATCTGAAGTTAAAAATATAATATCTGGTCTCAAAAATAACAGTGCTCCTGGTTGGGACAGAGTTACTGTTGATATAATTAAATTTTGTTCCGACCTAGTTTCGGATCCCATTGCACACTTATGTAATCAGAGCTTCAATAAGGGTATCGTTCCCGATCTATTTAAAAAAGCAATTGTAACTCCAATTTACAAAGCAGGTGATAAACAACTGCCATCTAATTATAGACCCATCTCGCTCTTACCTGTTGTAGCCAAGATACTTGAAAAACTTGTTAATAAAAGACTAATGTCTTACCTAGAAAAGAACCAACTTCTCTCTAAAAACCAATACGGATTTCGTGCTAGCAAATCTACTGAGGATGCTGTGTTAAAACTAACTTCTTTGGTCACTCACCATTTAGATCAAAAAAAGAAAGTTATAGGTGTATTCCTAGATCTGCAAAAAGCTTTTGACACAGTTTCTGTACCAATCCTGTTGGCTCGCTTGGAGAACTGTGGGATAAGAGGACTAGCACATAATTGGTTTTCTGATTACCTCACTAAAAGAACCCAACAAGTAAGAGTTGAAGGGTGCTTAAGTGAGACTTACTCGTGCTCCTATGGAGTTCCCCAGGGAAGCACCTTAGGCCCCACACTCTTTTTGGCCTATATAAATGAACTTTGCAATACAAAAATCAGTAATGCTGATATTATAATGTTTGCTGACGATACAGTTCTTTTATTCCACGGTTCCTCCTGGGATGAGGTTAATAAACACACAGAAGCAGGCCTAGGTATTGTAATTTCATGGTTAGAACATAGTCTTTTATCACTAAACACTAACAAAACCAAGTATCTTTGCTTCAGCAAAACTGTTATTGGACAACCGCCATATAACTTTAAAATTAAGGCACACTGTTATCCATGTAATCAATTTGGTGGTTTCCCTGGAGATTGTAAATGTAGTTTATTAATGCCAGCAAAAACAGTTAAATATCTTGGTGTAACAATTGATGATAACTTGAATTGGACTCCACATATATCTAATACCAGTACTCGTATTAGAAGACTTATGTATATATTTAAAACCTTACGCACTGTTTGTAGTGCTGATATGCTAGTAAAGTTGTATAAAACCCTCGGAGAATGTATAATCAGCTACTGCATCTGCGCATGGGGTGGAACATCTAAAACGCATATGTTGGAAGTTGAACGAGCCCAGCGGGCCTTGCTTAAAGTCATGAAGTGTTGTCCCTTTGTATTTCCTACAACTCGACTATATGAAGAATGTGATTTGCTTTCGGTTAGAAAACTGTTTATTTATCAGGTGTTGCGTAGATATCACAGTAAAACAATTCCTTTCCTACCTGCGAGTTCTAAGAGAGTTGACAGATGCCCAGTTCCCGCATTCAAAAGTAGTTTTGCTCAAAAACACTACGATTTTCTAGCCCCCTTTTTATACAACCGATTGAATAAAGTTGTTCTAAAAGCTTTGTCAAATAGGGAAATAAAAAGTTATATAAAAACATGGTTAAAAAATTATGATTATGAGGGTACGGAGAACTTATTATAAAAAATGTTTAAGTACATAGATAAGAAAAATCACACGCTTCTACACTCACTCTGACACACACACACACACACACACACACACTCACACACACACACACACACACACACACACACACACACACACACACACACACACACACAAACACACACACACACACAGCAATACACAAGTTAAAACAGATATGGTAGGTATATGGTATTTCTTTAAATAATTTACCTAGCATAGTTTAGACTTTAGATAGTTACTAATTTTATTTGTCAAACGTGAAATTTTGTTCATAAATATAGGGAAGACACTGTCTCCTGTAACACAGTTTTTACTTCCACAGGAGACAGGGCTTCACATTATGTTATTATGTACGTTTATTGATGAATAAATAAAGATTTATTATTATTATTATTATATAGATTGACATCACATCGGTTAAAGAAGCTTCGAAAATAATTCATTATTTTTAATCAAAATTTGAAAGATAGAAATGGTTACTGTAAGTTATCCTTAGAATATAGACATAAGCTATCGCGGACTTTTTTTTAGAACTCTTTAAGAGCAACAATTCACCCATACATCATTTTCATCCAATAACAATATATGACCCAGCGCACGCCTTGAAAACGTTTGAGAGTCAAAAATTTTTCCGACTTCTTTAACAAATTTGCACATAATACATAGCCTATAACCATCTGGAATAATGTACCTTTGAAATGGTGAAAGAATTTTTGAAATAGGTGCGGTGGTTCCAAAGTTTGCTCCGGACATACATACAAACTCACAAAATTCGCGCTCTCTCTTTATTATAATATAGTATAGATTTTAATTTACGGAATCGGCTATAAAACAAGCTATATAAACCTTAATATTTTATTTAGTTTATAACAGTATGCTGACTTTAAACCATTTATTTATTAATATATTATTATTAGTGGTTTCTTGAATGCTAATCTTCACTATCACTACATAGTATAAAACAAAGTCGCTTTTTCTGTCCCTATTTCCCCTTGCACGCTTAAATCTTTAAAACTACGCAACGGATTTTGATGCGGTCTTTTTTAATAGATAGAGTGATTTAAGAGGAAAGTTTATATGTATAATAACATCCTTTAAATAGTGGAGAAATACTGTTATTTTTGAGTTTTCTAAAGTGATGTCGTAAATAATTACATTTTTTCCGCTTATATTGCAAACGCAGGCTGAACCCTACGAGATCAAAATAATGTACTAAGTATTGTACACATTGAAAAAGTCTACAGAAAACTCCGCGATGGTATATGTCTACCTCTTATGGATATCCCACAATAACGTTTTTTTGTCATTTACTTTTTACGACAAATAATGGCTAATTTTCGAAGCGATTTTAACCAATACAGTATTAATCCTTATCTAATTAAATACCTTAAATACATTGTTGATTTAATATAGATCTATATGGCTCTTTACAGCATATGATTTAAATGAATATTTTCGAAGATATTACAGATTTAAAAATTGCGGGACGTAGCGCTTGCGGCGGTTCCAGCCGGCCGGGGCGGCGAGAGCGTGCCTACAAAACATATTGTCTAACTAGTGGACGCCCGCGACTTTGTCCGCGTTCCTAAATCACCACAGTTTAGGTTGGCAGAACCCCTTCAGCATCAGGATTGAGGAGTTGGGTCCTAGAATTTAACGATGTAGTCTTTATTTGGTCCCTACAATAACTATTCATAATCAACAGTTTCTAAATCCCCACAGTTTATGGGAGCAGTACCCCTGCAGCATCAGGATTGAGGAGTTGGAACCCGAACTTTTTATGGGACCATCTCGCACAGTTTTTATGTCGATTAAAAAAAGATTCACGCAAATCGGTTAAGAAATCACGGAGACATTGATATGCAGAGGTAGAAAAACACAACTCCTTCTCCTCCTTTTTCGAAAGTCGTTTAAAAAAGTATACGTTGCCCGATAATATCAGCTATCTACCAGTGAAAGTCCCGTCAAAATCGGTCCAGCCGTTCCCGAGATTAGCGGTAACAAACAGACAGACAGACAAAAATTTTAAAAATTGTTTTCTTGGTATAAGTATCGTATTTACTTTCGTATGCAGTTAGTAAAAAGCTGTTCTTTTGATAGTACAAGCAGACACTTCAATTTTATTTATTTGTATAGATGACAAGAAAGCTGTGAACGTTGTATATAAAGACATTCTGTAATATATTAATTGTTGTAAAAATAGAATAAATAGGTAAAAATGTAAAAAGTAAATAAGTAAGAATGTAGTGTATGAATTTAGATATTAAAAAAATAGCAGGAAATCTTCATGGTTTAGGGAAAGAAGAATTGTTTTACTCTAAAAACGCGTGCAGGCCACGGGCAGTAATGAATAAATCAAATTGTTTTGATTGATTTTAATCATTTTATCAGTGAATGACATAGGCTATATATTTTATACCCGTGCGAAGCCGGAGCGGGCCGCTAGTTAACTAATAAAAGGTACTAATAAGATTCAACAATGATGTTGGTAACGTCACAAAGTTATGAGTGAAGTTAGGCGCAATACCGTGCTTGTTAGCATTCGTTTGGTGAAATAACAATTAAGCACCTCCTCATAATTTTCTATGGGCTCTCAGGCCACACATGGAATATGTATTCACTATTCAGTTCATGATCCAACGCCATCCTGCGATTGTCGCAGACGTGATCATATTTCTAACAGTTTCTTATAAACGTGAGACCTACGACAATTTAGTGTAAGTTATGCTGTAATGGATAATGACTTCCCAAGCTACTCTGCCCGCGGCAGATCTCCAAAGAGATTAATCATCTGCGCGAGAAATAGTTAGGTACTATAGACTATAGTACACAAGTGTGTGCGCAAACACAGGTGCAGTCTCTATTGCCTTACTCCCGTAGTCCAATGTGACAGAAATCTGACTCGAACGGAAATCGAGGAGGAGGCAATCAGAACCATAGAATCAGATTAACTCAATCTCAGTCTGAGCTGAGTCAGAGCACGCTCTATAGATCTCAGATATAAGGTATCACGAGAAAATAGATAGACAAAATACTTTCTAAGGCTCTAACTTGGCTCAGACTTGAAATAGAGTTAAAACGAGACACATTTATATCCTTGACATAAATCTGTCTCGCTTTAACTCTGCCTTAAGTCTAAGCAGAGATAGTGCAGTCTATAGATCCTTATAAGCTTATAAGTTTACAGGTCGAAGAAGCCTCTAAGGCTTCTACGACCACTACCAAGACGGCCCCTATTCAACCGCCAATAAAATCTTCATTCAAAGCCACTTCACGTAATAACTTTTACATAAAACGTTTCCAAGAAATTTGGTTTCCTGGACGTTAATGCGAATAGTAAATCATAGTCGTAACTAATTTTAATAATATTACATTCCTTCCTGTTATTTCTATTTATAAGAGCATCACTTCATATTTTACGACTTGACGTAGATCAAGTGTGTTAAACTTTGATAATAAACTCTCGTGTTAAAACTAGTGGTTCGCCCCGAACTGAGACCTCGCGATATCCCATAATTCCCAAAAGTTTTAATAATAATAATTAACTTTTAACATTAGACGCAATAAAAAAAAAATAGTTGACATAAAACTGTTTTACTGACACAGCGCCATCTATTAGCATTATTGTGAAGCTATTAGCATTTAAAATTAAATAATTTCGTTTCTTTATAACATTTATCTAATTTTAGTATTTGTTGTTCAAGTACAGGATATAACTGAATTTTCAACCAAGTTTCACGTTCTAATATTCAGTAATTCTTGACATATGGCTCAAATTAAAATCTCCACTTTGAAAGCCCCCCATTTCGTCAATTTTAAGGGAAAAATTAAAAAAAAAAATATTTTTGTACTCTGATCAAAGTTGTCTTTAAAAAGATATATTGCAAGTCTATGTAACGCAACAAACAAGATTTTACTTCAAACACGCTTCTATGAGAGCCCCCCTGAAATAAAGCTTTTTATATTTTTTTATACAATGTTCGGCTGAAGGCCATCAGTTTACATATTATATTTAAATTTGAAGTAATTACGTTCAGTAATTCAGAAGTCATAGGGCTCTGACAGACATTTGGACGTACACACTTCTCTGTCCAGTACAGACAAGCGCCCTAGTTGACTCAGAGAACTCGCTTCGCTCGTTCAACAATTACAGTTACGAGTATGACAATACTTTACCGTACCGAGCGAAGCAAGCTCTCCTTTACACAGGATTGTACTTACCTAGAGTTGGAAATAACTTTCATCCTGTAGGGTTAACATCGTGAATCTCTATAGAGATTCACATAGAGATTACGAGTAAACGTATAGACAAAATTTTCTCGAGGCGCGCATGTTAACCCTACTGGTTAGGGTTATAGAATACTTTTACCGTGACATAACAAAGATGTATCTAAGGATTCTTAAAATACCTACATCCATGCGGACGCTGTAATATAAATCTAATTATACAAAGTTTTCTTACGAACTTCTGAAATAATAACAACATTTAGGTGATCGTTATCACATCGTTATCAGATTCACGTTAAAATAACGGTCCGTTACAACTTACACCTCTATTTGCTACCAGGTGTGAAACTTCGACTAAAGCCGCGTCCACACCAATAAAATTTACATTTTAAAGGTATACAAAAACTGACATTATGTGTACCTTTTAAAAAACCGATCAAATTGTAGCACGGTTCAAAATAAACACTCGTTTAACGCTTGACTTTATAATTAGAAAACCTGTACTAATATGTCAGTTGAAAGAAATTAATCACACAAAATCTTTCAAAAATATTGATTTTATTGTTTAGTATGAAAGCAAATAACTCTTCAAATTAAACATTCAAACTATTCTCCAAAAAAGAAACGGTTCACTAATGATTAACAAAAAACGTTAAACAAATGATCATTTCACAAAAAACGTCTTAAAAGTTAATCAAATCACAAACGTCGTATTCCACAAACTAATCATTTTACAAAAGATCATTTTACAAATATTCTATTCGCAAATGTTTTATTTTGCAAATGTGCTGGATGTTAAAATATCATTCTAAAATTTATTATTTCACCAAATTTGCAATTTGGTGAAATAATAAATCGGGCGTATTACGGCTAGCTGTTATCAAAAACAGAGGGGCTAGACAAGTGGCATTCGATTCGAAGCGATTCGATTTCCTAATTCGCAATCGCTTTAACGAAAGCGAAGTTCGACTGCTAGACAAAGTTACATGTGATTAGCGATCGCCTATTCCATTCGTCTTTTCGATAAATAGTAACTTTTGTCTATGATCTTTCGTAATGAAACGTCAAATTCGTGCATCTAATTTTGAATGTTGGTTTGAGTGGTTTTTCTTAAGTGTGAAAGTAGAGTTTAATTTACTTAAAAACTATTGATTCGTAATATTCAGACTAATTATATTTCTTGGTAAATAACAAAGTGCTTTTGTGTGTACTAAAAAACAAATATGTAAGTAGGTACCTATGATTTCAGCTAGACAAATAAAATGTTAGATAATTTTTTCGTAGTGCTTATTGCTGATATTAATACCCTGGATGTTTGTTATTGATACCTTGAGTAGTTAATAGGTACTATCAACGGGCCTTTGTTCATGTCGCGCATAGCCAAAGATTGTTTATATTAATCATTGTATATAGGACCTTTGTGACTATTTCGGCGTAGTCCAAGCTAATTTGTGTTTATATTAAATACTAGTGGTTCGCCCCGAACTGAGACCTAGCAGTATCCCATAATTCCCTAAAGATAGTTTTAATTATATATTGTAATAATTAACTTTTAAAATTAGACGCAATAAAAAATAATAATAGTTGACGCAAAACTTTTATTGATACAGCGCCATCTATAAGCATTATTGTGAAGCCATTAGCATTAAAAATTAAATGATTTCATTTCTTACCAATATTTATCAATTCAATTATCATTATTATTGTTCAATAATAATGCAAGAAGCCAATAACAATCTCTAAATAATTCAAAAAACAACTAAAATTAACAAAACAATGCTATTTCTTTCGTTTTCTACAGGGTCTTGGCGTTCGCTACGGTTTCCATCAATAAAATCGACAACTATCGATAACGCTTGTGAAAAATGCCACTTGTCTAGCACTTGTCGATTCGTTTTTATTAGACCACGTGACATTTCGATAGCTAATGTCAATCCCATACATTTTTCGACATTTCTACTAGCGATATCGCTAATGGAATGTAACTTTGTCTAGGTCCGCAGGGCCGTTTTGAAATGCAATGGGCTACGCCAGAAGACTCGCTCCGTCGCCCCTTCATTCAGCTTCGTTCAGGCTCGCTTCATTCAGGACCTCCTTCGCGAGCTTCTGGCTTCGCGCTTCATAAAAACACTCTAGGGGTAGGGCAGACAAGACTACGTGGAGTCGGGGTTGGCCATTTCAGTTCTGGCGTAGCCCATTTAATTTATAGCGAAGCGCAGCTTCCGCCACAGCCTTGAACAGTTCATTTTATCAAAAAAAAAAATATGCTACATGTTGTTTTACTAATTAACACAATTAAGAAATCAATTGTTTGTCAAATATTATTTTATGAAATCACAATTTGTCTAGTAATTTGTTTTGTCAAGCGAATTATTTGTGGAGCCAGAAGTTTTATAATTATCAAAAAATGATTCATTTATTTTGCTAAACGTTGTTTGTGGAATGACACTTTGTTATTTGTTTTTTGTGAATTGATCGGTCACCAAAAGAAACATATTTACAAAGAATTGATTAGAAAAAAATAGATGAGTAAAGATAGAACAGGTATAGAATAAATAAGACAAAAGATAAAGATGTTATAAGCTACTCCAAGTGTAAAAAAGCTATATTCCGAAACTTTTTTTAAATTAAAGAGCAAGAGTATTTGGTAATAAGACCATTAATTAAATATTAAACGTACATTACGTATTATTACTGGGCGTTGTATTTAATTAACTGTGTAAAATTCACTTTCAATTTTAAACTTCGGCTTTTGTGCCAGCGGCAGTCGTTGAAAATGTAGTAAATGTCATAAATCGCATTAAGTATTTCGTAATGAGACGAAACTTTTTCTCTTATAATGAGACCGGCATACATAGACATAATAAGTATTATTATGTTAATGTCAGCATACAAATAAATACACATATATACCTATGTCAATTGCGTGTCTGATCTAGCTAAATAATCGGATTATTTCGTACCTTAAACAATAAAACTATACATCCTGCTTGCCGCTACCTCTAACATTTCAGAACAACCACCTAATTAAAACTAACATCTGAATATAATTTCAAGAAAAATATATTAGCCCGCTAAGCTCAAATATAATAAAGTCTTACGATCGACATCACGTAGCAGATAGAATTATCCTATAAAGTGTTCCCATAAAACAAGGATTTACAAATAGACGTGCAGAGGAACCGACAGGAAGAGACTAGTTAGCTACGCCTACAAGCCCATAAGAGCGCGGAAAAAATTACGCGGAATGCTGCAAATGAGGCGAGATTCAATCCTAGTTAAGACTTCTTGAGAATGAATTATCTTTCATTCAGTACAGTGTAATTAGGTATTTGCTATTCACTTCTAATGAAGGGGCTAGAACTTGAAGTATATAGAAAAATTTGATTCCTCCATGGGCTAGAACGAACGACTTTTAGCGAAAATCTGACGACGGTGGATTTACAGTACTCGTAGTAACAGATGGCACAGTGATTAGAAGACGAATTGAGAAAAATTGTTGATTAAATACACTAAGTATAAACTAGGAAAATAATTAACAATTTGATGATGCCACAAAAAAAAACTACACAAAAATTTACTGCCGTTTCAGACTAAAACTAACAGACATTTCAAAAAAATGCATGCCAAATCTGTGGTTGAGTGTCGTGAAACAATAATTTTTAATTGTATCCAGAACATTTTATGGAGAAAATTGTTTTCTATTCCTTCTATATAAATCATAGCGACTTAAGATGATAGACTCAAGAAGCGTATTATATTTATCTATGAAAGTAATTACTGTCTTTATGCTTTTCAAGCATAAAGATAGCATTCCTTACAATGCGGTAGTCAGGAATACTATGTTTTCAAGTTGCAGCTTACCTTAAGTCGCAGAAATCTTGAATTTAATGTCATAACCAGATGATTTCTTTGAGTTATTTAACTAACGATACCCACGACTTGTGTGCGTACTATTTTGTTATATGTTTTAAGTATTTCTTTAGGAAAACCCCCTTTTTATATATATTTGAGCGAGCAAATGAGCAGACGGGTCATCTGATGTTAAGTAATTACCGCCGCCCATGAACATTCGTAGCACCTGTGGCACCACCAATGCGTTGGCGGCTGTTTAGGAATTTGTTGGTCTGCCCCTGGAATAACCCCATGTTGTTATTAAGTGGGAACACCGTCGAAGGAAAAAGGATCTGGTACATGGGATGGTCGAAGTGCTCCAGGCACCCAGCATTTTAAAAACTAAATCCACGCGGACGAAGTCGCGGGCATCAGCTAGTATTTTAATAAGATTTAAAATCTTCGTTTGCATGCTGCTTACCTAAGCTCTGGTTGCTAGGGAATCTAGAGTCCATTTCCGCAATATGAAAGGCAATAAAAACAAAACAATAAAACATGTTCATCAAGGAAGCTGAATGCTTCAAAGGAAGAAGCTAGAGGCTTTAATCGCTCAATAAAACTTGACAATAAAGCTTACTGCATACTGTTATAGGACCGAGTGAGGTTACAAAGAATGATATAATACTCGTAGAGTAGAAGTTGGTTGTAACTAAAGGAATTTAAATTCAGGGATGTTGTATTTTAATAATCATAGCATAGAGAGGCCTTGGTGAATCGCATTAACTTAACTCTGAAGGAGGTGTCCGATTGGGGTGACGCCAACTTAGTTAAGTTTAATGCCACCAACACACAAGCGTGTTTGTTCACCGCTCTTCTCAGCAGAATCTGCATTCCGAACTGGCGGTAGATTTATGACCTGTCATAAGAGCTACAAGTTGGCCTACATGAAATAAATGGATTTTGAATTTGAAAAGGAGCCCCTTTACCTTGGCTCCAACTTTCCAAAGTGTATCTATTCCGATTAGTGACCATATTGAGCTCTTGGGCATTGCCATCTCGTCCAATCTCAATTTTGGGAAATGCATCAAGTCAAAGGTAAAAACAGCAGCCAAAAAACTTGGCATCCTGAACAAAGTGAAGCGGTGTTTCACGCCTGAGCAGCGCCTGACTCTTTACCAGGCTCATAGGTTCACTCAGGCGTGGAGTACTGCTGCCACCTCTGGGATGGCTCTGCCAAGTACCAACTCGATGCATTAGACTCGGTAGATCAGCGTGCCCGTCGAATTATAGGCGGTCAGTCACAAACGCAGGCGAAAATGCTCAGTCTTCAACACCGACGCAGACCGATCAGTGTGTGAAGTGATTGCAATCGTCACGCGATCAGAAGTACCTACTGAAGATAGATAAATCATCAATCCACAACCCTGATCGAAACGCAGGCTGATCATGAAATTATACTCGCCATAGTAGTCCAATTTGTATCTAATAAAATCACGATTATAAATCTACTTGTAGTTGAAGCTGTCCAAGCGATGTAAACCTGAAGTGATCAAACGCAATGCGTTCAATAATGAGATCAGTGTTTATTACTTCCTTGATTCTTCTTGTTGATGGTAACAGCTTGTTATTATAATACTCATTCAATCAAGTGGTTAACAAGAAAGCGCCGCAAACGGTATGCAAACTACATCAGACCTCGTCACTTTTTTTAAGGGAAAATCACAAGTCGATATACAGCCTTATGTCATAACCTTGTCGCTTGACATTGACTTTGACATAATATTATGTCTTTACAGCGTGAATAAAATCATTGCATCATGAAGTTCTTATCTCCTACTTCTTAGGTACCTAAATAAATTGAAAATCTAGTATTATAGTTCTTGCAATTCACGACGGCGCGTGGCTCATGGTTGTATGCGTGTCGCATGTGTGAGCGAGAGTTTGCTCGCGCCTGACTGCTCCCACCTAGGCTCCTGACAGGCACGCACACTTACGCAATGTGCATGTACACGACGTAACCACAAGTAAAGCGCCATTTACTTTTTTTAATATTTTTAGCGAGCAAACGGGTCACCTGATGTTAAGCGATTACTGCCGCCCATGAATATTTGCAGCACCTGAATACTTCGTGAATACATCGTGAGATAAACGTACTATAAATAAATTCGAATAAATAGTAGGTAGGTAGTTGGTACGTACTTAAACTATAAATGTCATTCGATCAAGTGTTTGGCTTGGCTTGTGTAGACTTTTGAAGCGTCTGAACGCAGCATTAACTACATTTATAGTTTAACAGTCTGGTTCTAAATTCTAGCTTCCGTATAACAATAAAGGTAAATTTAATGTGGTTTCCACGAAGCAGGATGCAATCACACGCGGGGATTACATCCTGAGATACACGATCGTTTCTACGAATCATTAGACCTGAGTTAGTTTAATGCTAAAAAATTACATGGATTCTCGGCAAAAAAATATTTAAGGCCAATACACCAATGCCATTTATTTCTTCTTTTTCTTTATCGTCAGATAGACGTCCACTGTTGAAGAAAAGTCTCTGTCGACTTCCACAGGCTAGGATTTTAAGTGATTATCGTCGCTCATGAACATTTGTAGCACCTGAGGCGCCACCAATGCGTTGCCGGCTCTTTAGGAATTTGTTGGTCCGCCCCTTGAATAACCCCATGTTGTAATTTAGTGGGTACACCGTCGCAGGAAATTGGTTCCGCAGTTTCAAAGCACATGGAATAAAAGATCGGGCACATCGGATGGTCGAAGTGCTCCAGACCTCAGGTAGTGAGGGTGAAGTGTTTGGTGGCGATATGATTAGTGTGATGTGATATTAGTATTTTATAGTGTTAGTAGGATAATCGAATGGATTATTATATTATTATTTCTCTATGCTCGTCCCATCGGACATGCGTATTGTGTAGGTTATCCAGTGGACAGTACGTAATCAACAAATCGTTTTGAATGCCTCTATGCGCTTGCCGTCTTTGATACTGCTTGATAATAATATATGTGAGGATTATGTGTGTAGTTCCATGTAAAACACGGATTGTGTGTAAAACATTAATTCCCTCATGTAATGGGTTTATCATAAACGACTTCCTGCATTCATTGAATAATGACCGACGTGACTAACATAAGATACAAGTTAACAGGCGCGATGGCGTGATGCAACAGCCTATGTTTATTCCGATGCAATTAGTTTTAACAGTGAAAGTTTTGCGGGTGTAGCATAAATAAAATTGTTTATCTCTGTTACCGTATATTTAAATCGGTTCATCCGGAAAAGTTGTGTGATCCTCTCTAGTAAGTGATCTTTAAGTTCACGTTTTGCAGAGACTTAAGATTCTTGATTGTATCTGTTAGAAATGTGTTACTGCAAGAGACAAGTCGAGTTTCTACATGGTAATTGGATTTTAACATAATATTATCTATATTTTAAATAATTTATTGAGTTCTAGATTTTGGGAAATAAGTGGCATCGTTTAATCACAAGGAATCTGTCCGTGGTCCGTTTATTAGGAAAGATATTATGTTTTATAAATTAAAATGTGACGAAGAATGAGCAGCCAATAGATACGAAATATTCTGATGTAGACCGACTGTTATGACTAACAGTGAATAGAAAAGGGTAATAATGATATTTTACGAAAAATAAACAAGAAGGAAGAAATTTCAAACGAGTATAGCGGTATAAAATATCAAAGTCTAGAAGCCTGACGGGCAGCCGGTAGCCATTTCGCTATAGTCACGTCAAATGCGATACAAACAATAACTTGCACCCTAATCGGTTCGACGAACTTTACTCGCTCGCGCAAAACTGCTAACAAACTTTACGCTTTGGATAACTGTTGTCTAAACAACTGTAAATTACTCGTGTATTTGGGTTTATGGATAGGTAATGCTTGCTTTGTGGCCCGACAACATCATACGAGTCGCGGGGAGCCGCTAGATACAGGCGGCATAAGACCAAGGCCTGTGGAAGTCCATGCAAGAGACATTTCTATTCCCGTGATATTGTTTCTAAACATCGTACGACTTACGAGTCTATCTGAAATCAAAAATGACTCGACTAGATCAAGTGCGCCATGTAAATTATCTGTCAAATCGGTTTAACATACAAACGCATAGGTTTTAAGCAACTTCCATATAAGACTAAGGTATTCATTTCTAAATGGGATAGGGTGATTTCGCCGGTTGGCGACCGATTAGCGGGATATTCAACTTTACGTCAATATTTAAGTATGTTGCACCCATAGCACATGTATTAAAGTTATATGACGGGGTCCTAGATATTGTCAAGTTATATTTAAAAGTAAAAAAATAAGAATTACAGTTGTGAAAACATTTTAAATTGAATAAATCTTAAAAACTATGTGAAATGCTAGTTGGCGACCACTTTTGCTAGTTGACGACTGCCCCCTTATCTAGTTGGCGACCTCACGATTTGCTAGGGAAAACTAAATTTGATTAATTAAAAATAAAAAATATGAACGTGTTAATGTTTAAAAAATAATTATTATTCATGCTTTATTATTCATACATTTAATAAATTATTAAAACACATTTTTTCATGAGATCAAAGGTACACTTTAATATTCAAGCTTAAGCTTAAATGAATCTTAGCAAGTATAATACATTTTCCTACACAAGTACAAAATTAAAAATATCACTTTAAACAACAATTACAAAAGTTTAGAATCAAATCATCAGATCATCAGATCTCGCGATGTTATACATTTTACATTTTTTTCTAATACCGTGTCCTCCTTCTCTTATATTTTTAAAGCACATTCCAGATGTCTTTGGGAATAAGCCGGTGTTATTTTCTAATACGGTTTGTGGAGGACATCTGTAATGAAAATTTTATATATTAAACACCTACATTATGCAAAAAACAGATAAGATTATAAGTAGTGATTGCAAATGGTCGTAAACCCACATATTAATTTGCTCATTTTTAGTTGGCGACCACTTGATACCCATACATTTTAAGATGTTTTATAATAATAATTTGGTGGTCGTAAACTAAAAGATACACGGATAAAAATAAACAAATTAAATTGAAAGTGATTAAATTCCGAATTAGATTTGTAGTCTATAAAAAGTAAAAATAAATGTTTTTCTTTCTAAATGTCTATTGGCGGCCAGGTGGTCGCCAACTGAAGTTATTGGATAATTCCAATTTCAGTTAGCGACCATTCAATTTTTTTACCTGATTTTGTATATTACATGTAATAAATGTACAAATAACGTAAAACATATATATATCCACTTAATAGAACATTAAAAAATTGACTCAAATAAATACATCACGATCTACTTACCTCGAACGCTTCACTTACTCACTATTTTTTTCGTTGTTTTGGGAACGTGTACGCGCCGAAAGTATGAGCGGCGGATTGAACTAAGATTTGTTTGCTTTCGGGTAAACACAAAGCTGCCAACTATTGTAGGTAAAACTAATAGGTCTATCCCCCTCTTTACTTAAGTGAATTTCATTTGGAAAAGAAGAATAGAATTCTTATTATTTTCGTTTTAATGCCGTAGGACCTGTTAGTGGTCGGCTAACTGACCCCGGTCGCGTAACCCCCGAAATCACCCTATCCTGTTTGAATCTGTGTTCATACGCTGGGTCTAATATTTATTGCTAGATTGCCTATGAAACATTGATTATTTATTATACTTACTTTATATTATTATAGAAATGCAAAAGTGTGTTTGTTTGTTGGTTTATCCTTCAATCACACCACACAAAAAAAAAACTACGGATCGACGTGACTTTTGTCACGGCTAGATATAGGTTAAGGGGCTTGGAGATTGTCATAGGCTACTTTTTATTCCCGGAAAATCAAACAGTTCAATTTAAAGAAAATCAAAGATTTTTAAAATTAAATCCACCAAATCATACTTTTTGATAAATGAAAGTACCTATAAGTTACTTATGAAGCATTTTATATTTGATTAAAAAGGAAAAAAAGACGTGTGGCACTCGGGGACTGCCACGGTAAAGCTATTGCATAGCATTTTTTATCAATGCCATCTAGCGGTGAGAGGAGTCCGGTGTCAGGTTATTTTCGTTACGGAATTTCTGGATTCGGTCTCCACGCTTAAGGCCCGCGATAGAAGCTATGCAATAGCTTTAAAATAATTGAATTCATAGTTTCTAGTTACAAACTAGGTACCTACTTAACATTAGTGCGAGCATGGCGCCTGACTCCTAAGTATCTTCCGCTAGATTTGTAAAGTCATTCCGCGATCGACTCGACTAATAGCCGCGATCGAGCGGTTGGCCTCCCTTGATATAGATCATTGGTTCCAAAAACTGCACTAACACTTTCACTACACCCTTATAAGTTTTCGTACTAGGTCTGTACTGCTAGTTAGGTACCGTAGATATCCGTAAATGATCTCTTGATGAGTAGGCGTTAATTACCAGATAGTAACAATGGATATTAATTGTTACTTGATAACCGTATCGAATAGAAGACGTATCGTAATCTCTAGACAATTATTACATAAAATAGCGTGTTGACAAGTCATTTTTATAAAAAAAAATGGCGTGTATCATTTGTTCAATGGATATTAAAGTTGCATAGCCAATTTTTAATACGAAGAAATGCACGTAATTATATAAAAACTACAGAGTACTACTACAGCAAGATTTTGTTGTTGGGGTTCAAAAATGCTATCTTGTTATTTTATTTAGTTATTTTGTTATGTTATATTGTTATATTGGTATAACAAGGTGCTCTGATAAGGGGATAGTTGTCTACTAAATTATTGTGTCTACTTTTTTGTGCACAATTTTTTTTTCTAAATATCTTTTATTTATGAAAAATTATACAAAATATAATATTACGAATTTTATAACCTGTGGCTAGTATCAATAGAAAAGAATAAAATAGTCAAGCTGAAGTTGACTTATATATTCACCTCTGCCCTCCAAATAAGCGAAAAGCTTGTGCTAGGAGTGGGTACGACAATAGTGTAACGGGTGGGGTTCGAACCTGCGACCTTTCAGTTTTCAGTCCGCACCTTTAACCGTTGGGCTTCATTCATTATTGAGGCTTCATTTATTTAAACCGATTTGGCTTGAATATGGCACAGAAAAAGATTATAGTCTAGACCACATAGACTACTTTTTACCCCGGAAAATAAACAAGTTCCCGCGGGAATCAAAAAACCTCAATCCACGCGAACGAAGTCGTGAGCCTCAGCTAGTCTGATGATAATTATTGCCTTTTTGCTTAGCACGGCAGAATACTGCGTAAGGTAGGTACAAAGAAAAGCCTACAAAATTAGGTCAAAACTTCGGTCAGCGAACAAATTAAAGCAATACCAAAACGCCACACGTGACCTAGACACCCAGTTTGTTGAGAATTCGATTCGTACGCACAGACATGCAATGCTTCATAGCAACTCAGTAACCGACTTATTTATAATTTGTACGGTTTACATATAAATCGATCGATGTTACTTGAGATAATCGTTTTATAGTTTTAGTGTCAATTTCTCCATTAGACGTTGTACTTAATAGTTTTTGTAATGAAAATATGACTTGTAATACTGTATAAGGGTTAAACGTGGGTTAAACACATTTAAACTAATTAATTATTATCGGCGTATCTCCTCAGTCAGTTTCAATAATGCTTAGACAGTCTTGGTTGAGGTACTTAGGTTGAAGACCGTAGGAAAATAGGTACATATTATAAATGTTCCGAAATATTTTATTAATGCTTTATGAAATTAAGTAAACAAGACTTACTTAAACGCGGCAAGTTATCGTTTTTAAAAAAAGCAAATAGATTTTAAAAAGATATTTCATCTAAACATTGTTATGAGTATAAAATTATATTAATATTAATATTAATACCTCTTTGGAATAACTTATGATAATCTTAACATCCACAATAAATAATAAAGAGGTATATAAATTATTAAGTTATATATTAATAGGTAAAACATTTAACAATTTTATAATTCAATTATTGAAATCGCTAACATATTTTACGCTAAACGGCGGGTTAGTTCGCCGTGATATATTTAAATGATTGCAAATTTTAGTCATAATTTATGTAAATGAAGGATTTAGGAATAAATGAATGGCTTTGCTGGCGTCAGATCCTAAACGACGTTACGGGGATTATATTTTAACATTGAAATAGACGAAATATCGCATTGTTCTGGTTCGTTATATACCTATATTTGTTTATTTCTAGGGCTAGAACAAAATTATCATAAAAGTACCTAGTAATTTTATATAGTTTTTTTTATGTTTTCTTCACGTAGTTCTATCGATCGTAATTCATTCGTAGCAATAGCTGTTATTTTTCTCTATATTCTGTATTTTTGTTCCACTAATCTGTATGTCCCAAAGTCTTTTGTACATGCCAGTTATTTTTTTGTACATGCTGATATTTTTGCTATCTGTCTTTTAGTTGTAAGTCTTTTTGTTTATATTTTTATATTCGTGCATGACTATTGTTGGCTTATCAAATTTAAAAAAAATCGTAACGTCTGAAAGACAATGTACATAAGATATTAATATAAACGTAAAAATTCTTTTTACAAAATCGACTTCAAACGCCACTGCAAAGTATATCAATTGTGTCTATAAAATTTGAAGAGTTCCCTCGATTTCAGGATCCCATCATCAGATCTTATTAAAAAAAAAGTTTCCGACGAATTGAGAACTTCCTCCTATATTTTGGAAGTCGTTTAAAAAGACTAGATTTACGCTCTGTTCTAACTAATCTCGGCTGGCGTTAGCTTTACATGTAGAGAGCGATGGGTAACGACTAACGCCCCTGTACGCGGCATGCGGAACGGTCGACGATGATACGGCGGGCGCTTCGCTCGTGCCTCTATTAATTAAGGCTTTACAAGCTATACGCCTTTTTGCGACTAATTACATCAGTTTAATACACGGCATAGTTTTCTGAAGGTTCTGTAACTCAGTTCCTATCAAAAAACGAAAGCCTGTATTTTTTACCCACTGAAGATTTTCTATTTATTTTTCATACTATTTCATAGTAAAACCTTCAATGGATAAAAAAAAGACGTGTGGCAATCGGTGCCGCGGTAAAGCTATTGCATAGCATTTTTTATCAACACAATTTAGCGGCGAGAGGAGTCCCGTGTCAGGTTATTTTCGTTACGGAATTTCTGGATTCGGGCTCCACGCTCAAAGCCCGCGATAGCAGCTTAAAATATATATCAGTGGCTTTCATTTTTTGATAGGCACCGAGTTACAGAATCAGGGGGCAGAGTGGACAAAAAAAAAGGTAAATTGTAGACGAATAACTCACCCGTTACGCTTTCGTTTGACAGCGTCTTGGGTACAAACACAGTTAGACGTTTAACTAACCACATCACGCGCGTTACGGACATTTTAATTTCCAGTTCACACGGTCAGAGGCTTTACTTTAGACAAAGCATTAATATTTATAGGGACGCATATAATTCGTACTAGTGCAGAATTCCTATAATCATAGCGTCATCTAGACTAGATTGTGTTATGTTTACTGATCCAAGATTACTGTTTGAATACCTGACAGAAGTAATACGTATTGATCGAAACTTACTTTTTAAAAACGAAACCGGCCAAGTGCGAGTCGGACTCGCTCACGAAGGGTTCCGTATCGTCTTAACAATTGTTAAGGTAGAGCAAAAAATTTCTTAAAAATCAAGTTATACTTATATAGTATGGAGACTGGAGATCCTCTTTAATTTTTATTTTTAATTGTTTGTTGTCATAGCGACATTTTGTAAAAATTTAAAGCAACTACCTATAACGGTTCATGACAGTAGAGGCTTAGTAAATAGGGTCCCATTAGCAACTTTTGGCTACGGAACCCTAACATACTTTAAGTTTCAGAGTTCCAATGCCCACCTTCCATTTCCATCATCATGCTCGTGTCATATTAATAGGCTTTGAAACCGGAAAATTCGGAAAATTTCAAACTAGTTTGGCTCAATCCTCCTAGCTAAGCGCAGATTGGCAGACTTCACACACCTTGGAGAATATTATGGAGAACATTTTCCTCACATTGTATTCCTTCACCGTTAAAGCCAGTATACATATCTAATTTTATTTAAAACGCACGTAAGCGTGCTTTTCAAGATAAAAAATGCTGGCAAAAACATGCCTGTATGGCACGAAAGTGGATTAGATACTTAGAATACGATACAATATTGACTGCATATCACGCTACGTAATGGTATGGAAAATACCTAATGACATCTATTAACTGTTTATGAAAGGCCACCTTACTCGCGTTTCAATCACCGTGAACATTGATAATAAACTCATAAGTATCACACTGTCATTATAATAATTTGGTATCAATCCATACTAGATAATATTATAAATGTAAGAAGCCGGTAAAGAATACAACTCGGAGTCCGACTTCACATGTTTATTCTTCGAATTTTCTGTACAGAATGACTCCCTCTAATTTCGTCTTCTCGCTTTTATAACATTGTTTTGAATAAAGTTCGCTATTAATGAAGTTTCTACCTACATCAAGAATCACATTAGTAGAAACAGTATCTTAATTATTATTCTAACAAACAAGAATGTGTATCACAACCCTGATAAATAATATTAGCAATTTTAATGCTTAATTATCATTAAATTAAAGCTACATACATTTTATGAATATATATTGTGCATTTGATTGAATGAATAAGTATTGATAACTTGTAATTCATTCAATCAAATGTTTTCTCAATATTACAATACGTGAACTCAGTCAATTATCTGTATTAGTGTACAATTTCTAAGTCGCTCACAATTATTTACTTACATAATTTCTAACATAAGTGCGAAAGTAAAACTCTGTTTTTCTGTCTGTGTGTCCATGCATTCTCACGACTAAACCATTGAACTTTCAACAAAGGCTTGTTTGCTTTTGTCCTAAATAAATTGAAAATTTTTTTTCCCGAAAAAATCGTCTTTATGCGTTTAAGATAAGTTCATCGAATTATTATTATATATTGCTTAATAAATCATATAATAATGTATATATAGTAGGTTTCATGAGAAGCTTCGGTTAAACAAAAACAAAAACATCCAAAAATCAACTTTTAATTTTTATGACCATTTGAAAATAAAAAAATAAGTAAATAAGAATAATTCTAACCGTTTACACTATCTTCCTATTTTCTACTTTTATTAATTAAACCATTAGGAGCGAATAATTAATTTAAATGTAAATAATATTTAATTATGTACGCAGCAACTCAACCGAGCAAAGTGGCGTAACAGTTCAGAAAAAAGTGCCTACGTAATTTATAATAATATGTTTAAAAAACGAATAAATATCTTTCATATTTCATAATAAGCGAAGAAGAATATTGATAAAATAATTAACTGGCCAATTATTCTAATTAAACTTAGATTTAACTGCCGTACTATTGACCGTTAGACTATAAAGCTGGTATCCAACATCCTTACAACTAATCTCGACGATCTCCCAGCCGAAATCTGAAATGATTAAATTACTGTTTTATGCTATAATAAATTTTCTATCAACTTAATTAGAAAATTCTTGATTGAGAATGTTGATTCTTCTAGGGCATGTAAAATATGGGAAAATGGAAAGGCAATAATAAATAATTTACACAGTAATTAAGTATTAGGTATAGTTTCTTCTGTGATCGAAGGGTACAGTACGTTTATCTCACGAAGTTACAGGCGCTTTACTTGTGGTTACGTCATGTACATGCACATGGCGTAAGTGTGCGTGCCTGTCAGGATCCTAGGTGGGAGTGGTCAGGTGCGAGCAAGCTCTCGCTTACACTTCAGATACGACACACACAACCATGAGCCACGAGCCCTCGTGAAATGAAGGATCTATAAAATAGGGTTATTTAAGGATTATTATACAATATTATGTAAGTATACTTAATCCATGAATAATAGCACTAATATTAGGTAATAGGAATTTTAAAACTGCCATTTTCAATGACATAATTTTTGTTTTATTTAGAGCTGTCAATATTTCAACAAAATTATGTTTTTGATTAGGTATGTTCGTTAATCAAAGAAAGAAGTCTGAAATCTTAAGAAAATGTCGGATTAAACATTTCTCTTCTTATCACGATCGCATTATACTAATGTAAGATTTGTTTCTTTTCTCCGCAGTCGCTTATCGCTTCGCTTCGCACTGGATGTCACAGATAAATCAGTGGTTAATAATTACTCATTTAATTACATAGGAGCCGGCATTTACGCGCGGTGGCCATTGTTAGGCTGTATCAATGAACACCATCTAGATTTATAGCAAATATATTCGGTTTAAGCAGGTTTTCGCTTGTAAGGTGTTTACAGGCACCGTATTTTGGTACCTTACCTAGTACCTACTTATGTAATTACTAATTAGGTATCCCACAGGTATTATCTTTCTAAATGGGATTAATATGTACTGGTGGAACTTTTTTCCTAATGAAAATTCAAAGCTTGTGCTTTTGCCAAATTTCATTGAAATCGATATATTAGTTGTATAGTACAGAAACTACAAATATATCCTGTATATTATAGGCATACTGATTACTGATTAGCCCTGGTATTATATGGGTATAAACTATCTCCATGCCAAATTTCAGCCAAATGGTTCAATCGTTGTGGCGTGAAAGAGTAACATATTATATTTAGACGACCTCCCTGGCGCAGTGGTGAGCGCTGTCTTATAACTGGGAGGTCTCGGGTTCGATTCGGGGTCAATTTAGTAATTTATTATTTCTAAATTGTCTCTGGTCTGGTCTGGTGGGAGGCTTTGACCGTGGCTAGTTACCACCCTACCGTCAAAAACGTGCCGCCAAGCGATTTAGCGTTCCGGCACGATGGCGTGTAGCAACCGATTAGGGGTATGGGTTGAATTTACACTGCTATACCCCTTCCAAGTTAGCCCGCTACCATCTTAGACTGCATCGTCACTTACCATCAGGTGAGATCGCAGTCAAGGGCTATCTTGTCATAGAATAAAAAAAAACATATAAACATAAAACCCCACCCCCACCGTTGCACTATTGTCGTACCCACTCCTAAGTCCTAGCATAAGCTTTCCGCTTACTTGGAGGGGATAAGAGGATATCAGTCAACTTTTCGGCTTGCAACTTATTCTTTTTAAAAAGAAAAACATTTGCAAGATTAGTATTTAAGTAAGTAAGTAGGTACGTACTATGGATTTAAATTCTGCCTTTTTTCGCATAAACATTTTAAAATCCTTTTCTGCAATGATTTTTGCCCATTCTCCGTTAGCTTAAGTTTATACCAAGTTTCATCAAATGAATCATACCAACTTACACTTAAAATTAATGTAATTACCAAATAGCTTTTTAGCTTGGCGTAAGATAACATCTAATTAGTTCTCTCAAGCTTGCTAATTCCTGTATAAGAATAAATAATACCGTCACTATATTATGTTCAATTAAAAGTTACTTTAAGTTTATAACAGCAACTTCACAAAAAGGTGAAATATCAATCATTGCTAAAGCAGCGCGCTTTTTGTTGGAGCTCTACTTTTATCCATTTATAACAACCTTCTGGTTTCTGCTTTAGCCTAACTTATGGTTTTCTTAGGTCACAAAAATGATTTACTAGATTTATTAGATAATACCTAATTGTAAAGTTATAATGTAAGATTTGTCTTCACCTACGGGAAATAAACAAAAATACAATTTTGTTTTTAAATACAAGACGTATTTGTCACTGAACAAACGTTCGCAATCTCGAATGAGAATTCAGAACCTCTGTATTTTTTACAGACATTTTTTTTTACGACCAATAGCTTATTTGGTACATTGGCTCGAAGCTTTTCATGTCTAAAAATCTAAACGCAATCATTATGACCAGCTGGTCGATGGCGGAAAAGCTCCATTCCTCAGTAGTGATGTGTGACCGTTTGGAGGGACAAAACTTTACAGATACGATTCTAGTTAGGAAAATACATCTTAGTTCGAGACAACAACTAGTTATCTTCGTATATCCGTCAGGTTTCTACGTCAGAGTGAAAGATAGCTCAACAAATTGCGAGGCTCGTAATGCCAGTAAGGCACCTATCTAAAGAGCAAAGTAGGCACTTTGGGGCCCAAGGTGCTAGAACGGCGACGTCGCACCGAACCCCAACTAGATGGCCAAAAGACAAGAAACCAGTAGCACAAGACTACGCGGAAGTCCCTACATTTCAATGTCAATCAGCCAGTAGACGTCAGTCAGTCGGTGTCGATACCGTTAAACTATCGCAGATAGGTATACCATATTAAACCTATCTGATGTTACAGATCTTTTGGATAAATTAGGACATTCAGTTTCGCACCTCCTAGCCTAGCTTAGCTATTGAG